>JAPDPK010000067.1:2674684-4012026 GCA_031772115.1 Heritiera littoralis | reverse complement strand
CTTAAATAATTCAGTCTCTGTGGGTTCGACCCTTGCTCCGCTATCTACATAGTAGAGTTAGGAAATTTTATTTTTGGTGACTGACGACACTCATCACCTTTCTATAAAGTTGTCGACATCTTCATGTGCACTTTCCTTGGATTCAATTTCCCTTTCACTTTTCAAGGTGATGTTAGTAACATTATCTCTTGGATTCTCCACAAGTTGAGAGGTCATAGCTTCAATGTTACTTAAAGGAATTCATTATTTGACTCACATGGTGATCAATATTCTTAATATAAACATCAGCCTCTTGTGAAAATTGTAAAGTTTTAATCTCAAGAGTCTTAACAATATCTTCAAGAGACATACCTGATTCTTGAGGTGGAGGCATACCTGAGTCTTGAGATGGAGCTTGATATGTATCTTGGAATGGCACATTGTAAACCTCATATTGATTCCCATAACTAAAATTAGAATGATCCCACCATCCTTGATAGTAGGTATCGTAGTGTGGTTCATAATTATAGTATGGGTCATGATCATAGTATGGTTCATAAGCTTGCTCCATGGAGTCCTCTTCTTGTCTTAGGTGGTAGTGATGGTGGATGTTGTGGTGTTTGTGGCACCATGCTTTGGGTTGCTTGTATGTAGTCCCTTAATCTTTTGAAATTTGTGACTAGAATCCTTGTCAATCTTGCAATCCCTGAAAAGGAAAAGAAAAAAATCAAACTTTAATTTAAAATAATTAACTAAAACAAAAATTCAATCCCCGGCAACGGTGCCAAAATTTGATGAGTGTCGTCAGTCACCAAAAATAAAATTTCCTAACTCTACTATGTAGATAGCAGAGCAAGGGTCGAACCCACAGAGACTGAATTTTTTTTAAGTTAATTATTAAATTAAAAATCTAATCTTAGGGTTTAGGGAAAGAAGAAGAAATTTTGGGGTTTTGTAAACTATTCTAAAATAAAGAAAACAAGAATTATTAAATATAAAAAACAAATAGCAAAAAGCTTCAGTTACGAGGCAATCAATCATTCTTGGATTTTGATGTTGATCATTGATTATTTAAGATCATTTTCAATTAAGTAGTCAACCGTAGTGTAATTCCCCAGCGTCCAATTACACCTATCTTTCCTTACTGTGTTGTTAATTAAAGGCTCAGCGTCTTAATTAATCTCTAACTATCAAAATTTACCTATGCTCGGTGCTATAGATTAAGTTTTAATAGCAGCATTAATATTTAGAAAGATTTGAGTCAACATTAAGTAACAAACTCACTCAGCGCGTTTATTTAACTTAAACCTTAATTCTCCTAGATCCCTAGTGATTAACTCCACAAGCAATTACGAACTTATGTTTTTAATCTAGCGGTAGATTATTTAATTTAACTTAATAGTGTGCACCCTATCTAATCAAACAAACAATCATTATAATGTGCTCAGAGAATCTTGGATAATTAATCAACAATTATATAATAGGTTCAAGAATCTCATGTAACAGTCTGAGTGTACAGTATTACACTGTATTTACTCATATTTAACACATTTTTATCGGTTGGGCTGTTTGTGATGCCTTTAACATGTGATCAGTAACAGTAATAAATGGCAAACATTTATTTATTTAGTAAATTCAGAATATGCATATTTACAATATTCTTTATATATTACATCCCCTATTTCTATTTTTCAATAATTAGTACTGTATACAAGTGTCTGAATATATAAGAGAAGTGACTGTACCTTTAATTTTCCATGCTATTGTCCCAGTAGGCTACTCGTAGCTATATTTAACTGAGGAAGCCATCAAATAATCCTCGGGATTAATCTGGAAAGTTTGAAAGTAAGGGGTGAGCGAACCACATGCTCAGTAAAGGAGTCGTATGCTGCTTGATATAATGAAATCTATATGCAGGAAAATATTTATTTTTCCATAAATCTAAATGGAATAAATCATTTAATTTCCACCACTTTAGTAACAGTTCAAAACACGTGACAGTATAGTGGTAAAACAGTAGTTACGGTAAACAGTTTTTTTTTCAGTACAGTAGCTTATAAATATCCAAATCACTGGATAACAGTTCAGTAATTATTCCTATTTTAGAAATAATTTTCAAAGTATTCTTTCTCGATAACAGTAAATTTCCTTTCAGTTCAGTAAACAGTATTCCGTATAATTCAATTCAGTAAACAAATCAGTAGATTTCAGTTCAATAAACCGAAATCAGTAGCTACTAGTTCAGTAAACAATAATCAGTAGCTACTAGTTCAGTAAACAATAATCAGTAGCTACTAGTTCAGTAAATAGAAATCAGTAGCTACCAATTCAGTAAATAGAAATCAGTAGCTACCAGTTCAGTAAACAGTATTTCCCAATGTAGTACAGTTCAATAAAACAGTATTTCGGTACGGTTCAATTCAGTAAACAGTAATTCACAGTACAGTACAGTAAAACAGGATTCAGTAAATCCCTTCAGTAAACAATAGTCAGTAAGTTGAGACTAGGCATCACCCTACAATTAAATCATGCTATCATCGTCCACTAAGGGACACAGTAATCATCCCCGAAGGGACACAGTAATAGTATACAATGAGATCTATGGCCATGATCTATAGGGTGTCCTCGGTGTACACTTGCCAGGTGACATCCAGGACGCTGATGACTGGCGGGTCAATCAGCCACGTGACAGTAACAGTAATAGTATGATGCATGAAACTCGGGGCCTAAGTCTCAAAACAATATAAAAACCGTACCACAGCTTTATGGATCTTATTCAAAATAATTTGAAATATTTTATATTTATCCATAAGACTCTCACATTTTCATATATCATCATCTTTATGGAATTTATAAAATAAATAAGATCAGTATTTGGTTCCATAAAGGTATAAAATCATTTTTTTCCATAAAAATACCTTTAAGGAAATCCATGAATCAAATCATTTATTTAAAGAATTATTTTCCAGAAAGGTATTTTATTCCCATTTTCACATACAGTAAATCCATCAGTAAATATTCATATATCAAGTGAGAAAATAAATAAATATTCAATTTGAATATTTAATATCATACAAAACAAATCAATTTCTCACTTTAATAAAAATATAAAACAAATATTTAATTTCTCATAACTTTCTCAAATTTTTCAATTTATGGAAAATTGGTGGAAATTATATTCAAAATTTTCCATTTAAATCATTTCATGCTTCTAAAATATTTTGGAATATTTTAGAATATTTTTGGAAAATTTCCGACAGCATAACAGCTGCGGATTCCTAACCTCCTGCACACAGTCACAGTATATAAACCAGCTTTTCAACCACAGATTTTGCATGTTTTCAAAACCAAATCATGCATCCAATATTCTTATAAAATTTAGCTCAAGAAAACATGCAATTCATTATATCACTACAACTCACACACTCCCCCCTTACCAGTTTTATGAAGCCGAGTTTCTCGGTTATGTTTATCGAATTCCGTCAACTCCGGCTGCAAAATAATTTTATCAAAAATTATTAATATTTTCCCTCTTATTTTTAAACTACTAGTATTCATAAAATGCAGCCACTAATATTCTGACACAAGTATAACCAGTATAAATTATACTGGTGCTAAAACTCAATTTGCTCATTCTAACTTGTTTCTCGGTCTTAATTTCACCAACCGATTTCTTTTAATTTCTAGAATTATTCTCTACCAAAATCCTCAATTTTCAACATATCATTGTGCCTCGAATTGTCATGGCCAAATACCATCCTTGGCCATTTTTATTGACTTTCTAATTTTTTTCTTTCCGTTTTCTTGGTCCTCATTTAATTCTCCTTGTCTACGTGAACCACTCTTGGTATTTTCTTGCATGGAGTCTTTAAGTCTTCATTTATTCCATGTCCAACCGAGGGTTCATTTACTAGCCAAGATTCTCTTTTCAACCTTTCCAAGCTTCTTCTTCTATTCTTTTATATTCCATAATTTCCTTTCATCATCATCATTATAGCATTTTCTTTTGCTTAATTCCTTGTTTTTTTTCTAAATCTATTTCAAGATCTAGATTTATGCTAACTCCATGATTTAATTGAACTTAACTAAAATTAATACTTAAACCATGCTCCTCATACTTAGAAACATAAAAATATACCATGTAATATCAAGAAACTATGGAGGTCATTGAGATTACCTTGACCGATTGTAGCTTTCAAAACAGAACAGATTTCTGTTTCACTTCCAGCCCTTAGTTTCTTGTTCCTTTAATGGTTTAATTGATGGATGAAGGATTATGGTGAAGGCTTAGATGGTTAGATATCCTAGTAGGATTTTTATTGAATTTTTCTTGGTTGCACGATGGCTAAAACAGAGCACACAACCGAGACAATTTTCTGGTTCTCGTAAGATCGCAAGTTCGGTGATGAAGGAGGTGTCTTGCCGAGGTTTTTGCTATTTTATTTTTCCATATATACAAGACATCCAATAATACTCAACCACTTAGCTTCTTATCTAATTCTTCTCATCATTTCAAGTCTTAAATGCATTTAATTGTTGAAGAATTTGGCAGCATAAAGGAACGGTGGTAAGGCTTTCTTTTGCTGCCGTTCCTTGACTTATTTTCCATTATCATTTGAAGTCTCCAGCCAATAAGAATTCATTCCATGTAATACATTGAATTTTCTCTTCTTTTATATATTGTTTATATTATATTTGATGTCATAAAATCTGATTTTAATTATTGTCTTTTGATGCATGACCGAACAGCACACCACCAGCCAAAACTGGCGTGGAAATTTTTGGCTGATCGGTTTTCATTTGTTTTCCCTTTTTTTTTGTATACTTCAGTCAATGAATTTTACTCACATAATAAGCTTTGAATGCTTCTTTCTTTTAAGTATTATTTCTACTATATTTTATACTACAAAAAGTTGCCTTTCAATTTCTTTAATCACTTCCAGCCGTGCAACACTAAATGGAGCAAAAGTGACTTGAAATCTTTCTTGTGGCTGCACGTTTTCTTAATTCAATTTTGGCCTCTTTTGATAGATATTTTCAGCCAATAAAGTCAGCTAAATATTCACTTAATAGATTCCTTTTTTATCTATTATTATTCATCCTATTTTGCACCAAAATTTGTCTCACCAAAACTGTTTCCTACCGTGCATCAAGATGGAAAGAAACTAACGTGCAGTCCATCTTTTCTTGGCTACACGTTTTTTGTTCTAATTTTCCTCTTTTGCTATATAATTCATCCAATAAAATAAATCACATGCACAATAAATAATTTCTTTCCCTCAATCCTTTTAATTCATCATCCCATATTTGTTTCATCTTTAAATTTTCATTTTAATTCATATACACCATATTATAACTCATAGTTCCAATAATTCCATAATTCAAGTGGAAATTCATATTCAATATTTATTTAATTCCACTAAAAGAATTTATTTCCACTATCAATCATTTACAAATATGGTGTACAGTGAAATAAAATCGGGTCTCACATCTCACAACATACTTTTCCCAAGAATAATCAATTTACCTCATAACTGAATAAGAAAACTACTCACTAGACATATTCAAGATCATAAAATTCAAGTTATATATTATAAAGATTACAAATATCATGTAAGAAACAATCAAAGAAGCAATCTTTAATAATATAAAATCAGAATTACTAATCAAGATTATAACTAGCAAGCAAGAACACACAAACAATATTAATTTAAATAAAGAAAACAAAATCAGAATTAAAAATAATAAAGAAATAAGCAAAATAATAAAAATAAAATTTCTATTAAATCTACTCTAAAACTAAACAAGAGAGAAGAGGGGGGGAGAGGGATGTGAGGGATCTTGTTTATGAGAGCCTTGTGCTCTTTATATAGGCCTAAGGAAGAGTTTAAAAGACTTTCCTAAGCAATGTGAGATTCAGATAAGAGTTTACTTGGGAAACAAGTAATTTGACTAGTCAAACTCTTACCTTTATCTCATCATCTTTTACAATTATTTTCTAAGTAAAATTCCTAAGGCCTATTTTTATTAATTAATTACAGATCTAAGACAAAATAAAATTAAGAAATTATCTTCTCTCAACAAAATCTGGTCTTGAACTTGCTTTGTTGGAATTCTTCTCAATCTCGTTTTTCTGCCCAGAATTTCGTACTGATTTTGTCCAGACGTTTGACCCACCAAATGAACTCTGATTTTTGCGATCTTGGACATTCTGGAAACCTTGAGAAGTCTTCTACAACTTCCATGAAGGCCACTTCTTGAGATCAGGTCGTTAAATTGGTCAAAAACGTCAATCTTTCAAGCTGGACAGAAAATACTGCACTTTGCTCTTTTTAGCTTCTTTTTATTCCAACTTTGATATTTAATACCTAAAACATAAAATAAACATTAGTAAGCTCTTTTAGGCATAAAACATCAATAAAGCAAATATATTAGCACATATAAAATTCACAAAATATCATCCTATCAATGCTCATACATAATTCATCACTTCGTAATTGTTGAAATTCAACACTTAATTTACTTCAATCGTACATTCATTTACATGTCCAAAGTAGTGAAATAGACAAAAATTAGCGATTGTCACAATAAAAGTGCTTAAGCCTCTCAAGACGTCCAAAGGTTCTTTCCTTTTTCCATTTTTGAATTTGGGTCTAATTTCATTGTATTTTATTTTTATTGGTTAACTTGCTCTTGGATTTTAAAAATGTAATTTTTTTTATTGAAGAAATTTTGGGTTTTGTTGATATTTGATAGGAAAGCTGATTATTATTTCACATAATTGATGGCTAAAGCTTTTATAATATATAATATAATATATATATAAATATATATAGGCTTGAGTTGAATGATTCTTTAGTTGAGTTATTGATACTTCTCTTCACTGCATGTGAAACATGTGGGAATAATTTTATGGAGATTTATAGTAATGGATACAGTAGTTATTGTTTAGAAGCATAAACATGTAAGAGTTGTCTTGTTAACATCTAAAGGCATCTTTAAGATTTATATTATCTTTATTTCCATTTGAAACAAACAAAACATGTTCTTCATGAAATAATTAATGGCAAGGATTATGACATCTAAAACTCTCTAAGGCATCAAGTCAATTCTGCAAATTAAATTTCATGCATCCATTAAAGTAATGCATGATGTAATAACGTGAAAGCTCTCATTTTTATAAATATTGATCGGTTTCTTGGCAAAATAAATTAAATTGGTAAATAAAATAGTAAATTATTGACTTTGGTGCAAAATGGTGAACTTCATTTAAGTAGGCCCGTGGGCACCATGAAAGCATGCACCCAACGAGATACACTCGCATCATCATAAATTGATGATATTTAACCTAGACAAGTCATTTTAATTTAAGTGAAGTCGATTTTTGCTTATCTCATGAAATTGGACTTAATTACTCAAAGAGGGTAAAATTGTAATTTAATGCGTAAAGTCCTAATTTAATGCGTGAAAAATATTTGAAATAAATATTAAAACTAGAGAGGAAATTGTATAAATTGCTTCATGCCACCCCTTCCCCAATGTGAATTCAACCTCTATATCCCCTAAACAGCTCAATTTCATGATTTTTGGGGTAGGTAGAATCGAAAATGGGGCTTTGGGTTTGGTATGATTTTTGTTAAATTTGTAAAAATTTATTTGTTTGTTTTTGATTTCTTAGTATGTTGATTAAGGACCTATTCTAAGTATTTCTATGGTTTCAATTTGAAGAAGTACACAAGGATGGGAGAACTAGGGCTTCAGATAAGAGGATGAATTTGGGGATTTTTTTGGGTAAGTCAAGTTTCATGCAATTGAAGTCAAATTTTAGTTCATTGACGTAAGTAAGTGTTGATTGAAACATGAATTTGATTGGGTTGCAAGAAATTATCATGAATTGAGGAAAATTGGAATTTCCCCTTTTGGTATGATTAGGGATTTTGTGTAATTGAGTTAAATTGAATCAAGTGGAAGCAAAATTATTTTTAATTGATATAAATAAAAGTTAATTTTAGCTTCAATCTGATTGGGTGGCATGGAATTGCTAAGAATTGAATTTTATCCCTTTAGGTGAAATTGGGGATTTTGGGAATTAAGCCTTAATTTTAATAATTGATGACAATTAAAGTTGATTAGAAGCTTAATTAGTGAAATTGGAATGATTAGAGGTTTAATTGAAGAAAATTGGATTTAAATGCAATATGGGAAAGTGACATTGAGTTTTTTCCTTAATATTTGAAGTGCAATTATACTTAATATATATATATATATATATATATATAATGTGTTTTAATTGTTTAAGAATGATCGGAAGGAAATTGGATTTACCAAGTTAGTGAGCATTTGGTCACTCGGTGTTCTTGATGTAATCATGCTTGATTTGATAGTAATTTATATATGTTAGCTTTAAATTGACAAGCATTTTGAAATGACAAAAACTTAAGTAATGCTAAATGCTTTTTCTATATTGTAAATTTGCTTAAAATAGACTCAATGATAGAAGATCATTTGACAAAGTTTTGGACTAAATTTTCATTTGAGAAAGTCTAGAAAGTTGAAAGAATGTTTTTGAACTAAAGTCCAAACACAAAAACCCATCAATTTATCCCAAAACAGCCAACAAAAAGTACAGGAAGGCTTGAGAGATCGATCCCCCTTGTTGAGGGATCGATCCCTAGATGGCAGAAAGGTTCTCATAAGGCAGAAAAAGGTCCCAAGACCAGAAAACATGCATTCTGGAACCTAGGGATCGATCCCCAGTGTGAAGGGATTGATCCCCAATTGGCAGAATGGGCAGAAAGGCTTTCTGGAACTTAGGGATCTATCCCCTATGGCTAAGGATCGATCTTTTTTCACGAGAACAATGCCCAATGGCTAGTTTTTGAGGGTTTCAATGGGAAGATTTGCATTAAATGCTTCAACAACCGTCCCAAGCAGTTAGTGGACTATAAATAGAGGCATTTATGAAGATTAAAGGAAAACGCACTCAGCAACTTCTTTAAGCTTCAAGAAAGTATTCAAATATGAAAATTCATCTTTTGTAATTGATTTGTGATATCTCACCTTGTACACCACCCACTCACATTGATTTCTGATATTTAAAGGAGTATGCTAGCCTTGTAAGGTTATCTTGTAAGAGTGAGGGTAGCTTTGCAAAGGGATAGGTTGAGAAGGTTATTCCTAAGCCTTCAAAAGGAATTGTAAGAGGTTTCACCACACCTTAAAGTGGTTTGTATTCATTCACAAAGAAGAGAGGAATCAATCCCTTGACAAGAGGATTAAGGAGAGAGGACATAGGCAAGAGATTGGCCGAACCTCTATAAATTCTATGTTTGCTTCTCTTCCCTCTATCTTTATTTACTGCATTTACTTTATTATTGCATAATTTGTTTCATTTTGTGTATTAAGCTCTTAAAAACTCAATATTAGTAGAAAAACTAATTCACCCCCCTCTCGGTAGAGCCAACAGTTAGTATCAGAGCTTGTGATGGAGATCCACTTGCTCGATGGAGATCCACTTGCTCGTGATGTTCGTGATGCTAAGGATCCATTGGTCATCTAAGGAGGTCCAATTACCTGAGCTCGAGCCAAGAAGACGCAACAAGCCCTAGCCTCATTAATGCAACAAGCTCTGGCCTCATTGAAGCATCAAGGAACTTCCATGAAGAGTCCGAAGACATCTATACATGCTTGGAAGCCCAAACGACATGAGCATTACTGTCTTATTTTAGCTTAACGATAAGATGGGTTAAGTGTTTGAATAGCCCACATTTGAGTTTTATTATGTCTTGGGCTATTTATTTTATGTAACTAGGTTTAGGCATGAATTTGGATTTAGTCTTATTTTCTGTTTGGTGTTAATTCCAGCCCACTTGTTTATGGGCTTAAGTGCTAGGTATTATTATAAATACCTTGTAAACGCTATTGATTAGACAGATCAGTTTTGAATTTCAGAATTTGAGTGTGCCTTCCTCTTGGGTTCTCTCTCAACTAGAATTATCAAGGTCTTCTTCCTTGTGGCGCCTCCTTTTTCACCATCCACCATTGCTATACCTTAGGTTCTCGAATTCTTATTCATAGGGTCAAGGTGCAATACCTTTGGGTTCGAGTCTCTTTAGGCTTCGGGTCTAAGTTCCAGAAGGTGACGTTCATCATCTTTGCTTCTGTCCTGTTGTGTTTTTGCCCCCTTCAAATTCCAATCCACGCTTTCTCATGTCCGCACATATCAGTTGGCATCAGAGCTCAGGTTTTGATTTTTGGTTTGTTGATGTGTCACTCACTTTTGGTAGAATCCTTGAAAAATTCCGCCACCTTAGTTATTGTGTTTGAGTTGGATTCTAAAATCTGGTGCAAATTCAGTCCCTTAGTTGTTGTGTTTGAGTTAAACTCTGAATTTTATTCCAATTCAATCTCTTAGCCACACCAAAACTCCTCCAATCACAACCTTGGCCGCACTTCTTCACAACCCTAGCCGCACCCCTCTAATCACAACTCTAGCCGCACTTCTTCATAACCCTAGTCGCACTTCTTCAGCCATTTATTTCAACCCTAGCCGCACCCCTACTCTTTTCAAGGAAACTATAAAATCATATTAAAAAAAGAAAAAAAATTGCAGTACTGTTCAAACACTGTTCAAACAGAAAAATTCGGTTGAGTTAGGAGGCGTGCGAGTACCCGTTTTAAAGAAAACGACGAAATAAAACGAACCCGTGGATGGGCCCCACCCTATCTTGACCAAATTCCATCGTCTTCCTATAGTTTTAGGCCATTTTTTATTTATTTATTTTTTTGTTATTCTAGTGATTTTTTTTCTTTCTTTCTTTGAGTCACCCTAGCCATACCTTTCTGTGAAAAAAAAAAGAGAAAATACTTGGTGAAAATACTTGGTGAATTAGTTGATTCTATGAGGTTGAATCTTTGACTGAGTCTTTAGTACGATTGTGAACCTATAGAGTTGAGGTAGAGTAAGGGAAAAAGGCATGAGTGTGTGAGTAACATTAGTAGAGAAAAGCCAAATTACTTGAGTGGAACACGAGTGTGAGTGTTCCATCTTCAGTGATTAAGTGTAAACACGTGAGGATATCACTTGTTAATGATGTCTTCTGAAGGTGATAAGTCAGACTTTAAAAAGATTGAATTCATGTTTCAAGCAATGCAACAACAGTTCCAACGGATGGACGTGAAATTCAATGACATTCGTGATAATTTGAACCAACATGAAGCTCGGTTTGCGAAGATCCAACAAGGTGATACTTCCTGTCTAAAAAGTAAGGTTGTTGCCAATGACAAGTATGATGATAATGTTGGGTATGACTCGAAAGAAGTGTCTGAGGCAGATAGACATCATAGAAGGTACCATGGGCATAGAGATAGTGATCGAGTTGATGAGCCCATATAGAGGCAAGGAAAAGATGGATGGAAACCTTGGCAGTATAAAATTGAAGATTCCTCCTTTCCGAGGCAAGAATGATCCTGAGGCATATTTGGAGTGGGAAAGGAAGATTGAAATGGTATTTGACTGCCACCACTACTCTGAGGAAAAGAAGGTCAAACTTGCAGCAGTTGAGTTCACAGAGTATGCTTGGTTTGGTGGGATCAGTTAGTCATTAGTATAAGAAGATACGGAGATCCTCCAATGTCTACATGGGATGAGATGAAGCGCATCATAAGGAAGAGATTTGTTCCTACTCATTACTACAGAGAATTATACCAGAAACTCCAAAGTCTTACCCAAGGCTCAAAGAATGTTGAGGATTGCTACAAAGAGATGGAAATAACCATGATCCGAGCCAATATCCAGGAGGATGCAGAAGCTACTATGGCTCGTTTTCTCCAAGGTTTAAACTGTGAGATTGCCAATGTAGTAGAATTGCAGCATTGCATGGATTTAGAGGAGATGCTGCATGTGGCCATCAAAGTGGAAAGGCAACTCCAAAGGAAAGGTACATCCTGTTTCACTCCTAATTCAGTTCCTGTTTGGAAATCTAACACCTTTCGTAGGGATGATAAGCCTGCGTCTACGCCTAAGTTAGAGAGCTTTGCTAAGCCCAAGCCTGAGGGCCCGCTAAAGCCCAAGACTGAACCTGCCCAAGCATCCCAGAGCAGGACACGTGACATTAAGTGTTTCAAGTGTTTAGGTCATGGACATGTTGCCTCATAGTGTCCCAACCGTAGAGTGATGATCATGCATGGGAATGGAGATGTTGAGAGTGACAGTTCTGAAGTCAGTGTTGAAGATGAGATGCCTGCGTTAGAAGATGCTGAAGAAGAAGCAGTTGTTGAGTATGCTGCTCACAGTGAAGCACTTGTTGCCAGGCGTGCTTTTAATACCTATGTGAAGTTTGAAGATGAGGCACAACACGAGAACATCTTCCATACGAGGTGCCATATTAGTGACAAGGTATACACTGTAATCATTAATGGTGGGAGCTGTACTAATGTTGCTAGCACATACCTTGTTGATAAGTTAAAGTTGCCCACTACAAAGCATCACCACCCATATAAGTTGCAGTGGATTAATGACTGTGGTGAAGTGAACATGGTGAAGTAAGTCTTAGTTTCTTTTCATATTGGAAGGTATCGGGATAAGGTGTTGTGTGACGTGGTGCCCATGCAAGCTAGCCACCTATTGCTGGGTAGACCGTGGCAGTATGATGGGAGAGTCATCCATGATGGTTACACTAACCGTTACTATTTTACTATGGATGGAAAAAGATCACTCTTGCTCCCCTTAGCCCTAAGGAGATTTATGAGGACCAATTAAGGCTAAAGGAAGCAACATGACGAGCAAAGGAAGCAAGCTAAAGAAAAGAAGGAAAACAAGGAAAGCAACCAGTGAGCTGCTATGCCAAACCCCGAGATATGAAGACTGCATTTCTTGTTAAGTCTCCTATCCTTTTACTCTTATTTAAAGATTCTTGTTTCATTGATGCTGAACTCCATGATACTTTGCCTACCGATATTGTCTCATTGTTGCAGGAGTTCGAGGATGTATTCCCTGAGGAGATCCCAAGTGGATTACCACCGATTCGTGGGATCGAGCACATGATTGACCTTGTCCCCGAAGCTACCATTCCTAACCGTCCAGCCTACAGAAGTAATCTTGAGGAGATGAAGGAACTTCAAAGGCAAGTTGAGGAGCTCATGAGGAAAGGTTATGTGAGAGAGAGTATGAGTCCATGCGCCGTGCCCGTACTGCTTGTGCCAAAAAAGGATGGGACGTGGAGGATGTGCGTTGACTGCCGAGCCTTCAACAAAATCACTGTAAAGTATCGTTTCCCTATTCCTAGGCTAGATGACATGCTTGATGAGTTGCATGGTGCATGCATGTTTTCTAAAATTGATTTAAAGAGCGGATATCACCAAATTCGTATGAAAGAAGGTGATGAATGGAAAACCGCATTCAAGACTAAACATGGTCTCTACAAGTGGTTAGTTATGCCTTTTGGCTTGACTAATGCACCCAGTACATTCATACGCTTAATGAACCATGTTTTACATGATTTCATTGGTAAGTATGTGGTTGTCTATTTTGATGACATTTTGATATACAGTAAGAGCCAGAATGAGCATGTTGAGCATCTTAGGAATGTTCTTACTGTTTTGAGGAATGAAAGTTTGTATGCCAATTTTAAGAAATGTACATTCTGCACTGATAAGATTGTTTTCCTTTGGTATGTAGTTTCTTCACATGGCATTTCTGTTGATAATGAGAAGGTAAAGGCAATTAAAGATTGGCTTGTACCTAAGTTTGTTTCTGAGGTGCGTAGTTTCCATGGTTTAGCTAGTTTCTATCGTCGATTCATTAGAGATTTTAGCACTGTAGCTGCCCCTTTGATCGAAGTGGTCAAAAAGAATGTTGCATTTCATTGGGGTCCCACACGAGCATGCTTTTAATTTGCTTAAGGATAAACTTTGTTCTGCTCCTTTGTTATCTCTGCTTGACTTTACTAAAACTTTTGAGATTGAGTGTGATGCCTTAGGTGTAGGTATTGGAGCTGTGCTTATGCAGGAAAAATGCCCAATTGCTTTCTTTAGTAAGAAGTTAAGTGGAGCAGCACTTAACTATTCCACATATGACAAGGAGATGTGCGCGTTAGTGAGGGCCTTGGAGACATGGCAACATTACTTGTGGCCCAAAGAATTTGTCATCCACATTGATCACGAGTCCCTGAAGCATCTGAAAGGACAAAGTAAGCTGCATAAGCATCATGCCAAGTGGATAGAGTTCATTGAGATGTTCTCGTACGTGATCAAGTACAAACAAGGTAAAGAGAACGTCGTAGCTGATACGTTATCTTGTAGGTATACTCTTATCACTACTCTTGATGCTAAACTTTTAGGATTTGAGTATATCAAAGAACAGTATGCTGATGATGTTGATTTTGGTAATGTTTATGAGGCATGTGCTACATCTGGCTTTGGCAAGTTCTTTAGGTACGATGGGTTCTTATTTAGAAGAAATAAATTATGTGTGCCTAGGAGTTCATTGCGCAAGCTGTTAGTTAGAGAAGCCCATGTGGAGGATTAATAGGCCACTTTGGAGTTAGGAAAACTCTAGATGTTTTGCAAGAACATTTCTTTTGGCCTAAAATGAGGAGAGATGTAGGGAGGTTATGTGATAGATGCATTTCATGTAGGCAAGCTAAATCTAGAGTTCATAATCATGGTTTATATACTCCTTTACCCATTCCTACTACTCTGTGGACTGATATCTCTATGGATTTTGTTTTGGGCTTGCCCAGAACAAAACGTGGTAGAGATTCTATTTTTGTTGTGGTTGACAGGTTCTCTAAGATGGCTCATTTCATCGCTTGCCATAAGACGGATGACGCGAGCAACGTTGCTGACCTTTTCTTCAAAGAGATAGTACGTCTACATGATGTACCGAGGACCATTGTTTTCGATTGAGATGTCAAGTTCTTAGTTACTTTTGGAAGACGTTATGGGGAAAGTTGGGAACTAAATTGTTATTCTCCACCACTTGTCACCCCAGACTGAGATAGTCAACCGAACCCTATCTATATTATTGAGGTCCATTATATAGAAGAATTTGAAGAATTGGGAAGATTGCTTGCCACATGTGGAGTTTGCATATAACCGCAGTGTCCATTCCACTACGAGTTGCTCTCCATTCGAAGTTGTTTATGGCTTCAATCCTCTTACTCCTTTGGATTTGTTGCCATTACCTAGTGCTGAGCAGAGTAACTTGGATGGAGAATAGAAGGCTAAGTTTGTGAAGCAACTCCATGAGAGAGTACGTCAAGCTATTGAAAAGAAGACTGAGCAGTATACCACCCAAGCAAATAAGCATCGTAAGAAAGTAGTCTTTGAGCCTAGTGATTGGGTTTGGGTACATATGAGAAAGGAGAGGTTTCCTGTTCAGCGACGAACTAAGTTGCATCCCTGAGGAGATGGACCATTCCAAGTCATTGAGAAAATCAACGATAATGCCTACCGATTGGATCTTCCTGGTGAGTATGGTGTAACTGCTACTTTTAATGTTTCTAATCTTTCTCCCTTTTCTTTTGATGAAGGTGTATGTGATTTGAGGACAAATCCTTTTGAGGAGAGGGGAAATGATGGAGATCCACTTGCTCGTGATGTTCGTGATGCTAAAGATCCATTGGTCATCCAAGGAGGTCCAATTACCTGAGCTCGAGCCAAGAAGACGTAACAAGCCCTGGCCTCATTAATGCAACAAGCTCTGGCCTCATTGAAGCGTCAAGGAAGCTTCCATGAAGAGTCCGAAGAAATCTATACTTGCTTGGAAGCCCAAACAACATGAGCATGGTTTACTGTCTTATTTTAGCTTAACGATAAGATGGGTTAAGTGTTTGAATAGCCCACATTTGAGTCTTATTGTGTCTTGGACTATTTATTTTATGTAACTAGGTTTAGGCATGAATTTGGGTTTAGTCTTATTTTTTGTTTGGTGTTAATTCTAGCCCATTTGTTTATGGGCTTAAGTGCTAGGTATTATTATAAATACCTTGTAAACGCTATTGATTAGACAGATCAGTTTTGAATTTTAGAATTTGAGTGTGCCTTCCTCTTGGGTTCCCTCTCAACTAGGCTTATCAAGGTCTTCTTCCTTGTGGCACCTCCTTTTTCACCATCCACCATTGCTATACTTTAGGTTTTTGAATTCTTATTCGTAGGTCAAGGTCCAATACCTTTGGGTTTGAGTCTCTTTAGGCTTCGGGTCTAGGTTCCAGAAGGTGACGTCCATCATCTTTGCTTCTGTCCTGTTGTGTTTTTGCCCCCTTCAAATTCCAATCCACGCTTTCTCATGTCCACGCATATCAGCTTGGGCTTGAGAATTGATTTGGAGTAATTTCCTTTGAGTATAAACGATCTAGATGGCTCAAAATAGTGTAGCTACACCCTTATTAGGTGTAAAACCTAATTCTACTACACTATACAAGATATTTGTAATTATTTAATTACAAAAATAAAGTTTATTTAGTGAAATTTAGTGAATTGGGTAATGGACCCCACCTTGAATTTTACTGTTTTATTGAGGATATAAATGAAATATGGTATTCAGAAGGTGAAATAAATATTTGGAGGCATAAAAATAATTTTTGGATTATTTGGGATTATTTTAAGAATTTTGGAAAACAAATTAGAAAATGAGTTATGTCCCAAGGCATTTTCGTAAATTTTGCCCATAATAAAATGAGTTGGGACAAAGTAAAAATATCATGATAAACTAAATAAAAAGGGGAATGTCATGGTGTCAAAAGATTTGATGAAAAAGTTGGTTTGATCGAAAAATTTCGCTAGCGGTTTGTAAAGGGTAAAACCGTAATATTTAATATTTAGAATTTAACCATCAATTATATAACTTATATCTTTTAGCAATATTAACAAACTTCAATGTACCAACTAGATCAATCAATTTGTCATATCATACCCATTTGTGACTATAATTTAACTTTCTAGACTTTGCTTCATTTACATGCTTTGAATTCTATTACTCCTAACACCTCCTTGGAAATGACAGATACTCACCTTACTTATTTAAATTCCCATGGTTTTATTTTCTCCTACTTCTCATATAAAGCCTACCACTTCATACTTCTCGAAATCCATAATAATTCCTTAATGCATTGTAAATAGTTAAATTACTTTTAATATATGGTTAAATTAATTATCAAGAGTAGAAAATTCTCGGTTGTCACATCCTCCTCACCTTAGAAAATTTGGTCATCCAATTTGATAGATGTAATCTCACTTTTGTGAGAATGTTTTCCTTTATCTTATTCTCTATATCCATATACTTCAAAGTTTGATAACTCTCAATCTCTAATCCATATACTATCGCTTATTTGAAGATCATATCCACTTCATTGTAAACTTAAAGCTCAATTATATAATCAATTTACATCATGGATGCATCTCGTATTTTGCACTTGCCATATCCACTTGCAAATTAGAATTTATTATACCGAGCTAGGATTAATTGTTATACCAGGGCAACTCTTGGGCGTCTTATTTTACACCTTCTCTTAGCACACATTTAAACACGATATATATCCTTGATAACTCTTTTAAGGCAATATTCACATGCAGAAGATGTTCACAAATTTAGGCTCTCAACTCAACTTTCCCATCAACTAGGGGTGATTTACCTAAATACATAGAGCCACATCAATAAGTACAAGAATCTCAAGGTTATTAGTCAAAGGCTTACCCTTAATTGCCTGAAGCAGATGAATTTGTTGTCCCATGGTCTAACGTGAATACCTGGTCTTGAGCTGTGAAATCCCCAATTTCATGTAATTTTCCTATGATTGTAAAGTATTTCAGCTTAAATGAAGTAAATAAATATAAGAATTATGAAGTATGGATGATGTATGGAACATGGAAGAAGTAATGAAATGGAAGGTCAAATAGTCAAGGAATTTAATTGATGTTGTGAGAATATTAGAGTGTGAGAAAAGAATTAATATCAGAAAAATTGGTGTGATTAAATGGACAAGTGTCATATGGAAGAAAGGAGACCAATTAAGTGAATGGTCAAATAATGATGGTCAAGGGTTGAGATGAAATGATTTAATTGGATAACGGTAAAATAGATATCAGATTTTCATAATTAAATGATATATGTGACTGATATAAGAAAGGGAAGAAGGAAATTAAGATGGTCCCAAGGTCAAAGGGTCAAAAAGGATGAGTGTATAGATTAATATGCAATTAATGAAGCTGTCTTGTCATCATCCTTCTCCACCAAAGTCGGCAGGAACCCATTCCAGCTCTCTCCCTCTTCCATTTTCCTAAGTTTTCATTTTTGCTCACCTTGACAAACACCCCTATTCAATGACCAAATCGCTAAGCTCACTTAACGAAAAACGATCCTTGTCACTAGCTCAAGCTAAGCCTTTAATATGAAAGGCTGAGTCAAAGTGTTTAAGGAGATCAGAAATTATGTTATTTGGTGATTTATAAAGGTAAGAGATGGAAGTGGTTTTAGTTGATTTTACTCATGGTTTGGAGTTGAGTTGAGTTGGTAGAATATGGTTATAAAGGTTTCTTAAAGGTTTGATTTGTTATGAATTATGCAGCTTTGAAGAAGTGAAGTGAAAGGCTAAGGTTGATGCAACCAAGCTTGAGGATTATTGGCTATTGAGGTAAGGAATTTATGTAACAGACGTAGGGTGGCTATGTCCGCATGTTTTTAAGTGTTTTGGGATGAAGTACCAGTTGATTTTAATGCAGGAAATGTGATTTTTGGGTTTTACTCCTAGTACCAATTAGGCTAGGAGCAGCCGACTGCCTTAAGTAGCAGCCGACTGCCTAGAGACAACCAAAGCGTAGTTTTTCGAAAATCGACTCAAACCAGTCAACTGCTATGTAAGCCAGTCGACTGCTATTCTCCCAGAAAGCCTTTTGTTTCAAACCAGTCGACTGCTATATGGGACAATCGACTGCTTTTACTTAAAAAAAGCATTCTGTTTCAAAACCAGTCGACTGCCCTATTTTCAAAAGCATTTGTTTCAAAAACAGTCGACTGCCATTTATAGAAAAAGCATTCTGTTTGAAAACCAGTAACTGCTATATGGACCAGTTGACTGCCCCCATGTGTTTTCAGAAAATAAAAATATCGAAATTTTAAAAGAAAATAATTTCGATAAATGAAATTATGAGGCAGCAGCCGACTGCCTATGATGCCAGTCGACTGCTCTGTTTGAAAAGAGGTTTTAAACCTATTTCAAGAAAGTATGAATTGTCATAGCAAAAAGCTATATGATAAAGGTTTTGAGGTTATGCACTTCTGTACTTGTAGTAGGGGCTCTGATCAAGTCCCGGTATGATTTATGTTTGGCTGAGGAAACATAAGTCAGGCCCTAGTCGCTACAGAAGGACACTGACTAGTGTTCGCTGTAGCCACTGACAGTTGGCCAAATTTGTCTATATTACTTGTTCGGCTGTGGGAGTATTCCTAGCCCTACGGGGTACGCCACTTGATGACTTAGTGCATACTTCCGTTAAAATGCAAACAGTTTTTATGCTATTTAAAAGCTATATGTATATGCGATTTCAACGAATAAAGAAATCGAAAGTATTTGATTTACTTGTATAAGATGTTTTGAAAGAGGTATGTATGTTTTCATACGATGATTTAAAAGAAGTATATGATATATGATTTCAAGAAAGTATGTGAAGTATGTTTGCATATGCTATTTTAAAAAAGTATATGATTTACTTGATTTATAAGCATATGCTATTATGAAGAGTTTTATATGATTGATGAAAATATACGAATATGCTTTATAATGATTTTCATGATATTATAGAGCCAAGCAGGAAAACTGCATATAGAAGCATAGTACGCTCTTTTACATATTTTCTCACTGAGCATAAACTCACCCTTTTACGAACATTTTTCATACAGACCACTTGAAGTGATCCCTCACTCTAGATAGAAGAGCCTACTAGTGGATCTTGAAAGTCACCTTCGAGATACGCTTCCCAGTTAGTATTGAAGGTATACTTATGCAATCGTGTAAAGTGTATTGTAATTCAACTATTGTACAGTACAAGCTAACAATAATGTATATAAGATTTCGGGGATTTAGGTTAAGTAAGATGTGTAAGATCCTGTGGTAAGGAATGATATGTATATATATCATTTTTATGTTCTAATTGATGTCAAAATTTTTTATGATGAACTATTAAATACTAAGTTCAAGAAGATGAAGGAATGACATTGACGAGTGAGTCTAATCAAGTTTATGTGAAAAGAAAATAAAAAGGTTTATAGGTAAATGTGTAGTGATCGGGATGTCACATGAACTACTGATCCTTTACCCTTGTCTTTTGGCTTTTGCTTTTCTGTATCCCTTCTTACCTACTGTCCCTCAGTAGCTCTTAGAATTTTTATTTGCACAACCATTTCATAGCGTTATGAAATCACGTCTTAATTCTAGTCCATCCCTACATAATTCTTTCTTTTAACAATCCACATCATAGCATAATTTCAATTCTTACCCATGTACTACACGTATGTATATATATTCAATTACATAAGCAACTATTCTCTTGATCATAAAACATCACAAGCATAATTGTTCCCTCTTATTGCCTCTATCACGCTATCGAGGTGAATCATTAATCCTTTATAATTATGAATCTATCAAACTAGGCCAAGATCAATGGCAAGACATTAAGATCTTGAGTTTCTTATTTCACGTAATCTTAACTTCTATATCAATTTGCTATCTTGCACGACATGTTCTAAAAATCCCAGTTCCCACTCAAAGACCATTTTTTTTATAACATGTCGTATTCATTTCGACTCTACCAGTGAGAAATCTAAAGAGTCTTGTAAGTTTCGAATCCATATAGTTCAAAACCATAAGGTTCAAATCGTTGAACTTCCAAAATTGATTTAGTTCAAACGATATATTTCAAAAATCAAATATTTTTTTTGAAGTCTATGTACTTTCCACATCATATATTTTCTAAATCATATGGTTTTTCAAAGTCCATACACTTTTAAAATATATAGGATCCATTACATCTTCCAAGTCTATAAGGAGGTTAGGCAATTGTTCCTCTTGGGGCATCTTAACAAGGCCCACTTCTTGCCACATAGGTTGTACAAGTTCTAATAAATTTCTTGCCACTGTCGTAGTCAAGCCTAAAATCCTACTGATCGACTCCAATAGGCCTAATAGAACTATACTTTATTAAAGCCCATTATGGACGTCTAATCTCTTAAAATCCAAAACATTCGTACTTTGACATCAATTTCCAATTGCAATAGTTTTCAAAACAAGCCTAGATCCTACATTTTATCAAATATTATACCATTTAGGAATTACAAGTTCATTGACATAAAGTCGTTCAATCATCTTTTTTCGTTTCACATTTAAGGCTTTATAAAGTAACACTTGTCTAAGACTAGACGTATCGCTTGAATTCCAGGCCATAGCATAACTTCTTCTTTTCTTTTTAGGCCAACCATGCTAGGTCACTCCACTTTCATGTCCATCAACAAAATTTTAAGTCTCGTTCATGAGCCCTAAACAGGTACATCATATCAATCTCCATACTTCCAAATTCCATATAGGTCACTGTGTCTTTTCTAATCTCGTTGCAATTCACAATACCTTATAGGCCATTATGTCACTTATCGAAGCTTCAAACTATCCATACCTTAGTGGTCATCTTTAGATTAATATCATTTAATTCCATGCAAAATACACATGCATTTAGAACAGTTTTCTGCACTTATTGAGCACTTTAACATTCAGGCATTTACAGTACTATGTGATGTAAACTATTTTGACTAATCTACACTGACACGTACTAGACAAACATGGCTCTGATACAATTAAATCTGTCACGATCCAAAAGCCGTGACGTTCACTTGATACTAATACTTTTTCCCTTTTTCAAATTTTCGAACTAAATTTTTCCTTTTTGTTTTACAGTTTGTATTCGGTGTCAGTATAGTCACTAAATCATTTTCATTCATTCATTTATTCAATTATGATTTAAATTACTCTCTAAGGTAGGGAAAGATCATTTATAGTCCATAACTTACTATTTCTTAGAAACAGATTGAAAATATCCCCCCTTGTATTTTGAGATTTCTCCAGTTAATTACCTGCAATTCATCACAACGCAATAGGACAACATTTCCCATAGTCCACAATATTCACCAAATATGTATCATCTCATCAATCCTAGTATTCATAACCAATCACCACATGCATATCGCCTAATATCAGAATATTGCATCAAATACTCATTATCCTAGTTTACATCCCATCCTATAGTACTGTACAAGCATTGCTTGAAAATAAAAGCATATAGAGGAGAAATATTACTATACCCAAGATATTCAATAACAAGGACTTCAAGAATTGGGACATTGTCAATTCACCAGAACCGTCCAACGTGTCCCTTGAATCAATCTGAAAAATAGTTCTCGTTTACTGAGTGAGGGCTCAGTAAGTCATTTATATAAGTGCAGAAGTAGAATTTATACTGTTCTAAATGCAATGTATGAGCCTGCAAGTTTGCAATCACAATTTACCATTTCAATCGATAACATCTCATATTTATAACAAGATCATGTCCTAAAGACTTTAGGTGAGTGAGGGTTTTAGAGTATCGATGGAAGGGTAATTTGAAATGCCTCATTATTTCCATTCCCGACATATTTCTATCATTCAGACCTCAAATTAAATCAATTTAATCACTTTCAATCTGTTGTCCTTATACTTTAATACATCATGCAACAACGCATCATGTATAATTCGAATATCATATACTATTAATTCATACTCACATCAATCTCGTATTATATCATGTCTCAATTGAACACCATGTTCAAATGCAATATCATATCAAGTCCCTTTACATTTAACAATTATGCTAATATATTATATCGAATCATATCACTTCTCATATAGAAAATCACGATCACAAGTAGTGTAAAGTCATAATACTCTTCATATAAATCTTATATTCATGTACGATGTAATGTCATGACATCATGTAGATAGCATGTCGTTATGTCATAACTCAGTGTGCAAAACTTATGCAAGCTTTTCTTATAAAATGGCTATCATTTCAAATCATATCACATATACTTTTAGAGCATGTTCAAAACATGTAAAATCTCAATTCTTTTCATGTTTACATTTAAGACATGCTAGAGTATGTACAATTCACAAATCATATCATTTGCACTTTAAAGGCATATTTTAAAAAATATTAACAATGCCTCAAAACATTTTATATTCACTTTTAGAGCATGTCTAAAACAGGTACAGTCTCAAAACATTTTTCACATACTATAAAACGATGTCAAGTCTAGAGTTCATATCAGAATAAAACTATACTCTAGACAGCATGTCGTATCATGCTTGAGACTAGGCTGAATCCCTAATACTCTATCAATAAAGACTTACTTCACTGTAGCTAGCAGTGAAAAATCATATCATCGTCCCTGGAAACCAACTAGGGCACTATCTATGGCCATAAACCTCATGTCTCTCAGCCCCATTATCGGTGTGATTGAGCCCTGTCCACGACTTTTGTCGGACAAGCATCTCTGCCTAATGAGTAATCTCCAATTAGGTGGTTTCCACTATGCTTTATTGAATTTAAGAATGAATGAAAATGATTTAGTGACTGCACTGACACCGAATACAAACTGTAAAACGAAAAGGAAAAATTTAGTTCGAAAATTTGAAAAAGGGAAAAAGTATAAGTATCAAGTGAACGTCACGGCTTTCGGGTCGTGACACTACAAGGCTAAGTTTCAAGAGCATTAGTACCTTGATAGTGGATGCTCAAGACACATAACCGGTGACAAGAGCCAATTCAAGATCTTAAAGCCCAAGAGTGGTGGAGAGGTCACATTTGGAGACAACTCCAAAGGACAAATTGAAGGAATTGGCTCCATTGGTAACCCTCCACAACTATTGAAAATGTTTTGTATGTTAGAGGTTTAAAACATAACTTGCTTAGTATTAGTCAATTATGTGATAAAGGTTTTAAAGTTGTGTTTGATGCTTTGTGTTGTAATGTTGTTCATGCTAAAACTAATCAAATTCTTTTCATAGGACATAGACAAGGAAATATTTACATTGTTCACTTAGATGAACTAAATAGCAAAAATGTATGCTTTATGGCCACAAAAGAAGATGAACCTTGGTTATGGCATAGAAGACGAGGTCATGCTAGCATGCATGTTCTATCTAAATTAGCTAAAAGGGACTTAGTCGTAGGATTGCCTAAACTTCAATATGAAAATGATAAGGTATGTGAGGCTTATGTAAGAGGAAAACACAAGAAAGTATCATTTAAATCTAAAAAATGTGTTACAACCTCTAGGTCACTCTAACTCCTCCACTTAGATCTTTTTGGACCAACTAGAACCACTAGTTTAAGAGGAAAACACTATGGTTTTGTCATTGTTGATGACTATACTAGGTTCACTTGGGTGTTCTTTTTAGGTGTGAAAAATGAAGCCTTAGATAAATTCATCATCTTTTCAAAACTTGTTCAAAATGAAAAAGGTTATTCTATAACTAGCATTAGAAGTGATCTTGAAAAAGAATTTGAAAATCTTTGTTTTGATACTTATTATAATGAAAATGGAATTAGCCATAATTTTTCAGCTCCTAGAACTCCTCAACAAAATGAGGTAGTTGAAAGGAGAATAGAACCTTAGAAGAAATGGCTAGAACCATGCTTTGTGAAAACAATTTACCAAAATATTTTTGGGCTAAAGCTATTAACACTACATGTTATGTTATAAATAGAGCAATGGTTAGGCCTATTTTAAAGAAAACCCCTTATGAGCTTTATAGAGGAAAAATGCCAAACATAAGCTACTTTCACCAATTTGGTTGCAAATGCTTTAGTTTTGAACAATGGAAAAGACAATTTAGGAAAATTTGATGCAAAAAGTGATGAAAGTATTTTTCTTGGTTATTCTTTAAATTCTAAGGCGTATAGAGTTTTCAATAAAAGAACACCTATTGTAGAAGAATCAATTCATGTGATTTTTGATGAGTCAAGTTCCTCTAGTAGAACCAATGTTGATGATGAATTAGAAATATTTGATGAACCTATAATTGATCCATCTCAAGACAAAGATGTTAGGAAACAATTAGAAGATCTTGATATAAATAAGAATGAGGAGCCATTGGAATAAGAAATAATTGAGAAAGAATCAAGATGTCCTAGAAAACTTGGTTATGTGAAAGATAATGACATTGTTAGAGATCCAAATATCGGTGTTAGAACTAGGTCAACATATAGAAATATATGTCAACATGTAACTTTTGTATCACAATTTGAACCAAAGAATGTGCATGAGGCCTTAAAAGATGAAAATTGGATTATAGCTATGCAAGAGGAATTAAATCAATTTGAAAGAAGTAAAGTATGAACACTAGTGGAAAGTCCTAAGGATCATCCAATTATTAGAACTAAATGGGTATTCAAAAACAAAATAGATGAGAATAGTATAATAGTTAGAAACAAAGCTAGGTTAGTAGCCGAAGGATATAGGCAAGAAGAAGGAATAGACTATGATGAAACTTATGCTTCGGTAGCTAGATTAGAAGCCATTAGGATGCTACTTGCCTTTGCATATTACAAAGATTTTAAACCATATCAAATGGATGTTAAAAGTGCTTTCTTAAATGGTTACATAAATGAAGAGGTTTATGTTGAGCAACCTCCTGGTTTTGAAAATCCAAAGTTTCCTAATCATGTTTTCAAACTCTCAAAAGCTTTGTATGGATTAAAACAAGCTCTTAGAGCTTGGTATGTAAGACTTTCAAAGTTTTTCATTGAAAAAGGTTTTGCAAGAGACAATGTAGATACAACCTTGTTTATCCAATCTAAGGGTACTGACTTATTAGTGGTTCAAATTTATGTAGATGATATCATTTTTGGATCTACAAATGAGTCATTATGTAAAGATTTCTCCGAATTAATGCAAGGTGAATTTGAAATGAGCATGATGGGAGAGCTAACCTTCTTCTTAGGACTTCAAGTTAAACAATGTAAAGAGGGTATTTTTATAAATCAAGCTAAGTACATAAAAGACCTGCTCAAAAGATTTGGAAAGGATGAGTCCAAACCTCAATCCACTCTAATGAGCACAAATATCAAGCTTGACAAGGATGAAGGAGGAAAATGTGTAGACACTAAACTATATAGGTCTATGATTGGTTCATTGTTATATCTCACTGCTAGTAGACTCGATATAATGTTTAGTGTATGCTTGTTTGCTAGATTTCAATCATCTCCTAGAGAATCACACTTACAAGCTGTAAAAAGAATCCTTAGATACCTTAAAGACACTTCTTCCTTAGGATTATGGTATCCTAAAGATTCTACCTTTGCTCTCCATGCTTATTCCAATGCGGATTTTGGTGGTTGCAAAGTTGATAGGAAAAGTACATCCGAGACTTGTCAATTCTTAGGAAATAGACTCATTTCATGGTTCTCCAAGAAACAAAATAGTGTATCTCAATCCATAACCGAAGCAGAATATATTGCTTCCGGAAGTTGTTATGAACAAGTATTCTGGATTAAGCAACAAATGAGTGATTATGGAATAGAGATGAATCAAATTCCTATCAAATGTGATAATACTAGTGCTATCAACCTTACCAAAAATCCAAAACAACACTCTAGAACTAAGCACATTGAAATAAGACACCATTTTATAAGAGATCATGTACAAAAAGGTGATATTGTTCTAGAGTACATAGATACCTTGCACCAATTGACTGATATCTTCACAAAACCCTTGATAAAGAGCAATTTTGCACACTTAGAGGTGAACTAGGTCTTATGAATGCTCTATGAACTAAATTGACTTCATTGTGATTTTGAATGAATGATCCAAGTTGTTAAGATAATTTGCTGAAATATGTGTTTGATCATGTTAAAAATTCCATGTTAATTCCTTATCATTCAGCTCCTTTGAGAAAAAATATTGATATGGCTAACTCACCATGCCACCAGTTGAAACTCACTTCTCATGTTTAAAACTTCCTCAAGTCACATAACATGTTTTTCAATTTGCTCAAATCTAGTTTTGACTTTAAAATACTGAAAATGTACAATTTTGCTTATTTTCAAATCATTTTTTTGCATAAAAACTCAGGCAATTGACTAAGGGGTCGATTCCTCAAGAAATAGGATCGATTCCCTGGGTTTTTTGGCCAAAATGACTGGGTTGTAGCTATGAGGGATCGATCCCCTTCATCATGGGATCGATCCATGGCACCAGATTGGCTGGGCACGCATTCTGCCTGGAAGGGATCGATCCCCTCGAGACAAATTGCACAAATCGTGCCCTTTAAACTGTTAGCCTTCACCCCTCTTTTCACTATCCATCTTCCTCTTCACCGAAACAGCCATTCCCCCATTTCCTTTACACTAAAACTTCAAATCTCACTCATTTCTCCACCAAATCACGCCATTTCTTCACCGTTCTTCATCATTTCGTCATCCCTTTCACTTCCCATCATTATTTTTCTTTTAAATTTTTTTTCTTTTGTGTCTCCTCCAATGCCATTCCCACTATTCACGCCAAACATCTCAATTGTAAGTGTTTTTTCATTAATTTTCATCATATATCTTGCATTTTTCACTTATTTCATCATATCTTACAAACCCATTTTCAATTTCTTGCATAAATTTTCTTTCCATTTCATTTTCACATATCCAAAACCCATTATTTTGTCCAACTTCCCTGTCCCATAACTTTTAATTCCTTTCACTTTTCATCACTATTCTTTTATCTAAGTTGTTGTTTGTATGCTAATCTGTGATTGTATGCTGTTGGGTAGTTCCTCATTCCCTCATCCAAACACCACCAAAGTAGTGCCCATCACCTGTTCAACGAAATTACTCAACGAACTTTTGTTCCCTTCCTATTCCCCTACCTAGTCTCTCATGGCTTATCGTGTTAAACACACTGCTCAAAAGTGAAGAACTTCCTCCTCTTCCACTTCTTCCTACCCACAGCCTTCAATCACTGTTTTAGAAATGCGGAAGAAAAGAATAGATTTCATGAAAAATTCGCCAATATGCAGATCAAACATTGGCGACTAATTGACTTCGAATTCCTAGAAGAAATCAGATTCCCATATTTGGCCAAGCTTGACACCTTCTGCTGGACTCGTTTTCTGAAGATCAACACTCCGATCCCATGCAACATTGTTCAGGTGTTCTTCTTCAACGTAGAGCTTATCATGAGTCCCAATGATCCCTGCAAGGTTGTGGGGATTAGATCGATTGTCATGGGAAAGCATGCTCAAGTCTCCACGCAATTACTCCATATGCCTTCTGCATTCTCGAAGGCGGACTTACTTTTGAGGATGCTGAGGTTCCATTAGAGTTTGCCGTAGCCGATGAGCGTGCCGGTGATCTTCCAGTCTTTGCACGCCTTCTCCACATTATCATTTCCTGGAACCTTCGCCCTTTTAGCACGAAATACTCTCAAGTCCGTAAGCTCGATAGATTTTGGCTTCACCACATTCACTCACCCGATGGCTTTAGGCCCGACCTTTTTCATTTCATTCTTCATAACTGGGTGAAAATTGTCCGAGGTGGAGTTAGGACAATTGTTTTCCCTCAGCCGCTCACCTATTTCCTACTTGACCAAGGCGTTGACTGCTCTTGCGAAGCCGTGTTCTTCCGGATCCGAGTACCACCATCAATCTCGCTAAGATGCATAACCTTGGGTGTTACTTATGTAAGAGAGGTGATTATTTCGTATGGGAGAAGCATCATGGCCAACCAGCCTCTCCCGAACATGCTCCCGAAGAGGAAGCCCCTGAAGAACCTTCTTCTTCAGCACCATCAGGATCCACATCTGCTTCTTTCGACCAGATCATGCTCATGCTTCAACAAATGAACACCTTTCAACAAACTTTCCAGCAGAATGTCACTCAGCGCTTCGATCAAATTGATGCTCATCTTGATAGTATGGGGAGACACAGGCTGCATTGTTCGAAGAAATCTAAGATGTTCACATGCAACAGGACGACTTCGTTGAGCGATACCACATGACTTTTCCTAGGAGGCATTGACTAGAGTATCTCAGCACTTAGGACTTAATGCTTTGTTAGATTGTTGTGTCTTTTCTTAGTCGTATGAACTAGCTTGTTATGTTTGTGGCTTCTTAGGCTTCTCCTTTTCTATGGAATGGTTTATGTTTATGTTTATGTTATGTCTATGACATTGACCTATGTTGCTTTAAATTGACTATGACTTTGACTTATGTCTGTGACCATTTCTCCATGATGTACACTTTCTTTCTATGTATATGATTTGTTAAGGGGGAGTCTCTCTTTACACTTTTCTATAATTTTTTCTATGACAAAAAAAGGGAGAATTAGTGTAATAAATTTCTATAAATTTTCATGCTTAAATTAAGGGGAGCAAATTTGAGGGGGAGTAGCATTTTTATAAGCAAATTTGTTTTTCAAAAAATATAAGCAAATTTACCTTAAGTTTTGTCATATCAAAAAGGGGGAGATTGTTAGCTTTAAATTGACAAGCATTTTGAAATAACAAAAACTTAAGTAATGCTAAATGCTTCTTCTATATTGTAAATTTGCTTAAAATGGATTCAATGATAGAAAATCATTTGACAAAGTTTTAGACTAAATTTTCGTTTAAGAAAGTCTAGAAAGTTGAAAGAATGTTTTTAAACTAAAGTCCAAACACAAAAACCCATCAGTTTATCCCAAAACAGCAAACAAAAAGTGTAGAAAGGCTTGAGGGATCGATCCCCCCTATTGAGGGATCAATCCCAGATGGCAAAAAGGTTCCCATATGGCAGAAAAGGTCCCAAGACCAGAAAACAGGCATTCTAAAACCTAGGGATCGATCTCTAGTTGGAAAAAGGGGCAGAAAGTCTTTCTGGAACTTAGGGATCGATCCCCTATGGCTAAGGATCGATCCTTTTTCACGAGAATAGTGCCCAACGGCTAGTTTTTGAGGGTTTCAACGGGAAGATTTGCATTAAATGCTTCAACAACCGTCCCAAGTAGTTGGTGGACTATAAATAGAGGCATTTATGAAGATTAAAGGAAGAACAAGCACTCAACAACTTCTCTCAGCTTTCAGAAAGCATTCAAATATGAAAATTCATCTTTTGTAATTGATTTGTGATATCTCACCTTGTACACCACCGACTCACATTGATTTATGATATTCAAAGGGGTGTGCTAGCCTTGTACGGTTATCTTGTAAGAGTGTGGGTAGCTTTGCAAGGGGATAGGTTGAGAAGGTTATTCCTAAGCCTTCAAAAGGAATTGTAATAGGTCTCACCACACCTTGAAGTGGTTTGTATTCATTCACAAAGAAGAGAGGAATCAATCCCTTGACAAGAGGATCAAGGAGAGAGGACGTAGGCAAGAGATTGGCCGAACCTCTATAAATTCTGTGTTTGCTTCTCTTCCCTCTATCTTTATTTACTGCATTTACTTTATTATTGCGTAATTTGTTTCATTTGTGTATTAAGCTCTTAAAAACTCAATATTAGTAGAAAAACTGATTCACCCCCCTCTCGGTAGAGCCAAACTACTATAGATAATCTATGTGTGGGAAAAATAAAGAGGTAAGCTAATTGTTCAGTAAAAGATATATATTAAAGCTGATACAACGTATCCTATATGTAGTTTGAAGTAAACAGAATTTTATACAAAAACCATGAATTTATAATTTAAAATTACTTGGGCACGATCTATCGGAAGGATACTATAGTGGATTAGATAACCAAGTGAGTACAGAAGGATACTTTGAAGTACCTCACGTGTCCCAGTATCCAAGTCCACTATTCACTAGTGTTTAATTTAAATCACAAATTCAGTAAATATCCATTAGCATATGTCTAACATCACTATAAAAAAAGTCAGAAAACAGAAGTTACTCTTAAACATTATAAAACATATTTATATCATTTTTCTAGCAGATATTTCCAATAAATATAATTCACAAAACATATTATTCAAATCACAAAATGTAGAAAGCATATGAATCAAAATTGGAAACAAATCAAATTTGGAAGTGCCTGGATCTATGTTAACCATGGATTTACCACCCCATTATAAGTTTAGTGGAGACTAGGCTATACCCAATAGACACATGCACTATAATAGATGTAACAGTCTGAATATACAGTAAAACATTTATTTTTACACAAAATTGACGGTTGGTCCATCTGCGATGCCTTAATCACTTACACAATAACAGTGATAAACAGTAAATTTCATTTACTTTATAAATGCGGAATATGAATGTTACATTATTCCATATCATATTTACATCCCCTGTAATCTACTTGTAATTTAAGTAGTATTGTACAAAATTTCTGAATATATAAAAGAAAATAAAATTCCTCCAATATCGAAATTCTGCTGACTCGGGTAATCGAAATCGCAGCTAATAACTCAGGATAGTAGTCTCTTATCCAAATATAATAACCTGTGGAGTGAAAATAAATGGGTGAGCGACAACATGCTCAGTAAAGGAGTCGTATGCAAGCTTGATATAATGAAACCTATATGCTGGAAAATATTTATTTTTCTAATAGTTCACTAAGCACAGTAAAAGGGAAGGATACTATAATCGGCCGAGAAATCCAGATGGAGCATGGAAGGTATTTTGAAATACCTGTTTTGTCCTAAAAACCCAGAGCGACTATAGGGAGTAATTTATAAATTGTTATAATAAAACAATTTAATGAATATTTTCAATAAAAATAAATGGAATAAACCATTTACTTTCATCACTTCAGTAGCATTTTAAAACACATGACAGTACAGTAATGAAACAATACAGTAAAACAGTAGAGTTTAAACAATGGAAACAGTGTACAGTCATTTCAGTACAGTATGATAAAACTTTTCAATAATCAGTAATTAAACAGTTTTCAGTAATTATTTCAAATTTAAAAATAATTTCATAAATATTTTCCTTTCAATAAACAGCGTATTTCAGTAGAGTTCAGTGAATAGTAATCAGTAAATTTTAGTTCAGTAAATAGTACTTTCAGTATAGTACAGTAAATAGTATTCAGTAAAACACAATTCAGTAATCATTGTTAATAGTAGTAGCTGTCAGATTATTTATAGTAGTAACTGTCATTGTTAAGGAAGAATTCTGATTGAATTCGTGCAAGGCTTCAATATTGTGCCTTGAAGGTATAATTAATCAATTATTTTATTGTATTTGGACTTTATTGTACATTACTTTAGTGTGTTTAAAGGATGTAAACTAAAGAATCTGAGTGTTAATGATAGTTTTTGATATTGGATATTTATATAGTTTAATGTGGTTTATTCAAGTATAGTTAAGAAGTACTTTTACTTGACTTTATGTAATTGAGATGGAAATGTAAAGAAAAGTAAATGCGTGTTGTAAATTATTGTACTGGAACCAATCTGAATAGTTGAATATTGATTTAGCTACGTAAGTTTTAGCTTAATACTAGACTGATGACACCGAGCACAACCCCACCGACTGAATCAAAGAATAAGTTAATAAAGTTTAATTGAAATTAAAAGGATAAGTGAAAATGTGACGTCCCCGTCACTACATCTTACCACCTAACTTTTTCCTTATCTTATGCGACTAAATTTGATTTATTCATCAATGTCATTCTTTTCTTCTTCTTAAGCTAATTATCTAATAACTCAATATCAGTAATTTACTTTCCATAAACAGAATAATGATATGTATATATATCATTCCATACCACAGGATCTTACACATCATTCCTAACTTAAATCCCCGACATCTTATATACGTAAATGTTACTTGTACTGTACCATAGATGAATTACAATTTACTTTACATAAGTACATAAGTATACTTTCTATAATAACTGGAAAGCATCTCTCGAAGGTAAACTCCTAAGATCCACTAGTAGGCTCTTCTATCGAGAGCAAGGGATCACTTCAGGTAGTCTGTAGGAAAAATATTCGTAAAAGGGTGAGTTTATGCTCAGTAAGAAAATTATGTAAAAGAGCGTACTACGCCTCTATATGTAGTTTTCCTGCTTGGCTCTATAATGTCATATAAAAGCATCATAAAGCATGCATCATATACTTCTTTCATATATCGTTTGCAACCATGCATATTTCTTTCAAATGGTATAGGCAAACATACTTTACATGCTTCTTTAAAATATCATACTTCATATACTTCTACAAAACATGCATCATATTCTTCTTTCGAAACATACATCATACTTATATCAGTAAATCAAATATGGACATACTTGCATATGCCTTAAGTAAATTGAAATCATATATTCTTTAAATTAAATGGAGACTATGTACAATTATTCAAGAAATGGCATCATCATATAAATCATTTATACCCATTTATATGATTCTAATCATGCATTAGAACAGGGTGCACCATGTAATGGTCAAGGGTCATCTCCTGCCTTTAGTAATCCACAGTGAACACTAGTCAGGTGTCATCTGTGGTATTAAAGACCGGACTAGGGTTCCTCGCTCAAACATAAATAATACTGAATTTGATCAAAGTCTCTCAGCCAAGTACAGGGATGCATGATCATAACGTAGTCCATAATCTCAAAACATTTACCATATACTTCTTTAGAAAACACTTTTGTGTTTAAACCAAATAGGCTTTGAAATCTCTTTTCATACAGGGCAGTCGGCTGCTGCTTCATAACTTCATTTATCGAAATTAATTCCATTTAAAATTTCTATATTTTTCATTTCTGAAAACACATGGGGCAGTCGACTAGTCCATGTAGCAGTCGACTAGTTTTCAAATAGAATGCTTCTTAAGAAATGGCAGTCGACTGGTCATATAGCAGAATGCATTTTCCCATATAGCAGTCGACTGGTTGAAATAGAATGCTTACTGGGAAAATAGCAGTCGACTGGTTTGTCTCGATTTTCGAAAAAACTATGTTTTGGTTGTCTCTAGGCAGTCGGCTGCTACTTAAGGCTGTTGGCTGCTCCTAGCCTAACTGGTACTAGGAGTAAGACCCGAAAATGACATTTCCTGCATAAAATTCCAGCTTGTACTTCTCTCCAAACCACAATAAAAACATATTAAAACATGCGCACATAAATTCCTTACCCTTACGATCACTGATGATCCACTAGCTTGGTTGTATCAACCCTAGCCTTCACTTCTTCAAATCTAAAACATCATAACCATTCACACCTCTTAAGAAACTTATACAAATATGCTACCCCAACTCTATACAACTCTAAACCATGCACGAAATTGTAAGAATCAATCTCTACTCTTACCTTTACCAATGACTCCAAATTTTAGAAATTAAGATCTCCTCCAATACTTGGATTCAATCTATCAAACTTCAGATATAACCTAGTCTAGCGACAAGGATCGATTTTCATTTAACAAACTTAACAAATCGATGGCTGGGCAAGGATGTTTATTAAAGTGCTTGGAATGGAAACTTGGAAGCTTGGAAGCTTGGAGAGGGAACGAGAGGGGCTGGGGAAGAGGGGCTGACGTTGGGTGATGGAGATGAAGATGACTCATGCACTTGCATTAATTGCATGCTTTATCTTCCATCATCTCAGCCATTAATTATCTAATTGACCCTTTGACTCATCTTAATGCCTCTTCTTTCATACATAAGCCACATGTATTTTAATTACCAATTAAAATTCTGATTTTGATTCTTTTCTCATATTCTCATAGCATCAGAATTTATTCATTGACTAATTAACTTTCAATTCCTTTATTTCTTCTCATGTTCCATACATCATTTACACATCAAACTTCATATTTATTTAATTCCTTTCAGCTAGAATACTTTACAAATATTATGAATTTACATGAAATTGAGGATTTCACAAAAAATCGTTTAGCGACAACAATGGCACTGAATACATATAATTTAAAAGGACAAATTCAGTTCATAAATTTGTTAATTGGAATAAGTGTAAGTGTTAAATGTATGTCACGGCCTTTGAGGCGCAACAAATAATTCCTATAATTTCTTATTTTCCTTCTAGTTTAGGTGCTCTAAGTCAACATTGTCTTTACCATATGCTAATTTCTATATGAAACCCAAGTTCTTCAGCCTAAAACTTCCAATTAAAGATGAAGAAGTACATAGACAATATGAAGGTTACAAAGATGATCAGATAGTTCTCGATGACTCAAACACTCCAACATTTGCAACCGTTATTCTTCTCATGCATACTAAAAAGATGGGAAGGTAGCATAATTGCATTATTCTATTTTTTTTCTCTTAAAAAATCTTTTTGGGGGCTCAGCCCTAGAAAATCTGAATAACTCATTTGGTATTTGATGTTATTTTATCCTTCCATGTCTGACTTTGTCAATCATTTTTGTTGATTGTTTATATGCATCCTTATAGGTTCTACGAAATTATAAATTTAATTTAAATTTCTCATTAGATTTTCTAATTTCACTTATTGGTTTGTTTTTAAGTGTTCCATTTATACTAAAGGTAGGGAAAGCATTGAATTCAAGAAAGGTAAAGATACGTGTTCAATTTAAGGATGTTCCTTGTGATATATTCAAATGTATGATGATAGACCTTTAAAATTCTTTATAACTTCACTTGTATGATTTCTTGTTTTCACTGAGCTGCTTCTATGGTCTTTTCAATAAACTTGAATGTGGAAATGTGATAACCTCCAACTTAAGTTCGGGTAATTGCTTGGTAGTTCACATTTACAAATAATGGAATGTACTTCATAAAGCATACTTTGAAAACGAAGATATTGGTCTTTTTATATGTAGAGGTGTCTTTAATGATTTTTTCTTTATAGATTAAATACATGTCATTTTGTTGATATAGAAAATAATGGTGATTGTGCATAAATGAAAGAAAGATAATAAGCTGGAACAGTTCCTTTTGAAGGTTTGTTTGTACTTATGATTAGGGGGTTAGAGGGAAAACACATTTATAGGCAAGTCAATTCTACTTGCAAAACATAATAACAGGTGGCATAGATAAAGTACATTCGTTCATGCCAAAACCTTTTTATTTATTAATTCTTTTGAAGTGTTCTAACTTTTTAATAAGCTTGTTGCTTAAACTTCTTTCTTCATTATTAGGTAAAATGCAAGGGAGAAATAAGTTTGTCATACACCTGCAACCTTCTAAAGCCATGTACGTGAAACTAACAGTAACTAATAATGAATTTTCTAATCTTTTCGTGTCCATTTGAAAACTACTAGAACTATAATTTCTATGTATGAAGATCATGCTTGATTTCTGATGTTTCTTTTATGATTCAAGATATACTGATTAGTTCTGTTATTTTATGTTAAAATACATTGCATGTATATTTATCTGCTAAATTTTGTATATAAGATATATTCAAAACCATCAGTTATCGTTTCATAATATCGTAAATCTTTGGTTGTGGCTCAAATGTCACTACAAAAAAACTGACTTTTACCGGCACTTAAAAGACCAACAAACCCCAAGTAAAAACCTTATTGGTGGTTTGTTGACCGCCGCCTAATTGCTGGCCAAGTGAATGCCATTGAAGGTTTGCCGATGGTGATGTACTCTAATGCCGGTAAAGGTCTGGCAAATTACAACATGACTTTTCTGGCGCTTTTAAACGCTTTTAAAAATAAAAGGCTTTTACCAGCACTTTAAAGTGTCGGCAAAAGTCTTATTTGAAATTTGAATTTATTTTAAATTTAAAAGCTTTTATCGTCACGACGGAATTTTTTTGTCGCTAATAAGCTTTAGCAACGGAATTTCATGGGATTAGAGACGGAAAAAATTTCGTCGCTAAAACCTCATAAAGTGTGTTAGATCTAGTTAGCGACGAATTTTTTCCGTCGCTAATCCGACGAAAATTTCGTCGCTAATTCCTCGAAATTCGCAAATTCCCTCCCTTTTTTATCTCCTTCTCGCCTGTGAATATCATTTTTTCTCCTCCTTCTTCTTTTTTTCCAGTTGCCGCCCTCTCCACCCGCCACCGGTCACCCTCCCTCCTCTCCTTACCGCCGGTCCCTCCTCCTACTGTTTAAAAAAAAAAAACAAAGCAATTTTTTTTTACCCAAAAGCACAGCCACCACCGCTGCCCCCAACAGACTCCACCGCTACCACCCCAGTCGCCCACTAGCCGCTGTCACCAGCCAGCCGCCCCCATCACTCGCGGTCCCTCACTTCATACAGTGGTATTATATTTTTTTCTTATTTTTACATTTAAAAATATATATTTATTTGTTTATATTGTTAGTTTGTTTTATTTTTGTGTTTATTCTCTTTTTATATATTGTTAGTTTGTTATTTTTGTGTTTATATATTATTATTTCTTTGTATATATTATTTAGTTATATGTATATATTTTTAATTTGTTGTGTGTATATATTTATTTATTTGTATATATTTGTATTTATTTATTTGTGTATATATATAATTTGTTGTTGTTTATTTGTTTAATTAGTTACTAATGATTTTAATATTGTTGATATATATATATACACACACACACATTTAATAGTATATATTTATTTGTATATATAAGAATATTATTAGGAAATTTGTATTTAAATGTTTATATTTATTTTTTAAATCATATGTATGATATTCTAGTTAAAATATATATTGTTTACAGCTAACTTCAATTTTTTAAATGTTTTACTTGAAGAGGAATCAATATAATCGAACACCTACATATAAGGAGGTTTTTGATCGAACTCACGAAAAAAAATGATAGCCAAGGTGAATATGTGGACAATAAGTCGAAAGTTGTCAGTGTACGTATATTTAAAATTATTTCTTTTTATGTATGTCAATTATTATTTAATTACTTTTTAAGTATATATATAATAATAATAATAAACTTTTTTTATTATAAGAAAAATATAATGCTTCATTTGTTGAGAAGTATGGTGCGGATATTAGCAATCAACCACACTTTGATCCTGTTGCTTGGTGTGACTATATTGGAGGAATGGAAACAACCCGCACACATGTGTACGGCCTTGGAAGCAGTTCACAAAACAGAGATATACTTGAGTCATCCGCCTCCTCAGCAAGTCCAATATTCTAGGTTTCTCAATCAATAGTAAGCTAAGATGAGCGAATCGATATTATAGAAGGGAAACTTGATGAAGTTCTCAAATATTTACCGTAAATGCACCAATGGATGGCTGAGATGACTCATGCATGGAAGAGTAGCAAAGAAGGCCCTTCAAATTCCGATGATAGACACTCACCGAACCTCGGAGATGGCCTTCTTCATAAATCTCTATTTTAATGTAAGAAATATTAAGTACTTTGTTCTTTTTATGTTTTAAGAATTTCATGGTTGCTGAGAGATGTTATGGATTTTATGAATTTTAACCATGTTTTATGATTATGTATGAATTTTATCGATATTTTATGTTTATATATTAAGGTCTTTTAAATGTTGCTATAGTCATGAATTTAGGGTTTTAAGCTTAAATTTAAATATATTTCGGAAAACTTTTGGAAAGAATTTTGGAATTTAACATTTTGGTAGCGAAATGCACAAAAAATAGATGATGACGAAAAATATATTATTAGCGATGGAATTCAAGGAAATTAGTGACGGAAAAATAGCATTAGCGACAGAATTTTCTGTCGCTAATATCATTAGCGATTTCGATTATTAGTAATGGAATATTCCGTCACTGATAACATTCAGCGACGGAAAAAATTTATTGTTAACGACGGAATATTCCATCGGTAAAAGTTTTTAGTGACGAATTATTTTAATAAAATTTAAAAATAAAAATAAAATTAGTGATGAAAAATTCTGTCACTGATAATTTTACCTACGGATTACTAATGACAGATTTTCATGTTAGCAACAAAAAATTTCCATCGCTGATAACAAAAAATCCATCGCTGATAAGGACAAATTCTGTTACTAATTAGCTACGAATTAGTGACGGAGTGTACTTTCAGCGACGGAATGAGCATCAGTGACATTGATTTTTCCATTGAAAATTTTTCGTCTCTAATCCGTCGCTAAAACGCTTCAGCGACGGAATCAGACTTTTAGCGACGAAAAATTCCATCGCTAATTTCGTCGCTGAAGGTCTCTTTTTTTGTAGTGTGAGTAGGCTACCTCATCATCTACGTTTTCCTCATCGGAGCTATCACTATCGCTCCATGCTGCCACAAATGCTTTCTTCTTAGGCTTCCTATCCTTTTCCTTCCTATGTAAGGGGCAGTCTAATTTAGTGTGCCCCGATTCATTACACTCATAGCACACTTTGGATTCTTTTTCTTTCCTACTTGACTCTCCTCTCGTCACTTCTCTTCTTTGATGTCTCCTAACATTCTCTCTCTTTCATGCTCATAAATCTATTAAATCTTTTGGCAAACATTGCCATTTCCTTTTCTTCCTCATCTCCACTCTCATCACTATCATCTCTAATGTTCTCATGAGTGGAAGACTTAAGTGCTACCCCTACTTTCTTTGAAAGTACTTCATTTCTTTTCATTTCATTTCATATGTAAGTAGGGAGCCCATAAGCTCATTTAGAGACAATGTATTAGGATCCTTAAACTCTTTTATTGCGGTTACCTTTGCCTTCCAAGATTTTGGCAAGCTATTCAAAATTTTCTTAACCATTTCTACATTGGAATAGGTCTTGCCTAAAGCCTTAACTCTATTGATTATGTCATTAAACCTAGTAAACATATCACTCATGGACTCATCTTCTTTCATCCTAAAAAGTTCATAATCATGTGTGAGCATACCTACTTTGGTTTCTCTAACTTGATTTGTCCCTTCATGTGTAATGGCTAATTTGTCCTATATTTGCTTGAGATTCTCACATAGAGAGACTCTATTATATTCGTTGGGACCTAATGCATAAAAAAGAGTGTGCAAAGCCTTGGCATTCAATTATGCCAATCTCATGTCATTTGTGTCCCACTCATCCTCACTCTTAGGGACATCCTCTGCATCTACTTTCTTCATTGGAATTTTGGGACCATTAACTATCACTTTCCACACTTCATAGTCATTTGATTGCACAAACAACATCATCCTAGTTTTCCAATATGAGTAATTCTCTCCATTGAAAAATGGATGTATAACTAATGACTGTCCCTATTCTCCTAAGGGTATACCTATGTTCAAATGAGCCATTTAGGATCATTTTACTCGATGGATGTTAATCCGATCAATCTCGAGCCTAAGCTCTGATACAAATTGTTGGCTCTATAACTATACCGAAAGGGGGGGTGAATCGGTTTTTAGCTAACCTTAAGTTCGTTTTTTGGTTTTTCTAAATTCACTAGCCTATATTAATGTTTTCTAAGTTCTCTAGGCTATGCAAGCATGCAATCCAAATTCAATACAATAAACACAATATAATTGCAAGTAAATAAAGAGAGAAGGGAGAGAGAAATGTACACAAGTGATTTATAGAGGTTCAGCAACCTTGCCTACGTCCTCTACCTTAAGACGCTCCCAAGGATTTTCCTAAATGCACTAACTTGAATTTCTTTTTACAATCCCTCTTTTTCGTAGGCTCAAGAGTAACCTCCTTCTTTTTCTAGGCTCAAGAGAAACCTATCCCCTCCTTTTTCTGGGCTCAAGGAGTAAACCTTATCTACCCAATTTCGCACTCAGAGGTTCACTCCCCTTTACGATATGTGATTGGGTTTATAAAGAGTGTAATCAAAAAAGGCCTCTATGTAGGTAAATGATTACAAAGGTTAAGCTCTAGAAAAGAAACTCTAAGGCATTTGTGATATAAAATACAAAGATGTTGAGAGTAATAAAAAGATATTGAATTATAGCTCTTGAAATCTTTGAGATGCTTTAAAAAGATGAAGAAATTGAAGAATAGAATGTCTCAGCTACTCTATCTGCTTTCTTGAGCTTCCAAGCCTCTATTTACAGTCCCTTAGACATATTCTTGACGTTAGGTAGAGCTAAAATCAAAAGTTACCATTGTATCTCACAAAAACTAGCCGTTGGAGTGCTTTCTCGAGGTAGGGGATCGATCTTATGCTTCATTCCACGCCTCCCAAGCATTCTGCCATGAAGGGATCGATCCCTTCCCATAGGGGATCGATCCTATGCTTCAATTTTGCCCCTGAGAGCATTCTGCCATTAAGGGATGGGTCCCTTAACATAGGGGATCGATCCCTCAAGCTAAACCTGCACTTTTCTAGGCTAAAATGGGTTAGAAATGATGTAGACTTTGGTTTTAAATCATCCTAAAATATTTTTGAATTTTGTGGAAGTATTTCTTGACTTTCTCAACTAAAGATTTAATCCAAAAACTTATTAAGTAATTTTCTAAAATTATATTCAATATATTTTTGAGAAAATTACTTGATGAAGATATTCAAAGTTATTTTATAAAAGATTAAGACCAATAAGAGTAATCAATTAAATCATGGTCTTAATTTGATGAACACATTTAAGATGGTTTGAGAAAACAATATAATTGGTAAAACAAATTTACAATATAGAATTAAGCACTTAATATTACTTAAGTTTTCATAATTTCAAAATACACATGTCAATTTAAAGCTAACAAAGGTATTCTGAACGGATCCAAAATATTTTTCCAACTTTATGCTCAAATTTGAAAAGAGTTAAAATTGATTTTAATAAACGAGGGTTCAGTAACTTAATTATACAAGTGCAGAAGTAGCTTTATATTGTCCTAAATGCAATGCATGAATCCTCAAGAATGCAGTCATCAAATATCATTTCGATCATAATTTCTTTATATTTAAATTAATATCATGTTCTAAGAAACTCTAACTTGACACCTGTAGACAAAAATAACTAAACTCTAAGGCACAGCTTAATATCAAACTCAATATGTATATCGACTTTACAAACACCTAATTTTGTCCGAATCAAAGTCTTTGTGCAAATCAAGACCAATCTCAACACAAATAAGGTTTAGATCCGAGTTGAGATCAATCTATGTCTAATAGCAGGATTAATTGATCCCACCTAGGTTTGTCTAATCTAAGTCCATTGTTGCTTTTAGTATTCACCCTTTATTATTATTTATAATATATTATATTTATTATTTTGGTTATATTTATTTCTATTTTTTATTTTCCCTTTTTTTTCTTTATCTTTTATTTTATTTTTATTTCACCTTTTTTTTATTTATTTTCATCTTTCCTTCATTTTCTAAAAAATTAGATAAATATAAATTAAAAATTAAAAATTAAAAAATCAAAAATCAAAAATCAAAAATTAAAAATTAAAAATTTTTGTTTTGATTTTTGGAATTTCGGAAACAAAATCATTATCAACCCCTAAATAAATTGCTAGAAATTAATAATTTAATAAATCAAATAAATATAAAAAAATATATATCTAATTTTCACCCAACATGTAGGTTAACTTGCCTAATGCCATCATCCCAACTGCCCAAATTCATCATTGCACACCGCCCAGCCACCACCTATAAAGAGCCTATCACAGGACAACCAAAGAGGAGTCGAATAGACAGATCTCCTCCCCCAACAGAACCCACCGACCTTTTCGCCACCCACCTATACCTTCATGTTACCCCTATTCCACCACCATACCTGATACTCCTCACCACAGCCTCCTCTATTGCCTCACAGACCTGAATAGCTTCGAGTCTCACGCCCAAACCCATAAACAACATCAATAGTAGCCATGTCCACAAGATCAGTAGAATCAACCCATAATTGACAAGAGAAAAAAGATAAAAATCAGTTTGAAGACCATCAAACCAAAAACAATTGAAAAATTCAAAGAGAGAAGAGTAGAGGTCTTGTTTTAGGTACTCTCCTGTATTTTCAGCTTGAGTCTTTAAATTTAATTGGTGGGGTTATTTCTTAGAGGAGAAGGAAATAGAGCAGTGCCAACCATTAACGGACATAGGCCAAAAGAAGTATAAGCGGTGGTAGGGTTTAGGAACAGTGGCTGGCGGCTTCTATCCATGGGAAAGAAAATAAGAAATTATAAAAGGAGTGAATGTCTTTTAGTGAAAAGGAAAGGAAGAAAATAAAGATAAGAGCCGCCTCATGTCACGCCATGCACCCAGAAAGGGGTAGGCAGGGTGAATTCAATCCCATATCGGTAAGGAAAAGGGAGGTCCCTAAGCTTATAAGCGTTGACGCTGCACACTCTGTTAAGCCGGCTTTGCAGGGAGAGGGTAATGGTCACGTGACACTCGTCTAGAGAGAAATTAGGAAGAATAAAACAACAAGAGGAAGAGTTGTAACAAAAAAAAAACCAACAAGAGAAAGAGGAGGTAATAATCTAGTGGACCTGAACTTATGTAAGTTTTTGTGACATATTTCATTTTGCTTTTATTTGAGTAATTAATATGCTTTGTTTATCTCACCCATCAACCCTTTTTTTTTTATGTGATTCTTTTCTTAAGTATCGACAGACATCAGGTCAACTCTGCTCTGATACCATTAAATATGTCACAGCCCGTGACCTTATTTTTTACCTTATTCTATACATCTTTTTTGGTTGGGCTGTCTGCGATACTTTACTTTTCTTTTACATATTAACAATTTCATATTAAATTATAATATGAAATACATCCCCTATCTTACTTTATAAGAAAATAGTACTGTGAAAATGTCTAAATACGAAAAATAAATGATCATACCTCATGTCATAAGTCGAGTTGTCGCATCGTCCCCAAATGCACAGCCGAAGTCCTTTAAATGTCAAACTCTTAGTCTTCAAAAACCTGAAATGTTAATATTAAGGGGTGAGCAAACCACGGCTTAGTAAAGGAATTATATGTCTCACTTGATACTCAGCTATCTACATGCTGAAAAACTTTTTCATTTTTCCTATGGGCTCTAGGCTCGCATGTAAGAAGGATACTACAATCGGCTAGGGATCCGGATGGAGTAAGGTAGTTATTTTGAAATACCTATCTTGTCCCGGAACCTAGAAGCAACTATAGAGAGTAATTAATTTCTTTTCGTTTGAAATTTAAATCCTTTTCCTTTTTATTCCTTATCATTTTCATATTCTTTTTTTTAAATAATGCTTTTATGAAATAAAGCATTTAAATAAAGTAACTAATATTCATATATTCTTTAAAAAGAATATTAGTTAAATCATCATTATTCTCATTTAAACTCATTTCATATTTTACTGTACAATCATAATTAGTACAGTACTTTAAATAGCAAATAAGCTATTAAATCTTTTTCGTATAACATATAAAGCATTTAAATCTAATATTAAATTTAAAAATAAGAATATTAGATTTATTTTCCTCCTTTTCCTTTTTGAAAACATATTACATATTCATATAACATATCATATGAAAATAATTTCATAGTACTCAAATCAGTACCGTAAAAAGCATTATATAAAATGCTGTAAATCACTTCCATTTAACTTGTCACATATCTTGTAAAACATTTACATTTCACATATCACATATCATATAAAACATTTTCATATATGGAGACTAAGGCACACCCAGCCCGTCCACTGAGTCGTTACTCATATCATGCTATAGACCCCGAAGGGTATAAAATCATCATGTCAGATCTATGGCCATAGTCTATAATTGTCCTCGGCGGATCACTGATCAGGTGTCGGCCGGGACTACATATCACATATCACATATTACATGTTACATATCACATATCAGCATGATAGGATGCCATCTAGTCTCAAAACCGTATTTTTCATCATAAAATAAACTTTATGGAATTTATAAAAATATATAATTTCATAATTTAAAACCATAAAGGTTATAAAATCATTTAGTGAATATTTAAGAAATATATATAAAAATATTCACTTTATTTCTTTTCATTTTTCATCTCGTATTACGTGTAATTTACATATCAGGAGAATTTTCGGTGATTTCATTATCACCATTCTCGAAAACATGAATATTTTAAAATCACTTTCATTTTATTCATGTTTTTTTGGAAAATATTCATTTTCTTGATTTTCGTGGTTGAAAATCATTTCTCGTGAAATAAAATCATTTATTATGATTTTTTGTAGTTTTCTAAAAATTTTCGATAATTTTTTATAATTTTTCAGCAGTATAACGACTGCCGATTGGCTAGCCTCCTGCACGGAAAATACAGTTTATAATCTCAACCAGTACATCATCACAAATTTCCAACCAAAGAATCATCACAATTTTTCATAAAATATTTCATAATTAAAAACATGCATACTGAATATCCTTACAGTGCTGCACATGCATCCCTTACCAGTCTTATGAAGTCGAGCTTCCCGGTTACGCTAACCGAACTCCGTTAACCCGGGCTGCAAAATAATTTTATCAAATATATTAATATTTTTCTTCTTATTTTTAAGTCACTGATATTTGAAAAATGCAGCCACTAACTTCATAATATAAGCGCAATTAGTATAAATTATACCGGTGCTAAGTCTCAACTTCCTCATTTTTAATCCTTTTTTCAGTTTTAATTCTACCAATCCTTCCCTTTTTATTTTTATAGTTATTTTCTACCATTAGTCCAAATTAATACATTTTTTCCTATTCAATTTGTCATGGCCGAAATCTACTTTATGGCCATTTCTTTGATTTCAATTCCTTTTCTTCAATTTATTGTTTCCAATTGAAACATGCTTGTCCACGTGAGCCTTCCTTGTTATCTTCTTGCATGAACCATAAATTTCCTACTCTTTCATGTCCAAACCGAAACCTTCATTCCATAGCCAAATTTCATTTTCAATCATCTCATAACACTAAGTTTCCTCTTCATTTTCTTTTTATTCTATTAATCATTTCTCATCATCCTTAAATTCCAGCACACTTTCTTTATTTTTTTTTCATCTATACCAAGATCTCAATTTTGTTCCATTTCCATGATCTAATAAGGCTCAACTAAAATTAATACTAGAATCATACTTCTCATGTTAAGAAACACATAAATCCACCATTGAAATTTAAGAAAACCATAATAATATGAAAACTCACCTTGAACGATCATCACTGCTCCGACCCAAAGCAGTTTCTGTTTTAACATTAGCCTCCTCCTTTCTTGGTTTTCTTGATGTTCCTAAGGTGGATGTAAAGTCTATGGAGGTGGTTTGATGATCAAATAGCATAAAGATGGAGTTTTGCTAAGAATTCATGAGAGGACCGAAGCAAAACAGAGCATGGACGGTTAGCCAAAGATAGAAAACTCGAGGAGTTGCTGAATGAATCGGTAAGACTGAAGAAGATTACGACAGTTTTTGTTTTATTCAGTCCTCTTTTCCTCATGTCAACCAATAGCAATTTGCCATATTATTTACTCTTCTATTTCTTTCATCATATCTTGCTTTAATTGAGGTTACACGTGCAGCAAACAAGGCAGCAAAGAGAAGTGGCGGTGAAGACAATTTGAGTTACACGTTTCTTGACTTGTTTTTCTTTCTTTTGGAAAGCTCTATCCAATGGAAATTAATCATATTTTTAAATACAAAATTTTCCCTCATTACACATTATTTGTTGGCAATTTTTATACCATAAAAATCGCAATTCATTTACTTTAGATTGGGTCCAGCTGAATAGCTTAACTACAGCAGAGAAGTGGCGTATGAGACCTATTTTACTGATCAGTTTTGTTGACTTAATTTACTTACTTTAGATGTATTCTTCAACCAATAAAGTTTAACCATATGTTAAACTTTAAATGCCTTTTTCTTTTAAGCCTTATTCTGTTGTATTTTATACCATAAACTAGCTTTTAAACTTGCATCAGCTGTGTAGTATACAGCAGTAAAAGTGGCGTGAGTACCCAATTTATCTGCTCATTTTTAGCTTATCTTCCCTCTTTTTTTATGTACTCAACCAATCACAATTCATCACTTGTCAATCTAATCCATATCCTTCCTTTAGTCAAGACTTGTTTGATTTTTTTTTATATCATAATTTACATCTCAACATATAGCACAACAGCAGCCAAAAAGGAAGTGTACATGCTGAGAATTTTCTGATCACTTTACTGCATGTACAACCAACTTTAAAATTCACCTAAATTAATCCAAAATGAACAAAACTATGAGCCATATATCGCCGGAAAGGTCTTCGAGTTAACTTTCCAACGCAATTTGAATCACCTCATTTGGAGTTCCCTATCAAAACTTATGTCTAATTCTTTACTGATTGCTCAATGCTGGATTCCATAGTTGTGACGTGAATGTAGGAATTTCTTGTGGTTAATCTATAATGAATTTAAATATGAGCCTTATATGGATAAAAGATATTTAAGTTTAGCTTTCTAATGGATTTTGAATCACCTTGATCGGAGTTTCCCACCAACCGCTATGGGTGAATATTTACAGATAAGTCGGCTGAGTCGGTTGGTTGAATCTAGTGCTCATGGGGTAATTTTACAAAATTTCTGGTATTGATCCATAAGGAACTAAAATAAGAGGCCTATATGCTTGGAAAGATAATTGAGTTAGCTTTCCAAAATATTTTTACGGTTTATCAATTGGATAATGCGATCAAAAATTATAATCGAACCACTGTCGATTGGTCATTCAAGCCTCATGATATTTTATCTTCACAATTTCCAATCCTTAATTAAATTTACTAACTACTTTCAATAATTTAATTCATTCATTTTCATTTACTTTTCATCTTAGAAAGTAAATTTCCCATTATCCTTTAGGAAATTGTGGTCCTCCTAGTTAAAAACTCAAAAATTATTTATATTTTACATATACAATACAGTAACATCGGGTCTTACACTTACAAAACCAAACATATTCATTTATGCATCTCAAATCAATGCATTTTCGATAAAACTTATGTTATGTACCTTGTACGTGCTCAAAGCCATGAAGTAAACATGAGTTTAACTCCCATGATATACATATGCATAATATAGATACAGTCGTACAAACATGCGATAAAATTCAAGATCAATCATTGCACACACAATTAACCTTGACTTAATAACCTCAGTATCCATAAAATCAAGAATGCATAGTTCATGTCCATTCGTCAAGTTCAATATCATAGAACTGATACTAAGCACCACCAGTATGGGTCCTCTTAGTATCTCACCAATATTTAAATATCATAAATCTAAAGTAAATCATTTAAATATCAAACTACTGCAAAATTAGTAATATTAAATCCAAGACTTGTCCATAATCAAAATCGAGATCATTGATCCTTTAGAATACGATTATATGCCTAAATCTTTCAATGATTTCTCAAAGTTTTAGGTTTGATTATAAAATCACTAACTAATTTCAAATTTGTTCATACCATAATTTCATTTGATTTAGCAATCTCTACATAACAACCTCAATATTATTATGTCACGACCCGTGACCACATTTCTTACCTTATTGTACACAACTTAACCGGTTGGGCTGTCTGTGATACTTCACTTGTATTGACTGTTAAACAATTTTACATAACATTATTTTTATTATACACATCCCCTATCGAAATTAATCAGATAAGCAGTACTGTTGACATGTCTAAATACAGAAGATAAATTATCATACCTTAATTAACTCAGTCGGTCTATCATATTGTCCTTCGCGTACAGCCAGGATCCACAAATCACTGAACTCACAATCATAAAAACCTGAAATGTTTAAAATTAAGGGGTGAGCAAAACCACGGCTCAGTAAGAGAATTATATGCCTCACTTGATACTCAGCTTCCTATATGCTGAAAATCTTTTTTCATTTTTCCTATGTGCTCTAGGCTCGCATGTAGGAAGGATACTACAGTCGGCTAGGGATCCGAATGGAGTAAGATAGGTATTTTAGAATACCATATTTGTTACGGAACCTAGAAGCAACTGTAGAGAGAAATTTTCATTTCTTTTTGAATTAATAAATCCTTTTTCCTTTTTAAACTTTCATAACCTTTTTATATTCTTTTCAAAATAATGCTTCTACGAAATAAAGCATTTAAATAAAATAATTAATATTCGTATATTCCTTGAAAAGAATATTAGTTAAATCATCATCTTATTTCTTTAGAACTCATTTCATGTTTTAATGAACTCTCTTAATTAGTACTGTATTTAAAGAGCAAAATAAGCTATTAAAATCTATTTCAATATAACCGATTACTTAATCACTTTAGGCGTAAGCCCCAATTCACTGATTCAGTTACGACATCCATTCTAACTAACAATGGAGTTGAGTGTCATATTGAGAAACTCATGTAGCACTTAGTTCCCGAAGGACTCTAGAGGTGGCTCCCACGGTACAGAAATTTCTTACAAACACATCGAAACTCGCGTAGCACTTAGTTCCTGAAGGACTCTAGAGGTGGCTCCCACGATACAGAAATTTCTTACAAACACATCGAAACTCATGTAGCACTTAGTTCCCGAAGGACTCTAGAGGTGGCTCCCACGGCACAGAAATTTCTTACAAACACATCGAAACTCGTGTAGCACTTAGTTCTCGAAAGACTCTAGAGGTGGCTCCCACGGTATAGAAATTTCTTACAAACACATCGAAACTCGTGTAGCACTTAGTTCCCGAAGGACTCTAGAGGTGGCTCACACGGTACAGAAATCGAGTCTTTGCTCGGTTTGGCCTTTACATCAAAACTCGTGTAGCACTTAGTTCCTGAAGGACTCTAGAGGTGGCTCACATGGTACAGAAATCGAGTCTTTGCTCGGGTTGGCCTTTATTCCCAGCTTTCGATAAACACGACTAGGTACTAATTTAGGTCCAAGAACTCAATATTGGGAGTTATACATACAGCACACAAATCACATATACATTGTCAAAGTATCACAATATGCTAACATGCTCCCTCGGTGCGATTTTATTAATTCCTATGCATTCCTCAAAATGCAAGCACCAAAAAGTATACAATTTATACCTTCAATAACCACAACCAAACTATAAAACATAACATGCAAGTCATAAGCAAGATTTCTTTTCTAACAACTACTATTCAAAATGCAAGCACCAAAAAGTATACAATTTATACATTCAATAACCACAACCAAACTATAACACATAACATGCAAGTCATAAGCAAGATTTCCTTTCTAACAACTACTATTCAAAATGCAAGCACAAAAAAGTATACAATTTATACATTCAATAACCACAACCAAACTATAACACATAACATGCAAGTCATAAGCAAGATTTCCTTTCTAACAACTACTATTCAAAATGCAAGCACCAAAAAGTATACAATTTATACATTCAATAATCACAACCAAACTATAACACATAACATGCATCAGCATGATAGGAATGCCAACCAATCTCAAAACCGTAGTTTTCATCATAAAATAAACATTTATGGAATTTATATAAATATATAATTCCATAATTTAAAACCCTAAGGGTTAAAATCCTTTAGAGAATATTTATAATTATTCATAAAAATATTCACTGTATTTTACTTCATCTTTCACCTCGTAATACGTGAAATTTATTTATTCCGAGAATTTTCAATGGTTTTATTATCACCATTCCCGAATACATGAATATTTTAAAATTCTATCTCATTATATTCATGTTTTATGAGATTTAGTAATTTCCTCATGTTTCGTGATTTAATATCGACTTTCGGAAATAAAATCTTTTAATTTGATTTTATAAAGTTTTTCTAAAATTTTCGGCAGCATAACAACTGCCGATTTACTAACCTCCTGCAACAAAAATACAATAATAAATTTGCAGCCAGTACTTCATCTGAAAATTTTCAGCAATTCATGCATCATAATAATTTTCATAAAATATTTGCATAAAATATTTCAATTTAAAATATGCAGATTGAGTATCTTTACAGTGCTACACATGCATCCCTTACCTTTTTCCGGGTCGGCGACTTCCTCTTATCGATCGCGCCCGCACTCTATTTCTCCCGATTCCTTATCCCGATCACTGAAAATAATTTCTGGAAATAAAAATTCTAAATTTTAGAATTTTTTCATAATTTATTAAATTCTTTTGAAATTAAATTTCCGGGAAATTTCTTACCGAATTTCCGTAAATTTTCGGGTTGTCGAATTTTCGGGAATCTCCGAATTCCCGAAATTCTCCTTTTTCCTCTTTTCTTTTTCTTTCTTTCTTTTTCTTTTCCTTTTTCTTTCTTTTCTATTTCTTTTTCTTTTTCTTTTTCTTTTCTTCCTTTCCTGGTCAGACCGGTTCAAACCGGTCCAGTGCCTTTCCTCGCCGGTTCCTCACCGGTGGCCGGTTCTCCGGCGGTTCGGGCATCCTTCAGCTGGCCAATGGCACGGCGAAGCTACCGGTGCCCTTCTTTTGTCCTGGATCGACGGACGGCTGCGGATCGAGTCGATTTTCCTTCGGTTTCTTCCGCCTCTTCGCCGACCTTCCTCCGCCGTTCACCACGCCTCGGGTGGCCTCCATCGTCTTCCTCTCCCTCCGGCGGTGCTTCGATGGCAGTGGCGGTGCCTGGATCGACCGGCACTGCCAAATCTGGTTTTTTTTTCTTTCCTCGGCTTCTGTCGCATTGTCTGCCTCCGTTTCTTTCTTTCTTCCGCTGCCGGTGGTTTCCTTGATTTCCTCTTTGGCCGGTGACGACATCCCCTCCATTTTCCCTCACCGGCAGTGGCATCTCCGCCACCGGCGGTCTGCCTGGGAGGGTCGGGATTTCTCCCCGATTTCCTCCTTTCCTTTTTTCTGTTTTATTTCCCTTTTTAGGTTTATTTGCTTTCCCTTTTTAATAGATAGTATACTATATATTATACACTATATAATGTATTTTATGCATATAATGTATACTATATATTATACATATATTATTTCATATATAATATAATATAATACACTATATATATTATTTCATATACATTATAATACAATATATATTGTATATAAATTACATATATTGTACATTACAAAATATATATCTAGTATATATATGTATATTTATATACTTTAAAATAAATAACATTTATATATAGAATTACATAAATGTTATAATACAATATATATACCTATAAACTTTAATATAAAATAACATTTACATTTTCTTTATATATGTATGTATGTATATATTTATATATACATAAATATTATGTTTATATACATATGTATTATTTAAATTCATGAAATAGTATATATTTCCATATATATACCAACGTATATTAAAATATACTATATACTATTTTAAATACATACGTATTTGTATTAAATACATTTATAAAATTTGTAATTATATAAACATATTTTATTTTCATTTTTCGTTTTCCTTATTTAATTTGGATTTTTTTAATTTATCGAATTTAATTCTTTTTCCTCTCTCTATTATTTTTTATTTTCACTTCCAATTTAATTTCCTTTACACCAATTTTCCGATTCTTTCACTTTCTTACTTTTCGGGATTTTCACCCATATCCCGTTCTCGCAAAATTTTATTTATTTCCTCTGATTTATTTTCTCCAATATTTATTTTCAATATTTCTAATTTCCAATAAATGGAAAATTTACGGTTATCACATCCACCCAACCTTAAGAAATTCGGTCCTCCGAATTTAACTTAAGTCCAAAGGTGGTACATGCCGTATACTTACGACTTCTGACCTCTTGTTCATCCTCCAAATAATAGTGCCAGTACACTTTCAACATCAAGAGTACTTTAGACCACTACATGCTGTCTTTCATCATATATGTCTATACTCCCGTAAGTTCATTTCTCAAATCGGGAGTTATTCACTTTTACTCTTTTCATATAAGAGCCATACATAATATTTTTAATATTACAGCTAATCTATGCTGTTCATCATCCATTCTTCTCACTTAGTGCCGAGTCGACATAATTTGGTACTATCATGTACTCATGTCAATCAATTATATGTAAGTATCCTAGTAGCTTTCACATCTCATGCACACGCTCTCTCAATATCATGGAGCGGTTACATCTCACGCTCATATATATAAATATATATATATCAGTATAGAGCGGTGCTATCAATACACTTGGGATCTCAAAGCCTTTTGCTATCTCTCATTAGCATATGGCAACACAGAGACTCCCATCACATGTAAGGCTCACTGGAACTGTACATACACATTCACACCGTTTAACACTTATACTGCGACTAAGGCACTAGAGAATCTAGAAGTCTGATAATGGAAAGTGATTCTATTTAAATCATCAGTCGTTAATCACTTCCATTTCATCATTTCTCTTTTGGACTCTTTATTGTCCACAATATTCTTTTTCACACTTATTCATTTGCTGACTTTACTATAGATCATCTCTTACAGTCATAATTCATGAGACTATTGTATTCTCTTCATGTAGTATGGTCTTTAAATCTCCTTTCATAATTTAGATTCTGTGATTGAATCCTCGAATTATCCATTTAAGTACCACATTATCTATACAATTCCACCATTTCTATCATTTCGAGGTGGTTATATGTACAAACATTTCTTATTTATATACTAGCAGTAAACATATCAATTATCTTACTCCTTTGAGTATCATTAATTGTACTTATCAAAGTTGGCTTGCTTTTACATCTTGCCACAGTTATGTGATAACCAACACAAATCACCCTCAGTCTTAACTTCGGGAACTGTTTTATATTGATGTTCCCTTCTCATCGTGCAATTTATTTCCTTATTCCACTTTCATTTTCGTTTTCATATTTCCACTATTTATCTCTTCATATATATATATATACATATATATTTATATATTTAATTAGCATGGTACTATACTGCTAAGATCTTTTAAAATCTTGCATACCATCTTTTTCTTTACACTTGCCATCTGCCGACTTTAATTTCTTTAATTAGATCTCATCTATAGAGCAGCTAGTCTCATCACTCTTTTATAGGTTGGCAATAGTATTTAGCTAGATTCATTACTTTCGTATCTCAATCATTATCTTTATATCATAGACAGGTTCACTGTCGTCCTGTCGTCTCGAGATCTTATATCTCAAGAGGAGATACTGTCTAGCCAAATCTTTAGTTGCAAATCTTAGCACAATTCCACAGTCTTTAAGAGTTTAAGGATCATATCACAATGCTACTCATGTTCCATTTATACTTTGGACTCAATCAGTATTTCATCAATTTACTCATGTAAGGATGCCTCATTCTTTAGGCTTATCTACTTTACAAGGCAACTCATTACCCTTGTAACTTCAATAGGAACTCGTAAAATTCACTCCGAGTTCAAATCATCATCTTATGGACACCAATCTTCAATCTTTTATCTAAGGACTCTTTATACCGAGGCTAGTCTTATTAACTCACACATCCCTAATCAACTCCATAAAGCGTCTGTTTTCATGTAGATGAATACTTGTTCTTCACCAGAACTTTATCAATGATAGGAAATTAATACATCCTTTTTAATTCATCTACAACTCAATATCATTTGTATTTCTCTCATTTATACTTATACAGACAATTTCATTATTCTCAATTTTTCATTATCTGTATTTTCGTCATCCAGACCTTTACACATGAATTTCATTATTCACACAATTTCCAGAGTTATTTTCTTAACCTTTTCGGATTCTTTCTACATCCTCCGATATAAACTTAGAATTTAACTTCATATTCAAAATCGAGTTAATGTTATCTCGATTCCTCTAATTTATATAACTCTAGAAGTTCTATCGGAAATCAAATCTGATAGTTTCTTTAATCATACATTTCTTATCATCTTGTGACCATCGTTCTTCAACTTTTCATCTGATGATGCCTTTTACAAAGATTGCTCTTATAAGCTCCTTATACATCTCCGATTAAATCATGTTTAAGGCATCACTTCCATATGATATTTATTTGTTCAGAAGAACTTTAGTGTATAACAAAAATTTTAATACATCATTTAATTCATCCTTTACATCGATACTTGTGAATTTCATCATCCATAATATTTTTCAAAAATTATTTTCTTAAGTTTGTCGGATTTCTTCTATATTCTTCGATACAAGCTTAAGAATAAATTTCATATCCACGATCGAGTCAACATTAACCTGATTTCTCAATCTATGTTACTCTGAAATTTATTGAGATTCTCATCCGGTAGTTTCTTTAACCACACTTCTTTTATCATTTTGGACCTTCATCATTGTGTCCCATCATTTCATAGTGTATTCTCATGGCAGAGACATTCAATGTTCAAATCATTTGATACATACTCTACCTTGAATTTATTACCTAGTCATACTTTACAGCGTTACGAATCTCATCCTGGTAAGCAGTATCAAGTACAATGGTTCTCAACACACTTTACAGCTACCCGTTTCAATTCAGTTATTCACTTTAAAACCATTTCCATTTACTGAATTTAGGCTTAGTTCCCTTGAGTATATTCTCCACAAGGCTTGAACCTTGGCACCCTTACGTACCTACTTCTTACTCTCGTGTTACCATTGAGATAATTGTAAGAGCCCCACCCATTCATATCGGCCGTTGGCGAGCATCCCCTAGGCTATTCTTTCACCCCAGGTTTACCCTTACTAGTGAGTCGGCAATGACATAGTTCGCCTGTATCTCATAACACATGATCTACCACGGGTCGCCCATCATTGAGTTGCCCATCACAGTTCTGTCTCAAGGGTCCTAAAGAATTTAGGTTCGCTGTCATCTTCTTTTCATCACTTCACTGTTCTTATAATTATTCTCTAATTTACAGTACTCAACACAGTACCTCATTCTGTAGCACATATTTCAAGATATGTCGGTTCTATATAAGATTATCTGTTTGACACCTCAAAGTAGTGAAAACGTATAGAACCATAAGTAACCACACCAGTATGTATTTCATTATCGATACTATTCACCTTATCAGTCAATTCCTGTAATTATTTCACTCTTCATAGTATTCAACGATCCCGTTCAATACACTCTAAATTTTTCGACCCTTACAGTCAATAACCAGGCCAATCATCTGATGACATTCCACTACACTCTTTGGATCGCAACATATAAGGCCCCGGCCCGTCCACCATCCACCTGTACACATCTGTACTGTCCGCTCTGGGTCTAGAGGTGGCCCCCGTCACATAGACGTGGCACTTAGCCCCTCACGGATTTCTTCGCGTCCGTAATCCAAGTGTTAGTGGAATCAGTAATAGGGATCGTTATATTCATATGACATCCTCTATGCCATTAATAATTCCATTACTATCAATGGATTCCAATTCAGCTCGGTTTTATCACTGTTCCGAACATCGCCCAACATAAGGGCATTTTCGTCATTTCAACTTTTATTTCTTTCTCCTCAATATACATTCAAATCAACGAACTGATCATCTATGTGTTGATAGTATCCTTTCTGATACTTATAACAGTAGTTTAGATCTCATTCGATTTTCGACAGAGAAGTTCACTAAAATCCATAATAGGATTATTTTGCTTGTAATTCAGCTTTATATCTTTAATTTCTCTATCAAATTGGTCAATTCCAACTTTTGGTGATCTATTTTGACTCTCGGTAAAATTTTAGGGGTAGGGGTAGAGGTATTTTGGTCATTTTTGGCTAAAATGTTCTCTCTCTTCAAATTACCCTCAATCGGTGATCTCAAAGTCTATTTAATGATGATATTTTATTCCCCTTCTTTAGACCATCACTTTCAGGTCTCGATTCGATTCGGACAGAAAAGTACTAGTGGGGCCCTCACCGAGTCCTTTCGGTTCCTTACCAAACATGCCTTCATTTAGATTAGAAGAATCACCAATATTTCGAAAATTTATGAGCCTATTTTCTTCTTTAACATTCTCAATTTATACTTTCTCACTCCCTTTAAATCATTTTTTTCCATTTACAATCATTTATTTTCTCTATGTATTCAGACGACACAGTACTACAGAGGATGTTTAACTCTTTTCTTTCCAAAAGTATCCATAGACATCAGGCCAACCATTGCTCTGATACCATTAAATCTGTCACGACCCGTGACCAAATTCCTTACCTTATTGTACACAACTTAACCGGTTGGGTTGTCTGTGATACTTCACTTGTACTGACTGTTAAACAATTTTACATAACATTATTTTTATTATACACATCCCCTATCGAAATTAACCAGATAAGCAGTACTGTTGACATGTCTAAATACAGAAGATAAATTATCATACCTCAATTAACTCAGTCGGTCTATCATATTGTCCTTCGCATACAGCCAGGATCCATAAATCACTGAACTCACAATCATAAAAACCTGAAATGTTTAAAATTAAGGAGTGAGCAAAACCACAGCTCAGTAAGAGAATTATATGCCTCACTTGATACTCAGCTTCCTATATGCTGAAAATCTTTTTTCATTTTTCCTATGGGCTCTAGGCTCGCATGTAGGAAGGATACTACAGTCGGCTAGGGATCCGAATGGAGTAAGGTAGGTATTTTAGAATACCATACTTGTTGCTGAACCTAGAAGCAACTGTAGAGAGAAATTTTCATTTCTTTTTGAATTAATAAATCCTTTTTCCTTTTTAAACTTTCATAACCTTTTTTATATTCTTTTCAAAATAATGCTTTTACGAAATAAAGCATTTAAATAAAATAATTAATATTCGTATATTCCTTGAAAAGAATATTAGTTAAATCATCATCTTATTTTTTTAGAACTCATTTCATGTTTTAATGTACTCTCTTAATTAGTACCGTACTTTAAAGAGCAAAATAAGCTATTAAAATCTATTCCAATATAACCGATTACTTAATCACTTTAGGCATAAGCCCCAATTCACTAATTCAGTTACGACATCCATTTTAACTAACAATGGAGTTGAGTGTCATATTGAGAAACTCGTGTAGCACTTAGTTCCTGAAGAACTCTAGAGGTGGCTCCCACGTTACAGAATTTCTTACAAACACATCGAAACTCGTGTAGCACTTAGTTCCCGAAGGACTTTAGAGATGGCTCCCACGGTACAGAAATTTCTTACAAACACATCGAAACTCGTGTATCACTTAGTTCCCGAAGGACTCTAGAGGTGGCTCCCACGTTACAAAAATTTCTTACAAACACATCGAAACTCGTGTAGCACTTAGTTCCCGAAGGACTCTAGAAGTGGCTCCCACGGTACAGAAATTTCTTACAAACACATCGAAACTCTTCTTACAAACACATCGAAACTCGTGTAGCACTTAGTTCCCGAAGGACTCTAGAGGTGGCTCCAACGGTACAAAAATTTCTTACAAACACATCGAAACTCGTGTAGCACTTAGTTCCCGAAGGACTCTAGAGGTGGCTCCCACGGTACAGAAATTTCTTACAAACACATCCAAACTCGTGTAGCACTTAGTTCCCAAAGGACTCTAGAGGTGGCTCCCACGGTACAGAAATTTCTTACAAACACATCGAAACTCGTGTAGCACTTAGTTCCCAAAGGACTCTAGAGGTGGCTCCCACGGTATAGAAATTTCTTACAAACACATCGAAACTCGTGTATCACTTAGTTCCCGAAGGACTCTAGAGGTGGCTCCCACGGTACAGAAATCGAGTCTTTGCTCGGTTTGGCCTTTACATCAAAACTCATGTAACACTTAGTTTTCGAAGGACTCTAGAGGTGGCTCACACGATACAGAAATCGAGTCTTTGCTCGGGTTGACCTTTATTCCTAGCTTTCGACAAACACGACTAGGTACTAATTTAGGTCCAAGAACTCAATATTGGGAGCTATACATACAGCACACAAATCACATATACATTGTCAAAGTATAACAATATGCTAACATACTCCCTCGGTGTGATTTAATTAATTCCTATGCATTCCTCAAAATGGAAGCACCAAAAAGTATACAATTTATACCTTCAATAACCACAGCCAAACTATAACACATAACATGCAAGTCATAAGCAAGATTTCTTTTCTAACAACTACTATTCAAAATGCAAGCACAAAAAAGTATACAATTTATACATTCAATAACCACAACCAAACTATAACACATAACACGCAAGTCATAAGCAAGATTTCCTTTCTAACAACTACTATTCAAAATGCAAGCACAAAAAAGTATACAATTTATACATTCAATAACCACAACCAAACTATAACACATAACATGCAAGTCATAAGCAAGATTTCCTTTCTAACAACTACTATTCAAAATGCAAGCACCAAAAAGTATACAATTTATACATTCAATAATCACAACCAAACTATAACACATAACATGCATCAGCATGATAGGAATGCCAACCAATCTCAAAACCGTAGTTTTTATCATAAAATAAACCTTTATGGAATTTATATAAATATATAATTCCATAATTTAAAACCATAAGGGTTAAAATCCTTTAGTGAATATTTATAATTATTCATAAAAATATTCACTGTATTTTACTTCATCTTTCACCTCGCAAAACGTGAAATTTATTTATTACGAGAATTTTCGGTGGTTTCATTATCACCATTCCCGAATGCATGAATATTTTAAAATTCTATCTCATTATATTTATGTTTTATGAGATTTAGTAATTTCCTCATGTTTCGTGATTTAATATCGACTTTCGGAAATAAAATCTTTTAATTTGATTTTATAAAGTTTTTCTAAAATTTTCGGCAGCATAACAGCTGCCGATTTACTAACCTCCTGCAACAAAAAATACAATAATAAATTTGCAGCCAGTACTTCATCTTAAAATTTTCAGCAATTCATGCATAATAATAATTTTCATAAAATTTGCATAAAATATTTCAATTTAAAATATGTAGATTGAGTATCCTTACAATGCTACACATGCATCCCTTACCTTTTTCCGGGTCGGCGACTTCCTCTTATCGATCGCGCCCGCACTCCATTTCTCCCGATTCCTTATCCCGATCAACGAAAATAATTTCTGGAAATAAAAATTCTAAATTTTAGAATTTTTTCATAATTTTTTAAATTCTTCTGAAATTAAATTTTCGGGAAATTTCTTACCGAATTTCCGTAAATTTCCTGGTTGTCGAATTTCCGGGAATCTCCGAATTCCCGAAATTCTCCTTTTTCCTCTTTTCTTTTTTTTTCTTTCTTTCTTTTTCTTTTCCTTTTTCTTTCTTTTCTTTTTCTTTTTCTTTTCTTCCTTTCCCGGTCAGACCGGTTCAGATCGGTCCAGTGCCTTTCCTCGCCGGTTCCTCACCGGCGGCCGGTTCTCCTGCGGTTCGGGCGTCCTTCAGCTGGCCAATGGCACGACGAAGCTACCGGTGCCTTCCGTTTGTCCTGGATCGGCGGTCGGCTACGGATTGAGTCGATTTTCCTTCTGTTTCTTTCGCCTCTTTTCCGGCCTTCCTCTGCCGTTCACCACGCCTCGGGTGGCCTCCATCGTCTTCCTCTCCCTCCAGCGGTGCTTCGGTGGCAGTGGCGGTGCCTGGATCGGCCGGCACCGTCAGATCTGGTTTTTTTTTCTTTCCTCGGCTTCCGTCGCGTTTTCTGCCTCCGTTTCTTTCTTTCTTCCTCCGCCGGTGGTTTCCTTGATTTCCTCGTTGGCCAGTGATGACATCCCCTCCATTTTCCCTCACCGGCGGTGGCATCTCCGCCACCGGCGGTCTGCTTAGGAGGGTCGAGATTTCTCCCCGATTTCCTCGTTTCCTTTTTTCTGTTTTATTTCCCTTTTTAGGTTTATTTGCTTTCCCTTTTTAGTAGATAGATACTATATATTATACACTATATAATGTATTTTATGCATATAATGTATACTATATATTATACATATATTATTTCATATATAATATAATATAATACACTATATATATTATTTCATATACATTATAATACAATATATATTGTATATAAATTATATATATTGTACATTACAAAATATATATCTAGTATATATATGTATATTTATATACTTTAAAATAAATAACATTTATATATAGAATTACATAAATGTTATAATACAATATATATACCTATAAACTTTAATATAAAATAACATTTACATTTTCTTTATATATGTATGTATGTATGTATATATTTATATATACATAAATATTATGTTTATATACATATGTATTATTTAAATTCATGAAATAGTATATATTTCCATATATATACCAACGTATATTAAAATATACTATATAGTATTTTAAATACATACGTATTTGTATTAAATACATTTATAAAATTTGTAATTATATAAACAAATTTTATTTTCATTTTTCGTTTTCCTTATTTAATTTGGATTTTTTAATTTATCCAATTTAATTCTTTTTCCTCTCTCTATTATTTTTATTTTCACTTCCAATTTAATTTCCTTTACACCAATTTCCCGATTCTTTCACTTTCTTACTTTTCGAGATTTTCACCCATATCCCGTTCTCGCAAAATTTTATTTAGTTCCTCTGATTTATTTTCTCCAATATTTATTTTCAATATTTCTAATTTCCAATAAATGGAAAATTTACGGTTATTACACATTATGATCAAACCATGTACAAAATCATATCAAGTTACCCCAATTCAATATCACTATCTATGACAATCGAAAATTTTTCACTTATGGAATTAGAAATTTTAGAAATTTAAATTCCAGATGTTAATAGACATCTTAGAGTAAATAAATAAATTTATTTGTGAGATTGGAACATTTTGAATTATGGTACATGATTAATTGGTGTATTGGATATTTAAAATTTGGGAATTAAGAAATTTAAAATGTGAAGAAATATATATACACACACAAAATATATATATTGTATGTCATTCCTTATACATAAATATATATATACACATATATATCAAGAAATAAGTATATATATTATAGATAATAAAATATATTAATGTAGATATTATAAAGATTATATATTATATAAATATAAAATATGTATATTATATATATTTAATAAAAAAATAATAAATATAAAAAAATTAATTAAAATATTCGGAAGCTTGCTGAGTTATGGTCTGCATAAGGCAGACCTTACAAAACCAAAAAAAAAGAAGAAAAAACAGAAGAAGAGGGGAAAGAACCGATCTAACCGAGAGAGATGCCGTCGGTGAAAAGAGAAAGAGGAATATGAGCTGCTGACGACAGAACCCGCTTCGGTGGGTGACGAGGAAGAAAGAAAGAGTGAAGGAGAAAGGAAGAGAAAGAGGGGAAGAGGAGAGGTTGCACCGCCGCTTCCGCTGCATAACTGTGACGTCCTCGTCACTAACCATATAGCAACTAACTTTTATCTCAAATAACAATTAAATCGACTAGTTTATCCAATGTCAACCTACCTTACTGTTATGCTTTAGGTATTTCTATCAGAGTATAATATCCAATTTCACATGCATAAAATTTTTCATTTATAAACATGTGCCATATACATCATGATCTCCAATATTCATACAACCTAATCCCCCACATGTACAAAACTTTAGCATCGTACTGTACATTAGCCGAAGTAACGACCGACTAAATATACCTCCAAGGGATAAGTAGGAAGCGTGCCCCGAAGGTATCTCAAAATCCCGAAAGATGCTCCTCTATCCGGAGCAGAATTACTTCAAGTAATCTGTATGAAAAATAGTTGTAAAGGAGTGAGTTTACGCTCAGTAAGAAACGTATGTAAAAGAGCGTACTATATCACTATATGCAATTTTCTTGCTTGGCTCTATAATGTCATGTAAAATCATTATAAAGCATATTTCGTATGTTTCTTTCGCAAATATCAAATACAAGTAAATCATGCTTTCAAACATTTCCACGAATCTCAAATCACGTGAAATCAAATAGGCAAATACAATTATTTTCAAATAGATGGGAGACAATTTATATCCAACAGATTCAAGCACCAAGAAATTCTCATCATGGATATAGCAAATATATCCCATAGGGATAATCCAGAGAGATAATGGATACAGCAAATATATCCCATAAGGGATAATCTAATATAAGGATCTCATGAGGATACCGCAAATATATCCCGTAAGGGGTAATCTTGAGAGATATCAAATAAATGGCGTACCCACGTATGGGCCAAGGATTCTCCCTAAAGCCGAATCAAATAAGAGACTCATGGCCATTGTCTATAGCCCACAGTTTCATTAGTCAGGTGCTGTACTGCGGGTCTGAGGGTGGACTAGAGCTCCTCAGTCAAATACAAGTAACAAATAATGTGCATGCTCTTTTGAGAGATTCATAGTCTCCAAAACCTTATTCATATAGGTTTTAAACAAGTATGAATATCCTTTCTTAAAACAGGTTCTCGAAACCTTTCTTTCAAATAGGCAGTCGACTGGTCATATATGGCAGTCGACTGCTACACCACGTTTTGCCTTATTGAATTTCTTTCCCTTTTTGAAATTCAATTATTATATTTTTCAAAATACAAATAGGGCAGTCGACTGGTCCCAAATGGCAGTCGACCGGTTTTGAAACAGAATGTTTCTGGACAAATAGCAGTCGACTGGCTCCGCCTGGCAGTCGACTGGTTTGAAACAGAATGGTTTCTGGAAAAATGGCAGTCGACCGGCTCCCTTGGCAATCGACTAGTTTGAGTCGGTTTTCGAAAAACGACGTTTTGGATGTCTCTCGGCAGTCGGCTGCTACTTAAGGTAGTCGGCTGCTCCTAACCTAATTGGTACTAGGAGTAGGACCCAAATTGCCCCTTTTTCCTACACTTAAAGCAACTGTTGTTTCTCTCCAAAACAGTTAAAATAATTGAAAACATGTGGACATAGCCACCCTACGTCCGTTACATAAATTCCTTACCTTAATTGAGATAAATCCACAAGCTTGGTAGCCAATCTACACTTGTCCTTTCTCACTTCTTCAAGCTGTAAACATCATGACAATTTAGAACCAAATACACATACTAAACCAATTCTATACAACTCCAAACCCTCAACAAAATCAACAAAAACCATTTACTCTCTTACCTTAGCAATTAACCAAAATTTCAGGATTTTAGATCTCCTTACTCACTTGGATTCAACCTTTCATATTAAAGGCATAGGTTAAGCTATCGACAGGGATCGTTTTTCCTTAGAGAAGCTTAACGAATCGATGGCATGAGAGGGTGGTTTGTCAAGGTGAGAATTTGAACACTTAGAGGACAAATATGGAAGCAATGAGAGGGAGAGGGAGATGGGCTGGTACCGTGGGGTGCAAGAGATGATGACGATGAGTCATGTTATTTCATTTAATGCCCATTAATGCATTCTCATCATCTCAGCCATTGACCACCTCCTTTGACCCCTTTGACCTTTGATTATTTGACCCTCAATTCCTTTAATTCCCTCTATGTCCCATGCATCATTTATATATAAAAAATTCATATTTATTCCATTAATCCAAGTTGAAAAACTATAGAAGCATAGGAAAATTACAGAAAATTGGGGATTTCACATTCTCCCCACCTTAGAGAATTTGGTCCTCCAAATTCAAGTAAGGTTATGTCTTAAACAATTCCGGATATCTCTCTCTCATCAAGTTCTCTAGTTCCCAAGTAGCTTCTTCTGTAGTATGGTGTTGCCAAAGAACTTTCACTAGAGGGATCGTCTTTGATCTCAACACCTATCTTTCCTATCCAAAATCCGAATCGGTTTCTCCACATAACTCATATCTTCCCAAATCTCCAAGGGTTCATATTCAATGACATGAGATGGATCCGGATTATACTTCCGAAGCATCGATACATGAAAGACATTATGCACTCCCGATAACTCCGGAGGTAGTGCCAACCTATAGGCCACATCTCCAACACGATCTAGGATCTCAAATGGTCTGATGTAGCGAGGACTTAGCTTACCTCGTCGGCCAAATCTTATGATCCCTTTGGATGGAGAGACTTTCAAAAACACATAGTCTCCAACCAAAAACTCAAGTGGCCTCCGTCGAACATCTGCATAGCTCTTTTGTCGACTCTAAGCTGTCTTGAGTCTTTGACAATTCAGTTTAACATTCTCAAAGGCTTGCTCGACTAAATCTAGAGCCAACAACTTGCGCTCGCCCACTTCTTCCCACCCAATCGGTGATCGACACCTTCTACCATATGAGCTTCATATGGTGCCACCCCGATACTTGCATGATAGCATTATATGCAAACTCAGCCAATGGCAAATGGTCGTCCCATGAGCCTTTAAAATCCAAAGCACAAGCTCTCAACATATCCTCGAGCGTCTGAATAATGCGCTCGGACTGCCCATCAGTCTGCGGATGAAAAGCTGTGCTAAAATTCAGTTGAGATCCCATGGCTTCCTGAAAATGTTCCCAAAAGTGGGAAGTAAACCTGGAATCTCTATCTGATTTGATGCTCACTGGAACACCATGTAGTCTGACGACTTCTCTCACGTATAAGTCTGCCAAAGCACTAGGTGTATCTGTAGACTTCATAGGTAGGAAGTGAGCTGACTTCGTCAATCTATCCACGATCACCCAAATACCATCATGATTCCTCTTGGTCCTGGGCAATCCCATAATAAAGTCCATCGTAATGTGTTCCCACTTCCACATAAGTATAGGCAGAGGGTGCAGTAATCCTGCTGGCTTTTGATGCTCTACTTTAACCTGTTGACATGTAAGACATTTTGCCACAAAATCAGCTATGTCTTTCTTCATACCTTTCCACCAATACACCTTGCGAAGATTATGATACATCTTCGTGTTCCCCGGGTGTAATGTGTACTTAGTGGAATGTGCTTCTGTCAAAATTAGCTTCCTCAATTCATTATCCTCGGGAACACAAATACGGTTATTAAACCTTAAAATTTCATCCTCGCCCATATGGAATTCTGAGGTCATACCCGATTGAATTTCTGCTATAGCGTCAATACACTGAACATCCTCTCTCTAAGCAGCCCGGATTCTGTCCATCAATTTTGGCTCAATTCTCAAGCTAGCCATCATACCAAATTGCTCAAGAGGTGTAACACTTAAACTGAGGCTTGCAAACTGTTCAAGTAACTCATATTCTCTTATCATCATATAAGCCACTATACTCACATGCTTACGGCTCAGAGCATCTGCCACCACATTAGCTTTCCCTAGGTGGTACATGATCTCACAATCATAGTCCTTCAGAAGCTCTGGCCATCTTCTTTGCCTCATGTTCAATTCCTTCTGGGAGAAAAAGTATTTCAGACTTTTATGATCCGTAAAAATCTGAAATTTCTCACCATACAAGTAATGTCTCCATATCTTCAGGGCAAATACTACTGCAGCTAACTCCAAATCATGAGTTGTGTAGTTCTTCTCATGGTCCTTTAACTGTCTAGAACCTTATGCCACTACCTTACCATGCTGCATTAACAAATATCCCAAACCTTGCCTTGAGGCGTCACTATATACTGCAAATCCTCCTGAACCACTAGGAATGGCGAGGATAGGTGCAGTCGTTAACCTGCGCTTCAACTCTTGGAAACTTTGCTCACAAGCTTCATTCCATTCATACCTCACCTCTTTGCGCGTCAATCTCGTCAATGGAGCAGCTAGCTTTGAGAAACCCTCTACAAATCTTCTATAGTAGCCAGCTAAACCCAAGAAACTCCTAATCTCCGTTACCGTCTTCGGTCTCTCCCATTGGACCACCGCTTCAATCTTTGATGGATCAACTGAAACTCTATCTTTACTGATCACATGACCTAAAAAGGAGATATAATTGAGCCAAAACTCACATTTACTTAGCTTGGCATACAGTCCTCGATCTCTGAGGGTTTCCAAAACAATCCTCAAATGCTGCTCATGTTCTTCCCATGACCTCGAGTACACCAAGATGTCATCGATGAAGACAATGACAAACTAGTCTAGGTATTGCTTAAACACGTCATTCACCAAGTTCATGAAGGCTGCAGGTGCATTGGTCAGACCAAACGGCATCACCAGGAATTCATAGTGACCATACCGTGTCCTGAATGCAGTCTTAGGGATATCTTCATCTCGGATCTTCAATTGATGATATCCCAACCTCAAGTCTATCTTAGAAAAGACTTGTGCACCCTTGAGTTGATCCAAGAGGTCGTCTATCCTGGGAAGAGGATACTTGTTCTTGATGGTCACCTTATTCAACCATCGGTAGTCAATGCACAATCTCATACTACCATCTTTCTTCGAACAAATAGCACAGGAGCACCCCAAGGGGATATGCTGGGTCGTATGAATCCTTTGTCTAGTAACTCCTGAAGCTGCTTCTTCAGTTCTTCCAATTCCACCAACGCCATCCGATAGGGAGATCTCGAAATGGGCTCCGTCCCCGGCACCAAATCGATAGTGAACTCCACTTCCCTATCCGGAGGAAGTCCTGGAAGATCATTCGGAAATACCACGAAAAATTCCTTAACTACTGGAATTTCGGGAAGTGTGGGACGTTTCTGATCTACGTCCACCACGTGTGCTATAAACCCTTCACATCACAAATATGTTCTATCAATTAAATCTCAATTAAATCAAGTAAGTAATTATGCTTATGCATTACATATTTGCAAAATTTACAACATAGCTAACGGGAGAGGAGAATATCACACTCTTAGCATGATAAGCTATCATCACATGATTCTCAGCTAACCAATCCATTCCTAATATAACATCAAATCCAGACATATTTAATAGGATTAGGTCAGCTATCGACTCTCTTTCTCCTACCCGTAGCTTACAATTACGATACACTATGTCTGTCATTTGGGATTCCCTAAATGGAGTAATTATTTTTAGCAATCCTCCTAACTGCTCAGGCTCAACATTTAATCTCCTAGTAGCCATAGGGGAAATAAAAGAGTGCGTAGAGCTTGGATCAAATAAAGCAAGGACATATGTATCATTAAGGTAAATCTTACCCTGAATCATCTTCGGTGAAGCATCAGCAGACTCCTTGTCAATGGCAAATACCCGTCCTTGAGTCACTGGCGCCTTTCCTTTCTCTGCCGCTGTGGCCTTACGCTGGGGTTGTGTGGTCTTAGATTGTGGTTGAGGGGTCTTTTCTGACTCTGCAGGTGCCCTCTGATTTATCTTGGGACAATCTTTAATTCTATGTCCCTGTTCACCACACCAATAGCACGCCCCACTCGCCAACCGGCAAGGCTGTGCTCCATGAAATTTCCCGTATTGCACACACCTCAGCATCATACTCCTCGGTGAGCTAGCGGTACTACCAACTGGATGTTGGGATCTTTCATCACCTATTTTGATTCCGGTGGATCTAGGAGTTCCTGTATCATAATCATCATAACTCCTATTTAACATAATTCCATATAATTATTCAATTAAGACACTTTATTTTCGTATAATGGACTTGCTTACCTGTCGAGGCTTTATCATAAGGCCTATTCCTCCTAGATGGATATCTATCCCTCGAGGCCTTCTCATCTGACTTCCGCTTCATAGGTTCTTTACCCTTATTCCTTGCTCGGAAGTCTGCCTGATGAAACTCATAGTCTGCTCACATAGTTGAGCCTTACGGACTGCCTCTCCATAGGTAGTGATGTCCAATGGATATAGCTTAGACCTAATGGAAGGTCTCAATCCCTCCATGAATCTGTAGGTCTTATGATCCTCTCTTCTCAATACTTCAGGATCAAATCTGCTCAGTGTAATGAACTTCGACTCATATTGGCTAACCGTCATACTTCCCTGAGTCAAGTTCAAAAACTCAACCTGTAATCTCCTTGAGCAGTACGTGGTACATATTGTTCATTAAAAGCTTTCACAAATCTATCCCACGTCACTTCAGTATGCTTAGCTCTAATACTGTCTGAGTAGCCTGTCACCATGGTTCGGCCTCATCCACCAGCAAGTAGGCGGCCAATCCTACTTTTTCTTTCTCTGTACATGCCAAGTACCCAAATGCCTTGGTGACCGCTTCATCCAATTTTTCGCGGCCAATGGGTCACTATCCCCTTTGAACTTTGGATCCAGCTTCTTAAACTCCTTTATCAGTGCCACACTGTAGTAAGCTGTAGGATCTCGCCTCTCATTAGCTGGGACTGGTGGGGGTTGTACCACCAGAGTAGGAGGTACTGTAGGGGTAACTGCCGGTGCATTAGCGGCTACGTTCGAAAAATTAGCCATAAACTAGGTGAACATTGCGGCCATATTTTCCATATGTTTCTCTATTTTAGCTAGCCTCGTATTCGGGCTATGCGGTGGAGATGGAGGAGAAGACTGTGTTGGGGGCGGTTCATCACGACCCCGTCCTCATCCTCGTCTAGTACCCCTTCTTCGAGTACTCATTCTGTTAAGATCATGATCAAATAACATCATTTAGTATAACCTTAAGCCGTTATACTACTCAAAATCAAGTAAGCTAGTACAGTACATTGGGGAATTACTCTAATTCTAACTTATTGACATCGACAAACTTCAGTCAAATCGGCTCTGATACCAATCTGTGACGTCCTCGTCACTAACCAAATAGCAACTAACTTTTATCTCAAATAACAATTAAATCGACTAGTTTATCCGATGTCAACCTACCTTACTATTATGCTTTAGGTATTTCTATCAGAGTATAATATCCAATTTCACATGCATAAAATTTTTCATTTATAAACATGTGCCATATACATCAGGATCTCCAATATTCATACAACCTAATCCCCCACATGTACAAAACTGTAGCATCGTACTGTACATTAGCCGAAGTAACGGCCGACTAAATATACCTCCAAGGGATAAGTAGGAAGCATGCCCCGAAGGTATCTCAAAATCCCGAAAGATGCTCCTCTATCCGGAGTGGAATTACTTCAAGTAATCTGTATGAAAAATAGTTGTAAAGGAGTGAGTTTACGCTCAATAAGAAACTTATGTAAAAGAGCGTACTATATCACTATATGCAGTTTTCCTGCTTGGCTCTATAATGTCATGTAAAATCATTATAAAGCATATTTCGTATGTTTCTTTCGCAAATATCAAATACAAGTAAATCATGCTTTCAAACATTTCCACGGATCTCAAATCACGTGAAATCAAATAGGCAAATACAATTATTTTCAAATAGATGGGAGACAATTTATATCCAACAGATTCATGTACCAAGAAATTCTCATCATGGATACAGCAAATATATCCCATAGGGATAATCCAGAGAGATAATGGATACAGCAAATATATCCCATAAGGGATAATCCAATATAAGGATCTCATGAGGATACTGCAAATATATCCCGTAAGGGATAATCCTGAGAGATATCAAATAAATGGCGTACCCACGTATGGGCCAGGGATCCTCCCCAAAGCCGAATCAAATAAGAGACTCATGGCCATTGTCTATAGCCCACAGTTTCACTAGTCTGGTGCCGTACTGCGGGTCTGAGGGCTGGACTAGAGCTCCTCAGTCAAATACAAGTAACAAATAACGTGCATGTTCTTTTGAGAGATTCATAGTCTCCAAAACCGTATTCATATAGGTTTTAAACAAGTATGAATATCCTTTCTTAAAACAGGTTCTCAAAACCTTTCTTTCAAATAGGCAGTCGACTGGTCATATATGGCATCGACTGCTACACCACGTTTTGCCTTATTGAATTTCTTTCCCTTTTTGAAATTCAATTATTATATTTTTCAAAATGCAAATAGGGCAGTCGACTGGTCCCAAATGGCAGTTGATCGGTTTTCAAACAGAATGTTTCCCGAGAATTAGCAGTCGACTGGCCCCCTTGGCAGTCGACTGGTTCCCCCTGGCAGTCGACTGGTTTGAAACAGAATGGTTTTTGGAAAAATGGCAGTCGACTGGCTCCCTTGGCAGTCGATTGGTTTAAGTCGGTTTTCGAAAAACTACGTTTTGGATGTCTCTAGGCAGTCGGCTGCTACTTAAGGTAGTCGGCTGCTACTTAAGGCAGTGAGCTGCTCCTAGCCTAATTGGTACTAGGAGTAGGACCCAAATTGCCCCTTTTTCCTACACTTAAAGCAACTGTTGTTTCTCTCCAAAACAGTTAAAATAATTGAAAACATGTGGACATAGCCAACCTACGTCCGTTACATAAATTCCTTACCTCAATTGAGATAAATCCACAAGCTTGGTAGCCAATCTACACTTGTCCTTTCTCACTTCTTCAAGCTGTAAACATCATGACAGTTTAGAACCAAATACACATACTAAATACAACTCCAAACCCTCAACAAAATCAACAAAAACCATTTACTCTCTTACCTTAGCAATTAACCAAAATTTCAGGATTTTAGATCTCCTTACTCACTTGGATTCAACCTTTCATATTAAAGGCATAGGTTAAGCTATCGACAGAGATCTTTTTTCTTTAGAGAAGCTTAACGAATCGATGGAATGAGAGGGTGGTTTGTCAAGGTGAGAATTTGAACACTTAGAAGAAAAATATGGAAGCAACGAGAGGGAGAGGGAGATGGGCTGGTACCGTGGGGTGCAAGAGATGATGATGATGAGTCATGTTATTTCATTTAGTGCCCATTAATGCATTCTCATCATCTCAGCCATTGACCACCTCCTTTGACACCTTTGACCTTTGATTATTTGACCCTCAATTCCTTTAATTCCCTCTATGTCCGATGCATCATTTATATATCAGAAAATTCATATTTATTCCATTAATCCAAGTTGAAAAGCTATACAAGCATAGGAAAATTACAGAAAATTGGGGATTTCACAATAACCATCACCCTCCCTGCTGGTGCCGTTGACACTAATTCTGCTACTGCTAGACGAAGTGGAACGAGGAGGAGCTGCTACCTTGAGCAGCCACAGTAAGTTCTGCCAAGAAAGCTGAACTAGAAAAAAAATAAGAAAATAGATCAGAAAGAAAAGAAAGGAGAGAGCAACTATGGGAAAAGAAAAGAGAATAGGAAAGAAAGAAGGGCAGCTATTGACGTAGATAGAAGCTGCTGCCCAAAATGTGAGGCATTCGAGCCAGTCAGGGGAGGCTTGTAACGTGGGATTTTGATGTTGTTTGGAGGCTAGAATTTTGTGGTTTTTATAGGTTGAATCGGTGGTGTTTGAGGCTGGGTTTTGAGGCTCAAAAATGAGAATTAAAGGCTAATGTAGGCGTTAGGTGCTAGGCTGTAACAGGGGCTCGGCGATGTTGAATTTGGATGGCTCCTAGCTGCTAGATGGTGACCATAATAGAGGCTCCCAGTGGCATTTTTAGACTGGAGAAGACAACGTGAATAAGGGCTAAAATATTAGGCTGATCAGGGAAGTTTGGAATAGGGAATGTGAGGTAGCAAGGTTGAGTTGTTGACCTGAAACAAAGGCTGAAAACATAAGTTAAAACAAGGGAAAAAATTGAAAGCTGTTTGTGGCGTTCCAAGGGCTGAAAACTGAAGCAAATTTGAGGTGATACACACATGAGGGAGAGAAACACCGAGTGGAAGAAATTGAAGCTAGAAATGGCATCTTTTAAAGGGCTGTTCAGGTTTTTGTGTTGGCTAATGTATAGGGCTGTTTAGTGTAATTAAAGACAAGTGTTCAACTGGGATTTTTGGGCTACTACTCGAGGCTGCTGAAGGGCTATAAAAGGTAGCTATTTGTAGCACTTTAGTGGCTATTTTAGGTGGTTTTTGAAGGCTCTAAACAGAGGTTGGTTGGGCAGTTCTAGTGGCTATAACAAGGTGTGTATATGTATTAAAGGATGAGGATGGTGATAAATATATATATGCATATAAATATAATTTAGTATGCATGTGTATATATACCTACACACATATATCATTAGTATAAATATGTATATGTTATTAAAGTGATATATACATGCATGTATATATGTATATACATATATAAATATATCGATATAGATGTATGCTTTTAGCCTGATAATGAAAATGAGTAAATATGGGTGTAGGGATCGTGGAAACTTTGAGGAATTGGTGAAGGGCCAGCATAAGGAGAGTTTAAGGATAGACTTCGATAAAGAGGGAAGGCAATGGCTAGTTCAAGTTTGAAGAATTTTAAAGGTAAATAGTTAAGATTTGTGATTTTTTTTGGTTAAAGCCTAAGACTGTATATGTGCTCATACACGGAAACGAGATGATGAAAATGAAAGATGTGTGTTGATATAAAAAAAAGTGTGACTAATATGATATGGTTAGTATAAATATACAAATGGCAGAAGTAAAAGCATGTAAACGACACTAGTAGGATATATTGGGATGAGATGATATCAACATAATTATACAAGATCATATATATAAGAAATATATGTATATATAAAGATATTTATGAAGTGAAAAGTGTACTTGAGAGTGAGATGATATTTATTCAAAAAAATACGACTGTTATATTTATTATTCAAATAATGAGGATCAGTTATTGATGTTGGATTATGCCTTTAGAACCATTCATTAGATGATTGAATTTGGCATTTTTTTATGTATCATGACATTTTATTTATTATAGTTCATTATTATATTTGTCTTATAACTGCGTAATGTAATCTTATATGATAATGTCCTTAGAATAGTAATAACACACTATTCTTAAAAATATCCCTAGTCAAGTATTATTGTGAACAAGGATAACAATGATACGATAAGACTAGTATGTGGTTGACTGATGACCATTGTCATGGATATAGGATATCAAGTCATCACATAGGTACATGTTAGAGAACTATGTACTGGATCGACCCTCAATGAGAACGCTACATGGATTGTTATATGAGTGTCATAAGCGATTCTCATAGTGATGATGGTGTATGTGATCCTTTGACTTGAGATCATCAGAGATCCCAACATAGAGAATTGCATACTTTAATGCTGCTAGATGTCATTCGTAACAGGATGGACTATAAAGGTAGTAATTGGGTATGCCTTGATCTATGTAGAGGGATGTTGAGTGATCAAGATAGGATTTATCCCTCTTATATAACAAGAGTGATGTCTTGGGCCTTTTGATAGAGTGAGACTAAGAAATGCATGGCCGTGCTCGAATAAGTCAATATGAGATATTGATTTTATTTGTTTAATTAGTCTACTCAGGAATCAAGAAACGCTGATTAGACTATACAAGTGTGACACATTCCATGACTTGTGTCTAATCAAGACATCAAAGGATAAAGGGATTAGACTACACGGTAACATCTATCACGAGTAAGGTTATGTCGAGTCATTGACATTCTCGTTACATGGGTAGCAATGATGTGTTGCTAGACACCGCTCATTGCCTGTGACAATTTTGTCATTGCCATTGTTTTGAGAACCTATTGGGTCGCACACTTAGAACGGATCAATGAGGAGCTTAATTAATCCTATTTTGAATTGGATTAAGGATATATCTAATCCTATTCTGAATTGGATTAAGGATATAGTTAATCCTATTCTAAGTAGGATTAGAGTTCTGTTTGGCAGTAAATTTTAGGGTAAAATTTACTGCCTATAAAAGGATGTTTTTTCTAAAACATAGCCGCACAATTAAAAATAGAAAAGGTATTCTTTTAATCGAAGCTAGCAATTCGATTATAAGGAATCAAAAACGCTCTTTAAGGCTTCTGATCGTGAGACGTTCAAGAGTCGTGAGATCCGTTCGTGTGGATACCATAGAGGCAAGAACGAAAAGTTGTTGCTTGTGACTCGACCAACGACAGAAAATCAGAGAAAACGTTAGGTAAAATCTCGAAACCCTAATCAGGCAACTCTCCGAATCGATCCTGGTGGAGGTCGAATGATTTAAATTCCACTGCGTGTTTGTTTCGGTTTCCTTCAATTGAGGTATAAATAAATTGGTTTGTAGTGAATCGGAGTGGTATTAGACCCTGATTTGGCTTGGACGCTCACGGAAGACATTTGCTAAAGTCTCGAGGTAAGTGGGTTAAGTAAAGTTTGCTAGAATCATCTTGTAGGAGATTACTAGGTTTATACAATGCTATTGATTGGGCAGTTGAGGTAAGTAAAGGTAAGATTGAAGATACAATTGAATTGTGATTTTGGACGTTTGCTTGGGTTAGATTTGAGAAGTTGTTTCTGCTTTGTGTGTTGTGGGCAGCCAAGCTAGCATGTTGAATGAAGCGATTTATACATGTGTTAAGTAGAAATTAGTCTACATATCGATTGACTATATATATGCTTATGTGATTGATTGTTTGTGATGAGAAAGAAAATAAAAAAATAAAAAAAATAATGAAATGAATTGATTGTAATGAGACTGCTAAGTTGTGGTTGTGGAATTCTATAATAGATTCGTTAGAATTGTGTTTTCTGCTTAGGCTAAGATATAAGTTGTTATACTGCCGAAATTTCTAGTGATTTGAATAGGAATAAGTGAAAATTATAAACCTTGCTCATTTTATATGTGAAAGCTAAGTGTATGTGTGCATGTCTTACATTAATTACATTAGGTAGCCATGCAAAGTGTATAGTGGCATATTAGTGTTGCATAAATGATTCATGCATAGTGTTAGCTTTAAATTGACAAGTATTTTGAAAATGACAAAACTCAAGCAAGCTTAGAAATGATTTTTATACAAGTAAATTTGCTTTGAATGAATCTTAATGATTGAAACTATTCTAACAAAGTCTTGGATTGAGATTTCAATTGAAAAAGTCAGTAAATACTCTTAGAAAAGTGTTAGAAGATTTTGAACTGACTTAAAATCACAAAAGCTATAAACTTTGCAGCATGTTAAAGTGCAGGAGGGCCTACTGGACAAAAGGGATCGATCCCTACTGTAGAGGGATCGATGCCAAATTGGCAGAATGCCATTGAACCATCCGGGAGAAAGTTGGATAGCATTCTGGAGAAAAGGGATCGATCCTTACTGTTGAGGGATCGATCCCTTTGCACGAGACTTGACAGTAACGGCTAGTTTTTGAGGGTTTCAACGGGAGGATTTGCATTAAATGCTTCACCAACTGTTCTATCCGTTTGGTGGGTTATAAATAGAGGTATTTATGAAGTTTGGAGGTAGAACAACCATCCAAAAGTAATCAAGCTTCAAGAGAGAAACTGAAATCTGAAAATCTTTATTGTAACTCCATTTTTGAGATTGTTTTCTGTGTTCTTCACCCATTCACTGAAAAAATCAGATATTCAAAGGGGTGAGCTATCCTTGTAAGGTCTGATATTGTAGAGTGTGAGAATACTACAAGGGTAGAGGATTAGAGGGAGATTTCTAAAGTCTCAAGAGAAATTGTAAAAGGTTTTGCCACACCTTCAAGTGGTTTGTAAGCATTCTCAAGGAAGAGGTGAATCAAAACCTTGACAAGGAGTTCAAGGAGAGAGGACGTAGGCAAGAGATTGGCCGAACCTCTATAAAACTTGTGTTTGCTTCTCTTTCCCTTACTCTTATTTACTGCATTTATTTCATTGTTGTTTATTTGACTTTGATTGTGCATTAAGAGTTAAGAAAATTAGAAATAACTAGAAAAACCGATTCACCCCCTCTCGTAGAGCCAACAATTGGTATCAGAGCTTGGGCTTGAGATTGACTTAGATTAACATCTATCGAGTATAAACGATCACTAATGGCTCAAACTAGTTTGTCTACACCCTTGGTAGGAGAGGGACACTCTACGGTTAGACCTCCACTCTTTAATGGTGAAAACTATGCTTATTGGAAGACTAGAATGATGCTATTCATTCAAGCTAATGATTATGAAGTATGGAGAGTTATTGTTAAAGGTCCCTTATCCCTATTAAGAAAGTAGATGGGACGGATGTGCCTAAGAAAGAAGACGAATGGGATACTAATGATATTAGGATGGCACAACTTAATGCTAAAGCAATGCACACACTCTTTTGTGCATTAGGACCAAATGAGTATAATCGAGTGTCACAATGTGGAATGCTAAACAAGTTTGGGATAAACTAGCTATCACACATGAGGGAACCACACAAGTCAAAGAAACCAAAGTAGGCATGCTCACACAAGACTATGAACTATTTAGAATGAAGAATGATGAGTCAATTAGTGACATGTTTATAGGTTTACGGACATAATAAATGGTCTTAAAGCTTTAGGGAAGACATACTCTAATGTAGAGATGGTGAAAAAGATTCTCAATAGCTTACCCAAATCATGGGAAGCTAAAGTCACTACTATTGAGGAATCCAAGGACCCTCATACACTATCATTAGATGAACTTATGGGATCCTTGCTCACTTATGAGATGAAAATTAAGAGAAATCAAGATCCCCCAAAGAAAGTTGGAGTAGCACTAAAATCCACAAGTGAGGAATCAAAAGATGATCATGATGTAAGTGGTGATGAAGAAGATTTAGAAATGGCCATGTTCGCCAAGAGGTTCAATAAATTCATGAGGATGAGAGCTAGTGGAAACTCTAGGAGACCCCTAGGAGAGAGTTAAATAGAGGTGAAACTAGTAGGAAAGATAAGGACCAAATTATATGTTATGAATGCAAAAAACCTGGCCATATTAAATTTGATTGTCCTTTGTATAGGAAGCAAAATGAAAAGAAACAAAAGAAGAAAGCAATGGTGGCTACTTGGAGTGATAGTGACTCCTCCGATGAAGAGAATGTGGAAGATGAAGTAGCTAACCTTTGCTTCATGGCTTTTGAAGATGAGAAGGTAACTTCTAACTTGCTAGATACTCATGAATACACTTTTGATGAATTACAAGATGCATTTGATGAATTGGCCAATGAATTTGAATGCATGAACTTGAAATATAAGAAAATGATCTCTAAGTTGAAAAAGGAAAATGAAATGCTTGTGAATGTTAAGTTAGAATGTGAGAAGAAATTAGAAAATGCTAATCTAGAAATTGAAGAATTAAATAAGAAGAACACTAATTTGCATAACTCCTTTTCTAGATTTTACATGGGTCAACAAAAACTTGATCAAATGCTAGAGACTCAAATAGCATTCTTTGATAGAGAAGGATTAGGCTACAATGCATCTAACAAAGAGACTCATCTTAAAAATTTCCTAGTTAAAGATAGAAAATTTGTTTTGTGCACATTATGTAATAAACTAGGACACTCTTCACAAGCATGCACCTCTAGGAAGACCATGTTTAGAGGAAAAATGGCTGTCAAGATTTGGGTGCCTAAACATGTCTTAAATTCAAGTGATGAGTCCTTAAAGATGAAATGGATCCCTAAAGGATCAAAATTATTAGTACTAACTCTCAAGGACCCAAGAAAATTTGGGTACCTAAGATAAAAGCTTGATGTGTTTGTAGGAGGAAGAGTATTGCTACAAGGCTAAGTCCAAGGAGCATTGGTACCTTGATAGTGGATGCTCTAGACACATGACGGGAGACAAGAGCCAATTCAAGTACTTAAAGCATAAAAGTGGTGGAGAGGTCACATTTGGAGACAACTCCAAAGGACAAATTGAAGGAATTGGCTCCATTGGTAACTCTTCCTCAACCATTGAAAATGTTTTGTATGTTAGAGGCTTAAAACATAATTTACTTAGTATTAGTCAATTGTGTGATAAGGGATTTAAAGTTATGTTTGATGATTTGTGTTGCAATGTTGTTTATGCCAAAACTAATCAAATTGTGTTTATTGGACATAGACATGGAAATATTTATATTGTGGATTTGAATGAACTTAATAGCAAAAATGTATGCTTTATGGCACTAGAGAAGATGAACCTTGGTTATGGCATAGAAGACTAGGCCATGCTAGCATGCATGTTTTGTCTAAATTAGCCAAAAGAGACCTAGTAGTAGGATTACCTAAGCTTCAATTTGAAAATGATAAAGTTTGTGAAGCATGTGTAAGAGGAAAACATAAAAGAAATTCATTTAAATCTAAGAAGTGTGTCACTACCTCTAGATCACTTCAACTTCTTCACTTAGATCTCTTTGGACCAACTACGACAACTATTTAGGAGGTAAACACTATGGATTTGTGATAGTGGATGATTACACTAGGTTCACTTGGGTGTTCTTTTTAAGTATGAAAAATGAAGCCTTAGAAAAATTCATTGTTTTCTCAAAACTTGTTCAAAATGAAAAAGGTTACTCTATTTCTAGTATTAGGAGTGACCATGGAAAAAATTTGAAAATATGGGTTTTGATACATTTTGCAATGAGAATGGCATTAGCCATAATTTTTTAGCTCCTAGAACTCCTCAACAAAATGGGGTAGTTGAAAGGGAAATAGAACATTAGAAGAAATGGCTAGAACCATGCTTTGTGAAAATAACTTACCTAAATATTTTTGGGCTGAAGCAATAAACACTTCTTGCTATGTCATAAATAGAGCTATGGTAAGGCCTATTTTAAAGAAAACTCCCTATGAGCTCTATAAAGGAAAAAGACCTAACATAAGTTATTTTCACCCATTTGGATGTAAATGTTTTGTTTTGAACAATGGTAAAGATAACCTAGGAAAATTTGATGCTAAAAGTGATGAAGGTATTTTTCTTGGCTATTCTCTAAATTCTAAGGCCTATAGAATTTTCAATAAAAGAACACTTGTAGTAGAAGAGTCAATACATTAATTTTTGATGAATCAAATATCACTAGTAGAACCAATCTTGATGATGAAGTTGAGATTTTTGATGAACATATGGTTGATCCATCTCAAGATAAGAATGTTAGAGATCAATTAGAAGATCTTACTATTAACAAAAATGAGGAGTCTATGGAACAAGAAATAATTGAGAAGGAATCTAGGTGTCCTAGAGAACTAGGATATGTGAGAGATAATGATATTGTTGGAGATCCAACCATTGGAGTTAGGACTAGGTCAACATATAGAAACATATGTCAACATGTAGCCTTTGTGTCACAATTTGAACCAAAGAAAGTGGATGAGGCCTTGAATGATGAAAATTGGATTATGGCCATACAAGAAGAATTAAATCAATTTGAGAGAAGCAAAGTGTGGACATTAGTAGAAAGACCTAAAGATTATCCCATCATTGGAACCAAATGACATTCAAGAATAAGATGGATGAAAATAGCATTATTGTTAGAAACAAGGCTAGGTTAGTGGCTCAAGGTTATAGACAAGAAGAAGTAATAGACTATGATGAAACCTATGCTCCGGTAGCTAGATTAGAAGCCATTAGGATGCTACTTGCTTTTGCATGCTACAAGGATTTTAAGTTATATCAAATGGATGTGAAAAGTGCTTTCTTAAATGGTTATATAAATGAAGAAGTTTATGTTGAGCAACCTCCCGGTTTTGAAAATCCAAAATTTCCTAATCATGTTTTCAAACTTTCAAAAGCCTTATATGGATTAAAACAAGCTCTAGAGCTTAGTATGAAAGACTTTCAAAGTTCTTAATCGAAAAAGGTTTTACAAGAGGAAAGGTAGACACAACCTTGTTTATTCAATCTAAGGGTCATGACTTATTAGTAGTTCAAATTTATGTAGATGATATCATTTTTGGGTCTACAAATGAGTCATTGTGCAAAAATTTCTCTAAACTAATGCAAGGTGAATTTGAAATGAGTATGATGGGAGAATTAACCTTCTTTCTAGGACTTCAAGTTAAACAATGTAAAGAAGGTATTTTCATAAATCAAGCTAAGTACACTAAAGACTTGCTCAAAAGATTTGGAATGGATGAGTCTAAACCTTTCTCTACACTTATGAGCACAAATATTAAGCTTGATAAGGATGAAGGAGGAAAATGTGTAGACACTAAACTATATAGGTCTATGATTGGCTCATTGCTATATTTAACTGCTAGTAGACCTGATATAATGTTTAGTGTATGCTTGTGTGCTAGATTTCAGTCATCACCTAGAGAATCACACCTACAAGCAGTAAAAAGAATCCTTAGATACCTCAAAGACACTTCCTCCTTAGGACTTTGGTATCCTAAAGATTCTACACTTGATCTCCATGCCTATTCCGTTGCGGATTTTGGTGGATGCAAAGTGGATAGGAAAAGCACATCGGGAACATGCCAATTCTTAAGAAGTAGGCTTATTTCATGGTTCTCCAAGAAACAAAATAGCGTAGCTCAATCCACAACCGAGGCTGAATATATAGCTTCCGGTAGTTGCTATGCTCAAGTTTTGTGGATTAAGCAACAAATGAGAGACTATGGAATAGAAATGAACCAAGTTCCCATTAAGTGTGACAATACTAGTGCTATCAATCTTACAAAAAATCCCATCCAACACTCTAGAACCAAGCACATTGAGATTAGACATCATTTTATACGAGATCATGTGCAAAAAGGGGACATAATTCTGGAGTATGTAGACACTTTGCACCAATTACCTGATATCTTCACAAAACCCTTGGACAAAGAGAGATTTTGCACTCTTAGAGGTGAATTAGGCATAATGACTGCTCCTTGAAGTAATTTGATGTTGCATGCATGTGTTAAGTTGGTTTGTGATGATTGCAAGACAGCAATTTGAAGAATGCAATTCATGACCTTAATTTACCATGTTACTGTTTATGTTCTTAACTTTTTGAAATTGAACTATTGATTTGTGTGTGTTTTGATCATGTTAAACTTCCTCCATTAGCCAAAACCCATTTCTAATGATTAAGACATTATCACAGTCATGGTTACTTATTGCCCCATACTGCTCTGCATCATTTCTGCACCCTTATGCAAGTTTCTGTACTTTTCTGCAGTATTCTGCACTTTTTTCTGCAGTTTTTCAAACTCATTTCATGCATCTCAAGTGAAAACCATCAGATTTTGATTTTAAGATGGTAAAAATGCATAAGTTCCATTGTTTTTAAATCATTTTTATGCATCACGAATGAGGCAAGTGACTAAGGAGACAATTCTTCTCAAATAGGATTGATTTCCAGTCTGTCAGGCCAAAAATCTGGGTGAAAGGAAGCAATCTGCCTAAAAGGGATCGATCCCTCTACAGTAGGGGATCGATCCCCTCGTAACAGAATGTGCTTCATACTTCATTTTAACCGTCGACCTCCTCTCTCATGTTACACTATTCATCTTCCTCTTTCATTCCAAACGCCATTCACCATTTTCTCTCATCCCAAACTTCTCAATCTCACTCATTTCTACACCAAATGACTTCATTCTTTCACCAATCTTCCTCATTTCCTTCTCTCTTTCATTTGCCCTCCTCATTTCCTGACAAAATCTCTTCTTTTCTTCTCTTCCTTCTTCTTCCACACCTTGGTTACTATTCACCCAACATTTCAATTGTAAGTTTTTCTTGCATTTTTCATTCAATTTTACTTGCATTTCTAGTCTTTTTCATCATGTCTTGACTGCCCATTTACTTATCTTGCGTTAATTTCTTCTTCATCTAGGTTTTCACTTCATTTGGCACTTGTATTTTTCTAGGGTTTATACTTAGCCTATCTGTCATTATTCATCCGAAATTCCTTGTCCTAATTGTTAAGTGCATCTTGGGTTGTGGCTCTCCGCTGTTGGTTAGATCATATCTCTCCCACACACTCATCCATAGTTCCCCAAACTTGTGCACACCACCTGTTCGATAAAAATTCTCAACGAAATTTTATATCTTTTTCTTACTCCATATGGCTCCTAAAGTTAAGCACATTGCTCAAAAACGCAAAACCAGTGCTTCCTCCTCTTCCTCCTCCATACCGGCCACCTTTAACCGATGCTTTCGCCATGCCAATGAGAAAACACGATTTCTAGCGAAATTTGCCAATATGCCTATTAAGCATTGGTATCCAATTGATTTCGATTTCCTCGAATCAATTAATTTCCCTTACTTGGCCAAATTTGCTGAATTTAATTGGATTAACTTTCTCAAAATCAACACTCCGGTTCCTCCAAACATCATTCAGGCTTTCTTTTCCAATGCCGAAACCATCACGGATCCAAATGATGAATGTCGTGTTGTCGGAATTCGATCCTATGTCATGGGCAAACATATTGAAATCACCACACAATCCCTCTTTCTTATCTTTAGAGTTCCCGATGGCGGTAATATCTATGAAAATATCGATGTCCCCTTAGTGTTTCCCGTTACCGATAATCGTGCAAGTGACCTTCCTGTCTTCGCACGCCTCCTCCATATTATCATCTCATGGAATCTCTGCCCTCTTGGCACCCGGTATTCTCACCTTCGAAAACTTGATCGATTTTGGCTCCACCATATTCATGAACCCGACGACGAACAACCAGACCTCCTACACTTTATCCTTCATGACTGGGTGAAGATTGTTCGTGGCAAGGTCCACACCATTGTCTTCCCTCAGCCTCTCGCCTTCTACTTACTTCATATAGGCGTTGACTGCTCATGTGAGGTCGGCATACTTCCGGATCCTAGCACCACGATCAATCTCGCCACTCTCCATAACCTTGGGTGGTATCAACGTCAACGGGGAGATACGATTGAATGGGTCAAGGGTCATGGACAGGCTGAACCTCCCGAACATGCTCCGGAAGACGTCGGAGAAGAAGGAGGAAACGGAGACGACGTACCTGCAGCGCCCACATCTTCTGCACCCTCCAGCTCTACGTCAACCTCTCTTGACCAGATCATGCTCATGCTTCAACAAATGCAGACCTTTCAGCAAAATTTCCAGCATGACGTCACTCAGCGACTTGATTATATTGAGGACACTCAAGCTACCATGTATGATGAAATCCAAGATGTTCGTATGCAGCACGAGGATTTCATGGACCAATACTACAAGACGTTTCCTCGGCGCTGATTGTGATTGTCGTGTGGGATGCGCTTTTACCTTGCTATGCTTATGGCTTTGGTGTTTTATCCTTTGCTGTGTTCTGTCGGCTTTAGTGTTTCATTGTCTGCACTTTCTTAGATCTCTGCACTGATGTGATATGTTTTGAACCTTTTATGACTATGTATCTGACTATGTTAATGACATTGCTAGTTATGCTTTCTAGTAGTTTTATGTTAATGACTATGTCTTGTTCTGACATTAATTGTGCATTCATGACATTGGGTTGATATTTGTTTCTCTTTATTTCATTGCCAATGCTATTGCTTATTATGCTTATTATTGGTATACCCTTATTACTTTAAATTGACCTATCCTGCTAACCACTTCCCCGTGCTCTTTGCTCTGTTTATTCATTTGCTATGACAAAAAAGGGGAGAATTAATGTGGTAAACTTGTATTAAATTGAGGGGGAGCAAATATTGAGGGGGAGTAATATCCTTCAAAAATCAAGTAACCTCAATGTTCAAACACATAAGCAAATTTAACTTAAGTTTTGTCATATCAAAAAGGGGGAGATTGTTAGCTTTAAATTGACAAGTATTTTGAAAATGACAAAACTCAAGCAAGCTTAGAAATGATTTTTATACAAGTAAATTTGCTTTGAATGAACTCAATGATTGAAACTATTCTAACAAAGTCTTGGATTGAGATTTCAATTGAAAAAGTCAGTAAATACTCTTAGAAAAGTGTTAGAAGATTTTGAACTGACTTAAAATCACAAAAGCTATAAACTTTGCAGCATGTTAAAGTGCAGGAGAGCCTACTGGACAAAAGGGATCGATCCCTACAGTAGAGGGATCGATCCCAAATTGGCAGAATGCCATTGAACCATCCGGGAGAAAGTTGGATAGCATTCTGGAGAAAAGGGATCGATCCCTACTGTTGAGGGATCGATCCCTTTGCACGAGACTTGACACTAACGGCTAGTTTTTGAGGGTTTCAACGGGAAGATTTGCATTAAATGCTTCACCAACTGTTCTATCCGTTTGGTGGGTTATAAATAGAGGTATTTATGAAGTTTGGAGGTAGAACAAGCATCCAAAAGTATTCAAGCTTCAAGAGAGAAACTGAAATCTGAAAATCTTTATTGTAACTCCATTTTGTGAGATTGTTTTCTGTGTTCTTCACCCATTCACTGAAAAAATCATATATTCAAAGGGGTGAGCTATCCTTGTAAGGTCTGATATTGTAGAGTGTGGGAATACTACAAGGGTAGAGGATTAGAGGGAGATTTCTAAAGTCTCAAGAGAAATTGTAAAAGGTCTTGCCACACCTTCAAGTGGTTTGTAAGCATTCTCAAAGAAGAGGTGAATCAAAACCTTGACAAGGAGTTCAAGGAGAGAGGACGTAGGCAAGAGATTGGCCGAACCTCTATAAAACTTGTGTTTGCTTCTCTTTCCCTTACTCTTATTTACTGCATTTATTTCATTGTTGTTTATTTGACTTTGATTGTGCATTAAGAGTTAAGAAAATTAGAAATAACTAGAAAAACCGATTCACCCCCCCTCTCGGTAGAGCCAACACATAGCACACTCAGTTCACATTTCTTTTACGCAAGAGTTTTACAATATCGGATACTTTTATTTTAACTTGAGGTGATACACACATGAGGGAGAGAAACACCAAGTGGAAGAAATTGAAGCTAGAAATGGCATCTTTTAAAGGGCTGTTCAGGTTTTTGTGTTGGCTAATGTATAGGGCTGTTTAGTGTAATTAAAGACAAGTGTTCAACTGGGATTTTTTGGCTACTAATCGAGGTTGCTGAAGAGCTATAAAAGGTGGCTATTTGTAGCACTTTAGTGGCTGTTTTAGGTGGTTTTTGAAAGGCTCTAGATACAGGTTGGTTGGGCACAATTCTATATGTATTAAACGATGAGGATGGTGATAAATATATATATGCATATAAATATAATTTAGTATGTGTGTGTATATATACCTACACACATATATCATTAGTATAAATATGTATATGTTATTAAAGTGATATATACATGCATGTATATATGTATATTGTCAGGACCCGTGACCACATTTCTTACCTTATTGTACACAACTTAACCGGTTGGCCTATCTGTGATACTTCACTTGTACTGACTATTAAACAATTTTACATAACATTATTCATATTATACACATCCCCTATCGAAATTATTCAGATAAGCAATACTGTTTACATGTCTAAATACAGAAAATAAATGATCATACCTCAATTAACTCAGTCGGTATATCATATTGTCCTTCGCGTACAGCCAAGATCCACAAATCACTGAACTCACACTCATAAAAACCTGAAATGTTTAAATTAAGGGGTGAGCAAAACCACGGCTCAGTAAGAGAATTATATGCCTCACTTGATACTCAGCTTCCTATATGCTAAAAATCTTTTTCATTTTTCCTATGGGCTCTAGGCTCGCATGTAGGAAGGATACTACAATCGGCTAGGGATCCGAATGGAGTAAGATAGGTATTTTAGAATACCATACTTGTTACGAAATCTAAAAGCAACTGTAGAGAGAAATTTTCATTCCTTTTTGAATTAATAAATCCTTTTTCCTTTTAAAACTTTCATAACCTTTTTCATATTCTTTTCAAAATAATGTTCTACGAAATAAAGCATTTAAATAAAATAATTAATATTCGTATATTCCTTGAAAAGAATATTAGTTAAATCATCATCTTATTTCTCTAGAACTCATTTCATGTTTTAATGTACTCTCTTAATTAGTACCGTACTTTAAAGAGCAAAATAAGCTATTAAAATCTATTCCAATATAACCGATTACTTAATCACTTTAGGCGTAAGCCCCAATTCACTTATTCAGTTACGACATCCATTCTAACTAACAATGGAGTTGAGTGTCATATCGAGAAACTCGTGTAGCACTTAGTTCCCGAAGGACTCTAAGGTGGCTCCCACGGTACAGAAATTTCTTACAAACACATCAAAACTCGTGTAGCACTTAGTTCCCGAAGGACTCTAGAGGTGGCTCCCACGGTACAGAAATTTCTTACAAACACATCGAAACTCGTGTAGCACTTAGTTCCCGAAGGACTCTAGAGGTGGCTCCCACGGTACAGAAATTTCTTACAAACACATCGAAACTCGTGTAGCACTTAGTTCCCGAAGGACTCTAGAGGTGGCTCCCACGGTACAGAAATTTCTTACAAACACATCGAAACTCGTGTAGCACTTAGTTCCCGAAGGACTCTAGAGGTGGCTCCCACGGAACAGAAATTTCTTACAAACACATCGAAACTCGTGTAGCACTTAGTTCCCGAAGGACTCTAGAGGTGGCTCCCACGGTACAGAAATCGAGTCTTTGCTCGGTTTGGCCTTTACATCAAAACTCGTGTAGCACTTAGTTCCCGAAGGACTCTAGAGGTGGCTCACACGATACAGAAATCGAGTCTTTGCTTGGTTTGGCCTTTACATCAAAACTCGTGTAGCACTTAGTTCCCGAAGGACTCTAGAGGTGGCTCACACGGTACAGAAATCGAGTCTTTGCTCGGGTTGGCCTTTATTCCTAGCTTTCGACAAACACTACTAGGTACTAATTTAGGGCCAAGAACTCAATATTGGGAGCTATACATACAGCACACAAATCACATATACATTGTCAAAGTATCACAATATGCTAACATGCTCTCTCGGTGCGATTTAATTAATTCCTATGCATTCCTCAAAATGCAAGCACCAAAAAGTATATAATTTATACCTTCAATAACCACAACCAAACTATAACACATAACATGCAAGTCATAAGCAAGATTTCTTTTCTAACAACTACTATTCAAAATGCAAGCACCAAAAAGTATACAATTTATACATTCAATAACCACAATCAAACTATAACACATAACATGCAAGTCATAAGCAAGATTTCCTTTCTAACAACTACTATTCAAAATGCAAGCACCAAAAAGTATACAATTTATACATTCAATAACCACAACCAAACTATAACACATAACATGCAAGTCATAAGCAAGATTTCCTTTCTAACAACTACTACTCAAAATGCAAGCACCAAAAAGTATACAATTTATACATTCAATAATCACAACCAAACTATAACACATAACATGCATCAGCATGATAGGAATGCCAACCAATCTCAAAACCGTAGTTTTTATTATAAAATAAACCTTTATGGAATTTATATAACTATATAATTCCATAATTTAAAACCATAAGGGTTAAAATCCTTTAGTGAATATTTATAATTATTCATAAAAATATTCACTGTATTTTACTTCATCTTTCACCTCGCAATACGTGAAATTTATTTATTCCGAGAATTTTTGGTGGTTTCATTATCACCATTCCCGAATACATGAATATTTTAAAATTTCATCTCATTATATTCATGTTTTATGAAATTTAGTAATTTCCTCATGTTTCGTGATTTAATATCAATTTTCGGAAATACAGTTTTAAATTTCTATCCATTACTTCAACCCAAAACTTTCAGCCAATCATGCATCATAGTAATTTTCATAAAATATTTCCATAAAAATATTTCAAATTAAAATATGCAGACTGAATATCCCTACAGTGCTGCACATGCATCCCTTACCTTTTTCCGAGTCGGCGACATCCTCTTATCGATCGCGCCCGTACTCCATCTCTCCCAATTCCTTATCCCGATCGCGAATTTTCGTAAATTTTCGGGTTGTCGAATTTCCGGGAATCTCCGAATTCCCGAAATTCTCCTTTTTCCTCTTTTCTTTTTCTTTCTTTCTTTCTTTCTTTTCCTTTTTCTTTCTTTTCTTTTTCTTTTTCTTTTTCTTTTTCTTTTTCTTTTTCTTTTTCTTTTCTTCCTTTCCCTGTTAGACCGGTTCAGACCGGTCCAGTTCCTTTCCTCGCCGGTTCCTCGCCGGCGACCGGTTCTCCGGCTGTTCGGGCGTCCTTCAGCTGGCCGGCGTTGAGATGAACTTGCCGGTGGCCTCAGTTTGGCCTGGATCGACAGCACAGCGGCGGATCTACTCGGTTTTGCCTCGGTTACTTCTCATCCTCCGTCGGCCTTCCTCCGCCGTTCATTGCGCCTCCGACGGCTTCCCACGTCCTCCTCTTCCTCCGGTGAAGCTTCGGTTGCAATGGCAGCCACCGATTTGGCCGACACCGCCGTCGGCCATTTTCTTTTCTCTTCCGGCTTTCCTTCGTTTTCCTTCGGTTCTGTTCCCGTTTCTTCACGCCGCCGGTAGCTTCTTTCCTTTCTCTGGCCGGTGGCGTCTCGCCCTACTCTTTCCTCCCTCGTCGGCGGTGGCAGCTCCGCCACTGGCAGTCTGGCTGGAAGGGTCAGGATTCCTCCCTGATTCTGCCCTTCTCTTTTCTGTTTTGTTTCCCTTTTTGGCTTTTTATTTTCTATTTTTAGTATATAATACATTATATACTATATACTATATATTTTACATATAATATCTACCTTAATTACACATATAATATTATTTCATACATAATACAATACAATATATATTATATATAAAATATATATATTGTATATTACAAAATATGTCTAGTATATATATATATGTATATTTACATACTTAAAATTAAATAACATTTATATAAATATTTATATAAATGTAATAATTCCACATATATATATCGTATTTACAATATATATACATTCAAATATTAATTAATTTAATATTTACATTTTCTCAAATATGTATATACTTATATATATACGTACAATGTTGTAAATAATACATATGTACTATTTAAATTTATCAAATAGTATATATATTTATATATACCAACGTATATTTAATATATACTATATATATCATACGGTATTTAAATATATATGTATTTGTATAAAATACTTTTATATAAAATTTGTAATTATATAAACATATTTTATTTTCATTTCTCGTTTTCCTTATTTAATTTGGATTTTTAATTTTTCCAATTTAATTCTTTTTCCTCTATTTTTTTTATTTTCACTTCCAATTTAATATCCTCTACACCAATTTCTCGATTCTTTCACTTTCTTACTTTTCGGGATTTTCACCCATATCCCGTTCTCGCAAAATTTTATTTATTTCCTCTGATTTATTTTCTCTAATATTTATTTTCAATATTTCTAATTTCCAATAAATGGAAAATTTACGGTTATCACATCTTCCCCACCTTAAGAAATTCGGTCCTCCGAATTTAACTTAAGTCCAAAGGGGGTACATGCCGTATACTTACGGCTTCTGACCTTTAGTTCATCCTCCAATAAATACTGCCGGTACACTTTCAACATCAATAGTACTTTAGACCACTACATGCCGTCTTTCATCATATATGTCTATGCTCCCGTAAGTTCATTTCTCAAATCGGGAGTTATTCACTTTTACTCTTTTCATATAAGAGCCATACATAATATTTTTAATATTACAGTTGATCTATGCTGTTCATCATCCATTCTTCTCACTTAGTGTCGAGTCAACATAATTTGGTACTATCATGTACTCATGTCAATCAATTATATGTAAGTGTCCTAATAGCTTTCACATCTCATGCACACGCTCTCTCAATATCATGGAGCGGTTACATCTCACGCTCATATATATAAATATATATATCAGTATGGAGCAGTGCTATCAATACACTTGGGATCTCAAAGCCTTTTGCTATTGTCACGACCCGTGACCACATTTTTACCCTTCTTATACACAACTTAACCGGTTGGGCTGTCTGCGATACTTCACTTGTACTGACTGTTAATAAATTTTACATAATATTGTTTATATTATACACATCCCCTATCGTAATAAATCAGATAAGTAGTACTGTTGACGTGTCTAAATACAGAGAATTAAATGATCATACCTCAAATGATCAGTCGGTCTGACACATTGTCCTTCGTGTACAGCCAGGATCCACAATCCACTGATCTCACATTCATCAAAACCTGAGATGTTGAAAATTAAGGGGTGAGCAAAACCACGGCTCAGTAAGAGAATTATATGCCTCACTTGATACTCAGCTTCCTATATGCTGAAAATCTTTTTCATTTTTCCTATGGGCTCTAGGCTCGCATGTAGGAAAGATACTACAGTCGGCTAGGAATCCGAATGGAGTAAGGTAGGTATTTTAGAATACCATACTTGTTACGGAACCTAGAAGCAACTGTAGAGAAAAATTTTTCTTTTTGTTTTGAATTAATAAATCCTTTTCCTTTTTAATCTTTCATAATCTTTTTCATATTCCTTTCAAAATAATGCCTCTACGAAATAAAGCCTTTAAATAGAATAATTAATATCCGTATATTCCTTGAAAAGAATATTAGTTAAGTCATCATCTTATTTCTTTAAAACTTATTTCATGTTTTAATGTACTCTCTTAATTAGTTCTGTCCGTTAAAAAGCAGAATAAGCTATTAAAATCTATTTCATTCTTTGACATTTGTCGAATTCACGAATCACACTCACTTACTTATCGTCATAATATCCTACGATTTCTCATACTAACATCGGAACACGTGTAGCACTTAGTTCCCGAAGGACTCTAGAGGTGGCTCCCACGGTTCAATCATCGAGTCTCTGCTCGGTATGGCCTGTACTGAAACATCGGAACACGTGTAGCACTTAGTTCCCGAAGGACTTTAGAGGTGGCTCCCACGGTTCAATCATCGAGTCTCTGCTCGGTATGGCTTGTACTGAAACATCGGAACACGTGTAGCACTTAGTTCCCGAAGGACTCTAGAGGTGGCTCCCACGGTTCAATCATCGAGTCTCTGCTCGGTATGGCCTGTACTGAAACATCGGAACACGTGTAGCACTTAGTTCCCGAAGGACTCTAGAGGTGGCTCCCACGGTTCAATCATCGAGTCTCTGCTCGGTCTGGCCTTTTCCGTTTGACATATTCCATGTCATGTAAAATATTTCCCTTTTTAACATGTCACCTATCATTTATGGATTCTAAGATAGACGTTAATCTTGTCGTACTATAAACCCCGGAGGGTAAAGGACTAAACCGGTCAAATCTATGACCATAATCTATATTGTCCTCGGTGGATCACGGATCAGGTGTCGACCGGGACTAAACATGTCACATATCATGTATCAGCATGATAAGAATACCAACCAGTCTCAAAACCGTATTTTTCATCGGAAAATACACCTTATGGAATTTATACAATTATATAATTCCATGATTTAAAACCATAAGGGTTATAATCCTTTAGTGAATATTGATAAAAATATCCATAAAAATATTTACTATATTTCACTTCATCTTTCGTCTCGTAATTCGTGTAATTTATCTATTTCGAGAATTTTCGGTGATTTCATTATCACCATTCTCGAATACATGAATATTCTAAAGTTCCATCTCATTATATTCATATTTTATGAAATTTAGAAATTTCCTCATGTCTCGTGATTTACTATCGAAATTCGGAAATAAATCATTTAATATGATTTTATAAAGTTTTTCTAAAATTTTCGGCAGCATAACGGCTGCCGATTCACTAACCTCCTGCACGGAAAATACAATTTAAAATCTTTCAGCCAGTACTTCTCAAATTATTTTCAGCAATTCATGCATCATAATAATTTTCATAAAATAATTGCATAAAATATTTTAAATTAAATTATGCAGACTGAGTATCCTTACAGTGCTGCACATGCATCCCTTACCTTTTTCCGGGTCGGCGACTTCCGCTTATCGATCGCGCCCGCGCTCCATTTCTCCCGATTCCTTATCTCGATTGCTGAAAATAATTTCTGGAATTAAAATTCTAATTTTTAGAATTTTTCATAATTTATTTAATTTTTTCTGAAATTAAATTCTCGGGAAATTTCTTACCGAATTTGTAAAATCCCGGGTTGTCGAATTTCCGGGAATTTTCCGAATTCCTAAAATTCTCCTTTTTCCTCTTTTTCTTCCTTTTTCTTCCTTTTTCCTCTTTTTCTTTTCTTTCTTTCTTTTCTTTTTCTTTTTCTTTTTCTTTTTCTTTTTCTTTTTTTTTCTTTTTCTTCTTCCTTTCCCGGTCAGACCGATTCAGACCGGTCCAGCTTCTTTCCTCGCCGGTTCCTCGCCGGCGGCCGGTTCTCCGGCGGTTCGGGCGTCCCTCAGCTGGCCGGCTGCACAACGAACTTGCCGGTGCCCTCCGTTTGCCCTGGATCGGCGACACGGTGGCGAATCGAGGCGGTTTTGCCTCGGTTTCTTCTTCCTCTTCGCCGGCGTTCCTCCGCCGTCCATTGCGTTTCCGGTGGCTTCCATCGGCTTCGTCTTCTTCCGTCGATGCTTCGGCTGTGATGGCGGCAGCCGGTTCTGGTTTCTCCTCTTCTCGGCTTCCGCCATGATTTCGCTTCTGTCTTCCTTCTTCCTTCCGTCGCCGGTGGTTTCCCGGCCTTCTTCCTTGGCCGGCGACGCATCCCCTTCCTTTTTCCTCGCCGGCGGTGGCATCTCCGCCACCGACGGTCTCACCTGAGGGGGATCGGGATTCCTGCCCCGATCCTCCTTTCCTTTCTTTTTTTTTTTCTATTTCTATTTTTAGGTTATTTCTATTTCCCTTTTTAGTCCAATGGTTAGTCATGACTTGACACTTACAAGAGGTAAGGGGTTCAAGTCATGGCGGACGCGAATTGGGAATTTATTCCCGATAAAACCTTGAGTGATGCGGCTGGGCCCCTCCGGCTTGAGTCCGGCAAATCCAGTGCATCACAGAGAGGACAGTACGGATACGTGATGCGGCTGGGCCCCTCCGGCTTGAAACCGGCAAATCCAGTGCATCACAGCTATCTCTCATTAGCATATGGCAACACAGAGACTCCCATCACATGTAAGGCTCACTGGAACTGTACATACACCTTCACACCGTTTAACACTTATACTGCGACTAAGGCACTAGAGAATCTAGAAGTCTGATAATGGAAAGTGATTCTATTTAAATCATTAGTCGTTAATCACTTCCATATCATCATTTCTCTTTTGGACTCTTTATTGTCCACAATATTCATTTTCACACTTATTCATTTGCCGACTTTACTATGGATCATCTCTCACAATCATATTTCATGAGATTATCATATTCTCTTCATGTAGTATGGTCTTTAAATCTCCTTTCATAATTTAGATTCTGTGATTGAATCCTCGAATTATCCATTTAAGCACCACATTATCTATACAATTCCACCATTTCTATCATTTCGAGTGGTTATAAATCACTCTCAGTCTTAACTTCGGGAACTGTTTTATAGTGATGATCCCTTCTCATCGTGCAATTTATTTCCTTATTCCACTTTCATTTTCGTTTTCATATTTCCACTATTTATCTCTTCATATATATTTATATTTTTAATTGGCATGGTACTATACTGCTAAGATCTTTTAAAATCTTGCATACATCTTTTTCTTTACACTTGCCATCTGCCGACTTTAATTTCTTTAATTAGATCTCATCTATAGAGCAGCTAGTCTCTTCACTCTTTTATAGGCTGGCAATAGTATTTAACTAGACTCGTTACTTTCGTATCTCAATCATCATCTTTATATCATAGACAGGTTCACTGTCATCCTGTCGTCTCGAGATCTTATATCTCAAGAGGAGATACTGTCTAGCCAAATCTTTAGTTGCAAATCTTAGCACAATTCCATAGTCTTTAAGAGTTTAAGGATCATATCACAATGCTGCTCATGTTCCATTTATACTTTGGACTCAATCAGTATTTCATCAATTTACTCATGTAAGGATGCCTTATTCTTTAGGCTTATCTACTTTATAAGGCAACTCATTACCCTTGTAACTTCAATAGGAACTCGTAAAATTCACTCCGAGTTCAAATCATCATCTTATGGACACCAATCTTCAATCTTTTATCTAAGGACTCTTTATACTGAGGCTAGTCTTATTAACTCCTCACACATCCCTAATCAGCTCCATAAAGCATCTGTTTTCATGTAGATGAATACTTGTTCTTCACCAGAACTTTATCAATGATAGGAAATTAATACATCCTTTTTAATTCATCTACAACTCAATATCATTTGTATTTCTCTCATTTATACTTATACAGACAAATTTCATTATTCTCAATTTTTCATTATCTGTATTTTCGTCATCTAGACCTTTACACGTGAATTTCATTATTCACACAATTTCCAGAGTTATTTTTCTTAAGCTTTTTGGATTCTTTCTACATCCTCCGATATAAACTTAGAATTTAACTTCATATTCAAAATTGAGTTAATGTTATCTCGATTCCTCTAATTTATATAACTCTGGAAGTTCTATCGAAAATCAAATCTGATATTTTCTTTAATCATACATTTCTTATCATCTTGTGACCATCGTTCTTCAACTTTTCATCTGATGATGCCCTTTACAAAGATTGCTTTTATAAGCCCTTTATACATCTCCGATTAAATCATATTTAAGGCATCACTCCCATATAGATATTTATTTGTTCTTCATAAGAACTTTAGTATATAATAAAAATTTTAATACATCATTTAATTCATCCTCAAATCATATCATTTGTATTTCCATCCTTTACATGATGCTTGTGAATTTCATCATCCATAATATTTTCGAAAAATTATTTTCTTAAGCTTGTCGATTTCTTCTATATTCTTCGATACAAGCTTAAGAATAAATTTCATATCCAATCGAGTCAACATTAACCTGATTTCTCAATCTATGTTACTCTGAAATTTATCAGGATTCTCATCCGGTAGTTTCTTTAACCACACTTCTCTTATCATTTTGGACCTTCATCTTTGTGTCCCATCATTTCACAGTGTATTCTTAAGGCAGAGACATTCATTATTCAAATCATTTTGATACACACTCTACCTTGATTTCATTACCTAATCATACTTTACAGCATTACGAATCTCATTCTGGTAAGCTGCATCAAGTATAATGGTTATCAACACACTTTACAGCTAACCATTTCAATTCAGTTATTCACTTTAAAACCATTTTCATTTAATGAATTCAGGCTTAATTCCCTTGAGTATATTCTCCACAAGGCTTGAACCTTGGCACCCTTACGTTAGTTCCTTACTCTCGTGTTACCATTGAGATAATTGTAAGAGCCCCACCCGTTCATATCGGCCGTTGGCGAGCATCCCCTAGGCGATTCTTTCGCCCCAGGTTTACCCTTACTAGTGAGTCGGCGATGACATAGTTCGCTTGTATCTCATAACACATGATCTACTATAGGTTGCCCATCATTAAGTCGCCCATCACAGTTCTGTCTCAAGGGTCCTGAAGAATTTAGGTTCGCTGTCATCTTCTTTTTATCACTTCACTGTTCTTATAATTATTCTCTAATTTACAGTACTCAACACAGTACCTCATTCTGTAGCACATATTTCAAGATATGTCGGTTCTATATAAGATTATCTGTTTGACACCTCAAAGTAGTGAAAACGTATAGAACCATAAGTAACCACACCAGTATGTATTTCATTATCGATACTATTCACCTTATCAGTCAATTCCTGTAATTATTTCACTCTTCATAGTATTCAACGATCCCGTTCAATACACTCTAAAATTTTTTACCCTTACAGTCAATAACCGGGCCAATCATTTGATGACATTCCACTACACTCTTTGGATCGCATCATATAAGGCCCCGGCCCGTCCGCCATCTGCCTGTACACATCTGTACTGTCCGCTCTGGGTTCTAGAGGTGGCCCCTATCATACAGACATGGCACTTAGTCCCTCATGGATTTCTTTCGCGTCCGTAATCTAAGTGTTAGTGGAATCAGTAATAGGGATCGTTATATTCATATGACATCCTCTGTGCCATTAATAACTCCATTTCTATCAATGGATTCCAATTTAGCTCGATTTTAACACTGTTCTGAACATCGCCTAACATAAGGGCATTTTTGTCATTTCGTGTCACGACCCGTGACCACATTTTTTACCCTTCTTATACACAACTTAACCGGTTGGGCTGTCTGCGATACTTCACTTGTACTGACTGTTAATAAATTTTACATAATATTGTTTATATTATACACATCCCCTATCGTAACAAATCAGATAAGTAGTACTGTTGACGTGTCTAAATACAGAGAATAAATAATCATACCTCAAATAATCAGTCGGTCTGTCACATTGTTCTTCGTGTACAGCCAGGATCCACAATCCACTGAACTCACCAGCATCAAAACCTGAGATGTTTAATATTAAGGGGTGAGCAAAACCACGGCTCAGTAAGAGAATTATATGCCTCACTTGATACTCAGCTTCCTATATGCTGAAAATCTTTTTCATTTTTCCTATGGGCTCTAGGCTCGCATGTAGGAAAGATACTACAGTCGGCTAGGGATCCGAATGGAGTAAGGTAGGTATTTTAGAATACCATACTTGTTACGGAACCTAGAAGCAACTGTAGAGAAAAATTTTTTCTTTTTGTTTTGAATTAATAAATCCTTTTCCTTTTTAATCTTTCATAATCTTTTTCATATTCCTTTCAAAATAATGCCTCTACAAAATAAAGCCTTTAAATAGAATAATTAATATCCGTATATTCCTTGAAAAGAATATTAGTTAAATCATCATCTTATTTCTTTAAAACTTATTTCATGTTTAATGTACTCTCTTAATTAGTTCTGTCCGTTAAAAAGCAGAAAAAGCTATTAAAATCTATTTCATTCTTTGACATTTGTCGAATTCACGAATCACACTCACTTACTTATCGTCACAATATCCTACGATTTCTCATACTAACATCGGAACACGTGTAGCACTTAGTTCCCGAAGGACTCTAGAGGTGGCTCCCACGGTTCAATCATCGAGTCTCTGCTCGGTATGGCCTGTACTGAAACATCGAAACACGTGTAGCACTTAGTTCCCGAAGGACTCTAGAGGTGGCTCCCACGGTTCAATCATCGAGTCTCTGCTCGGTATGGCCTGTACTGAAATATCGGAACACGTGTAGCACTTAGTTCCCGAAGGACTCTAGAGGTGGCTCCCACGGTTCAATCATCGAGTCTCTGCTCGGTATGGCCTTTTCCGTTTGACATATTCCATGTCATGTAAAATATTTCCCTTTTTAACATGTCACCTATCATTTATGGATTTTAATATAGACGTTAATCTTGTCGTACTATAAACCCTGGAGGGTAAAGGACTAAACCGGTCAAATCTATGACCATAATCTATATTGTCCTCGGTGGATCACGGATCAGGTGTCGACCGGGACTAAACATGTCACATATCATGTATCAGCATGATAAGAATACCAACCAGTCTCAAAACCGTATTTTTCATCGGAAAATACACCTTATGGAATTTATACAATTATATAATTCCATGATTTAAAACCATAAGGGTTATAATCCTTTAGTGAATATTGATAAAAATATCCATAAAATATTTACTATATTTCACTTCATCTTTCGTCTCGTAATTCGTGTAATTTATCTATTTCGAGAATTTTCGGTGATTTCATTATCACCATTCTCGAATACATGAATATTCTAAAGTTCCATCTCATTATATTCATATTTTATGAAATTTAGAAATTTCCTCATGTCTCGTGATTTACTATCGAAATTCGGAAATAAATCATTTAATATGATTTTATAAAGTTTTTCTAAAATTTTCGGCAGCATAACGGCTGCCGATTCACTAACCTCCTGCACGGAAAATACAGTTTAAAATCTTTCAGCCAATACTTCTTCTCAAATTATTTTCAGCAATTCATGCATCATAATAATTTTCATAAAATAATTGCATAAAATATTTTAAATTAAATTATGCAGACTGAGTATCCTTACAGTGCTGCACATGCATCCCTTACCTTTTTCCGGGTCGGCGACTTCCGCTTATCGATCGCGCCCGCGCTCCATTTCTCCCGATTCCTTATCTCGATTGCTGAAAATAATTTCTGGAATTAAAATTCTAATTTTTAGAATTTTTCATAATTTATTTAATTTTTTCTGAAATTAAATTCTCGGAAAATTTCTTACCGAATTTGTAAAATCCCGGGTTGTCGAATTTCCGGGAATTTTTCGAATTCCCGAAATTTTCCTTTTTCCTCTTTTTCTTCCTTTTTCTTCCTTTTTCCTCTTTTTCTTTTCTTTCTTTCTTTTCTTTTTCTTTTTCTTTTTTTTTTTCTTTTTCTTTTTCCTTTTTCTTTTTTCTTCTTCCTTTCCCGGTCAAACCGGTTCAGACCGGTTCAGCTCCTGTCTTCGCCGGTTCCTCGCCGGCGGCCGGTTCTCCGGCGGCTCGATGGCTCAGCAGCTGGCCGGCGCTACGGCGAGCTTGGATCTGACCTCCGTTCATCCCGAATCGACAGCACGGCGGCGGATCGAGGCGGTTTTGCCTCGGTTTCTTCTTCCTCTTCGCCGGCGTTCCTCCGCCGTCCATTGTGTCTCCGGTGGCCTCCATCAGCTTCCTCTCCCTCCGGTGAAGCTTCGGTGGCAGTGGCGGTGCCTGGATCGGCCGGCACCGCCGTCCGCCATTTTCCTTTTCCTCCGGCTATTGCTTTGTTTTCCGTCGATCCCGTTCCGTTTCTGCACGCCGGCGTTGGCGTCAGCTTCCTCTTCTCTAGCCGGTGGCGTCCCGCCTTTCTTTTCCCCTCGTCGGCGGTGGCAGCTCCGCCGCCGTCGGCCCTTGGCTGGGAGGGTCGGGGTTCCTCCCCGATTTTCTTCCTTCTCTTTTGTTTTCTGTTTCATTTCCTTTTTTGTCTTTTATTTTCTTTCTATATTTAGTATTTACTATATACTATATATTATACAATATATTTTATACATATAATATATATTATATGTTATACATACATTATTTCATACATAATATTATACAATATATATTATATACAAAATACATATTGTACATTACAAAATACATGTCTAGTATATATGTGTATGTTTATATATATACTTAAAATTAAGTAACATTTATATATATAAATTATATAAATGCTATAATAAAATATTTATACATATAAACTTTAATATAAAACCATACTTACTTTTCTTCTATATGTATTTACATAATTATATATACTGTAACATCCCAATTTCCATTATATGACATATTACTCACTCACTACCGGTTGGGCTGTCAGTGATGCTTATCAACTCCTATCACTTTAATAAGAATAATTAAATCTCATGTTCAATCCGTATGTATACATTCCCTTATATTGAAAATAGTACTGTACAACTTTACTGAATGTATAAAAGAATAAGACATACCTTCGATATCCAATCTCAGGAAGGTAAGTCTCTTAGTTCAAATCAGTTATCTGTGGAGTGGAAAAATAAGGGAGTGAGCGACAATGTGCTCAGTAAAGAAGGTGTATGCTGTATATAAATAATACTATAATCTCAAAACCATTAAATCTGTCCTCTCTGATCAAATTCATTAAGAATAAATACAGTTAACATGAAACAGGATTCACCAAATCCTTTCATAAATCATTTAATTGAGACTAGGCAACAATCTACTCATGCAAAGAACACAAATCATCCGCTTTTGGGGTGCACCCGTAGGCCATCGCCCCTCACGGCTATCTCATCTAGATGTATGGCCATAATCTATAGGTGGTCCTCGGGTCCACTTGCCAAGTGACCTCGAGACCGCTGAAGACTTGGCAGGTCTATCAGCCCTGTGACGCTCTAGGGTGCACTCGTTGGTCTCTTTGACCCGAGCCATCGCCCCAGATGGGTCACGCAAAGTGTATGAGTGATAATGCATGAACTCATGGCCTAATGTCTCAAAATCAAGTCATCATATGTATTATTTCCATAAAATGATTTAGTTTCCAAAAGGGTCTATAACTAGTAAAAACAACCCTCCATTTTCAATATTTCCTATGAGAGAAAAGCATGTCAGGGAGCTGGTTCGCCCATGGCTAGTTCGCCCAGGGTCAGCTCGCCCTTTAACCAATTCGCCGAAGGAACTACTCGCCCGAGGGCTACTCGCCCGAAAAGTTTGATATTTTCTATTTTCGAAAATAATAAAATTAATTCAAATTTTATTTATTTATTTATTTAATTTTCGTTCAGAAAATAACCCATAAATCAGTTCGCCACTGTCAATTTGCTAAGGCGGCGAGTTATTAGTCGCCCGCCTCATAGCTTTTCAAGAGAAAAGTTTGGCTGTGAAGACAGTTCGCCCGCCTCACATTTAAAACCATAGTCGCCAGTCCATACGACATAAAACAATTTCTCAACTTTTAAAACAAAGGCTCTCGCCAGGTTCTCATAAAGTAGAACTCGCCTCTTGGCTAACACGAGTTTCAACTTAGAACAAGACTATTCGCCCGCCTTAACAAACAATCATATTGCGAAGTTGTAGCTCGCCAGGGTCAAAACATTATATCAACCAATGCATGTCAGAAAAACAAAACGATTTCTAATATTTTCTTAACACTTTTACTCCACAGGACATGCATTTTCATCACATAGTACTTCCTTACCTCGTCTGATACAGCTTGGATTCTCGCCCGCCTTCCTCAATTCTCGTCTGCAAGGATTATGAAAAATATAAATATTTTTTCAAAAGCAATTTATATTTTTCCTAATAAGATGGCACTCCGGCGAGACTCAGTTCGTCATTCGCCCAACATAGCTCGCTGTCCATTAGCGGCTAATCATTGGAGTTCGCCAATGCAATGTAATACTTGACAACAATTTTATTTTATTTTTTTTCTACTCGCCACGTTGGCGAACATATCTCTTCGCCCGCCGAGACCATAAATCTGGCGAACTCACATAACTATCTTCCTAACTCGTCCCATCCTTTGGGCGAGTACTTACCCAATTTTACTAACAATTTTCTACTCGCCCATCTTGTTTTCTTCCTCATTCTTGGTTATTTTTCATCTATTTTCTTATATATTTAACCATATTCAATTATAACCAGGCTATATCTATGATTAAATATCAAGAAAGCTGTAAATCTATGGAACTCACCTTCACCAAGTTGCTTCTCCAACAACAGAATGCTTTCTTGTCTTTCTTAGCTTTAGTTTGCTTGTTCCTTAGCTCTTCACTAGTGAGGAAGAGGTTTGGCTAACTAACGAGGAAGTTTTGCATGATTTGCATCTAAGAAAACTGAAGAATTAAAGATGAAATGGTAATGGAACGGATTGGGCGAGAACAATTCTGGAGAGGATGTAGTTCATTTCAATCCATTTCTTTCTCTTGAAGCCCCTTTATATAACCGTTCCGTTTCACTTAAAAATCTAACACCTGTTTCCTTATCCTGTTTCCTCATCATTTTATGCATTAAATTCTTGTGGAAAAACTGAAGTTAATGGACGGAGGTAAGAAGAAAATTCCCTGTATGTTTGAAAATTTTCTTTCTTTTTTTCCTCTTCTTCTCCTAGTCCACGCCACTGCCAGTCACTCTTATTGGCTTGTTCCTCTTGCTATTAAATGCTTAGTCTCCTTTGTCAAATAAGGCAACCGGCGAGAAGTAATTCTGAGCCCCTTTCCTGGACTTTCTTTTCTTTTCTGCACTTCTCTTTGCCAACCTTGCTTCCAGCCGCCCACGTGATTGGCTCTCCTTTCTCTCTTTTCTCCATTCGTCTGACATCCATTTAATGTTGAAGAATTTCCAGCTAAAGGCTTGCAGTCAAAAAGGCAACGGGCGACAGGCCTTCTGCACATTTTTTACTCCAATTTCTCTTTTATTCTTCTTCTTTTCCACGCCAATGTCAACTAAAATTATTAACTTTGGCTTACTTCATTTAATGCTTCCACAATCCCACTAATAAGGTTCCTTTTTGCATTTCTTTTCAACCAAATGCATATACACCATATTATACATCATAACTTACAATGAAAAGTGACAATACATATTTAATTGTTTTCTTTAATTTTACTCAAACCATTTATTCTCACATCATTCATGTACAAATATGGTATATAGTACAAAAATTTTCGGGTTTTACATTTCTCCCCACCTTAAGAAATTTGGTCCTCCAAATTTAACTTGAACCTGTCACTAAAAGAGCTCCGGATACTTCTCAAGTATAAGGCTTTCTAATTCCCAAGTAGCCTCCTCCTCGTTATGATACTGCCAGAGCACTTTAACTAAAGGAATCGTCTTAGATCGCAATACCTTATCCTTTCTATCCATAATCCGCACCGGTTTCTCAACGTAACTCATGTCCTCTCTGATCTCCAGTGGCTCATGTCGAATCACGTGAGAAGGATCTGGATTGTACTTTCTCAACATCGAGACATGGAATACGTTATGCACTCCTGACAACTCTGGTGGTAGTGCTAACCGATATGCCACATCTCCAACGCGATCTAAGATCTCATAAGGCCCAATGTATCGAGGACTCAACTTTCCTCTCTTCCCGAATCTCATAATACCTTTGGACGGTGAAACCTTTAAAAACACATAATCACCTGCTATAAACTCCAAGGGTCGGCGTCTAATATCTGCATAACTCTTCTGCCGACTCTGAGCTGTTCTGAGCCTCTCACATATTATCCGTACATCACTAGAAGCCTGCTCGACCAAATCGGGAGCTAACAGTTTACGGTCTCCAACTTCTTCCCACGCTATCGGTGATCTGCATCGTCTGCCATACAAGGCCTCATATGGTGCCATGCCGATACTCGTATGAAAACTATTATTATAAGCAAACTCTGCCAGGGGTAAATGATCGTCCCATGAGCCTCTAAAATCCAATGCACACGCTCTCAACATATCCTCGAGCGTCTGTATCGTACGCTCGGACTGCCCATCAGTCTGTGGATGAAAAGCGGTGCTAAAACTCAACTGGGATCCCATAGCCTCCTGAAATCTCTCCCAAAAATGAGAGGTGAAGCGAGAGTCCCTATCAGAGGTGATACTCACTGGAACACCATGTATCTTCACTATCTCCCTGACATACAATTCGGCTAAGGCACTAACTGAATCTGTAGATTTCATGGCTAAGAAATGAGCAGACTTAGTCAATCTGTCGACTATCACCCAAATAGCATCGTACCCCTTCCGGGTCCGTGGTAATCCCATAATAAAATCCATAGTTACATGCTCCCATTTCCACGTGGGAATCGATAATGGTCGAAGCATACCTGCCGGCTTCTGATGCTCAATCTTAATCTGTTGGCATGTCAAACATCTAGTAACAAAATCTGCAATTTCCTTTTTCATTTTAGGCCACCAGTACACTTTTCGGAGATTCTGGTACATCTTAGTACTACCCGGATGTAACGTGTATCTAGAGGTATGGGCCTCTGATAAAATCAAATCTCTAAGCTGCTGATCACCGGGAACACATATCCGACCTCTAAACCTCAGTATCTCATCGGTGCCAATCTCAAAATCCAATTCATCTCCCATTTGAATCTGACTGGCCACCCCAATACAATAATCATCACTCCTCTGAGCCTCCTTGATTCGATCTATCAAATCCGGCTCAATACGAAAACTAGCCGTAAACCCATACCGGTCAGAGGAAACAACTGTCAAATTGAGGTTAGAGAACTGCTCTATCAACTCATGTTCCCTGATCATCATGTACGATACCATGCCAACCTGCTTACGGCTCAGTGCATCAGCTACTACATTAGCTTTACCTGGGTGATACAAAATCTCACAATCATAGTCCTTCAATAGTTCCATCCACCGTCGCTGTCTCAAATTCAACTCTTTCTGTGAGAATATATACTTCAGACTCTTATGGTCTGTATATATCTGAAATTTCTCCCCGTACAAATAATGTCGCCATATCTTCAGTGCAAACACCACTGCGGCTAGCTCTAAGTCGTGTGTCGGGTAATTCCTCTCATGATCCTTCAACTGTCGAGAACCATAGGCTATAACCCGACCATGCTGCATGAGTACACACCCTAAACCTAGAGCGGATGCATCAGTATATACCATAAATCCACCTGATCCGCTAGGAAGGGCTAATACGGGGGCACTAGTCAATCTCCTTTTAAGCTCACCAAAACTATGCTCACACGCATTATTCCACTCAAACTTTACATCCTTACGTGTGAGTCGTGTCAATGGAGCAGCAAGTCTAGAAAATCCCTCCACAAACCTGCGATAATATCCGGCAAGACCTAGGAAACTCCGTATCTCGGTAACCGTGTTAGGCCTCTCCCACTGAACAATGGCCTCTATCTTGGACGGATCAACTGATACCCCGTCCCTCGACACTACATGTCCGAGAAATATGATATGGTCAAGCCAGAATTCGCACTTACTAAGCTTAGCATACAACTTTCGCTCTCTGAGGGTCTGTAGAACAATCTGCAAATGCTGCTCATGCTCCGCTGGAGTCTTAGAATAAATCAGGATGTCATCAATAAATACTATGACAAACTTATCCAAAAATGAATGAAATACCTCATTCATCAAACTCATAAAAGCTGCAGGGGCATTTGTCAGTCCAAAAGGCATCACTAGGAACTCATAATGGCCATAGCGAGTCCGAAAGGCTGTCTTATGCACATCCGACTCCTTAATGTTCAACTGGTGATATCCTGATCGAAGATCTATCTTGGAAAACACCTGTGCACCCCTGAGCTGATCAAACAAATCATCAATCCGAGGCAGTGGATACTTATTCTTAACGGTAGCCCGATTCAACATCCGATAATCAATACATAACCGGAGGCTACCATCCTTTTTCCGAACAAATAATACTGGAGCTCCCCACGGTGACACACTGGGACGTATAAATCCCTTATCTAATAACTCTTGGAGTTGCTTCTTGAGCTCATCCAACTCTGTCAGTGCCATCCTATATGGGGGTCTAGAAATCGGCTCCGTACCGGGTACCAATTCGATCATAAACTCCGTCTCTCGATCCGGTGGTAACCCTGGTAAATCCTCTGGAAATACATCCGAGAAGTCCTTAACCACAAGAATCTCTTGGATCTTTGGATGCTTCCTCTCAACATCCTCCACACTAGCAATATATCCTTCATAATATTCATACACAATCACAATTTCAGTACACATGTCATTTCATAACATAAATTCACATACTTTTATTAATTCACAATAACTTTACAATGTACTTTTCGGGATAAGAGAAGGTAATAAACTTAGTATTACAGTCCAAACTAACATGATTTGCAGCCAACCAATCCATACCTAAAATGATATCAAAATCATATATGTCCAACAAAATTAGGTTAGCTGTCACAACCTTCTCTCCTATAGTCAATTTACAACCCTATAAATAGCATCCGTCCTCTGGAAATCATTAAAAGGAGTTTTCACTTGCAAGGTATACTCTAACAACTCCGGTTCTACTGGGGTCCTGTTGGCATATGCAGGTGATAAGAATGAATGTGTAGAACCCGGGTCAATTAAGGTAATTACTGGAATATCAAAAAGATAAATTTTACCTTTAATCACATCGATAGAGGCGTCGGCAGTCTCCTGATCCAACGCGTACACCCGACCCTGAGTCACAACATTCTTACCCTTCTCTGCGGCTGTTGCCCGCCTTGGTTGTGAAGGTGTCACTTTCTCTGACTCACGTCGAGCTGCCGGGGCCGCTATCTGTGGCGCTACAGGAGGTATAGTAGAAGCAGTTGACTCTCTGAGCATCGGGCAATCCTTAATAAAATGCCCCTTCTGTCCACATCTAAAACATACCCCAGTCATTACTGGACAAGGGCGCGATCCATGCGACCTTCCACAATGTCTACATAAGGATGCAATACTTCTCTGAGTGATGCTGGGGCCAGTAGCAGGAGTAGAAACTGCTGGTCTATCAAATCTACCCTCTGAAATCTGTATGCCCGAAGATCTGGTCTTCTTAAATTGCTCTCTACCTGGTCTATCCTCCATAAACCTCTTAGCCTTTCCTTTTGTTCTACTTTTAGTTTTACCACTGAAATCGAGCTGGAACTGCTCATAATCCCTCTCACATAGCTGAGCCCGTTGAACTATTTCATCATAAGTCTGTATAACAAATGGGGCTAGCTTTACTCTGATGGATGGCCTCAAACCCGCTCTAAATCTCGAAATCTTATACCGGGTATTTGCACTAGTCTGTGGATCAAAACGGCTCAAGGTAGTAAATTTAGCCTCATACTCATTCACCGACATACTACCCTGTACTAATTCCATGAATTCCTACTGTAACTTTTCTTGAGCAGTGTCAGGAATATACTGCCTTCTAAAAGCTTCCACAAACACATCCCAGGACAGATCCTGATGCTGAGCAAATAATACCGTCTGGGTGGCCTTCCACCAATGTCTCGCATCATCTGCCAGCTGGAACACAGCTAGGCCTACTTTCTCTGTCTCTGAACATCTCATAATCTCGAGTAACCTGTCGATCTCTATAACCCACTGTTCTGCCACTAATGGATCCCTAGTACCCTTAAACTTTGGTGGATCCAACTTCTTAAATGATTTCACTAATGCCACATTACAATATGATTCTGCATTTCATGGCTATTGAATCAGTGGCTGTGGTGGAGCTATCGGTGGCTGAGGTGCTGGTGGTGGAATAGGCTCAGGCTCAGGCACAACTGGTGCCGGCTGTGGTGGTGCTGGTGCCTCTACTGGGGCTGCAGGAGCTGGAGCTCTCTCCCTCTCTGCCCTATCAGCGGCTCTATCCGCTTGATACATAGCCATAAAATCTGCTATTAACCTCTCCACCTGAGTTACACGATTATCAATGCTCTCTAGCTGTATAAGACGTGGAGGTCTTGGGGCAGGTTCCGGTGTCTGTGGTTCCGGAGTCTGTGCCGCCCTACCTCGGCCTATACCTCTCACTGTGCGCATTCTCCTTCTTCCACTCATATCTGTACCACAGAAATCGTTTATCTCTTATCATTAATACATCAATTATATATTCAGTTTATACAGTACTACAGGGAAATGTATACTATTTCACCATTTACTTTTAAGCATCACTAGACATCCGACCAACCCTGCTCTGATACCATTAAATCTGTAACATCCCAATTTCCATTATATGACATATTACTCACTCACTACCGGTTGGGCTGTCAGTGATGCTTATCAACTCCTATCACTTTAATAAGAATAATTAAATCTCATGTTCAATCCGTATGTATACATTCCCTTATATTGAAAATAGTACTGTACAACTTTACTGAATGTATAAAAGAATAAGACATACCTTCGATATCCAATCTCAGGAAGGTAAGTCTCTTAGTTCAAATCAGTTATCTGTGGAGTGGAAAAATAAGGAGTGAGCGACAATGTGCTCAGTAAAGAAGGTGTATGCTGTATATAAATAATACTATAATCTCAAACCATTAAATCTGTCCTCTCTGATCAAATTCATTAAGAATAAATACAGTTAACATGAAACAGGATTCACCAAATCCTTTCATAAATCATTTAATTGAGACTAGGCAACAATCTACTCATGCAAAGAACACAAATCATCCGCTTTTGGGGTGCACCCGTAGGCCATCGCCCCTCACGGCTATCTCATCTAGATGTATGGCCATAATCTATAGGTGGTCCTCGGGTCCACTTGCCAAGTGACCTCGAGACCGCTGAAGACTTGGCAGGTCTATCAGCCCTGTGACGCTCTAGGGTGCACTCGTTGGTCTCTTTGACCCGAGCCATCGCCCCAGATGGGTCACGCAAAGTGTATGAGTGATAATGCATGAACTCATGGCCTAATGTCTCAAAATCAAGTCATCATATGTATTATTTCCATAAAATGATTTAGTTTCCAAAAGGGTCTATAACTAGTAAAAACAACCCTCCATTTTCAATATTTCCTATGAGAGAAAAGCATGTCAGGGAGCTGGTTCGCCCATGGCTAGTTCGCCCAGGGTCAGCTCGCCCTTTAACCAATTCGCCGAAGGAACTACTCGCCGAGAGTTTACTCGCCCAAGGGCTACTCGCCCGAAAAGTTTGATATTTTCTATTTTCGAAAATAATAAAATTAATTCAAATTTTATTTATTTATTTATTTAATTTTCGTTCAGAAAATAACCCATAAATCAGTTCGCCACTGTCAATTTGCTAAGGCGGCGAGTTATTAGTCGCCCGCCTCATAGCTTTTCAAGAGAAAAGTTTGGCTGTGAAGACAGTTCGCCCGCCTCACATTTAAAACCATAGTCGCCAGTCCATACGACATAAAACAATTTCTCAACTTTTAAAACAAAGGCTCTCGCCAGGTTCTCATAAAGTAGAACTCGCCTCTTGGCTAACACGAGTTTCAACTTAGAACAAGACTATTCGCCCGCCTTAACAAACAATCATATTGCGAAGTTGTAGCTCGCCAGGGTCAAAACATTATATCAACCAATGCATGTCAGAAAAACAAAACGATTTCTAATATTTTCTTAACACTTTTACTCCACAGGACATGCATTTTCATCACATAGTACTTCCTTACCTCGTCTGATACAGCTTGGATTCTCGCCCGCCTTCCTCAATTCTCGTCTGCAAGGATTATGAAAAATATAAATATTTTTTCAAAAGCAATTTTATTTTTCCTAATAAGATGGCACTCCGGCGAGACTCAGTTCGTCATTCGCCCAACATAGCTCGCTGTCCATTAGCGGCTAATCATTGGAGTTCGCCAATGCAATGTAATACTTGACAACAATTTTATTTTATTTTTTTTCTACTCGCCACGTTGGCGAACATATCTCTTCGCCCGCCGAGACCATAAATCTGGCGAACTCACATAACTATCTTCCTAACTCGTCCCATCCTTTGGGCGAGTACTTACCCAATTTTACTAACAATTTTCTACTCGCCCATCTTGTTTTCTTCCTCATTCTTGGTTATTTTTCATCTATTTTCTTATATATTTAACCATATTCAATTATAACCAGGCTATATCTATGATTAAATATCAAGAAAGCTGTAAATCTATGGAACTCACCTTCACCAAGTTGCTTCTCCAACAACAGAATGCTTTCTTGTCTTTCTTAGCTTTAGTTTGCTTGTTCCTTAGCTCTTCACTAGTGAGGAAGAGGTTTGGCTAACTAACGAGGAAGTTTTGCATGATTTGCATCTAAGAAAACTGAAGAATTAAAGATGAAATGGTAATGGAACGGATTGGGCGAGAACAATTCTGGAGAGGATGTAGTTCATTTCAATCCATTTCTTTCTCTTGAAGCCCCTTTATATAACCGTTCCGTTTCACTTAAAAATCTAACACCTGTTTCCTTATCCTGTTTCCTCATCATTTTATGCATTAAATTCTTGTGGAAAAACTGAAGTTAATGGACGGAGGTAAGAAGAAAATTCCCTGTATGTTTGAAAATTTTCTTTCTTTTTTCCTCTTCTTCTCCTAGTCCACGCCACTGCCAGTCACTCTTATTGGCTTGTTCCTCTTGCTATTAAATGCTTAGTCTCCTTTGTCAAATAAGGCAACCGGCGAGAAGTAATTCTGAGCCCCTTTCCTGGACTTTCTTTTCTTTTCTGCACTTCTCTTTGCCAACCTTGCTTCCAGCCGCCCACGTGATTGGCTCTCCTTTCTCTCTTTTCTCCATTCGTCTGACATCCATTTAATGTTGAAGAATTTCCAGCTAAAGGCTTGCAGTCAAAAAGGCAACGGGCGACAGGCCTTCTGCACATTTTTGACTCCAATTTCTCTTTTATTCTTCTTCTTTTCCACGCCAATGTCAACTAAAATATTAACTTTGGCTTACTTCATTTAATGCTTCCACAATCCCACTAATAAGGTTCCTTTTTGCATTTCTTTTCAACCAAATGCATATACACCATATTATACATCATAACTTACAATGAAAAGTGACAATACATATTTAATTGTTTTCTTTAATTTTACTCAAACCATTTATTCTCACCATCATTCATGTACAAATATGGTATATAGTACAAAAATTTTCGGGTTTTACATTTCTCCCCACCTTAAGAAATTTGGTCCTCCAAATTTAACTTGAACCTGTCACTAAAAGAGCTCCGGATACTTCTCAAGTATAAGGCTTTCTAATTCCCAAGTAGCCTCCTCCTCGTTATGATACTGCCAGAGCACTTTAACTAAAGGAATCGTCTTAGATCGCAATACCTTATCCTTTCTATCCATAATCCGCACCGGTTTCTCAACGTAACTCATGTCCTCTCTGATCTCCAGTGGCTCATGTCGAATCACGTGAGAAGGATCTGGATTGTACTTTCTCAACATCGAGACATGGAATACGTTATGCACTCCTGACAACTCTGGTGGTAGTGCTAACCGATATGCCACATCTCCAACGCGATCTAAGATCTCATAAGGCCCAATGTATCGAGGACTCAACTTTCCTCTCTTCCCGAATCTCATAATACCTTTGGACGGTGAAACCTTTAAAAACACATAATCACCTGCTATAAACTCCAAGGGTCGGCGTCTAATATCTGCATAACTCTTCTGCCGACTCTGAGCTGTTCTGAGCCTCTCACATATTATCCGTACATCACTAGAAGCCTGCTCGACCAAATCGGGAGCTAACAGTTTACGGTCTCCAACTTCTTCCCACGCTATCGGTGATCTGCATCGTCTGCCATACAAGGCCTCATATGGTGCCATGCCGATACTCGTATGAAAACTATTATTATAAGCAAACTCTGCCAGGGGTAAATGATCGTCCCATGAGCCTCTAAAATCCAATGCACACGCTCTCAACATATCCTCGAGCGTCTGTATCGTACGCTCGGACTGCCCATCAGTCTGTGGATGAAAAGCGGTGCTAAAACTCAACTGGGATCCCATAGCCTCCTGAAATCTCTCCCAAAAATGAGAGGTGAAGCGAGAGTCCCTATCAGAGGTGATACTCACTGGAACACCATGTATCTTCACTATCTCCCTGACATACAATTCGGCTAAGGCACTAACTGAATCTGTAGATTTCATGGCTAAGAAATGAGCAGACTTAGTCAATCTGTCGACTATCACCCAAATAGCATCGTACCCCTTCCGGGTCCGTGGTAATCCCATAATAAAATCCATAGTTACATGCTCCCATTTCCACGTGGGAATCGATAATGGTCGAAGCATACCTGCCGGCTTCTGATGCTCAATCTTAATCTGTTGGCATGTCAAACATCTAGTAACAAAATCTGCAATTTCCTTTTTCATTTTAGGCCACCAGTACACTTTTCGGAGATTCTGGTACATCTTAGTACTACCCGGATGTAACGTGTATCTAGAGGTATGGGCCTCTGATAAAATCAAATCTCTAAGCTGCTGATCACCGGGAACACATATCCGACCTCTAAACCTCAGTATCTCATCGGTGCCAATCTCAAAATCCAATTCATCTCCCATTTGAATCTGACTGGCCACCCCAATACAATAATCATCACTCCTCTGAGCCTCCTTGATTCGATCTATCAAATCCGGCTCAATACGAAAACTAGCCGTAAACCCATACCGGTCAGAGGAAACAACTGTCAAATTGAGGTTAGAGAACTGCTCTATCAACTCATGTTCCCTGATCATCATGTACGATACCATGCCAACCTGCTTACGGCTCAGTGCATCAGCTACTACATTAGCTTTACCTGGGTGATACAAAATCTCACAATCATAGTCCTTCAATAGTTCCATCCACCGTCGCTGTCTCAAATTCAACTCTTTCTGTGAGAATATATACTTCAGACTCTTATGGTCTGTATATATCTGAAATTTCTCCCCGTACAAATAATGTCGCCATATCTTCAGTGCAAACACCACTGCGGCTAGCTCTAAGTCGTGTGTCGGGTAATTCCTCTCATGATCCTTCAACTGTCGAGAACCATAGGCTATAACCCGACCATGCTGCATGAGTACACACCCTAAACCTAGAGCGGATGCATCAGTATATACCATAAATCCACCTGATCCGCTAGGAAGGGCTAATACGGGGGCACTAGTCAATCTCCTTTTAAGCTCACCAAAACTATGCTCACACGCATTATTCCACTCAAACTTTACATCCTTACGTGTGAGTCGTGTCAATGGAGCAGCAAGTCTAGAAAATCCCTCCACAAACCTGCGATAATATCCGGCAAGACCTAGGAAACTCCGTATCTCGGTAACCGTGTTAGGCCTCTCCCACTGAACAATGGCCTCTATCTTGGACGGATCAACTGATACCCCGTCCCTCGACACTACATGTCCGAGAAATATGATATGGTCAAGCCAGAATTCGCACTTACTAAGCTTAGCATACAACTTTCGCTCTCTGAGGGTCTGTAGAACAATCTGCAAATGCTGCTCATGCTCCGCTGGAGTCTTAGAATAAATCAGGATGTCATCAATAAATACTATGACAAACTTATCCAAAAATGAATGAAATACCTCATTCATCAAACTCATAAAAGCTGCAGGGGCATTTGTCAGTCCAAAAGGCATCACTAGGAACTCATAATGGCCATAGCGAGTCCGAAAGGCTGTCTTATGCACATCCGACTCCTTAATGTTCAACTGGTGATATCCTGATCGAAGATCTATCTTGGAAAACACCTGTGCACCCTGAGCTGATCAAACAAATCATCAATCCGAGGCAGTGGATACTTATTCTTAACGGTAGCCCGATTCAACATCCGATAATCAATACATAACCGGAGGCTACCATCCTTTTTCCGAACAAATAATACTGGAGCTCCCCACGGTGACACACTGGGACGTATAAATCCCTTATCTAATAACTCTTGGAGTTGCTTCTTGAGCTCATCCAACTCTGTCAGTGCCATCCTATATGGGGGTCTAGAAATCGGCTCCGTACCGGGTACCAATTCGATCATAAACTCCGTCTCTCGATCCGGTGGTAACCCTGGTAAATCCTCTGGAAATACATCCGAGAAGTCCTTAACCACAAGAATCTCTTGGATCTTTGGATGCTTCCTCTCAACATCCTCCACACTAGCAATATATCCTTCATAATATTCATACACAATCACAATTTCAGTACACATGTCATTTCATAACATAAATTCACATACTTTTATTAATTCACAATAACTTTACAATGTACTTTTCGGGATAAGAGAAGGTAATAAACTTAGTATTACAGTCCAAACTAACATGATTTGCAGCCAACCAATCCATACCTAAAATGATATCAAAATCATATATGTCCAACAAAATTAGGTTAGCTGTCACAACCTTCTCTCCTATAGTCAATTTACAACCCCTATAAATAGCATCCGTCCTCTGGAAATCATTAAAAGGAGTTTTCACTTGCAAGGTATACTCTAACAACTCCGGTTCTACTGGGGTCCTGTTGGCATATGCAGGTGATAAGAATGAATGTGTAGAACCCGGGTCAATTAAGGTAATTACTGGAATATCAAAAAGATAAATTTTACCTTTAATCACATCGATAGAGGCGTCGGCAGTCTCCTGATCCAACGCGTACACCCGACCCTGAGTCACAACATTCTTACCCTTCTCTGCGGCTGTTGCCCGCCTTGGTTGTGAAGGTGTCACTTTCTCTGACTCACGTCGAGCTGCCGGGGCCGCTATCTGTGGCGCTACAGGAGGTATAGTAGAAGCAGTTGACTCTCTGAGCATCGGGCAATCCTTAATAAAATGCCCCTTCTGTCCACATCTAAAACATACCCCAGTCATTACTGGACAAGGGCGCGATCCATGCGACCTTCCACAATGTCTACATAAGGATGCAATACTTCTCTGAGTGATGCTGGGGCCAGTAGCAGGAGTAGAAACTGCTGGTCTATCAAATCTACCCTCTGAAATCTGTATGCCCGAAGATCTGGTCTTCTTAAATTGCTCTCTACCTGGTCTATCCTCCATAAACCTCTTAGCCTTTCCTTTTGTTCTACTTTTAGTTTTACCACTGAAATCGAGCTGGAACTGCTCATAATCCCTCTCACATAGCTGAGCCCGTTGAACTATTTCATCATAAGTCTGTATAACAAATGGGGCTAGCTTTACTCTGATGGATGGCCTCAAACCCGCTCTAAATCTCGAAATCTTATACCGGGTATTTGCACTAGTCTGTGGATCAAAACGGCTCAAGGTAGTAAATTTAGCCTCATACTCATTCACCGACATACTACCCTGTACTAATTCCATGAATTCCTACTGTAAACTTTTCTTGACAGTGTCAGGAATATACTGCCTTCTAAAAGCTTCCACACATCCCCCAGGACAGATCCTGATGCTGAACAAATAATACCGTCTGGGTGGCCTTCCACCAATGTCTCGCATCATCTGCCAGCTGGAACACAGCTAGGCCTACTTTCTCTGTCTCTGAACATCTCATAATCTCGAGTAACCTGTCGATCTCTATAACCCACTGTTCTGCCACTAATGGATCCCTAGTACCCTTAAACTTTGGTGGATCCAACTTCTTAAATGATTTCACTAATGCCACATTACAATATGATTCTGCATTTCATGGCTATTGAATCAGTGGCTGTGGTGGAGCTATCGGTGGCTGAGGTGCTGGTGGTGGAATAGGCTCAGGCTCAGGCACAACTGGTGCCGGCTGTGGTGGTGCTGGTGCTCTACTGGGGCTGCAGGAGCTGGAGCTCTCTCCCTCTCTGCCCTATCAGCGGCTCTATCCGCTTGATACATAGCCATAAAATCTGCTATTAACCTCTCCACCTGAGTTACACGATTATCAATGCTCTCTAGCTGTATAAGACGTGGAGGTCTTGGGGCAGGTTCCGGTGTCTGTGGTTCCGGAGTCTGTGCCGCCCTACCTCGGCCTATACCTCTCACTGTGCGCATTCTCCTTCTTCCACTCATATCTGTACCACAGAAATCGTTTATCTCTTATCATTAATACATCAATTATATATTCAGTTTATACAGTACTACAGGGAAATGTATACTATTTCACACCATTTACTTTTAAGCATCACTAACATCCGACCAACCCTGCTCTGATACCATTAAATCTGTAACATCCCAATTTCCATTATATGACATATTACTCACTCACTACCGGTTGGGCTGTCAGTGATGCTTATCAACTCCTATCACTTTAATAAGAATAATTAAATCTCATGTTCAATCCGTATGTATACATTCCCTTATATTGAAAATAGTACTGTACAACTTTACTGAATGTATAAAAGAATAAGACATACCTTCGATATCCAATCTCAGGAAGGTAAGTCTCTTAGTTCAAATCAGTTATCTGTGGAGTGGAAAAATAAGGAGTGAGCGACAATGTGCTCAGTAAAGAAGGTGTATGCTGTATATAAATAATACTATAATCTCAAAACCATTAAATCTGTCCTCTCTGATCAAATTCATTAAGAATAAATACAGTTAACATGAAACAGGATTCACCAAATCCTTTCATAAATCATTTAATTGAGACTAGGCAACAATCTACTCATGCAAAGAACACAAATCATCCGCTTTTTGGGGTGCACCCGTAGGCCATCGCCCCTCACGGCTATCTCATCTAGATGTATGGCCATAATCTATAGGTGGTCCTCGGGTCCACTTGCCAAGTGACCTCGAGACCGCTGAAGACTTGGCAGGTCTATCAGCCCTGTGACGCTCTAGGGTGCACTCGTTGGTCTCTTTGACCCGAGCCATCGCCCCAGATGGGTCACGCAAAGTGTATGAGTGATAATGCATGAACTCATGGCCTAATGTCTCAAAATCAAGTCATCATATGTATTATTTCCATAAAATGATTTAGTTTCCAAAAGGGTCTATAACTAGTAAAAAAAACCCTCCATTTTCAATATTTCCTATGAGAGAAAAGCATGTCAGGGAGCTGGTTCGCCCATGCTAGTTCGCCCAGGGTCAGCTCGCCCTTTAACCAATTCGCCGAAGGAACTACTCGCCCGAGAGTTTACTCTCGCCAAGGGCTACTCGCCCGAAAAGTTTGATATTTTCTATTTTCGAAAATAATAAAATTAATTCAAATTTTATTTATTTATTTATTTAATTTTCGTTCAGAAAATAACCCATAAATCAGTTCGCCACTGTCAATTTGCTAAGGCGGCGAGTTATTAGTCGCCCGCCTCATAGCTTTTCAAGAGAAAAGTTTGGCTGTGAAGACAGTTCGCCCGCCTCACATTTAAAACCATAGTCGCCAGTCCATACGACATAAAACAATTTCTCAACTTTTAAAACAAAGGCTCTCGCCAGGTTCTCATAAAGTAGAACTCCCTCTTGGCTAACACGAGTTTCAACTTAGAACAGACTATTCGCCCGCCTTAACAAACAATCATATTGCGAAGTTGTAGCTCGCCAGGGTCAAAACATTATATCAACCAATGCATGTCAGAAAAACAAAACGATTTCTAATATTTTCTTAACACTTTTACTCCACAGGACATGCATTTTCATCACATAGTACTTTCCTTACCTCGTCTGATACAGCTTGGATTCTCGCCCGCCTTCCTCAATTCTCGTCTGCAAGGATTATGAAAAATATAAATATTTTTTCAAAAGCAATTTATATTTTTCCTAATAAGATGGCACTCCGGCGAGACTCAGTTCGTCATTCGCCCAACATAGCTCGCTGTCCATTAGCGGCTAATCATTGGAGTTCGCCAATGCAATGTAATACTTGACAACAATTTTATTTTATTTTTTTTCTACTCGCCACGTTGGCGAACATATCTCTTCGCCCGCCGAGACCATAAATCTGGCGAACTCACATAACTATCTTCCTAACTCGTCCCATCCTTTGGGCGAGTACTTACCCAATTTTACTAACAATTTTCTACTCGCCCATCTTGTTTTCTTCCTCATTCTTGGTTATTTTTCATCTATTTTCTTATATATTTAACCATATTCAATTATAACCAGGCTATATCTATGATTAAAATATCAAGAAAGCTGTAAATCTATGGAACTCACCTTCACCAAGTTGCTTCTCCAACAACAGAATGCTTTCTTGTCTTTCTTTAGCTTTAGTTTGCTTGTTCCTTAGCTCTTCACTAGTGAGGAAGAGGTTTGGCTAACTAACGAGGAAGTTTTGCATGATTTGCATCTAAGAAAACTGAAGAATTAAAGATGAAATGGTAATGGAACGGATTGGGCGAGAACAATTCTGGAGAGGATGTAGTTCATTTCAATCCATTTCTTTCTCTTGAAGCCCCTTTATATAACCGTTCCGTTTCACTTAAAAATCTAACACCTGTTTCCTTATCCTGTTTCCTCATCATTTTATGCATTAAATTCTTGTGGAAAAACTGAAGTTAATGGACGGAGGTAAGAAGAAAATTCCCTGTATGTTTGAAAATTTTCTTTCTTTTTTCCTCTTCTTCTCCTAGTCCACGCCACTGCCAGTCACTCTTATTGGCTTGTTCCTCTTGCTATTAAATGCTTAGTCTCCTTTGTCAAATAAGGCAACCGGCGAGAAGTAATTCTGAGCCCCTTTCCTGGACTTTCTTTTCTTTTCTGCACTTCTCTTTGCCAACCTTGCTTCCAGCCGCCCACGTGATTGGCTCTCCTTTCTCTCTTTTCTCCATTCGTCTGACATCCATTTAATGTTGAAGAATTTCCAGCTAAAGGCTTGCAGTCAAAAAGGCAACGGGCGACAGGCCTTCTGCACATTTTTTTACTCCAATTTCTCTTTTATTCTTCTTCTTTTCCACGCCAATGTCAACTAAAATTATTAACTTTGGCTTACTTCATTTAATGCTTCCACAATCCCACTAATAAGGTTCCTTTTTGCATTTCTTTTCAACCAAATGCATATACACCATATTATACATCATAACTTACAATGAAAAGTGACAATACATATTTAATTGTTTTCTTTAATTTTACTCAAACCATTTATTCTCACCATCATTCATGTACAAATATGGTATATAGTACAAAAATTTTCGGGTTTTACATATACACATAAAACATTATATTTATATACATATGTATTATTTGAATTTATGAAATAGTATATATATATTTCTATATATATAACAACGTATTTTAAAATATACTACATAATATTTTGAATACATATGTATTGGTATAAAAATACATTTATATAATAATATATAATTATATAAATATATTTCATTTATTTTCTTATTTTTCTTAATTAGATTTGGATTTTAATTTATCCAATTTAATTCTTTTCCTCTCTCTATTATTTTTATCTTCACTTCCTCATTTCTCAGGATTTTCACCAATATCCCGTTTCTCGCAAATTTATATTTATTTCGTCTTATTTAATTTCTCTAATATTTATTTTCAATATTTCTAATTTCCAATAAATGGAAAAATTTACGGTTATCACATCCTCCCCACCTTAAGAAATTCGGTCCTCCGAATTTAACTTAAGTCCAAAGGTGGTACATGCCGTTTACTTATGACTTCTGACCTCTAGTTCATCCTCCAAGTAATACTGCCAGCACACTTTCAACATCAAGAGTGCTTTAGACCACTACATGCTGTCTTTCATCGTATATGTCTATACTCCGTAAGTTCATTTCTAAAATCGGGAGTTATTCCCTTTTACTCTTTTCATATAAGAGCCATAAATAATATTTTAATATTACAGCTGATTTATGCTGTTCATCATCCATGCTTCTCACTTAGTGCCGAGTCGACATAATTTGGTACTATCATGTACTCGTGTCAATCAATTATATGTAAGTGTCCCAGTAGCTTTCACATCTCGTGCACACGCTCTCTCTCATATCATGGAGCGGTTACATCTCACGCTCATATATATAAATATATATCAGTATGGAGCGGTGCTATCAATACACTTGGGATCTCAAAGCCTTTTGCTATCTCTCATTAGCATATGGCAACACAGAGACTCCCATCACATGTAAGGCTCACTGGAACTGTACATACACATTCACACCGTTTAACACTTATACTTCGACTAAGGCACTAGAGAATCTAGATGTCTGATAATGGAAAATGATTCTATTTAGATCATCAGTCTTTAATCACTTCCATATCATTATTTCTCTTTTGGACTCTTTATTGTCCACAATATTCATTTTCACACTTATTCCATCAAGGCTACATATCATTGCAAATCTTACTGTTAATCATCTCTTACAGAAATAAATCATGAGACAATCATTTTCTCTCCATGTCTCTTTTCATGTAGTACGGTCATTACATCTTACGCTTATGGTATATTCAATATCATTTAAATTTTAAGATATAACCAGGAATATACTCTTTTCATAATTTAGATTCTGTGATTGAATCCTCGAATTATCCATTTAAGCACCATATTATCTATACAATTCCACCATCTCCATCATTTCAAGGTGGTTATATGTACAACATTTTACTGGCAGTAAACATATCAATTATCTTACTCCTTGGAGTATCATTACTTTCACTTATCGGTTCTGGCTTTGATTTTACATCTTGCCACAGTTATGTGATAACCAACACCCTTCGCTTTCAGTCTTAACTGCGGGAACTGTTTTATATTAATGTTCCCTTCTCATCATGCAATTTATTTCCTTATTGTACTTTCATTTCCGTTTTCATATTTTTACTCTCATTCCTTTTTGTCGGTTTTCTCGATTGGTATGGTACTATACAGCTAAGATCTTTTAGAATCTTGCGTACCATCTTTTCTTTACACTAGCCATCTGCCGACTTCAATTTCTTGAATTAGATCTCGTCTATAGAGCAGCCAGTCTCATCACTCTTTTATAGGCTGACAATAGTATTTAGCTAGACTCATTACTTTCGTATCTCAATCATTATCTTTATATCATAGACAGGTTCACTGTCATCCTGTCGTCTCAAAATCATATATTTCAAGAGGAGATACTGTCTAGCCAAATTTCTTAGTTGTTAATCTTAGCACAATTCCACATCCTTTGAGAGTTTAAGGATTATATCACAATGCTGCTCATGTTCCATTTATACTTTAGACTCTATCAGTATTTCATCAATGTTACTCATGTAAGGATGCCTCATTCTTTAGGCTTATCTACTTTACAAGGCAACTCATTACCCTTATAACTTCAATCGGAACTCGTAAAATTCACTTCGAGTTCAAATCATCATCTTATGGACACCAACCTTCAATCTTTTATCTAAGGACGCTTTATACAGCAGCTAGTCTTATTTACTCCTCACGTATCTCTAATCAGATCAATAAAGCGTCTATTTTCACGTAGATTAATACTTGTTCTTCACCAGAACTTCATCAATGATAGAAATTTAATATGTCCTTTTTGATTTGTCTACAACTCAACATCATTTGCATTTCTCTCATTTACACCTATACAGATAACTCCTTTATTCTCAAATTATTTTTTTATTTTTATTTTTTTTTTCAGTATTTTCGTCATCCAAACCTCTACACGTGAATTTCATTATTCACACATTTTCAGAGTTATTTTCTTAAGCTTTTCAGATTCTTTCTACATCTTTCGATATAAGCTTAGAATTTAACTTCATATTTAAAATCAAATCAGTGTTATCTCGATTCCTCTAATTTATATAACTTTGGAAGTTTTATCGGAAATCAAATCTGATACTTTCTTTAATCGTACCCTTCTTATCATCTTGTGACCATCGTTCTTTAACTTTTCATTTGATTATGCCTTTTACAAAGATTGCTCTTATAAGTTCCTTATACATCTCCGATTGAATCATATTTAAGGCATCACTTCCATATAATATTTATTTGTTCTTCATAAGAATTTTAGTGTATAACCAAAAATTTTAATACATCATTTAATTCATCCTCAAATCATATCATTTGTATTTCCTTCCTTTACATCGATACTAGTGAATTTCATCATCCGTAATATTTTCCAAAAATTATTTTCTTGAGCTTGTTGGATTTCTTCTATATTCTTCGATACAAGCTTAAGAATAAGTTTCATATCCGCAATCGAGTTAACATTCACCTAATTTCTCAATCTATGTTACTCTAGAATTTATCGGGATTCTGATCTGATAGTTTCTTTAACCACACTTCTTTTATCATTTTGGACCTTCATCATGGTGTCCCATCATTTCACAGTATATTCTCAAGGCAGAGACATTCCATATTCAAATCATTTTGATAAATACTCTACCTTGATTTCATTACCTAGTCATACTTTACAGCGTTACGAATCTCATTCTGGTAAGCTGTATCAATTACAATGATTCTCAACACACTTCACAGCTACCCGTTTCAATTCCGTTATTCACTTTAAAACCATTTCCATTTACTGAATTCAGGCTTAGTTTCCTTGAGTATATTCTCCACGAGGTTTGAACCTTGGCACCCCTTACGTACCTAGTTTCTTACACTCGTGTTACCGTTGGGATACTTATAAGGGCCTCGCCCGTTCATATCGACCATCGACAAGCATCCCCTAGGCGATCCTTTCGCCTCAGGTTTATCCTTACTAGTGAGTCGGCGATGAGATAGTTCGCCTATATCTTACGACACATGATCCACTACGGGTCGCCCATCATTGGGTCGCCCATCACATTTCTGTCTCAAGGGTCCTGAAGAACTTAGGTTAGCGGTCATCTTCTCTTTTTTCACTTGACTGTTCTTATAATTATCCTCTAATTCACAGTACTCCAAACAGTACCTCATTCTGTAGCACATATTCCAAGATATGTCGGTTCTATGTACGATTATCTGTTTGATACCTCAAAGAAATGAAAACGTACAGAACCATAAGTAATCACACCAGTATGTATTTCATTATCTGTACTTTTCACCTCATCAGTCAATTCTTGTAATCATTTCACTTTTCATAGTATTTAACGATCCCGTTCAATACACTCTTAATTTTTCGACCCTTTCAGTCAATAACCGGGCCAAACATTTGATGACATTCCACTACACTCTTTGGATCGCATCATATAAGGCCCCGGCTCGTTCGCCGTCCGCCTGTACACGTTTTATTGTGATGCCTCGGATTTGCCGGTCTCAAGCCGGAGGGGCCCGAGCCGCACCACTCATCCGTGCTGCCCGCTCTGAGCTCTAGAGGTGGCCCCCGTCACACAGACGTGGCACTTAGTCCCTCACGGATTGTTTTATTGTGAAGCCCAGGATTTACCACTATGGCCCAAAGTCCACTCGTGGGGGGAGCCCTGGCCGCCTCATTCAACCATACTGTTATCCCCTATGGCCCACAGTCCACTCGGGGTTTTTCTTTCGCGTCCGTAATCTAAGTGTTAGTGGAATCAGTAATAGGGATCGTTAGATTCATATGACATCTTCTATGCCATTAATAATTCCATTACTATCAATGGATTCCAATTCAGCTCGGTTTTAACACTATTCCACACATCGCCCAATATAGGGGCATTTTCGTCATTTCGACATTTATTTCTTTCTCCTCAATATACATTCAAATCAATGAACTGATCATCTATGTATTGATAGTATCCTTTCTGATACTTATAACAGCAAGTTAGATCTCATTCGATTTTCGATAGAGAAATTCACTAAAATCCATAATTGGATTATTTTGCTTGCAATTCAGCTTTATATCATTAATTTCTCTGTCAAATCGATCAATTCCCACTTCTGGTGATCTGTTTTGACTCCCAGTAAAATTTTGGGGGTAGGGGTATTTTGGTCATTTTTGGCTAAAAATTTTCTCTCTCTTCAAATTACCCTCAATCGGTGATCTTAAAGTCTATTTAATGATGATATTTTATTCCCCTATTTTATACCATCCCTTTCAGGTCTCAGTTCGGTTCGGACAGAAAAGTACTGGTGGGGCCCTCACCGAGTCCATTTCTGTTCCTTACCGAACAGGCCTTCATATAGATTTGAAGGATCACAAATTTTTCGGTAATTTCTGAGCCTATTTTCTTCTTTAACATTCTCAGTTTATACTTTCTCACTCCCTTTAAATCATTTTACCCCATTTACAATCATTTATTTTCTCTATGTATTCAGACGACACAGTACTACAGGGGATGTTTAACGCTTTTCTTTCCAAAGTATCCACAGACATCAGGCCAACCAATGCTCTGATACCACTAAATCTGTCACGACCCGTGACCACATTTTTTACCCTTCTTATACACAACTTAACCGGTTGGGCTGTCTGCGATACTTCACTTGTACTGACTGTTAATAAATTTTACATAATATTGTTTATATTATACACATCCCCTATCGTAACAAATCAGATAAGTAGTACTGTTGACGTGTCTAAATACAGAGAATAAATAATCATACCTCAAATAATCAGTCGGTCTGTCACATTGTTCTTCGTGTACAGCCAGGATCCACAATCCACTGAACTCACCAGCATCAAAACCTGAGATGTTTAATATTAAGGGGTGAGCAAAACCACGGCTCAGTAAGAGAATTATATGCCTCACTTGATACTCAGCTTCCTATATGCTGAAAATCTTTTTCATTTTTCCTATGGGCTCTAGGCTCGCATGTAGGAAAGATACTACAGTCGGCTAGGGATCCGAATGGAGTAAGGTAGGTATTTTAGAATACCATACTTGTTACGGAACCTAGAAGCAACTGTAGAGAAAAATTTTTTCTTTTTCTTTTGAATTAATAAATCCTTTTCCTTTTTAATCTTTCATAATCTTTTTCATATTCCTTTCAAAATAATGCCTCTACGAAATAAAGCCTTTAAATAGAATAATTAATATCCGTATATTCCTTGAAAAGAATATTAGTTAAATCATCATCTTATTTCTTTAAAACTTATTTCATGTTTAATGTACTCTCTTAATTAGTTCTGTCCGTTAAAAAGCAGAAAAAGCTATTAAAATCTATTTCATTCTTTGACATTTGTCGAATTCACGAATCACACTCACTTACTTATCGTCACAATATCCTACGATTTCTCATACTAACATCGGAACACGTGTAGCACTTAGTTCCCGAAGGACTCTAGAGGTGGCTCCCACGGTTCAATCATCGAGTCTCTGCTCGGTATGGCCTGTACTGAAAACATCGGAACACGTGTAGCACTTAGTTCCCGAAGGACTCTAGAGGTGGCTCCCACGGTTCAATCATCGAGTCTCTGCTCGGTATGGCCTGTACTGAAATATCGGAACACGTGTAGCACTTAGTTCCCGAAGGACTTAGAGGTGGCTCCCACGGTTCAATCATCGAGTCTCTGCTCGTATGGCCTTTTCCGTTTGACATATTCCATGTCATGTAAAATATTTCCCTTTTTAACATGTCACCTATCATTTATGGATTTTAATATAGACGTTAATCTTGTCGTACTATAAACCCTGGAGGGTAAAGGACTAAACCGGTCAAATCTATGACCATAATCTATATTGTCCTCGGTGGATCACGGATCAGGTGTCGACCGGGACTAAACATGTCACATATCATGTATCAGCATGATAAGAATACCAACCAGTCTCAAAACCGTATTTTTCATCGGAAAATACACCTTATGGAATTTATACAATTATATAATTCCATGATTTAAAACCATAAGGGTTATAATCCTTTAGTGAATATTGATAAAAATATCCATAAAATATTTACTATTTCACTTCATCTTTCGTCTCGTAATTCGTGTAATTTATCTATTTCGAGAATTTTCGGTGATTTCATTATCACCATTCTCGAATACATGAATATTCTAAAGTTCCATCTCATTATATTCATATTTTATGAAATTTAGAAATTTCCTCATGTCTCGTGATTTACTATCGAAATTCGGAAATAAATCATTTAATATGATTTTATAAAGTTTTTCTAAAATTTTCGGCAGCATAACGGCTGCCGATTCACTAACCTCCTGCACGGAAAATACAGTTTAAAATCTTTCAGCCAGTACTTCTTCTCAAATTATTTTCAGCAATTCATGCATCATAATAATTTTCATAAAATAATTGCATAAAATATTTTAAATTAAATTATGCAGACTGAGTATCCTTACAGTGCTGCACATGCATCCCTTACCTTTTTCCGGGTCGGCGACTTCCGCTTATCGATCGCGCCCGCGCTCCATTTCTCCCGATTCCTTATCTCGATTGCTGAAAATAATTTCTGGAATTAAAATTCTAATTTTTAGAATTTTTCATAATTTATTTAATTTTTTCTGAAATTAAATTCTCGGGAAATTTCTTACCGAATTTGTAAAATCCCGGGTTGTCGACTCTAGAGGTGGCTCCCACTGTTCAATCATCGAGTCTCTGCTCGGTATGGCCTGTACTGAAACATCAGAACACGTGTAGCACTTAGTTCCCGAAGGACTCTAGAGGTGGCTCCCACTGTTCAATCATCGAGTCTCTGCTCGGTATGGCCTGTACTGAAACATCAGAACACGTGTAGCACTTAGTTCCCGAAGGACTCTAGAGGTGGCTCCCACTGTTCAATCATCGAGCCTCTGCTCGGTATGGCCTGTACTGAAATATCGGAACACGTGTAGCACTTAGTTCCCGAAGGACTCTAGAGGTGGCTCCCACGGTTCAATCATCGAGTCTCTGCTCGGTATGGCCTGTACTGAAATATCGGAACACGTGTAGCACTTAGTTCCCGAAGGACTCTAGAGGTGGCTCCCACGGTTCAATCATCGAGTCTCTGCTCGGTATGGCCTTTTCCGTTTGACATATTCCATGTCATGTAAAATATTTCCTTTTTAACATGTCACCTATCATTTATGGAGTCTATGATAGACATCAATCTTATCGTACTATAAATCCCGGAGGGTAAAGAAATAAACCGGTCAAATCTATGACCATAATCTATGTTGTCCTCTGTGGGTCGCGGATCAGGTGTCGACCGGGACTAAACATATCACATATCATGCATCCATATGATAGGAATGCCAACCAATCTCAAAACCGTAGTTTTCATCATCAAATAGACTTATATGGAATTTATATAAATATAAAATTCCATAATTTAAAACCATAAGGTTTAAAATCCTTTAGTGAATATTTATAAAAATATTCATAAGAATATTCACTATATTTCACTTCCTCTTTCATCTCGTAATTCGTGTAATTTATCTATTCCGAGAATTTTCGATGATTTCATTATCATCATTCTCGAATACATGAATATTCTAAAGTTCCATCTCATTATATTCATGTTTTATGAAATTTAGAAATTTCCTCATGTTTCGTGATTTACTATCGAAATTCGGAAATAAAATCATTTAATATGATTTTATAAAGTTTTTCTAAAATTTTCGGCAGCATAACGGCTGCCGATTTACTAGCCTCCTGCACGGAAAATACAGTTTAAAATCTTTCAGCCAGTACTTCTTCCCAAATTATTTTCAGCAATTCATGCATCATAATAATTTTCATAAAATAATTGCATAAAATATTTCAAATTAAATTATGCAGACTGAGTATCCTTACAGTGCTGCACATGCATCCCTTACCTTTTTCCGGGTCGGCGACTTCCGCTTATCGATCGCGCCCGCGCTCCATTTCTCCCGATTCCTTATCTCGATTGCTGAAAATAATTTCTGGAATTAAAATTCTAATTTTTAGAATTTTTCATAATTTATTTAATTTTTTTTCTGAAATTAAATTCTCGGGAAATTTCTTACCGAATTTGTAAAATCCCGGGTTGTCGAATTTCCGGGAATTTTCCGAATTCCTAAATTTTCCTTTTTCCTCTTTTTCTTCCTTTTTCCTCTTTTTCTTTCCTTTCTTTCTTTTCTTTTTCTTTTTCTTTTTCTTTTTCTTTTTCCTTTTTTTTCCTTTTTTTTTCTTTTTCTTTTCTTTTCTTCTTCCTTTCCCGGTCAAACCGGTTCAGACCGGTTCAGCTCCTGTCTTCGCCGGTTCCTCGCCGGCGGCCGGTTCTCCGGCGGCTCGATGGCTCAGCAGCTGGCCGGCGCTACGGCGAGCTTGGATCTGACCTCCGTTCATCCCGAATCGACAGCACGGCGGCGGATCGAGGCGGTTTTGCCTCGGTTTCTTCTTCCTCTTCGCCGGCGTTCCTCCGCCGTCCATTGCGTCTCCGGTGACCTCCATCAGCTTCCTCTCCCTCCGGTGAACCTTCGGTGGCAGTGGCGGTGCCTGGATCGGCCGGCACCGCCGTCCGCCATTTTCCTTTTCCTCCGGCTATTGCTTTGTTTTCCGTCGATCCCGTTCCGTTTCTGCACGCCGGCGTTGGCGTCAGCTTCCTCTTCTCTAGCCGGTGGCGTCCCGCCTTTCTTTTCCCCTCGCCGGCGGTGGCAGCTCCGCCTCCGTCGGCCCTTGGCTGGGAGGGTCGGGGTTCCTCCCCGATTTTCTTCCTTCTCTTTTGTTTTCTGTTTCATTTCCTTTTTTGTCTTTTATTTTCTTTCTATATTTAGTATTTACTATATACTATATATTATACAATATATTTTATACATATAATATATATTATATGTTATACATACATTATTTCATACATTATATTATACAATATATATTATATACAAAATACATATTGTACATTACAAAATACATGTCTAGTATATATGTGTATGTTTATATATATACTTAAAATTAAGTAACATTTATATATATAAATTATATAAATGCTATAATAAAATATTTATACATATAAACTTTAATATAAAACCATACTTACTTTTCTTCTATATGTATTTTACATAATTATATATACACATAAAACATTATATTTATATACATATGTATTATTTGAATTTATGAAATAGTATATATATATTTCTATATATATAACAACGTATTTTAAAATATACTACATAATATTTTGAATACATATGTATTGGTATAAAAATACATTTATATAATAATATATAATTATATAAATATATTTCATTTATTTTCTTATTTTTCTTAATTAGATTTGGATTTTAATTTATCCAATTTAATTCTTTTCCTCTCTCTATTATTTTTATCTTCATTTCCTCATTTCTCAGGATTTTCACCAATATCCCGTTTCTCGCAAATTTATATTTATTTCGTCTTATTTAATTTCTCTAATATTTATTTTCAATATTTCTAATTTCCAATAAATGGAAAAATTTACGGTTATCACATTTCGACACTTATTTCTTTCTCCTCAATATACATTCAAATCAACGAACTGATCATCTATGTGTTGATAGTATCCTTTCTGATACTTATAACAGTAATTTAGATCTCGTTCGATTTTCGACAGAGAAGTTCACTAAAATCCATAATGGGATTATTTTGCTTGTAATTCAGCTTTATATCTTTAATTTCCCTGTCAAATCGGTCAATTCCAACTTCTGGTGATCTATTTTGACTCCCGGTAAAATTTTAGGTAGGGGTATTTTGGTCATTTTTGGCTAAAATTTTCTCTCTCTTCAAATTACCTTCAATCGGTGATCTTAAAGTCTATTTAATGATGATATTTCATTCCCCTACTTTATACCATCACTTTCAGGTCTCAGTTCAGTTCGGACAGAAAAGTACTGGTGGGGCCCTCACCGAGTCCATTTCTGTTCCTTACCGAACAGGCCTTCATTTAGATTAGAAGAATCACCAATTTTTCGATAATTTCTGAGCCTATTTTCTTCTTTAACATTCTCAATTTATACTTTCTCACTCCCTTTAAATCATTTTACTCCATTTACAATCATTTATTTTCTCTATGTATTCAGACGACACAGTACTACCGGGGATGTTTAACTCATTTCCTTCCAAAAGTATCCACAGACATCAGGCCAACCATTGCTCTGATACCATTAAATCTGTCACGACCCGTGACCACATTCTTACCTTATTGTACACAACTTAACCGGTTGGGCTGTCTGTGATACTTCACTTGTACTGACTGTTAAACAATTTTACATAACATTATTCATATTATACACATCCCCTATCGAAATTAATCAGATAAGCAGTATTGTTGACATGTCTAAATACAGAAAATAAATTATCATACCTCAATTAACTCAGTTGGTCTATCATATTGTCCTTCGCGTACAGCCAGGATCCACAAATCATTGAACTCACAATCATAAAAGCCTGAAATGTTTAAAATTAAGGGTGAGCAAAACCACGGCTCAGTAAGAGAATTATATGCCTCACTTGATACTCAGCTTCCTATATGCTAAAAATCTTTTTCATTTTTCCTATGGGCTCTAGGCTCGCATGTAGGAAGGATACTACAGTTGGCTAGGGATCCGAATGGAGTAAGATAGGTATTTTAGAATACCATACTTGTTACGGAACCTAGAAGCAACTGTAGAGAGAAATTTTCATTTCTTTTTGAATTAATAAATCCTTTTTCCTTTTAAAACTTTCATAACCTTTTTCATATTCTTTTCAAAATAATGCTTCTACGAAATAAAGCATTTAAATAAAATAATTAATATTCGTATATTCCTTGAAAAGAATATTAGTTAAATCATCATCTTATTTCTCTAGAACTCATTTCATGTTTTAATGTACTCTCTTAATTAGTACCGTACTTTAAAGAGCAAAATAAGCTATTAAAATCTATTCCAATATAACCGATAACTTAATCACTTTAGGCGTAAGCCCCAATTCACTGATTCAGTTACGACATCCATTCTAACTAACAATGGAGTTGAGTGTCATATCGAGAAACTTGTGTAGCACTTAGTTCCCGAAGGACTCTAGAGGTGGCTCCCATGGTACAGAAATTTCTTACAAACACATCAAAACTCGTGTAGCACTTAGTTCCCGAAGGACTCTAGAGGTGGCTCCCACGGTACAAAAATTTCTTACAAACACATCGAAACTCGTGTAGCACTTAGTTCCCGAAGGACTCTAGAGGTGGCTCCCACGGTACAGAAATCGAGTCTTTGCTCGGTTTGGCCTTTACATCAAAACTCGTGTAGCACTTAGTTCCCGAAGGACTCTAGAGGTGGCTCACATGGTACAGAAATCGAGTCTTTGCTCGGTTTGGCCTTTACATCAAAACTCGTGTAGCACTTAGTTCCCGAAGGACTCTAGAGGTGGCTCACACGGTACAGAAATCGAGTCTTTGCTCGGGTTGGCCTTTATTCCTAGCTTTCGACAAACACTACTAGGTACTAATTTAGGTCCAAGAACTCAATATTGGGAGCTATACATACAGCACACAAATCACATATACATTGTCAAAGTATCACAATATGCTAACATGCTCCCTCGGTGTGATTTAATTAATTCCTATGCATTCCTAAAAATATAAGCACCAAAAAAGTATACAATTTATACTTCAATAACACAACCAAACTATAACACATAACATGCAAGTCATAAGCAAGATTTCCTTTCTAACAACTACTATTCAAAATGCAAGCACCAAAAAGTATACAATTTATACATTCAATAACCACAACCAAACTATAACACATAACATGCAAGTCATAAGCAAGATTTCCTTTCTAACAACTACTACTCAAAATGCAAGCACCAAAAAGTATACAATTTATACATTCAATAATCACAACCAAACTATAACACATAACATGCATCAGCATGATAGGAATGCCAACCAATCTCAAAACCGTAGTTTTCATCATAAAATAAACCTTTATGGAATTTATATAAATATATAATTCCATAATTTAAAACCATAAGGGTTAAAATCCTTTAGTGAATATTTATAATTATTCATAAAAATATTCACTGTATTTTACTTCATCTTTCACCTCGCAATACGTGAAATTTATTTATTCCGAGAATTTTCAGTGGTTTCATTATCACCATTCCCGAATACATGAATATTTTAAAATTTCATCTCATTATATTCATGTTTTATGAAATTCAGTAATTTCCTCTTGTTTTGTGATTTAATATCGACTTTCAGAAATAAAATCATTTAATATGATTTTATAAAGTTTTTTCTAAAATTTTCGACAGCATAACGGCTACCGATTAATTATCCTCATGCACAGAAAATACAGTTTTAAATTTCCAGCCATTACTTCAACCCAAAACTTTTAGCCAATCATGCATCATAGTAATTTTCATAAAATATTTCCATAAAATATTTCAAATTAAAATATGCAGACTAAATATCCCTACAGTGCTGCACATGTATCCCTTACCTTTTTCCGGGTCGGCGACTTCCTCTTATCGATCGCACCCGTACTCCATCTCTCCCGATTCCTTATCCCGATTGCAAATTTCCGTAAATTTTCGGGTTGTCGAATTTTCGGGAATCTCCGAATTCCCGAAATTCTCCTTTTTCCTTTTTTCTTTTTCTTTCTTTCTTTTTTCTTTTCCTTTTCTTTCTTTTCTTTTTCTTTTTCTTTTTCTTTTTTTCTTTTTCTTTTCTTCCTTTCCCGGTCAGACCGGTTCAGACCGGTCCAGTTTCTTTCCTCGCCGGTTCCTCGCCGACGACCGGTTCTTCTGCGGTTTGGGCGTCCTTCAGCTGGCCGGCATTGAGACGAATTTGCCGGTTGCCTCAGCTTGGCCTAAATCGGCGGCACGGCGGCGGACCTACTCGGTTTTGCCTCGGTTACTTCTCCTCCTCCGTCGGCCTTCCTCCGCCGTTCATTGCGCCTCCGATGGCTTCCCACGTCTTCCTCTTCCTCCGGTGAAGCTTCGGTTGCAGTGTCAGCTACCGATTTGGCAGGCACCGCCGTCGGCCATTTTCTTTTCTCTTCCGGCTTTCCTTCGTTTTCCTTCGGTTCTGTTCCCGTTTCTTCACACTGCCGGTAGCTTCTTTCCTTTCTCAGGCCGGTGGCGTCTCACCCTGCTCCTTCCTCCCTTGCCGGCGATGGCAGCTCCGCCACTGGCGGTCTGGCTGGGAGGGTCGGGATACCTCCCCGATTCTGCCCTTTTCTTTTCTCTTTTGTTTCCCTTTTTGGCTTTTTATTTTCTATTTTTAGTATATAATACATTATATACTAAATACTATATATTTTACATATAATATCTACCTTAATTACACATATAATATTATTTCATACATAATACAATACAATATATATTATATATAAAATATATATATATTGTATATTACAAAATATGTCTAGTATATATATATGTATATTTACATACTTAAAATTAAATAACATTTATATAAATATTTATATAAATGTAATAATTCCACATATATATATATATATCGTATTTACAATATATATACATTCAAATATTAATTAATTTAATATTTATATTTTCTCAAATATGTATATATTTTTATATATATATACGTACAATGTTGTAAATAATACATATGTACTATTTAAATTTATCAAATAGTATATATATTTATATATACCAACGTATATTTAATATATACTATATATATCATACGGTATTTAAATATATATGTATTTGTATAAAATACTTTTATATAAAATTTGTAATTATATAAACATATTTTATTTTCATTTCTCGTTTTCCTTATTTAATTTGGATTTTTAATTTATCCAATTTAATTCTTTTTCCTCTCTCTATTATTTTTATTTTCACTTCCAATTTATTTTCTTTACACCAATTTCCCGATTCTTTCACTTTCTTACTTTTCGGGATTTTCACCCATATCCCGTTCTCGCAAAATTTTATTTATTTCCTCTGATTTATTTTCTCTAATATTTATTTTCAATATTTCTAATTTCCAATAAATGGAAAATTTACGGTTATCACATATATACATATATAAATATATCGATATGGATGTATGCTTTTAGCCTGATAATGAAAATGAGTAAATATGGGTGTACGGATCGTGGAAATTTTGAGGAATTGGTGAAGGGCCAGCATAAGGAGAGTTTAAGGATAGACTTCGATAAAGAGGGAAGGCAATGGCTAGTTCAAGTTTGAAGAATTTTAAAGGTAAATAGTTAAGATTTGTGATTTTTTTTTGGTTAAAGCCTAAGACTGTATATGTGCTCATACACGGAAACGAGATGATGAAAATGAAAGATGTGTGTTGATATAAAAAAAAGTGTGACTAATATGATATGGTTAGTATAAATATACAAATGGCAGAAGTAAAAGCATGTAAACGACACTAGTAGGATATATTGGGATGAGATGATATCAACATAATTATACAAGATCATATATATTAGAAATATATGTATATATAAAGATATTTGTGAAGTGAAAAGTGTACTTGAGAGTGAGATGATATTTATTCAAAAAAATACGGTTGTATATATTTATTATTCAAATAATGAGGATAAGTTATTGAGGTGTAAATAAATTGGTTTGTAGTGAATCGGAGTGGTATTAGACCCTGATTTGGCTTGGACGCTCACGGAAGACATTTGCTAAAGTCTCGAGGTAAGTGGGTTAAGTAAAGTTTGCTAGAATCATCTCGTAGGAGATTACTAGGTTTATTTTAATAATTAATTTAGCTTTTGAATTAAGCGATACAATGCTATTGATTGGGCAGTTGAGGTAAGTAAAAGTAAGATTGAAGATACAATTGAATTGTGATTTTAGACGTTTGCTTGGGTTGGATTTGAGAAGTTGTTTCTGCCTTGTGTGTTGTGGGCAGCCAAACTAGCATGAAGCGATTTATGCATGTGTTAAGTAGAAATTAGTCTACATATAGATTGACTATATATATGCTTATGTGATTGATTGTTTGTGATGAGAAAGAAAATAAAAAAATAAAAAAAATAATGAAATGAATTGATTGTAATGAGACTGCTAAGTTGTGGTTGTGGAATTCTATAATAGATTCGTTAGAATTGTGTTTTCTGCTTAGGCTAAGATATAAGTTGTTATGCTGCCGAAATTTCTAGTGATTTGAATAGGAATAAGTGAAAATTATAAACCTTGCTCATTTTATATGCGAAAGCTAAGTGTATGTGTGCATGTCTTACATTAATTACATTAGGCAGCCATGCAAAGTGTATAGTGGCAGATTAGTGTTGCATAAATGATTCATGCATAGCATACTCAGTTCACATTTCTTTTACGCAAGAGTTTTACAATATCGGATACTTTTATTTTAACTTGAGGTGATACACACATGAGGGAGAGAAACAACGAGTGGAAGAAATTGAAGCTAGAAATGGCATCTTTTAAAGGGCTGTTCAGGTTTTTGTGTTGGCTAATGTATAGGGCTGTTTAGTGTAATTAAAGACAAGTGTTCAACTGGGATTTTTGGGCTACTAATCGAGGCTGCTGAAGGGCTATAAAAGTGGCTATTTGTAGCACTTTAGTGGCTGTTTTAGGTGGTTTTTGAAAGGCTCTAGACAGAGGTTGGTTGGGCACAATTCTAGTGGCTATAACAAGGTGTGTATATGTATTAAAGGATGAGGATGGTGATAAATATATATGCATATAAATATAATTTAGTATGTGTGTGTATATATACCTACACACATATATCATTAGTATAAATATGTATATGTTATTAAAGTGATATATACATGCATGTATGTATGTATATACATATATAAATATATCGATATAGATGTATGCTTTTAGCTTGATAATGAAAATGAGTAAATATGGGTGTAGGGATCGTGGAAACTTTAAGGAATTGGTGAAGGGCCAGCATAAGGAGAGTTTAAGGATAGACTTCGATAAAGAGGGAAGGCAATGGCTAATTCAAGTTTGAAGAATTTTAAAGGTAAATAGTTAAGATTTGTGATTTTTTTTGGTTAAAGCCTAAGACTGTATATGTGCTCATACACGAAAACGAGATGATGAAAATGAAAGATGTGTGTTGATATAAAAAAAGTGTGACTAATATGATGTGGTTAGTATAATTATACAAATGGCATAAGTAAAAGCATGTAAACGGCACTAGTAGGACATATTGGGATGAGATGATATCAAAATAATTTTACAAGATCATATATAAAAGAAATATATGTATATATAAAGATATTTGTGCAGTGAAAAGTGGACTTGAGAGTGAGATGATATTTATTCAAAAAAATACAGCTGTATATATTTATTATTCAAATAATGAGGATAAGTTATTGAGGTGTAAATAAATTGGTTTGTAGTGAATTGGAGTGATATTAGACCCTGATTTGGCTTGGACGCTCAAGGAAGACATTTGCTAAAGTCTCGAGGTAAGTGAGTTAAGTAAAGTTTGCTAGAATCATCTCATAAGAGATTACTAGGTTTATTTTAATAATTAATATAGCTTTTGAATTAAGCGATACAATGCTATTGATTGGGTAGTTGAGGTAAGTAAAGGTAAGATTGAAGATACAATTGAATTGTTATTTTGGACGTTTGCTTGGGTTGGATTTGAGAAGTTGTTTCTGCCTTGTGTGTTGTGGGTAGCCAAGCTAGCATGTTGAATGAAGCGATTTATGCATATGTTAAGTAGAAATTAGTCTACATATTGGTTGACTATATATATGCTTATGTGATTGATTGTTTGTGATGAGAAAGAAAATAAAAAAAATAATGAAATGAATTGATTGTAATAAGACTACTGAGTTGTGGTTGTGGAATTACTGTAATAGATTCGTTAGAATTGTGTTTTCTGCATGTTGGGTTAGGCTAAGATATGAGTTAGAATTGTGTTTTCTGCATGTTGGGTTAGGCTAAGATATAAGTTATTATGCTGTCAAAATTTCTACTGATTTTGAATAGGAATAAGTGAAAATTATAAACCTTGCTCATTTTATATGCGAAAGCTAAGTGTGTGTGCATGTCTTACATTAATTACACTAGGCAGCCATGCAAAGTGTATAGTGGCATATTAGTGTTGCATAAATGATTCATGCATAGCATACTCAGTTCACATTTCTTTTACACAAGAGTTTTATAATATCGGATACTGTATTTTAACTTGAAAATCATAGTATTGAATCAATTTTGTAATAATTGACATCCATGCGATTTGAAAACGAAAAACTATTTCTAATCTGTGATTTGAAAATCGATCACCTACTGGGCAAAGCGGCCAAGGTCGTAAGATTTTAGATCGTAGGAGCCACCTTTAGAGACTTTAAAGAAACTAAGCGCTACACAGATACCTTTAGGACTGTGGGAGCCACTTTTAGAGTCGTAAAGGAACTACGTGCTACACGAGTGCCTTTGAATCTCAATGATATGTTCCATTTTGTTAGGTTTTGATAAGTTCTCCATTTTGTGAACTATAAGTTTTCTATTTGTACTCGGTTTTCAGTTCTACTCATAAGTGCAGGCAAACCCATTGACCTTTGGTCACTTTGAGCCTATCGAGCTTGCTTTTGGTTTTATTACCCGTTTATCAAGCTTCGTGCTCTAGACCATTAGTGCAGTGTGCCTATCAGCCTAATGTTCTAGGCAAATCATACTAGTTTGGAAAACTAGCAAATAGGTCCTAGTTCTTGATTGATCAGCAAGACTGGAGTATTCTATGGCCATAGATACCATACCATAGGAGTCACCTCTAAAGACCCCAAAGAACTTATGTGCTACACGAGTACCTTTGGGACTATGGGAGCCACCTTTAGAATCCTAAAAGAACTACTTGCTACATGGATCTCTTAAATTGTGGAAGCCACCTCTAGAGACCCCAAAAGAACTAAATGCTACACAGGTACCTCTAGGCTATGGAAACCACCTATAGAGTCTTGAGGGGACTATGTGCTATACAGTTATGTCTCTGTGATATTTTATCCATCATTAACTATGGTGGATATTAAATGTATATTAGTGAATTGGGATAACTGCCTTATCAGTTTTGAACTTGTTTTCAGTGAATTGAGGCTGATGCCTAAAAGTGACAAGTGATCGATTTGAAATCATTTTAGTGAATTGAGGCTTATGCCTAATGTGATAAGTGATCAGTTTTGAAATCATTTTCATTAAATTAAGGCTTATGCCTAAAGTGATAAGTGATTGGTTTTAAAATTGTTTTTAGTGAATTGAGACTTTCGACTAGAAGTGATAATTGATCAGTTTTGAAATTTGTTTACAATACTTTGAGGCATTTTGGCTAACTATATTGATTTTCGTAAGTTTCTTTGCTTTAAAAGTGCCTAATGCATATGTTTTTGAACCAAGTGTATGGAGATTGTGCATTGAACTGAGTACATTGTGATTGTGCATCGAACTAAGTGCATTATGATAGTGTATCAAACTGAGTGCAACGTGATTGTGTTTCAAACTAATAGCATTGTGATTGCATTTCAAATTAAGAACATAGTGATGGTGTCTTAAATTAAACGCATAGTGATTCTGCTTGAAGTAAGTGCACAATGTAACTATTTTAATTGAAGTGCACAATGTAACTATTTTAATTGAAGTGCATAGTGAATGTGTTTTAAATTAAAGTGCATAACGAAAGTGTCTTGATTAAAGTTCATATTAAATCATTGGTATCTTAACATAATACCATTCATGCATGTCGCTTCAATTACTACTTTCTCATACACTTGCATGTAGAGCGACATGAGTATAGCATACATTTATTTAAACTATTTACTAAGCACGCCTTTCTAATATCCTTCTAGATCATACAAGTTAGACTTCATGCTTGGAGTTTCTATGCGAGCGCTTAGGTTCGACACTTACTAGTGGTTCTTGTCTAGTCATCTAAGTATTGCTCTTGCTACTTTGGATGTATATGAACCTTGTATAGATGTTGGTTATCATGTACAGTATTATGCGATGCACAGTACACATTTATTTGTAATGTATTGGGATGTAACTTAGGGCCGTTCTAGATCATTATAGGAGTGTTATAGTTATTGAGTGTGATCCAGGATCTGATTTAAGTGGTGACATAATTTGATCCGGTGAATGTGAAATGATGTGGATACAATATGTATTTGATATTAGTTGTGGATGTAAGGACTATTAATATGATATTATTTCATGATTAGTGGTACGATGTGAATGTCTATGATATGATTAGTGACTTAGTTAGTACGTAGTAAATTGTGGGAATTGATTGATATGATTGAGTGATGATAAATAAAAATGACTTGCAGGTAACTTATCTAGGGAAAATCGAATATATAAGGTGATATTTTCAATCTATTTTCTAAGCAAGATTATGTTATAGATTAAAAAATTGATCATTACATACCCTAGAGAATTATTTAGCTTGCCTTTAGATCAAAAAAGAAGTTAGTAAAGTTAAATCGAAATGAAAAGAAAAAGTGAAAATCATTTAGTGACTACACTGGCACCGAATATAAACCATAAATTAAAAAAAATTAGTTCGTAAATTTGATAAGTGGTATAAGTGTGATTGTTAAGTGTACATTGCGACCTTCGGATCATGACACTATCATCCATCACACCCACAATATCGATACTAAAACCCCCACCACTAGTACAAATTCTCTTCATATCTCATGTATATTTAACAATATAATACTATAAAATCATTTAATTATTGATCTCATGCAATATCAATGCTACCACTTTTGAAACTATTACACAATCAATAAATTGAAATTATTTAATCCCAAAAATCATCCTTATATATCCGACTTAGTCGATAATTCCGCAATTTAATGTTTGACTATATAATTACCAACTCTATATTCAATTTCATGCTATATTGTATCATTATCCAATTTAATAATTTTATATGACCTATACAATATAAATCTATTGCGGACTTATATAAAAGTCTTACCGACCCCTACGCTTGGGGCTAGTGCATCGAGCCTAACCTAAACTCGAGTTCTCGTCTTAGTGCCTTACTACACCTCAACACGATAATACTGGATTAGTGTCAATTTACAAGAGTTATTTTCTAATTTAATTTTATAGTATGTAGCACTCCGTAGTTGCTTTACCGATTTAAAGCTTCACGTGCGTGAAATTCGAGCTTTGCACACGTGCAACAAATTTCATGTGTACAACTTTTTTTTTGGTGCAGACCACAGGTATTCTCATCCGTTTTAACGATCTAAGACTAATCCTGTTCGGGGTTTAGTCACAGTTAAGGCTCTTCACCCCTCTCCAAAGATGTGTTTAGTGGGAGTCGAACCCAAGAGCTTTTTTCACAAACTCAGCCTGCGTTGCTAATTGAACCAACAAATTTCATGCATACAACTTTAAACATTGATAATTTATTTAATATGAATTTAATAAAATTCAAAATATAAATATATTTAATGATATTAGCTTACCTATAAACCAGAGCTAAAATATATGTTTCCTTTTCCTTAAATATATATATATTTTTCTTTCTTTCTTTTCTTTCCTTTCCTTTCTTTATTCTTCTTTTCTTTCTTCCTTGGCTTGACCACTCTCGGCTTAACCTTCCAGCCCTATTGCACCCTTTTCTTTCCTCTATTATTTGGTGCCTTGATCTGCATCTTAACTCAACCCAAGCTCCAGCCAAATTCAGCCTTCAAAACCATCTAACTTAGCTCCTACAAGCCACGGCTTTATCCTAAAAGTGTCACCCAAACAGCCACCATGAACCTTCTCTTCTAACGCATTTTCCCACCCCTTGAACCATCCTAAAATCAGCCTCAAAATGCTCCTTAAAGATCAGCCCAAATGGTACTGTGTCCAGCCCCCTTTTAAACTCCCAAAACTGTTCACGAAACCTCACCATTTCAGCTCACAGTCCCAGCCTTTAATGGCCTCTGTTTCAGCCTTTGATCCATCTCTTTTTAGCTTTATATTCGGCCAAAAATCATGACCGGTTCAGCCTCAAAAGCTCACTGTTTTGGATTCAAAAAATCTAGCTTTCACAGGCCACCTTAACACACTTGGCAGCCTCTTTCTTCCACGCATAATAGCTTCAATGATCAACCTTAACTCAGCCTATAACCTTCTAAGATGTCCCTATTTTGGGAACAAAAATCCAGCCTCAAGGCCTTCAGTTTTAGCCACCCCAGACACCACATTCAGTCTAACTAGCCCTTGTCAAGCTGCCCTAATCAGCCCTTAAAGATAACCACCACAATGTTGCAAATGGAACTCCAAAACAGCACGAACGTCAATCTTTAATTCCAGCATTCTTCCCCTGGAAAGCTCTGTTTCCAGCTCACTTTCTTCCTTTTCTTCATGCACTAAACAGCCAAGGTTTAGCAACCATCACACCGCCAACTTCAACCCTCACATAGCCACCAAGAGTAACACTTGAACCTTGCCAATATTAGCCTCGACACAGCCCCAAAGCACTGTATTCAGCCCCTGTTTACTGCCTACCGTCAGCCACTAAGCTTAGCTTCCAGCCCTAGTTTTTTTGCCCCTTAACAACACCTCACTACACTTAACACCCAGCCAGGAACTAGCGCCTGATCAGTCTTCAACCGGCCAGATTCTAGCCATCGAAACAGCCTCCAACCACCCTAATCAGGCCACCGAAATCCCAGCCTCAAGTCACGCCACTGCTTCCACGCACCGCTGCTCCATGCTTCCTTCATTTCCCTAATGAGACCAAGAGTGATAGAGAAGTGGAGATAGTGCCGCGATGAGGGAGTGATGCAAGATAAAGAGGGAGAGGGAGAGAGAAACAGGCAAATGAGAGATGGAGAGGGAGGAGCATGGTGTTGGGTTGGTGGGATTTTTCCCACCAACCCGACTTTAAAAATTTTATATATATATATATATTTTTAGTTCTTTATCTTAATATATATCTAGTTATATTATAACTTAATATATATAATACATTTTATAAAATATATTATTTCTATGCATATATATTATTATACCTATTATGTATACAAATATATTTATATATATGTACCTTTTATAATTTTATAAAATAACTACGCTTAATATCCAAATATGTCCTCCACATTTGTCGCAAAATGGAATTAAGTCCTCAACATTCAATTGCATGGAAATTAGTCCTAAACGTTTCAAAATAATAGAATTAAGGACATTTCCATTAAATTCTTTGATTTCCGTTACTATTGCACAGTAATAAAACTTAACGGCGTTAGAGGGAATTAACGGAAATGTCCTTAATTCTATTATTTTTGAAATGTTTAGGACTAATTTCCATACAATTGAACGTTGAAGACTTAATTCCATTTTGTGGCAAACGTGGATGACATATTTGAGTATTAAGCCAAATAACTATTATGAATATAGATATATTTCTTTGTTCTCCTTTTATTATACCTATATTTATATACCCATATTCACATATATTTAAGCCCAAAATGTATATATAATTGTATGTATACATTTATTATTCACTTATGTTTCCATTTATACACTTATACACAGATATATATATATATATATTTATCTCATCTATATGTTCCTGTATTTATATTTGTTTATATACATATACATATACATATATTCTTATGAGCATAGATCTAAATATATATATCAATACTTATACGTATCTATGTATATCTATTTATGTACATACGTCAATATGCATGCATGTATGCACATTGTATGCATTTAATTTGGTTCATGCGTGTACGTAAACATATGTCCGAAATCATATACTCCATTTATATCAATTTAACGTACATTGTACATATGGCATTCGTGTACGTTTCATGTTGTTCTCGACTCCTATTCTTGAAAACTTCATTTCGATAATTATGAACCACAATTATGTATTTGAAATCCCCTAATTACATTTTTGCATTATCTATACTTACAATTACATGTTAAATATATGACCGATTTAAAAAAATTACGGTTCTCACAAATGGAATACTAGAAGCTAGTAAGTTTCTAAAAGGTGGGAGAAATCCAAATATATCCATGTGTTTGAACAAGATTAATTTTAGTTGAAAGCTCATCTGCTTCTATTGAACCAGTGCTACCTAATAGGTATGTAATTGGCTTCATTTCACCATTGTCAATTCTATGCAGAAAAAGCATGAAAATCTCCCATGGGCTTAATGATAGAAGCAATATGAATGTCAGTTTGTATACCCTACAAGTTATCTTCTTCCTAAGTATACACAAATTCTTCTTTACTCATCTCTACAAAAAAAATGTTGCTAATTACCTCTTATCACGTCTAACCAAAAAAGGATTCTATCGTTCATTACATGGCAACCATAAAAATCCTACTCTTAATTCACTTGTATTTAACTAGTCATGATAGTTTTGATCCTCATTACCAAACCTACTAGCCTTTAAAGCTCAGATGAAAATTGATGCATTTCATCTGAAAGTAGAAAGAGCAAAGCATTACAGACAAGAATATTTCAAGGTTCTACAAGGGCAAGGATCATATGTGTCAAGAATAACAAAACTACTCAGTACATCTTGAATCATAAAAGAAACATCAGAAATCACGAGCATGATCTTCATACACAGAAATTATAGTTCTAGTAGTTTTCAAATGGACATGAAAAGATTAGAAAACTCATTGTTAGTCACTGTTAATTTCACGTACATGGCTTTAGAAGGTTGCAGGTGTATGACAAACTTATTTCTCCCTAGCTTTTTACCTATATAAAGAAGAAAAAAATTTGAGCAAGAACGAATGTACTTTATCTATGCCACCTGCTATTATGTTTTGCAAGTTGAATTGACTTGTCCTATGAATGTGTTTTCCCTCTAACCCTCTAATCATAAGTACAACTAAACCTTTAAAAGGAACTATTCTAGCTCATTATCTTTCATTTATGCACAATCACCATCATTTTCTATATCAACAAAATGACATGTATTTCATCTACCATAAAGAAGAAATCACTAAAGACACCTCTACATATAAAAAGAAAAATATCTTCATTTTCAAAGTATGCTTTCTAAAGTCCATTCCATTATTTGTAAATGTCATAACTACCCAAGTAATTACGTAAACTTAAGTCGAAGGTTATCATATTTTCGCATTCAAGTTTATTAAAAAGACTGTAGAAGCAGCTCAATGAAAACAAGAAATCATATAAGCGAAGTTATAAAGAATTTTAAAGGTCTATTATCATTCATTTGAATATATCACCAGGAACATCCTTAAATTGAACACATATCGTTACCTCTCTTGAATTCAATGCTTTCCCTGCCTTCAGTATAAATGGAACACCTAAAAACAAACCAAACATCTAATGAGAAATTTAAATTAAATTTATAAGTTGGTAGAACCTATAAAGATGCACATAAACAATCAATAGAAATGACTAACAAACTCAGACATGGAAGGATAAAATAACATCAAATTCCGAATGAATTACTCAGATTTTCTAGGGCTGAGCCACCCCAAAAAAAATTTTATAAGAGAAAAAATAACAAATAGAATGATGCAATTATACTACCTTCCTATCTTTTATTATGCATGCGGAGAATAATAGTTGCAAATGTTGGAGTGTTTGAGTCATTGAGAATTGTCGGATTATCTCTGTAACCTTCATATTGTCCATGTACTTCTTTATCTTAATTGGAAGGTTCTTGATACACGAATTTATTACACTATACACCATAATTGTAAATTATTTAACGAAGTTTAAATATGGAATGATGAATTAAAACTATGGAATGAAGGAAGAAAAGGAAATCAAAAATTTAGACTAGAAGCATTATTTTATGACATAAAATATCAATAAATATAATCATAAGAGAAAGGGATTACTTATATTACATGTAAATTATTTTGATTGGTGGAGATGTATGTAAAAAGGGATGAAGAATAAGTCAATGGGCAATAGAAAATTGCTGCTACACGCCACTTCTAATTTAAGAGAAAGTCGACTGTGTTGGACGAAATAAGAAGAGAGAAATGTTAAGTCAATATGAGATGTGTTTTAATTGAACGAGGAATAAGACAAAGGTACAAATAAGTCAAGAAAAAAGGGATGGACAAAATCACTGCATGCCGTACTTGTTGGCTACGGTTTTCTTTGCCATTTAATGGGAGCAGAAAAATGTGCACCCCGCCACTTACCTTTCGACTGCTATTTTCTTCACCATTTAATGAACCATCAGACAACGTAATGAAGAAGAAAATGATAAGAAGCTACGAGGATTTGATGATAGAATATATATATATCTTACTAAGTGAAACCAAGAACTCCAGCATATTTCTTCTTCATGCCCGACACTGTTGCTGTTAAATTCTGCTTTGTTTTGCCCACCTATCTCACGTTTAAGTTGCAAGATTTCACCTTCTTACTATCAAATCACTTAACACTCCTTTATACACCTTTCCTTCACCATCAAACCATCCAAGAAACCAAGAAATGAAGGACTGATGAGGGTGGAAACAACAACAACTTTGAGCTATGCTGGTTCGGTTAAACAAAGGTAAAGGAATTTCCAGCCAACCTTGTATGTATTTAATCCTTGGTTTATAATGATGATATGCTAAGTAGGAGATGTGTAGGTATATTACTTGGCATGAAAGTATGTAGCAAGTTAACATGGCTGAATTTCTTACTGGTTGAGGACGTTAATGGCTGAACATAAATTGCTGTGTTATGCATATGTAACGTGAGTAGATGAAACATGATGGGCGAACGTGATTATCCAACTGCTCGCCAAATAGGAAATTAGGATACTCACCTAAAGGATGAGGCGAGCTTAATGAAATGCATGAATCGACGATATACATATTTGTCAACTTTTTGAAAAATCAGAATGATCGCTCGAATGGGCGAGGGCTTATGATCGCCCAAAATGTATGGACTTGATGATCGCCAAAAGAGTGAGAATAGGTGAGGGCATAGGATCACCTAAATGGACTGAGGTATGATCACCCAAAAGGGCGAGAATGGTGACTATTGTGACCGCCCATGTGGAACGTTAGTGATCGCCAATGAGGCGAGTAGGAAATAAAGAACTCGCCAAGTTGAAAATACTTGTTCAAGTAGGCGAGCATCTCACTTTAGAGTGATAAAGTAAGAGAGAATGGCATGAAGAATAGCCATTTTTGCTGTGGGACTTACTTATAGTTTGATATGAATCATAGCTTAAAGATATAAGGATAATTAAGCTAATGAGTTGATACAATTATTTTGCAGCTGAGAAGTACGATTTCAATAGACGTAACCCGGAAGCACGGTTTCGTAAGACCAGGTAAGGGAGATGTGTGTGAAGTGAATGCATGTTCCGTGGAGTTAAATTTTATGGAAATATTGAGAAAATGATTTGGTTTGAAACATGCATTGGTTTGATAAACTATTTTCATATACCATGATTTAGGCGAGCTATAAAGCCGACCCTTATGTTGTTTCTGGGCGAGCCAAAGAAAGGCAACCCTTGTTTTAATAAAATCCGGGTGAGCCAAAGATAGGTGACCCCTTTGTGATATTTCGGGCGAGCCAAAAGTGGGCGACCCCTTGGTTTTTAAAGATAAGTGCTTATAGGCGACCTCGAACCATTGAGTTATATTTCAGCCTTCGGGCGAATATTTTTATGGGCGAGCTGACCATGGGCGAGCCAGTTTAACTCATGTTTTTGTCACGCGTAAATTGGTGAGATTACGGGCTGTTTTTACTATGTTTTGTAAACAGAAAATATAATACCTTTTTGGAAAATAATCATTTTGAGAAAATGATGAAATATGTGAAATATTTCTTAAAGGTTCTTCATGAGATATAAAGTGATTTTTGAGACTTTAGGCCCCGAGTTTCATGCATTACTATTCACATAGCTGAGTGACCCGCCTGGGGCGATGGCTCAGGTCGGTGGACCAGTGGGTGCACCCCAGGGCGTCACAATATAGACCATGGCCATAGATCTACTATATCCCTGTGGGGATGATTACTATGTTTCTTCGGAAACGATGCATTCCTTTGGGAACGATTATAGCATGATTTAATTGTAGGGTGATGCCTAGTCTCAACTTATTGATTTCTGTTTACTGAAAGGATTTACTGAATCCTGTTTGCTGTTTACTATATCCACTATTTTCCTACTTGGTATGATTGTAGGAAAAATAAATACTTTGTAGTATATAGTTTTGCTTTATTTAAAGCAGCATACGTCTCCTTTACTGAGCGCATGGTTCGCTCACCCCTTTGTTTTAACTCCATAGATAAAAAGACACAGAGTTAGAGAATTATCCCCCAGATGGATCTAGCTACATATAAAGCGCTGGGGCAAATTATGTTAAAAATGACACGTACAATCTCTCATTACATTTCAGACATATGTATACAATACTACTTATTGAAACAATGACAATAGGGGATGTCAGATGTAAGAAATAGTGAAAAAAATTTCATATTCCGTATTTGTTAAATAAATATTTATCATTTATTACTGTCACTGTTGAATGTTAATGGCATCACAGATAGCCCAACAGTGGATTATGTGTAAAAATACGTGATTTACAGTATGTGTGGACTGTTACATTTAATGGTATCAGAGCTTTGGTTGGCCTGATGTCTGATGTCTGTTGATGCCTTTAGAATGAAAAGTGTTGAAAGAGGTTAATATCCCCTGTAGTACTGTATAGTCTGAATGTATAGAGGAGTCAAGTGACTGTAAATTGGGTTAAGTTTTTAAATGTGGTGAAAGTTGGTGAATTAAGGGTTACAAATAGGGATTGTAATCCAATAATTTTACATGAGATAGGTGATCTTATCATCATAATGTCAGGTCTATTCGGTAAGGTACAATGAGGAACTCGGTGAGGGCCCCACCAGGACTTCTCTATCCATATCGAACTAAGATCCTGAAATAATGATATTGAAATACTTTCTCTGAGTCATAAATGATTAAATTGATTTAGAATAAATTGATGGTGAAATAGTATTTGATGGTGTAAAGGACATATTACATGTTTGATGATCCCTACTGTAAGCCCCACTGATATTTTGATGAGTAATGCGACCCGGAGTATATACTATTACAGGTCGTGAGATAGTTGGCCCTATTATGGTTTTTGAGTCGAATTAAGTATGAAAAGTATGGGTTATATTGGTTAGGAATTATTGAATATTATGAGACGTGATATACTTATAGAGTGTGAACCAAAAAGGTGAATTGTGTGATCAATGATTTAAAATCGATGATGTTAATACTGGTTCTATATACTCCTTATGTTTTTAGGAGAATAAATACGATATTTATAAAATCGAAATATTGTGAAATACATGTGAAATGACTTAAAAATTTATACGTATGTGTTTGGAGGATACATAGTGGATCTGTTGGATGTAAAAAATGAGACATCCAAGACGATATGGGTTTGTGAATTAGAAATTACGGGATGAAATTCTAAGTAATCTTTTGGAGTAATGTGAATTCGAGAGATTGTTGACTCGATTCACAACATGGAATCTTTTTGTAAGCCCTTACCAGAGAATCAGAAGAGCTTGAGAAATTACTCAAGAGATTGATGAGTAGAGAAATCAGCTGTATTGATATAAGCAACATCGTTGAATAATGCCACAAACTTCTAGGAATGGAAAACCTTACTGTTAAGTCAGTGAACATGAGTTCTAACTGAACTATGTACGTTAGAGATGTGAGGTCTCAAATGATTAAGTGGACATTGAAATTGTCTAAGTAAAGGATCTTACTAATTAAGTGAGATTAAAACGTGGTTATTAGGGTATAAAATTTATGAGGTTTACCCGTATGATATAAATGATTTGTAAAGGAGTTTATGGAATTCACTACTTTACTGATATGATACATACTTGTAAGAAAGTGATAAACGTGATTCCTTCTGATCATCTTGTGGTTATGGTCGGAATTAATATCAAGCTAGATTTGACAAATAAAGTTATAATCAGAGGAGCAGACACAAGAAGTATTGCTAATCCTATAAAAGGATATACTTGTATATATATACATATTGGAACTGTGAAATTACACAAGTAATGTGGCGATGAAATCTGTATTTTGATAAATTCAATTACAGAAATTGATTGTGAAAAGATTACATTCTCAAGTACATCCTCCAAGTAAGTGGTATTACGTGTACTAGGAGAATAAAAAAAAAAGAAAGATAACTCAATACAAAAAGGAGTTATCGAGAAAAATGGTTATCTAATGTATAAATGATGATTAATCTTGAAGTCTGCAAATGAAATGCAGTCGTAGTTTAATTGTGAAATAATCGTGGTGGGATAGTAAGGCATCCGAAAGAACCATGATGTGACAGAAGTGACTATGGATTGAGCAACCAAATTAATTCACTTCTTCATCATCAGGTTTCTTGATCTCTTAAGTGCCCTAGTCGATATATATCCATGAAATGGTGAGAATGTATGTGAAGTTCTAGTGAGTGAGTACATGTGATAGGGATCTCTGATTTGCCACATGCTTTGAGTAAATAGCAATAGGCTTTGGGATCCCAAATTTACTGTCAGCACCGCCTTTGATTGATATAGATATCCGATTGCATTGTGTGGACGCTCCGGGATATATTGAGAGCGACTGCGTCGCATTTAAGAGACTACTGGGACAATTACATACGATTGATTAAAATTGTCTAACTGATAGTCACTAAATTATTATCGACTTAGCACCGAATGAGATGATAAGTGATAAATAGTGTGAATGAGTTACTGCGAAAAAAAAAAGTGAAAATTTGCTAACTCCCAAGGATGATAAAAGATTTCAGGGAGTATAAATTGGTTTTGAGAGAAGAAGCCCGAGTTCTTCAGGACTCTTGAACAAAATCCGGGATGGGCGATCCACGAGTTGGGTGATCGCCCAACAACGAATAATACGTTGTGAGGTATGGGCGAACTATGTGGTCGCCGACTCACTTGAATGAGTAAACCTGGGGTGCGGGAAAGCGCCAAAGGGATGATCGTCGTTGGCCTGAAGAGACGGGCGGGGCTCTTAAAGAAAATTTGGAGCATTAAGAGATACTAGCAGTCTCATCTTAGAGACTAGATTAACTAAAAGTTAAAAATGTTATAAGGAAGAAAAATACATATATTAGCGGTACTTCTTAAACTAAGTGAAAATTGAATTACCCACAAAAGGGTATAATGCTATCTGGATAATTGTGGATAGATTGGCTAAGTCTACTAATTTCTTGGCTATGGAATTCACTAATCTAATTAGTGCCTGGGCCGATTAATATGTTAGAAAAATGATGAAGGTATATGGTGTTCCAGGGAGCATCACATTTAACAGGGAGTCCCACCTCACGTCTCATTATGAGAGAGATTTCAGGAGGCCATGGGATCCCAACTGAGTTTAGCACAGTGTTTTATATGCAGAACGACAGACAGTCCGAGCGTATGATATAGACGCTCAAGGATATGTGTGAGCATGTGCATTTAATGTTAAAGGCTTCTGGGACGATCATCTACCCCTGGCAAAGATTCCTTATAGTAATGGCTAATAGGTGAATATCGGTATGGCACCTTACGAAACTATATATAGCAGGTGATATAGATCCATGATAGCGTGGGAAAAAGTGGGAGACTGTAAGTTATTAGCTCCCTATGTGGTCGAGTAGATTCCCAAAATGTACAAGTGATAATATATTTTTAAAGGTCTCATCCCCTAAAGACCAAATGAAATTCGATAAGAAAGGAAAGCTGAGTCCTTAACATATTGGATCTGTCGAGACCTTAGATTGTGTAGGAGATGTGGCCTATCGGTTAGCACTATCACCAGAGCTGTCAAGAGTGCATAATGTATTCCACATCTCAATACTGAGAAAGTACCATCCAGATCCTTCTCATGTAATTCGACATGAGCCACTGGAGATCAGAGAGGACATGAGTTACGTTGAGAAATCGGTAAGGATCTTGGGTAGGAAGGATAAGGTATAGCGATCTAAGACGATTCCTTTGGTTAAGGTACTCTAGTAGTATCATACTGAGGAAGAAGCTACTTGGGAGTTGGAGAGCCTTATGCGTGAAAAAAATCCGGAGCTCTTCTAGTGACAAGTCCGGGTTAAATTTGGAAGACCAAATTTCTTAAGGTGGGGAGAAATGTGAGACCCGAATTTATTACACTGTACACCATAATTGTAAATTATTTAACGAAGTTTAAATATGGAATGAAGAATTAAAAGTATGGAATGAAGGAAGAAAAGGAAATCAGAAAATTTAGACTAGAAGCATTATTTTATGACATAAAATATCAATAAATATAATCATAAGAGAAAGGGATTACTTATATTAAATGTAAATTATTTTGATTGGTGGAGATGTATGTAAAAAGAGATTAACAATAAGTCATTGGGCAGCAGAAAATTGCTGCTACACGCCACTTCTGATTTGAGAGAAAGTTGGCTGTGTTGGACGAAATGAGAAGAGAGAAATGTTAAGTCAATATGAGATGTGTTTTTGTGATAACCGTAAATTTTCCATTTATTGGAAATTAGAAATATTGAAAATAAATATTGGAGAAAATAAATCAGAGGAAATAAATAAAATTTTGCGAGAACGGGATATGAGTGAAAATCCCGAAAAGTAAGAAAGTGAAAGAATCGAGAAATTAGTGTAAAGGAAATTAAATTTGGAAGTGAAAATAAAAATAATAAAGAGAGGAAAAAAATTAAATTGGATAAATTAAAAAATCCAAATTAAATAAGAAAAATGAGAAATGAAAATAAAGTATGTTTATATAATTTCAAATCTTACAAATGTATTTTATACAAATACATATGAATTTAAAATACTATATAGTATATTTTAATATACGTTGCTATATATATGGAAATATATATACTATTTCATAAATTTAAATAATACATATGTATATAAGCATAATATTTTATGTGTATATATAATTATATAAATACATATAGAAGAAAGTTAAATGTGGTTTTATATTAAAGTTTACATGTATAAATATTGTATTATAACATTTATATAATTATATATATAAATGTTATTTATTTTAAAAGTATATAAATATACATATATATATATACTAGATATATATTTTGTAATGTACAATATATATAATTTATATATAATATATATTGTATTATATTATATATGAAATAATATTATATGTGTAATATATGGTAGATATTGTCATAACGTGTCAGGCACTAAGACCTAACTCGCTAGACTTTAAAATTCTAGGAGTCGCCACCAACCATTCAAACCTAAGGTGTGATTGGTCACCTATTCTTGTCTAAAAATAAGGCTTGGTCTACGTTCAAAGAATCTTAGGTTCGGGAGTACGGTTACGCGTGGGGAAGGATTAGCACCCCCACGACACCCATCCTAAAATGGTACCAACTACTTTAGGTCATTCTAAATTTACCTTATTTTGAGTTAATTTCCATATGCTTAGTATATTGGAAACTTACTTAAAATCCTTCCATCGATCTGGTTCAGACAATAAGTAAATCCCCTCACCTCAAGAGTATTCAAGCAGTACCGATTGACTTGCTTGAAGAGGCTCCGTCGTCGGAATCATTTAAATATATTATGACAACCCTAATATTGACTCTATACCCAATAGGTCACTCTAAATTTAATTTAAATTAATTTCGATATGCTTAAAATATTGAAAATTTACTTAAAATCCTTCCATCAATCTGGTTCAAATAATAAGTAAATCTCCTCACCTCATGAGTATTTAAGTAGTACCGATTGACTTGCTTGAAGAGGCTCCGTCGTCAGAATATATTATGAAAATCTTAATTTTGGCTCTATACCCAATTTTCTATTTTATTTTAATTGTCTTTATTATTATATTTTATTTATTTCTATTTTAGAAAATGAACACATATTATTATAATTGAAAGTTTACTCTAAACCTTCCATCAATCTGGTTCAGTCTAGAGCAAACTCCTCACCTAGAAATTTCCAAGGAGTACCATTTGACTTTCTTAAAATTTCATCATCGGATAACTTGCATTCATCTTCTTAATATAATTTTATTATTTCCTTATTCAATCTTTATTCTATTTTATTCTTATTGCATTTTTTCCTCTAATTCAATTTATTTTTTATATTATTTTATTTATCTAATATCTATCATACCAAACGTATAAAATATATCATGCAAATTAAACTAAACAAATCATATCAACATACAAATTATTTATTCAATATGTATACATTAGTCAAATATTACCAAATTAATTAAATCATACAAAATCACTCAAATAATATAACACAAGTCATGCAAATAAATTCATGTAAATTAATTCACGTCAAATTATTAAATTGTCATGTTATATTAATTATATTAGTTATATCACTTTATTAAATTATCCAACTATTAAATTATCAACTTATTATTATACATTCAACTACCAAAATGCTAGGTTATTAACATATGCCAATTAATTATTCCATTAATGAAATAAATTCCATTAACAAATTAATTAATCACTCACCTGTAGCCTTACCTTTGGCTTTCTTTCTTTTTTCAACAACTACAAGTCACGTTGTTCTTTTCCTTGGCTTTAATCTCACGTGGCTTGTAAAGTAACACTTAGCAGCAAACAATGATGACGACGGGGTTAGACGAAAATGCAACAACAGGAATGCAATGCAACAGCAGCAGAGTTTAGTCCTATGAAGCAGCAGATGACGGTGGAGCAAGGCAATCCGAATGGTGGAATCGTGATGAACTCGACAGCAGCTGTGACGTGTGAGGCGATGTGCGACGATGATGATAATGGCTAATAAAGTCACTTGGTGCCGAATGATAATCAGGCAGGGATGGGCGATGAAGATCAGATGGTGTTGATCGATGTTGTAGTGCAAGGATGCAGAGTTTAAGATGCTTGATTGTTAATTTTTCTCTCCCCCTAAATCCTGAGCTTTAATCCTTTTTATAGCCATAAATTAGTTAGAGTCCTAATACAACTATACTTATTCTAATAATTATCTCATATTTTTAATATTTTATCTATTTAATTCTTATGTTAATCCTAATCTAACTCTACCAAATTTAATATTAATCCATATAATTATCCTAAAAAAATCTAATTATCCTAATTATCTAATCCTAAAATTAATTTTATTTTTATTTCTTTTTATCTTTTCTCTCTCTTTTCTTTTTTTATTCCTAAATCCTATTTTTAATTTTAATTTCCTAATTAATGTTAATTCTAAATCTAAAAATTCTAATTTAATTCTAGCCAAATTCCCAATTGTTAAATTAAAATACAAATGTCACCCAACCCAATTAATTATTTATACAAATTAAGACCCCGAACAAAATAGGGTGTCTACAGCTACCCCTCTTTGTGCATTGCTGTGAAACAGTTGAAGGAAACCGAAACATACATGCAGCGGAATTTAAATCATTCGGCCTCCACCAAGATTGATTCGGAGAGTTGCCTGATTAGGGTTTCGAGATTTTACCTAAAGTTTTCTTTGATTTCTGTCGTTGGTCGAGTCACAAGCAACAACCTTTCGTTCCTGCCTCTATGGTATCCACACGAACGGATCTCACGACTCTTGAACGTCTCATGATCAGAAGCCTTAAGGAGCGTTTTTGATTCTTTATAACCGAACTGCTAGCTTCGATTAAAAGAATACTTTTCTGTTTTCTAATTGTTGTACGGCTATGTTTCAGAAAACATCCTTTTATAGGCAGTAAATTTTACCCAAAAATTTACTGCCAAACAGAACTCTAATCCTACTTAGAATAGGATTAGTTATATCCCTAATCCAATTCAGAATAGGATTAGTTATATCCCTAATCCAATTCAGAATAGGATTATTATATCCTTAATCCAATTCAAAATAGGATTAATTAAGCTCCTCATTGATCCGTTTCAAAATAGGATTAATTAAGCTCCTCATTGATCCGTTCTAAGTGTGCGACCCAATAAGTTCTCAAAACAATGGCAATGACAAAATTGTCACAGGCAATGAGCGGTATCTAGCAACACATCATTGCTACCCATGTAACGAGAATGTCAATGACTCGACATAACCTTACTCGTGATAGATGTTACTGTGTAGTCTAATCCCTTTATCCTTTGATGTCTTGATTAGACACAAGTCATGGAATGTGTCACACTTGTATAGTCTAATCAGCGTTTCTTGATTCCTGAGTAGACTAATTAAACAAATAAAATCAATATCTCATATTGATTTATTCGAGCACGGCCATGCATTTCTTAGTCTCACTCTATCAAAGGGCCCAAGACATCACTCTTGTTATATAAGAGGGATAAATTCTGTCTTGATCACTCAACATCCCTCTACATAGATCAAGGCATACCCAATTACTACCATTATAGTCCATCCTGTTACGAATGACATCTAGCAGCATTAAAGTATGCAATTCTCTATGTTGGGATCTCTGATGATCTCAAGCCAAAGGATCACATACACCATCATCACTATGAGAATCGCTTATGACACTCATATAACAATCCATGTAACGTTCTCATGGAGGGTCGATCCAGTACATAGTTCTCTAACATGTACCTATGTGATGACTTGATATCCTATATCCATGACAATGGTCATCAGTCAACCACATACTAGTCTTATCGTATCATTGTTATCCTTGTTCACAATAATACTTGACTAGGGATATTTTAAGAATAATGTGTTATTACTATTCTAAGGACATTATCATATAAGATTATATTACGCAGTTATAAGACAAATATAATAATGAACTATAAATAAAAATGTCATGATACATAAAATTGCCAAAGTCAATCATCTAATGAATGGTTCTAAGGGCATAATCGAACAATCTCCCACTTGCACTAAGACCATTCACTCATGTATCTAATACCTAGTGACCTAGTGTGACGATCATGTCTCTGCTGCGTCAAAGGCTTCGTCAGTGGGTCGGCGATGTTATCGTCAGTTGGTACTTTGCATATCCTCACATCTCCTCTCTCGATGATATCTCGAATGAGATGGAAGCGCCGTAGTATATGTTTGGATCGTTGGTGAGATCTAGGTTCCTTAGCTTGTGCGATGGCTCCATTGTTGTCACAATAGAGCTCAATCGGATCTACAATGCTAGGAACAACTTCAAGCTCAGTTATGAACTTCCTGATCTAAACAGCCTCCTTAGCAGCTTCAGAGGCAGCTATATACTCAGCCTCTGTTGTAGAATCGGCCACTGTCGCCTGCTTTGAACTCTTCCAGCTCACAGCACCACCATTAAGGCAAAACACATAACCAGACTGCGATCTATAGTCATCTTTATCAGTTTGGAAGCTAGCATCAGTGTAACCTGTTACAATGAGCTCTTCCTCACCTCCATATATCAAGAATGTATCCTTAGTCTTTCTCAAGTACTTAAGAATATTCTTGACAGTGATCCAGTGACGTTCACCAGGATCAACTTGATATCTACTCGTCATGCTCAAGGCATACGAGACATCGGGACGTGTGCATAACATGGCATACATAATGGATCCAATAGCAGATGCATATGGAACTTTACTCATACGTTCTCTCTCTTCTTGTGTTGTAGGACACTGTTCTTTTGAGAGAGTAATGCCATGTGTCATAGGCAAGAATCCTTTCTTGGAATCCTGCATGCTAAACCTCTTTAGCACTTTATCTATGTATGCATTTTGACTTAGGCCAATTAATTTCCTTGATCTATCTCTATAGATCCTTATACCCAGTACATAGGTAGCTTCGCCCAAGTCCTTCATTGAAAAGCAATTCCCTAACCAAGTCTTTACAGACTGAAGGGTAGGGATGTCATTCCCAATGAGTAATATGTCATCTACATACAACACCAGGAAGACAATAGTGCTCCCACTGACCTTCTTGTAGACACAAGGTTCATCTTCGTTCTTGATAAAACCAAACTCTTTGATTGCATCATCAAAACGAAGATTCCAACTTCGAGAAGCTTGCTTTAGTCCATAAATAGAACGTTGCAGCTTACAAACCTTTCCAGCATTTTTTGGATCAACAAAACCCTCAGGTTGTGTCATGTACACATCCTCGAGTAGCTTTCCATTAAGAAAAGTAGTCTTGACGTCCATTTGCCAGATTTCATAATCATGGTATGCAGCTATCACAAGCAAGATCCTAATGGATTTGATCATCGCGACTGGTGAAATGGTTTCATCATAGTCAATACCTTGAATTTGTTTAAAACCTTTAGCAACCAATCGCCCTTTATAGGTATGAACATTTCCTTCCATGTCGGTTTTCTTCTTAAAGACCCATTTACACCCTATAGGTTTTACTCTTTCGGGTAAGTCAACCAAGGTCCAAACTTGGTTGGCATACATGGATTCCATCTCAGATCTCATGGTTTCAAGCCATTTCTCAGAGTCTGGCCCTGTAATAGCCTCTTGATAGGTAGTAGGCTCATCTTGGTCCATGAGCAATACATCACCGTTCTGAGTCATTAGAAATCCATATCTCTGTGGCTCACAATGTGTTCTAACTGATCTACGCAAGGCTTGTGTCTCTTGAGCAGGCGGTTGCTCCACAACAGCTTGTGGTTCTGGTTCCACAACAACTTGTGGTGCTTGCTCAGGCTCCATCTCAACATCGGGTGCGCTATCTTGTAGCTCTTGAATTTCTTTAAGTTCTACTTTTCTCCCACTAGTTCTTCTAGAAATGAATTCTCTTTCTAGAAAGACACCTGTTCGAGCTACAAACACTTTGCGCTCAGTGGGATTGTAAAAATAATATCCTTTAGTTAGTTTAGGATATCCCACAAAATAGCGCTTATTAGATTTAGGTGCAAGTTTGTTAGAGACTTGACGTCTTACATAAGCCTCACAACCCCAAATCTTCATAAAAGACATACTGGGACGTTTACCAGTCCATATCTCATATGGTGTCTTTGGAACCGATTTAGATGGAACACGGTTTAGTGTAAAAGCAGCTGTTTCTAATGCATGTCCCCAAAAGGATTATGGAAGATCTGTATGACTCATCATTGATCGAACCATATCTAATAAAGTTCGGTTTCTCCTTTCAGATACACCATTCCATTGTGGTGTACCTGGAGGAGTGAGTTGTGAGACAATCCCACACTCTTTAAGATAGTCAAGCAATTCTTGGCTTAAGTATTCACCACCTCGATCTGATCGAAGTGCCTTAATGCTCTTGCCAAGTTGGTTTTGTACTTCATTCTTGAATTCTTTGAACTTTTCAAAAGATTCTGACTTGTGTCTCATAAGATACACATAGCCATATCTACTGAAATCATCAGTAAATGTAATAAAGTACATAAACCCACCTCTGGCCTGTGTGTTTAAAGGTCCACATACATCTGTATGTACTAAGCCCAATAAATCACTTGCCCTTTCACTATGTCCTTTGAAAGGGGCTTTAGTCATCTTACCCATCAAACAAGATTCACATGTCTCATACGATTCAAAATCAAATGAGTCCAAAAGTCCATCTTTATGGAGTTTGGAAATGCGATTCTCATTTATGTGTCCTAAGCGACAATGCCAGAGATATGTTGGATTTTGATCATTAGATTTAATCCTTTTAGCATTTATGTTATAAATAAGCATATCAAGATTTAGAGTGTAAAGACCATTAATTAGTTGTGCATTACCATAAAAGATATCATTTAAATAAATGGAGCAACAGTTGTCCTTTATTATAAATGAAAAACCCTTCTTGTCCAAACAAGAAATAGAAATAATGTTTTTAGTGATGGAAGGCACATAATAACAATCATCTAATTCTAAAACAAGCCCTGTGGGCAATGTCAAAATATAAGTTCCTACAGCTAATGCAGCAACCCTTGCTCCATTTCCCACTCGTAGGTCGACCTCGCCCTTAGTCAACGATCTACTCCTTTTGAGTTCCTGCACATTTACACAAATGTGAGAACCACATCCAGTATCTAATACCCATGATGAAGAAGTAGATAGATTAACTTCTATAACATAAATACCTGAAGTGGTAGTCTCACTTCCTTTCTTCTTCTTTAGCTCTTCCAGGTATTTGTTGCAGTTCCTCTTCCAATGTCCGGTCTCACCGCAATGGAAGCATTTCCCTTCTTTGGCAACCCCACCTTTAGGCTTCAGTGCAGTATCATTGGGCTTGAACTTGCCATTGGCTTTATTACCTTTTTTCTTGCCCTTTGCATTAGCCCTGCCCTTAGCTTTCTTAACTATTAAGACATCTTTGGGCTTGGCCTTTTTCATGTTGGATTCAGCTGTTTTCAACATGCTAAGTAACTGTGGCAGAGTCTTGTCAATTTCATCATGTTGTAATTAACAACAAACTGACTGTAGCTGTCTGGCAACGATTGCAGAATCACATCAGTGGCTAACTCTTGGCCCAAAGGAAATCCCAATTTTTCAAGGTTTTCAGTGTACCCAATCATCTTGAGCACATGAGTACCAACGGGAGTCCCCTCTGCCATCCTACACTGAAACAATGCCTTAGAGACATTGTACCTTTCTTGCCTAGCTTCCTCTTGATAGAGTTGCTTGAGATGCTCGATCATATCGAACGCATCCATTTCCTCATGTTGCTTTTGAAGCTCGGGATTCATGGAGGCAAGCATAAGGCAACTAACATCCAATGCATCATCTTGATGCTTCTTATAAGCATCTCTTTCTGCCATTGAAGCATTAGAGGGTGGTTCCTCAGGTAAGGGAATCTCAAGGACATATAACTTCTTTTCTTGCTTGAGGACTATCCTCAGGTTCCTGTACCAATCCAGGAAGTTTGTCCCATTTAACTTGTCCTTCTCAAGGACAGATCGTAGTGAAAGTGTGTTATTTGTGTTTGATGCCATGGTAATCTACAACAAAAATATGCAAAATATAATTATCATGAATGCATTCATTTAATTAAATATTTATTTATTAAATGATGCTCCCACTATTTTTATCGAATCAACAACCCTCACTATTAATTCGGAAAAATTATCACATAATTTCTCTAGTGGGCCAAGATCCATATTTCACCTTATCTAGAGTTAGCTTTGGCTAATCGCCCAAGATTTGGCTATTTACACTTACCAATTACATCTCATGTAACTCTTGGATAGTTGGGTGAACAACACTTGTTCTAATTCATCTCATGAATGGAAGCCCAACTTTATGCCTAAATTCCCAATCCTATTGAGGAAATCTAGTTAAGTCAACCCAATTTATAGCCTTTGGATATCACTATTATCCCATCGCGTCTTACTAAGATAGATATGATATTTTGCTTTGGCAAACATAACAAAATCGATTCTAGCCTTGACGAGTGCTATTCATTGGTAGGCATCTATTATTGACTTAATTTAATTTGAGGGATTTTCTTAGTTTATTGAATAAGATCTCACCAATTTTACTTTTCTAAAATTATCATATGATTTTCATATCATAAACGTACAAAATAAACCATGCATCTCATGCAATTAAGCAATAAAATAAACGTGACATAGTTGTAGCCCAAACTAAATGGATTTCCCAAGCCAATGAGAAACCCTAAGGGTTAACCTAAGGGTAATAGCATCTTCTCCAAGTGCCTCTTTGGTCATCTTTTGCATGGTTGTTAGCTCCAATTACATAGTTTAAGAGAAACCTCGAGTTACATTCGAGGGGAATAAGATGAGAAAAGAATGTACAACAAGAATTTCAAGAACAAGGCACGACACGCAGGTCGTATTTATTAAAATTTACAACCACAAAAATACAATCATATTGGGCTAGGGCTATAACTATGCACCATGCTCAAACAACAACCACCGTGTTATACAAACAAGTGTGATGCAATTTCAAAATTTTAGTTTTATTAACGAGGCACATTTGAAAAGAATTATAACCTTGACTGCGGGGTTCCCAGGGGCGGCAAGGGGCAGCGCCCTTGCGGGGGTTTGGGGGCGGAGCCCCCGAAAAAAAAAAGGTCAACAGTATTGACATTGCCAACGCCCCTTATCCGGAAGTGTCCCAATCTTATCAGGATGTTCCAGCCAGTATCTCATACTGACTATAATTTTAGTCGCATTAGAACTCTTATCTAAAAGTGTTTCAATCTTTATACACTTTCGACATTATTCTGTTTCTTCCATAATGTTTATGCAGAACAGAAACCGCCATTAATAATTCGCATCACAGATTATCCATAACGTTTATGCATAACAGAAACGCCATTAATAATTCGCATCACAAATTATATCTCACTATAAGTTGAATCGAAATTGATATATATCATATATATATATTTTCAACAATTCGATTTGTAGCCTCTGAATATATCATATACATTCTAATCCGTATTAATCTCATTAAAACGATTGCATGTAATCATAAACAGAAAGTAACCAAAGATCATGCTTTTATCAAAACAAATCAGGGACTCCGAATCTGGCTCTGATACCAGTGAAGGAAACCGAAACATACATGCAGCGAAATTTAAATCATTCGGCCTCCACCAAGATCGATTCGGAGAGTTGCCTGATTAGGGTTTCGAGATTTTACCTAAAGTTTTCTTTGATTTCTGTCGTTGGTCGAGTCACAAGCAACAACCTTTCGTTCCCGCCTCTATGGTATCCACACGAACGGATCTCACGACTCTTGAACGTCTCACGATCAGAAGCCTTAAGGAGCGTTTTTGATTCTTTATAACCGAACTGCTAGCTTCGATTAAAAGAATACTTTTCTGTTTTCTAATTGTTGTACGACTATGTTTCAGAAAACATCCTTTTATAGGTAGTAAATTTTACCCTAAAATTTACTGCCAAACAGAACTCTAATCCTACTTAGAATAGGATTAGTTATATCCCTAATCCAATTCAGAATAGGATTGTTATATCCTTAATCCAATTCAGAATAGGATTAATTAAGCTCCTCATTGATCCTTCTAAGTGTGCGACCCAATAGGTTCTCAAAACAATGGCAATGACAAAATTGTCACAGGCAATGAGCGGTATCTAGCAACACATCATTGCTACCCATGTAACGAGAATGTCAATGACTCGACATAACCTTACTCGTGATAGATGTTACTGTGTAGTCTAATCCCTTTATCCTTTGATGTCTTGATTAGACACAAGTCATGGAATGTGTCACACTTGTATAGTCTACACTATTCTAAGGACATTATGATATAAGATTATATTACGCAGTTATAAGACAAATATAATAATGAACTATAAATAAAAATGTCATGATACATAAAATTGCCAAAGTCAATCATCTAATGAATGGTTCTAAGGGCATAATCCAACAACAGTAATTGCACAAAGACATAGACACCTATTTTGTCTGACTTCTCTTTTTTTTAATTTTTTATTTTTTCAAAAAGCTCCCTCTAAACAGAAAGGCAGTCAAACTTTAAAATCTTGTCTAAAAAGCTCCCCTAAACAGGCAGGCAGTCAAACTTTACAATCTTGTCCAAAAGCTCCTCCTAAACAGGCAGGCAATCAAACTTTAAAATCTTGTCCAAAAGCTCCTCCTAAACAGGCAGGCAGTCAAACTTTAAAAATCTTGTCCAAAAGCTCCTCCTAAACAGGCAGGCAGTCAAACTTTAAAATCTTGTCCAAAAATTTGGAGGAATCATGCCCGAAGGTCTTATAGATTGTACTCAAGGAACCTTGTCTGTAATTTTTTCTCATGCAATGCATCTGTATGCAACTACGCATGCATTCTATCCTATCTATGCAATGTCATTTGTGTAATGCCATTCATGCAATATTATTCACACAATCTATTCTATTCATGCAATGTTTTCTTTGAAAAGCATTTCAACTTCAACTGTGGCAATAACAAGGTTTTTCTGTATCAGTCCATCTCATGCATTCTTCTCTTTTCATTTGTCATCCTGTCCTTATATTTCCTATTTCTCTTCTCATTTTCCTTTTTCTATTTTGATAGGATGATATTTTGTAAATTTTATATGTGCTAATATATTTTCTTTATTGATGTTTTATGCCTAAAAGAGCTTACTAATGTTTATTTTATGTTTTAGGTATTAAATATCAAAGTTGGAATAAAAAGAAGCTAAAAAGAGCAAACTGCAGTATTTTCTGTCCAGCTTGAAAGATTGACGTTTTTGACCAATTTAACGACCTGATCTGAAGAAGTATCCTTCATGGAAGTTGTAGAGGACTTCCCAAGGTTTCTGGAATGCACAAGATCGCAAAAATCGGAGTTCATTTGGTGGGTCAAACATCTGGACAAAATCAGTACGAAATTCTGGGCAGAATAACGAGATTGAGAAGAAATTCCAACAAAGCAAGTTCAAGACCAGATTTGGTTAAGACAAGATAATTTCTTAATTTTATTATGTCTTAATCTGTAATTAATTAATAAGAATAGGCCTTAGGAATTTTACTTAGAAAAAATTGTAAAAGATGATGAGATAAAGGTAAGAGTTTGACTAGTCAAATTACTTGTTTCCCAAGTAAACTCTTATCTGAATCCCACATTGCTTAGGAAAGTCTTTTAAACTCTTAGGCCTATATAAAGAGCACAAGGCTCTCATAAACAGCATCCTCACATCCCTCACATCCCTCTTCCCTCTTCCCTCTTAGTCTTTTGTAAGGTTTTTTTAAGGTTTTAATAAAAGTTTTATTTTCTTTCTTTTAATTTTGATATTGCTGATTTTTTTTCTTTAAAAATTTTATTTTTCTTCTTTTCTTTATCATTGGTCTTACTGATTTCTTTCTTTTAAGTTATAAAATTATTTTCTTTTTAGTCTTCCTAATAGAAACAGATTTAATTTCATTATTTAAACTGATTCTTCCCTTAGGTTTATTAGGTTTTATCTATTTTATAATGTTATATGGTTGCTGATTTCTTTAGTGATAATTATTTTGATTCTTGTTTTGTTTTTCATATTATTTGTTTAGTTCTTGCTAGTTTATAATCTTGATTCCAGATTTCTTGTTTTAGATTATTAAAGATTGATATATTGATTGTCTTTTGCATGATTCTTGATATCTTTATAATATTAAACTTGAAATTTATGATCTTGAATATGACTAGAGTAGGTTTCTTATTCAGTTACAAGGTAAATTGATTGTTTGGAAAAAGACTGTTGTGAGATTTTGAGTTTATAATATAATTGTTGATTAAGTATCCAAGATTCTCTTAGCACATTTGCATGATTATTTGCTTGATTAGATGGTAGGGCTCACTATTTAATTTAATTGAATAATCTACTGCCAGATTAAAAACATAAGTCCGTAATTGCTTATGGAGTTAATCACTAGGGATGGAGGAGAATTGAGGTTTAGATTAAATGAACCGAGCTTATGTGTTTGTTATCTAATGTCAACCCATATCTTTCTAGTTGTTAATGCTGCTACAACTTATATCTAGAGAGCTTGTTCTAGGTAGGTTAAGTAGTTAGAGATTAGTTAAAGAGCTTGTTTTAACTAACGACTCAGTAAGGGAAGATGGTGTAACAGAGTTTGTTGTTATGCTACGGTTGACTATTTAATTGACAATAATATTTTGTAATCAATGATCAACTTTTAAATCCAAGAATAATTAATTACCTTGTAACTGAAGCTTTTTCATATTTGTTTTTGATATTTAATAATCCTTGCTTTCTCTCTTTTAGGCATAGCTTACAAAACTCCAAAACCCCAAAATTTCTTCTTTTTGTAAAACTTAAGATTAGATTTTTAATTTAATAATTAACTTAAATAATTCAGTCTCTGTGGGTTCGACCCTTACTCCGCTATATACATGTAGAGTTAGGAAGTTTTATTTTTGGTGGCTGACGACACTCATCACATTTTCTTTCCCAATGAAGCTCTTGTCTTCGTGCCCTCTTTATCTTATCTGATCCCTTGTTTCTTCTTTTTACTTTCCTCTCTATCTGGTCATTCAGTTGCTCATTAAAATCTTTACTGAGACCTCATCATTCATTCTTTCTTATTCATTGGTTTTTCTTGATTTCCAATTTCCATTCATCCACAAGTTTCCTTTTCTTTCATTTTCCTAAATAATATAGGAGTCTTTCACATATTTTGCCAAGCAAACATTCATTATCATTCTAATTTCAAAATCAATGCAATACAATTTCTCAATCCCTTAAGGTAAAGAAATAGCAAAGGAATGATAGGTGAAAAGAAAAGAGTGGTGTTATTCAATATCTGAAAGTATTATAGGGGTAGCCAAGCTTGAAGGAAAAAGGCTAGAAAGGAAAAGCTAGAATTATCATGTTAAGTTTTAGGTAACAGTATCCAAATAACAAAAATTCAAATGATTTTGGTCAACGAATACAAAATTCCCTTCCAAATGTCTACTTTATCTGATCATGTTGAGTTTATCAAAACATCCTCTTACCCCAGTATCTTTGACATCTAGCTTTTCTCGTATCCAAGCCGCCTTTTCAGGTTTTCAACTTAGATGCACTCCATTGATCCAAACCGCCCTTTTTGGGTTTTCGATCTGAATCCTCCTTTCATTTTTTCTCTTTTTTTTCTTTTTTTTTCTTTTCTTCTTTTTCATTTTCATTTCTTTCTTTTTTTTATTTTTCTATTCATTTCTCTTCATTTTCAACTTCATTGTCCTTGATGAAACTCCTCTTGTATGTTCTCCATTCTGATTCATGCCCTACCATCAGATATTTCTTCACCCAATTTAATGCTCACATGATCCAAGAGAGTCTTTGGAATCCCACTTCTTCCATCTAGACGAAATCTTTTTGCTTATCTCAATCTGCTTGTCCTAATTCCATCTAAAGGATCATCATCTCATAGTGTAAGTATGCCTTTATTCAACACATGATTCTTCAATAGGAGTACTCATATTTGATCAAAATGGACTTTTAAGGCACGTAATGTAGGCTCAGGTGAGGGTTCAAGAAAGAAAGGATAATATAGGCCCAAAATAAGTGTTTCAGGGTTCATCAAACCAAGAATCATTTTTCATGAATCAATTAGGCATTTTGACTTTTGCCCCATTCTAATTTGCTTTCTCTCTCCTTTTTTATTCAAATGTGACTAGGGTTTTCACTTTCTTGATTCAAACCCTCTTTCCTTTTTCATTCTCTTTTCTTTTTTTGTTCTCTTTTTTTTCACAAAAGGGTTTTTTTTATATTTTTATTTTGCCTCACAGATCTTTCATCTTCTATTTTTTTGCCCCCAGTGTGGAGGGTGATTCTTGGTAGGTTATATCAAAAAGAATATAATAGGCTCAAAAGGGGTAATCAATGGATAATTTTACTCACGCTTGAAAGGTAATGAAAGAAGGCCATTTCTCATCTCAATACAAGTACTCTCATTAAAGGTCATCTATTGAACAAAGACAAACTCATTAAAATTTCATGTAGAGATTCACCTTTACTCGTAACATTCTTTAATTGAAGATTTTAGACAAATATCTTCTACTCTTTTCTTGCTTGAACAATCTTGGCAAACTAAAAATCCATTCAACCAACCAAAACCAGCTCTTTCAGAATTGAATTTTATACTCATTGCCATCATCATTATCATGTTCATTATTTGGATACTTTTAAGCTTGGTAACAATGTAAAGAATATAGGTATTGGTGTTTTTACACTTGAAGAACAAGATTGGAATGAGGAATTAAGAAATATGCATTGCACTAATCCTTTATTGAAAATGAAAATAAATGAAAGTTGGCCAAATACAGAAAATCTTAGTGCTTTTGGGCACAAGCACTCCTACATTACTTAAAAATTGAAAGATTCTAAGAAAACCTAAGACAAATGAAAATGAAAAGAAAAATCCATTACTCTTGGGTGGCATAAACAACTGGCATCTCATAAACAGTCCAATTTCCTAGCTTTGCATCTGAAGGGTACACGAACTGATCAATATCAAACCCTCAATTCCCTTCTTCGTCAACCACATTCACCATTCCCCCAGCATGATCGGGCAATAGGTTTACATTGACATCTGGCTCACCTTTCTTCCCGAAACTTAAAAGTCCAGCTTTGACAAGTGATTGGACTTTCACCTTCAAACCCATACAATTCTCAATAGAATGACCACTATTGCCATTATGATAGGCACATTTTGCATTAGGGTCATACCATTTTGGGTAAGGAGGTTCCAAGGGCTCTATATAAATAGGGGCAATGAGATGACCTTCCACCAACTTTGGGAATAGCTCAGCGTATGTCATGGGTATAGGGTCTATGGCAATATTTCGGCTAGGCCGGGTGTACCTTTGGTCATTAGGTGAGAAAGTGGGGTTTGTTGAGGTTGTAGGAGTTCGTCGATGGAAAACAGGTTGATAGGTGTTTTGGGGATGAGTTTGTGGGTAAGATTGAGAATAAGTGTAGTTACTGAAGGTGGGTGAAGGGTATAAGGGTGACATGAATTGTTTGAGACAGCTTCTGCATCTCCTTCCTTTTTCTTCAAGAATCCACCTTTCCTATTGTCATTCACAGGTGCTTCGATCTTACCGTTCTTGATGGCATTCTCAATGGCTTCACCAGTTAACACCATGTCCGCAAAGTTCTTAGTTACACTACTAAGCATACGCTCATAGTAAGGTGCCTTGAGAGTATTCAAAAAGAACATGGTGACTTCCTTTTCAGTTAAAGGAGGTTGAACTTGCAACGCCACATCTCTCCACCGTTGGGCATATTCTTTGAAGCTCTCGTCCTTCTTTTCCATACCTTGGAGAGATAAGCGGTCAGGAGCTATATCAGACACATGTTTGTATTGAGCTATAAAAGCTCTTGCCAACTCAGACCAAGAGGAAACTTTGCTCCTTTCCAATTGGTTATACCACTTAGCAGCTAACCCAGTCAAGCTATCTTGAAAAATATGAATTAATAGCTTGTCATCCCATGCATATGCCGCCATTTTCCTACAGTACATAGTGAGATGATCTTTTGGGCACGATGTTCCGTTGAACTTTTCAAATTCAGGTACCTTGAATTTTGGTGAAGCACGACACCAGGTACCAAACATAACCTTTCAGCATCAACGGGTCCAAAAATAGTCAACCCCTTCCATGGAATTTAGTCTTTCCTCTATCAAACTCAGTTGAGCTTTAGTACCGCTATATTCCCCTTTATGCTTCCACTTTTCTAACTCTGTGGGATCATCTAAATTGGGCACCTCCGTTGGGTTTTGAGCTTGTATCTGTAGAGGTGTTAGAGCTTTGACAGTACTTCCTTCAGGAACAAAAATAGGGTTGTCTCGCATGCTTTGTTGAGCCTCTTGGATAGACTCCTCTTGATTACCCATCTTTTCCTTTCCTTTAATCATGACTTTTAGCAACTGGGTAATTTCACTCAATTGACCCCTTATCTCTGCATTTTCCTTTTCCAGCTTCTCTATCCTATTATTTTGATCCTCTTCTATTATGCGTGCTTGATATCTTATATGGTATTTGTGAAGGTTGGACCGTCTAGTGGATGCAATTTTGATACCTTGAGTACCACAATTAAGTTGAAATTATTTCATGTGGTGATATGTTTATGCATAAAAATGAATGCACATGGAATACATTTAGGTCTAGCAATCAAAATTGTGTTCATTCTTGTGATAAGACAGGTGCAAACTTATGTGAATGATATGTTATGTGATGCAAAATCAAACACAACTATGCATGACTCAATGATACAAACAAACTCTTTTTCTTGTTTTTTTTAATTTTGAAAAATGGAAGAAAGAAAAACTATATTTTTTGATTTTTTTTTGTCAAAACAATGTAAAAAGGAGGAAGTAAAACTTATTCCTTCATGTGTCCTATCTTGGGTTTGAGTTTACACTTCAATCTAGTATGGTTCCACCCTAAGGCTAAGCCTTATGTTTCATTACATGCTGGGTTTGGATAGTTCAAGTTCTAGAGGTTCCCAAATTGTTCCTCACTATCATCCACACAGGACTAGTAAGGCACCCAATCCTCACCCATTATAGGTTACAAACGGAAAGGTTCAATCTGAGTGAGAGTATTTCGCTAGCCTATGTGGAGGTTATCACCTCACGAAAGCGTAGTTATTTTACTCCCGCCTAAAAAAGGAAGAGCCTGGGTTAAGGGCTTATGCAAATGCAAGTGATGTGTGTGTTGAAGGAATGAATTAACATTTTATTATACATTTTCCAAATACTTATAGGCAAACTTAGACTAATCTTCAAACTAATCTTTGGCCTGACTCTCTAAAGTCCCCAGTGGAGTCGCCAAACTGTCGTAACGTGTCAGGCACTAAGACCTAACTCGCTAGACTTTAAAATTCTAGGAGTCGCCACCAACCATTCAAACCTAAGGTGTGATTGGTCACCTATTCTTGTCTAAAGATAAGGCTTGGTCTACGTTCAAAGAATCTTAGGTTCGGGAGTACGGTTACGCGTGGAGAAGGATTAGCACCCCCACGACGCCCATCCTAAAATGGTACCAACTACTTTAGGTCATTCTAAATTTACATTATTTTGAGTTAATTTCCATATGCTTAGTATATTGGAAACTTACTTAAAATCCTTCCATCGATCTGGTTCAGACAATAAGTAAATCCCCGCACCTCAGGAGTATTCAAGTAGTACCGATTGACTTGCTTGAAGAGGCTCCGTTGTCGGAATCATTTAAATATATTATGACAACCCTAATATTGACTCTATACCCAATAGGTCACTCTAAATTTAATTTAAATTAATTTCGATATGCTTAAAATATTTAAAATTTACTTAAAATTTACTTAAAATCCTTCCATCAATCTGGTTCAAATAATAAGTAAATCTCCTCACCTCAGGAGTATTCAAGTAGTACCGATTGACTGCCTTGAAGAGGCTCCGTCGTCGGAATATATTATGAAAATCTTAATTTTGGCTCTATACCGAATTTTCTATTTTATTTTAATTGTCTTTATTATTATATTTTATTTATTTCTATTTTAGAAAATGAACACATATTATTATAATTGATAGTTTACTCTAAACCTTCCGTCAATCTGGTTCAGTCTAGAGCAAACTCCTCACCTAGAAATTTCCAAGGAGTACCATTTGACTTTCTTGAAATTTCATCATCGGATAACTTGCATTCATCTTCTTAATATAATTTTATTATTTCCTTGTTCAATCTTTATTCTATTTTATTCTTATTCGCATTTTTTCCTCTAATTCAATTTATTTTTTATATTATTTTATTTATCTAATATCTATCATACCAAACGGATAAAATATATCATGCAAATTAAACTAAACAAATCATATCAACATACAAATTATTTATTCAATATGTATACATTAGTCAAATATTACCAAATTAATTAAATCATACAAAATCACTCAAATAATATAACACAAGTCATGCAAATAAATTCACGTCAAATTATTAAATTGTCATGTTATTAATTATATTAGTTATATCACTTTATTAAATTATCCAACTATTAAATTATCAACTTATTATTATACATTCAACTACCAAAATGCTAGGTTATTAACATATGCCAATTAATTATTCCATTAATGAAATAAATTCCATTAACAAATTAATTAATCACTCACCTGTAGCCTTACCTTTGGCTTTCTTTCTTTTTTCAACAACTGCAAGTCACGTTGTTCTTTTCCTTGGCTTTAATCTCACGTGGCTTGTAAAGTAACACATAGCAGCAAACAATGATGATGACGGGGTTGGACGAAAATGCAACAACAGGAATGCAATGCAATAGCAGCAGATGACGATGGAGCAAGGCAATCCGAATGGTGGAATCTTGATGAACTCGACAGCAGCTATGACGTGTGAGGCGATGTGCGACGATGATGATAATGGCTAATAAAGTCACTTGGTGCCGAATGATAATTAGGCAGGGATGGGCGATGAAGATCAAATGGTGTTGATCGATGTTGTAGTGCAAGGATGCAGAGTTAAGATGCTTGATTGTTAATTTTTCTCTCCCTCTAAATCCTGAGCTTTAATCCTTTTTATAGCCATAAATTAGTTAGAGTCCTAATACAACTATACTTATTCTAATAATTATCTCATATTTTTAATATTTTATCTATTTAATTCTTATGTTAATCCTAATCTAACTCTACCAAATTTAATATTAATCCATATAATTATCCTAAAAAAATCTAATTATCCTAATTATCTAATCCTAAAATTAATTTTATTTTTATTTCTTTTTATCTTTTCTCTCTCTTTTCTTTTTTTTTTATTCCTAAATCCTATTTTTAATTTTAATTTCCTAATTAATGTTAATTCTAAATCTAAAAATTCTAATTTAATTCTAGCCAAATTCCTAATAGTTAAATTAAAATACAAATGTCACCCAACCCAATTAATTATTTATACAAATTAAGACCCCGGACAAAATAGGGTGTTTACAGATATTATATGTATAATATAGTATATAATGTATTATATACTAAAAATAGAAAATAAAACCAAAAAGGGAAACAAAACAGAAAAGGAAAGGCAGGATCGGGGAAGGAATCCCGACCCTCCCAACCAGAGCCGTTGGTGGCGGAGATGCCACCACCGGTGAGGGAAAAGGAAGGGATGTCGTCGCCGGCCAAAGAAGAAGGCAAGGAAACCATCGGCGGCGGAAGAAAGAAAGAAACGGAAACGGAAAAGCGACGGAAGCCGAGAAGGAGAGAAAACTAGATCTAGAGGTGCCGGCCAAATCGGCCGCCGCCATTACAGCCGAAGCATCGTCGGGGGAAGAGGAAGAGGAAGGAGGCCACCGGAGGCGCGGTGAACGGCGGAGGAAGGCCGACGAAGGAAGAGAAGAAACCGAGGCAAAACCGAGTAGATCCGCCGCCGTGCCGCCGATCCAGGCCAAGCTGAGGCTACCGGCAAGTTCGTCTCAACGCCGGCCAGCTGAAGGACGCCCGAACCCCCGGAGAACCGGTCGCCGGTGAGGAACCGGCAAGGAAGGGAACTGGACCGGCCTGAACCGGTCTGATCGGGAAAGGAAGAGGAAAAAAGAAAAGAAAAAGAAAAGAAAAAGGAAAAAGAAAAAGAAAAAGAAAAGAAAGAGAAAGAAAAGAAAAAGAAAGAAAGGAAAAGAAAAGAAGAAAAAGGAGAATTTCGGGAATTCGGAGATTCCCAAAAATTCGACAACCCGAAAATTTACGAAAATTCGGTAAGAAATTTCTCGAAAATTTAATTTCAAAAAAATTTAATAAATTATGAAAAAATTCTAAAATTTAAAATTTTAATTCCAGAAATTATTTTCAATGATTGGGATAAGGAATCGGGAGAGATGGAGTACGGGCGCGATCGATAAGAGGAAGCCGCCGACCCGGAAAAAGGTAAGGGATGCATGTGCAGCACTGTAGGGATATTCAGTCTGCATACTTTAATTTGAAATATTTTATGGAAATATTTTATGAAAATTATTATGATGCATGATTTGCTAAAAATTTTGAGATGAAGTACTGGCTGCAAATTTATAACTGTATTTTTCGTGCAAGAGGTTAGTAAATCGGCAGCCGTTATGCTGCCGAAAATTTTATAAAAATCTCATAAAATCATATTAAATGATTTTATTTTCGAAAATCGATATTAAATCACGAAGAATGAGGAAATTACTAAATTTCATAAAACATGAATATAATGAGATGGAATTTTAAAATATTCATGGATAATTCAAGAATGATGATAATGAAATCACCAAAAATTCTCTGGATAGATAAATTACACGTAATACGAGACGAAAGATGAAGTGAAATACAGTGAATATTTTAATGAATATTTTTATAAATATTCACTAAAGGATTTTAACCCTTATGGATTTAAATTATGGAATTATATATTTATATAAATTCCATAAAGGTTTACATTATGATCAAAAATACGATTTTGAGACTCGTCAGCATCCTATCATGCTGATGCATGATATGTGATAAGTTTAGACCCGATCGACACTTGATCAGTGACCCACCGAGGACAATATAGATTATGGTCATAGATTTGACCGGTTTATTTCTTTACTCTCCGGGGTTATAGTATGATAAGATTGATGTCTATCTTAGACTCCATAAATGATAGGTGACATGTTAAAAGGAAAGCATTTTACATGATGTGGAATATGTCAAACGGAAAATGTGAAATATGATGCGTGACATGTGAAAAGAATATGTTTATATGATATGAGGAGAAAATCAATTGATTTATAGCATTTTTACAAAATGCTCGTTTCGGTACTGATTATAGTACTGTGGGATGACTTTCCTAAGACATGTGATACGAATATGTAATATGTTTCGAAAAAGGAAGAACTGATAGATCTGACATTCTTACCATGAATTTAAATGGAACATTAGATTATAAGTGTTTCACGAGTTCTGATAGGATAGTGGGAAGTATATGGCATAAAGGCCAAACCGAGCAAAGACTCGAGTTCCGAATCGTGTGAGCCACCTCTAGAGTCTTTCGGGAACTAAGTGCTACACGAGTTTCGATGTGTTAGTAAGAAATTTCTATACCGTGGGAGCCACCACTAGAGTCCTTCGGGAACTAAGTGCTACACGAGTTTCGATGTGTTAGTAAGAAATTTCTGTACCGTGGGAGCCACCTCTAGAGTCCTTCGGGAACTAAGTGCTACACCAGTTTCGATGTGTTAGTAAGAAATTTTTGTACCGTGGAGCCACCTCTAGAGTCCTTCGGGAACTAAGTGCTACACGAGTTCGATGTGTTAGTAAGAAATTTTGTACCGTGTGAGCCACCTCTAGAGTCCTTCGGGAACTAAGTGCTACACGAGTTCGATGTGTTAGTAAGAAATTTTTGTACCGTGTGAGCCACCTCTAGAGTCCTTCGGGAACTAAGTGCTACACGAGTTCCGATGTGTTAGTAAGAAGTTTCTGTGACGTCCCTGCCACTTCATCTTATCACTTAACTTTTTCTTATAATCTTATCCGACATCAATTGATTTAGTTCATCAGTGCCAATCATTCCTTACCCTTAAGCTAATTTTCTTATAGCTCATACAAATTTATTTACTGTCCATAAACATAAAATGATATATATAAATATCATTCCATTCCACAGGATCTTACATATGTCTTAACTTATATCCCCAACATCTTATAAACATAATTGCTGCTTGTACTGTACTGTAGCTAAATTACAATTAACTATACATAAACATATAAGTATACCTTCTATGCTAATCGGGAAGCGTATCAAGAAGGTACACTGCGATCTTTCAAAATCAGGCTCCTCTAATCGGAGTGAGGCTCACTTCATGTAATCTGTAGGAAAAATGGTCGTAAAAGTGTGAGTTTACGCTCAGTAAGAAAAATATGTAAAAGAGCGTACTATGCCTCTATATGCATTTTTCCTACTTGGTTCTATAATGCCATGTAAAATCATTATAAAGCATATTCATGTACTTTCATCAAATATAGAAAGTTCATAATAGCATATGCTTATAAATCAAGTAAATCATGTGCTTCTTTAAAGTAGCATATGCAAACACCCATCGTATGCTTCTTTTAAATCATCATGGAAAACATACGTCATATACTTCATTCAAAACATACTTCAAGTACTTCTTTCAAATATCATTTACATACATACATACTTCTCTTAAAACATCTTATACTTTCTTGAAATCATACATCATATACTTCTTTGAAAACTTCTTATACAAGTAAACCAAGTACTTTCGATTTCTTTATTCTTAGAAATCGCATATACATATAGTTTTTTTTATAACATAAAAACTATTTGTACTTTTATGGAGTTATGCACTGCATCATCATCGTCATCATTATCATGTGGCGTACCCCGTAGGGCCAGGAATCCTCCCTTAGCCGAACATGAAATATAGACAGATTGGCCAACTGTGAGTGGCTACAGTTAACACTAGTCAGGTGTCCTTCTGTAGCGACTGAGGCCTGACTTATGGTTCCTCAGCCAAACATACATCATTTCGGGACTTGATCAGAGCCCCTACTATAAACATAAAAGTGCATAATCTCAAAACATATGTCATATAGCTTTTTGCCATGACATTTTATACTTTCTCGAAATAGATTTGAAAACCTCCTTTTCAAAACAAGGCAGTCGACTGGCCTCATAGGGTAGTCGGCTGTTGCTTCATCTTTTCATTTATCGAAATTCTCTTTATTTAAAATTCCAATATTTTTCATTTTGAAAACGCATGAGGGCAGTCGACTGGTCCATATAGCAGTCGACTGGTTTTCAAACAGAACGCTTCTTAAGAAATAGCAGTCGACTGTCCCATATAGCAGTCGACTGGTTTGAAACAGAATGCATTTTTGGCAAATAGCAGTCAACTGTCCCATATAGCAGTCGACTGGTTTGAAACAGAATGCATTTTTTTGGCAAATAGTAGTCGACTGTCCCATTTAGCAGTCGACTGGTTTGAAACAGAATGCTTCTGGGTAAATAGCAGTCGACTGGCTTACATAGCAGTCGACTGGTTTGAACCAGTTTTCGAAAAACTGCGTTTTGGGTGTCTCTAGGCATTCAGCTGCTACTTAAGGCAGTCGGCTACTCCTAACCTAATTGGCACTAGGAGACAAGTCCGAAAATGTCATTTTTTCTGCATGAAATCAGCTGGTGTTTCTTTCCAAACCACATATATATATCATAAAACATACGGACATAGCCGCCTTACGTCCGTTACATAAATTTCTTACCTCGTTTCCTTCGAGAAGGCGAAATCACTTGGCGCGTCAACCCTAGCTTTTCACTCCTTCAAAGCTGTAACATCAAATCAAATTAACCTTTAAATTATCACTATACACATATCGTATTAACTTAGTATAACTCCAAACCATGAACATAATTGAACAAATCATCTTCTTCTCTTACCTTTTACTAGTGACCAAAATCTCAGGATTTCTGATCTCTCAATTTACTTGGATTCAATCCATTAAACTTCAGACATAACTTCATCTAGTGACTATGATCGTTTTTCGTTCAACTAGCTAAAGGGATCGATGGAGGAATAAGGTAGCTTGTCAAGGTAGCTATGGAAGGAGACTTGGAAGCTTGGAGAAATGGAGAGAACGAAAGGGAGAGGGTTGGAAAGAATTACTGCCGTATGGTGATGATGGCTGAAGGGTGACTCATGCAATATGCATTAAATGCGTGCAAATCCATAATTCATCTCAGCCATTGACCATGCTTTTGACCTTTTGACCCTTAATTCTCTTCCTTTTCTTCTTTTTCCTCCTATTAGCCACATATATCGTCAAATTATGAAATCTGATATTTGTTTCATCTTCATCCAATTAAATTACTTCATCTTAGCCCTTAACCTTTGACCATCCTTATTTGACCATTCACTTAATTGGTCTCCTTTCTTCCATATAACACTTGTCTTTAATTGCACTTAATTTCTAATATTTAATTGTACAAAATCTTACATTTATTTTGCCATATTATAAGCATTCCCATAATATCATAATTTACTTCTTTGACTATTTGACCTTCCATTTCATTACTTCTTCAATGTTCCATACATCCTTCATACTTCATAATTCTCATATCTACTTATTTTCATTTAAGCTAACATACTTTATAATTATGGGGAAATTTCCTGAAATTGGGGATTTCACATTCTCCCCACCTTTAGAAATTTGGTCCTCCAAATTTAAATCAGATTATGTCTTAAACAGTTCCAGATACTTCTCTTTCATCAAGCTTTTTAGTTTCCCATAGCTTCTCCCATAGTATGGTATGGCCATAGGACTTTAATTAATTAAATCATCTTAGACCTCGATACCTTATCTTTTCTGTCCAAAATCCCAAACGGCCTTTCCGCATAACTTATGCCTTTCTGAATCTCTAAGGTTTCATCTTTTATGACATAAGATGAATTCTGGGTTATACTTCCAAAGCATCGACATATGAATACATTATACATTCCCGATGGCTTCGAAGGCAAGATCAAACTATAGGCAACATCTTTATGATTCTTTTGTCTACTCCGCATTGTTTTAAGCTTGAGATAAATCAAATTAACATCTTCATTTCCTTATGGTGTTCGAGGAACCAAACAGGAAGGATACTATAGTCGGCTAAGGATCCGGACAGAGTAAGGAAGGTACTTTGAAATACCTGTCTTGTTCCGAAACCTAGAAGCGACTATAGGGAATAATTACCATTGTTGAGACAACTCATTCTTCATATTAATTCATATTCTTTTCAGAGAAATGCTTTCATAAGATAAAGCATTTAAGTAAAATAAGTCGATATAAATATCAGTTTAAGTCCATCATCAGTTTCACTTAAGCTTATTTCACATATCACTATATATATCATAAAACTTCATACCAATGAATACTTCAGAAACTTAACTATCGTTTCTTGTCAATTATTGTATTTCACACTTTATTTCTCAACAAAAGTGCAATAAATAAGAAATCGAATTTACTAAATATTCATTAAAACTCCAACTTATATTAAATCACACCATAGTAACTTCAATCTCAAACATTATCTCATGACAACTCTTAAAATTGCTTTTCAAGTTCTTCAAATTTTATTATTGCCATTTAATATGGTAAGCTCAAAATGGGCTCAATCTTGGCACCAAATCGATAGTAACGTCTATTTTCTTATCCATAAAGAGTCCTGGAAGATCATTCGGAATCATATCAAAATTTTCCATGATTACCGTAATTTCATCAAGTGTAGGACTTTTCTTTACTCCTTCCACATCGTAAGCTAAAAATCCTTCACATAACCATACATACCCTCTATTAACTTCATTTACAATTTAGTCAGATAATACAACATACTTTTGCATTATACACCTTCAACATTTACATCATAGTTAACAGGTGTCTTTCCCTTCTCTTCAGCTGTGGCCTTGTAATGTGGTTGAGGGGTCTCCTCAGATTCCTCGGGTGTCCTCAAGTCCCTCTTGGGACAATCCCTGATCATATGTCCCTGTTCACCACATCTGAAACATGCGGCACTTGCCAACCGGCATAGTTGTGATCCGTGGAACTTTCCGTAATGTTCACACCTTTGTCTTATACTCTTAGGTGAACTAGCGGTACTATTAGTTGAATATCGAAATCTATCATCATTTATCTTGATCCCAGTAGCTTTAGGATTCCCTGTACCATAATCATCATAATACTCCCAACTCAATATAAATTCCACATAACCATTTAATTTAATTAATAATCATTTTCTTATAATTTACTTGCTTACCTATCGAAGCTCTTTCATATGGCCTACCTCTCCCAGATGAGCATCCATCTCTCGAGGTTTTCCTTTTGACTTCCGCTTTATCGGTTTCTTACCTTTACTTTGGGCTCGAAAATCATCATGATGAAACTCATAGTCCTGCTCACACAACTGAGCCTTACGGACTGTCTCATTATAAGTAGTGATACCCAAGGTATACAACTTGGATCTGATAGAAGACTTCAGTCCTTCTATAAATCTGTATATCTTATATCCTTCACTCCTGATGGTCTCTCAGTCAAATCCGCTTAGAGAAATAAACCTTGACTCATATTGATTAACTGACATTATCCCCTGAGTCAATTTCCAAAATTCAATTTTCAACCTGGTCTGATCAGTGCGTGGGACGTATTGCTCAGTAAAGGCCTCTAAAATCTATCCCACGTAACCTCAACATGTTGGGCTTCCAACATGGCCCGAGTGGACTGCCACCAATACTTTGCATTGTCCACTAACAGATACGCAGCCAAACCCACCTTTTCCTTTTCGGAACATAGCATATACTCGAAGGATCTAGTGACTGTCTTCACTCAATTTACTACGGCCAATGTGTCCTTATCCCCCTTAAACTTAGGAGGATCTAGCTTCTTATATTCCTTAATTAAGGTCACACTACAATAAGCTGTGAGATCTCGTCTTTCAATAACTGGGACTGGTGGGGGTAACTCTGTTTGTACTAGTGGTGGCTGTACTATAGGAATAGGGAATGGTACACTTGTGATCACATTTGGAAAATTCGCCATAAACTGCGTAAACATGGTGTTCATATTCTCCACAAGCTTCTCCATCTTCGCTAACCTAGCGTTCGGCCTATACGGTGGAGATGGGAAAGGAGACTGTGTTGGGGACTGTTCTACATAACCCTTTCCTCTTCCTTCACCAACACCCCTTCTATCTGAGCTCATTCTGTCGATAAAATCACAAAATTGAGCTATTTAGCATAACTTCAAACAATTATACATCGTATATGCATTCAGACAAGTACAGTACAATTGGGGATATACTCTACTTCTATCTTCTTGACACTGACAACTACCAATCAAATCGCTTTGATACCACTCTATGAAGTCCCCGTCACTTCATCTTATCACTTAACTTTTTCTCATAATCTTATCCGACATCATTTGATTTAGTTCATCAGTGCCAATCATTCCTTACCCTTAAGCTAATTTTCTTATAGCTCATACAAATTTATTTACTGTCCATAAACATAAAATGATATATATAAATATCATTCCATTCCACAGGATCTTACACATTGTCTTAACTTACATCCCCAACATCTTATAAACATAATTGTTACTTGTACTGTACTGTAGCTGAATTACAATTAACTATACATAAACATATAAGTATACCTTCTATGCTAACCGGGAAGCGTATCAAGAAGGTACACTGCGATCTTTCAAAATCAGGCTCCTCTAATTGGAGCGAGGCTCACTTCATGTAATCTGTAGGAAAAATGGTCGTAAAGGGTGAGTTTACGCTCAGTAAGAAAAATATGTAAAAGAGCATCCTATGCCTCTATATGCATTTTTCCTACTCCGCTCTATAATGTCATGTAAAATCATTATAAAGCATATTCATGTACTTTCATCAAATATAGAAAGTTCATAATAGCATATGCTTATAAATCAAGTAAATCATGTGCTTCTTTAAAGTAGCATATGCAAACACCCATCGTATACTTCTTTTAAATCATCATGGAAAACATATGTCTTATACTTCATTCAAAACATACTTCAAGTACTTCTTTCAAATATCATTTACATACATACATACTTCTGTTAAAACATCTTATACTTTCTTGAAATCATACATCATATACTTCTTTTAAAACTTCTTATACAAGTAAACCAAGTACTTTTAATTTCTTTATTCTTACAAATCGCATATACATATAGTTTTTTTTTATAACATAAAAACTATTTGTACTTTTATGGAGTTATGCACTGCATCATCATCATCATCATCATCATGTGGCGTACCCCGTAGGGCCAGGAATCCTCCCTTAGCCGAACATGAAATATAGACAGATTGGCCAACTGTGGGTGGCTACAGTTAACACTAGTCAGGTGTCCTTCTGTAGCGACTGAGGCCTGACTTATGGTTCCTCAGCCAAACATACATCATTTCGGGACTTGATCAGAGCCCCTACTATAAACATAAAAGTGCAAAATCTCAAAACATATGCCATATAGCTTTTTGCCATGACATTTTATACTTTCTCGAAATAGGTTTGAAAACCTCTTTTTCAAAACAAGGCATCGACTGGCCTCATAGGGCAGTCGGCTGCTGCTTCATATTTTCATTTATCGAAATTCTCTTTATTTAAAATTTCGATATTTTTCATTTTGAAAACGCATGAGGGCAGTCGACTGGTTTTCAAACAGAATGCTTCTTAAGAAATAGCAGTCGACTGGTTTATAATGATGATATGCTAAATAGGAGATGTGTAGTTTTATTACTTGGCATAAAAGTATGTAGCAAGTTAACATGGCTAAATTTCTTACTGGTTGGGGACATTAATGGCTGAACATAAACTGCTGTGTTATGCATATGTAACGTGAGTAGATGAAACACGATGGGTGAACGTGATTATCCAACTGCTCGCCAAATAGACGAGCAAAGAAATTAGGATACTTGCCTAAAGGATGAGGCGAGCTTAATGAAATGCATGAATCGACGATATACATGTTCACCAACGTTTTGAAAAATCAGAATGATTGCCCGAATGGGCGAGGGCTTATGATCGCCCAAAATGTATGGACTTGATGATCACCAAAAGAGCGAGAATAGATAAGGGCATAGGATCGCCTAAATGGATCGAGGTATGATCGCCTAAAAGGGCGAGAATGGCAACTATTGTGATCGCCCATGTGGAACGTTAGTGATCACCAATGAGGCGAGTAGGAAATAAAGAACTCACCAAGTTGAAAGTACTTGTCCAAGTAGGCGAGGATCTCACTTTAGAGTTATAAAGTAAGAGAGAATGGCATGAAGAATAGCCATTTTAGCTGTGGGACTTACTTATTGTAACCCCCCGTTACCACATTTTTCACCTTATTTTAGACAATTTATCCGGTTGAGCTGTCTGTGATACTTCACTTTACACTTGATGTTAAACAATTTAATAAAATTTTTTTAACATTATACACATCCCCTATCTTAATTACAAATATGTAGTACTGTAAACATGTCTAAATACAAAAATAAATGATTGTACCTGATATATCTTAGTCGGTTTGTCACATTGTCCATTATGTGCAGCCGTAATCCACAAATATTGGATCTCACCATCATCAAAACCTGAAATGTTAAAATTGGGGAGTGAGCAAACCACGGCTCAGTAAGAGAGTTATATGTCACACTTGATATTCAGCTATCTATATGCTGAAAATAATTTTTTTCATTTTCTTTAAAATCTTCCTAGCTGGCTCTAGGCACACATGTAGGAAGGATACTACAGTCGGTTAGGGATCCAGATAGAGTAAGGCAGGTATTTTGAAATACCTGACTTGTTCCGGAACCTAGAAGCAACTGTAGAGAGTACTAATTCCCGTTGTTTTGAAACGATATAATTTTCGTTTTTCCACAAAGTAAACCACTTATCACTTTTCACTTCAGTATACTTTAAAACACGTGGCAGTTCAGTAAAAAAAATAGTGGTTTACTTCTCTTCTCTTCAGTACAGTAAAACACGTGATAGTACAGTGATTTGTAAATATCCAATCATTGGATAATTACTTCTTCGATTATTTCTTTCTTAGAAGTAATTCTTATGTTATTCTTTTAGAATAAACATTTATTTCTCTTTTCAAATCAGTAACCGTATCGCATAGTTCAGTAAAACAGTATATTCAGTATTCATAAAACAGTATCTCGATACGGTTCAGTCAGTAATAGTAAACAGTAGCTACCAATTCAATAAATAGTATACGGTAGCTTTCAGTTTAGTAAATAGTAAATGGTAGCTTTCAGTTCAGTAAAACAGTAATCAATGGCTACCATTTCAACAAATAGTACAGTTCAGTAAACAGTGTTTTGGTAGCTTTCATTCTAGTAAAACAGTAGTCAGTGGCTACCATTTCAGTACATAGTGCAGTTCAGTAAACAGTATTTTGGTACGGTTTTTCATCAGTAACAGTAAACAGTAAATCAGTACAGTACAGTAAATATGATTCTTTAAATCCATTCATTAAACAGTAATCAGTATGTGAGACTAGGCATCACCCTACAATTAAATCATGCTATCATCGTCCAATAATGGACCATCCCCGAAGGGACACAGTAATCATCATCATCCTCGAAGGGACACAGTAACAGTATAACAGTGAGATCTATGGCCATGATCTATAATATGTCCTCAGCGTACACTTGCCAGGTGACATCCGGGACGCTGATGACTGGCAGGTCTATCAGCCACGTGATAGTAACAGTAATAATATGATGCATGAAACTCGGGGCCTAAGTCTCAAAACAGTATAAACCGTGCCATAGCCTTTATGGATTTTAAATACAGTAAATCGAAATATTTCACAAATATCCATAAGGCTCACATGTAATAACATCATCACCTTTATGAAATTTATAATTTAAATAATATTTCTCAAAATATTTCATAAAGGTATAAATCGTGTTTTCCTCACGGTGAAACAGTTTGCAAAATCATCAATGTAACATATAAAAGGGCAAAACTATCCTTTCTCCACTGTAAAACACGTATGCACGCTTTTCTATGCTTTCACTTGAAAACATGGTTTTTCAATAATTTATGAAAAATAAATATTTATTTTTCCAAATTCATAAATCCCGTAACCATATTTCTTTCTAAAAACACGTGTAGAGATCTCTAGTCTCGAAATCATAGTTTTCCATCATTTCTTAACCTTTATGGAATTTATATAATTATTTATTTCACAATTAAAACCATAAAGGTTTTATATTAAATCCAGTGAATATTTAAGAATATTTATAAAAATATTCCCTTCGGTCTCTTTTTCATTTTCATCTCGTTTCACGTGAAATATCACCTACCGGTGAATTTTCGGTGATTTCCTTTTCACCATACTCGAAAATATGAATATTTTAAATTTAAATATCACTATATTCATGTTTTATGAAATTTTCTTAATTTCTCGATTTTCGTACCTGAAAATCGATTCACGTGAAATCAAATCTTTTATTTTGGTTTTCGGTGATTTTCGGTAAATTTCAGTAATTTTTCGATAATTTTTCGGCAGTATAACGGCTGCCGATTTGGCTAGCCTCCTGCACGGAAAATACAGTTTATATTTCTCAATTGGTATTTCACCACAATTTGAAACCGATAAATCACAATAATTTTCAAAACTAATCATTATAAATTTATTAACACATGTTACAGCTAACCAATTTATTACCACTGTAATTTACTTTGGAATCAAGTTCATTTAATAAATTTAGGTTTAACTCCCTTGAGCATATTATCCACGAGGTTTGAACCCTAGCACCCTTACGTACCTAGCTCCTTTCACTCGTGTTGCCATTAAAATAATTGTAAGAGTCCTGCCCATTCGTATCGGTCGTCGGCGAGCATCCCCCAGGTGATCCTTTCGCCCCAGGTTTACCCTTACTAGTGAGTCGCGATAAAATTTCAGTTATTTTTCGATAATTTTTTGGCAGTATAACGGTTGCCGATTTGGCTAGCATCCTGCACGGAAAATAGAGTTTATATTTCTCAACTCGTATTTCACCACAATTTGAAACCAATAAATCACAATAATTTTCAAAACTAATCATTATAAATTGCATTTATAAATTAAATGCATAATTTAAAACATGTGGCCGAATATCCTTACAGGCAGCACATGTCTCCCTTACTGTTTCGGGTTGGTGACTGCCTCTCGAAGGTCGCGTCCGTGTTCACCTTACCCGATTCCATCGGCTCGGTCATCGAGGGAATTTTTTGGAATTTAAATTCTAAAAATTAGAATTTTTTCCATAATTATTTAAATAATTAAATTATTTAAATAATTTAACACTTCTTGGGATTTCTTACCGATTCCCGTAATTCCCGAGTTTTCGAGTTTTCCGAGATTTCTCGAAATTCTTGAAATTTTCGAAGTCCGAAAATTTCCTTTTTCCCTCTCCTTTTTCTTCCTTTTCTTCTTTTTTCTCTTTTCTTTTCTTTTCTTTTTCTTTTTCCTTTTTCTTTTCTTTTTCTTTTTCCTTTTCTTTCTTTTCCAACCGAACCGGCCACCCCCCTCACTGCTGGTTCTTCTCCAGTGGCCAGTTCTCTGGAGGTTCAAGGGCCCAGTAGTTGGCCGGCGTTGAGGGGAAGCTGCCGGTGGTCTCAGCTTGGCCTGAATCGGTGGCACGGCGACGGATCTACTCGGTTTACCTCGATTTCTTCTCTTCCTCCGTCGACCTTCCTTCGCCATTCCCCGCCTCTCCGGTGGCATCCCACGTCTTCCTCTTCCTCCGGCGAAGGTTCGGTGGCAATCGTGGCAGCCAATTCCGCCGGCACCGCCAGATCCCTTTTTCTCTTTTCCCTTCAGTTTTGATCGGGATTTCCTTCTCCGTTTCTGTTTTCCTTCCGTTTTTCGTCGGTCACCGGCTTCCCTTCTCTTTGCTGGCGCCGTTTCACTCTTCCTTTTCCTCTTTCGCTGGCAGTGGCAGCTTCGCCGCCGTCGGCTCTGGCTGGGAGGATCGGGATCCTTCCCCGATCTTCCTTCTCTTCTTTCCATTTTTGTTTCTTTACTATTTTTTTATCTTTATTTATTTCCATATTTAATATATATAATATACTATATATATACTATATTATGTATTATATTTGTATAATATATATACATACATAATATGATAATATATATATTATATTTATATTATGTATACAATACACATAATACAAAATTATATATAGTATAGTATTATATATATTACGTATTAATAAAATACATATCTAGTATATTTATATAATTTATAATTATATAAATATATTTCTCTTTCATTTTATCATTTTCTTATTTAATTTGGATTTCCATTTATCCAAATTAAATTTCCTTCTCTTCATTATTTTCCATAATTTCCAATTTAACTTTTCCTCACTCAGTTTCCAACATCCGTTCCTTTCTCAATTCTCGAGATTTTTCACCAATATCCCATTCTAACAATTTTATTTATTTCCTTAAATCTCCAATATTATTAGTTTCCAAAAATTGGAAAATTTATGGTTATCACACTTATAGTTTGATATGAATCATAGCTTAAAGAAACAAGGATAATTAAGCTAATAAGTTGATACAATTATTTTGCAGCTGAGAAGTACGATTTCGGTAGACGTAACCGAGAAGCACAGTTTCGTAAGACCAGGTAAGATGATGTGTGTGAAGTGAATGCATGTTCTATAGAGTTAAATTTTATGGAAATATTGAGAAAATGATTTGGTTTGAAACATGAATTGGTTTGATAAACTATTTTCATAGACCATGATTTGGGCGAGCTATAAAGCCGACCCTTATGTTGTTTCTGGGCGAGCCAAAGAAAGGCGACCCTTGTTTTAATAAAATCCGGGTAAGCCAAAAAAAGGTGACCCATGTTTTAATAATAAAATCCGGGCGAGCCAAAGATAGGCGACCCCTTTGTGATATTTCGGGCGAGCCAAAAGTGGGCGACCCTTTGGTTTTTAAAGATAAGTGCTTATGGGTGATCCCTAATAATCTTATGGGCGACCTCGAACCATTGAGTTATATTTCAGCCTTCGGGCGAATATTTTTATGGGCGAGCTAACCATGGGCAAGCCATAATGGGCGAACTGACCATGGGCGAGCCGTAATGGGCAAGCCGTAATGGGCGAGCTGACCATGGGCGAGCCAGTTTAACTCATGTTTTTCTCACGTGTAAATTGGTGAGATTACGAGCTGTTTTTACTATGTTTTGTAAACAGAGAATATAATACCTTTTTGGAAAACAATCATTTTGAGAAAATGATGAAATATGTGAAATATTCCTTAAAGGTTCTTCATGAGATATAAAGTGATTTTTGAGACTTTAGGCCTCGAGTTTCATGCATTACTATTCACGTAGCTGAGTGACTCGCCTGGGGCAATGGCTCGAGTAGGTGGACCAGCGGGTGCACCCCAAGGCGTCACAATATAGACCATGACCATAGATCTACTATATCCCTGTGGGGGTGATTACTATGTTTCTTCGGAAACGATGCGTTCCTTTGGGAACGATGATAGCATGATTTAATTGTAGGGTGATGCCTAGTCTCAACTTAATGATTTCTGTTTATTGAAAGGATTTACTGAATCTTGTTTACTGTTTACTATATCCACTGTTTTCCTAGTTGGTATGATTTTAGGAAAAATAAATACTTTGTGGTATATAGTTTTGCTTTATTTAAAGCAGCATACGTCTCCTTTACTGAGCGCGTGGTTCGCTCACCCCTTTGTTTTAACTCCACAGATAAAAAGACACGGAGTTAGAGAATTATCCCTCAGATGGATATAGCTACATATAAAGCGCTGGGGCAAATTATGTTAAATATGACAGGTACAGTCACTTCTCTATTACATTTTAGACATATGTATACAACACTACTTTATTGAAACAAGGACAATAAGGGATGTCAGATGTAAGGAATAGTGAAAAAAATTTCATATTCCGTATTTGTTAAATAAATGTTTATCATTTATTATTGTCACTATTGAATGTTAATGGCATCATAGACAGCCAACCGTGGATTATGTGTAAAATACGTGATTTACAGTATGTGTGGACTGTTACAGTTCTTAATGAAGAACTTGGTTTTCATATAGAAATCAGCATATGGTAAAGACAATGCTAACTTAAAACACTTAAACTAGAAGGAAAATAATAAATTATAAGGACTATTTGTCAAGACTTGAAGGTCGTGACATACGCTTAACACTTACACTTATTCTAATTAACAAATTCATCAATTCAATTTTTTCTTTCAAATTATGGTTTGTATTTGGTGCCAGTGTTGTCACTAAACAATTTTCACCTATCCTTTTAATTTCAATTTGACTTTACTAACTTGTTCTTTGATTCAAAGGCAAGTTAAATAATTCTTTAAGGGTGTAATGTTCATTTTTAATCCATAACATACTTTTGCCTAGAAACAGATTGAAAATATCCCCCTTATATTTTGAGATTTCCCCAGATAAACAACCTGTGAAACATTGTCTTTTATCATAATCCAATCATGCCAAAAACAATTCTGCTATCCACAAATTCATATCATAATGCAAATCATCAAATGATTATCATGTCAACAATCCTACTATCTACTACTAATCATCACATACATATCGAATCTAGGATAACACTCAATCATCATATCACTCATAAAATAATATAAAAAGATCTTAAGCTACATCCCATGACACAAACAAATTGTACTGTGTAATCTATATAGACTGTGCATGTAAACAAAATAATACACTATTTGTATACCTTAAAAACAGCAAAATTAGGGCTTGAAGGACACTAACATGCACCTAGGGTAAGTACAGTCTCGATGGCCCACATAGAGGCTCAACACTGTAGCCTAGCTTGAATAGTCTGTAAGTGGTGGAAAAAAAGATGAGCAACAGTTCAGTAAGTGGTTTAAGTAAATGCATGCTAGGCTCATGTCGACTCACATGCATGTGTATTCATGAACAGAACATAAAGTGACATGTATGCGTGTAACTATATCCTGATGCCAGATCTATCTATTTGGACTCACACTTCAAGGTTGAGGCCGTGCGGGGTATTACTTGTTCTGCAAGACTTTTATTACTTGTTCTGCAAGTTAGGAGAGTAGGATTCCTATTGCTTGTTCTGCAAGTTTTCTATTTCTTATTCTGCAAGTTAGGAGAGTAGGATTCCTATTACTTGTGCTGCAAGTTATCTATTTGCCTATAAATAGTTATGTAACCCTTTGGGGAGAACACAATTGATTTTAGTAATAAAATTGAGAGACTTCTTCTCTTTGGTTCTCTTGAGAACTCTTGAACTTATCAAGGTCTTCCTTGTGGCGCTCTTCTACCTTCCACCAATATATACCATAGGTTCTTGCTTTTCTAAGCAACGGGTCTTGGTCCAATACCATAGGTTCTTGTGTTTATACACAACGGGTCTTGGTTTTATCTCTAATTTTTGTTTTCTTTTGCTGCGTTTTTAACTTGTTTTTGTTTTTCTTCAAGTGTTCTTCGTCTTTTTTATTGAACCTCATCTTCCTTCGGTGAGGTCCATATCATTTGGCATCAGAGCTTAGGTTCAATTCATGGGAGTATCGTTTTTGTTTTTTTTTTCTTTCTTTGTCTTCTTGTCTTGGACAAACTTTGATCTTGAATCCTTTTCCAAGCCACCACTAATATTGTTTGTCCCTCAAACCTATTTTCTTTACTTAGCCACCAAGTAAACCCTATCTTGTTCTCCAAGCAACCAAATCCCAAAGGTTTTCTTGCTCACCAAGAAACCTTCAAAAGCTCTATATATCAGATAAAGACTACTTGTTTCACAAGCCATCGTTCCCTCTCATTCCTTACCACACAAGCTGCTACCAAAACTAGCTTGTTTTTGTCAAAAAGTTACCTTGTTCCCCAAGTAAACCTCTTCTTATTATTTAGACTTTTTTTCATTGTTCGTTTACTTCAGTAAAATATTAAAAAAAAGAAAAAAAAAAAAAAAGAAAAAAAAAAATCAATTCAAGAGGGGATTTATTAAATCGTGTGTAGCAAGTGCAATATCAAAGGTAATTCGTGGAGGTGTGCTTCATCAAAGTCTTGAGGTAGTCATTCTTTCTTGAGCTTTGAGATTTCTTATCTGCCTCATTTGAAAATTCATTGTTACCATTCTACCCTACTTGATGGAGACCCATCAAGCTCACACAGCTCAAGTCATGTTTGTGATGTTCGTGATCCTTTGAGCATCCATGGAGGTCCAATTACAAGAGCTAAATCAAAGATAATGCAACAAGCCTTGGCTGGTTTCATTAATATTGCTAGAGAGAAAGCCCAACAAAGCTTGAGCATGGAGGATGATAAAGTCTTCTACAACATGATCCAAGCCCAAGTTCAACCTTCTTGAAGACACACACACAAGTATTGGGCTAAAATGCAATTAGGCTGGATGCATATTTTATTTAGTTAAGTATTATTGGCCTGAACGTTGTCTTAATTTAATTTAAGCCCAATTCCTTTTTAAATAATATATTTTGTAGGACTTCTATTACTTGTTCTGCAAGTTAGGAGAGTAGGATTCCTATTACTTGTTCTGCAAGTTTGCTATTTCCTATTCTGCAAGTTAGGAAAGTAGGATTCCTATTACTTGTGCTGCAAGTTAGCTAGTTGCCTATAAATAGTTATGTAACCCTTTGGGGAGAACACAATTGATTTTAGTAATAAAATTGAGAGACTTCTTCTCTTTGGTTCTCTTGAGAACTCTTGAACTTATCAAGGTCTTCCTTGTGGCGTTCTTCTACCTTCCACCAATATATACCATAGGTTATTGCTTTTCTAAGCAACGGGTCTTGGTCCAATACCATAGGTTCTTGTGTTTCTACACAACGGGTCTTGGTTTTACTTCTAATTTTTGTTTTCCTTTGCTGCGTTTTTAACTTGTTATTGTTTTTCTTCAAGTGTTCTTCATCTTCTTCATTGAACCTCATCTTCTTTCGGTGAGGTCCATATCATTTGGCATCAGAGCTTAGGTTCAATTCGTGGGAGTCTTGTTTTTGTTTTTTTTGTCTTTGTCTTCTTGTCTTGGACAAACCTTGATCTTGAATCGTTTTCAAAGCACCACTAATATTGTTTGTCCCTCAAACCTATTGTCTTCACTACAATAACCTACCTTTACTTAGCCACCAAGTAAACCCTATCTTGTTCTCCAAGCAACCAAATCCCAAAGGTTTTCTTGCTCACCAAGAAACCTTCTACATCACATAAAGACTACTTGTTTCACAAGCCACCGTTCCCTCTCGTTCCTTGCCACACAAGCTACTACCAAAACTAGCTTGTTTTTCTCAAAAGTTGCCTTGTTCCCCAAGTAAACCTCTTCTTATTATTTAGAATTTTTGTTTTTCTTCATTGTTTGTTTACTTTAGTAAAAAAAAAAGAGAAAAAAAAGGAAAAAAAAAGAAAAAAAAGAGAAAAGAAAAATCAATTCAAGAGGGCAACATCAAAGGCAATTCGTGGAGGTGTGCTTAATTAAAATCTTGATGTAGTCATTCTTTCTTGAGCTTTGAGATTTCTTATTTGCCTAAATCTGAAAATTAATTGTTACCATTCTACCATACTGCCTAAAATTACCTTTTTGACCCTACCACATAAAAGGACAAAACTACCCCACCTTTGGCTAAACCTTACCCTAATTAAACACTCATATTTTCTTCAAGGTTTAGTTTCATTGGAGTCTTCTTAAGTCTTATTGAGTCTTGTTAAGTCTTGTTGAGTCTTCATTGTTTTGTTTTCCCTTGATTAAAATCTTGTGCTCATCTTGTTTACTATTGGTTGATAGTTGAATTCCATAAGCTGATTTTTGATTGAGTCTTGAGTTCAATATAGAACCTATAGAGAAAAGCTGTGTGAGGGAAAAAAAGGCAAGAGTGTGTGAGTAACATTAGTAGAGAAAAGCCATATTAAAATTGTGTGAAACACGAGTGTGAGTGTTACACTCTTGTGTGTATTGAGTGTAAACATGCGAGGTCATAGTTGTGCGGTCTGTTTCTTTTACTAACGTTTCTTGCAGGTTACAATTATGTCTTCTAATAGTGAAAAGCTTGATTTGAGTAACATTGAGATCATGTTCCTAGCCATGCAACAACAACTTTCGAGGATAGAGTCGAAGTTGATTAAATATGATAAGTTGGAGCAACATGACGTTGCCCTAGCTAAGGTAAACCAAGATAATACTTCTTATGCGTGTGATAATGTTGCTAATAATAAGTTGGATAGTAATTACAGAGAAGATTTTGATGATGATTCTATGCTGCAATTAAAGGATGATGAGGATAGTATGGAATTACCTATGGATGGAAAGGTATCTGTAGCATGTCAAGCTTCAAGTGTGAAAGATGAGAATCATTTGAGATTAAAAGAGAGTGAGAAAAGAATAGTGAGTGAAGCTGAGGCTAGGCTAAAAGAGAAAACAATTGAGATTGAGTATGATGCTTTAAGCATAGGTATCAAAGTTGTTTTAATGCAGGAGAAGTGCCCCATTGCTTTTTTCATTGAGAAGTTAAGTGGAGCTGCCCTTAACTATCCCACATATGATAAAGAGATGTATGCATTAGTGAGGGCCTTGGAAACATGGCAACACTATTTATGGCCCAAGGAATTTGTTATCCACACTGATCATGAGTCCTTGAAGTACTTGAAAGGACAAAGCAAGTTGAACAAGCGTCATGCCAAGTGGATGGAGTTCATTGAGACATTTCCATATGTGATCAAATATAAACAAGGTAAAGAAAATGTCATGGCTAATGCATTGTCTCAAAGAACAAAGAGAGGTAGAGATTCTGTTTTTGTTGTTGTTGACAGGTTCTCTATGATGGCTCACTTCATTGCTTGTCACAAGACAGATGATGCAAGCAACATTGCCAAATTATTCTTCAAGGAAATTGTTCGTCTACATTGTGCTCCGAGGACCATTGTTTCTGACCGTGATGTGAAGTTCCTGAGCTACTTTTGGAAATCATTATGGGGAAAGTTAGGAACAAAGCTATTGTTTTCCACTACTTGTCATCCACAAACCGATGGTCAAACTGAAGTAGTCAATCATACTTTGTCTACTTTGTTGAGGTCTATTATTGAAAAGAATTTGAAGAATTGGGAAGATTGTTTGCCTCATGTGGAGTTTGCTTACAATAGAAGTGTGCATTCTACTACTAGTTATTCTCCATTTGAAGTTGTCTATGGTTTTAATCCACTCACTCCATTGGATCTTTTACCACTACCTATTGAGGAGAGAGCTAGTTTGGATGGGGAAAAGAAAGCTGATTTTGTTAAGCAACTACATGAGAAGGTACGTCAAAACATTAAGAAGAGGACTGAGCAATATGCTACTCAAGCCAACAAGCATCGCAAGAAAATTGTCTTTGATCCTGGTGATTGGGTTTGGGTACATATGCGTAAAGAGAGATTTCCTGCTCAACGTTGCTCCAAGTTACAACCTCGAGGAGAGGGACCATTCCAAGTGATTGAGAAGATCAATGACAATGCTTATAAATTAGATCTTCCAGGTGAGTATAATGTTAGTGCTACATTTAATGTTTCTGATCTTTCTCCCTTTGATATTGATATAGGTGATTCTGATTTGAGGACAAATCCTTTCGAGAGAGGGGGAATGATGGAGACCCATCAAGCTCACACAGCTCAAGTCATGTTTGTGATGTTCGTGATCCTTTGAGCATCCATGGAGGTCCAATTACAAGAGCTAAATCAAAGATAATGCAACAAGGCTTGGCTGGTTTCATTAATATTGCTAGAGAGAAAGCCCAACAAAGCTTGAGCATGAAGGATGATAAAGTCTTCTACAACATGATCCAAGCCCAAGTTCAACCTTCTTAAAGACACACACACAAGTATTGTGCCAAAATGCAATTAGGCTGGATGCATATTTTATTTAGTTAAGTATTATTGGCCTGAACGTTGTCTTAATTTAATTTAAGCCCAATTCCTTTTTAAATAATATATTTTGTAGGACTTCTATTACTTGTTCTGCAAGTTAGGAGAGTAGGATTCATATTACTTGTTCTGCAAGTTTGCTATTTCCTATTCTGCAAGTTAGGAAAGTAGGATTCTTACTACTTGTGCTGCAAGTTAGCTAGTTCCCTATAAATAGTTATGTAACCCTTTGGGGAGAACACAATTGATTTTAGTAATAAAATTAAGAGACTTCGTCTCTTTGGTTCTCTTGAGAACTCTTGAACTTATCAAGGTCTTCCTTGTGGCGTTCTTCTACCTTCCACCAATATATACCATAGGTTCTTGCTTTTCTAAGCAACGGGTCTTGGTCCAATACCATAGGTTCTTGTGTTTCTACACAACAGGTCTTGGTTTTACTTCTAATTTTTGTTTTCCTTTGCTGCGTTTTTAACTTGTTGTTTTTCTTCAAGTGTTCTTCGTCTTCTTCATTGAACCTCATCTTCTTTCGGTGAGGTCCATATCACTACTACCTAAAATTACCTTTTTGACCCTGCCATATAAAAGGACAAAACTACCACACCTTTGGCTAAACCTTACCCTAATTGAACACCCCAAAACACGCATATTTCCTTCAAGGTTTAGTTTCATTAGAGTCTTCTTAAGCCTTGTTGAGTCTTCATTGTTTTGTTTTCTCTTGATTAAAATCTTGTGCTTAGCTTGTTTATTGTTGGTTGATAGTTGAATTCCATAAGCTGATTTTTGATTGAGTCTTGAGTTCAATATAGAACCTATAGAGAAAAGTTGTGTGAGGGAAAAAATGGCAAGAGTGTGTGAGTAACATTAGTAGAGAAAAGCCATATTAAAATTGTGTGAAACACGAGTGTGAGTGTTACATTCTTGTGTGTATTGAGTGTAAACACGTGAGGTCATACTTGTGAGGTCTGTTTCTTTTACTAACGTTTCTTGCAGGTTACAATTATGTCTTCTAATAGTGAAAAGCTTGATTTGAGTAACATTGAGATCATGTTCCTAGCCATGCAACAACAACTTTCGAGGATAGAGTCGAAGTTGATTAAATATGATAAGTTGGAGCAACATGACGTTGCCCTAGCTAAGGTAAACCAAGATAACGCTTCTTATGCATCTGATAATGTAGCTAATAATAAGTTGGATAGCAATTACGGAGAAGATTTTGATGATGATTCTATGCTGCAATTAAAGGATGATGAGGATAGTATGGAATCACCCATGGATGGAAACGAATCTATAGCATGTCAAACTTTAAGTGTGCTACTAAAAGATGAGGATCAATTAAGATTAAAAGAGAGTGAGGAAAAAGTAGTGATTGAAGCCGAGGTTAAGCAAAAGGAGAAAACAATCAAGATTGAGTGTGATGCTTTAAGCATAGGTATTCGAGCTGTTTTAATGCAGGAGAAGCGCCCCATTGCTTTTTTTAGTGAGAAGTTAAGTGGAGCTGCCCTTAACTATCCCACATATGATAAAGAGATGTATGCATTAGTGAGGGCCTTGGAAACATGGCAACACTATTTATGGCCCAAGGAATTTTTCATCCATATTGATCATGAGTCCTTGAAGCACTTGAAATGACAAAGCAAGTTGAACAAGCGTCATGCCAAGTGGATGGTGTTCATGAGACATTTCCATATGTGATCAAATATAAACAAGGTAAAGAAAATGTCGTGGCTGATGCACTGTCTCGAAGGTATACTCTAATCACTACTCTTAATGCAAAACTACTTGGATTTAAGTATATTAAAGACTTGTATGCTACTGATGAGGATTTTGAAAATGTGTTCATTGCATGTGAGAAAACTGGTTTTGGAAAGTTTTATAGGCATGATGGATTTTTATTTAGGGAAAATAGATTATGTGTGCCTAGGAGTTCTTTAAGAGAATTACTTGTTAGAGAAGCCCATAGTGGGCGGTTAATGGGACATTTTGGAGTAAAGAAAACTTTAGATATATTGCATGATCACTTCTTTTGGCCTAACATGAAAAGAGATGTTGAAAAATTGTGTGAAAGATGTGTCACCTGTAAACAAGCTAAGTCTAGAGTTATGAATCATGGTCTTTATACTCCATTACCTATTCCTACTGCTCCTTGGACTGACATTTCTATGGACTTTGTTTTTGGGGTTACCAAGAACAAAGAGAGGTAGAGATTCTGTTTTTGTTGTTGTTGACAGGTTCTCTAAGATGGCTCACTTCATTGCTTGTCACAAGACAGATGATGCAAGCAACATTGCCGATTTATTCTTCAAGGATATTGTTCGTCTACATGGTGTTCTGAGGACCATTATTTCTGACCGTGATGTGAAGTTCCTTAGCTACTTTTGGAAAACATTATGGGGAAAGTTAGGAACAAAGCTATTGTTTTCAACTACTTGTCATCCACAAACCGATGGTCAAACTGAAGTAGTCAATCGTACTTTGTCTACTTTGTTGAGGTCCATTATTCAAAAGAATTTGAAGAATTGGGAAGATTGTTTGCCTCATGTAGAGTTTGCTTACAATAGAAGTGTGCATTCTACTACTAGTTATTCTCCATTTGAAGTTGTCTGTGGTTTTAATCCACTCACTCCATTGGATCTTTTACCACTACCTATTGAGGAGAGAGCTAGTTTAGATGGGGAAAAGAAAGGTGATTTTGTTAAGCAACTACATGAGAAGGTACGTCAAAACATTAAGAAGAGGACTGAGCAATATGCTACTCAAGCCAAAAGCATCGCAAGAAAGTTGTCTTTGAACCTGGTGATTGGGTTTGGGTACATATGCGTAAAAAGAGATTTCCTGCTCAGCGTCGCTCCAAGTTGCAACCTCGAGGAGATGGACCATTCTAAGTGATTAAGAAGATCAATGACAATGCTTATAAGTTAGATCTTCCAGGTGAGTATAATGTTAGTGCTACATTTAATGTTTCTGATCTTTCTCCCTTTGATATTGATGTAGGTGATTCTGATTTGAGGACAAATCCTTTCGAGGAGAGGGGGAATGATGGAGATCCAAGCTCACAAAGCTCAAGTCATGTTCGTGATGATCGTGATCCTTTGAGTATCCATGGAGGTCCAATTACAAGAGCTAAATCAAAGATAATGCAACAAGCCTTGGCTGCTTTCATTGATATTGCTAGAGAGAAAGCCCAACAAAGCTTGAGCATGGAGGATGATAAAGTCTTCTACAACATGGTCCAAGCCCAAGTTCAACCTTCTTGAAGACACACAAGTATTGGGCCGAAATGCAAATTAGACTAGATGCATATTTTATTTATGTAAGTATTATTGGGCTGAACATTGTCTTAATTTAATTTAAGCCCAATTCCTTTTTAAATAATAGATTTTGTAAGACTTCTATTACTTGTTCTGCAAGTTAGGAGAGTAGGATTCCTATTGCTTGTTCTGCAAGTTTGCTATTTCCTATTCTACAAGTTAGGAAAGTAGGATTCCTATTACTTGTGCTGCAAGTTATCTATTTGCCTATAAATAGTTATGTAACCCTTTGGGGAGAACATAATTGATTTTAGTAATAAAATTGAGAGACTTCTTCTCTTTGGTTCTCTTGAGAACTCTTGAACTTATCAAGGTCTTCCTTGTGGCGTTCTTCTACCTTCCACCAATATATACCATAGGTTCTTGCTTTTCTAAGCAACGGGTCTTGGTCCAATACCATAGGTTCTTGTGTTTCTACACAACGGGTCTTGGTTTTATCTCTAATTTTTGTTTTCTTTTGCTGCGTTTTTAACTTGTTCTTCTTTTTCTTCAAGTGTTCTTCATTCAACCTCATCTCCTTTCGGTGAGGTTCATATCATTTGGCATCAGAGCTTAGGTTTAATTCGTGGGAGTTTCGTTTTTGTTTTTTTTTTCTTTGTCTTCTTGTCGTGGACAAACCTTGATCTTGAATCCTTTTCCAAACCACCACTAATATTGTTTGTCCCTCAAACCTATTGTCTTTACTTAGCCACCAAGTAAACCCTATCTTGTTCTTCAAGCAACCAAATCCCAAAGGTTTTCTTGCTCACCAAGAAACCTTCGAAAGCTCTACATTACATAAAGACTACTTGTTTCACAAGCCACCGTTCCCTCTCATTCCTTGCCACACAAGCTGCTACCAAAACTAGCTTTTTTTTGTCAAAAAGTTGCCTTGTTCCCTAAGTAAACCTCTTCTTATTATTTAGACTTTTTTTTTCTTCATTGTTCGTTTACTTTAGTAAAATATAAAAAAAAGAGAAAAAAAGAAAAGAAAAAAAAAAAGAGAAAAGAAAAATCAATTCAAGAGGGGATTTATTACATCGTGTGTAGCAAGTGCAACATCAAAGGTAATTCGTGGAGGTGTGCTTCATCAAAATCTTGAGGTAGTCATTCTTTCTTGAGCTTTGAGATTTCTTATTTGCCTAATTTGAAAATTCATTGCTGCCATTCTACCCTACTGCCTAAAATTACCTTTTTGACCCTACCACATAAAAGGACAAAACTACCCCACCTTTGGCTAAACCCTACCCTAATTAAACACCCCAAAACACACATATTTCCTTCAAGGTTTAGTTTCATTAGAGTCTTCTTAAGCCTTATTAAGTCTTGCAAAGTCTTGTTGAGTCTTCATTGTTTTATTTTCCCTTGATTAAAATCTTGTGCTCAGCTTGTTTATTGTTGGTTGATAGTTGAATTCCATAAGCTGATTTTTGATTAAGTCTTGAGTTCAATATAGAACCTATAGAGAAAAGTTGTGTGAGGGAAAAAGGCAAGAGTGTGTGAGTAACATTAGTAGAGAAAAGCCATATTAAAATTGTGTGAAACACGAGTGTGTTACATTCTTGTGTGTATTGAGTGTAAACAAGTGAGGTCATACTTGTGAGGTCCTTTTCTTTTCTAACGTTTCTTGCAGATAAAATCATGTCTTCTAATAGTGAAAAGCCTTATTTGAGTAAGATCGAGTTCATGTTCCAAGCTATGCAACAACAATTTTCAAGGATAGAGTTAAGGTTTAATAATATTCATGATAAGTTGGAGGAACATGAAGCTGTCCTAGCTAAGGTAAAGCCAGGTGATACTTCTCATGAGAATGGCAATGTTGTGAATAATGACTTTGATGATAAAGTTGATGATGAGTTTGATGATGATGAGTTTAGTAGAAGTGTTAAAGGTAACCATGGTAATAAAGGAGGTCATGGAGATAGGTATAAAGGAGATAGGTATTATGATAGGATAGATGGAAATTTAGGAAGTATCAAATTGAAGATTCCTTCCTTTCAAGGTAAGAATGATCCTGAGGCTTACTTAGAATGGGAAAAGAAAGTGGAGATGGTCTTTGATTGCCATAACTATTCCGAAGAAAAAAAGGTGAAACATGCTGCTGTAGAGTTCAAGGATTATGCAATCATTTGGTGGGACCAACTCATGCTTGGTAGACGTAGGAATAGAAAGCCACCTATAGTTACATGGAATGAAATGAAACGTGTTATGAGAAAAAGGTTTGTTCCTAATCATTACTATAGAGAGCTTTATCAAAGGTTACAAGGTCTCACTCAAGGTTCTAAGAGTGTTGAGGATTATCATAAAGAAATGGAAATTATCATGATCAGAGCTAATGTTGAAGAGGATAGTGAAGCTACTATGGCTCGATTCTTACAAGGATTGAATCGTGAGATTGCTAATGTAGTGGAGTTACATCACTCTGTGGAGTTTGATGATATGTTGCATATGGCTATCAAGGTTGAAAGGCAACTCAAGAGAAAAGGTTATTCATCTCATTTTATGCAAGGTTCTAGTTCATCTTCTTCTTGGAAACCGAACACCTTTCGAAGGGATGATAAGACTACATTCAAACTTAAGACTGAATCCTCATTCAAGCCTAAGGGTGAAAGTGTCCAAAAGCCCAAACCCGAGGCTATCCAATCATCCCAAGGTAAGAGTAGAGACATTAAGTGTTTTAGATGTTTGGGAAGAGGACACATTGCATCACAATGCCCAAACAAACGAGTCATGATTATGCGTGATGATGGTGATGTTGTAAGTGAAGATTCTGATGTTGATGATGAGATGCCACCATTGGAGGACATTAATGAGGATGATGACTATGTTGAGTTTGCTGCACATGGTGAAGCACTTGTAGCTCGTCGTGCATTAAGTGCCCAAGTTAAGGATGAAGATGAAGTGCAACGAGAAAATATTTTTCATACTAGATGCCTCGTCAACAATAAGGTATGCTCTTTGATTATTGATGGTGGTAGTTGCACTAATGTTGCTAGCACTTATTTGGTTGACAAATTGAGTTTGCCCACTACAAAACATCCCAAACCATACAAACTTCAATGGCTCAATAATTGTGGAGAAGTAAATGTGACCAAGCAAGTATTGGTGCTATTTTCAATTGGAAGGTACAATGATAAAGTGTTGTGTGATGTTGTGCCTATGCATGCTGGTCATTTGCTTTTAGGAAGACCATGGTAATTTGATAGACATGTCATACATGATGGATTTACAAACCGTTATTCATTTACCATGGCTAGTAAGAAATTCACACTTGCACCCTTGAGTCCTACGGAGATTTATAAGGATCAATTGAGGTTGAAAGAGCAGAATGAATCACAACAAAGGTCAAAGAATCTAGATAAAGGCAAAGATATTGCAAAGAAAGAAAGAAAGGACGTGAGCTTCTATGCAAAGCAAAGTGATGTAAAGGCTGCTTTTCTAGCTAAGTGCCCAATCCTTTTGTTTTTATATAAAGAATCTTGTTTTAGTTCTAATGATCTTAAATCTTCTTTGCCTACTAATGTTGTGTCTCTTTTGAAGGAATTTGGAGATATATTCCCCGAGGAGATTCCAAATGGTTTGCCACCTATTAGGGGAATTGAGCATCAAATAGACCTTGTTCCTGGAGCTGTCATTCCCAACAGACCTGCCTATAGAAGTAATCCCAAGGAGACAAAGGAGCTTCAAAGGCAAGTTGATGAGCTCATGAAGAAAGGCTACGTTAGAGAGAGCATGAGTCCATGTGCTGTTCCTGTGTTACTTGTTCCTAAGAAGGATGGGACGTGGAGGATGTGTGTTGATTGTCGTGCCATCAACAAAATCACTGTAAAGTATCGCTATCCCATTCCTAGATTAGATGATATGCTTGATGAGTTACATGGTTCTTGCATCTTTTCTAAAATTGATTTGAAAAGTGGTTATCATCAAATTCGCATGAGAGAAGGTGATGAATGGAAAACTGCATTTAAGACTAGGCATGGTTTGTATGAATGGTTAGTTATGCCTTTTGGATTAACTAATGCACCTAGCACTTTCATGAGATTAATGAACCATGTCTTGCGTGCTTTCATTGGAAAATTTGTAGTTGTCTATTTTGATGATATCTTGATCTATAGTAGAAGTTCGCATGAACATATTGAACATTTAAAGAATGTGCTTAATGTCTTGAGAAAGGAAAAGCTGTATGCTAACCTTAAGAAATGTTCCTTTTGCACTGATAAGATTATATTTCTTGGATATGTTATTTCTTCTAAGGGTATAGCAGTAGAAGATGAAAAGGTCAAGGCAATTAAAGATTGGCCTATACCTAAGAATATCTCTGAGGTGCGTAGTTTTCATGGATTAGCTAGTTTCTATCGTAGGTTTGTTAGAGACTTCAGTGCAATAGCTGCACCTCTAACTGATGTTGTTAAAAAGAATGTTGGATTTAAATGGGGTCTTGAGCAAGATCATGCTTTTAACTTGCTTAAAGAGAAGCTTTGTTCCGCAGCTTTATTATCCTTACCTGACTTTTCTAAAACTTTTGAGATTGAGTGTGATGCTTCAAGTATAGGTATTGGAAATGTTTTAATGCAGGAGAAGCGCCCCATTGCTTTTTTCAGTGAGAAGTTAAGTGGAGCTGCCCTTAACTATCCCACATATGATAAAGAGATGTATGCATTAGTGAGGGCCTTGGAAACATGGCAACACTATTTATGGCCCAAGGAATTTGCCATCCACACTGATCATGAGTCCTTGAAGCACTTGAAAGGACAAAGCAAGTTGAACAAGCGTCATGCCAAGTGGAGTTCATTGAAACATTTCCATATGTGATCAAATATAAACAAGGTAAAGAAAATGTCGTGGCTGATGCATTATCTCGAAGGTATACTCTAATCACTACTCTTAATGCAAAACTACTTGGATTTGAGTATATTAAAGACTTGTATGCTACTGATGAGGATTTTGAAAATGCGTTCATTGCATGTGAGAAAACTGGTTTTGGAAAGTTTTATAGGCATGATGGATTCTTATTTAGGGAAAATAGATTATGTGTGCCTAAGAGTTCTTTAAGAGAATTACTTGTTAGAGAAGCCCATAGTGGTGGATTAATGGGACATTTTGGAGTAATGAAAACTTTAGATATATTGCATGATCACATCTTTTGGCCTAACATGAAAAGAGATGTTGAAAAATTGTGTGAAAGATGTGTCACTTGTAAACAAGCTAAGTCTAGAGTTATGAATCATGGTCTTTATACTCCATTACCTATTCCTACTGCTCCTTGGACTGACATTTCTATGGACTTTGTTTTGGGGTTACCAAGAACAAAGAGAGGTAGAGATTCTGTTTTTGTTGTTGTTGACAGGTTCTCTAAGATGGCTCACTTCATTGCATGTCACAAGACAGATGATGCAAGTAACATTGCTGATTTATTCTTCAAGGAAATTGTTTGTCTACATGGAGTTCCGAGGACCATTGTTTCTGACCGTGATGTGAAGTTCCTTAGCTACTTTTGGAAAACATTATGGGAAAGTTAGGAACAAAGCTATTGTTTTCAACTACTTGTCATCCACAAACCGATGGTCAAACTGAAGTAGTCAATCGTACTTTGTCTACTTTGTTGAGGTCCATTATTCAAAAGAATTTGAAGAATTGGGAAGATTGTTTGCCTCATGTAGAGTTTGCTTACAATAGAAGTGTGCATTCTACTACTAGTTATTCTCCATTTGAAGTTGTCTGTGGTTTTAACTCACTCCATTGGATCTTTTACCACTACCTATTGAGGAGAGAGCTAGTTTGGATGGGGAAAAGAAAGCTGATTTTGTTAAGCAACTACATGAGAAGGTACGTCAAAACATTAAGAAGAGGACTGAGCAATATGCTACTCAAGCCAACAAGCATCGCAAGAAAGTTGTCTTTGAACCTGGTGATTGGGTTTGGGTACATATGCGTAAAGAGAGATTTCCTGCTCAGCGTCGCTCCAAGTTGCAACCTCGAGGAGATGGACCATTCCAAGTGATTAAGAAGATCAATGACAATGCTTATAAGTTAGATCTTCCAGGTGAGTATAATGTTAGTGCTACATTTAATGTTTCTGATCTTTCTCCCTTTGTATTGATGTAGGTGATTCTGATTTGAGGACAAATCCTTTCGAGGAGAGGGGGAATGATGGAGATCCAAGCTCACAAAGCTCAAGTCATGTTCGTGATGATCGTGATCCTTTGAGTATCCATGGAGGTCCAATTACAAGAGCTAAATCAAAGATAATGCAACAAGCCTTGGCTGCTTTCATTGATATTGCTAGAGAGAAAGCCCAACAAAGCTTGAGCATGGAGGATGATAAAGTCTTCTACAACATGGTCCAAGCCCAAGTTCAACCTTCTTGAAGACACACAAGTATTGGGCCGAAATGCAAATTAGACTAGATGCATATTTTATTTAGTTAAGTATTATTGGGCTGAACAGTGTCTTAATTTAATTTAAGCCCGATTCCTTTTTAAATAATAGATTTTGTAAGACTTCTATTACTTGTTCTACAAGTTAGGAGAGTAGGATTCCTATTGCTTGTTCTGCAAGTTTGCTATTTCCTATTCTGCAAGTTAGGAAAGTAGGATTCCTATTACTTGTGCTGCAAGTTATCTATTTGCCTATAAATAGTTATGTAACCCTTTGGGGAGAACACAATTGATTTTAGTGATAAAATTGAGAGACTTCTTCTCTTTGGTTCTCTTGAGAACTCTTGAACTTATCAAGGTCTTCCTTGTGGCGTTCTTCTACCTTCCACCAATATATACCATAGGTTCTTGCTTTTCTAAGCAACGGGTCTTGGTCCAATACCATAGGTTCTTGTGTTTCTACACAACGGGTCTTGGTTTTATCTCTAATTTCTGTTTTCTTTTGCTGCGTTTTTAACTTGTTCTTGTTTTTCTTCAAGTGTTCTTCGTTGAACCTCATCTTCTTTCGGTGAGGTTCATATCAAATTCCTTTTTAAATAATAGATTTTGTAAGACTTCTATTACTTGTTCTGCAAGTTAGGAGAGTAGGATTCCTATTGCTTGTTCTGCAAGTTTGCTATTTCCTATTCTGCAAGTTAGGAGAGTAGGATTCCTATTACTTGTGCTGTAAGTTATCTATTTGCCTATAAATAGTTATGTAACCCTTTGGGGAGAACACAATTGATTTTAGTAATAAAATTGAGAGACTTCTTCTCTTTGGTTCTCTTGAGAACTCTTGAACTTATCAAGGTCTTCCTTGTGGCGTTCTTCTACCTTCCACCAATATATACCATAGGTTCTTGCTTTTCTAAGCAACGGGTCTTGGTCCAATACCATAGGTTCTTGTGTTTATACACAACGGGTCTTGGTTTTATCTCTAATTTTTGTTTTCTTTTGCTGCGTTTTTAACTTGTTCTTGTTTTTCTTCAAGTGTTCTTCGTCTTTTTCATTGAACCTCATCTTCTTTCGGTGAGGTCCATATCATCTTTCTCCCTTTTCTTTTGATGAAGGTATATGTGATTTGAGGACAAATCCTTTTGAGGAGAGGGGGAATGATGGAGATCCACTCGCTCATGATCTTCGTGATGCTAAGGATCCATTAGTCATCCTAGGAGGTCCAATTACCTAAGCTCGAGCCAAGAAGACGCAACAAGCCCTGGCCTTATTAATGCAACAAGCTCTGGCATCGTTAAAGTGTCAAGGAAGCTTCCATGAAGAGTCCCAAGACATCTATACTTGCTTGGAAGCCCAAACGACATGAGCATGGTTTACTATCTTTTTTAGCTTAACAATAAGATGGGTTAAGTGTTTGAATAGCCCACATTTGAGTCTTATTGTGTCTTGGACTATTTATTTTATGTAACTAGGTTTAGGCATGAATTTGGTTTAGTTTTATTTTCTGTTGGTGTTAATTCCAACCCACTTGTTTATGGGCTTAAGTGCTAGGTATTATTATAAATTCATTGTAAACGCTATTGATGGGCAGATCAGTTTTGAATTTCAGAATTTGAGTGTGCCTTTCTCTTGGGTTCTCTCTCAACTAGGCTTACCAAAGTCTTCTTCCTTGTGGCGCCTCCTTTTTCACCATCCACCATTGCTATACCTTTTGTTCTCAAATTCTTATTTGTAGGGTCAAGGTCCAATACCTTTGGGTGCGAGTCTCTTTAGGCTTCAGGTCTAGGTTTTCAGAAGTTGTCATTCATCATCCTTGCTTCTGTCCTGTTGCGTTTTCAGCTCCTTCAAATTTCAAGCTACGTTTTCTCTTTTCCATGCACATCACTTTCCAGCCCTCTCACTCTTGTTCTCTCCACTTCTCCAAGCTTCCAAGGCTTCCTCCATATCTGCCTTAACAAACACCTTTGTTTAGAAACCAAATCGTTAAGCTTGTTAGAAGAAAAACAATCACAATCACTAGACGAAGCTATGTCTGAAGTTTATTGGATTGAATCCAAGTAATTGAGGAGATCAAAAATCCTGAAATTTGGTGATTTATAAAGGTAAAAGATGGAAGTGGTTTTAGTTGATTTTATTCATGGTTTGGAGTTGAGTTGAGTTGGTATAGCATGTGTATGACGATTGTTTAAAGGTTTAATTTGATATGATGTTATAGCTTTGAAGAAGTAAATCGAAAAGCTAAGGTTGATGCGACCAAACTTGAGGATTATTGGCAATCGAGGTAAGAAATTTATGTAACAGACGTAAGGAGGCTATGTCCATGATGCGTGTCGTTAGTCACCAAAAATAAAACTTCCTAACTCTACTATGTAGATAGCGGAGTAAGGGTCGAACCCACAGAGACTGAATTATTTAAGTTAATTATTAAATTATAAAATCTAATCTTAACGTTGTGGGAAAAGAAAGAAATTTTGGGCTTTTGGAGTTTTGTAAGCTATGCCTAAAAGAGAGAAAGCAAGGATTATTAAATATCAAAAACAAATATGAAAAAGCTTCAGTTACAGGGTAATTAATTATTCTTAGATTTAGATGTTGATCATTAATTACAAAATATTATTATCAATTAAATAGTCAACCGTAGCATAACAACAAGCTCTGTTACACCATCTTCCCTTACTGAGTCGTTAGTTAAAACAAGCTCTTTAACTAATCTCTAACTACTTAACCTACCTAGAACAAGTTCTCCAAATATAAGTTGTAGTAGCATTAACAACTAGAAAGATATGGGTTGACATTAGATAACAAACACATAAGCTCGGTTCATTTAATCTAAACCTCAATTCTCCTCCATCCCTAGTGATTAACTCCACAAGCAATTACGGACTTATGTTTTTAATCTGGCAGTCGATTATTCAATTAAATTTGTCACAACCCGTGACCACATTTTTACCCTTCTTATACACAACTTAACCGGTAGGGCTGTCTGCGATACTTCACTTGTACTGACTGTTAATAAATTTTACAATGTATTGTTTATATTATACACATCCCCTATCGTAACAAATCAGATAAGTAGTACTGTTGACGTGTCTAAATACAGAGAATAAATAATCATACCTCAAATAATCAGTCGGTCTGACACACTGTCCTTCGTGTACAGCCAGGATCCATAATGCACTGATCTCACATCCGTCAAAACCTGAGATGTTGAAAATTAAGGGGTGAGCAAAACCACGGCTCAGTAAGAGAATTATATGCCTCACTTGATACTCAGCTTCCTATATGCTGAAAATCTTTTTCTGTTTTTCCTATAGGCTCTAGGCTCGCATGTAGGAAAGATACTACAGTCGGCTAGGAATCCGAATGGAGTAAGGTAGGTATTTTAGAATACCATACTTGTTACGGAACCTAGAAGCAACTGTAGAGAAAAATTTTTCTTTTTGTTTTGAATTAATAAATCCTTTTCCTTTTTAATCTTTCCTAATCTTTTTCATATTCTTTTCAAAATAATGCTTCTACGAAATAAAGCCTTTAAATAGAATAATTAATATCCGTATATTCCTTGAAAAGAATATTAGTTAAATCATCATCTTATTTCTTTAAAACTTATTTCATGTTTTAATGTACTCTCTTAATTAGTTCTGTCCGTTAAAAAGCAGAATAAGCTATTAAAATCTATTTCATTCTTTGACATTTGTCGAATTCACGAATCACACTCACTTACTTATCGTCACAATATCCTACCATTTCTCATACTAACATCGGAACACGTGTAGCACTTAGTTCCCGAAGGACTCTAGAGGTGGCTCCCACTGTTCAATCATCGAGTCTCTGCTCGGTATGGCCTGTACTGAAACATCAGAACACGTGTAGCACTTAGTTCCCGAAGGACTCTAGAGGTGGCTCCCACTGTTCAATCATCGAGTCTCTGCTCGGTATGGCCTGTACTGAAACATCAGAACACGTGTAGCACTTAGTTCCCGAAGGACTCTAGAGGTGGCTCCCACGGTTCAATCATCGAGTCTCTGCTCGGTATGGCCTGTACTGAAATATCGGAACACGTGTAGCACTTAGTTCCCGAAGGACTCTAGAGGTGGCTCCCACGGTTCAATCATCGAGTCTCTGCTCGGTATGGCCTTTTTCGTTTGACATATTCCATGTCATGTAAAATATTTCCCCTTTTTAACATGTCAGCTATCATTTATGGATTTTTAATATAGACGTTAATTTTGTCGTACTATAAACCACGGAGGGTAAAGGACTAAACCGGTCAAATCTATGACCATAATTTATATTGTCCTCGGTGGATCACAGATCAGGTGTCGACCGGACTAAACATGTCACATATCATGTATCAGCATGATAAGAATACCAACCAGTCTCAAAACCGTATTTTTCATCGGAAAATACACCTTATGGAATTTATACAATTATATAATTCCATGATTTAAAACCATAAGGGTTATAATCCTTTAGTGAATATTGATAAAAATATCCATAAAATATTTACTATATTTCACTTCATCTTTCGTCTCGTAATTCGTGTAATTTATCTATTTCGAGAATTTTCGGTGATTTCATTATCACCATTCTCGACTACATGAATATTCTAAAGTTCCATCTCATTATATTCATATTTTATGAAATTTAGAAATTTCCTCATGTCTCGTGATTTACTATCGAAATTCGGAAATAAATCATTTAATATGATTTTATAAAGTTTTTTCTAAAATTTTCGGCAGCATAACGGCTGCCGATTCACTAACCTCCTGCACGGAAAATACAGTTTAAAATCTTTCAGCCAGTACTTCTTCCCAAATTATTTTCAGCAATTCATGCATCATAATAATTTTCATAAAATAATTGCATAAAATATTTCAAATTAAATTATGCAGACTGAGTATCCTTACAGTGCTGCACATGCATCCCTTACCTTTTTCCGGGTCGGCGACTTCCGCTTATCGATCGCGCCCGCGCTCCATTTCTCCCGATTCCTTATCTCGATTGCTGAAAATAATTTCTGGAATTAAAATTCTAATTTTTAGAATTTTTCATAATTTATTTAATTTTTTTCTGAAATTAAATTCTCGGGAAATTTCTTACCGAATTTGTAAAATCCCGGGTTGTCGAATTTCCGGGAATTTTCCGAATTCCCGAAATTTTCCTTTTTCCTCTTTTTCTTCCTTTTTCTTCCTTTTTCTTTCCTTTCTTTCTTTTCTTTTTTCTTTTTCTTTTTCTTTTTTTTTTTCTTTTTCCTTTTTCCTTTTTCTTTTCTTTTTCTTTTCTTTTCTCCTTTCTTTCGCCGGACCGGTTCAGACCGGTTTGTGCCTCATCCCGCCGGTTCGGCCGGTTCGGTCGCCGGCGGTCCTCCTTTTCGCCGGTTCACGCCTCCCTCAGCTTGCCGGAGTTGCGGAGACGCCAGATCTGGTCTCCGTTTCTCCCCATTGCCGGCGACGGTGCCGGACCTAGGAGGGTGGGTTTCGGCTCCTTTCTTCCTTCGTTCTTCCTTCCTCGGCCGCCGTTGGTCTCGCCGGTGGCCTCCTTCATCTTCCCCTCACCTCCGCCGAGGTTCGGGTTGGGGTGGCGGTGCCTGGACTGGCCGGCACCGCCGTTTCCCTCCTCTTTCCTCTTCGCTTTTTCCCACCGTTTCTGTTTCGTTTTCTTTTCTTCTTTCCGTCGTCGGCGACCGTCGTTCGTTTCTCCTCTCACCGGCGACGCCACTCCTTCCTCCTCTCTTCCCTCACTCGGCCGGCGATGGCACCTCTGCCACCGGTGGTACGCCCGGGGAGGGTCGGGATTTCTCCCCCCCCGATCCTTCCTTTCTTTTCTGTTTTTTTTTTTTTTTTTTTTTTTTAGTTTTATTTCCTTTTTTGTCTTTTATTTTCTTTCTATATTTAGTATTTACTATATACTATATATTATACAATATATTTTATACATATAATATATATTATATGTTATACATACATTATTTCATACATAATATTATACAATATATATTATATACAAAATACATATTGTACATTACAAAATACATGTCTAGTATATATGTGTATATTTATATATATACTTAAAATTAAGTAACATTTATATATATAAATTATATAAATGCTATAATAAAATATTTATACATATAAACTTTAATATAAAACCATACTTACTTTTCTTCTATATGTATTTACATAATTATATATACACATAAAACATTATATTTATATACATATGTATTATTTGAATTTATGAAATAGTATATATATATTTCTATATATATAACAACGTATTTTAAAATATACTATATAATATTTTGAATACATATGTATTGGTATAAAAATACATTTATATAATAATATATAATTATATAAATATATTTCATTTATTTTCTTATTTTTCTTAATTAGATTTGGATTTTAATTTATCCAATTTAATTCTTTTCCTCTCTCTATTATTTTTATCTTCACTTCCTCATTTCTCAGGATTTTCACCAATATCCCGTTTCTCGCAAATTTATATTTATTTCGTCTTATTTAATTTCTCTAATATTTATTTTCAATATTTCTAATTTCCAATAAAGGGAAAAATTTACGGTTATCACAAAATTAAATAGTGGGCCCTACCATCTAATCAAGTAAATAATCATGCAAATGTGCTCAGAGAATCTTGGATACTTAATCAACAATTATATTATAAGCTCAAAATCTCACAACATTCTTTTTCCAAGAACAATCAATTTACCTTGTAACTGAATAAGAAACCTACTCACTAGTCATATTCAAGATCATAAATTTCAAGTTTAATATTATAAAGATATCAAGAATCATGCAAAAGACAATCAATATATCAATCTTTAATAATCTAAACAAGTAATCTGGAATCAAGATTATAAACTAGCAAAAACTAAACAAATAATATGAAAAACAAAACAAGAATCAAAATAATTATCACTAAAGAAATCAGCAACCATATAACATTATAAAATAGATAAAACCTAATAAACCTAAGGGAAGAATCAGTTTAAATAAAGAAAAGAAAAGAAAAGAAAACAATTTAATCCTAAAAACTATAAAGAAATTGCTTTTCTTTGAAAAATATTAAATACAAAATTAAATCTGTTTCTATTAGGTAGACTAAAAAGAAAATAATTTTATAACATAAAAGAAAGAAATCAGCAAGACCAATGATAAAGCAAAGAAAAAAAATAAAATTTTTAAAGAAAAAGAAATCAGCAATATCAAAATTAAAAGAAAGAAAATAAAACTTTTATTAAAACCCTAAAGAAAACCTTACAAAAGACTAAGAGGGAAGAGGGAGGAGAGGGATGTAAGGGGATCCTGTTTATGAGAGCCTTGTGCTCTTTATATAGGCCTAAGGAAGAATTTAAAAGGCTTTCCTAAGTAATGTGGGATTCAGATAAGAGTTTACTTGGGAAACAAGTAATTTGACTAGTCAAACTCTTACCTTTATCTCATCATCTTTTTACAATTATTTTCTAAGTAAAATTCCTAAGACCTATTTTTATTAATTAATTACAGATCTAAGACATAATAAAATTAAGAAATTATCTTGTCTCAACAAAATCTGGTCTTGAACTTGCTTTGTTGGAATTTCTTCTCAATCCCGTTTTTCTACCCAGAATTTCGTACTGATTTTGTCCAGACGTTTGACCCAACAAATGAACTCCAATTTTTGTGATCTTGTGCATTCTGGAAACCTTGAGAAGTTCTCTACAACTTCCATGAAGGCCACTTCTTGAGATCAGGTCGTTAAATTGGTCAAAAACGTCAATCTTTCAAGCTGGACAGAAAATACTGCACTTTGCTCTTTTTAGTTTCTTTTTATTCCAACTTATATATTTAATACCTAAAACATAAAATAAACATTAGTAAGCTCTTTTAGGCATAAAACATCAATAAAGAAAATATATTAGCATGTATAAAATTTACAAAATATCATCCTATCAAATTCCCCCACACTTAGCTTTTGCTAGTCCTCTAGCAAACCTTAGCTAAACTAATTCCTAAAGAACTAAATCCTAAAATCCTAACTCACTTTCATAGGAATCAGGATTGCATTTAGCTTATGCAATAAGCCTTTAAACCCCTAGGTCACCCCTAGTGGACGAGTTGTGTCTCGTGAGGTCTTTCAGAAGATATACCCACAAAATCTTTTACTTAAGACTCAATCCTAAAAATTCAAAATAATACTCAATTTTAAAAATTATGACTCCAAAACAAGATTAAGATCATGAACATATTTTCAAATCTTTCAATTCTTAAGTCATAACTTCAACAAGAGTCAAATAATCAAGTCAATCATATTCTAATCATTACTTCTCATATTCATGCATACTTCTAAATAAATTCATGCAAAATTCACAATCAACACAATTGAAACATATAACATCAACTTTGCAATTATCCATTTTACATTACCACAAACAAAGTCAATAGATCAAGAATTTTTTTTTCTATTTTCTCTTCCTTTTTTTTTCTTTTTTTTTTTCTTTTGAGGTTTCAATAATGGTTTCCCTAAGTACTTACTTGCCTTTTTACGTGAATGTTAATATTGGTGATACCAACACCCGGTTACTCAACAAGTAAGCCCTCTTTTAGAGTGCTTTGCATACTCATATTTTAAGTCACTTCAAGAATTTAATTAATAAGATCGAGTAACTCAAAACATTGGAGTAGAATTTAAAGCTTTCAACCTCTATTTTTCTTCTCTTTTTATGTTTTTTTTCTTGTCTATTTATCCTTTGCTTATACCAGCTTCAATGAACTAATCACATTATCAATATCATATGAGCAATCATATTTAATCATGAACTCACATAAATTCTTTAGAAAGTATTCACTTCAACAATAATAACAATCAAAATACTCTCAACTTTCTTATAAAACTTTGTTTTAGTTTAGAATCAATCCTTAAAAGAAAGAAAACATATCATGATCTTTTAAAACTACTATAAAAATTTGACCTTTTTTTTTTAATTTCCACTTCCTAAAAAAAAACTCTATAGACTCATAAACCAATATTCCCCCCCACACTTAAATCTTACTTTGCCCTCAAAGTAAGTCTAGCATGCAAAGAAGAACAATAAAAACTCAAGAATTAAATGGTAATACAAGTAAGGAAAGAAATACTCCCTTATTTTTACATTCTTGGGTTGCCTCCCAAGTAGCGCTTTTGTTTATTGTCGTTTGCTCGACATTGCCACCTCTTTCAATCCTCGTAGATTGGATCTTCCAACTTCACCTCTTCCACATTGTAGACTTTAAATCCCTCATAGTATGGTTTCAATCTATGTCCATTCACCTTGAAAGCTTTTGAAGTTTTTAAATTTTGAATTTCAACTGCACCATGAGGAAAAACATTAGTAATAATAAAAGGTCCTACCCATCTAGAACGTAACTTACTTGGAAATAACTTAAGCCTTGAGTGATAGAGAAGAACTTTTTGTCCAATTTCAAAAGTCTTTCTTGCAATATTCTTGTCATGGAAGGCTTTAGTTTTCTCCTTGTAAATCCTTGAGTTTACATAGGCTTCATTACGAATCTCCTCTAGCTCTTGCAACTGAAGCTTTCTATGGTTTCCCACTTCATCATAATTCATGTTGCATTGTTTTATAGCCTAATAAGCTTTATGTTCCAACTCAACAGGAAGATGGCATGACTTACCATAAACCAACCTATAAGGGGACATCCCAATAGGTGTTTTATAGGCTGTTCTATATGCCCATAATGCATCATTAAGCCTCATACTCCAGTCTTTCCTTTGAGGGTTCACAGTTTTCTAGAATACTTTTTATCTCCCTATTAGAGACTTCTGCTTGGCCACTTGTTTGAGGATGGTAGGCTGTTGACACCTTGTGAGTGACGTGGTACCTCTTCAATAAAGCTTCAATCATACGATTGCAAAAGTGGGTACCTCTATCACTTATCAAAGCTCTTGGTGTTCCATACCTAGCAAAAATATTAGATTTAACAAATTCTGCAACAACTTTAGAATCATCAGTCCTAGTGGCTTTAGCTTCCACCCATTTCGAGACATAATCAACAGCAAGAATTATGTAAAGATTACTGTAGGAGGAAGGAAAAGGTCCCATGAAATCAATGCCCCAAACATCAAAAATTTCACAAACTAGAATAGGGGTTTGTGGCATTTGGTTTCTTTGAGAGATGTTACCTGACTTTTGGCAATGCTCACATGTCTTGCAAAATAAGTATGCATCTTTAAATATTGTGGGCCAAAATAATCCACATTCTAATACCTTTCTTGCCGTCCTATTAGGTCCAAAGTGGCCTCTACACTCATAGCTATGGCAAAAGGTCAAGATTGATGGAATCTCATCTTGTGTGACACACCTTCTTATTATTTGGTCAGAGCAATTCTTCCACAAGTAAGGGTCATCCCAAATATAATATTTGGCATCACTCTTAAGCTTATCCTTCTGAGCTCTAGTCAAATCATGAGGCAAAGTGTTAGTAACTAAATAATTCACAATATCAGCATACCATGGTGTAGTTACTTTGACTGCCATCAATTCTTCATCAGGAAAGAACTCTTGAAGTGGTAACGCATCTTCTTCTCTTTCCAATCTACTTAAATGATCTGCCACAAAGTTCTCTGCACCTTTCTTGTCTTTGATCTCTAAGTTAAATTCTTGAAGCAAAAGGATCCATCTTATGAGTCTTGGCTTTGCCTCCTTTTTGGATAGTAAATATCTCAAGGCTGCATGATCAAAATAAACAATTATTTTAGTACCAAGCAAGTACGATCGAAACTTATCTAAAGCAAAGACAATAGCAAGAAGCTCTTTTTCTGTGGTGGAGTAGTTTCATTGAGCTTCATTTAGGGTCTTTGAAGCATAATAGATAATGTGTGAAGCTCTTCCAACTTTTTGTCCCAAAACAGCCCCAATTGCGTAATCACTTGCATCACACATCAATTCGAATGGTAGATCCCAATTAGGTGGTTGAATGATTGGAGCAGAGATTAAACATTCTTTCAACTTGTCGAATGCTTCTTTGCATCTCTCATCAAACACAAAATCAACATCCTTTTGTAAGAGTTTACACAAAGGTAACGCAATCTTGGAGAAGTCTTTGATAAACCTACGATAAAAACCTGCATGTCCAAGAAAAGAACGCACTTCCGGCACATTTATGGGGTAAGGTAAAGATTGAACAATGCTAATCTTAGATTTATCAACTTCTATGCCATTTGCAGAAATTACATGCCCTAAAACTATTCCTTGTTCTACCATAAAGTGACATTTTTCAGAATTTAAAACAAGGTTAGTTTCCATGCATCTTCGAAGGATAAGTGTAAGGTTGTCTAAGCATTCATCAAAGGAGTTTCCATAGACTGTGAAATCATCCATAAAAACTTCTATGATATTTTCTACATAATCAGAAAATATGCTTACCATACACCTTTGGAAAGTGGCAGGGGCATTACAAAGACCAAATGGCATGCGTTTATAAGCAAAAGTGCCAAAGGGGCATGTGAAGGTGGTCTTTTCTTGATCCTCGGGAGCTATCACAATTTGATTATAACCTGAATAACCATCAAGAAAACAATAGTGAGTTCTACAGCAAGTCTTTCAAGCATTTGATCAATAAAAGGTAAAGGAAAGTGATCCTTGCGAGTAGTAGCATTCAATTTTCTATAGTCTATGCAAACTCGCCACCCATTTTGAATTCTTGTTGGTATCAACTCGTTATCTTCATTCTTCACCACCGTGATGCCTGACTTCTTTGGAACCACTTGTATTGGGCTCACCCACTTACTGTCAGAGATTGGATAGATAATCCCAACATCAAGGAGTTTTAAGATCTCCTTTTTCACAACTTCCATCATTGGAGGGTTCAATCTTCTTTGAGCCTCTCGTGTTGGTTTTGAACCTTCCTCAAGTAAGATGCGATGCATACACATAGTTGGGCTTATTCCCTTGATGTCTGCAATAGTCCATCCTATGGCTGTCTTATGATCTTTAAGCACTTGAATGAGCTTTTCTTCTTGCATTGGTGTGAGGTCCTTTGCAATGATTACAGGCAAGGTTTCATTGTCTCCCAAAAACACATATTTAAGATGTTCTGGCAATGGCTTCAATTCGATCTCAGGGGCCTGCACAACAGAAGGAAGAAGCTTTGTATGAGTAATAGGCAAGTCTCTCTTTAAGTTTTCATACCTTGCTTTGGGTAAGGACTGAAGAGCAAAAACTTCCTCCTTTAGTAAACTATTAAAATCAGCAAAGGGGTCTTTTTCAAAATTTTCTAGTTTTAAATTGTGGCTTATAGCCACCTCTAACTTGTCTTCTCTTCCTAGCTCGAAGATCAATAACATCAATTCCAAAAACATCATGCACATCACTAGGATATCTCAAGGCTTCAAAAATATTAAATTTAACACTTTCACCATCAAATTCCATAGTTAATGTTCCATTGTGCACATCAATTTTAGTCCCAGATGTTTTTAAGAATGGTCTACCTAACAATATAGGTGCAGCATTAGAAGAGTCATCATCTTCCATATTCAGTATGTAAAAATCTGCAGAGAAGACAAGTTCATTAACTTGGACTAGTACATCCTCAATTACCCCTTTCAGGATATGTATTAGATCTATCAGCTAATTGAATTATTACACCAGTCTCTTTTAAAGTTCCAAGATTCAAACTTTTAAAGATTGACAATGGCATAACATTAATCGTCTATCATGCATCTTTCAAATCTAATATCACCTATCTTACAAGGGATAGTGAATGTACCTGGGTCCTTGCACTTGGGAGGAAGTTTCCTTTGGATAACCGCAGATACATTCTCCCCCACACTTACCTTCTCATTACCTTGCAATTTCCTCTTGTTAGTGCACAATTCTTTTAGAAACTTTGCGTATCTTGGCACTTGCTTAATGGCATCAAGAAGAGGAATATTGACTTAAACCTTCCTAAAGGTTTCCAAAATCTCCTTTTCTTGCACATTTTTTTTTGTTTTTGGCTAACCTGCTAGGAAAAGGAGGAGGGTAAGTGCCTGTGTTAAATGAAACTTTTTTATTACTTACCTCTCTATAAAGTGGTGGAAGGTTGCTGACATATCCTTCCTTGCCTGCATTATGCTTGTCGACACCCCCATTTGCATTATCAAAATCGGTCCCTTGGTCTCCTTTGTTATTAGAGTTGACATCCTCCTTTATTTCACTTGAATTTTCAATTTCTTGATAGTTTTTAGAGCCATTGTCAACATCTATAATTAAGGGTTCCTTAGGGCCAATTTCCTTACCACTTCTCAAAGTTATGGCATGTGCATTCTCTCTTGGATTGACCTCTGGTTGAGATGGCAACTTGTTGGATTCCTTGGCTTCAAGTCTGCTTAGGGAAGTAGCCATTTGGCTCATTTAACACTCAAGGTGAGCAATTCTTTGATTGTTCTCTTGTTGATTTTGTAAAGTAGAGGCAGCAAGATTCTTTACAATTTCTTCAAGAGACATGGTTCCACTTTGGTGTTGTGTTTGGGGTGGTGGCCTCTCTTGGTATGTAGGTTTGAGGACTTGAAAATTACTTGGCCTATTGTGTGGTGGGACATATGGTGTAGACCAATTTCCATATTGCAAATTTGGGTGCTCCCTCCAACCAGGGTTGTAAGTATTGGAGTAAGGGTCATACTTACCTTGGGAAGGCCCTGGGAATCCTCCTACAACATTAGCTTGCTCCATGGAATCTTCTTGTAAGGTTGGACACATATCAGTAGGGTGTCCTTTGTTGGAGCAAACTCCACAAGTCTTGGCTTGTTGCATTTTACCTACAGCCATTTGTTGCACAAGAGATGTTAGATTAGCAATTTGTTTTTCCAAAGAAGAAGTACTTACCTCGTGTGCTTGCTTAGATAGTGGTGGTGGATCACGCCTTGTATTAAATTGTTGAGAATTGGCAGCCATGTTTGCTATCAAGTTTTGGGCTTCTTGAGGAGTCTTATCCACTAAAGCTCCTCCACTAGCTGCATCTATCATACTTCTATCATGGGGTAATAGTCCCTCATAGTAATATTGGATCAATAGTTGCTCATGAATTTGGTGATGTGGGCAACTAGCACATAATCGTTTAAATCTTTCCCAATATTCATAGAGTGACTCACCATTAAATTGCCTAATTCCACAAATTTCTTTGCGGATGTTGGCTGCCCTAGAAGTAGGAAAATATCTTTCCAAGAAGAGTTTCTTCATATCATCCCAAGTGTTGATGGTCCCAGAAGGTAAGTAGTAAAGCCAATCCTTGGCTTCATCTGCCAGAGAGAATGGAAAGGCCCTTAGCTTGATTTGCTCTTCACTAACCCCAGCAGGCTTCATGGTGGAGCAAACAACATGGAACTCCTTTAGATGTTTGTGTGGATCTTCACCTGCAAGACCATGAAAAGTTGGTAAAAGATGTATCAAACCAGATTTTAATTCAAAAGCAACATCTAAAGTAGGGTAAGTTATGCAAAGGGGTTGTTGGTTCATAGTGGGTGCTGCCAACTCCTTCAAGGTTCTATTAGCATTTTGAGCCATGGTGTCCTCTTTTGAATCACTAGAGAATTCAAAAGTGGGATTGAACGTGGGCTCGGTGGAAGGTGGATCGTTGGAAGTCGATGGTGGTGGTTGGGGCGTTTGTAGCGCCGCACTTTGGGTTGCTTGAATGTAATCTCCAATCTTTCGAAGTCTTAACTAGAGTCCTCGTCAGACATGCAAACCCTGCAAGGAAGAGTCCTCGTCAGACATGCAAACCCTGCAAGGATTATTAAATATCAAAAACAAATATGAAAAAGCTTCAGTTACAAGGTAATTAAATATTCTTAGATTTAGATGTTGATCATTAATTACAAAATATTATTATCAATTAAATAGTCAACCGTAGCATAACAACAAGCTCTGTTACACCATCTTCCCTTACTGAGTCGTTAGTTAAAACAAGCTCTTTAACTAATCTCTAACTACTTAACCTACCTAGAACAAGTGCTCTAGATATAAGTTGTAGTAGCATTAACAACTAGAAAGATATGGGTTGACATTAGATAACAAACACATAAGCTCGGTTCATTTAATCTAAACCTCAATTCTCCTCCATCCCTAGTGATTAACTCCATAAGCAATTACGGACTTATGTTTTTAATCTGGCAGTCGATTATTCAATTAAATTAAATAGTGGGCCCTACCATCTAATCAAGTAAATAATCATGCAAATGTGCTCAGAGAATCTTGGATACTTAATCAACAATTATATTATAAGCTCAAAATCTCACAACATTCTTTTTCCAAGAACAATCAATTTACCTTATAACTGAATAAGAAACCTACTCACTAGTCATATTCAAGATCATAAATTTCAAGTTTAATATTATAAAGATATCAAGAATCATGCAAAAGACAATCAATATATCAATCTTCAATAATATAAACAAGAAATCTGGAATCAAGATTATAAACTAGCAAGAACTAAACAAATAATATGAAAAACAAAACAAGAATCAAAATAATTATCACTAAAGAAATCAGCAACCATATAACATTATAAAATAGATAAAACCTAATAAACCTAAGGGAAGAATCAGTTTAAATAAAGAAAAGAAAAGAAAACAATTTAATCCTAAAAACTATAAAGAAATTGCTTTTCTTTGAAAAATATTAAATACAAAATTAAATCTGTTTCTATTAGGTAGACTAAAAAGAAAATAATTTTATAACATAAAAGAAAGAAATCAGCAAGACCAATGATAAAGCAAAGAAAAAAAAATAAAATTTTTAAAGAAAAAGAAATCAGCAATATCAAAATTAAAAGAAAGAAAATAAAACTTTTATTAAAACCCTAAAGAAAACCTTACAAAAGACTAAGAGGGAAGAGGGAGGAGAGGGATGTAAGGGGATCCTGTTTATGAGAGCCTTGTGCTCTTTATATAGGCCTAAGGAAGAGTTTAAAAGACTTTCCTAAGCAATGTGGGATTCAGATAAGAGTTTACTTGGGAAACAAGTAATTTGACTAGTCAAACTCTTACCTTTATCTCATCATCTTTTTACAATTATTTTCTAAGTAAAATTCCTAAGACCTATTTTTATTAATTAATTACAGATCGAAGACATAATAAAATTAAGAAATTATCTTGTCTCAACAAAATCTGATCTTGAACTTGCTTTGTTGGAATTTCTTCTCAATCCCGTTTTCTCTACCTAGAATTTCGTACTGATTTTGTCCAGACGTTTGACCCAACAAATGAACTCCAATTTTTGCGATCTTGTGCATTCTGGAAACTTTGAGAAGTCCTCTACAACTTCCATGAAGGCCACTTCTTGAGATCAGGTCGTTAAATTGGTCAAAAATGTGAATCTTTCAAGCTGGACAGAAAATACTGCACTTTGCTCTTTTTAGTTTCTTTTTATTCCAACTTATATATTTAATACCTAAAATATAAAATAAACATTAGTAAGCTCTTTTAGACATAAAACATCAATAAAGAAAATATATTAGCACGTATAAAATTTACAAAATATCATCCTATCAGTCCACATGGTTTATGATGTTTTTATGTGATTTGGAGAGAAACACCAGCTGTTTTGTGCAGAAAAAGTTACATTTTCGGACTTGACTCCTAGTGTCAATTAGGGTACGAGCAGCCGACTGCCTTAAAGGGAAGTCGACTGCCTAGAGATAACCAAAACACCGTTTTTCTAACTGAGAAAACCAACTGACTGTTATACATGCCAGTCGAATGCTATTTACCCAGAAGCATTCTGATGGAGATCCACTTGCTCATGATGTTCGTGATGCTAAGGATCCATTAGTCATCCAAGGAGGTCCAATTACCCGAGCTCGAGCCAAGAAGATGCAACAAGCCCTGACCTCATTAATGCAACAAGGTCTGGCATCATTGAAGTGTCAAGGAAGCTTCCATGAAGAGTCCCAAGTCATCTATACTTGCTTGGAAGCCCAAACGACATGAGCATGGCTTACTGTCTTATTTTAGCTTAACAATAAGATGGGCTAAGTGTTTGAATAGCCCACGTTTGAGTCTTGTTGTGTCTTGGACTATTTATTTTATGTAATTAGGTTTAGGTATGAATTTGGGTTTAGTCTTACTTTCTGTTGGTGTTAATTCCAACCCACTTGTTTATGGGCTTAAGTGCTAGATATTATTATAAATACCTTGTAAACGCTATTGATGAACAGATCAGTTTTGAATTTCAGAATTCGAGTGTTCCTTTCTCTTGGGTTCCCTCTTTACTAGGCTTATCAAGGTCTTCTTCCTTGTGGCGCCTCCTTCTTCACCATCCACCATTACTATACCTTAGGTTCTCGAATTCTTATTCGTAGGGTCAAAGTCCAATACTTTTAGGTTCGAGTCTCTTTAGGCTTCGGGTCTAGGTTTTCAGAAGTTGTCATTCTTCATCCTTGCTTCAGTCCTGTTGCATTTTGAGCTCCTTCTAACTCCAAGCTACGTTTTCTCTTGTCCGTGCACATCAGTTGGTATCAGAGCTCAAGTTTCGATTTTCGATTTGTCTATGTCACTCACTTTTCGATTTCTGGTTTGTCTGTGTCAGTCGCTTTTCGATTTCTGGTTTGTCAGTGCGTCACTCACTTTTCAATCACAACCCTAGCCGCATCCTTCCAAAAAAAAACCCTAACAGCATCCCTCTAAAAAAAACCCAAGCTGCATCCCTCCAAAAAAAACTTTAGCCGCATCCCTCCAAAAACCCTAGTCGCATCTCTCCAAAAAAAAACCTTAGCCGCATCCCTCCAAAAACCCTAGCCGCATCCCTCCAAAAAACCCTAGCCGCATCCCTCCCAAACCCTAGCCGCATCCCTCCCAAACCCTAGCCGCATCCCTCCAAAAACCCTAGCCACACTTCTTCAGCCACTTATTTCAACCCTAGCCGCACCCCTACTCTTTTCAAGGAAGCCGCAAAATCAGATAAAAAAAAAGAGAAAAAAATTACGATACTGTTCAAAAAAAATTAGGTTGAGTATTTCTTCACAACCCTAGCCGCACCCCTACTCTTTTCAAGGAAACCGCAAAATCAGAAAAAAAAAAAAAAGGAAAAGAAGAAAAAAAAATTACGGTATTGTTCAAACACTGTTCAAACAGAAAATTTTTGTTGAGTTAGGAGGCGTGCGAGCACCTGTTTTAAAGAAAACAACGAAATAAAACGAACCCGTGAAATGAATTTTACGGGCCCCACCCTATCTTGGCCAAATTCCATCATTTTCCTATAGTTTTAGGCCATTTTTTATTTTTTTTATCATTCTAGTATTTTTATTTTTTGATTATTTTTTTATTCTGTCTTTTCTTTCTTTGAGTCATCCTAGCCCTAGCCGTACCTTTCTGTGAAAAAAAAAAAGAAAAAAAAGGAATTCGAAAAAAAATTCAAAAAAAAAATACTTGGTGAAAATACCTGGTGAATTAGTTGATTCTGCGAGGTTAAGTCTTTGACTGAGTCTCTAGTGCGATTGTGAACCTATAGAGTTGAGGTAGAGTAAGGGAAAAAGGCATGAGTGTGTGAGAAACATTAGTAGAGAAAAGCCAAATTACTTGAGTGAAACACGAGTGTAAACACGTGAGGATATTACTTGTTGAAAATGTCTTTTGAAGGTGATAAGTCAGACTTTAAAAAGATTGAATTCATGCTTCAGGGAATGCAACAACAGTTCCAATGGATGGATGTGAAATTCAAAGACATTATGATAAGTTGAACCAACATGAAGCTCGGTTTGCAAAGATCCAACAAGGTGATACTTCCCATCTAAAAAGTAAGATTGTTGCCAATGACGAGTATGATGATAATGTTGGGTATGACTTGAACGAAGAATCTGGGATAGATAGACATCATAGAAGGTACCATGGGTATAGAGATCAAGTTGATAGAGCCCGTGATAGAGGCAAGGAGAAGATGGATGGAAACCTTGGCAGCATAAAATTGAAGATTCCTCCTTTCCAAGGCAAGAATGATCCTGAGGCATATTTGGAGTGGGAAAGGAAGATTGAAATGGTGTTTGACTGCCACCACAACTCTGAGGAAAAGAAGGTCAAACTTGCAGCAGTTGAGTTCACAGAGTATGCTATGGTTTGGTGGGATCAGTTAGTCACTAGCAGAAGAAGATATGGAGATTCTCCAGTGTCCACATGGGATGAGATGAAGCACATCATGAATAAGAGATTTGTTCCTATGCATTACTACAGAGAGTTATACCAGAAACTCTAAGGTCTTACCCAGGGCTCAAAAAGTGTTAAGGATTACTACAAAGAGATGAAATAACCATGATCTGAGCCAATATCTAGGAGGATGCAGAAGCTACTATGGCTCATTTTCTCCAAGGCTTAAACCGTGAGATTGCTAATGTAGTAGAGTTGCAGCATTACATGGATTTAGAGGAGATGCTGCATGTGGCCATCAAAGTGGAAAGGCAACTCCAAAGGAAAGGTACATCCCGTTTCACATCTAGTTCAGTTCCTGTTTGGAAATCTAACACCTTTCGTAGGGATGATAAGCCTGTGTCTGCGCCTAAGTCAGAGAGCTTTGCTAAGCCCAAGCCTGAGGGCCCTCCAAAGTCCAAGACTGAACCTGCCCAAGCATCCTAGAGTAGGACACGTGACATTAAGTGTTTCAAGTGTTTAGGTCGTGGACATATTGCCTCATAGTGTCCCAACCGTAGAGTGATGATCATGCATGGGAATGGCGATGTTGAGAGTGAAGGTTCTGAAGTCGGTGTTGAAGATGAGATGCTTGCGTTAGAAGATGCTGAAGAAGAAGAAGTTGTCGAGTATGCTGCTCATGGTGAAGCACTTGTTGCCAGGCGTGCTCTTAATACCCATGTGAAGTTTGAAGATGAGGCATAGCGTGAGAACATCTTCCATACGAGGTGTCATATTAGTGACAAGGTATGCACTGTAATCATTTATGGTGGGAGTTGTACTAATGTTGCTAGCACATACTTTGTTGATAAATTAAAGTTGCCCACTACCAAGCATCACCATCCATATAAGTTGCAGTGGATTAATGACTGTGGTGAAGTGAATGTGGTGAAACAAGTCTTGGTTCCTTTTCATATTGGAAGGTATCGAGATGAGGTGTTGTGTGACGTGGTGCCCACGCAAGCTAGCCACCTATTGCTGGGTAGACTGTGGTAGTATGATCGGAGAGTCATCCATGACGGTTACACTAACCGTTACTGATAGGATGATATTTTGTAAATTTTATATGTGCTAATATATTTACTTTATTGATTTTTATGCCTAAAAGAGCTTACTAATGTTTATTTTATGTTTTAGGTATTAAATATCAAAGTTGGAATTAAAAGAAGCTAAAAAGAGCAAAGTGCAGTATTTTCTGTCCAGCTTGAAAGATTGACGTTTTTGACCAATTTAGCGACCTGATCTCAAGAAGTGGCCTTCATAGAAGTTGTAGAAGACTTCCCCAGGTTTCCAAATGTCCAAGATCGAAAAAATCGAAGTTCATTTGATGGGTCAAACGTCTAGACAAAATCAGTACAAAATTCTGGGCAAAAAAACGAGATTGAGGAGAAATTCCAACAAAGCAAGTTCAAGACCAGATTTTGTCTTAGATCTGTAATTAATTAATAAAAATAGGCCTTAGGAATTTTAATTAGAAAATAATTGTAAAAAGATGATGAGATAAAGGTGAGAGTTTTACTAGTCAAATTACTTGTTTTCCAAGTAAACTCTTATCTGAATCCCACATTGCTTAGGAAAGTCTTTTAAACTCTTCCTTTGGCCTATATAAAGAGCACAAGGCTCTCATAAACAACATCCCTCACATCCCTCTCTTCCCCCTCTTCTCTCTTGTTTAGTTTTAGAGTAGATTTAATAGAAATTTTATTTTTATTATTTCTTTATTATTTTTAATTCTGATTTTGTTTTCTTCATTTAAATTAATATTGTTTGTGTGTTCTTACTTGCTAGTTATAATCTTGATTAGTAATTCTGATTTTATATTATTAAAGATTGCTTCTTTGATTGTTTCTTGCATGATATTTGTAATCTTTATAATATATAACTTGAATTTTATGATCTTGAATATGTCTAGTGAGTAGTTTTCTTATTCAGTTATGAGGTAAATTGATTATTCTTGGGAAAAGCATGTTGTGAGATTCTTGAACCTATTATATAATTGTTGATTAAGTATTCAAGATTCTTTGAGCACATTATAATGATTGTTTGTTTAATTAGATAGGGTGCACACTATTTAGTTAAATTAAATAATTACCGCCAGATTAAAAACATAAGTCTGTAATTGCTTGTGGAGTTAATCACTAGGGATCTAGGAGAATTAAGGTTTAAGTTAAATAAACTGCGTTGAGTGAGTTTGTTACTTAATGTTGACTCAAATCTTTCTAGATATTAATGCTGCTATTAAACTCAATCTATAGCGCTGAGCATAGGTAAATTTTGATAGTTAGAGATTAATTAAGATGCTGAACCTTTAATTAACAACACAATAAGGAAAGATAGGTGTAATTGGACGCTGGGGAATTACACTACGTCTGACTACTTAATTGACAATGATCTTAAATAATCAATGATCAACATCTAAATCTAAGAATAATTAAATGCCTCGTAACTGAAGCTTTTTACTATTTGTCTTTGATATTTAATAATTCTTGTTTTCTTTAATTTAGAATAGTCTCCAAAACCCCCAAATTTCTTCTTTCCCTAAACCCTAAAATTAGATTTTTAATTTAGTAATTAACTTAAATAATTCAGTCTCTGTGGGTTCGACCATTGCTCCGCTATCTACATAGTAGAGTTAGGAAATTTTATTTTTGGTGACTGACGACACATCAAATTTTGGCGCCGTTGTCGGGGACTGAAATTTGTTTAGGTTAATTATTTTAATTTAAAGTCTAATTTTTTTTTCTTTTCCTTTTCTTTTCTTTTTCAGGGATTGCTTGTCTGACAAGGATTCTTGCCACAAACTTCAAAATATTAGGGACTATATACAAGCAACCCAAAGCACAGTGCCACAAGCACCACAACATCCACCACCACTACCTCTAAAGACGAGAAGTGAGAGGACTCCATGGAGCAAGCTTATGAACCACACTATAATTATGACCCATACTATAATTATGAACCACACTACAATACCTACTATCAAGGATGGTGGGATCATTCTAATTTTAGTTATGGGAATCAATATGACGTTTACAATGTGCCATTCCAAGTGATGAGTGTCGTCAGTCACCAAAAACAAAATTTCCTAACTCTACTATGTAGATAGCGAAGCAAGGGTCGAACCCACAGAGACTGAATTTTTTTAAGTTAATTATTAAATTAAAAATCTAATCTTAGGGTTTAGGGAAAGAAGAAGTTTGGGGGTTTTCAGACTATTCTAAAATAAAGAAAACAAGAATTATTAAATATAAAAAAAACAAATAGAAAAAAGCTTCAGTTACGAGGCAATCAATCATTCTTGGATTTTGATGTTGATCATTGATTACAAAACATTACTGTCAATTAAACAGTCAACTGTAGCATAACAACAAGCTCTGTTACACCATCTTTCCTTACTGAGTCGTTAGTTAAAACAAGCTCTTTAACTAATCTCTAACTACATAACCTACCTAGAACAAGCTCTCTAGATATAAGTTGTAGCAGCATTAACAACAAGAAAGATATAGGTTGACATTAGATAACAAACACATAAGCTCAGTTCATTTAATCTAAACCTTAATTCTCCTCCATCCCTAGTGATTAACTCCACAAGCAATTACGGACGTATGTTTTTAATCTAGCAGTAGATTATTTAATTTCACTAAATAGTGTGCACCCTATCTAATCAAACAAACAATCATTATAATGTGCTCAGAGAATCTTGGATACTTAATTAACAATTATATAATAGGTTCAAGAATCTCACAACATGCTTTTCCCAAAAATAATCGATTTACCTCATAACTGAATAAAAAATCTACTCACTAGACATATTCAAGATCATAAAATTCAAGTTATATTTATAAAGATTACAAATATCATGCAAGAAACAATCAAAGAAGCAATCTTTAATAATATAAAATCAGAATTAATAATCAAAATTATAAACTAACAAGCAAGAACACACAAACAATATAAATTTAAATAAAGAAAACAAATTCAGAAATAATAATAATAAAAAAATCAACAACTAATTAAAAATAAAGAAAAAAAATAAAATTTTATTAAAAACCCTAAAGAAAATCCTACAAGACTAAAAGAAGAGGGAGGAGAGGGATCTTGTTTAAGAGAGCCTTGTGCTCTTTATATAGGCCTAAGGAAGAGTTTAAAAGACTTTCCTAAGCAATGTGAGATTCAGATAAGAGTTTACTTGGAAAACAAGTAATTTGACTAGTCAAACTCTTACCTTTATCTCATTATCTTTTTACAACTATTTTCTAAGTAAAATTCCTAAGGCCTATTTTAATTAATTAATTACAGATCTAAGACAAAATAAAATTAAGAAATTATCTTCTCTCAACAAAATCTGGTCTTGAACTTGCTTTGTTGGAATTTCTTCTCAATCTCGTTTTTCTGCCCAGAATTTCGTACTGATTTTGTCCAGACGTTTGACCCACCAAATGAACTCTGATATTTACGATCTTGGACATTCTGGAAACCTTGAGAAGTCTTCTATAACTTCCATGAAGGCCACATCTTGAGATCAGGTCGTTAAATTGGTCAAAAACGTCAATCTTTCAAGCTAGATAGAAAATACTGCACTTTGCTCTTTTTAGCTTCTTTTAATTCCAACTTTTATATTTAATACCTAAAACATAAAATAAACATTAGTAAGCTCTTTTAGGCATAAAACATCAATAAAGTAAATATATTAGCACATATAAAATTTACAAAATATCATCCTATCAAATTCCCCCACACTTAGCTTTTGCTAGTCCTCTAGCAAAACCTTAGCTAACTAATTCCTAAAGAACTAAATCCTAAAATCCTAACTCACTTTCTTAGGAATCACGATTGGATTTAGCATATGCAATAAGCCTTTAAACCCCTTGGTCACCCCTAGTGGACTAGTTGTGTCTCGTAAGGGCTTTCAGAAGATATACCCACAAAATCTTTTACTTAAGACTCAATCCTAAAAATTCAAAATAAGACTCAAAAATTTAAAAATTAAGACTCAAAACAAGATTAAGATCATGGACATATTTTCTAATCTTTCAATTCTTAACTCATAACTTCAACAAGAGTCAAATAATCAAGTCAATCATATTCTAATCATTATTTCTCATATTCATGCATACTTCTGAATAAATTCATGCAAAATTCACAATCAACACAATTGAAACATATAACATCAACTTTGCAATTATCCATTTTACATTACTACAAACAAAGTCAATAGATCAATAACTTTTTCTTTTTTTTTTTTCTTTAGAGGTTTTAATAATGGTTTCCTTAAGTACTTACTTGCCTTTTTATGCGAATGTTAATATTGGTGATACCAACACCCGGTTACTCAATAAGTAAGCCCTCTTTTAGAGTGCTTTGCATACTCATATTTTAAGTCACTTCAAGAATTTAATCAACAAGATCGAGTAACTCAAAACATTGGAGTAGAATTTAAAGCTTCCAACCTCTATTTTTCTTCTCTTTTTATGTTTTTTTTTGTTCTTGTCTATTTATTCTTTGCTTATACCAACTTCAATGAACTAATCAAATTATCCATATCATATGAGCAATCATATTTAATCATGAACTCACATAAATTCTTTAGAAAGTATTCACTTCAACAATAATAACAATCAAAATACTCTTAACTTTCCTATAAAACTTTGTTTTAGTTTAGAATCAATCCTTAAAAGAAAGAAAACATATCATGATCTTTTAAAACTCTTAAAAATTTGACCTCCTTTTTTTTTCAAAAAAAAATTTCCAGTTCCTAAAAAAAAAACTCTATAGACTCATAAACCAATATTCTCCCCCTACACTTAAATCTTACTTTGTCCTCAAAGTAAGTCTAGCATGCAAAGAAGAACAATAAAAAACTCAAAAATTAAATAGTAATACAAGAAAGGGAAAGAAATACTCCCTCGTTTTGCATCCTTGGGTTGCCTCCAAAGTAGCGCTTTTGTTTAATGTCGTTTGCTCGACTGCTCCACCTTCCATCATCCAATCCCAGACCTCAACGTTTTTATCGGTTCTTGAGTTCCTCATTCTCAAGATTTTTGCTCATGGCTATTTCTAGCTCATCTTTAAGAACCTGCTTTTCATCACCTTTTAATTTCCTCTTGGAAGTGCATAGTTCCCTTAAAAACTTGGCATCGCAAAGCACTTGATCATTAATTTCGTCAAGGAGAGGAATATTGACTTCCATTTTCCTAAATGTCTTCAATGTCTCCTTGTCTTGCTCTTCATTTGTAGCTCTTGCAAACCTACTAGGAAAATGAGGAGGGTAAGTAGAAGCATTAAAAGGAATTTGTTTATCACTTACCTCAGCTTTGAATTCCTTGATTTCAACATCCTCATAGTGCTTTATAAAGTTGTCGAAATTCTCTCTCCCTTTTACCTTGTGCATGTCAACAACTCCACCTTTAATATAGACATTGGATTCATCCTCCCTTTCTATAAAGTTGTCGACATCTTCATGTACACTTTCCTTGGATTCAATTGCCCTTTCACTTTTCAAGGTGATGTTAGTAACATTATCTCTTGTATTCTCCACAGGTTGAGAGGTCATAGCTTCAATGTTACTTATGGAATTCATTATTTAACTCACATGGTGATCAATATTCTTAATATAAACATCAACCTCTTGTGACAATTGTAAAGTTTTAATCTCAAGAGTCTTAACAATATCTTCAAGAGACAAACCTGATTCTTGAGGTGGAGGCATACCTGAGTCTTGAGGTGGAGCTTGATATGTATCTTGGAATTGCACATTGTAAACCTCATATTGATTCCCATAACTAAAATTAGAATGATCCCACCATCCTTGATAGTTGGTATCGTAGTGTGGTTCATAATTATAGTATGGGTCATAATCATAGTGTGGTTCGTAAGCTTGCTCCATGGAGTCCTCTCACTTCTCATCTTGGGATGTTGTGGTGTTTGTGGCACGACGCTTTGGGTTGCTTGTATATAGTCCCTAATCTTTTGAAGTTTGTGACTAGAATCCTTGTCAGACAAGCAATCCCTGAAAAAGAAAAGAAAAGGAAAAGAAAAAAAATTAGACTTTAAATTAAAATAATTAACCTAAACAAATTTCAATCCCCGGCAACGGTGCTAAAATTTGATGAGTGTCGTCAGTCATCAAAAATAAAATTTCCTAACTCTACTATGTAGATAGCGGAGCAAGGGTCGAACCATAGAGACTGAATTTTTTTTAAGTTAATTATTAAATTAAAAATCTAATCTTAGGGTTTAGGAAAAGAAGAAGTTTGGGGGTTTTGGAGACTATTCTAAAATAAAGAAAACAAGAATTATTAAATATAAAAAAAAAACAAATAGCAAAAAGCTTCAGTTACGAGGCAATCAATCATTCTTGGATTTTGATGTTGATCATTGATTACAAAACATTACTGTCAATTAAACAGTCAACCGTAGCATAACAACAAGCTCTGTTACACCATCTTTCCTTACTGAGTCGTTAGTTAAAACAAGCTCTTTAACTAATCTCTAACTACATAACCTACCTAGAACAAGCTCTCTAGATATAAGTTGTAGCAGCATTAACAACAAGAAAGATATGGCTTGACATTAGATAACAAACACCTAAGCTCGGTTCATTTAATCTAAACCTTAATTCTCCTCCATCCTAGTGATTAACTCCACAAGCAATTACGGACTTATGTTTTTAATCTGGCAGTAGATTATTTAATTTAACTAAATAGTGTGCACCCTATCTAATCAAACAAACAATCATTATAATGTGCTCAGAGAATCTTGGATACTTAATTAACAATTATATAATAGGTTCAAGAATCTCACAACATGCTTTTCCCAAGAATAATCAATTTACCTCATAACTGAATAAGAAAACTACTCACTAGACATATTCAAGATCATAAAATTCAAGTTATATATTATAAAGATTACAAATATCATGCAAGAAACAATCAAAGAAGCAATCTTTAATAATATAAAATCAGAATTAATAATCAAAATTATAAACTAACAAGCAAGAACACACAAACAATATAAATTTAAATAAAGAAAATAAATTCAGAAATAATAATAATAATAAAATCAACAACTAATTAAAAATAAAGAAAAAAATAAAATTTTATTAAAAACCCTAAAGAAAATCCTACAAGACTAAAAGAAGAGGGAGGAGAGGGATCTTGTTTATGAGAGCCTTGTGCTCTTTATATAGGCCTAAGGAAGAGTTTAAAAGACTTTCCTAAGCAATGTGGTATTCAGATAAGAGTTTACTTGGAAAACAAGTAATTTGACTAGTCAAACTCTTACCTTTATCTCATCATCTTTTTACAACTATTTTCTAAGTAAAATTCCTAAGGCCTATTTTTATTAATTAATTACAGATCTAAGACAAAATAAAATTAAGAAATTATCTTCTCTCAACAAAATCTGGTCTTGAACTTGCTTTGTTGGAATTTCTTCTCAATCTCGTTTTTCTGCCCAGAATTTCGTACTGATTTTGTCCAGACGTTTGACCCACGAAATGAACTCTGATATTTGCGATCTTGGACATTCTGGAAACCTTGAGAAGTCTTCTACAACTTCCATGAAGGCCACATCTTGAGATCAGGTCGTTAAATTGATCAAAAACGTTAATCTTTCAAGCTGGACAAAAAATACTGCACTTTGCTCTTTTTAGCTTCTTTTAATTCCAACTTTGATATTTAATACCTAAAACATAAAATAAACATTAGTAAGCTCTTTTAGGCATAAAACATCAATAAAGTAAATATATTAGCACATATAAAATTTACAAAATATCATCCTATCACCAAGATACATATCAAGCTCCACCTCAAGACTCAGGTATGCCTCCACCTCAAGAATCAGGTATGTCTCTTGAAGATATTGTTAAGACTCTTGAGATTAAAACTTTACAATTGTCACAAGAGGCTGATGTTTATATTAAGAATATTGATCACCATGTGGGTCAAATATTGAATTCCATAAGTAACATTGAAGCTATGACCTCTCAACCTGTAGAGAATCCAAGAGATAATGTTACTAACATTACCTTGAAAAGTGAAAGGGCAATTGAATCCAAGGAAATTGCACATGAAGATGTCGACAACTTTATAGAAAGGGAGGATGAATCCAATGTCTATATTAAAGGTGGAGTTGTTGACATGCACAATGTAAAAGAGAGAGAATTACGACAACTTTATAAAGCACTATGAGGATGTTGAAATCAAGGAATTGAAAGCTGAGGTAAGTGATAAACAAATTCCTTTTAATGCTTCTACTTACCCTCTGATGAGTGTCGTCAGTCACCAAAAATAAAATTTCCTAACTCTACTATGTAGATAGCGGAGCAAGGGTCGAACCCACAGAGACTGAATTATTTAAGTTAATTGTTAAATTAAAAATCTAATCTTATGGTTTAGGGAAAGAAGAAATTTGGGGGTTTTGGAGACTATTCTAAAATTAAAAAAAACAAGAATTATTAAATATAAAAAAACAAATAGCAAAAAGCTTCAGTTACGAGGCATTTAATTATTCTTGGATTTAGATGTTGATCATTGATTATTTAAGATCATTGTCAATTAAGTAGTCAACCGTAGTATAATTCCCCAGCGTCCAATTACACCTATCTTTCCTTACTGTGTTGTTAATTAAAGGCTCAGCGTCTTAATTAATCTCTAACTATCAAAATTTACCTATGCTCAGCGCTATAGATTAAGTTTTAATAGCAGCATTAATATCTAGAAAGATTTGAGTCAACATTAAGTAACAAACTCACTCAGCGCGGTTTATTTAACTTAAACCTTAATTCTCCTAGATCCCTAGTGATTAACTCCACAAGCAATTACAGACTTATGTTTTTAATCTGGCGATAGATTATTTAATTTAACTAAATAGTGTGCACCCTATCTAATCAAATAAACAATCATTATAATGTGCTCAGAGAATCTTGGATACTTAATCAACAATTATATAATAGGTTCAAGAATCTCACAACATGCTTTTCCCAAGAATAATCAATTTACCTCATAACTGAATAAGAAAACTACTCACTAGACATATTCAAGATCATAAAATTCAAGTTATATATTATAAAGATTACAAATATCATGCATGAAACAATCAAAGAAGCAATCTTTAATAATATAAAATCAGAATTACTAATCAAGATTATAAACTAGCAAGCAAGAACACACAAACAATATTAATTTAAATAAAGAAAACAAAATAATAAAGAAATCAGCAACTAATTAAAAATAAAGAAAAAAAATAAAATTTTATTAAAAACCCTAAAGAAAATCCTACAAGACTAAAAGAGAAGAGGAAGGAGAGGGATGTTGTTTATGAGAGCCTTGTGCTCTTTATATAGGCCTAAGGAAGAGTTTAAAAGACTTTCCTAAGCAATGTGGGATTCAGGTAAGAGTTTACTTGGGAAACAAGTAATTTGACTAGTCAAACTCTTATCTTTATCTCATCATCTTTTACAATTATTTTCTAAATAAAATTCCTAAGGCCTATTTTTATTAATTAATTACAGATCTAAGACAAACTAAAATTAAGAAATTATCTTCTCTCAACAAAATCTGGTCTTGAACTTGCTTTGTTGGAATTTCTTTTCAATCTCGTTTTTCTGTCCAGAATTTCGTACTGATTTTGTCCAGACGTTTGACCCATCAAATGAACTCTGATTTTTTACGATCTTGGACATTCTGGAAACCTTGAGAAGTCTTCTACAACTTCCATGAAGGCCACTTCTTGAAATCAGGTCGTTAAATTGGTCGAAAACGTAAATCTTTCAAGCCGGACAGAAAATACTGCACTTTGCTCTTTTTAACTTCTTTTTAACTTCTTTTTATTCCAACTTTGATATTTAATACCTAAAACATAAAATAAACATTAGTAAGCTCTTTTAGGCATAAAACATCAATAAAGCAAATATATTAGCACATATAAAATTCACAAAATATCATCCTATCAAATTCCCCCACACTTAGCTTTTGCTAGTCCTCTAGCAAACCTTAGCTAACTAATTCCTAAAGAACTAAATCCTAAAATCCTAACTCACTTTCGTAGGAATCACGATTGCATTTAGCATATGCAATAAGCCTTTAAACCCCTAGGTCACCCCTAATGGACGAGTTGTGTCTCGTGAGGGCTTTCAGAAGATATACCCACAAAATCTTTTACTTAAGACTCAATCCTAAAAATTCAAAATAAGACTCAAAAATTTAAAAATTAAGACTCAAAACAAGATTAAGATCATGGACATATTTTCAAATCTTTCAATTCTTAACTATAACTTCAACAAGAGTTAAATAATCAAGTCAATCATATTCTAATCATTACTTCTCATATTCATGCATACTTCTAAATAAATTCATGCAAAATTCACAATCAACACAACTGAAACATATAACATCAACTTTGCAATTATCCATTTTACATTACTACAAACAAAGTCAATAGATCAAGAATTTTTTTTTCTATTTTCTCTTTTTTTTTTCTTTTGAGGTTTCAATAATGGTTTCCCTAAGTACTTACTTGCCTTTTTACGCGAATGTTAATATTGGTGATACCAACACCCGGTTACTCAACAAGTAAGCCCTCTTTTAGAGTGCTTTGCATACTCATATTTTAAGTCACTTCAAGAATTTAATCAACAAGATCGAGTAACTCAAAACATTGGAGTAGAATTTAAAGCTTTCAACCTCTATTTTTCTTCTCTTTTTATTTTTTATGTTCTTGTCTATTTATCCTTTGCTTATACCAACTTCAATGAAATAATCACATTATCAATATCATATGAGCAATCATATTTAATCATGAACTCACATAAATTCTTTAGAAAGTACTCACTTCAACAATAATAACAATCAAAGTACTCTTAACTTTCTTATAAAACTTTGTTTTAGTTTAGAATCAATCCTTAAAAAAAAGAAAACATATCATGATCTTTAAAAATCTTAAAAATTTGACCCTTTTTTTTTCAAAAAAAAATAGCAGTTAAAAAAAATAAAAAACTCTATAGACTCATAAACCAATATTCCCCCCCACACTTAAATCTTACTTTGCCCTCAAAGTAAGTCTAGCATGCAAAGAAGAACAATAAAAAACTCAAAAATTAAATGGTAATACAAGAAAAGGAAGAAATACTCCCTCGTTTTACATCCTTGGGTTGCCTCCCAAGTAGCGCTTTTGTTTAATGTCGTTAACTCGACTGCTCCACCTTCCATCATCCAATCCCAAACCTCAACTTTTTTATCGGTTTCTTGAGTTCCTCATTCTCAAGATTTTTGCTCATTGCTATTTCTAGCTCATCTTTAAGAACCTGCTTTTCATCACCTTTTAATTTCCTCTTGGAAGTGCATAGTTCCCTTAAAAACTTGGCATCACAAGGCACTTGATCATTAATTTCATCAAGGAGAGGAATATTCACTTCCATTTTCCTAAATGTCTTCAATGTCTCCTTGTCTTGCTCTTCGTTTGTAGCTCTTGCAAACCTACCAGGAAAAGGAGGAGGGTAAGTAGAAGAATTAAAAGGAATTTGTTTTTCACTTACCTCAGCTTTGAATTCTTTGATTTCAACATCCTCATAGTGCTTTATAAAGTTGTCGAAATTCTCTCTCCCTTTTACATTGTGCATGTCAACAACTCCATCTTTAAGATAGAAATTGGATTTATCCTCCCTTTCTATAAAGTTGTCGACATCTTCATGTGCACTTTCCTTGGATTCAATTTCCCTTTCACTTTTCAATGTGATGTTAGTAACATTATCTCCTGGATTCTCCACAGGTTGAGAGGTCATAGCTTCAATGTTACTTAAAGAATTCATTATTTGACTCACATGCTTATCAATATTCTTAATATAAACATCAGCCTCTTGTGAAAATTGTAAAGTTTTAATCTCAAGAGTCCTAACAATATCTTCAAGAGACATACCTGATTCTTGAGGTGGAGGCATACCTGAGTCTTGAGGTGGAGCTTGATTTGTATCTTGGAATGGCATATTGTAAACCTCATATTGATTCCCATAACTAAAATTAGAATGATCCCACCATCCTTGATAGTAGGTACCGTAGTGTGGTTCATAATTATAGTATGGGTCATAATTATAGTGTGGTTCATAACCTTGCTCCATGGAGGCCTCTTACTTCTTGTCTTGGCTGGTAGTGATGGATGTTGTGGTGCTTGTGGCACCACGCTTTGAGTTGCTTGTATGTACTCCCTAATCTTTTGAAGTTTGTGACTAGAATCCTTCTCAAACAAGCAATCCCTGAAAAAGAAAAGAAAAAAAAATTAGACTTAAAATTAAAATAATTAACTTAAACAAATTTCAGTCCCCGGCAACGGCGCCAAAATTTGACGAGTGTCGTCAGTCACCAAAAATAAAATTTCCTAACTCTACTATGTAGATAGCGGAGCAAGGGTCGAACCCACAGAGACTGAATTATTTAAGTTAATTGTTAAATTAAAAATCTAATCTTATGGTTTAGGGAAAGAAGAAATTTGGGGGTTTTGGAGACTATTCTAAAATTAAAAAAAACAAGAATTATTAAATATAAAAAAACAAATAGCAAAAAGCTTCAGTTACGAGGCATTTAATTATTCTTGGATTTAGATGTTGATCATTGATTATTTAAGATCATTGTCAATTAAGTAGTCAACTGTAGTGTAATTCCCCAGCGTCCAATTACACCTATCTTTCCTTACTGTGTTGTTAATTAAAGGCTCAGCGTCTTAATTAATCTCTAACTATCAAAATTTACCTATGCTCAGCGCTATAGATTAAGTTTTAATAGCAGCATTAATATCTAGAAAGATTTGAGTCAACATTAAGTAACAAACTCACTCAGCGCGGTTTATTTAACTTAAACCTTAATTCTCCTAGATCCCTAGTGATTAACTCCACAAGCAATTACAGACTTATGTTTTTAATCTGGTGATAGATTATTTAATTTAACTAAATAGTGTGCACCCTATCTAATCAAACAAACAATCATTATAATGTGCTCAGAGAATCTTGGATACTTAATCAACAATTATATAATAGGTTCAAGAATCTCACAACATGCTTTTCCCAAGAATAATCAATTTACCTCATAACTGAATAAGAAAACTACTCACTAGACATATTCAAGATCATAAAATTCAAGTTATATATTATAAAGATTACAAATATCATGCAAGAAAAAATCAAAGAAGCAATCTTCAATAATATAAAATCAGAATTACTAATCAAGATTATAAACTAGCAAGCAAGAACACACAAACAATATTAATTTAAATAAAGAAAACAAAATAATAAAGAAATCAGCAACTAATTAAAAATAAAGAAAAAAAATAAAATTTTATTAAAAACCCTAAAAAAATCCTACAAGACTAAAAGAGAAGAGGAAGGAGAGGGATGTTGTTTATGAGAGCCTTGTGCTCTTTATATAGGCCTAAGGAAGAGTTTAAAAGACTTTCCTAAGCAATGTGGGATTCAGGTAAGAGTTTACTTGGGAAACAAGTAATTTGACTAGTCAAACTCTTATCTTTATCTCATCATCTTTTACAATTATTTTCTAAATAAAATTCCTAAGGCCTATTTTTATTAATTAATTACAGATCTAAGACAAACTAAAATTAAGAAATTATCTTCTCTCAACAAAATCTGGTCTTGAACTTGCTTTGTTGGAATTTCTTTTCAATCTCGTTTTTCTGTCCAGAATTTCGTACTGATTTTGTCCAGACGTTTGACCCATCAAATGAACTCTGATTTTTACGATCTTGGACATTCTGGAAACCTTGAGAAGTCTCCTACAACTTCCATGAAGGCCACTTCTTGAGATCATGATGGAGATCCAAGCTCACAAAGCTCAAGTCATGTTCGTGATGATCGTGATCCTTTGAGTATCCATGGAGGTCCAATTACAAGAGCTAAATCAAAGATAATGCAACAAGCCTTGGCTGGTTTCATTGATATTGCTAGAGAGAAAGCCCAACAAAGCTTGAGCATGGAGGATGATAAAGTCTTCTACAACATGGTCCAAGCCCAAGTTCAACCTTCTTGAAGACACACAAGTATTGGGCCGAAATGCAAATTAGGCTAGATGCATATTTTATTTAGTTAAGTATTATTGGGCTGAACATTGTCTTAATTTAATTTAAGCCCAATTCCTTTTTAAATAATAGATTTTGTAAGACTTCTATTACTTGTTCTGCAAGTTAGGAGAGTAGGATTCCTATTGCTTGTTCTGCAAGTTTGCTATTTCCTATTCTGCAAGTTAGGAAAGTAGGATTCCTATTACTTGTGCTGCAAGTTATCTATTTGCCTATAAATAGTTATGTAACCCTTTGGGGAGAACACAATTGATTTTAGTAATAAAATTGAGAGACTTCTTCTCTTTGGTTCTCTTGAGAACTCTTGAACTTATCAAGGTATTCCTTGTGGCGTTCTTCTATCTTCCACCAATATATACCATAGGTTCTTGCTTTTCTAAGCAACGGGTCTTGGTCCAATACCATAGGTTCTTGTGTTTCTACACAACGGGTCTTGGTTTTATCTCTAATTTTTGTTTTCTTTTGCTGCGTTTTTAACTTGTTCTTGTTTTTCTTCAAGTGTTCTTCGTCTTCTTCATTGAACGTCATCTTCTTTCGGTGAGGTACATATCATTTGGCATCAGAGCTTAGGTTCAATTCGTAGGAGTCTCGTTTTTGTTTTTTTCGTTGTCTTCTTGTCTTGGACAAACCTCAATCTTGAATCCTTTTCCAAGCCACCACTAATATTGTTTGTCCCTCAAACCTATTTTCTTTACTTAGCCACCAAGTAAACCATATCTTGTTCTCCAAGCAACCAAATCCCAAAGGTTTTCTTGCTCACCAAGAAACCTTCAAAAGCTCTACAATACATAAGGACTACTTGTTTCACAAGCCACCGTTCCCTCTCATTCCTTGCCACAAAGCTGCTACCAAAACTAGCTTGTTTTTGTCAAAAAGTTGCCTTGTTCCCCAAGTAAACCTCTTTTTATGATTTAGACTTTTTGTTTTTTCTTCATTGTTTGTTTACTTTAGTAAAATATAAAAAAAAAAAAGAAAAAAAAAAGAAAAAAAAAAAGAAAAGAAAAAAAAAGAGAAAAGAAAAAATCAATTCAAGAGGGGATTTATTACTTCGTGTGTAGCAAGTGCAACATCCAAGGCAATTCGTGGAGGTGTGCTTCATCAAAATCTTGAGGTAGTCATTCTTTCTTGAGCTTTGAGATTTCTTATTTGCCTAATTTGAAAATTCATTGTTACAATTCTAGCCTACTGCCTAAAATTACCTTTTTGACCCTACCATATAAAAGGACAAAACTACCCCACCTTTGGCTAAACCTTACCCTAATTAAACACTCATATTTTCTTCAAGGTTTAGTCTCATTGGAGTCTTGCTAAGTCTTGTTGAGTCTTCATTGTTTTGTTTTCCCTTATTAAAATCTTGTGCTCATCTTGTTTATTGTTGGTTGATAGTTGAATTCCATAAGCTGATTTTTGATTGAGTCTTGAGTTCAATATAGAACCTATAGAAAAAAGTTATGTGAGGGAAAAAGGCAAGAGTGTGTGAGTAACATTAGTAGAGAAAAGCCATATTAAAATTGTGTGAAAACACGAGTGTGAGTGTTACATTCTTGTGTGTATTGAGTGTAAACACGTGAGGTCATACTTCTGAGGTCCTTTTCTTTTACTAACTTTTCTTGCAGGATAAAATCATGTCTTCTAATAGTGAAAAGCCTGATTTGAGTAAGATCGAGTTCATGTTCCAAGCTATGCAACAACAATTTTCAAGGATAGAGTTGAGGTTTAATAATATTCATGATAAGTTGGAGGAACATGAAGCTGTCCTAGCTAAAGTAAATCAAGATAATACTTCTCATGTGAAAGACAATGTTGTGAATAATGACTTTGATGATAAAATAGATGATGAGTTTGATGATGATGAGTTTAGTATGAATAGAAGTGTTAAAGGTAATCGTGGTAATAGAGGAGGTCGTGGAGATAGGTATAAAGGAGATAGGTATTATGATAGGATAGATGGAAATTTAGGAAGTATCAAATTGAAGATTCCTTCCTTTCGAGGTAAAAATGATCCTGAGGCTTACTTAGAATGGGAAAAGAAAGTGGAGATGGTCTTTGATTGCCATAACTATTCCGAAGAAAAAAAGGTGAAACTTGCTGCTGTAGAGTTCATGGATTATGCAATCATTTGGTGGGACCAACTCATGCTTGGTAGACGTAGGAATAGAGAGCCACCCATAGTTACATGGGATGAAATGAAACGTGTTATGAGAAAAAGGTTTGTTCCTAATCATTACTATAGAGAGCTTTATCAATGGTTACAAGGTCTCACTCAAGGGTCTAAGAGTGTTGAGGATTATCATAAACAAATGGAAATTATCATGATCAGAGCTAATGTTGAAAAGGATAGTGAAGCTACTATGGCTCGATTCTTACAAGGATTGAATCGTGAGATTGCTAATGTAGTGGAGTTACATCACTATGTGGAGTTTGATGATATGTTGCATATGGCTATAAAGGTTGAAAGGCAACTCAAGAGAAAAGGTTATTCATCTCGTTTTATGCAAGGTTCTAGTTCGTCTTCTTCTTGGAAACCGAACACCTTTCAAAGGGATGATAGGACTACATTCAAACTTAAGACTGAATCCTCATTCGAGCCTAAGGGTGAGAGTGTCCAAAAGCCTAAACCCGAGGCTGTCCAAGCATCCCAAGGTAAGAGTAGAGACATTAAGTGTTTTAGATGTTTGGGAAGAGGACACATTGCATCACAATGCCCAAACAAACGAGTCATGATTATGCGTGATGATGGTGATGTTGTAAGTGAAGATTCTGATGTTGATGATGAGATGCCACCATTGGAGGACATTGATGAGGATGATGACTATGTTGAGTTTGCTGCACATGGTAAAGCACTTGTAGCTCGTCGTGCATTAAGTGCCCAAGTTAATGATGAAGATGAAGTGCAACGAGAAAATATTTTCCATACTAGATGCCACGTCAACAATAAGGTATGCTCTTTGATTATTGATGGTGGTAGTTGCACTAATGTTGCTAGCACTTATTTGATTGACAAATTGAGTTTGCCCACTACAAAACATCCCAAACCATACAAACTTTAATGGCTCAATAATTGTGGAGAAGTAAATGTGACCAAGCAAGTATTGGTGCCATTTTCCATTGGAAGGTACAATGATAAAGTGTTGTGTGATGTTGTACCTATGCATGCTGGTCATTTGCTTTTAGGAAGACCATGGCAATTTGATAGACGTGTCATACATGATGGATTCACAAACTGTTATTCATTTACCATGGATGGCAAGAAATTTACACTTGCACCCTTGAGTCCTAAGGAGATTTATGAGGATCAGTTGAGGTTGAAAGAGCAAAATGAATCACAACAAAGGTTAAAGAATCTAGACAAAGATATTGCAAAGAAAGAAAGAAAGGATGTGAGCTTCTATGCAAAGCAAAGTGATGTGAAGGCTGCTTTTCTAGCTAAGTGCCCAATCCTTTTGTTTTTATATAAAGAATCTTGTTTTAGTTCTAATGATCTTAAATCTTCTTTGCCTACTAATGTTGTGTCTCTTTTGAAGGAATTTGGAGATATATTCCCCGAGGATATTCCAAATGGTTTGCCACCTGTTAGGGGAATTGAGCATCAAACAAACCTTGTTCCTGGAGCTGCCATTCCCAACCGACCTGCCTATAGAAGTAATCCCGAGGAGACAAAGAGCTTCAAAGGCAAGTTGACGAGCTCATGAAGAAAGGCTACGTTAGAGAGAGCATGAGTCCATGCGTTGTTCCTGTGTTACTTGTTCCTAAGAAGGATGGGACGTGGAGGATGTGTGTTGATTGTTGTGCCATCAACAAAATCACTGTAAAGTATCGCTATCCCATTCCTAGATTAGATGATATGCTTGATGAGTTACATGGTTCTTGCATCTTTTCTAAAATTGATTTGAAAAGTGGTTATCATCAAATTCGCATGAGAGAATGTGATGAGTGGAAAACTGCATTTAAGACTAAGCATGGTTTGTATGAATGGTTAGTTATGCCTTTTGGATTAACTAATGCAACTAGAACTTTCATGAGATTAATGAACCATGTTTTGCGTGCTTTCATTGGAAAATTTGTAGTTGTCTATTTTGATGATATCTTGATATATAGTAGAAGTTTGCATGAACATATCGAACATTTAAAGAATGTGCTTAATGTCTTGAGAAAGGAAAAGCTGTAAGCTAACCTTAAGAAATGTTCCTTTTGCACTGATAAGATTATATTTCTTGGATATGTTGTTCCTTCTAAGGGTATAGCAGTAGAAGATGAAAAGGTTAAGGCAATTGAAGATTGGCCTATACCTATCTCTGAGGTGCGTAGTTTTCATGGATTAGCTAGTTTCTACCGTAGGTTTGTTAGAGACTTCAGTACTATAGCTGCACCTTTAACTGATGTTGTTAAAAAGAATGTTGGATTTAAATGGGGTCTTGAGCAAGATCGTGCTTTTAACTTGCTTAAAGAGAAGCTTTGTTCCGCACCTTTGTTATCCTTACCTGACTTTTCTAAAACTTTTGAGATTGAGTGTGATGCTTCCAGTATAGGTATTGGAGCTGTTTTAATGCAAGAGTAGCGCCCCATTGCTTTTTTCAGTGAGAAGTTAAGTGGAGCTGCCCTTAACTATCCCACATATGATAAAGAGATGTATGCATTAGTGAGGGCCTTGGAAACATGGCAACACTATTTATGGCCCAAGGAATTTGTCATCCACACTGATCATGAGTCCTTGAAGCACTCTTAATGCAAAACTACTTGGATTTGAGTATATTAAAGACTTGTATGCTACTGATGAGGATTTTGAAAATGTGTTCATTGCATGTGAGAAAACTGGTATTGGAAAGTTTTATAGGCATGATGGATTCTTATTTAGGGAAAATAGATTATGTGTGCCTAGGAGTTCTTTAAGAGAATTACTTGTTAGAGAAGCCCATAATGGTGGATTAATGGGACATTTTGGAGTAAAGAAAACTTTAGATATATTGCATGATCACTTCTTTTGGCCTAACATGAAAAGAGATGTTGAAAAATTGTGTGAAAGATGTGTCACTTGTAAACAAGCTAAGTCTAGAGTTATGAATCATGGTCTTTATACTCCATTACCTATTCCTACTGCTCCTTAGACTGACATTTCTATGGACTTTGTTTTTGGGTTACCAAGAACAAAGAGAGGTAGAGATTCTGTTTTTGTTGTTGTTGACAGGTTCTCTAAGATGGCTCACTTCATTGCTTGTCACAAGACAGATGATGCAAGTAACATTGCCGATTTATTCTTCAAGGAAATTGTTCGTCTACATGGAGTTCCGAGGACCATTGTTTCTGACCGTGATGTGAAGTTCCTTAGCTACTTTTGGAAAACATTATGGGAAAGTTAGGAACAAAGCTATTGTTTTCAACTACTTGTCATCCACAAACCGATGGTCAAACTGAAGTAGTCAATCGTACTTTGTCTACTTTGTTGAGATCCATTATTCAAAAGAATTTGAAGAATTGGGAAGATTGTTTGCCTCATGTGGAGTTTGCTTACAATAGAAGTGTGCATTCTACTACTAGTTATTCTCCATTTGAAGTTGTCTATGGTTTTAATCCACTCACTCCATTGGATCTTTTACCACTACCTATTGAGGAGAGAGCTAGTTTGGATGGGGAAAAGAAAGCTGATTTTGTTAAGCAACTACATGAGAAAGTACGTCAAAACATTAAGAAGAGGACTGAGCAATATGCTACTCAAGCCAACAAGCATCGCAAGAAAGTTGTCTTTGAACCTGGTGATTGGGTTTGGGTACATATGCGTAAAGAGAGATTTCCTACTCAGCGTTGCTCCAAGTTGCAACCTCGAGGAGATGGACCATTCCAAGTGATTAAGAAGATCAATGACAATGCTTATAAGTTAGATCTTCCAGGTGAGTATAATGTTAGTGCTACATTTAATGTTTCTGATCTTTCTCCCTTTGATATTGATGTAGGTGATTCTGATTTGAGGACAAATCCTTTCGAGGAGAGGGGGAATGATGGAGATCTAAGCTCACAAATCTCAAGTCATGTTCGTGATGATCGTGATCCTCTGAGTATCCATGGAGGTCCAATTACAAGAGCTAAATCAAAGATAAAGCAACAAGCCTTGGCTGGTTTCATTGATATTGCTAGAGAGAAAGCCCAACAAAGCTTGAGCATGGAGGATGATAAAGTCTTCTACAACATGGTCCAAGCCCAAGTTCAACCTTCTTGAAGACAGACAAGTATTGGGTCGAAATGCAAATTAGGCTAGATGCATATTTTATTTAGTTAAGTATTATTGGGCTGAACATTGTCTTAATTTAATTTAAGCCCAATTCCTTTTTAAATAATAGATTTTGTAAGACTTCTATTACTTGTTCTGCAAGTTATGAGAGTAGGATTCCTATTGCTTGTTCTTCAAGTTTGCTATTTCCTATTCTGCAAGTTAGGAAAGTAGGATTCCTATTACTTGTGCTGCAAGTTACCTATTTGCCTATAAATAGTTATGTAACCCTTTGGGGAGAACACAATTGATTTTAATAATAAAATTGAGAGACTTCTTCTCTTTGGTTCTCTTGAGAACTCTTGAACTTATCAAGGTATTCCTTGTGGCGTTCTTCTATCTTCCACCAATATATACCATAGGTTCTTGCTTTTCTAAGCAACGGGTCTTGGTCCAATACCATAGGTTCTTGTGTTTCTACACAACAGGTCTTCGTTTTATCTCTAATTTTTGTTTTCTTTTGCTGCGTTTTTAACTTGTTCTTGTTTTTCTTCAAGTGTTCTTCGTCTTCTTCATTGAACGTCATCTTCTTTCGGTGAGGTCCATATCAGATCAGGTCGTTAAATTGGTCGAAAACGTCAATCTTTCAAGCTGGACAGAAAATACTGCACTTTGTTCTTTTTAACTTCTTTTTATTCCAACTTTGATATTTAATACCTAAAACATCAAACAAACATTAGTAAGCTCTTTTAGGCATAAAACATCAATAAAGCAAATATATTAGCACATATAAAATTCACAAAATATCATCCTATCACCCTCCTCCTTTCCCTGGCATGTTTTGATATGGACCTCACCGAAAGAAGATGAGGTTCAATGAAGAACATGAAGAACACTTGAAGAAAAACAAGAACAAGTTAAAAACGCAACAAAAGAAAACAAAAATTAGAGATAAAGCCAAGACCCGTTGTGTAGAAACAAGAGAACCTACATTATTGGACCAAGACCCGTTGCTTAGAAAAGCAAGAACCTATGGTATATATTGGTGGAAGGTAGAAGAACGCCACAAGGAAGACCTTGATAAATTCAAGACTTCTCAAGAGAACCAAAGAGAAGAAGTCTCTCAATTTTATTACTAAAGTCAATTGTCTTCTCCCCAAAGGGTTACATAACTATTTATAGGCAACTAGCTAACTTGCAGCACAAGTAATAGGAATCCTACTTTCCTAACTCACAGAATAGGAAATAGCAAACTTGCAGAACAAGCAATAGGAATCCTACTCTCCTAACTTGCAGAACAAGTAATAGAAGTCCTACAAAATATATTATTTAAAAAGGAATTGGGCTTAAATTAAATTAAGACAACGTTCAGCCCAATAATACTTAACTAAATAAAATATGCATCCAGCTTAATTGCATTTCGGCCCCAATACTTGTGTGTGTCTTCAAGAAGGTTGAACTTGGGCTTGGATCATGATATGGACCTCACCGAAAGAAGATGAGGTTCAAAGAAGAAGATGAAGAACACTTGAAGAAAAAAAACAATAACAAGTTAAAAACGCAGCAAAGGAAAACAAAAATTAGAAGTAAAACCAAGACCCGTTGTGTAGAAACACAAGAACCTATGGTATTGGACCAAGACCCGTTGCTTAGAAAAGCAAGAACCTATGGTATATATTGGTGGAAGGTAAAAGAACGCCACAAGGAAAACCTTGATAAGTTCAAGAGTTCTCAAGAGAACCAAAGAGAAGAAGTCTCTCAATTTTATTACTAAAATCAATTGTCTTCTCCCCAAAGGGTTACATAACTATTTATAGGCAAATAGATAACTTGCAGCACAAGTAATAGGAATCCTACTTTCCTAACTTGCAGAATAGGAAATAGCAAACTTGCAGAACAAGCAATAGGAATCCTACTCTCCTAACTTGCAGAACAAGTAATAGAAGTCCTACAAAATATATTATTTAAAAAAGAATTGGGCTTAAATTAAATTAAGACAACGTTTAGCCCAATAATACTTAACTAAATAAAATATGCATCCAACCTAATTGCATTTCGGCCCAATACTTGTTTGTATGTCTTCAAGAAGGTTGAACTTGGGCTTGGATCATGTTGTAGAAGACTTTATTATCCTCCATGCTCAAGCTTTGTTGGGCTTTATCTCTAGCAATATTAATGAAACCAGCCAAGGCTTGTTGCATTATCTTTGATTTAGCTCTTGTAATTGGACCTCCATGGATGCTCAAAGGATCACGAACATCACGAACATGACTTGAGCTGTGTGAGCTTGATGGGTCTCCATCATTCCCCCTCTCCTCGAAAGGATTTGTCCTCAAATAAGAATCACCTCTATCAATATAAAAGGGAGAAAGATCAGAAACGTTAAATGTAGCACTAACATTATACTCAACTGGAAGATCCAATTTATAAGCATTGTCATTGATCTTCTCAATCACTTGGAATGGTCCATCTCCTCGAGGTTGCAACTTAGGGCGACGTTGAGCAGGAAATCTCTCTTTACGCATATGTACCCAAACCCAATCACCAAGTTCAAAGATAACTTTCTTGCGATGCTTGCTGGCTTGAGTAGCATATTGCTCAGTACTCTTCTTAATGTTTTGACGTACCTTCTCATGTAGTTGCTTAACAAAAACAGCTTTCTTTTCCCCATCAAAACTAGCTCTCTCCTCAATAGGTAGTGGTAAAAGATCCAATGGAGTGAGTGGATTAAAACCATAGACAACTTCAAATGGAGAATAACTAGTAGTAGAATGCACACTTCTATTGTAAGCAAACTCCACATGAGGCAAACAATCTTCCCAATTCTTCAAATTCTTTTGAATAATAGACCTCAACAAAGTAGACAAAGTACGATTGACTACTTCTGTTTAACCATCTGTTTGTGGATGACAAGTAGTGGAAAACAATAGCTTTGTTCCTAACTTTCCCCATAATGTTTTCCAAAAGTAGCTAAGGAACTTCACATCACGGTCAGAAACAATGGTCCTCGGAACTCCAGGTGGACGAACAATTTCCTTGAAGAATAAATCGGCAATGTTACTTGCATCATCTGTCTTGTGACAACAATGAAGTGAGCCATCTTAGAGAACCTGTCAACAACAACAAAAACAGAATCTCTACCTCTCTTTGTTCTTGGTAACCCCAAAACAAAGTCCATAGAAATGTCAGTCTAAGGAGCAGTAGGAATAGGCAATGGAGTATAAAGACCATGATTCATAACTCTAGACTTAGCTTGTTTACAAGTGACACATCTTTCACACAATTTTTCAATATCTCTTTTCATATTCGGCCAAAAGAAGTGATCATGCAATATATCTAAAGTTTTCTTTACTCCAAAATGTCCCATTAATCCACCACTATGGGCTTCTCTAACAAGTAATTCTCTTAAAGAACTCCTAGGCACACATAATCTATTTTCCCTAAATAAGAATCCATCATGCCTATAAAACTTACCAAAACCAGTTTTCTCACATGCAATGAACACATTTTCAAAATCCTCATCAGTAGCATACAAGTCTTTAATATACTCAAATCCAAGTAGTTTTGCATTAAGAGTAGTGATTAGAGTATACCTTCGAGATAATGCATCAGCCACGACATTTTCTTTACCTTGTTTATATTTGATCACATATGGAAATGTCTCAATGAACTCCATCCACTTGGCATGACGCTTGTTCAACTTGCTTTGTCCTTTCAAGTGCTTCAAGGACTCATGATCAGTGTGGATGACAAATTCCTTAGGCCATAAATAGTGTTGCCATGTTTCTAAGGCCCTCACTAATGCATACATCTCTTTATCATATGTGGGATAGTTAAGGGCAGCTCCACTTAACTTCTCACTGAAAAAAGCAATGAGGCGCTTCTCTTGCATTAAAACAGCTCCAATACCTATACTGGAAGCATCACACTCAATCTCAAAAGTTTTAGAAAAGTCAGGTAAGGATAACAAAGGTGCGAAACAAAGCTTCTCTTTAAGCAAGTTAAAAGCACGATCTTGCTCAAGACCCCATTTAAATCCTCCATTCTTTTTAACAACATCAGTTAAAGGTGCAGCTATAGTACTGAAGTCTCTAACAAACCTACGGTAGAAACTAGCTAATTCATGAAAACTACGCACCTCAGAGATATTCTTAGGTATAGGCCAATCTTTAATTGCCTTAACCTTTTCATCTTCTACTGCTATACCCTTAGAAGAAACAACATATCCAAGAAATATAATCTTATCAGTGCAAAAGGAACATTTCTTAAGGTTAGCATACAACTTTTCCTTTCTCAAGACATTAAGCACATTCTTTAAATGTTCAATATGTTCATGTAAACTTCTACTATAGATCAAGATATCATCAAAATAGACAACTACAAATTTTCCAACGAAAGCACGCAAAACATGGTTCATTAATCTCATGAAAGTGCTAGGTGCATTAGTTAATCCAAAAGGCATAACTAACCATTCATACAAACCATGCTTAGTCTTAAATGCAGTTTTCCACTCATCACCTTCTCTCATGCGAATTTGATGATAACCACTTTTCAAATCAATTTTAGAAAAGATGCAAGAACCATGTAACTCATCAAGCATATCATCTAATCTAGGAATGGGATAGCGATACTTTACAGTGATTTTGTTGATGGCACGACAATCAACACACATCCTCCACGTCCCATCCTTCTTAGGAACATGTAACACAGGAACAGCGCATAGACTCATGCTCTCTCTAACGTAGCCTTTCTTCATGAGCTCGTCAACTTGCCTTTGAAGCTCCTTTGTCTCCTCGGGATTACTTCTATAGGCAGGTCGGTTGGGAATGGTAGCTCCAGGAACAAGGTCTATTTGATGCTCAATTCCCCTAATAGGTGGCAAACCAATTGGAATATCCTCGGGGAATATATCTCCAAATTCCTTCAAAAGAGACACAATATTAGTAGGCAAAGAAGATTTAAGATCATTAGAACTAAAACAAGATTCTTTATATAAAAACAAAAGGATTGGGCACTTAGCTAGAAAAGCAGCCTTCACATCACTTTGCTTTGCATAGAAGCTCACATCCTTTCTTTCTTTCTATGCAATATCTTTGTCTAGATTCTTTAACCTTTGTTGTGATTCATTTTGCTCTTTCAACCTCAACTGATCCTCATAAATCTCCTTAGGACTCAAGGGTGCAAGTGTAAATTTCTTACCATCCATGGTAAATGAATAACGGTTTGTGAATCCATCATGTATGACACGTCTATCAAATTGCCATGGTCTTCCTAAAAGCAAATGACCAGCATGCATAGGTATAACATCACACAACACTTTATCATTGTACCTTCCAATGGAAAATGGCACCAATACTTGCTTGGTCACATTTACTTCTCCACAATTATTGAGCCATTGAAGTTTGTATGGTTTGGGATGTTTTGTAGTGGGCAAACTCAATTTGTCAACCAAATAAGTGCTAGCAACATTAGTGCAACTACCACCATCAATAATCAAAGAGCATACCTTATTGTTGACGTGGCATCTAGTATGGAAAATATTTTCTCGTTGCACTTCATTTTCATCCTTAACTTGGGCACTTAATGCACGACGAGCTACAAAGTGCTTCACCATGTGCAGCAAACTCAACATAGTCATCATCCTCATCAGTGTCCTCTAATGGTGGCATCTCATCATCAACATCAGAATCTTCACTTACAACATCACCATCATCACGCATAATCATGACTCGTTTGTTTGGGCATTGTGATGCAATGTGTCCTCTTCCCAAACATCTAAAACACTTAATGTCTCTACTCTTACCTTGGGATGCTTGGACAGCCTTGGGTTTAGGCTTTTGGACACTCTCACCCTTAGGCTTGAATGAGGATTCAGTCTTAAGTTTGAATGTAGTCCTATCATCCCTTTGAAAGGTGTTCGGTTTCTAAGAAGAAGACGAACTAGAACCTTGCATAAAACGAGATGAATAACCTTTTCTCTTGAGTTGCCTTTCAACCTTTATAGCCATATTCAACATATCATCAAACTCCACATAGTGATGTAACTCCACTACATTAGCAATCTCATGATTCAATCCTTGTAAGAATCGAGCCATAGTAGCTTCACTATCCTCTTCAACATTAGCTGTGATCATGATAATTTCCATTTGTTTATGATAATCCTCAACACTCTTACACCCTTGAGTGAGACCTTGTAACCTTTGATAAAGCTCTCTATAGTAATGATTAGGAACAAACCTTTTTCTCATAACACGTTTCATTTCATCCCATGTAACTATAGGTGGCTCTCTATTCCTACGTCTACCAAGCATGAGTTGGTCCCACCAAATGATTGCATAATCCGTGAACTCTACAGCAGCAAGTTTCACCTTTTTTTCTTCGGAATAGTTATGGCAATCAAAGACCATCTCCACTTTCTTTTCCCATTCTAAGTAAGCCTCAGGATCATTTTTACCTCGAAAGGAAGGAATCTTCAATTTGATGCTTCCTAAATTTCCATCTATCCTATCATAATACCTATCTCCTTTATACCTATCTCCACGACCTCCTCTATTACCACGATTACCTTTAACACTTCTATTCATACTAAACTCATCATCATCAAACTCATCATCTACTTTATCATCAAAGTCATTATTCACAACATTGCCTTTCACATGAGAAGTATTATCTTGATTTACTTTAGCTAGGACAGCTTCATGTTCCTCCAACTTATCATGAATATTATTAAACCTCAACTCTATCCTTGAAAATTGTTGTTGCATAGCTTGGAACATGAACTCGATCTTACTCAAATCAGGCTTTTCACTATTAGAAGACATGATTTTATCCTGCAAGAAAAGTTAGTAAAAGAAAAGGACCTCACAAGTATGACCTCACATGTTTACACTCAATACACACAAGAATGTAACACTCACACTCGTGTTTTCACACAATTTTAATATGGCTTTTCTCTACTAATGTTACTCACACACTCTTGCCTTTTTCCCTCACATAACTTTTTTCTATAGGTTCTATATTGAACTCAAGACTCAATCAAAAATCAGCTTATGGAATTCAACTATCAACCAACAATAAACAAGATGAGCACAAGATTTTAATAAGGGAAAACAAAACAATGAAGACTCAACAAGACTTAGCAAGACTCCAATGAGACTAAACCTTGAAGAAAATATGAGTGTTTAATTAGGGTAAGGATTAGCCAAAGGTGGGGTAGTTTTGTCCTTTTATATGGTAGGGTCAAAAAGGTAATTTTAGGCAGTAGGCTAGAATGGTAACAATGAATTTTCAAATTAGGCAAATAAGAAATCTTAAAGCTCAAGAAAGAATGACTACCTCAAGATTTTGATGAAGCACACCTCCACGAATTGCCTAGGATGTTGCACTTGCTACACACGATGTAATAAATCCCCTATTGAATTGATTTTTTCTTTTCTCTTTTTTTTTCTTTTCTTTTTTTTTCTCTTTTTTTTCTTTTTTTTTATATTTTACTAAAGTAAACGAACAATGAAGAAAAAAACAAAAAGTCTAAATAATAAAAAGAGGTTTACTTGGGGAACAAGGCAACTTTTTGACAAAAACAAGCTAGTTTTGGTAGCAGCTTGTGTGGCAAGGAATGAGAGGGAACGGTGGCTTGTGAAACAAGTAGTCTTTATGTAATGTAGAGCTTTTGAAGGTTTCTTGGTGAGCAAGAAAACCTTTGGGATTTGGTTGCTTGGAGAACAAGATATGGTTTACTTGGTGGCTAAGTAAAGAAAATAGGTTTGAGGGACAAACAATATTAGTGGTGGCTTGGAAAAGGATTCAAGATCGAGGTTTGTCCAAGACAAGAAGACAACGAACAAAAGAAAAACGAGACTCCCACGAATTGAACCTAAGCTCTGATGCCAAATGATATGGACCTCACCGAAAGAAGATGAGGTTCAATGAAGAAGATGAAGAACACTTGAAGAAAAAAAACAATAACAAGTTAAAAATGCAGCAAAGGAAAACAAAAATTAGAAGTAAAACCAAGACCCGTTGTGTAGAAACACAAGAACCTATGGTATTGGACCAAGACCCGTTGCTTAGAAAAGCAAGAACCTATGGTATATATTGGTGGAAGGTAGAAGAACACCACAAGGAAAACCTTGATAAGTTCAAGAGTTCTCAAGAGAACCAAAGAGAAGAAGTCTCTCAATTTTATTACTAAAATCAATTGTCTTCTCCCCAAAGGGTTACATAACTATTTATAGGCAAATAGATAACTTGCAGCATAAGTAATAGGAATCCTACTTCCTAACTTGCAGAATAGGAAATAGCAAACTTGCAGAACAAGCAATAGGAATCCTACTCTCCTAACTTGCAGAACAAGTAATAGAAGTCCTACAAAATATATTATTTAAAAAGGAATTGGGCTTAAATTAAATTAAGACAACGTTTAGCCCAATAATACTTAACTAAATAAAATATGCATCCAGCCTAATTGCATTTCGGCCCAATACTTGTTTGTATGTCTTTAAGAAGGTTGAACTTGGGCTTGGATCATGTTGTAGAAGACTTTATTATCCTCCATGCTCAAGCTTTGTTGGGCTTTCTCTCTAGCAATATTAATGAAACCAGCCAAGGCTTGTTGCATTATCTTTGATTTAGCTCTTGTAATTGGACCTCTATGGATGCTCAAAGGATCACGAACATCACGAACATGACTTGAGCTGTGTGAGCTTGATGGGTCTCCATCAGATCATGTTGTAGAAGACTTTATCATCCTCCATGCTCAAGCTTTGTTGGGCTTTCTCTCTAGCAATATTAATGAAACCAACCAAGGCTTGTTGCATTATCTTTGATTTAGCTCTTGTAATTGGACCTCCATGGATGCTCAAAGGATCACGAACGTCACGAACATGACTTGAGCTGTGTGAGCTTGATGGGTCTCCATCATTCCCCCTCTCCTCGAAAGGATTTGTCTTAAAATCAGAATCACCTATATCAATATCAAAGGGAGAATGATCAGAAACATTAAATGTAGCACTAACATTATACTCACCTGGAAGATCCAATTTATAAGCATTGTCATTGATCTTCTCAATCACTTGGAATGGTCCATCTCCTCGAGGTTGCAACTTGGAGCGATGTTGAGCAGGAAATCTCTCTTTACGCATATGTACCCAAACCCAATCACCAGGTTCAAAGACAACTTTCTTGCGATGCTTGTTGGCTTGAGTAGCATATTGCTCAGTCCTCTTCTCAATGTTTTGACGTACCTTCTCATGTAGTTGCTTAACAAAATCAGCTTTCTTTTCCCCATCCAAACTAGCTATCTCCTCAATAGGTAGTGGTAAAAGATCTAATGGAGTGAGTGGATTAAAACCATAGACAACTTCAAATGGAGAATAACTAGTAGTAGAATGCACACTTCTATTGTAAGCAAACTCCACACGAGGCAAACAATCTTCCAAATTCTTCAAATTCTTTTGAATAATGGACCTCAACAAAGTAGACAAAGTACGATTGACTACTTCAGTTTGACCATCGGTTTGTGGATGACAAGTAGTGGAAAACAATAGCTTTGTTCCTAACTTTCCCCATAATGTTTTCCAAAAGTAGCTAAGGAACTTCACATCACGGTCAGAAACAATGGTCCTCGGAACTCCATGTAGACGAACAATTTCCTTGAAGAATAAATTGGCAATGTTACTTGCATCATCTGTCTTGTGACAACAATGAAGTGAGCCATCTTAGAGAACCTGTCAACAACAACAAAAACAGAATCTCTACCTCTCTTTATTGTTGGTAACCCCAAAACAAAGTCCATAGAAATGTCAGTCCAAGGAGCAGTAGAATAGGCAATGGAGTATAAAGACCATGATTCATAACTCTAGACTTAGCTTTTTTACAAGTGACACATCTTTCACGCAATTTTTCAATATCTCTTTTCATATTAAGCCAAAAGAAGTGATCATGCAATATATCTAAAGTTTTCTTTACTCCAAAATGTCCCATTAATCCACAACTATGGGCTTCTCTAACAAGTAATTCTCTTAAAGAACTCCTAGGCACACATAATCTATTTTCCCTAAATAAGAATCCATCATGCCTATAAAACTTTCCAAAACCAGTTTTCTCACATGCAATGAACACATTTTCAAAATCCTCATCAGTAGCATACAAGTCTTTAATATACTCAAATCCAAGTATTTTTGCATTAAGAGTAGTGATTAGAGTATACCTTCGAGACAATGCATCAGCCACGACATTTTCCTTACCTTGTTTATATTTGATCACATATGGAAATGTCTCAATGAACTCCATCCACTTGGCATGACGCTTGTTCAACTTGCTTTGTCCTTTCAAGTGCTTCAAGGACTCATGATCAGTGTGGATGACAAATTCCTTAGGCCATAAATAGTATTGCCATGTTTCTAAGGCTCTCACTAATGCATACATCTTTTTATCATATGTTGGATAGTTAAGGGCAGCTCCACTTAACTTCTCACTGAAAAAAGCAATGGGGCGCTTCTCTTGCATTAAAACAACTCCAATACCTATACTTGAAGCATCACACTCAATCTCAAAAATTTTAGAAAAGTCAGGTAAGGATAACAAAGGTGCGGAACAAAGCTTCTCTTTAAGCAAGTTAAAAGCACTATCTTGCTCAAGACCCCATTTAAATCCAACATTCTTTTTAACAACATTTGTTCAAGGTGCAGCTATAATACTGAAGTCTCTAACAAACCTACGGTAGAAACTAGCTAATCTATGAAAACTACGCACCTCAGAGATATTCTTAGGTATAGGCCAATCTTTAATTGCCTTAACCTTTTCATCTTCTACTGCTATACCCTTAGAAGAAACAACATATCCAAGAAATATAATCTTATCAGTGCAAAAGGAACATTTCTTAAGGTTAGCATACAGCTTTTCCTTTCTCAAGACATTAAGCACATTCTTTAAATGTTCAATATGTTCATGCAAACTTCTACTATAGATCAAGATATCATCAAAATAGACAACTAAAAATTTTTCAATGAAAGCACGCAAAACATGGTTCATTAATCTCATGAAAGTGCTAGGTGCATTAGTTAATCCAAAAGGCATAACTAACCATTCATACAAACCATGCTTAGTCTTAAATGCAGTTTTCCACTCATCACCTTCTCTCATGCGAATTTGATGATAACCACTTTTCAAATCAATTTTAGAAAAGATGCAAGAACCATGTAACTCATCAAGCATATCATCTAATCTAGGAATGAGATAGCGATACTTTACAGTGATTTTGTTGGTTTCCAGGGGACGATGATATGATTTCACTGCTAGCTACAGTGATTAAGTCTTTATTGATAGAGATGATAGGGATCTAGCCTAGTCTCTAACCGATATGATATGAAGTCTAGAGTATGATTTTATTGATATGAACTCTAGACTTGACATGATTTATACGGTACATGAAACAGATTTGAAATGAAATATGTTTTGAAACAGTACATGTTTTAAAAGTCCATGAGATATGATTTCGACACTTATATGATTTATATGTGATTTTGTATCGAACATGGCATGATATGCGATCTAGAGTATAGTTTGATTTGATATGAACTCTAGACCTGATATGATTTACAGTATATGTTTTAAAAGTACATGATAAATGATTTCAACACTTACATGATTTACGTATGATTTTGTGTCGAATTTAAAATGATATGCGGTCTAGAGTATAGATTGATTTGATATAAACTTTAGACCTGATATAACTTATAGTAAATGAAAATGTTTTAAAACCGCACATGTTTTAGACATGCTCTAAAAACGAATACATGAATTGAAATTGAACATGTTTCTATCATGCCTTAAAGGCAAATTTGAAATGAATTGAAAATTCATATGTTGAGCATGTTCTAAAGTATATATGATACGATTTGAAATGATAGCGGTTGATACAGTAAAATTTCATACATTGCATATTAAACCCGGATATGATAATATGCTTAGTACATGAGAATTCCATAAGGAATGTTGCGACTCGACGTTAATGATGTTTCATCTATACGATGACATGATATGATATGATATGATATATGAACATAAGACTGATATGAAGAGAATTCTGATCTCACTCTATCGTGATCTTAATTTTCCAAACGATAAGTGATATGAATTGATGTAATACGGGAATATGATTGTTAAATGTAAAGTGAATTCGATAGGATATCTGCATTAAACATGGAGAATATATGAGGAGTTTCATGACTCGGTGGTAGCGATATTTCATTGATATGAAGTCATGATATGAGATGAAACATGAATATAGAAATACCCGAAGAAAATTATGACTTCGTACCGTCGTGATCATGATCCACAATATGAGACTTGATAAGAGATGATAGAATACAAAAGTATGATTATGAAATGAAAAATAAATATGAGAATTGATATGAGACGATAGAATACAAAAGTATGATTATGAAATGAAACGTGAATATGAGAAGTGATAATGAAATGTTATTGATGAGAAAGGACTTACGGTAATTGCAAACTTGCAAGTTTTAAGCATTGCAGTTTAAGACAGTGTAATCCTACTCTTGTATTTATATTAGTATCTTACTGAGCCGTGGTTGTGCTCGCCCCACTAAATTTCATCTCTTTCAGACTATTAAAGTTAATATCTGCCATGTGAGCTGCTGAGTGGGCATCGGAGACGGTGTATGGACTTGGTACTAGTCTTCTGAGGTATATTTTCCTTATAAATTACTTGTTTACATGTAAGACTCAAATTGATGTACAGTACATTTTCTGTTTAACAAGTCGGGATATAACTAAGAACCGTTTCCGTGTTAGTTTAATATTTAAATGAAACGACTATAGGTCACCTAGATAGTATAGTAACTACACTGACACCGAATACAAACCTTAAAATGAAAAAGAAAAATTTAGTCCATAAATTTGTAGACTAAGAAAAGTATAAGAATCAAGTGAAAGTCGCGGTCTTCGGGTCGTCACAGTTTGACTAGTCAAATTACTTGTTTTCCAAGTAAACTCTTATCTGAATCCCACATTGCTTAGGAAAGTCTTTTAAACTCTTCCTTGGGCCTATATAAAGAGCACAAGGCTCTCATAAACAACATCCCCCACATACCTCTCTTCCCCCTCTTCTCTCTTGTTTAGTTTTAGAGTAGATTTAATAGAAATTTTATTTTTATTATTTCTTTATTATTTTTAATTCTGATTTTGTTTTCTTTATTTAAATTAATATTGTTTGTGTGTTCTTGCTTGCTAGTTATAATCTTGATTAGTAATTCTGATTTTATATTATTAAAGATTGCTTCTTTGATTGTTTCTTGCATGATATTTGTAATCTTTATAATATATAACTTGAATTTTATGATCTTGAATATGTCTAGTAAGTAGTTTTCTTATTCAGTTATGAGGTAAATTGATTATTCTTGGGAAAAGCATGTTGTGAGATTCTTGAACCTATTATATAATTGTTGATTAAGTATCCAAGATTCTTTGAGCATATTATAATGATTGTTTGTTTAATTAGATAGGGTGCACACTATTTAGGTAAATTAAATAATCTACCGCCAGATTAAAAACATAAGTCTGTAATTGCTTGTGGAGTTAATCACTAGGGATCTAAGAGAATTAAGGTTTAAGTTAAATAAACCGTGCTGAGTGAGTTTGTTACTTAATGTTGACTCAAATCTTTCTAGATATTAATGCTACTATTAAACTTAATCTATAGCGCTGAGCATAGGTAAATTTTGATAGTTAGAGATTAATTAAGACGCTGAGCCTTTAATTAACAACACAATAAGGAAAGATAGGTGTAATTGGACGCTGGGGAATTACACTACGGTTGACTACTTAATTGACAATGATCTTAAATAATCAATGATCAACATCTAAATCTAAGAATAATTAAATGCCTCATAACTGAAGCTTTTTACTATTTGTCTTTGATATTTAATAATTCTTGTTTTCTTTAATTTAGAATAGTCTCCAAAACCCCCAAATTTCTTCTTTTCCTAAACCCTAAAATTAGATTTTTAATTTAGTAATTAACTTAAATAATTCAGTCTCTGTGGTTCGACCCTTGCTCCGCTATCTACATAGTAGAGTTAGGAAATTTTATTTTTGGTGACTGACGACAGTCATCAAATTTTTATCAGTTACTCCTTTACTATGGATGGCAAGAAGATTGCTCTTGCTCCCCTTAACCTCAAGGAGATTTATGAGGACCAATTAAGGCTAAAGGAGCAACATGACGAGCAAAGGAAGCAAGCGAAAGAAAAAAGGTAAACAAGGACAGCAAAACAGTGAGCTGCTATGCCAAACCCCGAGATGTGAAGACTGCATTTCTTGCTAAGTCTCCTATCCTGTTACTCTTATTTAAAGATTCTTATTTTATTTATGCTGAACTCCATGATACTTTGCCTACTGATGTTGTCTCATTGTTGCAGGAGTTCGAGGATGTACTCCCTGAGGACATCCCAAGTGGATTAGCACCGATTCGTGGGATCGAGCACACGATTGACCTTGTCCCCAGAGCTGCCATTCCTAACCGTCCAGCCTACAGAAGTAATCCCGAGGAGACCAAGGAGCTTCAAAGGCAAGTTGAGGAGCTCATGAGAAAAGATTATGTGAGAGAGAGCATGAGTCCATGCGCCGTGCCCATGCTACTTGTGCCAAAAAAAAGATGGGATGTGGTGATAGAGATCCACTTGCTCGTGATGTTCGTGATGCTAAGGATCCATTAGTCATCCAAGGAGGTCCAATTACCCAAGCTTAAGCCAAGAAGACGCAACAAGCCCTGACCTCATTAATGCAACAAGCTCTGGCATCATTGAAGTGTCAAGGAAGCTTCCATGAAGAGTCCCAAGACATCTATAATTGCTTGGAAACCCAAACGACATGAGCACGGCTTACTGTCTTATTGTAGCTTAACAATAAGATGGGCTAAGTATTTGAATAGCCCATGTTTTAGTCTTGTTGTGTCTTGGACTATTTATTTTATGTAACTAGGTTTATGCATGAATTTAGGTTTAGTCTTATTTTCTATTGGTGTTAATTCCAGCCCACTTGTTTATGGGCTTAAGTGCTAGGTATTATTATAAATACCTTGTAAACGCAATTGATGAACAGATTAGTTTTGAATTTCAAAATTTGAGTGTGCCTTTCTCTTGGGTTCCCTCTCTACTAGGCTTATCAAGGTCTTCTTCCTTGTGGCGCCTCCTTCTTCACCATCCACCATTACTATACCTTAGGTTATCGAATTCTTATTCGTAGGGTCAAGGTCCAATACCTTCGGGTTCGAGCCTCTTTAGGCTTCGGGTCTAGGTTTTCAGAAGTTGTCATTCTTCATCCTTGCTTCAGTCCTATTGCGTTTTCAGCTCCTTCAAACTCCAAGCTACATTTTCTCTTGTCCGTGCACATTAGTTGGCATCAGAGCTCAAGTTTCGATTTCTGGTTTGTCTGTGTCACTCACTTTTCGATTTCTGGTTTGTCTGTGTCACTCACTTTTCGATTTCTGGTTTGTCAGTGCGTCACTCACTTTCAATCACAAACCTAGCCGCATCCTCAAAAAAAAACCCTAGCCGCATCCCTCCAAAAGAAAAAACCCTAGCCGCATCCCTCCAAAAAAAACCTAGCCGCATCCCTCCAAAAAAAAAAACCCTAGCCACATCCCTCCAAAAACCCTAGCCGCACTTCTTCAGCCACTTATTTCAACCCTAGCCGCACCCCTACTCTTTTCAAGGAAGCAGCAAAATCAGGTAAAAAAAAGAGAAAAAAAATTGCGATACTGTTAAAAAAAATTCGGTTGAGTATTTCTTCATAACCCCAGCCGCACCCCTCTAATCACAACCCTAGCTGCACCCCTACTCTTTTCAAGGAAACCGCAAAATTAGAAAAAAAAAGGAAAAGAAAAAAAAATTATGGTACTGTTCAAACACTGTTCAAATAGAAAATTTTTGTTGAGTTAGGAGGCATGCAAGTACTTGTGTTAGAGAAAACGATGAAAGAAAACAAACCTGTGAAACTTGTTTCACTGGCCCCACACCCTATCTTGGCCAAATTCAATCGTTTTCCTATAGTTTTAGGCCATTTTTTATTTTTTTTATCATTCTAGTGATTTTTTTTATTTTTTTGATTATTTTTTTATTCTGTCTTTCTTTCTTTGAGTCCTCCTAGCCCTAACCGTACCTTTCTGTAAAAAAAAAAAGAAAAAAAAGGAATTCAAAAAAAAAAATCAAAAGAAATACTTGGTGAAAATACCTGGTGAATTAGTTGATTCTGCGATGTTGAGTCTTTGACTGAGTCTCTAGTGCGATTGTGAACCTATAGAGTTGAGGTAGAGTAAGGGAAAAAGGCATGAGTGTGTGAGAAACATTAGTAGAGAAAAGCCAAATTACTTGAGTGAAACACGAGTGTAAACACGTGAGGATATTACTTGTTGAAAATGTCTTTTAAAGGACATAAGTCAGACTTTAAAAAGATTGAATTCATGTTTCAGGCAATGAACAACAGTTCCAATGGATGGATGTGAAATTCAACGACATTCATGATAAGTTGAACCAACATGAAGCTCGGTTTGCAAAGATCCAATAAGGTGATACTTCCCGTCTAAAAAGTAAGATTGTTGCCAATGACGAGTATGATGATAATGTTGGGTATGACTCGAACGAAGAATCTGGGATAGATAGACATCATAAAAGGTACAATAGGTATAGAGATCGAGTTGGAAGAGCCTGTGATAGAGGCAAGGAGAAGATGGATGGAAACCTTGGCAGCATAAAATTGAAGATTCCTCCTTTCCAAGGCAAGAATGATCCTGAGGCATATTTGGAGTGGGAAAGGAAGATTGAAATGGTGTTTGATCGCCACCACTACTTTGAGGAAAAGAAGGTCAAACTTGCAGCAGTTGAGTTTACAGAGTATGCTATGGTTTGGTGGGATCAGTTAGTCACTAGCAGAAGAAGATATGAAGATTCTCCAGTGTCTACATGGGATGAGATGAAGCACATCATGAGGAAGAGATTTGTTCCTACTCATTACTACAGGGAGTTATACCAGAAACTCCAAGGTCTTACCCAGGGCTCAAAGAGTGTCGAGGATTACTACAAAGAGATGGAAATAACCATGATCCGAGCCAATATCTAGGAGGATGTAGAAGCTACTACGGCTCGTTTTCTCCAAGGCTTAAACCGTGAGATTGCTAATGTAGTAGAGTTGCAGCATTACATGGATTTAGAGGAGATGCTGCATGTGGCCATCAAAGTGGAAAGGCAACTCCAAAGGAAAGGTACATCATGTTTCACCCTAGTTCAGTTCCTGTTTGGAAATCTAACACCTTTCTAGGGATGATAAGCCTGTGTCTACGCCTAAGTCAGAGAGCTTTGCTAAGCCCAAGCCTGAGGGCCCTCCAAAGCCCAAGACTGAACCTGCCCAAGCATCCCAGTGTAGGACACGTGACATTAAGTGTTTCAAGTGTTTAGGTCGTGGACATATTGCCTCACAGTGTCCCAACCGTAAAGTGATGATCATGCATGAGGATGGCGATGTTGAGAGTGAAGGTTCTGAAGTCGGTGTTGAAGATGAGATGTCTGCGTTAGAAGATGCTGAAGAAGAAGAAGTTGTTGAGTATGCTGCTCATGGTGAAGCACTTATTGCCAGGCATGCTCTTAATACCCATGTGAAGTTTGAAGATGAGGCACAGCGTGAGAACATCTTCCATACGAGGTGTCATATTAGTGACAAGGTATGCACTGTAATCATTGATAGTGGGAGTTGTATTAATGTTGCTAGCACATACCTTGTTGATAAATTAAAGTTGCCCACTACCAAGCATCACCACCCATATAAGTTGCAGTGGATTAATGACTGCGGTGAAGTGAATGTGGTGAAGCAAGTCTTGGCTCCTTTTCATATTGGAAGGTATGGAGATGAGGTGTTGTGTGACGTGATGCCCATGCAAGCTAGCCACCTATTGCTAGGTAGACCGTGGTAGTATGATCGGAGAGTCATCCACGACGGTTACACTAACCGTTACTCCTTTACTATGGATGGCAAGAAGATTGATCTTGCTCCCCTTAGCCCCAAGGAGATTTATGAGGACCAATTAAGGCTAAAGGAGCAACATGACGAGCAAAGGAAGAAAGCTAAAGAAAAGAAGGAAAACAAGGACAGCAAAACAGTGAGCTGCTATGCCAAACCCCGAGATGTGAAGACTGCATTTCTTGCTAGGTCTCCTATCCTATTACTCTTATTTAAAGATTCTTATTTTATTGATGCTGAACTCCATGATACTTTGCCTACTGATATTGTCTCATTGTTGCAGGAGTCCGAGGATGTACTCCCTGAGGACATCCCAAGTGGATTACCACCGATTCGTGGGATCAAGCACACGATTGACCTTGTCCTCGTAGCTGCCGTTCCTAACCGTCTAGCCTACAGAAGTAATCCCGAGGAGACGAAGGAGCTTCAAAGGCAAGTTGAGGAGCTCATGAGAAAAGGTTATGTGAGAGAGAGCATGAGTCCATGCGCTGTGCCCGTGCTACTTGTGCCAAAAAAAATGGGACATGGAGGATGTGCGTTGACTTCCGAGCCGTCAACAAAATCACTGTAAAGTATCGCTATCCTATTCCTAGGCTAGATGACAAGCTTGATAAGTTGCATGGTGCATGCATTTTTCTAAAATCGATTTAAAGAGCGGATATCACCAAATTCGTATGAAAGAAGGTCATGAATGGAAAATCGCATTTAAGACTAAACATGGTCTCTACGAGTGGTTAGTTATGCCTTTTGGCTTGACTAATGCACCTAGTAGATTCATGCGATTAATGAACCATGTTTTACATGAATTTATTGGTAAGTATGTGGTTGTCTATTTTGATGACATTTTGATCTACAGTAAGAGTCTGCATGAGCATGTTGTGCATCTTAGGAATGTTCTTACTGTTTTGAGGAATGAAAGTTTGTATGTCAATCTTAAGAAGTGTACATTCTGCACTGATAAGATTATTTTCCTTGGGTATGTAGTTTCTTCACATGGCATTTCTGTTGATAATGAGAAGGTAAAGGCAATTAAAGATTTGCCTATAGCTAAGTCTGTTTTTGAGGTGTGTAGTTTCCATGGTTTAGCTAGTTTCTATCGTCGATTCGTTAGAGATTTTTGCACTATAGCTGCACCTTTGACTGAAGTGGTCAAAAAGAATATTGCATTTCATTGGGGTCCTGCACAAGAGCATGCTTTTAATTTGCTTAAGGATAAACTTTGTTCTGCTCCTTTGTTATCTCTTTCTGACTTTACTGAAACTTTTGAGATTGAGTGCGATGTCTCAGGTGTAGGTATTGGAGCTGTGCTTATACATGAAAAACATCCAATTGCTTTCTTTAGCGAGAAGTTAAGTGGCGCAACACTTAACTATCCCACATATGACAAGGAGATGCACGCGGTTAGTGAGGGCCTTGGAGACATGGCAACATTACTTGTGGCCCAAAGAATTTGTCATCCACACTGATCACGAGTCCTTGAAGCATCTGAAAGGACAGAGCAAGCTAAATAGGTGTCATGCCAAGTGGATAGAGTTCATTGAGACGTTCCCGTACGTGATCAAGTACAAACAAGGTAAAGAGAACGTCGTAGCTGATGCGTTATCTCGTAGGTATACTCTTACCACTACTCTTGATGCTAAACTTTTAGGATTTGAGTATATCAAAGTACAGTATGCTGATGATGTTGATTTTGGTAATGTTTATGATGCATGTGCTACATCTGGCTTTGGCAAGTTCTTTAGGCACAATGGGTTCTTATTTAGAGAAAATAAATTATGTGTGCCTAGGAGTTCATTGCGCGAGCTGTTAGTTAGAGAAGCCCATAGTGGAGGATTAATGGGTCACTTCGGGGTTACGAAAACTCTAGCTGTTTTGCAAGAACATTTCTTTTGGCCTAACATGAGGAGAGACATAGAGAGATTATGTGATAGATGCATTTCATGTAGGCAAGCTAAATCTAGAGTTCATAATCATGGTTTATATACTCCTTTACCCATTCCTACTACTCCGTGGACTGATATCTACATGGATTTTGTTTTGGGCTTGCCTAAAACAAAACGCGGTAGAGATTCTATTTTTGTTGTGGTTGACAGGTTCTCCAAGATGGCTCATTTCATCGCTTACCACAAGACGGATGATGCGAGCAACATTGCTGACCTTTTCTTCAAAGAGATAGTACGTCTACATGGTGTATCGAGGACCATTGTTTCTGATCGAGGTGCCAAGTTCCTTGTTACTTTTGGAAAACGTTATGGGGAAAGTTGGGAACTAAATTGTTATTCTCCACCACTTGTCACCCCCAGACTGATGGACAGACTGAGTCGTCAACAGAACCCTGTCTACATTATTAAGGTCCATTATACAGAAGAATTTGAAGAATTGGGAAGATTGCTTGCCACATGTGGAGTTTGCATATAACCGCAGTGTCCGCTCCACTACGAGTTGCTCTCCATTCGAAGTTGTTTATAGTTTCAATCCTCTTACTCCCTTGGATTTGTTGCCATTACCTAGTGCTGAGCAGAGTAACTTGGATGGAGAATAGAAAGCTAAGTTTGTGAAGCAACTCCATGAGAAAGTACGTCACGCTATTGAAAAGAAGACTGAGCAGTATACCACCCAAGCAAATAAGCATCGAAAGAAAGTAGTCTTTGAGCCTGGTGATTGGGTTTGGGTGCATATGAGAAAGGAGAGTGATAGGATGATATTTTGTGAATCTTATATGTGCTAATATATTTTCTTTATTGATGTTTTATGCCTAAAAGAGCTTACTAATGTTTATTTTATGTTTTAGATATTAAATATCAAAGTTGGAATAAAAAGAAGATAAAAAGAGCAAAGTGCAGTATTTTCTGTCCAGCTTGAAAGATTGACGTTTTTGACCAATTTAACGACCTGATCTCAAGATGTGGCCCTCATCGAAGTTGTAGAAGACTTCTCAAGGTTTCCAGAATCTCCAAGATCACAAAAATCAGAGTTCATTTGGTGGGTCAAACGTCTAGACAAAACCAGTACGAAATTCTAGGCAGAAAAACGAGATTGAGAAGAAATTCCAACAAAGCAAGTTCAAGACCAGATTTTGTTGAGACAAGATAATTTCTTAATTTTATTATGTCTTAGATCTATAATTAATTAATAAAAATAGGCCTTAGGAATTTTACTTAGAAAATAATTGTAAAAAGATGATGAGATAAAGGTAAGAGTTTGACTAGTCAAATTACTTGTTTCCTAAGTAAACTCTTATCTGAATCCCACATTGCTTAGGAAAGTCTTTTGAACTCTTCCTTAGGCCTATATAAAGAGCACAAGGTGATGTGCACGGACAGGAGAAATCGTAGCTTGGAATTTGAAGGAGCTGAAACGCAAGAGGACAAACTTCTGAAACCTAGACCGAAGCCTAAAGAGACTCGAACCCAACGGTATTGGACCTTGACCCTACGAATAAGAATTCGAGAACCTAAGGTATAGCAATGGTGGATGGTGAAGAAGGAGGCACCACAAGGAAGAAGACCTTGATAAGCCTAGTAGAAAGGGAACCCAAGAGAAAGGAACACTCAAATTCTGAAATTCAAAACTGATCTGTTCATCAATAGCGTTTACAAGGTATTTATAATAATACCTAGCACTTAAGCCCATAAACAAGTGGGCTGGAATTAACACCAACAGAAAATAAGACTAAACCCAAATTCATGCCTAAACCTAATTACATACAATAAATAGTCCAAGACACAACAAGACTCAAACGTGGGCTATCCAAACACTTAGCCCATCTTATTATTAAGCTAAAATAGGACAGTAACCCATGCTCATGTTGTTTGGGCTTCCAAGTAAGTATAGATGTCTTGGGACTCTTCATGGAAGCTTCCATGACACTTCAATGATGCCAGAGCTTGTTGCATTAATGAGGCCAGGGCTTGTTGCGTCTTCTTAGCTCGAGCTCGGGTAATTGGACCTCCGTGGATGACCAATGGATCCTTAGCATCACGAACATCACTAGCAAGTGGATCTCCATCATTCCCCCTCTCCTCAAAAGGATTTGTCCTCAAATCGCATATACCTTCATCAAAAGAAAAGGGAGAAAGATCAGAAACATTAAAAGTAGCATATACACCATACTCACCAGGAAGATCCAATTTGTAGGCATTATCGTTGATCTTCTCTATGACTTGGAATGGTCCATCTCCTCGGGGATGCAGCTTGGTTCGTCGCTGAACAGGAAACCTCTCCTTTCTCATATGCACCCAAACCCAATCACCAGGCTCAAAGACTACTTTCTTTCGATGTTTATTTGCTTGGGTGGTATACTGCTCAGTCTTCTTTTCAATAGCTTGACGTACTCTCTCATGGAGTTGCTTCACAAACTTAGCTTTCTGTTCTCCATCCAAGTTACTCTGCTCAGCACTAGGTAATGGCAACAAATCCAAGGGAGTAAGAGGATTGAAGCCATAAACAACTTCAAATGGAGAGCAACTCGTAGTGGAGCGAACACTGCGGTTATATGCAAACTCCACATGTGGCAAGCAATCTTCCCAATTCTTCAAATTCTTCTGAATAATGGACCTCAATAATGTAGATAGGGTTCGGTTGACTACCTCAGTCTGTCCATCAGTCTGGGGGTGACAAGTGGTGGAGAATAACAATTTAGTTCCCAACTTTCCCCATAACGTCTTCTAAAAGTAACTAAGGAACTTGGCATCTCGATCAGAAACAATGGTCCTTGGCACACCATGTAGACGTACTATCTCTTTGAAGAAAAGGTCAGCAACGTTGCTCGCATCATCCGTCTTGTGGCAAGCGATGAAATGAGCCATCTTAGAGAACCTGTCAACCACAACAAAAATAGAATCTCTACCGCGTTTTGTTTTAGGCAAGCCAAAACAAAATCCATAGAGATATCAGTCCACGGAGTAGTAGGAATGGGTAAAGGAGTATATAAACCATGATTATGAACTCTAGATTTAGCTTGCCTACATGAAATGCATCTATCACATAATCTCTCTATGTCTCTCCTCATGTTAGGCCAAAAGAAATGTTCTTGCAAAACAGCTAGAGTTTTCTTAACCCCGAAGTGACCCATTAATCCTCCACTATGGGCTTCTCTAACTAACAGCTCGCGCAATGAACTCCGAGGCACACATAATTTATTTTCTCTAAATAAGAACCCATCGTGCCTAAAGAACTTGCCAAAGCCAGATGTAGCACATGCATCATAAACATTACCAAAATCAACATCATCAGCATACTGTTCTTTGATATACTCAAATCCTAAAAGTTTAGCATCAAGAGTAGTGATATGAGTATACCTACGAGATAACGCATCAGCTACGACGTTCTCTTTTCCTTGTTTGTACTTGATCACGTACGGGAACATCTCAATGAACTCTATCCACTTGGCATGACGCTTATGCAGATTACTCTGTCCTTTCAAATGCTTCAAGGACTCATGATCAGTGTGGATGACAAATTCTTTGGGCCACAAGTAATGTTGCCATGTCTCCAAGGCCCTCACTAACGCGTACATTCCTTGTCATATGTGGGATAGTTAAGTGCTGCTCCACTTAACTTCTCAATAAAGAAAGCAATTGGGCGTGCTTCCCGCATAAGCACAGCTCCAATACCTACACCTGAGGCATCGTACTCAATCTCAAAAGTTTTAGTAAAGTCAGGCAGAGATAACAAAGGAGCAGAACAAAGTTTATCCTTAAGCAAATTAAAAACATGCTCTTGTGCAGGACCCCAATGAAATGCAACATTCTTTTTGACCACTTCGATCAAAGGTGCAGCTATAGTGCTAAAATCTCTAACGAATCGACGATAGAAACTAGCTAAACCATGGAAACTACGCACCTCAGAAACAGACTTAGGTACAGGCCAATCTTTAATTGCCTTTACCTTCTCATTATCAACAGAAATGCCATGTGAAGAAACGACATACCCAAGAAAAACAATCTTATCAATGCAGAATGTACATTTCTTAAAATTGGCATACAAACTTGCATTCCTCAAAACAGTAAGAACATTCCTAAGATGCTCAACATGCTCATGCTGACTCTTACTGTATATCAAAATATCATCAAAATAGACAATGATGGAGATCAAAGCTCACAAAGCTCAAGTCATGTTCATGATGATCGTGATCCTTTGAGTATCCATGGAGGTCCAATTACAAGAGCTAAATCAAAGATAATACAACAAGCCTTGGCTGGTTTCATTGATATTGCTAGAGAGAAAGCCCAACAAAGCTTGAGCATGGAGGATGATAAAGTCTTCTACAACATGGTCCAAGCCCAAGTTCAACCTTCTTGAAGACACACAAGTATGGGCCGAAATGCAAATTAGGCTAGATGCATATTTTATTTAGTTAAGTACTATTGGGCTGAACATTGTTTTAATTTAATTTAAGCCCAATTCATTTTTAAATAATAGATTTTGTAAGACTTCTATTACTTGTTCTGCAAGTTAGGAGAGTAGGATTCCTATTGCTTGTTCTGCAAGTTTGCTATTTCCTATTCTGCAAGTTAGGAAAGTAGGATTCCTATTACTTGTGCTGCAAGTTATCTATTTGCCTATAAATAGTTATGTAACCCTTTGGGGAGAACACAATTGATTTTAGTATTAAAATTGAGAGACTTCTTCTCTTTGGTTCTCTTGAGAACTCTTGAACTTATCAAGGTCTTCCTTGCGGCGTTCTTCTACCTTCCACCAATATATACCATAGGTTCTTGCTTTTCTAAGCAACGGGTCATGGTCCAATACCATAGGTTCTTGTGTTTCTACACAACGGGTCTTGGTTTTATCTCTAATTTTTGTTTTCTTTTGCTGCGTTTTTAACTTGTTCTTGTTTTTCTTCAAGTGTTCTTTGTGTTCTTCATTGAACTTCATCTTCTTTCGGTAAGGTCCATATCATTTGGCATCAGAGCTTAGGTTTAATTCGTGGGAGTTTCGTTTTTGTTTTTTTTTGTCTTCTTGTCGTGGACAAACCTTGATCTTGAATCCTTTTCCAAGCCACCTCTAATATTGTTTGTCCCTCAAACCTATTGTCTTTACTTAGCCACCAAGTAAACCCTATCTTGTTCTTCAAGCAACCAAATCCCAAAGGTTTTCTTACTCACCAAGAAACCTTTAAAAGCTCTACATTACATAAAGACTACTTGTTTCACAAGCCACCGTTCCCTCTCATTCCTTGCCACACAAGCTGCTACCAAAACTAGCTTGTTTTTGTCAAAAGTTGCCTTGTTCCCCAAGTAAACCTCTTCTTATTATTTAGACTTTTTTTTTCTTCATTGTTCGTTTACTTTAGTAAAATATAAAAAAAAAAGAGAAAAAAAGAGAAAAAAAAAGAAAAGAAAAAAAAAAGAGAAAAGAAAAATCAATTCAAGAGGGGATTTATTACATCGTGTGTAGCAAGTGCAACATCAAAGGTAATTCGTGGAGGCGTGCTTCATCAAAATCTTGAGGTAGTCATTCTTTCTTGAGCTTTGAGATTTTTTATTTGCCTAATTTGAAAATTCATTGCTACCATTCTACCCTACTACCTAAAATTACCTTTTTGACCCTACCACATAAAAGGACAAAACTACCTCACCTTTGGCTAAACCCTACCCTAATTAAACACCCCAAAACACATTCAAGGTTTAGTTTCATTAGAGTCTTCTTAAGTCTTATTGAGTCTTGCTAAGTCTTGTTGAGTCTTCATTGTTTTGTTTTCCCTTGATTAAAATCTTGTGCTCATCTTGTTTATTGTTGGTTGATAGTTGAATTCCATAAGCTGATTTTTGATTGAGTCTTGAGTTCAATATAGAACCTATAGAGAAAAGTTGTGTGAGGGAAAAAGGCAAGAGTGTATGAGTAACATTAGTAGAGAAAAGCCATATTAAAATTGTGTGAAAACACGAGTGTGAGTGTTACATTCTTGTGTGTATTGAGTGTAAACACGTGAGGTCATACTTGAGGTCCTTTTCTTTTACTAACTTTTCTTGCAGGATAAAATCATGTCTTCTAATAGTGAAAAGCCTGATTTGAGTAAGATCGAGTTCATGTTCCAAGCTATGCAACAACAATTTTCAAGGATAGAGTTGAGGTTTATTAATATTCATGATAAGTTGGAGGAACATGAAGCTGTCCTAGCTAAAGTAAATCAAGATAATACTTCTCATGTGAAAGACAATGTTGTGAATAATGACTTTGATGATAAAGTAGATGATGAGTTTGATGATGATGAGTTTAGTATGAATAGAAGTGTTAAAGGTAATCGTGGTAATAGAGGAGGTCGTGGAGATAGGTATAAAGGAGATAGGTATTATGATAGGATAGATGGAAATTTAGAAGTATCAAATTGAAGATTCCTTCCTTTCAAGGTAAGAATGATCCTGAGGCTTACTTAGAATGGGAAAAGAAAGTGGAGATGGTCTTTGATTGCCATAACTATTCCGAAGAAAAAAAGGTGAAACTTGCTGCTGTAGAGTTCACGGATTATGCAATCATTTGGTGGGACCAACTCATGCTTGGTAGACGTAGGAATAGAGAGCCACCTATAGTTACATGGGATGAAATGAAACGTGTTATGAGAAAAAGGTTTGTTCCTAATCATTACTATAGATAGCTTTATCAAAGGTTACAAGGTCTCACTCAAGGGTCTAAGAGTGTTGAGGATTATCATAAAGAAATGGAAATTATCATGATCAGAGCTAATGTTGAAGAGGATAGTGAAGCTACTATGGCTCGATTCTTACAAGGATTGAATCGTGAGATTGCTAATGTAGTGGAGTTACATCACTATGTGGAGTTTGATGATATGTTGCATATGGCTATCAAGGTTGAAAGGAAACTCAAGAGAAAAGGTTATTCATCTCGTTTTATGCAAGGTTCTAGTTCATCTTCTTCTTGGAAACCGAACACCTTTCGAAGGGATGATAAGACTACATTCAAACTTAAGACTGAATCCTTATTCAAGCCTAAGGGTGAGAGTGTCCAAAAGCCAAACCCGAGGCTATCCAAGCATCCTAAGGTAAGAGTAGAGACATTAAGTGTTTTAGATGTTTGGGAAGAGGACACATTGCATCACAATGCCCAAGCAAACGAGTCATGATTATGCGTGATGATGGTGATGTTGTAAGTGAAGATTCTGATGTTGATGATGAGATGCCACCATTAGAGGACATTAATGAGGATGATGACTATGTTGAGTTTGCTGCACATGGTGAAGCACTTGTAGCTCGTCGTGCATTAAGTGCCCAAGTTAAGGATGAAGATGAAGTGCAACGAGAAAATATTTTTCATACTAGATGCCACGTCAACAATAAGGTATGCTCTTTGATTATTGATGGTGGTAGTTGCACTAATGTTGCTAGCACTTATTTGGTTGACAAATTGAGTTTGGCCACTACAAAACATCCCAAACCATACAAACTTCAATGGCTCAATAATTGTGGAGAAGTAAATGTGACCAAGCAAGTATTGGTGCTATTTTCAATTGGAAGGTACAATGATAAAGTGTTGTGTGATGTTGTGCCTATGCATGCTGGTCATTTGCTTTTAGGAAGACCATGGCAATTTGATAGACATGTCATACATGATGGATTTACAAACCGTTATTCATTTACCATTGCTGGTAAGAAATTCACACTTGCACCCTTGAGTCCTACGGAGATTTATGAGGATCAATTGAGGTTGAAAGAGCAGAATGAATCACAACAAAGGTCAAAGAATCTAGATAAAGGCAAAGATATTGCAAAGAAAGAAAGAAAGGACGTGAGCTTTTATGCAAAGCAAAGTGATATAAAGGCTGCTTTTCTAGCTAAGTGCCCAATCCTTTTGTTTTTATATAAAGAATCTTGTTTTAGTTCTAATGATCTTAAATCTTCTTTGCCTACTAATGTTGTGTCTCTTTTGAAGGAATTTGGAGATATATTCCCCGAGGAGATTCCAAATGGTTTGCCACCTATTAGGGGAATTGAGCATCAAATAGACCTTGTTCCTGGAGCTGCCATTCCCAACAGACCTGCCTATAGAAGTAATCCCGAGGAGACAAAGGAGCTTCAAAGGCAAGTTGACGAGCTCATGAAGAAAGGCTACGTTAGAGAGAGCATGAGTCCATGTGCTGTTCTTGTGTTACTTGTTCCTAAGAAGGATGGGACGTGGAGGATGTGTGTTGATTGTCGTGCCATCAACAAAATCACTGTAAATTATCGCTATCCCATTCCTAGATTAGATGATATGCTTGATGAGTTACATGGTTCTTGCATCTTTTCTAAAATTGATTTGAAAAGTGGTTATCATCAAATTTGCATGAGAGAAGGTGATGAATGGAAAACTGCATTTAAGACTAAGCATGGTTTGTATGAATGGTTAGTTATGCCTTTTGGATTAACTAATGCACCTAGCACTTTCATGAGATTAATGAACCATGTCTTGCGTGCTTTCATTGGAAAATTTGTAGTTGTCTATTTTGATGATATCTTGATCTATAGTAGAAGTTTGCATGAACATATTGAACATTTAAAGAATGTGCTTAATGTCTTGAGAAAGGAAAAGCTATATGCTAACCTTAAGAAATGTTCCTTTTGCACTGATAAGATTATATTTCTTGGATATGTTATTTCTTCTAAGGGTATAGCAGTAGAAGATGAAAAGGTCAAGGCAATTAAAGATTGGCCTATACCTAAGAATATCTCTGAGGTGCTTAGTTTTCATGGATTAGCTAGTTTCTATCGTAGGTTTGTTAGAGACTTCAGTACAATAGTTGCACCTCTAACTGATGTTGTTAAAAAGAATGTTGGATTTAAATGGGGTCTTGAGCAAGATCATGCTTTTAACTTGCTTAAAGAGAAGCTTTGTTCCGCAGCTTTATTATCCTTACCTGACTTTTCTAAAACTTTTGAGATTGAGTGTGATGCTTCAAGTATAGGTATTGGAGCTGTTTTAATGCAGGAGAAGCGCCCCATTGTTTTTTTCAGTGAGAAGTTAAGTGGAGCTGCCCTTAACTATCCCACATATGATAAAGAGATGTATGCATTAGTGAGGGCCTTGGAAACATGGCAACACTATTTATGGCCCAAGGAATTTGTCATCCACACTGATCATGAGTCCTTGAAGCACTTGAAAGGACAAAGCAAGTTGAACAAGCGTCATGCCAAGTGGATGGAGTTCATTGAAACATTTCCATATGTGATCAAATAAACAAGGTAAAGAAAATGTCGTGGCTGATGCATTATCTCGAAGGTATACTCTAATCACTACTCTTAATGCAAAACTACTTGGATTTGAGTATATTAAAGACTTGTATGCTACTGATGAGGATTTTGAAAATGTGTTCATTGCATGTGAGAAAACTGGTTTTGGAAAGTTTTATAGGCATGATGGATTCTTATTTAGGGAAAATAGATTATGTGTGCCTAGGAGTTCTTTAAGAGAATTACTTGTTAGAGAAACCCATAGTGGTGATGGGACATTTTGGAGTAAAGAAAACTTTAGATATATTGCATGATCACTTCTTTTGGCCTAACATGAAAAGAGATGTTGAAAAATTGTGTGAAAGATGTGTCACTTGTAAACAAGCTAAGTCTAGAGTTATGAATCATGGTCTTAATACTCCATTACCTATTCCTACTGCTCCTTGGACTGACATTTCTATGGACTTTGTTTTGGGGTTACCAAGAACAAAGAGAGGTAGAGATTCTGTTTTTGTTGTTGTTGACAGGTTCTCTAAGATGACTCACTTCATTGCTTGTCACAAGACAGATGATGCAAGTAACATTGCCGATTTATTCTTCAAGGAAATTGTTCGTCTACATGGAGTTCCGAGGACCATTGTTTCTGACCGTGATGTGAAGTTCCTTAGCTACTTTTGGAAAACATTATGGGGAAAGTTAGGAACAAAGCTATTGTTTTCAACTACTTGTCATCCACAAACCGATGGTCAAACTGAAGTAGTCAATCGTACTTTGTCTACTTTGTTGAGATCCATTATTCAAAAGAATTTGAAGAATTGGGAAGATTGTTTGCCTCATGTGGAGTTTGCTTACAATAGAAGTGTGCATTCTACTACTAGTTATTCTCCATTTGAAGATGACTATGGTTTTAATCCACTCACTCCATTGGATCTTTTACCACTACCTATTGAGGAGAGAGCTAGTTTGGATGGGGAAAAAGAAAGCTGATTTTGTTAAGCAACTACATGAGAAGGTACGTCAAAACATTAAGAAGAGGACTGAGCAATATGCTACTCAAGCCAACAAGCATCGCAAGAAAGTTGTCTTTGAACCTGGTGATTGGGTTAGGTACATATGCGTAAAGAGAGATTTTCTGCTCAGCATCGCTCCAAGTTGCAACCTCGAGGAGATGGACCATTCCAAGTGATTAAGAAGATCAATGACAATGCTTATAAGGTAGATCTTCCAGGTGAGTATAATGTTAGTGCTACATTTAATGTTTCTGATCTTTCTCCCTTTGATATTGATGTAGGTGATTCTGATTTGAGGACAAATCCTTTTGAGGAGAGGGGGAATGATGGAGATCCAAGCTCACAAAGCTCAAGTCATGTTCATGATGATCGTGATCCTTTGAGTATCCATGGAGGTCCAATTACAAGAGCTAAATCAAAGATAATGCAACAAGCCTTGGCTGGTTTCATTGATATTGCTAGAGAGAAAGCCCAACAAAGCTTGAGCATGGAGGATGATAAAGTCTTCTACAACATGGTCCAAGCCCAAGTTCAACCTTCTTGAAGACACACAAGTATTGGGCCGAAATGCAAATTAGGCTATATGCATATTTTATTTCGTTAAGTATTATTGGGCTGAACATTGTCTTAATTTAATTTAAGCCCAATTCATTTTTAAATAATAGATTTTGTAAGACTTCTATTACTTGTTCTGCAAGTTAGGAGAGTAGGATTCCTATTGCTTGTTCTGCAAGTTTGCTATTTCCTATTCTGCAAGTTAGGAAAGTAGGATTCCTATTACTTGTGCTGCAAGTTATCTATTTGCCTATAAATAGTTATGTAACCCTTTGGGGAGAACACAATTGATTTTAGTAATAAAATTGAGAGACTTCTTCTCTTTGGTTCTCTTGAGAACTCTTGAACTTATCAAGGTCTTCCTTGTGGCGTTCTTCTACCTTCACCAATATATACCATAGGTTCTTGCTTTTCTAAGCAACGGTCTTGGTCCAATACCATAGGTTCTTGTGTTTCTACACAACGGGTCTTGGTTTTATCTCTAATTTTTGTTTTCTTTTGCTGCGTTTTTAACTTGTTCTTGTTTTTCTTCAAGTGTTCTTTGTGTTCTTCATTGAACTTCATCTTCTTTCGGTGAGGTCCATATCATTTGGCATCAGAGCTTAGGTTTAATTCGTGGGAGTTTCGTTTTTGTTTTTTTTTTCTTTGTCTTCTTGTCGTGGACAAACCTTGATCTTGAATCCTTTTCCAAGCCACCACTAATATTGTTTGTCCCTCAAACCTATTGTCTTTACTTAGCCACCAAGTAAACCCTATCTTGTTCTTCAAGCAACCAAATCCCAAAGGTTTTCTTGCTCACCAAGAAACCTTCAAAAGCTCTATATTACATAAAGACTACTTGTTTCACAAGCCACCGTTCCCTCTCATTCCTTGCCACACAAGCTGCTACCAAAACTAGCTTGTTTTTGTCAAAAGTTGCCTTGTTCCCCAAGTAAACCTCTTCTTATTATTTAGACTTTTTTTTCTTCATTGTTCGTTTACTTTAGTAAAATATTAAAAAAAAGAGAAAAAAAGAGAAAAAAAAAGAAAAGAAAAAAAAAGGGAAAAGAAAAATCAATTCAAGAGGGGATTTATTACATCGTGTGTAGCAAGTGCAACATCAAAGGTAATTCGTGGAGGCGTGCTTCATCAAAATCTTGAGGTAATCATTCTTTCTTGAGCTTTTAGATTTTTTATTTGCCTAATTTGAAAATTCATTGCTGCCATTCTACCCTACTACCTAAAATTACCTTTTTGACCCTAACACATAAAAGGACAAAACTACCTCACCTTTGGCTAAACCCTACCCTAATTAAACACCCCAAAACACACATATTTCCTTCAAGGTTTAGTTTCATTAGAGTCTTCTTAAGTCTTATTGAGTCTTGCTAAGTCTTGTTGAGTCTTCATTGCTTTGTTTTCCCTTGATTAAAATCTTGTGCTCATCTTGTTTATTGTTGGTTGATAGTTGAATTCCATAAGCTGATTTTTGATTGAGTCTTGAGTTCAATATAGAACCTATAGAGAAAAGTTGTGTGAGGGAAAAAGGCAAGAGTGTGTGAGTAACATTAGTAGAGAAAAGCCATATTAAAATTGTGTGAAAACACGAGTGTGAGTGTTACATTCTTTGTGTATTGAGTGTAAACACGTGAGGTCCTTTTCTTTTACTAACTTTTCTTGCAGGATAAAATCATGTCTTCTAATAGTGAAAAGCCTGATTTGAGTAAGATCGAGTTCATGTTCCAAGCTATGCAACAATAATTTTCAAAGATAGAGTTGAGGTTTAATAATATTCATGATAAGTTGGAGGAACATGAAGCTGTCCTAGCTAAAGTAAATCAAGATAATACTTCTCATGTGAAAGGCAATGTTGTGAATAATGACTTTGATGATAAAGTAGATGATGAGTTTGATGATGATGAGTTTAGTATGAATAGAAGTGTTAAAGGTAATCGTGGTAATAGAAGAGGTCGTGGAGATAGGTATTATGATAGGATAGATGGAAATTTAGGAAGTATCAAATTGAAGATTCCTTCCTTTCAAGGTAAGAATGATCCTGAGGCTTACTTAGAATGGGAAAAGAAAGTGGAGATGGTCTTTGATTGCCATAACTATTCCAAAGAAAAAAAGGTGAAACTTGCTGCTGTAGAGTTCACGGATTATGCAATCATTTGGTGGGACCAACTCATGCTTGGTAGACGTAGGAATAGAGAGCCACCTATAGTTACATGGGATGAAATGAAACGTGTTATGAGAAAAAGGTTTGTTCCTAATCATTACTATAGAGAGCTTTATAAAAGGTTACAAGGTCTCACTCAAGGGTCTAAGAGTGTTGAGGATTATCATAAAGAAATGGAAATTATCATGATCAGAGCTAATGTTGAAGAGGATAGTGAAGCTACTATGGCTCGATTCTTACAAGGATTGAATCGTGAGATTGCTAATGTAGCGGAGTTACATCACTATGTGGAGTTTGATGATATGTTGCATATGGCTATCAAGGTTGAAAGGCAACTCAAGAGAAAAGGTTATTCATCTCGTTTTATGCAAGGTTCTAGTTCATCTTCTTCTTGGAAACCGAACACCTTTCGAAGGGATGATCAGACTACATTCAAACTTAAGACTGAATCCTTATTCAAGCCTAAGGGTGAGAGTGTCCAAAAGCCCAAACCCGAGGCTATCCAAGCATCCCAAGGTAAGAGTAGAGACATTAAGTGTTTTAGATGTTTGGGAAGAGGACACATTGCATCACAATGCCCAAACAAACGAGTCATGATTATGCGTGATGATGGTGCTGTTGTAAGTGAAGATTCTGATGTTGATGATGAGATGCCACCATTGGAGGACATTAATGAGGATGATGACTACGTTGAGTTTGCTGCACATGGTGAAGCACTTGTAGCTCGTCGTGCATTAAGTGCCCAAGTTAAGGATGAAATGAAGTGCAACGAGAAAATATTTTTCATACTAGATGCCACGTCAACAATAAGGTATGCTCTTTGATTATTGATGGTGGTAGTTGCACTAATGTTGCTAGCACTTATTTGGTTGACAAATTGAGTTTGCCCACTACAAAACATGAGCAACATACTCAACAACTTCTTCTTCATCAACATCGTCTATTGCAGGCATCTCATCTTCTACATCGATATCAGAACCTTCACTCTCAACATCTCCATTCCCACGCATGATCATAACTCTACGGTTGGGACACTGAGAGGCAATATGTCCATGACCTAAACACTTGAAACACTTAATGTCACGTGTCCTGCTTTGGGATGCTTGGGCAGGTTCAGTCTTGGGCTTTGGAGGGCCCTCAGGCTTGGGCTTAGCAAAGCTCTCAGACTTAGGCATAAACGCAGGCTTATCATCCCTACGAAAGGTGTTAGATTTCCAAACAGGAACTGAACTAGGAGTGAAACGGGATGTACCTTTCCTTTGAAGTTGCCTTTCGACTTTGATGGCCACATGTAGCATCTCCTCTAAATCCATGTAATGCTGCAACTCTACTACATTGGCAATCTCACGGTTTAAGCCTTGAAGAAAACGAGCCATAGTAGCTTCTGCATCCTCCTGGATATTGGCTCGGATCATGGTTATTTCCATCTCTTTGTAATAATCCTCAACACTCTTTAAGCCCTGGGTAAGACCTTGGAGCTTCTGGTATAAATCTCTGTAGTAATGAGTAGGAACAAATCTCTTCCTCATGATGCGCTTCATCTTATCCCAGGTACACACTGGAGGATCACCATATCTTCTTCTACTAGTGACTAACTGATCCCACCAAACCATAGCATACTCTGCGAACTCAATTGCTGCAAGTTTGACCTTCTTTTCCTCAGAGTAGTGGTGGCAGTCAGACACCATTTCAATCTTCCTTTCCCACTCCAAATATGCCTCAAGATCATTCTTGCCTTGGAAAGGAGGAATCTTTAATTTTATACTGCCAAGGTTTCCATCTATCTTCTCCTTGCCTCTATCACAGGCTTTATCAACTTGATCTCTATACCCATGGTACCTTCTATGATGTCTATCGATCCCAGACTCTTCGTTCGAATCATACCCAACATTATCATCATACTCGTCATTGGCAACAACCTTACTTTTTAGACGAGAAGTATCACCTCGCTGGATCTTTGCAAACCGAGCTTCATGTTGGTTCAACTTATCATGAATGTCATTGAATTTCACGTCCATCCGTTGGAACTGTTGTTGCATTGCCTGAAGCATGAATTCAATCTTTTTAAAGTCAGACTTATCACCTTCAGAAGACATTTTCAACAAAGATATCCTCACGTGTTTACACTCGTGTTTCACTCAAGGAATTTGGCTTTTCTCTACTAATGTCTCTCACACACTCATGCCTTTTTCCCTTACTCTACCTTAACTCTATAGGTTCACAATCGCACTAGAGACTCAGTCAAAGATTCAACCTCGTAGAATCAACTAATTCACCAAGTATTGTCACCAAGAAAAAAATTTTTTTTTTTTGAATTTTTTTGTTCACAGAAAGGTGTGGCTAGGGTGACTCAAAGAAAAAAAAAGAAAAATAGAAGAAAAATAAAAAAAAATCACAAGAAAGACCAAAAAAAATGAAAAATAGCCTAAAACTATAGGAAAATGATGGAATTTGGCCAAGATAGGGTATGGCCGGTAAAGCAAAGCTTAACGGGTTCGGTTTCTTTCATCGTTTTCTTTGAAACGGGTACTCGCACACCTCCTAACTCAACCAAAATTTTCTGTATGAACAGTACCGCAACAATTTTTTTTGAATTCTTCTTCTTTTTTTTCGAATTCTTTTCTTTTTTTTTTGAATTCTTTTCTTCTTTTTTTTTTAACTCTGAGTGTTGCGGTTTCCTTGAAAAAGAGGGGTGCGGCAAGGGTTTTTTTTTTAAGGGGTGCGGCTAGGGATTTTTTTTTTTAGGGGTGCGGCTAGGTTTTTTTTTTTTGAAGGGGTGAGACAGGGTTTTGAGGAATTGCGGCTAGGGTTTTTTTTGAAGGAAGGGGTGCGGCTAGGTTTTTTTTTGAAGGGGTGCGACAGGGTTTTGAGGAATTGCGGCTAGGGTTTTTTTTGAAGGAAGGGGTGCGGCTAGGTTTTTTTTTGAAGGGGTGCGACAGGGTTTTGAGGAATTGCGGCTAGGGTTTTTTTTGAAGGAAGGGGTGCAGCTAGGGTTTTGAGGAATTGCGGCTAGGGTTATGAATTCAACTCAAACACAAAAACAAACCAGAAATCGAAACCAACAAGAGAGAAAAAAAAGAAAAAAAAATCGAAACCAATAAACCAAAAATCGAAAAGTGAGTGACGCACAAACAAACCAGAAATCGAAACTTGAGCTTTGAATACAACTGATGTGCACGGACAAGAGAAATCGTGGCTTGGAATTTAAGGAGCTGAAATGCAAGAGGACAAACTTCTGAAACCTAGACCCGAAGCCTAAAGAGACTCGAACCCAACGGTATTGGACCTTGACCCTACGAATAAGAATTTGAGAACCTAAGGTATAGCAATGGTGGATGGTGAAGAAGGAGGCGCCACAAGGAAGAAGACCTTGATAAGCCTAGTAGAAAGGGAACCCAAGAGAAAGGCACACTCAAATTCTGAAATTCAAAACTGATCTGTTCATCAATAGCGTTTACAAGGTATTTATAATAATACCTAGCACTTAAGCCCATAAACAAGTGGGCTGGAATTAACACCAACAGAAAATAAGACTAAACCCAAATTCATGCCTAAACCTAATTACATACAATAAATAGTCCAAGACACAACAAGACTCAAACGTGGGCTATCCAAACACTTAGCCCATCTTATTGTTAAGCTAAAATAAGACAGTAACCCATGCTCATGTTGTTTGGGCTTCCAAGTAAGTATAGATGTCTTGGGACTCTTCATGGAAGCTTCCATGACACTTCAATGATGCCAGAGCTTGTTGCATTAATGAGGCCAGGGCTTGTTGCGTCTTCTTAGCTCGAGCTCGGGTAATTGGACCTCCTTGGATGACCAATGGATCCTTAGCATCACGAACATCACTAGCAAGTGGATCTCCATCACAAGGCTCTCTCATAAATAGCATCCCTTTTACTTTTCAAAGAAAAGCAATTTGTTTTTCATATTATTTGTTTAGTTCTTGCTAGTTTATAATCTTGATTCCAGATTTCTTGTTTTAGATTATTAAAGATTGATATATTGATTGTCTTTTGCATGATTCTTGATATCTTTATAATATTAAACTTGAAATTTATGATCTTGAATATGACTAGTGAGTAGGTTTCTTATTCAGTTACAAGGTAAATTGATTGTTCTTGGAAAAAGACTGTTGTGAGATTTTGAGTTTATAATATAATTGTTGATTAAGTATCCAAGATTCTCTGAGCACATTTGCATGATTATTTGCTTGATTAGATGGTAGGGCCCACTATTTAATTTAATTGAATAATCTACTGCCAGATTAAAAACATAAGTCCGTAATTGCTTATGGAGTTAATCACTAGGGATGGAGGAGAATTGAGGTTTAGATTAAATGAACCGAGCTTATGTGTTTGTTATCTAATGTCAACCCATATCTTTCTAGTTGTTAATGCTGCTACAACTTATATCTAGAGAGCTTGTTCTAGGTAGGTTAAGTAGTTAGAGATTAGTTAAAGAGCTTGTTTTAACTAACGACTCAGTAAGGGAAGATGGTGTAACAGAGCTTGTTGTTATGCTACGGTTGACTATTTAATTGACAATAATATTTTGTAATCAATGATCAACTTCTAAATCCAAGAATAATTAATTACCTTGTAACTGAAGCTTTTTCATATTTGTTTTTGATATTTAATAATCCTTACTTTCTCTCTTTTAGGCATAGCTTACAAAACTCCAAAACCCCAAAATTTCTTCTTTCTGTAAAACTTAAAATTAGATTTTTAATTTAATAATTAACTTAAATAATTCAGTCTCTGTGGGTTCGACCCTTACTCCGCTATCTACATAGTAGAGTTAGGAAGTTTTATTTTTGGTGGCTGACGACACTCGTCATTCTTTCTTGAGCTTTGAGATTTCTTGTTTGCCTAAATCTAAAAATTCATTGTTACCTTTCTACCTACTGCCTAAAAGTACCTTTTGACCCTACCACCTAAAAGGACAAAACTACCCTACCATTGGCTAGACCTCACCCTAACTAAACACCCCAAAACACCCATATTTCCTTCAAATTCATCGGAGTCTTCTTGAGTCTTATTGAGACTTGCTAAGTCTTGTTGAGTCTTCATTATTTTCTTTTCCCTTGATTAAAATCTTGTGCTCATCTTGTTTATTGTTGATTGTTAATTGTATTCCATAAGCTAATTTTTGATTGAGTCTTGAGTTCAATATAGAACCTATAGAGAAAAGTTGTGTGAGGGAAAAAGGTAAGAGTGTGTCAGTAATATTAGTATAGAAAAGCCATATTAAAATTGTGTGAAACATGAGTGTGAGTGTTACATTCTTGTGTGTATTGAGTGTAAACATTTGAGGTCATACTTATCCCTTTTCTTTTACTAACGTTTCTTACAGGTGATAGGATGATATTTTGTGAATTTTATATGTGCTAATATATTTTCTTTATTGATGTTTTATGCCTAAAAGAGCTTACTAATGTTTATTTTATGTTTTAGGTATTAAATATCAAAGTTGGAATAAAAAGAAGCTAAAAAGAGCAAAGTGCAGTATTTTCTATCCAGCTTGAAAGTTTAACGTTTTTGACCAATTTAATGACCTGATCTCAAGAAGTGTCCTTCATGGAAGTTGTAAAGGACTTCTCAAGGTTTCCAGGATACACAAGATCGCAAAAATCGGAGTTCATTTGGTGGGTCAAACATCAGGACAAAATCAGTACGAAATTCTGGGTAGAAAAATGAGATTGAGAAGAAATTCCAACAAAGCAAGTTAAAGACCAGATTTTGTTGAGACAAGATAATTTCTTAATTTTATTTTGTCTTAGATCTGTAATTAATTAATAAAAATACGCCTTAGGAATTTTACTTAGAAAATAATTGTAAAAAGATGATTAGATAAAGGTAAGAGTTTGACTAGTCAAATTACTTGTTTCCAAAGTAAACTCTTATCTGAATCCCACATTGCTTAGGAAAGTCTTTTAAACTCTTCCTTAGGCCGATATAAAGAGCACAAGGCTCTTATAAACAGCATCCCTCACATCCCTCTCCTCCCTCTTCCCTCTTAGTCTTTTGTAAGGTTTTCTTTAGGGTTTTAATAAAAGTTTTATTTTCTTTCTTTTAATTTTGATATTGCTGATTTCTTTTTCATTAAAAATTTTATTTTTCTTCTTTTCTTTATCATTGGTCTTGCTGATTTCTTTCTTTTATGTTATAAAATTATTTTCTTTTTGTGTTAACTGTAAATTTTCCATTTATTGGAAATTAGAAATATTGAAAATAAATATTTGAGAAAATAAATCAGAGGAAATAAATAAAATTTTGAGAGAACGGGATATGGGTGAAAATCCCGAAAAGTAAGAAAGTGAAAGAATCGGGAAATTGGTGTCAAGGAAATTAAATTGGAAGTGAAAATAAAAATAATAGAGAGAGGAAAAAAAAATCAAATTGGATAAATTAAAAATCCAAATTTAAATAAAGAAAACGAGAAACGAAAATAAAATAAGTTTATATAATTACAAAAATTATAAATGTATTTTTATACAAATACGTATGTATTTAAAATACTATATAGTATATTTTAATATACGTTGGTATATATATGGAAATATATACTATTTCATGAATTTAAATAATACATATGTATATAAACATAATATTTTATGTATATATAAATATATATATACACATACATATATAGAAAATGTAAATATTATTTTATATTAAAGTTTATAAGTATATATATTGTATTATAACATTTATATAATTTACATATATAAATGTTATTTACTTTAAAGTATATAAATATACATATATACATATATATACTAAATATATGTTTTGTAATATACAATACATATAATGTATATATAATATATATTGTATTACATTATATATGAAATGATATATGTATGATATCTAATATATATTATATGTATAAAATATAAAATATAGTGTATAATATATAGTGTATTATATACTAAATATAGAAAGTGAATAAAAACAAAAAGGAAATAAAACAGAAAACAGAAGGAAGAGGAAAATCGGGAAGGACCCGATCCTTCCCAGCCACCGCCGTCGAGGGAGGAAGGAGAAAGAGACGCCACCGGCCAGAGAAAGGAAAGAAGCTGCCAGTGACGTGAAGAAACGGAAACAGGATCGACGGAAAACAAAAGAAATCGGAGAGGAAAAGGGAAATGGCCGACGACGATGCCGGCCAAATCGATGGCTGCCACTGCAATCGAAGCTTCACCGGAGGGAGAGGAAGACGATGGAGGCCACCGGAGGTGCAATGAACGGCAGAGGATTGCCGGCGAAGAGGAAGGAGAAGGCGAACCTATTCTGCCTCGATCCACCGCCATGCCACCGATCCAGGGCAAACGGAGGGCACCGACAAGTTCGTCGTGCAGTGGGCCAGCTGAGGGACGCCTGAACCACCGGAGAACTGGCCGCGGCGAGGAACTGGCGAGGAATGGTCTGAACCGGACTGACCGGGAAAGAAAGAAAAGAAAAAGAAAAGAAAAAAGGAAAAAGAAAAAGAAAAAGAAAAAGAAAAGAAAAGAAAAAGAAAAGAAAAAGGAAAAAAAAAGAAAGAAAAAGAAAAGAGGAAAAAAGAGAATTTCAAGAATTCGGAAAATTCTCGGAAATTTGACAACCCGGAAATTTACAAAATTAGGTATGAAATTTCCCGGAAATTTAATTTCAGAAAAATTTAATAAATTATGAAAAAATTCTAAAATTTAGAATTTTAATTCCAGAAATTATTTTCAGCGATCGGGATAAGGAATCGGGAGAGATGGAGTACGGGCGCGATCGATAAGAGGAAGTCGCTGACCCGAAAAAAGGTAAGGGATGCATGTGCAGCACTGTAGGGATATTCAGTCTGCATATTTTAATTTGAAATATTTTATGGAAATATTTTATGAAAATTTTTATGATGCATGATTTGCTGAAAATTTTGAGATGAAGTACTGGCTGCAAATTTATAACTGTATTTTTCGTGCAGGAGGTTAGTAAATCGGCAGCCGTTATGCTGCCGAAAATTTTTAAAAAAATCTCATAAAATCATATTAAATGATTTTATTTTTGAAAATCGATATTAAATCACGAAGAATGAGGAAATTACTAAATTTCATAAAACATGAATATAATGAGATGGAATTTTAAAATATTCATGTTTTCGAGAATGGTGATAATGAGATCACCGAAAATTCTCTGGATAGATAAATTACACGTAATACGAGACGAAAGATGAAGTGAAATACAGTAATATTTTTATGAATATTTTTTAAATATTCACTAAAGGATTTTAACCCTTATGGATTTAAATTATGGAATTATATATTTATATAAAAACCATAAAGGTTTATATTATGATCAAAAATACGGTTTTGAGACTCGTCAGCATCCTATCATGCTGATGCATGATATGTGATAAGTTTAGTCCCGATCGACACTTGATCAGTGACCCACAGAGGACAACATAGATTATGGTCATAGATTTGACCGGTTTATTTCTTTACTCTCCGGGGTTATAGTATGATAAGATTGATGTCTATCTTAGACTCCATAAATGATAGGTGACATGTTAAAAAGGAAAGCGTTTTACATGATGTGGAATATGTCAAACGGAAAAAGTGAAATATGATGCGTGACATTTGAAAAGAATATATTTATATGATATGAGGAGAAAATCAATTGATTTATTATAGCATTTTTACAAAATGCTCGTTTCGGTACTGATTATAGTACTGTGGGATGACTTTCCTAAGACATGTGATACGAATATGTAATATGTTCCGAAAAGGGAAGAATTTATTGATAGGATGATATTTTGTGAATTTTATATGTGCTAATATATTTTCTTTATTGATGTTTTATGCCTAAAAGAGCTTACTAATGTTTATTTTATGTTTTAGGTATTAAATATCAAAGTTGGAATAAAAAGAAGATAAAAAGAGCAAAGTGCAGTATTTTCTGTCCAGCTTGAAAGATTGACATTTTTGACCAATTTAACGACCTGATCTCAAGATGTGGCCTTCATGGAAGTTGTAGAGGACTTCTCAAGGTTTCTAGAATGTCTAAGATCGCAAAAATCGGAGTTCATTTGGTGGGTCAAACGTCTCGACAAAATCAGTACGAAATTCTGGACAGAAAAACGAGATTGAGAAGAAATTCCAACAAAGCAAGTTCAAGACCAGATTTTGTTGAGACAAGATAATTTCTTAATTTTATTTTGTCTTAGATCTGTAATTAATTAATAAAAATAGGCCTTAGGAATTTTACTTAGAAAATAATTGTAAAAAGATGATGAGATAAAGGTAAGAGTTTGACTAGTCAAATTACTTGTTTCCCAAGTAAACTCTTATCTGAATCCCACATTGCTTAGGAAAGTCTTTTAAACTCTTCCTTAGGCCTATATAAAGAGCACAAGGCTCTCATAAACAGCAATCCCTCAAATCCCTCTCCTCCCTCTTCTCTTTTAGTCTTGTAGGATTTTCTTTAGGGTTTTTAATAAAATTTTATTTTTTTCTTTATTAGTTGCTGATTTCTTTATTATTATTTTTAATTTTGATTTTGTTTTCTTTATTTAAATTAATATTGTTTGTGTGTTCTTGCTTGTTAGTTTATAATCTTGATTATTAATTCTGATTTTATATTATTAAAGATTGCTTCTTTGATTGTTTCTTGCATGATATTTGTAATCTTTATAATATTAAACTTGAATTTTATGATCTTGAATATGACTAGTGAGTAGTTTTCTTATTCAGTTATGAGGTAAATTGATTATTCTTGGGAAAAGTATGTTGTGAGATTCTTGAACCTATTATATAATTGTTGATTAAGTATCCAAGATTCTCTGAGCACATTATAATGATTGTTTGTTTAATTAGATAGGGTGCACACTATTTAGTTAAATTAAATAATCTACCGCCGGATTAAAAACATAAGTCCGTAATTGCTTGTGGAGTTAATCACTAGGGATATAGGAGACTCAAGGTTTAAGTTAAATAAACCGCGCTGAGTGAGTTTGTTACTTAATGTTGACTCAAATCTTTCTAGATATTAATGCTGCTATTAAAACTTATTCTATAGCGCAGAGCATAGGTAAATTTTGATAGTTAGAGATTAATTAAGACACTGAGCCTTTAATTAACAAAACAGTAAGGAAAGATAGGTGTAATTGGACGCTGGGGAATTACATTACGGTTGACTACTTAATTGACAATGATCTTAAATAATCAATGATCAACATCTAAATCCAAGAATAATTAAATGCCTCGTAACTGAAGCTTTTTGCTATTTGTTTTTTTATATTTAATAATTCTTGTTTTTTTTATTTTAGAATAGTCTCTAAAACCCCCAAATTCCTTCTTTCCCTAAACCCTAAGATTAGATTTTTAATTTAATAATTAACTTAAATAATTCAGTCTCTGTGGGTTCGACCCTTGCTCCGCTATCAACATAAATGATTGTAAATGGAGAAAAATGATTTAAAGGGAGTGAGAAAGTATAAACTGAGAATGTTAAAGAAGAAAATAGGCTCAAAAATTACCAAAATATTGGTGATTCTTCTAATCTAAATGAAGGCCTATTCGGTAAGGAACCGAAAGGACTCGATGAGGGCCCCACCAGTACTTTCTGTCCGAACCTAATTGAGACCTGAAAGTGATGGTATAAAGAAGGGGAATAAAATATCATCATTAAATAGACTTTGAGATCACCGATGACGGTAATTTGAAGAGAGAAAATTTTAGCCAAAAATGACCAAAATACCCCTACTCCAAAATTTTACCGAGAGTCAAAATAGATCACCAGAAGTTGGAATTGATCGATTTGACAGAGAAATTAAAGATATAAAGCTGAATTACAAGCAAAATAATCCCATTATGGATTTTAGTGAACTTCTCTGTCGAAAATCGAATGAGATCTAAATTACTGTTATAAGTATCAGAAAGGATACTATCAACACATAGATGATCAGTTCGTTGATTTGAATGTGTATTGCTGAGAAAGAAATAAATGTCGAAATGACGAAACTGCTGTTATGTTGGGCGATGTTTGGAACAGTGATAAAACCGAGCTGAATTGGAATCCATTGATAGTAATGGAATTATTAATGGCATAGAGGATGTCATATGAATATAACGACCCCTATTACTGATTCCACTAACACTTAGATTACGGACGCGAAGAAATCCGTGAGGGGCTAAGTGCCACGTCTGTGTGACGGGAGCCACCTCTAGAACCCAGAGCAGACAGTACAGATGTGTACAGGCGGACGGCGGACGGGCCGGGGCCTTATATGATGCGATCCAAAGAGTGTAGTGGAATGTCATCAGATGATTGGTCCGGTTATTGACTGTAAGGGTCGAAAAATTTAGAGTGTATTGAACGGGATCGTTGAATACTATGAAGAGTGAAACAATTACAGGAATTGACTGATAAGGTGAATAGTATCGATAATGAAATACATACTGGTGTGGTTACTTATGGTTCTATACATTTTCACTACTTTGAGGTGTCAAACAGATAATCTTATATAGAATCGACATATCTTGAAATATGTGCTACAGAATGAGGTACTGTGTTGAGTACTATAAATTAGAGAATAATTATAAGAACAGTGAAGTGATAAAAAGAAGATGGCAGCGAACCTAAATTCTTCAGGACCCTTGAGACAGTACTGTGATGGGCGACCCGTAGTGGATCATGTGTTATGAGATACAGGCGAACTATGTCATCGTCGACTCACTAGTAAGGGTAAACCTGGGGCGAAAGAATCGCCTAGGGGATGCTCGCCAACGGCCGATATGAACGGGCGGGGCTCTTACAATTATCCCAATGGTAACACGAGAGTAAGGAACTAGGTACGTAAGGGTGCCAAGGTTCAAGCCTTGTGGAGAATATACTCAAGGGAACTAAGCCTAAATTCAGTAAATGGAAATGGTTTTAAAGTGAATAACTAAATTGAAACGGGTAGCTGTAAAGTGTGTTGATAACCATTGTACTTGATACAGCTTACCAAAATGAGATTCGTAATGTTGTAAAGTATGACTAGGTAATGAAATCAAGGTAGAGTATGTATCAAAATGATTGAATATTGAATGTCTCTGCCTTGAGAATACACTGTGAAATGATGGGACACAAAGATGAAGGACCAAAATGATAAGAGAAGTGCGGTTAAAGAAACTATTGGATGAAAATCCCGATTAATTCCAAAGTAACATAGATTGAGGAATCAGGTTAATGTTGACTCAATTGTGGATGATGAAATTCACATGTATTGATGTAAAGGATGGAAATACAAATTATATGATTTGAGGATGAATTAAATGATGTATTAAAATTTTTATTATACACTAAAGTTCTTATGAAGAACAAATAATTATCATATGGAAGTGATGCCTTAAATATGATTTAATCGGAGATGTATAAGAAGCTTATAAGAGCAATCTTTGTAAAAGGCATCATCAGATGAAAAGTTGAAGAACGCTAGTCACAAGATGATAAGAAATGTATGATTAAAGAAAATATCAGATTTGATTTCCAATAGAACTTCCAGAGTTATATAAATTAGAGGAATCGAGATAACATTAACTCGATTTTGAATATGAAGTTAAATTCTAAGTTTATATCGGAGGATGTAGAAAGAATCCGAAAAGCTTAAGAAAATAACTCTGGAAATTGTGTGAATAATGAAATTCACGTGTAAAGGTCTGGATGACGAAAATACAGATAATGAAAAATTGATAATAATGAAATTGTCTGTATAAGTATAAATGAGAGAAATACAAATGATATTGAGTTGTAGATGAATTAAAAAGGATGTATTAATTTCCTATCATTGATAAAGTTCTGGTGAAGAACAAGTATTCATCTACATGAAAACAGACGCTTTATGGAGCTGATTAGGGATGTGTGAGGAGTTAATAAGACTAGCCTCAGTATAAAGAGTCCTTAGATAAAAGATTGAAGATTGGTGTCCATAAGATGATGATTTGAACTCGGAGTGAATTTTACGAGTTCCTATTAAAGTTACAAGGGTAATGAGTTGCCTTGTAAAGTAGATAAGCCTAAAGAATGAGGCATCCTTACATGAGTAAATTGATGAAATACTGATTGAGTCCAAAGTATAAATGGAACTTGAGCAGCATTGTGATATGATCCTTAAGAGAAGACTGTGGAATTGTGCTAAGATTTGCAACTAAAGATTTGGCTAGACAGTATCTCCTCTTGAGATATAAGATCTCGAGACGATAGGATGACAGTGAACCTGTCTATGATATAAAGATAATGATTGAGATACGAAAGTAATGAGTCTAGCTAAATACTATTGCTAGCCTATAAAAGAGTGATGAGACTAGTTGCTCTATAGATGAGATCTAATTAAAGAAATTAAAGTCGGCAGATGGCAAGTGTAAAGAAAAAGATAGCATGCAAGATTTAAAAGATCTTAGCAGTATAGTACCATGCTAATTAAAAATATATATATGTATATATATATACATGAAGAGATAAATAGTGGAAATATGAAAATGAAAATGAAAGTGGAATAAGGAAATAAATTGCACGATGAGAAGGGAACATCAATATAAAACAGTTCCCGAAGTTAAGACTGAGGGTGATTTGTGTTGGTTACACATAACTATGGCAAGATGTAAAAGCAAGCCAACTTTGATAAGTACAATTAATGATACTCAAAGGAGTAAGATAATTGATATGTTTACTACTAGTATATAAATAAGAAATGTTTGTAAATATAACCACCTCGAAATGATAGAAATGGTGGAATTGTATAGATAATGTGGTGCTTAAATGGATAATTCGAGGATTCAATCACAGAATCTAAATTATGAAAGGAGATTTAAAGACCATACTACATGAGGAGAATACAATAATCTCATGAAATATGATTGTGAGAGATGATCTATAGTAAAGTCGGCAAATGAATAAGTGTGAAAAAGAATATTGTGGACAATAAAGAATCCAAAAGAGAAATGATGATATGGAAGTGATTAACGACTGATGATTTAAATAGAATCACTTTCCATTATCAGACTTCTAGATTCTCTAGTGCCTTAGTCGCAGTATAAGTGTTAAACGGTGTGAATGTGTATGTACAGTTCCAGTGAGCCTTACATGTGATGGGAGTCTCTGTGTTGCCATATGCTAATGAGGGCTAGCAAAAGGCTTTGAGATCCCAAGTGTATTGATAGCACCGCTCCATACTGATATATATATTTATATATATGAGCGTGAGATGTAACCGCTCCATGATATTGAGAGAGCGTGTGCATGAGATGTGAAAGCTACTGGGACACTTACATATAATTGATTGACATGAGTACATGATAGTACCAAATTATGTCGACTCGGCACTAAGTGAGAAGAATGGATGATGAACAGCATAGATTAGCTGTAATATTAAAAATATTATGTATAGCTCTTATATGAAAAGAGTAAAAGTGAATAACTCTTGATTTGAGAAAATGAAATTACATGAGCAGAGACATATATGATGAAAGACAGCATGTAGCGGTCTAAAGCACTATTGATGTTGAAAGTGTAATGGCAGTATTATTTGGAGGATGAACTAGAGGTCAGAAGCCGTAAGTATACGGCATGTACCCCCTTTGGACTTAAGTTAAATTCGGAGGACCAAATTTCTTAAGGTGGGGAGGATGTGATAATCGTAAATTTTCCATTTATTGGAAATTAGAAATATTGAAAATAAATATTGGAGAAAATAAATCAGAGGAAATAAATAAAATTTTGCGAGAACGGGATATGGGTGAAAATCCCAAAAAGTAAGAAAGTGAAAGAATCGGGAAATTGGTGTAAAGGAAATTAAATTGGAAGTAAAAATAAAAATAATAAAGAGAGGAAAAAAAAGAATTAAATTGGATAAATTAAAAATCCAAATTTAAATAAAGAAAACGAGAAACGAAAATAAAGTATGTTTATATAATTACAAAAATTATAAATGTATTTTATACAAATACGTATGTATTTAAAATACTATATAGTATATTTTAATATACGTTGGTATATATATGGAAATATATACTATTTCATGAATTTAAATAATACATATGTATATAAACATAATATTTTATGTATATATAAATATATATATACATACATATATAGAAAATGTAAATATTATTTTATATTAAAGTTTATAGGTATATATATTGTATTATAACATTTATATAATTTACATATATAAATGTTATTTACTTTAAAGTATATAATATACATATATACATATATATACTAAATATATGTTTTGTAATATACAATATATATAATGTATATATAATATATATTGTATTATATTATATATGAAATGATACATGTATGATATATAATATATATTATATGTATAAAATATAAAATATAGTGTATAATATATAGTGTATTATATACTAAATATAGAAAGTGAATAAAAACAAAAAGGAAATAAAACAGAAAACAGAAGGAAGAGGAAAATCGGGAAGGACCCGATCCTTCCCAGCCAGAGGGCCGACGGCGGCGGAGCCGCCACCGCCAGCAAGGGAGGAAGGAGAAAGAGACGCCATAGGCAGAGAAAGGAAAGAAGCTGATGGAGATCAAAGCTCACAAAGCTCAAGTCATGTTCGTGATGATCGTGATCCTTTGAGTATCCATGGAGGTCCAATTACAAGAGCTAAATCAAAGATAATGCAACAAGCCTTGGCTGGTTTCATTGATATTGCTAGAGAGAAAGCCCAACAAAGCTTGAGCATGGAGGATGATAAAGTCTTCTACAACATGGTCCAAGCCCAAGTTCAACCTTCTTGAAGACACACAAGTATTGGGCCGAAATGCAAATTAGGCTAGATGCATATTTTATTTAGTTAAGTATTATTGGGTTAAACATTGTCTTAATTTAATTTAAGCCCAATTCCTTTTTAAATAATAGATTTTGTAAGACTTCTAATACTTGTTCTGCAAGTTAGGAGAGTAGGATTCCTATTGTTTGTTCTGCAAGTTTGCTATTTCCTATTCTGCAAGATAGGAAAGTAGGATTCCTATTACTTGTGCTGCAAGTTATCTATTTGCCTATAAATAGTTATGTAACCCTTTGGGGAGAACACAATTGATTTTAGTAATAAAATTGAGAGACTTCTTCTCTTTGGTTCTCTTGAGAACTCTTGAACTTATCAAGGTCTTCCTTGTGGCGTTCTTCTACCTTCCACCAATATATACCATAGGTTCTTGCTTTTCTAAGCAACGGGTCTTGGTCCAATACCATAGGTTCTTGTGTTTCTACACAATGGGTCTTGGTTTTACTTCTAATTTTTGTTTTCCTTTGCTGCGTTTTTAACTTATTATTGTTTTTCTTTAAGTGTTCTTTGTTTTCTTCATTGAACCTCATCTTCTTTCGGTGAGGTGCATATCAGAAGCTGCCGGCGACGTGAAAAAACGGAAACAGGATCGACGAAAAACGAAAGAAATTGGAGAGGAAAAGGAAAATGGCCGATGGCGACGCCAACCAAATCGGTGGCTGCCACTGCAACCGAAGCTTCACCGGAGGGAGAGGAAGACGATGGAGGCCACCGGAGGCGCAATGAACGGTAGAGGATTGCCGACGAAGAGGAAGGAGAAACCGAACCTATTCCGCCTCGATCCGCCGCCATGCCGCCAATCCAGGGCAAACGGAGGGCACCGACAAGTTCGTCGTGCAGCCGGCAAGCTGAGGGATGCCTAAACCACCAGAGAACTGGCCGCCGGCGAGGAACCTGCGAGGAATGGTCTGAACCGATCTGACCGGGAAAGAAAGAAAAGAAAAAGAAAAGAAAAAAGGAAAAAGAAAAAGAAAAGAAAAAAGGAAAAAGAAAAAGAAAAAGAAAAAGAAAAAAAAGAAAAAGAAAAGAGGAAAAAGGAAGAAAAAGAGGAAAAAAGAGAATTTCGGGAATTCGGAAAATTCCCGAAAATTCGACAACCCGAAAATTTACGAAAATTCGGTAAGAAATTTCTCGGAAATTTAATTTCAAAAAAATTTAATAAATTATGAAAAAATTCTAAAATTTAGAATTTTAATTCCAAAAATTATTTTCAGCGATCGGGATAAGGAATCGGGAGAGATGGAGTACGGGCGCGATGATAAGAGGAAGTCGCCGACCCGAAAAAAGGTAAGGGATGCATGTGCAGCACTGTAGGGATATTCAGTCTGCATATTTTAATTTGAAATATTTTATGGAAATATTTTATGAAAATTATTATGATGCATGATTTGCTAATAATTTTGAGATGAAGTACTGGCTGCAAATTTATAACTGTATTTTTCGTGCAGGAGGTTAGTAAATCGGCAGCCGTTATGCTGTCGAAAATTTTAGAAAAATCTCATAAAATCATATTAAATGATTTTATTTTCGAAAATCAATATTAAATCACGAAGAATGAGGAAATTACTAAATTTCATAAAACATGAATATAATGAGATGGAATTTTAAAATATTCATGTTTTCGAGAATGTTGATAATGAAATCACCGAAAATTCTCTAGATAGATAAATTACACGTAATACGAGATGAAAGATGAAGTGAAATATAGTGAATATTTTTATAAATATTCACTAAAGGATTTTAACCCTTATGGATTTAAATTATGGAATTATATATTTATATAAATTCCATAAAGGTTTATATTATGATTAAAAATACGGTTTTGAGACTCGTCAGCATCCTATCATGCTGATGCAAGATATGTGATAAGTTTAGTCCCGATCGACACTTGATCAGTGACCCACCGAGGACAATATAGATTATGGTCATAGATTTGACCGGTTTATTTCTTTACTCTCCGGGGTTATAGTATGATAAGATTGATGTCTATCTTAGACTCCATAAATGATAGGTGACATGTTAAAAAGGAAAGCGTTTTACATGATGTGGATCATGTCAAACGGAAAATGTGAAATATGATGCGTGACATGTGAAAAGAATATGTTTATATGATATGAGGAGAAAATCAATTGATTTATAGCATTTTTACAAAATGCTCGTTTCGGTACTGATTATAGTACTGTGGGATGACTTTCCTAAGACATGTGATACGAATATGTAATATGTTTCAAAAAGGGAAGAATTGATAGATCTGACATTCTTACCATGAATTTAAATGGAACATTAGATTATAAGTGTTTCACAAGTTCTGATAAGATAGTGGGAAGTATATGGCATAAGGCCAAACCGAGCAAAGACTCGAGTTCCGAACCGTGTGAGCCACCTCTAGAGTCCTTCGGGAACTAAGTGCTACACGAGTTTCGATGTGTTAGTAAGAAATTTTTGTACCGTGGGAGCCACCTCTAGAGTCCTTCGGGAACTAAGTGCTACACTTCGGGAACTAAGTGCTACACGAGTTTCGATGTGTTAGTAAGAAATTTCTGTACCGTGTGAGCCACCTCTAGAGTCCTTCGGGAACTAAGTGCTACACGAGTTTTGATGTGTTCGTAAGAAATTTTTGTACCGTGTGAGCCACCTCTAGAGTCCTTCGGGAACTAAGTGCTACACGAGTTCCGATGTGTTAGTAAGAAATTTCCGTACTGTGTGAGCCACCTCTAGAGTCCTTCGGGAACTAAGTGCTTCACGAGTTCCGATATGTTAGTAAGAAGTTTCTGTACCGTGTGAGCCACCTCTAGAAGACTCATGGGACCTACGTGCTACACGGATACCACTTGGACCGTGGGAGCCACCTCTAGAATCCTTTGAGCACTAAGTGCTACACGAGTTCCTCGATATGACACTTAACTCCATTGTTAGTTAGAATGGATGTCGTAACTGAATCAATGAATTGGGGCTTACGCCTAAAGTGATTAAATAATCGGTTATATTGGAATAGATTTTTATAGCTTATTTTGCTCTTTCAAGTACAGTACTAATTAAGATAGTAAATTAAAACATGAAATGAGTTTTAAAGAAATAAGATGATGATTTAACTAATATTCTTTTCAAGGAATATACGAATATTAATTATTTTATTTAAATGCTTTATTTCTTAGAAGCATTATTTTGAAAAGAATATGAAAAAGGTTATGAAAGTTTAAAAAGGAAAAAGGATTTATTAATTCAAAAAGAAATGAAAATTTCTCTCTACAGTTGCTTCTAGGTTTCGTAACAAGTATGGTATTCTAAAATACCTATCTTACTCCATTCGGATCCCTAGCCGACTGTAGTATCCTTCCTACATGCGAGCCTAGAGCCCATAGGAAAAATGAAAAAGATTTTCAGCAAATAGGAAGCTGAGTATCAAGTGAGGCATATAATTCTCTTACTAAGCCGTGGTTTTGCTCACCCCTTAATTTTAAACATTTCAGGTTTTTATGATTGTGAGTTTAGTGATTTGTGGATCCTGGCTGTACGCGAAGGACAATATGATAGACCGACTGAGTTAATTGAGGTATGATCATTTATTTTCTGTATTTAGACATGTCAACAGTACTGCTTATCTGATTAATTTCGATAGGGGATGTGTATAATATAAATAATGTTATGTAAAATTGTTTAACAGTCAGTACAAGTGAAGTATCACGGACAGCCCAACCGGTTAAGTTGCGTACAATAAGGTAAGAAATATGGTCACGGGTCGTGACATTTTTAGTCTTCCTAATAGAAACAGATTTAATTCCGTATTTAATATTTTTCAAAGTAAAGCAATTTCTTTATAGTTTCTAGGATTAAATTGTTTTCTTTTCTTTTTTTTATTTAAACTGATTCTTCCCTTAGGTTTATTAGGCTTTATCTATTTTATTATTTTATACGGTTGCTGATTTCTTTAGTGATAATTATTTTGATTCTTGTTTTGTTTTTCATATTATTTGTTTGGTTCTTACTAGTTTATAATCTTGATTTTAGATTTCTTGTTTTAAATTATTAAAGATTGATATATTGATTGTCTTTATAATCTTGAATATGATTAGTGAGTAGGTTTCTTATTCAGTTACAAGGTAAATTAATTGTTCTTGGAAAAAGTATGTTGTGAGGTTTTAAACTTATAATATAATTGTTGATTAAGTATCCAAGATTCTCTGAGTACATTTGCATGATTGTTTGTTTGATTAGATAGGAGGCCTACTATTTAGTTAAATTAAATAATCTACAGCTAGATTAAAAACGTAAGTTCGTAATAGCTTGTGAATTTAATCACTAGGGATCTAGGAGAATTAAGGGTTAAGTTAAATAAATCGCGCTGAGTGAGTTTGTTATTTAATATTGACTCAAATCTTTCTAGATATTAATGCTGCTATTAAAACTTAATCTATAGCGCTGAGCACAGGTAAATTTTGATAGTTAGAGATTAATTAAGACGCTGAGCCTTTAATTAACAACACAGTGAGGAAAGATAGGTGTAATTGGACGCTGGGTAATTACACTACGGTTGACTACTTAATTGACAATGATCTTAAATAATCAATGATCAGCGTCATATCCCAAGAATAATTAATTACCTTATAACTGAAGTTTTATGGTATTTGATATTTTCTAATTTATTTACTTGTTTATTTTTCTGATTATTTTCTTAGTTATTATAGTTTAATTGAAACCCTCCCCCAAATCTCTTTTCTCTCTCTAAATAATAGTTAGGTATTTAATTTAAATAATTAACTTGAATAAAACAATCTCTGTGGGATTGACCTTTGCTTGCCCTATCTATAGGTTTAAGTAAAGTAATTTATTATTGTACCAACGACACTACCAATTTTTGGCATCGTTGCCGGGGATTGTTATTTATTTAAGTTGCTTATTATAACTTAAAGATCTAATTATTTTCTTTTCTTTCTTCCTTGCAGGGTTTGCATGTCTGACGAGGACTCTAGTTACAGACTTCGAAAGCTTAGAGACTACATTCAAGCAACCCAAAGGGCGGTGCTACAAACGCCCTAACCACCACCATCCACTTCCAACGATCCATCTTCCACCGAGCCCATGTTCAATCCCACTTTTGAATTCTCTAGTGCTACAAATGCTAATAGAACCTTGAAGGAGTTGGTAGCACCCACTATGAACCAACAACCCCTTTGCATAGCCTATCCTACTTTAGATGTTGCTTTTGAATTAAAATCTAGTTTGATACATCTTTTACCAACTTTTCCTGGTCTTGTAGGTGAAGATCCACACAAACATCTAAAGGAGTTCCATGTTGTTTGCTCCACCATGAAGCCTGCTGGGGTTAGTGAAGAGCAAATCAAGATAAGGGCCTTTCCATTCTCTCTAGCAGATGCAGCCAAGGATTGGCTTTACTACTTACCTTCTGGGACCATCAACACTTGGGATGATATGAAGAAACTCTTCTTGGAAAAATATTTTCCTGCTTCTAGGGCAGCCAACATCGCAAAGAAATTTGTGGAATTAGGCAATTTAACGGTAAGTCACTCTATGAATATTGGGAAAGATTCAAACGATTATGTGCTAGTTGCCCACATCACCAAATTCATGAGCAACTATTAATCCAATATTTCTATGAGGGACTATTATCCCATGATAGAAGTATGATAGATGCAGCTAGTGGAGGAGCTTTAGCGGATAAGACTCCTCAAGAAGCCCAAAACTTGATAGCAAACATGGCTGCAAATTCTCAACATTTAATACAAGGCGTGATCCATAACCGCTATCTAAGCAAGCACACAAGGTTAGTACTTCTTCTTTGTAAAAACAAATTGCTAATCTAACATCTCTTGTGCAACAATTGGCTGTAGGTAAAATACAACAAGCCAAGGCTTGTGGAGTTTGCTCCAACATAGGACACCCTACTGATATGTGTCCAGGGCCTTCCCAAGGTAAGTATGACCCTTACTCCAATTCCTACAACCCTGGTTGGAGGGACCACCCAAATTTGCAATATGGAAATAGGTCTGCACCATATGTCCCACCACACAATAGGCCAAATAATTTCCAAGTCCCCAAACCTTCATACCAAGAGAAGCCACCATCCCAAACACAACACCAAAGTGGAACAATGCCTCTTGAAGAAATTGTAAAGAACCTTGCTGCCTCTACTTTACAAAATCAACAAGAGAATAATCAAAGAATTGCACATCTTGAGCTTCAAATGAGCCAAATGGCTACTTCCTTAAGCAGACTTGAAGCCAAGGAATCCAACAAGTTGCCATCTCAACCACAGGTCAATCCAAGAGAGAATGCACATGCCATAACTTTGAGAAGTGGTAAGGAAATTGGCCCTAAGGAACCCTTAATTATAGATGTTGACAATGGCTCTAAAAACTATCAAGAAATTGAAAATTCAAGGGAAATAAAAGAGGATGTCAACTCTAATAATAAAGGGGACCAAGGGACCGATTTTAATAATGCAAATGGGGATTTTGACAAGCATAATGCAGGTAAGGAAGGATATGTCAACAACCTTCCTCCACTTTATAGAGAGGTAAAAAAGTTCCATTTAACAAAGGCACTTACCCTCCTCCTTTTCCTAGCAGGTTAGCCAAAAACAAAAAAGATGAGCAAGAAAAGGAGATATTGGAAACCTTTAGGAAGGTTGAAGTCAATATTCCTCTTCTTGATGCCATTAAGCAAGTGCCAAGGTACGCAATGTTTCTAAAAGAATTGTGCACTAACAAGAGGAAATTGCAAGGTAATGAGAAGGTAAGTGTGGGGGAGAATGTTTCTGCGGTTATCCAAAGGAAACTCCCTCCCAAGTGCAAGGACCCAGGTACATTCACTATCCCTTGTAAGATAGGTGATATTAGATTTGAAAGATGCATGATAGATCTAGGTTCTTCGATTAATGTTATGCATTGTCGATCTTTAAAAGTTTGAATCTTGGAACCTTAAAAGAGACTGGTGTAATAATTCAATTAGCTTATAGATCTAATGCATATCCTGAAGGGGTAATTGAGGATGTACTAGTCCAAGTTAATGAACTTGTCTTCCCTGCAGATTTTTACATACTGAATATGGAAGATGATGACTCTCCTAATGCTGCACCTATATTGTTAGGTAGACCATTCTTAAAAACATCTAGGACTAAAACTGATGTGCACAATGGAACATTAACTATGGAATTTGATGGTGAAAGTGTTAAATTTAATATTTTTGAAGCCTTGAGATATCCTAGTGATGTGCATGCTGTTTTTGGAATTGATGTTATTGATGATCTAACTCAACAATTCTTTGAGCTAGGAAGAGAAGACAAGTTAGAGGTGGCTATAAGCCACAATTTAAAATTGGAAAATTTTGAAAAAGACCCCTTTGCTGATTTTAATAGTTTCCTAAAGGAGGAAGTTTTTGCTCTTCAATCCCTACCCGAAGCAAGGTATGAAAATTTAAAGAGAGACTTGCCTGTTACTCATACAAAGCTTGTGCCTTCTGTTATGCAGGCCCCTGAGATCGAATTGAAGCCATTACCAGAACATCTTAAATATGTGTTTTTGGGAAACAATGAAACCTTGCCTGTAATCATTGCAAAGGATCTCACACCAATGCAAGAAGAAAAGCTCATTCAAGTGCTTAAAGATCATAAGATAGCCATCGGATGGACTATTGCAGACATCAAAGGAATAAGCCCAACTGTGTGTATGCATCGCATCTTACTTGAGGAAGGTTCAAAACCAATGCGAGAGGCTCAAAGAAGATTGAACCCCCCAATGATGGAAGTTGTGAAAAAGGAGATCTTAAAACTCCTTGATGTTGGGATTATCTATCCAATCTCTGATAGTAAGTGGGTGAGCCCAATACAAGTGGTTCCAAAGAAGTCAGGCATCACGGTGGTGAAGAATGAAGATAACGAGTTGATACCAACAAGAATTCAAAATGGGTGGCGAGTTTGCATAGATTATAGAAAATTGAATGCTGCTACTCCAAGGATCACTTTCCTTTACCTTTTATTGATCAAATGCTTGAAAGACTTGCTGTAGAACTCACTATTATTTTCTTGATGGTTATTCAGGTTATAATCAAATCGTGATAGCCCCTGAGGATCAAGAAAAGACCACCTTCACATGCCCTTTTGGCACTTTTGCTTATAGACGCATGCCATTTGGTCTTTGTAATGCCCCTGCCACTTTCCAAAGGTTTATGGTAAGCATATTTTCCGATTATGTAGAAAATATCATAGAAGTTTTTATGGATGATTTCACAGTCTATGGAAACTCCTTCGATGAATGCTTAGACAACCTCTCACTTATCCTTCGAAGATGCATGGAAACTAACCTTATTTTAAATTCTGAAAAATGTCACTTTATGGTAGAACAAGGAATAGTTTTAGGCATGTAATTTCTGCAAATGGCATAGAAGTTGATAAATCTAAGATTAGCATTGTTCAATCTTTACCTTACCCCGCAAATGTGCGGGAAGTGCGTTCTTTTCTTGGACATGCAGGTTTTTATCATAGGTTTATCAAAGACTTCTCCAAGATTACATTACCTTTGTGTAAACTCTTACAAAAGGATGTTGATTTTGTGTTTGATGAGAGATGCAAGGAAGCATTTGACAGGTTGAAAGAATGTTTAATCTCTGCTCCAATCATTCAACCACCTAATTGGGATCTACCATTCGAATTGATGTGTGACGCAAGTGATTACGCAATTGGGGCTGTTTTGGGACAAAAAGTTGGAAGAGCTTCACATGTTATCTATTATGCTTCAAGGACCCTAAATGAATCTCAACGAAACTACTCCACCACAGAAAAAGAGCTTCTTGCTATTGTCTTTGCTTTAGATAAGTTTCGATCTTACTTGCTTAGTACTAAAATAATTGTTTATTCTGATCATGCAGCCTTGAGATATTTACTATCTAAAAAGGAGGCAAAGCCAAGACTCATAAGATGGATCCTTTTGCTTCAAGAATTTAACTTAGAGATCAAAACAAGAAAGGTGCAGAGAACTTTGTGGCAGATCATTTAAGTACATTGGAAAGAGAAGAAGATGCGTTACCACTTCAAGAGTTCTTTCCTGATGAAGAATTGATGGCAGTCAAAGTAAGTACACCATGGTATGCTGATATTGTGAATTATTTAGTTACTAACACTTTGCCTCATGATTTGACTAGAGCTCAAAAGGACAAGCTTAGGAGTGATGCTAAATATTATATTTGGGATGACCCTTACTTGTGGAAGAATTGCTTTGACCAAATAATAAGGTGTGTCACACAAGATGAGATTCCATCAATCTTGACATTTTGCCATAGTTATGAGTGTGGAGGCCACTTTGGACCTAATAGGACGGCAGGAAAGGTATTAGAATGTGGATTCTTTTGGCCCACAATATTTAAAGATGCATACTTATTTTGCAAGACATGTGAGCATTGCCAAAAGTCAGGTAACATCTCTCAAAGAAACCAAATGCCACAAACCCCTATTCTAGTTTATGAAATTTTTGATGTTTGGGGCATTGATTTCATGGGACCTTTTCCTTCCTCCTATAGGAAGCTTTACATAATTCTTGCTGTTGATTATGTCTCCAAATGGGTGGAAGCTAAAGCCACTAGGACAGATGATTCTAAAGTTGTTGCAGAATTTGTTAAATCTAATATTTTTGCTAGGTATGGAACACCAAGAGCTTTGATAAGTGATAGAGGTACCCACTTTTGCAATCGTATGATTGAAGCTTTATTGAAGAGGTACCACGTCACTCACAAGGTGTCAACAGCCTACCATCCTCAAACAAGTGGCCAAGCAGAAGTCTCTAATAGAGAGATAAAAAGTATTCTAGAGAAAACTGTGAACCCTCAAAGGAAAGACTGGAGTATGAGGCTTAATGATGCATTATGGGCATATAGAACAACCTATAAAACACCTATTGGGATGTCCCCTTATAGGTTGGTTTATGGTAAGCCATGCCATCTTCCTGTTGAATAGGAACATAAAGCTTATTGAGCTATAAAACAATGCAACATGAATTATGATGAAGTGGGAAACCATAGAAAGCTTCAGTTGCAAGAGCTAGAGGAGATTCGTAATGAAGCCTATGAGAACTCAAGAATTTACAAGGAAAAGACTAAAGCCGTCCATGATAAGATGATTTCAAGAAAGACTTTTGAAATTGGTCAAAAAGTTCTTCTTTATCATTCAAGGCTGAAGTTATTTCCAGGTAAGTTACGTTCTAGATGGTTAGGGCCTTTTATTGTTACTAATGTTTACCCTCATGGTGCAGTTGAAATCCAAAGCTTAAATACCTCTAAAGCTTTCAAAGTGAATGGACAAAGATTGAAACCATACTATGAAGGATTCCAAGTCTACACAGTGGATGAGATGCAATTGGAAGATCCAACCTATGAAGATTGATGATAGTGGAAATGTCGAGCCAATGACATTAAACAAAAGCGCTACTTGGGAGGCAACCCAAGGATGTAAAACAAGGGAGTATTTCTTTCCTTAATTGTATTACCATTTAATTTTTGAGTCTTTATTGTTCTTCTTTGCATGCTAAACTTGCTTTGAGGACAAAGTAAGATTTAAGTGTGGGGGGAATATTGGTTTATGAGTCTATAGAGTTTTTTTTATAGGAACTGGAAATTTTTTTAAAAAAAAGGATCAAATTTTTAAGAGTTTTAAAAGATCATGATATGTTTTCTTTCTTTTAAGGATTGATTCTAAACTAAAACAAAGTTTTATAAGAAAGTTGAGAGTATTTTGATTGTTATTATTGTTGAAGTGAGTACTTTCTAAAGAATTTATGTGAGTTCATGATTAAATATGATTGCTCATATGATATTGATAATGTGATTAGTTCATTGAAGTTGGTATAAGCAAAGGATAAATAGACAAGAAAAAAAAACATAAAAAGAGAAGAAAAATAGAGGTTGAAAGCTTTAAATTCTACTCCAAAGTTTTGAGTTGCTTGCTCTTATTGATTAAATTCTTAAAGTGACTTGAAATATGAGTATGCAAAGCACTCTAAAAGAGGGCTTACTTGTTGAGTAACCGGGTGGTGGTATCACCAATATTAACATTCCTGTAAAAAGGCAAGTAAGTACTTAGGGAAACCATTGTTGAGACCTCAAAAGAAAAAGAAAAAGAAGGAAGAGAAAATAAAATAAAAAAGTTCTTGATCTATTGACTTTGTTTGTAGTAATGTAAAATGGATAATTGCAAAGTTGATATTATATGTTTCAGTTGTCTTTATTGTGAATTTTGCATGAATTTATTTAGAAGTATGCATGATGATGAGTGTTGTCAGTCACCAAAAATAAAATTTCCTAACTCTACTATGTAGATAGCGGAGCAAGGGTCGAACCCACAGAGACTGAATTTTTTTTTAAGTTAATTATTAAATTAAAAATCTAATCTTAGGGTTTAGGGAAAGAAGAAGTTTGGGGGTTTTGGAGACTATTCTAAAATAAACAAAACAAGAATTATTAAATGTAAAAAAAACAAATAGCAAAAAGCTTTAGTTACGAGGCAATCAATCATTCTTGGATTTTGATGTTGATCATTGATTACAAAATATTATTGTCAATTAAATAGTCAACCGTAGTGTAATTCCCCAACGTCCAATTACACCTATCTTTCCTTACTGTGTTGTTAATTAAAGGCTCAACGTCTTAATTAATCTCTAACTATCAAAATTTACCTATGCTCAGCGCTATAGATTAAGTTTTAATAGCAGCATTAATATCTAGAAAGATTTGAGTCAACATTAAGTAACAAACTCACTCAGCGCGGTTTTTTTAACTTAAACCTTAATTCTCCTAGATCCCTAGTGATTAACTACACAAGTAATTACGGACTTATGTTTTTAATCTGGCGATAGATTATTTAATTTAACTTAATAGTGTGCACCCTATCTAATCAAACAAACAATCATTATAATGTGCTCAGAGAATCTTGGATACTTAATCAACAATTATATAATAGGTTTAAGAATCTCACAACATGTTTTTCCCAAGAATAATCAATTTACTCATAACTGAATAAGAAAACTACTCACTAGACATATTCAAGATCATAAAATTCAAGTTATATATTATAAAGATTACAAATATCATGCAAGAAACAATCAAAGAAGCAATCTTTAATAATATAAAATCAGAATTACTAATCAAGATTATAAAGTAGCAAGCAAGAACACACAAACAATATTAATTTAAATAAAGAAAACAAAATAAGAATTAAAAATAATAAAGAAATCAGCAACTAATTAAAAATAAAGAAAAAAATAAAATTTTATTAAAAAACCCTAAAGAAAATCCTACAAGACTAAAAGAGAAGAGGGAGGAGAGGAATCTTGTTTATGAGAGCCTTCTGCTCTTTATATAGGCCTAAGGAAGAGTTTAGAAGACTTTCTTAAGCAATGTGCGATTCAGATAAGAGTTTACTTGGAAAACAAGTAATTTGACTAGTCAAACTCTTACCTTTATCCCATCATCTTTTTACAATTATTTTCTAAGTAAAATTCCTAAGGCCTATTTTTATTAATTAATTACAGATCTAAGACAAAATAAAATTAAGAAATTATCTTCTCTCAACAAAATCTGGTCTTGAACTTGCTTTGTTGGAATTTCTTCTCAATCTCGTTTTTCTGCCCAGAATTTCGTACTGATTTTGTCCAGACGATTGACCCACCAAATGAACTCCGATTTTTGCGATCTTGAACATTATGGAAACCTTGAAAAGTCTTCTACAACTTCCATGAAGGCCACTTCTTGAGATCAGGTCGTTAAATTGGTCAAAAACGTCAATCTTTCAAGCTGGACAGAAAATACTGCACTTTGCTCTTTTTATCTTCTTTTTATTCCAACTTTGATATTTAATACCTAAAACATAAAATAAACATTAGTAAGCTCTTTTAGGCATAAAACATCAATAAAGCAAATATATTAGCACATATAAGATTTACAAAATATCATCCTATCAAATTCCCCCACACTTAGCTTTTGCTAGTCCTCTAGCAAAACCTAAACTAACTTCCTAAAGAACTAAATCCTAAATCCTAACTCACTTTCGTAGGAATCACGATTGCATTTAGCATATGCAATAAGCCTTTAAACCCCTAGGTCACCCCTAGTGGACGAGTTGTGTCTTGTGAGGGCTTTCAAAAGATATACCCACAAAATCTTTTACTTAAGACTCAATCCTAAAAATTCAAAATAAGATTGAAAATTTTAAAAATTAAGACTCAAAACAAGATTAAGATCATGAACATATTTTCAAATCTTTAAATTCTTAACTCATAACTTCAACAAGAGTCAAACAATCAAGTCAATCATATTCTAATTATTACTTCTCATATTCATGCATACTTCTAAATAAATTCATGCAAAATTCACAATAAACACAATTGAAACATATAATATCAACTTTGCAATTATCCATTTTACATTACCACAAACAAAGTCAATAGATCAAGAATTTTTTTTTCTATTTTCTCTTCCTTCTTTTTCTTTTTTTTCTTTTGAGGTTTCAATAATGGTTTCCCTAAGTACTTACTTGCCTTTTTACGCGAATGTTAATATGGGGATACCAACACCCGGTTACTCAACAAGTAAGCCCTCTTTTAGAGTGCTTTGCATACTCATATTTTAAGTCACTTCAAGAAGTTAATCAACAAGATCGAGTAACGCAAAACATTGGAGTAGAATTTAAAGCTTTCAACCTCTATTTTTCTTTTTTTTTTTATGTTCTTGTCTATTTATCCTTTGCTTATACCAACTTCAATGAAATAATCACATTATCAATATCATATGAGCAATCATATTTAATCATGAACTCACATAAATTCTTTAGAAAGTATTCACTTCAACAATAATAACAATCAAAAAATACTCTCAACTTTCCTATAAAACTTTGTTTTAGTTTAGCTTAAAAGAAAGAAAACATATCATGACCTTTAAAACACTAAAAAATTTGATGTCTTTTTTTTTAATTTCCACTTCCTAAAAAAAAAACTCTATAACTCATAAACCAATATTCCCCCCCACACTTAAATCTTACTTTGTCCTCAAAGTAAGTCTAGCATGCAAAGAAGAACAATAAAAACTCAAAAATTAAATGGTAATACAAGTAAAGGAAAGAAATACTCCCTTTTTTTTACATCCTTGGGTTGCCTCCCAAGTAGTGCTTTTGTTTATTGTCGTTAGCTCGACTGCTCCACCTTCCATCATCCAATCCCAATCCTCAACTTTTTTATCGGTCTCTCGAGTTCCTCATTCTCAAGATTTTTACTTGTGGCTATTTCTAGCTCATCTTTAAGAACCTGTTTTTCATCACCTTTTAATTTCATCACCTTAAAAACTTGGCATCACAAGGCACTTGATCATTAATTTCATCAAGGAGAGGAATATTAACTTCGATTTTCCTAAATGTCTTCAATGTCTCCTTGTCTTGCTCTTCGTTTGTAGCTCTTGCAAACCTACCAGGAAAAGGAGGAGGGTAAGTAGAAGAATTAAAAGGAATTTGTTTATCACTTACCTCAGCTTTGAGTTCTTTGATTTCAACATCCTCATAGTGCTTTATAAAATTGTCGAAATTCTCTCTCCCTTTTACATTGTGCATGTCAACAACTCCACCTTTAATATAGACAATGGATTCATCCTCCCTTTCTATAAAGTTGTCGACATCTTCATGTGCACTTTTCTTGGATTCAATTGCCCTTTCACTTTTCAAGGTAATGTTAGTAACATTATCTCTTGGATTCTCCACAGGTTGAGAGGTTATAGCTTCAATGTTACTTATGGAATTCATTATTTGACTCATATGGTGATCAATATTCTTAATATAAACATCAGCCTCTTGTGACAATTGTAAAGTTTTAATCTCAAGAGTCTTAACAATATCTTCAAGAGACATACCTGATTCTTGAGGTGGAGGCATACCTGAGTCTTGAGGTGGAGCTTGATTTGTATCTTGGAATGGCACATTGTAAACCTCATATTGATTCCCATAACTAATATTAGAATGATCCCACCATCCTTGATAGTAGGTATCGTAGTGTGGTTCATAATTATAGTATGGGTCATGATCATAGTATGGTTCATAAGCTTGCTCCATGGAGTCCTCTTCTTGTCTTAGGTGGTAGTGATGGTGGATGTTGTGGTGTTTGTGGCATCACGCTTTGGGTTGCTTGTATGTAGTCCCTAATCTTTTGAAATTTGTGACTAGAATCCTCGTCAGACAAGCAATCCCTGAAAAAGAAAAGAAAAGGAAAAGAAAAAAAAATTAGACTTTAAATTAAAATAATTAACCTAAACAAATTTCAGTCCCCGGCAACGGTGCCAAAATTTGATGAGTGTCGTCAGTCACCAAAAATAAAATTTCCTAACTCTACTATGTAGATAGCGGAGCAAGGGTCGAACCCACAGAGACTGAATTTTTTTTAAGTTAATTATTAAATTAAAAATCTAATCTTAGGGTTTAGGGAAAGAAGAAGTTTGGGGGTTTTGGAGACTATTCTAAAATAAAGAAAACAAGAATTATTAAATATAAAAAAACAAATAGCAAAAAGCTTCAGTTACGAGGCAATCAATCACTCTTGGATTTTGATGTTGATCATTGATTACAAAATATTATTGTCAATTAAATAGTCAACCGTAGTGTAATTCCCCAACGTCCAATTACACCTATCTTTCCTTACTGTGTTGTTAATTAAAGGCTCAACGTCTTAATTAATCTCTAACTATCAAAATTTACCTATGCTCAGCGCTATAGATTAAGTTTTAATAGCAGCATTAATATCTAGAAAGATTTGAGTCAACATTAAGTAACAAACTCACTCAGCGCGGTTTATTTAACTTAAACCTCAATTCTCCTAGATCCCTAGTGATTAACTACACAAGTAATTACGGACTTATGTTTTTAATCTGGCGATAGATTATTTAATTTAACTTAATAGTGTGCACCCTATCTAATCAAACAAACAATCATTATAATGTGCTCAGAGAATCTTGGATACTTAATCAACAATTATATAATAGGTTCAAGAATCTCACAACATGTTTTTCCCAAGAATAATCAATTTACCTCATAACGGAATAAGAAAACTACTCACTAGACATATTCAAGATCATAAAATTCAAGTTATATATTATAAAGATTACAAATATCATGCAAGAAGCAATCAAAGAAGCAATCTTTAATAATATAAAATCAGAATTACTAATCAAGATTATAAAGTAGCAAGCAAGAACTCACAAACAATATTAATTTAAGTAAAGAAAACAAAATCAGAATTAAAAATAATAAAGAAATCAGCAACTAATTAAAAATAAAGAAAAAATAAAATTTTATTAAAAAACCCTAAAGAAAATCCTACAAGACTAAAAGAGAAGAGGGAGGAGAGGGATCTTGTTTATGAGAGCCTTGTGCTCTTTATATAGGCCTAAGGAAGAGTTTAAAAGACTTTCCTAAGCAATGTGGGATTCAAATAAGAGTTTACTTGGAAAACAAGTAATTTGACTAGTCAAACTCTTACCTTTATCCCTCATCTTTTTACAATTATTTTCTAAGTAAAATTCCTAAGGCCTATTTTTATTAATTAATTACAGATCTAAGAAAAAATAAAATTAAGAAATTATCTTCTCTCAACAAAATCTGGTCTTGAACTTGCTTTGTTGGAATTTCTTCTCAATCTCGTTTTTCTGCCCAGAATTTCGTACTGATTTTGTCCAGACGTTTGACCCACCAAATGAACTCTGATTTTTGTGATCTTGGACATTCTGGAAACCTCGAGAAGTCTTCTACAACTTCCATGAAGGCCACTTCTTGAGATCAGGTCGTTAAATTGGTCAAAAACGTCAATCTTTCAAGCTGGACAGAAAATACTGCACTTTGCTCTTTTTATCTACTTTTTATTCCAACTTTGATATTTAATACCTAAAACATAAAATAAACATTAGTAAGCTCTTTTAGGCATAAAACATCAATAAAGCAAATATATTAGCACATATAAAATTCAAAAAATATCATCCTATCACACGAATATGAGAAGTAATGATTAGAATATGATTGACTTGATTATTTGACTCTTGTTGAAGTTATGAGTTAAGAATTGAAAGATTGGAAAAATATGTTCATGATCTTAATCTTGTTTTGGAGTCGTAAATTTTTTTTATTTGAGTCTTATTTGAATTTTTAGGATTGAGTCTTAAGTAAAAGATTTTGTGGGTATATCTTCTGAAAGCCCTCACGAGACACAACTCGTCCACTAGGGGTGACCTAGGGGTTTAAAGGTTTATTGCATATGCTAAATGCAATCGTGATTCCTACGAAAGTGAGTTAGGATTTTAGGATTTAGTTCTTTAGGAATTAGATTAGCTAAGGTTTGCTAGAGGACTAGCAAAAGCTAAGTGTGGGGGAATTTGATAGGATGATATTTTATGAATTTTATATGTGCTAATATATTTACTTTATTGATGTTTTATGCCTAAAAGAGCTTGCTAATGTTTATTTTATGTTTTAGGTATTAAATATCAAAGTTAGAATAAAAAGAAGCTAAAAAGAGCAAAGTGCAGTATTTTCTGTCCAGCTTGAAAGATTGACGTTTTTGACCAATTTAACGACCTGATCTCAAGAAGTGGCCTTCATGGAAGTTGTAGAGGACTTCTCAAGGTTTCCAGAATGCATAAGATCGCAAAAATCGGAGTTCATTTGTTAGGTCAAACATCAGGACAAAATCAGTAGGAAATTCTGGATAGAAAAATGAGATTGAGAAGAAATTCCAACAAAGCAAGTTAAAGACCAGATTTTGTTGAGACAAGATAATTTCTTAATTTTATTTTGTCTTAGATCTGTAATTAATTAATAAAAATACGCCTTAGGAATTTTACTTAGAAAATAATTGTAAAAAGATGATGAGATAAAGGTAAGAGTTTGACTAGTCAAATTACTTGTTTCCCAAGTAAACTCTTATCTGAATTCCACATTGCTTAGGAAAATCTTTTAAACTCTTCCTTAGGCCTATATAAAGAGCACAAGGCTCTCATAAACAGCATCCCTCACATCCCTCTCCTCCCTCTTCCCTCTTAGTGTTTTGTAAGGTTTTCTTTAGGGTTTTAATAAAAGTTTTATTTTCTTTCTTTTAATTTTGATATTGCCGATTTCTTTTTCTTTAAAAATTTTATTTTTCTTCTTTTCTTTATCATTGGTCTTGCTGATTTCTTTCTTTTATGTTATAAAATTATTTTCTTTTTAGTCTTCCTAATAGAAACAGATTTAATTTCGTATTTAATATTTTCAAAGTAAAGCAATTTCTTTATAGTTTTTAGGATTAAATTGTTTTCTTTTTTTTTATTTAAACTGATTCTTCCCTTAGGTTTATTAGGCTTTATCTATTTTATTATTTTATATGGTTGCTGATTTCTTTAGTGATAATTATTTTGATTCTTGTTTTGTTTTTCATATTATTTGTTTGGTTCTTACTAGTTTATAATCTTGATTTTGGATTTCTTGTTTTAAATTATTAAAGATTGATATATTGATTGTCTTTATAATCTTGAATATGATTAGTGAGTAGGTTTCTTATTCAGTTACAAGGTAAATTAATTGTTCTTGGAAAAAGTATGTTGTGAGATTCTTGAACTTATAATATAATTGTTGATTAAGTATCCAAGATTCTCTGAGCACATTTGCATGATTGTTTGTTTGATTAGATAGGAGGCCTACTATTTAGTTAAATTAAATAATCTACAGCCAAATTAAAAATGTAAGTTCGTAATAGCTTGTGAATTTAATCACTAGGGATCTAGGAGCATTAAGGGTTCAGTTAAATAAACCGCGCTGAGTGAGTTTGTTACTTAATGTTGACTCAAATCTTTCTAGATATTAATGTTGCTATTAAAACTTAATCTATATCGCTGAGCATAGGTAAATTTTGATAGTTAGAGATTAATTAAGACGCTGAGCCTTTAATTAACAACACAGTAAGGAAAGATAGGTGTAATTGGACGCTGAGGAATTACACTACGGTTGACTACTTAATTGACAATGATCTTAAATAATCAATGATCAGCATCATATCCTAAGAATAATTAATTACCTTCTAACTGAAGTTTTGTGGTATTTGATATTTTCTAATTTATTTACTTGTTTATTTTTCTGATTATTTTCTTAGTTATTATAGTTTAATTGAAACCCTCCCCCAAATCTCTTTTCTCTCTCTAAATAATAGTTAGGTATTTAATTTAAATAATTAACTTGAATAAAACAATCTCTGTGGGATCGACCTTTGCTTGCCCTATCTATAGGTTTAAGTAAAGTAATTTATTATTGGTACCAACGACACTACCAGCAGGTTACAATCATGTCTTCTAATAGTGAAAATGATATTAACCTTAACGAAAGAAGATGAGGTTCAATGAAGAACACTAAGAACACTCGAAGAAAAACAAGAACAAGTTAAAAATGCAGCAAAGGAAAACAAAAATTAAAGATAAAACCAAGACTCGTTGTGTAGAAACACAAGAACCTATGGTATTGGACCAACACCTGTTGCTTAGAAAAGCAAGAATCTATGATATAAATTGGTGGAAGGTAGAAGAACGCCACAAGAAAAACCTTGATAAGTTCAAGAGTTCTCAAAAGAACCAAAGATAAGAAGTCTCTCAATTCTATTACTAAAATCAATTGTGTTCTGCCTAAAGGGTTACATAGCTATTTATAGGCAAATAGCAAACTTGCAGCACAAGTAATAGGAATCCTAGTTTCCTAACTCGAAGAACAAGAAATAGAAATCCTACTATACCTATTAAATAAAAAGGAATTGGGCTTAAGTTAAATTAAGATAAAATGTTTAGCCCAATAATACATAATTAAATAAAATAAGTATAGCAATCGGCCCAATTGCACTAGCTCCAATTTATGCACCAGCCCAATTGCATTTCGACCCAATTTATGCACTAACGCAATTGCATTTCGGACCAATATTTTGAGGTTCAAGAAGGTTGAACTTGAGCTTGGATCATGTTGTAGAAGACTTTGTCATCCTCCATGCTTAAACTTTGTTGGGCTTTCTCTCTAGTAATATTAATGAAACTAGCCAATACTTGTTGCATTATCTTTGTTTTAGCTCTTGTCATTGGACCTCTATGGATGCTAAAAGGATCACGATCATCACAAACATGACTTGGGATTTGTGAGCTAGATGGGCCTCCATCAGAAAAGCCTGATTTGAGTAAGATCGAGTTCATGTTCCAAGCCATGCAACAACAATTTTCAAGAATAGAGTTGAGGTTTAATAATATTCATGATAAGTTGGAGGAACATGAAGCTGCTCTAGCTAAGGTAAAGCAAGGTGATACTTCTCATGTGAATGACAATGTTGTGAATAATGACTCTGATGATAAAGTTGATGATGAGTTTAGTATGAATAGAAGTGTTAAAGGAAATCGTGGTAATAGAGGAGGCCGTGGAGATAGGTATAAAGGACATAGGTATCATGATAGGATAGATGGAAATTTAGGAAGTATCAAATTGAAGATTCCTTCCTTTCAAGGTAAGAATGATCTTGAGACTTACTTAGAATAGGAAAAGAAAGTGGAGTTGGTCTTTGATTGCCATAACTATTCCGAAGAAAAAAAGATGAAGCTTGTTGCTGTGGACTTCACAAATTATACAATCATTTGGTGGGACCAACTCTTGCTTGGTAGACGTAGAAATAAAGAATCACCTATAGCTACATGGGATGAAATGAAACACGTTATGAGAAAAATGTTTGTTCCTAATCATTACTATAGAGAGCTTTATCAAATGTTACAAGGTCTCACTCAAGGTTCTAAAAGTGTTGAGGATTATTATAAAGAAATGGAAATTATCATGATCAGAGCTAATGTTGAAGAAGATAGTGAAGCTACTATGGCTCGATTCTTACAAGTATTGAATCGTGAGATTGCTAACGTAGTGAAGTTACATCACTATGTGGAGTTTGATGACATGTTGTATATGGCTATAAAGGTTGAAAGGCAACTCAAGAGGAAAGGTTCTTCATCCCGTTTTGTGCAAGGTTCTAGTTCATCTTCTTCTTAGAAATCAAACACCTTTAGAAGGGATAATAGGACTCTGTATTCAAGCCTATAGACTGAATCTGTATTCAAGCCTAAACCTGAAGCATCCAAGCCTAAGGCTGAGGATGTTCAAAAGCTGACACTCGAGGCTGCCCAAGCATCCCAAGGTAAGAGTAGAGACATCAAGTGTTTTAGATGTTTAGGAAGAGGACACGTTGCATCACAATGTCCAAACAAACAAGTCATGATTATGCGTGATGATGGAGACATTGTAAGTGAAGAATCTGATGTTGATAATGATATGCCACCATTGGAGGACATTGATGAGGATGATGACTATGTTGAGTTTGCTGCCCATGGTGAAGCGTATGTCGTGCATTAAGTGCTTATGTTAAGGATGGAGGGAAGTGCAACGAGAAAATATTTTCTATACTAGATGCCACGTCAACAATAAAGTATGCTCTTTGATTATTGGTGGTGGTAGTTGCACAAATGTTGCTAGCACTTATTTGGTTGACAAATTGAGTTTGCCCACTACAACAAACTTCAATGGCTTAATAATTATGGAGAATTAAATGTGACAAAGCAAGTATTGGTACTATTTTCCATTGAAAGGTACATGATAAAGTATTGTGTGATGTTGTGCCTATGCATTCTGATCATTTACTTTTGGGAAGACCATGGCAATTTGATAGACGTGTCAAACATGATGGATTCACAAATCGTTATTCATTTACCATGGATGGTAAGAAATTCACACTTGCACCCTTGAGTCCTAAGGAGATTTATGAGGACCAATTAAGGTTGCAAGAGCAAAATGATTCACAGCAAAGATCAAAGAATCTAGATAAAGGCAAAGATATTGCAAAGAAAGTAAGAAAGAATGTAAGCTTCTATGCAAAGGAAAGTAATGTCAATGCTATTTTTCTAGCTAAGTGCCCAATCCTTTTGTTTTATATAAAGAATCTTGTTTTAGTTCTAATGATCTTAATTCTTCTTTGCCTACTAATGTTGTGTTTCTTTTGAAGGAATTTGAAGATATATTCCCTGAGATTCTAAATGGCTTGCCACCTATTAGGGAAATTGAGCATCAAATAGACCTTGTTCTGGAGTTGCCATTCCCAATCGACCCGCCTTGTACCTACGGTATTAATTTCGTCTTGTTCAAAATCCAATTTGAGGTACCTAAGAATTGGGGTCAACAAATTGAAAAAAAAAAGAAATGACGATTTTATCCATAGATCGTGAAATCGAGTGGTCAACATGGTTTGACTTATAAGAGTTAAATGAGTGCGGTTAAACTCCCAATTGAAGGAGACAAACTCCAAACTATGATAACCATGAATTTCATATTTTAGTAAGTAAATTAAGGATGTGGAAATTTTGAGTACCAAGACATCATGATGGTTAAGTGACCAATTGATAGTGTTTCGATTATAATTCTTGATCGATATATACAAATGATAAATCGTAAAATTCTTTAGAAAGTTAACTTACTTATCTTTCCAACCATATAGGTTTTGCATTTTAGTTCCTTATGGATCAATACCAGAAATTTTGTAAAGTTACCCTATGGGCAGTAGATTCTACCAGCCGACATATTTGTAAAGATTCACCCATAGCGATTGGTAGGAAACTTTGATTAAGGTGATTCAAAATCTATTAGAAAGCTAGTGCAAATACCTTTTCAGCCATATAAGGCTCATATTTTAATTCCTTGTGGATTAACACCAATAAATTCCTACACTTGCGTCACATGCAGGGAATTTAGAACTAAGCAATCAGTAAAGAGTCAAGCATAATTTTTGATAGGGAACTCCGATTGAGGTGATTCAAATTGCGTTGGAAAGTACACTCGAAGATCTTTCCAACCATGTATGGCTCATATTTTTATACATTTTGGATTGATCTTGGTGAATTTTTAAAGTTGGTTGTTCCACAAGGCTATACGTGAAGATGGCATGAAGAAATGGAAGAATCGGGAGCCAAATATGAACCAGAAAATGCAGCAATAATGAGGCGGTGGAGAAGGCTGAAGAAAATGCTAGAAAGTGGCTGTTGTGTCTCATTTTAATTGGTCCAAAATTATAATTTAATTTATAAAACCTGATATTATTTTCCCAAAGTTCAAAATACCTCTAAAAATTCAATTATTTACAAGTTGAGTCACTGCACAATACCATTCTGTTTTAGATCATATTTTAATTTAAATTTTCATTTATTTCTTTAAGTAAAATTAGTCAAAAATTGATCGACTTTGACTAGCCATTGAGAAAAGATAGCTTTGCTCTAACACAACTTCAAAAATTCCATTTCAACACCTTAAATAGATATAGGGAGAATAAAAAATTTTGGGCTCTTACATTTAGTCTCAAAACCATGTTTTTATCGTAAAAATAACATTTATGAAATTTATAAAATATATAATTTCATAATTTAAAATCATAAAGGTTATAAAACAATTTAGTGAATATTTAAGAAATATTTATGAAAATATTCATAAAAATATTCACTTTACTTCTTTTCATTTTTCGTATCGTATTACGTGTAATTTATATATTAAGAGAATTTTCGGTGATTTCATTATCACCATTCTCGGAAAGGATTTTCGGTGATTTCATTATCACCATTTTCGAAAACATGAATAAATGTAAAACCACTTTCATTTTATTCATGTTTTTATGAAAATATTCCTTTTCTCGATTTTCGTGTTTGAAAATCATTTCTCGTGACATAAAATCATTTATTATGATTTTCAGTAATTTTTTCGAGAATTTTTCGATAATTTTTCTACAGTATAACGGCTGCCGATTGGCTAGCCTCATGCACGGAAAATACAATTTATAATTTCCAGCCAGTACTTCATTCCAAATTCCAACCAATCATTTATCATAATAATTTCATAAAATATTTGTATAAAATATTTCGTAATTAAAACATGCAGACTGAATATCCCTACAGTGCTGCACATGCATCCCTTACCTTTTTCGGGTAGGCGACTTCCTCTTACCGGTCGCGCTCGTACTCCATCTTCCGATTCCTCATCTCGATCGCCGAGAATAATTTCTGGAATTTAAATTCTAAATTTTAGAATTTTCTCAAATTATTTAAATAAATAAATTATTTAAATAATTATCATTAATAATTTCCCGGATTTCTTACCGATTCCCGAGTTCCCGAGAATTTTTTCGAATTCTGAAAATTTTCCTTTTTCTCTCTCTTTCTTCTTTTCCTCTTTTCTTTCTCTTTCTTTTCTTTTTCTTTTTTTCTTTTTTTTTCTTTTTCCTTTTTCTTTTCCTTTCCCATTTTCTGTCTGAACCGGTTCGGACCGGTTCAGACCGGTTCGCCTCCTCACCGCCGGTTCAGTTTGATCTCGTCGGCATCACCGCCGATTCGTGCCTCCCACAGCTTGCCGGAGTTGCGAGGATCCCGAATTTGGTCTCCGTTTCGCCCCATCACCTGCGACGGTACCGGATCTAGAGGCTTGGGTTTCGGCCACTTTCCTTCCTCTTTTCTCCTTCCTCCGCCGTTTCCTTCACCGCTGGTGGCCTCCTTCTCCTTCGTCGGTCTTCATCGGTGGCGAGAGTAGCAGTGGCGGTGCTCGGATCGACCGGCACCGCCGTTCCTCTTTTCCTCTTTCTCCTTTATCCCCTTCGGTTTTCGCCTCCCGATTTCCTTCTCTTTTCCGTTTGGGCCGCCGCCGGTCACTTCCCTCACGTCACCGGCGGCTTCGCCTCCTTTTCTTCTTCCTCTCTTGGCTGGCCGACGGTGGCCGGCCTCTGTTTCTTTCTCTTCTCGACAGAAACGGGTCCTGATTCCCATTTCTGTTTCTATTCCTTTTTTTTTATTATATATATAATTATTTATATCAATATATATAATTTTACTAGTAATTAATATATATACATATTTATTTATATAGTATATATATTTTTTGTATAGTTTTAATAAATATCTATAGACTTAATTTAAAAATAACATATATATTTCATATATATATATATATGTAATTATATAAAACATATATAATTTATTTAAAAATATATTTATATAATAAAATTATATAAATATATAAATACTCACATTTATATTTCTTATAATTTGGATTTATTAATATCCAAATTATATTTCTCCATTTTTATTTATTATTTATTATTTTATTTTTTTTAATTTGGATTTCCATTTATCCAAATTAAATTCCTCAATTTTATCCAAATTAATTTTCTCCACTTCTTCACTTCATCAATTTCGGGAATTTCAACGATATTCCCATCTCGTAAATAAATTTTATTTATTTACTTTAATTTATTTATTTCCTCTTATCTATTTTCTTCAATATTAATTTCCAATAATTGAAAAATTTGCGATTATCACATCCACTTCCTAGAAAAAAAAATCTATAGACTCATAAACCAATATCCCCCCCACACTTAAATCTTACTTTGTCCTCAAAGTAAGTCTGGCATGCAAAGAAGAACAATAAAAACACAAAAATTATATGGTAATACAAGTAAAGGAAAGAAATACTCCCTCGTTTTACATCCTTGGGTTGCCTCCCAAGTAGCGCTTTTGTTTAATGTCGTTGGCTCGACTGCTCCACCTTCCATCATCCAATCCCAGACCTCAACTTTTTTTTCGGTCTCTCAAGTTCCTCATTCTCAAGATTTTTGCGTGTGGCTATTTCTAGCTCATCTTTAAGAACCTGCTTTTCATCACCTTTTAATTTCCTCTTGGAAGTGCATAGTTCCCTTAAAAACTTGGCATCACAAGGCACTTGATCATTAATTTCATCAAGGAGAGGAATATTAACTTCGATTTTCCTAAATGTCTTCAATGTCTCCTTGTCTTGCTCTTCGTTTGTAGCTCTTGCAAACCAACCAGGAAAAGGAGGAGGGTAAGTAGAAGAATTAAAAGGAATTTTGATGGAGATCCAAGCTCACAAAGCTCAAGTCATGTTCGTGATGATCGTGATCCTTTGAGTATCCATGGAGGTCCAATTACAAGAGCTAAATCAAAGATAATGCAACAAGCCTTGGCTGGTTTCATTGATATTCTAGAGAGAAAGCCCAACAAAGCTTGAGCATGGAGGATGATAAAAGCCTTCTACAACATGATCCAAGCCCAAGTTCAACCTTCTTGAAGACACACAAGTATTGGGCCGAAATGCAAATTAGGCTAGATGCATATTTTATTTAGTTAAGTATTATTGGGCTGAACATTGTCTTAATTTAATTTAAGCCCAATTCCTTTTTAAATAATAGATTTTGTAAGACTTCTATTACTTGTTCTGCAAGTTAGGAGAGTAGGATTCCAATTGCTTGTTCTGCAAGTTTGCTATTTCCTATTCTGCAAGTTAGGAAAGTAGGAATTCCTATTACTTGTGCTGCAAGTTATCTATTTGCCTATAAATAGTTATGTAACCCTTTGGGAAGAACACAATTGATTTTAGTAATAAAATTGAGAGACTTCTTCTCTTTGGTTCTCTTGAGAACTCTTGAACTTATCAAGGTCTTCCTTGTGGCGTTCTTCTACCTTCCACCAATATATACCATGGGTTCTTGCTTTTCTAAGCAACGGGTCTTGGTCCAATACCATAGGTTCTTGTGTTTCTACACAACGGGTCTTGGTTTTACTTCTAATTTTTGTTTTTTCTTTGCTGCGTTTTTAACTTGTTATTGTTTTTCTTCAAGTGTTCTTCGTCTTCTTCATTGAACCTCATCTTCTTTCGGTGAGGTCCATATCAAATTTGTTTATCACTTACCTCAGCTTTGAGTTCTTTGATTTCAACATCCTCATAGTGCTTTATAAAGTTGTCGAAATTCTCACTCCCTTTTACATTGTGCATGTCAACAACACCACCTTTAATATAGACATTGGATTCATCCTTCCTTTCTATAAAGTTGTCGACATCTTCATGTGCACTTTCCTTGGATTCAATTGCCCTTTCACTTTTGAAGGTAATGTTAGTGACATTATCTCTTGGATTCTCCACAGGTTGAGAGGTAATAGCTTCAATGTTACTTATGGAATTCATTATTTGACTCACATGGTGATCAATATTCTCAATATAAATATCAGCCTCTTGTGACAATTGTAAAGTTTTAATCTCAAGAGTCTTAACAATATCTTCAAGAGACATACCTGATTCTTGAGGTGGAAGCATACCTAAGTCTTGAGGTGGAGCTTGATATGTATCTTGGAATGGCACATTGTAAACCTCATATTGATTCCCATAACTAAAATTAGAATGATCCCACCATCCTTGATAGTAGGTATCGTAGTGTGGTTCATAATTATAGTATGGGTCATAATTATAGTGTGGTTCGTAAGCTTGCTCCATGGAATCCTACCACTTCTCGTCTTGGGAGGTAGTGGTGGTGGATGTTGTGGTGTTTGTGGCACCACGCTTTGGGTTGCTTGTATGTGGTCCCTAATCTTTTGAAGTTTGTGACTAGAATCCTTGTCAGACAAGCAATCCCTGAAAATGAAAAGAAAAGAAAAAAAAATCAGACTTTATATTAAAATAATTAACCTAAACAAAAATTCAATCCCCGGCAACGGCACCAAAATTTGATGAGTGTCGTCAGTCACGAAAAATAAAATTTCCTAACTCTACTATGTAGATAGTGGAGCAAGGGTCAAACCCACAGAGACTGAATTCTTTAAGTTAATTATTAAATTAAAAATCTAATTTTAGGGAAGAAGAAGAAAATTTTGGGGTTTTATAAGCTATGCCTAAAACAGAGAAAATAAGAATTATTAAATATCAAAAACAATTAGCAAAAAGCTTCAGTTACGAGGCAATCAATCATTCTTGGATTTTGATGTTGATCATTGATTACAAAATATTATTGTCAATTAAATAGTCAACCGTAGCATAACAACAAGCTCTGTTACACCATCTTTCCTTACTGAGTCGTTAGTTAAAACAAGCTCTTTAACTAATCTCTAACTACATAACCTACCTAGAACAAGCTCTCTAGATATAAGTTGTAGTAGCATTAACAACAAGAAAGATATGGGTTGACATTAGATAACAAACACATAACCTCGATTCATTTAATCTAAACCTTAATTCTCCTCAATCCCTAGTGATTAACTCCACAAGCAATTACGGACTTATGTTTTTAATCTGGCAGTAGATTATTTAATTTAACGAAATAGTGTGCACCCTATCTAATCAAACAAACAATCATTATAATGTGCTCAGAGAATCTTGGATACTTAATTAACAATTATATAATAGGTTCAAGAATCTCACAACATGCTTTTCCTAAGAATAATCAATTTACCTCATAACTGAATAAGAAAACTACTCACTAGTCATATTCAAGATCATAAAATTCAAGTTTAATATTATAAAGATTACAAATATCATGCAAGAAACAATCAAAGAAGCAATCTTTAATAATATAAAATCAGAATTAATAATCAAGATTATAAACTAGCAAGCAAGAACACACAAACAATATAAATTTAAATAAAGAAAACAAATTCAAATAATAATAATAATAATAATAATAATAATAATAATAATAATAATAATAATAATAATAATAATAATAATAAAAAAGAAATCAGCAACTAATTAAAAATAAAGAAAAAATAAAATTTTATTAAAAACCCTAAAGAAAATCCTACAAGACTAAAAGAGAAGAGGGAGGAGAGGGATCTTCTTTATGAGAGAGCCTTGTGCTCTTTATATAGGCCTAAGGAAGAGTGTAAAAGACTTTCCTAAGCAATGTGGGATTAAGATAAGAGTTTACTTGGAAAACAAGAATTTGACTAGTCAAACTCTTACCTTTATCTCATCATCTTTTTACAATTATTTTCTAAGTAAAATTCCTAAGGCCTATTTTTATTAATTAATTACAGATCTAAGAAAAAATAAAATTAAGAAATTATCTTCTCTCAACAAAATATGGTCTTGAACTTGCTTTGTTGGAATTTATTCTCAATCTCGTTTTTCTGGCCAAAATTTCGTACTGATTTTGTCTAGACGTTTGACCCATCAAATGAACTCCGATTTTTGCGATCTTGTGCATTATGGAAACCTTGGGAAGTCCTCTACAACTTCCAGGAAGGCCACATCTTGAGATCAGGTCGTTAAATTGGTCAAAAACGACAATCTTTCAAGCTGGACAGAAAATACTGCACTTTGCTTTTTTTAGCTTCTTTTTATTCCAACTTTGATATTTAATACCCAAAACATAAAACAAACTTTAGTAAGCTCTTTTAGGCATAAAACATCAATAAAGCAAATATATTAGCACATATAAAATTCACAAAATATCATCTTATCATGATCTCAAGAGGTGGCCTTCATGGAAGTTGTAGAGGACTTCCCAAGGTTTCCAGAATGCACAAGATCGCAAAAATTGGAGTTCATTTGATGGGTCAAACGTCTGGACAAAATCAGTACGAAATTCTGGGTAGAAAAACGCGATTGAGAAGAAATTCCAACAAAGCAAGTTCAAGACAGATTTTGTTGAGACAAGATAATTTCTTAATTTTATTATGTCTTAGATTTGTAATTAATTAATAAAAATAGGTCTTAGGAAGTTTACTTAGAAAATAATTGTAAAAAGATGATGAGATAAAGGTAAGAGTTTGACTAGTCAAATTACTTGTTTCCCAAGTAAACTCTTATCTGAATCCCACATTGCTTAGGAAAGTCTTTTAAACTCTTCCTTAGGCCTATATAAAGAGTACAACGCTCTCATAAAGAAGATCCCCTTAAATCCCTTCTCATCCCTCTTCTCTCTTCTAGTCTTGTAGGATTTTTTTAGGGTTTTTAATAAAATTTTATTTTTCTTTATTAGTTGCTGATTTCTTTATTCTTTTTAATTCTAATTTTGTTTTCTTTATTTAAATTAATATTGTTTGTATGTTCTTGCTTGCTAGTTTATAATCTTGATTAGTAATTCTGATTTTATATTATTAAAGATTGCTTCTTTGATTATTTTTTGCATAATATTTGTAATCTTTATAATATATAATTTAAATTTTATGATCTTGAATATGTCTAATGAGTAGTTTTCTTATTCAGTTATGAGGTAAATTGATTATTCTTGGGAAAAGCATGTTGTGAGATTCTTGAACCTATTATATAATTGTTGATTAAGTATCCAAGATTCTTTGAGCACATTATAATGATTATTTGTTTGATTAGATAGGGTGCACACTATTTAGTTAAATTAAATAATCTACCGCCAGATTAAAAACATAAGTCCGTAATTGCTTGTGGAGTTAATCACTAGGGATGGAGGAGAATTAAGGTTTAGATTAAATAAACCGAGCTTATGTGTTTGTTATCTAATGTCAACCCATATCTTTCTTGTTGTTAATGCTACTACAACTTATATCTAGAGAGCTTGTTCTAGGTAGGTTAAGTAGTTAGAGATTAGTTAAAGAGCTTGTTTTGACTAACGACTCAGTAAGGAAAGATGGTGTAACAGAGCTTGTTGTTATGCTACGGTTGACTATTTAATTGACAGTGATATTTGTAATCAATGATCAATATCAAAATTCAAGAATGATTGATTGCCTCGTAACTGAAGCTTTTTGCTATTTGTCTTTGATACTTAATAATTATTGTTTTCTTTATTTTAGAATAGTCTCCAAAACCCCTAAACTTCTTCTTTACCTAAACCCTAAGATTAGATTTTTAATTTAATAATTAACTTAAAAAATTCAGTCTCTGTGGGTTTGACCCTTGCTCTGCATTTACATAATAGAGTTAGGAAATTTTATTTTTGGTGACTGACGACACTCATCAAATTTTGGCGCCGTTGCCGAGGATTGTTATTTATTTAAGTTGTTTATTATAATTTAAAGATCTAATTATTTTTTTTCTTTCTTGCAGGGTTTGCATGTCTGACGAGGACTCTAGTTACAGACTTCGAAAGATTAGAGATTACATTCAAGCAACCCAAAGTGCGGTGCTACAAACGCCCCAACCACCACCATCAACTTCCAACGATCCACCTTCTACCGAGCCCACGTTCAAGCCCACACCATGGCTCAAAACGCTAATAGAACCTTGAAGGAGTTGGCAGCACCCACTATGAACCAACAACCCCTTTGCATAACCTACCCTACTTTAGATGTTGCTTTTGAATTAAAATCTGGTTTGATACATCTTTTACCAAGTTTTCATGGTCTTGCAGGTGAAGATCCACACAAATATCTAAAGGAGTTCCATGTTGTTTGCTCCACCATGAAGCCTGCTGGGGTTAGTGAAGAGCAAATCAAGCTAAGGGCCTTTCCATTCTCTCTAGCAGATGCAGCCAAGGATTGGCTTTACTACTTACCTTCTGGGACCATCAACACTTGGGATGATATGAAGAAACTCTTCTTGGAAAGATATTTTCCTGCTTCTAGGGCAGCCAACATCCGCAAAGAAATTTGTGGAATTAGGCAATTTAATGGCGAGTCACTCTATGAATATTGGGAAAGATTTAAACAATTATGTGCTAATTGCCCACATCACCAAATTCATGAGCAACTATTGATCCAATATTTCTATGAGGGACTATTACCCCATGATAGAAGTATGATAGATGCAGCTAGTGGAGGAGCTTTAGTGGATAAGACTCCTCAAGAAGCCCAAAACTTGATAGCAAACATGGCTGCCAATTCTCAACAATTTAATACAAGGCGTGATCCACCACCACTATCTAAGCAAGCACACGAGGTAAGTACTTCTTCTTTGGAAAAACAAATTGCTAATCTAACATCTCTTGTGCAACAATTGGCTGTAGGTAAAATGCAACAAGCCAAGGCTTGTGGAGTTTGCTCCAACAAAGGACACCCTACTGATATGTGTCCAACCTTACAAGAAGATTCCATGGAGCAAGCTAATGTTGTAGGAGGATTCCCAGGGCCTTCCCAAGGTAAGTATGACCCTTACTCCAATACTTACAACCCTGGTTGGAGGGAGCACCCAAATTTGCATTATGGAAATAGGTCTACACCATATGTCCCACCACACAATAGGCCAAGTAATTTTCAAGTCCCCAAACCTATATATACCAAGAGAGGCCACCACCCCAAACACAACACCAAAGTGGAACCATGTCTCTTGAAGAAATTGTAAAGAATCTTGCTGCCTCTACTTTACAAAATCAACAAGAGAACAATCAAAGAATTGCTCACCTTGAGTGTCAAATGAGCCAAATGGCTACATCCCTAAGCAGACTTGAAGCCAAGGAATCCAACAAGTTGCCATCTCAACCAGAGGTCAATCCAAGAGAGAGAATGCACATGCCATAACTTTGAGAAGTTGTAAGGAAATTGGCCCTAAGGAACCCTTAATTATAGATGTTGACAATGGCTCTAAAAACTATCAAGAAATTGAAAATTCAAGTGAAATAAAGGAGGATGTCAACTCTAATAACAAAGGAGACCAAGGGACCGATTTTGATAATGCAAATGGGGGTGTCGACAAGCATAATGCAGGCAAGGAAGGATATGTCAGCAACCTTCCACCACTTTATAGAGAGGTAAGTAATAAAAAAGTTCCATTTAACACAGGCACTTACCCTCCTCCTTTTCCTAGCAGGTTAGCCAAAAACAAAAAAGTTGAGCAAGAAAAGGAGATTTTGGAAACCTTTAGGAAGGTTGAAGTCAATATTCCTCTTCTTGATGCCATTAAGCAAGTGCCAAGATACACAAAGTTTCTAAAAGAATTGTGCACTAACAAGAGGAAATTGCAAGGTAATGAGAAGGTAAGTGTGGGGGAGAATGTTTCTGCGGTTATCCAAAGGAAACTCCCTCCCAAGTGCAAGGACCCAGGTACATTCACTATCCCTTGTAAGATAGGTGATATTAGATTTGAAAGATGCATGATAGATCTAGGTGCTTCGATTAATGTTATGCCATTGTCAATCTTTAAAAGTTTGAATCTTGGAACTTTAAAAGAAACTGGTGTAATAATTCAATTAGCTGATAGATCTAATACATATCCTGAAGGGGTAATTGAGGATGTACTAGTCCATGTTAATGAACTTGTCTTCCCAGCAGATTTTTACATACTGAATATGGAAGATGATGACTCTTCTAATGCTGCACCTATATTGTTAGGTAGACCATTCTTAAAAACATCTAGGACTAAAATTGATGTGCACAATGGAACATTAACTATGGAATTTGATGTGAAAGTGTTAAATTTAATATTTTTGAAGCCTTGAGATATCCTAGTGATGTGCATGCTATTTTTGGAATTGATGTTATTGATGATCTAACCCAACAATTCTTTGAGCTAGGAAGATAAGACAAGTTAGAGGTGGCTATAAGCCACAATTTAAAACTGGAAAATTTTGAAAAAGACCCCTTTGCTGATTTTAATAGTTTACTAGAGGAAGTTTTTGCTCTTCAGTCCTTACCCGAAGCAAGGTATGAAAACTTAAAGAGAGACTTGCCTATTACTCATACAAAGCTTCTTCCTTCTGTTGTGCAGGCCCCCAAGATCGAATTGAAGCCATTGCCAGAACATCTTAAATATGTGTTTTTGGGAGACAATGAAACCTTGCCTGTAATCATTGCAAAGGACCTCACACCAATGCAAGAAGAAAAGCTCATTCAAGTGCTTAAAGATCATAAGACAGCCATAGGATGGACTATTGCCGACATCAAGGGAATAAGCCCAACTATGTGTATGCATCGCATCTTACTTGAGGAAGGTTCAAAACCAACACGAAAGGCTCAAAGAAGATTGAACCCTCTAATGATGGAAGTTGTGAAAAAGGAGATCTTAAAACTCCTTGATGTTGGGATTATCTATCCAATCTCTGACAGTAAGTGGGTGAGCCCAATACAAGTGGTTCCAAAGAAGTCAGGCATCATGGTGGTGAAGAATGAAGATAACGAGTTGATACCAACAAGAATTCAAAATGGGTGGCGAGTTTGCATAGATTATAGAAAATTGAATGCTACTACTCGCAAGGATCACTTTCCTTTACCTTTTATTGATCAAATGCTTGAAAGACTTGCTGGTAGAACTCACTATGTTTTCTTGATGGTTATTCAGGTTATAATCAAATCGTGATAGTCCCTGAGGATCAAGAAAAGACCACCTTCACATGCCCTTTTGGCACTTTTGCTTATAGACGCATGCCATTTGGTCTTTGTAATGCCCCTGCCACTTTCCAAAGGTGTATGGTAAGCATATTTTCTGATTATGTAGAAAATATCATAGAAGTTTTTATGGATGATTTCACAGTCTATGGAAACTCCTTTGATGAATGCTTGACAACCTTACACTTATCCTTCGAAGATGCATGGAAACTAACCTTGTTTTAAATTCTGAAAAATGTCACTTTATGGTAGAACAAGGAATAGTTTTAGGGCATGTAATTTCTGCAAATGGCATAGAAGTTGATAAATCTAAGATTAGCATTGTTCAATCTTTACCTTACCCCACAAATGTGCGGGAAGTGCGTTCTTTTCTTGGACATGCAGGTTTTTATCGTAGGTTTATCAAAGACTTCTCCAAGATTGCGTTACCTTTGTGTAAACTCTTACAAAAGGATGTTGATTTTGTGTTTGATGAGAGATGCAAGGAAGCATTCGACAAGTTGAAAGAATGTTTAATCTCTGCTCCAATCATTCAACCACCTAATTGGGATCTACCATTCGAATTGATGTGTGATGCAAGTGATTACGCAATTGGGGCTGTTTTGGGACAAAAAGTTGGAAGAGCTTCACACGTTATCTATTATGCTTCAAGGACCCTAAATGAAGCTCAACGAAACTACTCCACCACAGAAAAAGAGCTTCTTGCTATTGTCTTTGTTTTAGATAAGTTTCGATCTTACTTGCTTGGTACTAAAATAATTGTTTATTCTGATCATGCAGCCTTGAGATATTTACTATCCAAAAAGGAGGCAAAGCCAAGACTCATAAGATGGATCCTTTTGCTTCAAGAATTTAACTTAGAGATCAAAGACAAGAAAGGTGCAGAGAACTTTGTGGCAGATCATTTAAGTAGATTGGAAAGAGAAGAAGATGCGTTACCACTTCAAGAGTTCTTTCCTGATGAAGAATTGATGGCAGTCAAAGTAACTACACCATGGTATGCTGATATTGTGAATTATTTAGTTACTAACACTTTGCCTCATGATTTGACTAGAGCTCAAAAGGATAAACTTAAGAGTGATGCCAAATATTATATTTGGGATGACCCTTACTTGTGGAAGAATTGCTCTGACCAAATAATAAGAAGGTGTGTCACACAAGATGAGATTCCATCAATCTTGACCTTTTGCCATAACTATGATTGTGGAGGCCACTTTGGACCTAATAGGACGGCAAGAAAGGTATTAGAATGTGGATTATTTTGGTCCGCAATATTTAAAGATGCATACTTATTTTGCAAGACATGTGAGCATTGCCAAAAGTCAGGTAACATCTCTCAAAGAAACCAAATGCCACAAACCCCTATTCTAGTTTGTGAAATTTTTTATGTTTGGGGCATTGATTTCATGGGACCTTTTCCTTCCTCCTACAGTAATCTTTACATAATTCTTGCTGTTGATTATGTCTCGAAATGGGTGGAAGCTAAAGCCACTAGGACTGATGATTCTAAAGTTGTTGCAGAATTTGTTAAATCTAATATTTTTGCTAGGTATGGAACACCAAGAGCTTTGATAAGTGATAGAGGTACCCACTTTTGCAATCGTATGATTGAAGCTTTATTGAAGAGGTACCACGTCACTCACAAGGTGTCAACAGCCTACCATCCTCAAACAAGTGGCCAAGCAGAAGTCTCTAATAGGGAGATAAAAAGTATTCTAGAGAAAACTGTGAACCCTCAAAGGAAAGACTGGAGTATGAGGCTTAATGATGCATTATGGGCATATAGAATAGCCTATAAAACACCTATTGGGATGTCCCTTTATAGGTTGGTTTATGGTAAGCCATGCCATCTTCCTGTTGAGTTGGAACATAAAGCTTATTGGGCTATAAAACAATGCAACATGAATTATGATGAAGTGGGAAACCATAGAAAGCTTCAGTTGCAAGAGCTAGAGGAGATTCGTAATGAAGCCTATGTAAACTCAAGGATTTACAAGGAGAAAACTAAAGCCTTCCATGACAAGAATATTGCAAGAAAGACTTTTGAAATTGGACAAAAAGTTCTTCTCTATCACTCAAGGCTTAAGTTATTTCCAGGTAAGTTACGTTCTAGATGGGTAGGACCTTTTATTGTTACTAATGTGTTTCCTCATGGTGCAGTTGAAATTCAAAGTTCAAAAACTTCAAAAGCTTTCAAGGTGAATGGACATAGATTGAAACCATACTATGAGGGATTTAAAGTCTACAATGTGGAAGAGGTGAAGTTGGAAGATCCAATCTACGAGGATTGAAAGAGGTGGCAATGTCGAGCAAACGACAATAAACAAAAGCGCTACTTGGGAGGCAACCTAAGGATGTAAAAACAAGGGAGTATTTCTTTCCTTACTTGTATTACCATTTAATTTTTGAGTTTTTATTGTTCTTCTTTGCATGCTAGACTTACTTTGAGGGCAAAGTAAGATTTAAGTGTGGGGGGGAATATTGGTTTATGAGTCTATAGAGTTTTTTTTTTAGGAAGTGGAAATTAAAAAAAAAGGTCAAATTTTTATAGTAGTTTTAAAAGATCATGATATGTTTTCTTTCTTTTAAGGATTGATTCTAAACTAAAACAAAGTTTTATAAGAAAGTTGAGAGTATTTTGATTGTTATTATTGTTGAAGTGAATACTTTCTAAAGAATTTATGTGAGTTCATGATTAAATATGATTGCTCATATGATATTGATAATGTGATTAGTTCATTGAAGTTGGTATAAGCAAAGGATAAATAAACAAGAAAAAAAAACATAAAAAGAGAACAAAAATAGAGGTTGAAAGCTTTAAATTCTACTCCAATGTTTTGAGTTACTCGATCTTATTGATTAAATTCTTGAAGTGACTTAAAATACGAGTATGCAAAGCACTCTAAAAGAGGGCTTACTTGTTGAGTAACCGGGTGTTGGAATCACCAATATGAACATTCGCGTAAAAAGGCAAGTAAGTACTTAGGGAAACCATTGTTGAAACCTCAAAAGGCAAAAAAAAGAAAAAGAAGGAAGAGAAAATAGAAAAAAAAATTCTTGATCTATTGACTTTGTTTGTGGTAATGTAAAATGGATAATTGCAAAGTTGATGTTATATGTTTCAATTGTGTTGATTGTGAATTTTGCATGAATTTATTTAAAAGTATGCATGAATATGAGAAGTAATGATTAGAATATGATTGACTTGATTATTTGACTCTTGTTGAAGTTATGAGTTAAGAATTGAAAGATTTGAAAATATGTTCATGATCTTAATCTTGCTTTGAGTCTTAATTTTTAATTTTTGAGTCTTATTTTGAATTTTTAGGATTGAGTCTTAAGTAAAAGATTTTGTGGGTATATCTTTTGAAAGGCCTCACGAGACACAACTCGTCCACTAGGGGTGACCTATGGGTTTAAAGGCTTATTGCATATGCTAAATGCAATCGTGATTCCTATGAAAATGAGTTAGGATTTTAGGATTTAGTTCTTTAGGAATTAGTTTAGCTAAGGTTTGCTAGAGGACTAGCAAAAGCTAAGTGTGGGGGAATTTGATAGGATGATATTTTGTAAATTTTATATGTGTTAATATATTTTCTTAATTGATGTTTTATGCCTAAAAGAGCTTACTAATGTTTATTTTATGTTTTAGGTATTAAATATCAAAGTTGGAATAAAAAGAAACTAAAAAGAGCAAAGTGCAGTATTTTCTGTCCAGCTTGAAAGATTGACGTTTTTGAACAATTTAACGACCTGATCTCAAGAGGTGACCTTCATGGAAGTTGTAGAGAACTTCTCAAGGTTTCCAGAATGGATAAGATCGCAAATATTGGAGTTCATTTGATGGGTCAAACGTCTGGACAAAATCAGTACGAAATTTTGGGTAGAAAAACAGGATTGAGAAGAAATTCCAACAAAACAAGTTCAAGACCATTTTGTTGAGACAAGATAATTTCTTAATGTTATTATGTCTTAGATCTGTAATTAATTAATAAAAATAGGTCTTAGGAATTTTACTTAGAAAATAAATGTAAAAAGATGATGAGATAAAGGTAAGAGTTTGACTAGTCAAATTACTTGTCTCCCAAGTAAACTCTTATCTGAATCCCACATTGCTTAGGAAAGTCTTTTAAACTCTTCCTTAGGCCTATATAAAGAGTACAAGGCTCTCATAAAGAGGATCCACTTAAATCCCTTCTCATCCCTCTTGATGGAGACCCATCAAGCTCACACAGCTCAAGTCATGTTCGTGATCCTTTGAGCATCCATGGAGGTCCAATTACAAGAGCTAAATCAAAGATAATGCAACAAGCCTTGGCTAGTTTCAACAGCTCAAGTCATGTTTGTGATGTTCGTGATCCTTTGAGTATCCATGGAGGTCCAATTACAAGAGCTAAATCAAAGATAATGCAACAAGCCTTGGCTAGTTTCATTAATATTGCTAGAGAGAAAGCCCAACAAAGCTTGAGCATGGAGGATGATAAAGTCTTCTACAACATGATCCAAGCCCAAGTTCAACCTTCTTGAAGACACACACAAGTATTGGGCCGAAATGCAATTAGGCTGGATGCATATTTTATTTAGTTAAGTATTATTGGGCTGAACGTTGTCTTAATTTAATTTAAGCCCAATTCCTTTTTAAATAATATATTTTGTAGGACTTCTATTACTTGTTCTGCAAGTTAGGAGAGTAGGATTCGTATTGCTTGTTCTGCAAGTTTGCTATTTCCTATTTTGCAAGTTAGGAAAGTAGGATTCCTATTACTTGTGCTGCAAGTTAGCTAGTTGCCTATAAATAGTTGTGTAACCCTTTGGGGAGAACACAATTGATTTTAGTAATAAAATTGAGAGACTTCTTCTCTTTGGTTTTCTTGAGAACTCTTGAACTTATCAAGGTCTTCCCTGTGGCGTTCTTCTACCTTCAACCAATATATACCATAGGTTCTTGCTTTTCTAAGCAACGGGTCTTGGTCCAATACCATAGGTTCTTGTGTTTCTACACAACGGGTCTTGGTTTTATCTCTAATTTTTGTTTTCTTTTGCTGCGTTTTTAACTTGTTCTTGTTTTTCTTCAAGTGTTCTTAATGTTCTTCATTGAACCTTATCTTCTTTCGGTGAGGTCCATATCATTTGGTATCAGAGCTTAGGTTCAATTCGTGGGAGTCTTGTTTTTGTTTTGTTTTTTTTTTTGTCTTTGTCTTCTTGTCTTGGACAAACCTTGATCTTGAATCCTTTTCAAAGCACCACTAATATTGTTTGTCCCTCAAACCTATTGTCTTCACTACAATAACCTACCTTTACTTAGCCACCAAGTAAACCCTATCTTGTTCTCCAAGCAACCAAATCCCAAAGGTTTTCTTGCTCACCAAGAACCCTTCAAAAGCGCTACATCACATAAAGACTACTTGTTTCACAAGCCACCGTTCCCTCTCGTTCCTTGCCACACAAGCTACTACCAAAACTAGCTTGTTTTTCTCAAAAGTTGCCTTGTTCCCCAAGTAAACCTTTTCTTATTATTTAGACTTTTTGTTTTTCTTCATTGTTTGTTTACTTTAGTAAAAAAAAGAGAAATAAAAAGAAAAAAAAAGAGAGAAAAGAAAAATCAATTCAAGAGGGGATTTATTACATCTATGTAGCAAATACAACATCAAAGGTAATTCGTGGAGGTGTGCTTCATTAAAATCTTGAGGTAGTCATTCTTTCTTGAGCTTTGAGATTTCTTATTTGTCTAATTTGAAAATTCATTGTTACCATTCTACCTTACTGCCTAAAATTACCTTTTTGACCCTACCACATAAGAGGATAAAACTACCCCACCTTTGGCTAAACCTGTGAAATCCCCAATTTCATGAAATTCCTCCATAATTGTAAAGCATTTTGGCTTAAATGAAGTAAGTAGATATGAGAATTATGAAGTATGAAGGATGTATGGAACATGGAAGAAGTAATGAGATGAAAGATTAAATAGTCAAGTACAAATAATATAGATGTCAGGAAAATAAATGGAATAGGAAGAAAGAAGACCAATTAAATGAATATGAAGTCTAATGTATGAATGATATATGCATGATGTATGGAAGAAATAAGAAAGTTGATAGTCAATAAGACAAATGATTTATTAGGTTGATATCAGGAAAATATTAAGAGTATGAGATAAGAAACAAAATCAGATTTTAATTGGTTAATTAAACACATGTGGCTTATGCATGAATGGAAGAAGGAGAAGAGGGATTTAATGGGTCAAATGGTCAAGAGTCAAGGGAAAGGTCAAAGGCTGAGATTAATTAAGGGGATGAGCATGCATTTAATGCATGTTGCATGACTCACCAACCCCATCAGTTATCACCAACGTCAGCCACTCTTCTTCCAGCTCTCTCCCTCTCGTCCTCTCCATTTCTCCAAGTTTCCATAAGTTTCTTCCATAGCTACCTTGACAAGCTACCTTATTCTTCCATCAATCCCTTTAGCTAGTTGAACGAAAAACGATCCTAGTCACTAGACGAGGCTATATCTGAAGTTTGGTGGATTGAATCCAAGTATTGGAAGAGATCTCAAAGTTTGAGATTGTGGTCACTAGAAAAAGGTAAGAGAAGAAGATGATTTGTTCAATTATGTTCATGATATGGAGTTGTATGGAGTTGATATGATATGTGTATGTTGTTTAATTTAAGGTTTAAATTGATTTGATGTTACAGCTTTGAAGGAGTGAAAGCTAGGGTTAACGCATCAAGTGATCTTGCGTTCTCGAAGGAATTAAGGTAAGGAATTTATGTAACGGACGTAAGGCGGCTATGTCCGCATGTTTTATACTGTTTTATGTGGTTTGGAGAAAAGTACTAGTTGGATTTGGTGCATGAAAAGATGCATTTTCGGATTTGTCTCCTAGTACCAATTAGGCTAGGAGCAGCCGACTGCCTTAAAGGGGAAGTCGACTGCCTAGAGACAACCAAAACGCCGTTTTCCGAAACCCGAAGCAAACCAGTCGACTCTATGTAAGCCAGTCGACTGCTATTTTCCCAGAAGCATTCTGTTTCAAACCAGTCGACTGCTATATGGGACAGTCGACTGCTATTTATGAAAATGCATTCTGTTTCAAAACCAGCCGACTGCCTATAGGACCAGTCGACTGCTATTTTTCGAGATGCATTCTGTTTCAAAAACAGTCGACCGCTATATGTACCAGTCGACTGCTATTTCTTAAGAAGCATTCTGTTTGAAAACCAGTCGACTGCTATATGGACCGTCGACTGCCCTTATATGTTTTTAAAGGTGAAAATATCGGAATTTTAAATGAAAATAATTTCGATAAATGAAAGTATGAAGCAGCAGCCGACTGCCCTGTTGAGCCAGTCGACTGCCCTGTTTTGAAAAAGAGGTTTTCATACCGAATTTCCGAAAGTATGAAATGTCATGGCTAGAAGCTACATGGCATATGTTTTGAGATTATGCACTTTCATGTTTCTAGTAGGGGCTCTGATCAAGTCCTGAAATGATGTATGTTAAGGGCTGAGGACCATAAGTCAGGCCTCAGTTGCTACAAGGGACACCTGACTAGTGTTGACTGTAGCCAACCGCAGTTGGCCAATCTGTTTATGTTTCATGTTCGGCTAAGGGAGAATTCCTGGCCCTACGGGGTACGCCACATGATAATGATTATGATGATGATGATGATGCAGTGCATAACTCCACAAAAGTACGAATAGTTTTTATGTTATCAAAAACTATATGTATATGCGATTTCAAAGAATAAAGAAATCGAAAGTACTTGGTTTACTTGTACAAGAAGTTTTAAAAGAAGTATATGAAGTACGCTTTCAAGAAAGTATAAAATGTTTTAAGAAAGGTATGTATGTATGTAAATGATATTTCAAAGAAGTATTTGAAATATGTTTTGAAGAAGTACACGAAGCATGCTATGTTATAAAAGCATGTAAAGTATGTTTTAAAGTATGTTATGAAGTATGTTTTAAAGTAAAGAAGCATGATGTATGTTTTAAGAATACAATGTATGTTTCGATGCAAGTTTATGAAGCATGATGTTTTAAAGAAAGTATAAGAAGAAGAAGTATGGTGCATGTTTATATGTATGCTATATTTAAAAAGAAGCATACCAAGTATGATTTGATGCATGATGTTTTCAAGAAAGTATGTTTGCCTACACCATCTGAAAGAAATATGCATGGTTGCAAACAATGCATGGAAGAGGTTTATGATGCATGCTTTATAATGCTTTACATGACATTATAGAGCCAAGTAGGAAAAACTACATATAGAGGCATAGCACGCTCTTTTACATATTTTTCTTACTGAGCGTAAACTCACCCTTTTACGAACATTTTTCATACAGACTATCTGAAGTAATCCCTCGCTCTAAATAGAAGAGCCTACGAGTGGATTTTGAAAGTTTACCTTCAAGAGACGCTTCCCAAGTAGTATAGAAGGTATACTTATGTAGTTATGCAAAGTAAACTTGTAATTCAGTTATGGTACAGTACAGCTAACATTTATGTATGTAAGATGTCGGGGATTTAAGTCAAGATGATGTATGAGATCCTGTGGAAACGGATGGTACATATATACATGTATCATTAGTCTGTTTTATTGTAATTGAATTAGTTATATTGAGCTCTTAGACAGTAAGCTTAAGAAAGAAAAGTATGATTGACATTGACAAGCAAATCTAATCAAGTTAAGTAAGAAAAAGGAAAAAGATGAATAAGAAATGTATGGTGACTGGGACGTCACAGAGTGGTATCAGAGCAATTAGATTGATGTTTGTCAGTGTCGATGAGTTAGAAGTAGAGTATATCCCCAATTGTACTGTACTTATCTGAATACATATAAGATGTATAACTGTTTGAAGTTATACTAAATAGCTCAATTTTGTGATTTTATCGACAGAATGAGCTCAGGTAGAAGTGGTGTTGAGAAAGGAAGAGGAAGGGGTTATGTAGAACAGTCCCCAACACAGTCTCCTCAACCATCTCCACCGCATAGCCCGAACGCTAGGTTAGCGAAGATGGAGAAGCATGTGGAGAATATGACCACTATGTTTACGCAGTTTATGGCGAACTTTCCAAACATGGTCACAAGTGTACCATTCGCCATTCCTATAGTACAGCCACCACTAGTACAGACAGAGTTACCCCCACCATTCCCAGTAATTGAAAGGCGGGATCTCACAGCCTATTGCAGTATGACCTTGATTAAGGAATATAAGAAGCTGGATCCGCCTAAGTTTAAGGGGGATAAGAACACATGGGCCGCAGTGAATTGGGTGAAGGCGGTCACTAGATCCTTCGAGTATATGCTATGTTCCGAAAAGGAAAAGGTGGGTTTGGCTGCGTATCTGTTAGTGGACAATGCAGAGTATTGGTGGCAGTCCACTCGAGCCATTTTGGAGGCTCAACATGTTGAAGTTACGTGGGATAGATTTTTAGAGTCCTTGACTGAGCAGTACATCCCACGCACCGATCAGACTAGGTTGAAGATGAAATTTTTGAAATTGACTCAGGGGACAATGTCAGTTAATCAATATGAGTCAAGGTTTATTTCTCTAAGTGGATTCGATCGAGAGACCACTAGGAGTGAAGGATATAAGATATACAGATTTATAGAAGGACTGAAGTCTCCTATCAAATCCAAGTTGTATACCTTGGGTATCACTACTTATAATGAGACAGTCCGTAAGGCTCAGTTATGTGAGCAGGACTATGAGTTTCACTATGATGATTTCCGAGCCCAAAGTAAAGGTAAGAAACCAATAAAGCGGAAGTCAGAAAGGAAAACATCGAAAGATGGATGCTCATTTGGGAGATGTAGGCCATATGAAAGAGCTTCGAGAGGTAAGCAAGTAAATTATAAGAAAATAATTATTAATTAAATTAAATGGTTATGTGGAATTTATATTGAGTTGGGAGTATTATGATGATTATGGTATAGGAAATCCTAGAGCTACTGGGATCAAGATAAATGATGATAGATTCCGACATTCAGCTAGTAGTATCGTTAACTCACCTAAGAGTACAAGACAAAGGTGTGAACATTGCAGAAAGTTCCACGGATCACAACCATGCCGGTTGGCAAGTGGCGCATGTTTCAGATGTGGTGAACAGGGACATATGATCAGAGATTGTTCCAAGAGGGATTTGAGGACATTCGAGGAATCTGAGGAGACCCCTCAACCACAACGCAAGGCCACAGCTGAAGAGAAAGGAAAGACACCTGTTAACTATGATGTAAATGTTGAAGATGTATAAGGCAAAAGTATGTTGTATAATCTGACTAAGTTGTAAAGAAAGTGAATAGAAGGTAATATGGTTATGTGACGGATTTTTAGTTTACGATGTGAAAGGAGTATAAATAAGAATGATGATTGACTTATATTAGTCGATTTTACTTAAATGTTTTATGCTATAAAAGTATTACTCTGAAAGGAATATGAATTAATATGAGAGATGAGTTATCTCAACGACGGTAATTATTCTCTATAGTCGCATCTAGGGACCGAAACACGACAGGTGCTCTAAAGTACCTTCCATACTCTACTCGGTTACCTAGCCGACTATAGTATCCTTCCTGGTTGATCCCTAGAGTACCATAGGGAAATGAAGATGTTCATTCATAGGCATGTTTGATGCTATGAGAAGAGGACATTTTGGATACGAATTAAAAGAACTATGCTAATAGTTTAAAATGTGATCAGTATATGGGTATTAAAAGAGCAAGAAGGAAGAAATTATAGATAGCCATTGTGAATAAATTACGGCTATGATTCTGATTAAGATAGAAGAGATGACTCGAGTTTTCAAAGGATTGTGAAGCTGAAATTAGATCACCTAGGGAAAACCACTGTGGTGGTAAATGCTCTAAGCTGAAAGCATGAAGTAATAATGGTTTGTATGATGATAAGAAAGTATGATATATTTGAGCAATTTACAAGCCTTAAGCTAAACGTTATGCCTTCAAAGTAAATTGGGAATGATGACTAATATAATGATTAAGCCAGAATTGATGAACGATCTGCTAAGTCAACCTGCTTCCTACTTAAGAAGTCTATGGACGCACTTAGTGCTTTGGCAGAAATGTAGACGAAAGAATGTCATTAGACTAAGTGGAGTTCAATGAGCAATTTCATGTGATAGAGATTTCAGGTTCAATTCTCACTTTAAGGAGATTAGCAAGAAACCATAGAATCTCAGTTGAAAGTTTTGCATAGCTTTTTGTCCGCAGACTAATGAGCAGTCCGAGCGCATGATTTAGACGCTCGAGGACATGTAAAGAGCTGGTGCTATGTATTTTAAATGCTCATGGGACGACCATCTGCCATTGACTAAGTTTATTTATGATAATAGCTATTATACAAGTATATAGATGACACTGTATGAAATGTTATAAGAATAGAAAGTGTCAGTGCTTCGAAAGTATAATTCAGAATTCATCTTATGTCATAAAAGATGAAACCTTAGAAGTTTAGAAAGACATAAGTCATGTGAAATAAGCCATTTGGGATTTTGGACAGAAAAGATACGGTATAGAAGTCTATGATGATCCCGTTAGTTAAAGATTATTGACAATACCACATCATGGAAGAAGCTACATGAAGCTAAATAGCCTAATGAAGGAAGAGTATCCGGAACCATTTGATACATGACCTGATTTGAATTTGGAGGACCAAATTCTCTAAGGTGGGGAGAATGTGAAATCCCCAATTTCATGAAATTCCTCCATAATTGTAAAGCATTTTGGCTTAAATGAAGTAAGTAGATATGAGAATTATGAAGTATGAAGGATGTATGGAACATGGAAGAAGTAATGAGATGAAAGATTAAATAGTCAAGTAGTCAAATAATATAGATGTCAGGAAAATAAATGGAATAGGAAGAAAGAAGACCAATTAAATGAATATGAAGTCTAATGTATGAATGATATATGCATGATGTATGGAAGAAATAAGAAAGTTGATAGTCAATAAGACAAATGATTTATTAGGTTGATATCAGGAAAATATTAAGAGTATGAGATAAGAAACAAAATCAGATTTTAATTGGTTAATTAAACACATGTGGCTTATGCATGAATGGAAGAAGGAGAAGAGGGATTTAATGGGTCAAATGGTCAAGAGTCAAGGGAAAGGTCAAAGGCTGAGATTAATTAAGGGGATGAGCATGCATTTAATGCATGTTGCATGACTCACCAACCCCATCAGTTATCACCAACGTCAGCCACTCTTCTTCCAGCTCTCTCCCTCTCGTCCTCTCCATTTCTCCAAGTTTCCATAAGTTTCTTCCATAGCTACCTTGACAAGCTACCTTATTCTTCCATCAATCCCTTTAGCTAGTTGAACGAAAAACGATCCTAGTCACTAGACGAGGCTATATCTGAAGTTTGGTGGATTGAATCCAAGTATTGGAAGAGATCTCAAAGTTTGAGATTGTGGTCACTAGAAAAAGGTAAGAGAAGAAGATGATTTGTTCAATTATGTTCATGATATGGAGTTGTATGGAGTTGATATGATATGTGTATGTTGTTTAATTTAAGGTTTAAATTGATTTGATGTTACAGCTTTGAAGGAGTGAAAGCTAGGGTTAACGCATCAAGTGATCTTGCGTTCTCGAAGGAATTAAGGTAAGGAATTTATGTAACGGACGTAAGGCGGCTATGTCCGCATGTTTTATACTGTTTTATGTGGTTTGGAGAAAAGTACTAGTTGGATTTGGTGCATGAAAAGATGCATTTTCGGATTTGTCTCCTAGTACCAATTAGGCTAGGAGCAGCCGACTGCCTTAAAGGGGAAGTCGACTGCCTAGAGACAACCAAAACGCCGTTTTCCGAAACCCGAAGCAAACCAGTCGACTCCTATGTAAGCCAGTCGACTGCTATTTTCCCAGAAGCATTCTGTTTCAAACCAGTCGACTGCTATATGGGACAGTCGACTGCTATTTATGAAAATGCATTCTGTTTCAAAACCAGCCGACTGCCTATAGGACCAGTCGACTGCTATTTTTCGAGATGCATTCTGTTTCAAAAACAGTCGACCGCTATATGTACCAGTCGACTGCTATTTCTTAAGAAGCATTCTGTTTGAAAACCAGTCGACTGCTATATGGACCAGTCGACTGCCCTTATATGTTTTTAAAGGTGAAAATATCGGAATTTTAAATGAAAATAATTTCGATAAATGAAAGTATGAAGCAGCAGCCGACTGCCCTGTTTTGAAAAAGAGGTTTTCATACCTAATTTCCGAAAGTATGAAATGTCATGGCTAGAAGCTACATGGCATATGTTTTGAGATTATGCACTTTCATGTTTCTAGTAGGGGCTCTGATCAAGTCCTGAAATGATGTATGTTAAGGGCTGAGGACCATATGTCAGGCCTCAGTTGCTACAGGGGACACCTGACTAGTGTTGACTGTAGCCAACCGCAGTTGGCCAATCTGTTTATGTTTCATGTTCGGCTAAGGGAGAATTCCTGGCCCTACGGGGTACGCCACATGATAATGATTATGATGATGATGATGATGCAGTGCATAACTCCACAAAAGTACGAATAGTTTTTATGTTATCAAAAACTATATGTATATGCGATTTCAAAGAATAAAGAAATCGAAAGTACTTGGTTTACTTGTACAAGAAGTTTTAAAAGAAGTATATGAAGTACGCTTTCAAGAAAGTATAAAATGTTTTAAGAAAGGTATGTATGTATGTAAATGATATTTCAAAGAAGTATTTGAAATATGTTTTGAAGAAGTACACGAAGCATGCTATGTTATAAAAGCATGTAAAGTATGTTTTAAAGTATGTTATGAAGTATGTTTTAAAGTAAAGAAGCATGATGTATGTTTTAAGAATACAATGTATGTTTCGATGCAAGTTTATGAAGCATGATGTTTTAAAGAAAGTATAAGAAGAAGAAGTATGGTGCATGTTTATATGTATGCTATATTTAAAAAGAAGCATACCAAGTATGATTTGATGCATGATGTTTTCAAGAAAGTATGTTTGCCTACACCATCTGAAAGAAATATGCATGGTTGCAAACAATGCATGGAAGAGGTTTATGATGCATGCTTTATAATGCTTTACATGACATTATAGAGCCAAGTAGGAAAAACTACATATAGAGGCATAGCACGCTCTTTACATATTTTTCTTACTGAGCGTAAACTCACCCTTTTACGAACATTTTTCATACAGACTATCTGAAGTAATCCCTCGCTCTAAATAGAAGAGCCTACGAGTGGATTTTGAAAGTTTACCTTCAAGAGACGCTTCCCAAGTAGTATAGAAGGTATACTTATATAGTTATGCAAAGTAAACTTGTAATTCAGTTATGGTACAGTACAGCTAACATTTATGTATGTAAGATGTCGGGGATTTAAGTCAAGATGATGTATGAGATCCTGTGGAAACGGATGGTACATATATACATGTATCATTAGTCTGTTTTATTGTAATTGAATTAGTTATATTGAGCTCTTAGACAGTAAGCTTAAGAAAGAAAAGTATGATTGACATTGACAAGCAAATCTAATCAAGTTAAGTAAGAAAAAGGAAAAAGATGAATAAGAAATGTATGGTGACTGGGACGTCACAAAACCCTACCCTAATTAAACTCCCCAAAACACGCATATTTCCTTCAGCTTTTAGTTTCATTTGAGTCTTCTTAAGCCTTATTGAGTCTTACAAAGTCTTGTTGAGTCTTCATTATTTTGTTTTCTGTTGATTAAAATCTTATGCTCAACTTGTTTATTGTTGGTTGATAGTTGAATTTCATAAGCTGATTTTTGATTGAGTCTTGAGTTCAATATAGAACCTATAGAGAAAAGTTGTGTGAGGGAAAAAGGGAAGAGTGTGTGAGTAACATTAGTAGAGAAAAGCCATATTAAAATTGTGTGAAACTGAGTGTGAGTGTTACATTCTTGTGTGTATTAGTGAAAACACGTGAGGTCATACTTGTGAGGTCCTTTTCTTTTACTAACGTTTCTTGCAGGTTACAATCATGTCTTCTAATAGTGAAAAGCTTGATTTGAGTACGATTGAGATCATGTTCTTAGCCATGCAACAACAACTTTCGAGGATAGAGTCGAAGTTGGTTAAATATGATAAGTTGGAGCAACTTGACGTTGCCCTAGCTAAGGTAAACCAAGATAATACTTCTTATGCCTGTGATAATGTTGCTCATAATAAGTTGGATAGCAACTACGAAGAAGATTTTGATGATGATTCCATACTGCCATTAGAGGATGATGAGGATAGTATGGAATTACCCATGGATGGAAAGGAATCTATAGCATGTCAAACTTTAAGTCTGCTATTGAAAGATGAGGATCAATTGAGATTAAAAGAGAGTGAGAAAAGAATAGTGAGTGAAGCCAAGGCTAAGCAAAAAGAGAAAACAATTGAGATTGAGTGTGATGCTTTAAGCATAGGTATCGAAGTTGTTTTAATGCAGGAGAAGCACCCCATTGTTTTTTTCAGTGAGAAGTTAAGTGGAGCTGCCCTTAACTATCCCACATATGATAAAGAGATGTATGCATTAGTGAGGGCCTTGGAGACATGGCAACACTATTTATGGCCCAAGGAATTTGTCATCCACACTAATCATGAGTCCTTGAAGCACTTGAAAGGACAAAGCAAGTTGAACAAGCGTCATGCCAAGTGGATGGGGTTCATTGAGACATTTTCATATGTGATCAAATATAAACAAGGTAAAGAAAATGTCGTGGCTGATGCATTATCTCGAAGGTATACTCTAATCACTACTCTTAATGCAAAACTACTTGGATTTGAGTATATTAAAGACTTGTATGCTACTGATGAGGATTTTGAAAATGTGTTCATTGCATGTGAGAAAACTGGTTTTGGAAAGTTTTATAGGCATGATGGATTCTTATTTAGGGAAAATAGATTATGTGTGCCTAAGAGTTCTTTAAGAGAATTACTTGTTAGAGAAGCCCATAGTGGTAGGTTAATGGGACATTTTGGAGTAAAGAAAACTTTAGATATATTGCATGATCACTTCTTTTGGCCTAACATGAAAAGAATGTTGAAAAATTGTGTGAAAGATATGTCACTTGTAAACAAGCTAAGTCTAGAGTTATGAATCATGGTCTTTATACTCCATTGCCTATTCCTACTACTCCTTGGATTGACATTTCTATGGACTTTGTTTTGGGGTTACCAAGAACAAAAAGAAGTAGAGATTCTGTTTTTGTTGTTGTTGACAGGTTCTCTAAGATGGCTCACTTCATTGCTTGTCACAAGACAGATGATGCAAGCAACATTGCCGATTTATTCTTCAAGGAAATTGTTCGTCTACATGGTGTTCCGAGGACCATTGTTTCTGACCGTGATGTGAAGTTCCTTAGCTACTTTTGGAAAACATTATGGGGAAAGTTAGGAACAAAGCTATTGTTTTCAACTACTTGTCATCCACAAACCGATGGTCAAACTGAAGTAGTCAATCGTACTTTGTCTACTTTGTTGAGGTCCATTATTCAAAAGATTTTGAAGAATTGGGAAGATTGTTTGCCTCATGTGGAGTTTTCTTACAATAGAAGTGTGCATTCTATAACTAGTTATTCTCCATTTGAAGTTGTCTATGGTTTTAATCCACTCACTCCATTGGATCTTTTACCACTACCTATTGAGGAGAGAGCTAGTTTGGATGGGGAAAAGAAAGCTGATTTTGTTAAGCAACTACATGAGAAGGTACGTCAAAACATTAAGAAGAGGACTGAGCAATATGCTACTAAAGCCAACAAGCATTGCAAGAAAGTTGTCTTTGAACATGGTGATTGGGTTTGGGTACATATGCGTAAAGAGAGATTTCCTGCTCAACGTCGCTCCAAGTTGCAACCTCAAGGAGATGGACCATTCCAAGTGATTGAGAAGATCAATGACAATGCTTATAAATTGGATCTTCCGTGTGAGTATAATGTTATTGCTACATTTAATGTTTCTGATCTTTCTCCCTTTGATATTGATATAGGTGATTCTGATTTGAGGACAAATCCTTTCGAGGAGAGGGGGAATGATGGAGACCCATCAAGCTCACACAACTCAAGTCATGTTCGTGATCCTTTGAGCATCCATGGAGGTCCAATTACAAGAGCTAAATCAAAGATAATGCAACAAGCCTTGGCTAGTTTCAACAGCTCAAGTCATGTTTGTGATGTTCGTGATCCTTTGAGCATCCATGGAGGTCCAATTACAAGAGCTAAATCAAAGATAATGCAACAAGCCTTGGCTAGTTTCATTAATATTGCTAGAGAGAAAGCCCAACAAAGCTTGAGCATGGAGGATGATAAAGTCTTCTACAACATGATCCAAGCCCAAGTTCAACCTTCTTGAAGACACACACAAGTATTGGGTCGAAATGCAATTAGGCTGGATGCATATTTTATTTAGTTAAGTATTATTGGGCTGAACGTTGTCTTAATTTAATTTAAGCCCAATTCCTTTTTAAATAATATATTTTGAAGGACTTCTATTACTTGTTCTGCAAGTTAGGAGAGTAGGATTCCTATTGCTTGTTCTGCAAGTTTGCTATTTCCTATTCTGCAAGTTAGGAAAGTAGGATTCCTATTACTTGTGCTGCAAGTTAGCTAGTTGCCTATAAATAGTTATATAACCCTTTGGGGAGAACACAATTGATTTTAGTAATAAAATTGAGAGACTCCTTCTCTTTGGTTCTCTTGAGAACTCTTGAACTTATCAAGGTCTTCCTTGTGGCGTTCTTCTACCTTCCACCAATATATACCATAGGTTCTTGCTTTTCTAAGCAACGGGTCTTGGTCCAATACCATAGGTTCTTGTGTTTCTACACAACGGGTCTTGGTTTTATCTCTAATTTTTGTTTTCTTTTGCTGCGTTTTTAACTTGTTCTTGTTTTTCTTCAAGTGTTCTTCAAGTGTTTAATTACTTAATTTTATTATGTCTTAGATCTGTAATTAATTAATAAAAATAGGCCTTAGGAATTTTAGTTAGAAAATAATTGTAAAAAGATGATGGGATAAAGGTAAGAGTTTGACTAGTCAAATTACTTGTTTTCCAAGTAAACTCTTATCTAAATCCCACATTGCTTAGGAAAGTCTATTAAACTCTTCCTTAGGCCTATATAAAGAGCACAAGGCTCTCATAAACAGTATCCCTCAAATCCCTCACATCCCTATTCTATTTTAGTCTTGTAGGATTTCTTTAGGGTTTTTAATAAAATTTTTTTTCTTCTTTATTTTTAATTAGTTGCTGATTTCTTTATTATTTATAATTCTAATTTTGTTTTCTTTATTTAAATTAATATTGTTTGTGTGTTCTTGCTTGCTAATTTATAATCTTGATTAGTAATTCTGATTTTATATTATTAAAGATTGCTTCTTTGATTGTTTCTTGCATGATATTTGTAATCTTTATAATATATAACTTGAATTTTATGATCTTGAATATGTCTAGTGAGTAGTTTTCTTATTCAGTTATGAGGTAAATTGATTATTCTTGGGAAAAGCATGTTGTGAGATTCTTGAACCTATTATTAATTGTTGATTAAATATCCAAGATTCTCTTAGCACATTATAATGATTGTTTGTTTGATTAGACAGGGTGCACACTATTTAGTTAAATTAAATAACTACCGCCAGATTAAAAACATAAGTCCGTAATTGCTTGTGGAGTTAATCACTAGGGATGGAGGAGAATTAAGGTTTAGATTAAATAAACCGAGCTTATGTGTTTGTTATCTAATGTCAACCCAAATCTTTCTTGTTGTTAATGCTACTACAACTTATATCTAAAGAGCTTGTTCTAGGTAGGTTAAGTAGTTAGAGATTAGTTAAAGAGCTTGTTTTAACTAACGACTCAGTAAGGAAAGATGGTGTAACAGAGCTTGTTGTTATGCTACGGTTGACTATTTAATTAACTATGATATTTGTAATCAATGATCAACATCAAAATTCAAGAATGATTGATTGCCTCGTAACTGAAGCTTTTTGCTATTTGTCTTTGATACTTAATAATTCTTGTTTTCTTTATTTTAGAATAGTCTCCAAAACACCCAAACTTCTTCTTTCCCTAAACCCTAAGATTAGATTTTTAATTTACTAATTAACTTAAAAAATTCAGTCTCTGTGGGTTCGACCTTTGCTCCGCATCTACATAGTAGAGTTAGGAAATTTTATTTTTGGTGACTGACGACACTCATCATATGTTCTTGATATGGGGATGATAATTCTCCTTTTCCAACACCAATGTTGCTAGGGAGACCATTCTTGAAGACATCCAAAGCCAATATAAATGTGGACAAGGAAACACTCACCATGGAGTTTGATGATAACATAGTGGAGTTCAACATCTTTGGAGAAGTAATCATAATTCAGAACCAAAAGATATCAAAGAAAAGGTTTGCATTTGGGATTGGATGATGGAAGGTGGAGCAGTCGAGCTAATGACATTAAACAAAAGCGCTACTTGGGAGGCAACCCAAGGATGTAAAACAAGGGAGTATTTCTTTCTTTTTCTTGTATTACCATTTAATTTTTGAGTTTTTATTGTTCTTCTTTACATGCTAGACTTACTTTGAGGACAAAGTAAGATTTAAGTGTGGGGGGAAATATTGGTTTATGAGTTTATAGAGTTTTTTTTTTTGGAAGTGGAAATTAAAGAAAAAAAGTCAAAATTTATAGGAGTTTTTAAAGATCATGATATGTTTTGTTTCTTTTAAGGATTGATTCTAAACTAAAATAAAGTTTTATAAGAAAGTTGAGACTATTTTGATTGTTATTATTGTTGAAGTGAGTACTTTCTAAAGAATTTATGTGAGTTCATGATTAAATATGATTGTTTATATGATATTGATAATGTGATTAGTTCATTGAAGTTGGTATAAGCAAAGGATAAATAGACAAGAACAAAAGAAAAAAATAAAAATAAACATAAAAAAAAAGAAGAAAAAGAAAAAAATAGAGGTTGAAAGCTTTAAATTCTACATCAATGTTTTTGAGTTGCTTGATCTTATTGATTAAATTCTTGAAGTGACTTGAAATATGAGTATGCAAAGCACTCTAAAAGAGGGCTTACTGTTGAGTAACCGGGTGTTGATATCACCAATATTAACATTCGCGTAAAAAGGCAAGTACTTAGGGAAACCATTGTTGAGACCTCAAAAGAAAAATAAAAAGGAAGGGAAAATAAAAAAAATAAAAAAGTTATTGATCTATTGACTTTGTTTGTAGTAATGTAAAGTGGATAATTGCAAAGTTGATATTATATGTTTCAATTGTGTTGATTATGAATTTTACATGAATTTATTTAGAAGCATGCATGAATATGAGAAGTAATGATTAGAATATGATTGACTTGATTTATTTGACTCTTGTTGAAGTTATGAGTTAAGAACTGAAAGATTTGAAAATATGTCCATGATCTTAATCTTATTTTAAGTCTTAATTTTTAAGTTTTTCAGTCTTATTTTGAGTTTTTTAGCATTGAGTCTTAAAGTAAAAGATTTTGTGGGTATATCTTCTGAAAGCCCTCACGAGACACAACTCGTCCACTAGGGGTGACCTAGGGGTTTAAAGGCTTATTGCATAAGCTAAATGCAATTGTGATTCCTACGAAAGTGAGCTAGGTTTTAGGAAAAGGATTTAAGACTTGGACTTTAGGATTTAGCTTTTTAGGAAGTTAGTTTATGTTTTGCTTGAGGACAAGCAAAAGCTAAGTGTAGGGGAATTTGATAGGATGATATTTTGTGAATTTTATATATGTTAATATATTTACTTTACTGATGTTTTATGCCTAAAAGAGCTTACTAATGTTTATTTTATGTTTTAGGTATTAAATATCAAAGTTGGAATTAAAAGAAGCTAAAAAGAGCAAAGTGCAGATTTTTCTGTCCAGTTCAAAAGATTGATGAATTTGACCAATGTAACGATCTGATCTCAAGAAGTGTCCCACATGGAAGTTGTAGAGAACTTCTCAAGGTTTTCGAAATGTACAAGATCGCAAAAATCGGAATTCATTTGATGGGTCAAACATCTAGACAAAATCAATATGAAATTTTAGGCAAAAATAATAAGATCAACAAAGCAAGTTCAAGACAAGATTTTATTGAGACAAGATAATTACTTAATTTTATTATGTCTTAGATCTGTAATTAATTAATAAAAATAGGCCTTAGGAATTTTACTTAGAAAATAATTGTAAAAGATGACGAGATAAAGATAAGAGTTTGACTAGTCAAATTACTTGTTTCTCAAGTAAACTCTTATTTGAATCCCATATTGCCTAGGAAAGTCTTTTAAACTCTTCTTTAGGCCTATATAAAGACCACAGGGCTGTCATAAACAGATCCTTCACATCCCTCTCATCCCTCTTCCCTCTTTTAGTCTTGTAGGATTTTCTTTAGGGCTTTTTAATAAAAATTTTATATTTTTCTTTATTTTAAATTAGTTGTTGATTTCTTCTTATTATTATTAACAATTTCTTTCTTGGATATTTTTAGACTTTGCAATTTCTTGTTTTATTTTTAATTATTGTTTGTTAGAATCTTATTAGATCATAATCTTGATTATAGATTTCTTGTTTGATATTATTAAAGATTGATAGTTTAATTGTTTATTGCATGATAATTGTCTTCTTTATAATGTAAAACTTGAATTTTATGATCTTGAATATGTCTAGTGAGTAGTTTTCTTATTCCGTTATGAGGTAAATTGATTATTCTTGGGAAAAGAATGTTGTGAGATTCTTAAACTTATAATATAATTGTTGATTAAATATCCAAGATTCTCTGAGTACATTATAATGATCGTTTGATTAGATAGGGTGCACACTATTTAGTTAAATTAAATAATCTACCGCCAGATTAAAAACTTAAGTCCGTAATTGCTTATGGAGTTAATCACTAGGGATGGAGGAGAATTAAGGTTTAGATTAAATGAACTGAGCTTATGTGTTTGTTATCTAATGTCAACCCATATCTTTCTTGTTGTCAATGCTGCTACAACTTATATCTAGAGAGCTTGTTCTAGGTAGGTTAAGCAGTTAGAGATTAGTTAAAGAGTTTGTTTTAACTAACGACTCAGTAAGGAAAGATGGTGTAACAGAGCTTGTTGTTATGCTATGGTTGACTGTTTAATTGACAGTAATATTTTGTAATCAATGATCAACATCAAAATCTAAGAATGATTGATTGCCTCGTAATTGAAGCTTTTTGCTAATTGTTTTTTATATTTAATAATTCTTGTTTTCTCTATTTTAGACATAACCCCAAAATTCTTCTTCTTTCCCTAAACCTCAAAATTAGATTTTTAATTTAATATTTAATTTATATAATTCAGTCTATATGGGTTCAACCCTTGCTCCGTTATCTATATAGCAGAGTTAGGAAGTTTTATTTTTGGTGACAACGACACTCATCATGGCTATCGTCAATCAGTCACAGATCGCACTGGTCAGGTGCTCACTATGGAAACCTGTGGGTTTGACCATAATTCCTACAGTCATATCAGTAAACCTGCGGATTGGACCAGGTCCGCAGCCATATCATAATAAACCTGCGGACTTGGTTAGAGTCTCACAGTCATATAACAATAAACCAACAGACTTGATCAGGGTCTCATAGTTATATAACAATATGCATGATCACTAAGGCACGACTATCTCAAAACATTTTCATTTAACAGTAGAAGTCATTTTCAAATAGCGATTAACAGTAGAAATCATTTCAGATAGTTGTGTGTAGAAATCATCTTAAATAGCAATTAACATTAGAAATCATTTCAAGCAATTATCTTTAGTCAGTCGGAAAACATGTAAAGTAATAATAAAATTTCATGTTATGCAATTAAATCGTTTCATATAATTAATCTCATGGAAAACATTTCATGTAACTCATTTCATGTAAAGTAATGCATGTAATTTATCTCAAGTAGATCAATTCATGTAACCATTTCATGTGGTTTAATACATTAAATCATTTCATGTGAATTTAAACGTAACCATTTCCATGTATAATATTAAAAACATATTTCATGCAAAGAAAATCATATTTTGCTTTATACGAACGTAAAATAAATGTCTATTTTCTTTTGAAGGAAGATTTGGGTACGAAACGTTACGATTTGGTTACGAAAAATTTACTTATGTAAATAAAAATAAATACTATGCAACTCCTATACATGTTTCTTACCTCTACTATCATGTCCTGAAAAATGAGACATTTTCAATAACGAAATAGTGGAAGAATGGATTTTGGGGTTAACTTTTTCCTTTTACTTTAACTACGGTTTTGTGTAGCGAGTAGTCTTACTTTTTCAATGTCGATTTACGATTCCCCTGATCAAGATTCAAGGTTGATTTCCTTAGATCCCATTCAGTTCATTCATAACTTAAAATCACTTAAGACTAAATTTCAACACCATTTCCGCTTAACTACGAAAAAACCCCCTATAATATAATCCAAACAACAAAGCAAAATACTATTCATTTCTTGATATCTTTGGCCCAAAATGACCTATCGCACTCTCGTACAATCCAATGGATATTTGGGAAAGTTTCAGAATTCTTGGATAACCCGAAGGTTGTTAGAAAAATTCTCAACCAAAAGCTGTTATATACTTGATACTATTCACATCAACAATTAACCAACACTCGTTTACATCCCATTTTAACCTGATTTTTGAAAGTAATCACATATTCATACTTATCACATCTCACACTACATTACTATACAAAATCATCAAATTCCAAGTACATATGAATAGTAAACTTATATACCGAGCTATGAACTGAGGTCTAACGTCTAGCTCGAAACGTCAAAACGAAGAACAGCTCTTATCAAACGTTGCTATCTTAACTTAACTTGTGGAGGAGAATGAAGGGGTGAGTTTTGGGGAAAGCTCAGTAAGTCACTACACAAGTGTAGAGATAGCAAAACAGGATATAGCACCACTAATGCCTGCAACACGTGTTTTGTATAAAATCGCATATCAATAACTCATTTAAACTTCATATCTCATGTAACTTAATATCACAATACCTTTATGGTAAAATCGATGTAGTGCACGTAAAACGATGCAAAGTCTATTTTGTCAAACCATGTAGTTATCATAAAAACAATGCTTCATAAAGTTCAATCACATATCATGTAATCTCATATGTCATATTTATAAAACATTTCTTGTTAGGCAAACCCAGTAATTCAACTAATAAAGTCTTAACCTACTGTAGTTATCAGCAAGTAGTCCTCGTTACCCCGGAATTCCCATAAGGGATATTAAATAAGTGGCGTATTCACGCATGGGCCAGGGATCCTCCCCTAAGCCAAAACACATAAGAGACATATGGCCATTGTCTATAGACCACAGTGAACACTAGTCAGGTGACATCTGTGGCAACTGAGGCCTGACTTATGGTTCCTCAGCCCAAATACACATAACACATAATATTGGGGACTTGATCAGAGTCCCTCCAACAAATATTGATAATGCATGATCATTAAGTGGTTCATAGTCTCAAAACATTGGGTAGCAAAACTAGTTCTTAGAAAACCATTGATATTCATAAACCTTCTTATATACTTTAATGATAATCCAAAATACATTTATATAAATAAGTTTAAAATCATTATTTTCAAAAGGGGCAGTTGACTGCTATTTTAGGGAAGTCGACTGCTATAACATATAAAAATTCAATAATTTTATTTTCTTTTAAATTTTAAAATATTTAAAATTTCAGATGCAAGTAGGGCAGTTGACTGGTCAAATAGGGCAGTCGACTGGTCTGCAAACAGAATGTTTTTCGAGAAAATGCAGTCGACTGGCTCTTTAGCAATTGGCTGGTTCGCAAACAAAATGCTTATGGAAAAATGCCAGTGAATTGCTATATAGGGCAGTCGGCTGCTTTAAGTTGGTTTCGAAAAAAGTTACGTCACGATTGTCTCTGAGCAGTCGGTCGCTATTTAGGGCAGTCGTTTGCTCCGAGCCAAATCGTACTGGGAGAAAAAACCCGAAATTGACATTTTCTGCACTTCAACCAACTTTTGTTTCATCTCAAAACATTTAAAAACATGCGGACATTGTCACCCTACGTCCGTTACATATATTCCTTACCTCGATTACTCCGAAACACGTAATCACTTGGTGGCTCCAATTCCTTTCCTTTACTTCTTCAAAGCTGTAAACATCATCATTCAAACCTTAACTTTCTTTCATTTTTATACCATAAATATATTATACCAACATAATACAACTCCAAACCATAACTGAATTTGACTAAATTAATTTCTTCTCTTACCTTTGCCAATAACCAAAATGGACAGAAATTAGATCTCCTTTATTCCTTTGCATCAGCCTTCCATATTACAGGCTTAGCTTAAGCTAGTGACAAGGATTGTTTTTCGTTAAGTGAGCTTAACGAATTGATGACAGGAATTGGTAGTTTGTCAAAGTGAATATTGTTGGAACTTGAAGAAATGGAGGGAATGAGAGGGAGAGCTGAAATGGGGTTGCTGCCGACTTGGATGATGGGATGATGATGACTCATGCTTCATTAAATGCCTCTCTATCCTTAATCATCTCAGCCATTAACTTCCCTTGACCCTTTAACATTTGACCTTTAATTACTCTTCTTCCCTTTTATCATATCAGCCACATGTCCTTTTAATTACCATAAAAATCTGATTAATTCTTTTCTCACACTCTAAATATTTTCCTGATATCAAAATAAATTCTTTGACTAATTGACTATCAATTTTATTATTCCTTCATATGTCTCATACATCATTTATACATCAGAACTTTACATTTATTTAATTATTTCAGCTGCAATTCTTCACAAGTATAAGAAAATTACATGAAATTAGGGGATTTCACAATTCATCAATTCAAATTCATCAATTTAAATTCGAAATCAAATTCCTTTCATCATTTTTACTAATTCCTATCAAAACATTCCTCAAAATGACAACAATTCCTCTACTTTTTTTATCATGACCGAACAATCTAATAGGCTGTCTACATGTATTTATTTTAAACCCAAGCAACCAGCAGCAACTACTCATCTCATATTCACATAAACACCAAATAAAATCATATGCAACCATTGATTTCTTCTTACCTATACAAGGATCGATTTTGTCAACTACCGAATAGCACACTTTTTGGCTGATTTTGGTTGACTTAAGCTGAGCTTTTTGGATGATCATGGAGCTGTGGAGGTGGGGAATGTTTTTCATGAAGAAGCCTAGGTGAAATAGTGATGAAATGGAGGTGTTCCCATGGCTAAAACGTGAGAAATGAAGAGAAAAGGAAGAAGAACGTGAGCTGCAGGGGAGAAATGGTGAGGCGGTGAAAGAAGATTGAAGAAAATAGTAGAAGGTGGCTGTTGTGTCATAATTTTAGTGGTAGAAATTTTATATTAATTTTTATTAATTCAGATTGGACCCTAAAAGCCCAAAATACCCTTTAAAAACTCAACTATTTACATGGTATGCCACTGCACAGTGCATTTTCTGTCCAATTCAGATTTTTATTTATTTATTTATCTGTTAATTAATTATTTATTTATTTTTATATATATAAATACATAATATCAATATATCATGAGTATATTTTCTATTAACAAATATATATATGTAATATCCGAAATTAAAAAATTCCAAACTAAATTTTTCCTTTTCACTTCTAGTTTTCTTATTCATTTATTCAGTATTAGTCGGTTTGCGTTCGTTGTCAGTGTAAGTTGACTGTACAATTTCCATTCGGTTAAACCTTCATTTTATTAAAATTATTTAATCTATAATTAGGCAATAACAAATTCAGAATAAATTCTAAAACAACATATTTATAATTTCTATCTTACATCCCACAATTCATATACATCATATAACTTGACAATATATTATTGACATCTTATTATAATTATATATGCTGTGCATTTACTAGTTTGAATATAAATATAAAATCCTGAAATACCTGGTTACTGGATACCTTAAACTTCTAGAAGTCATCTTAAACTAACTTGTCGCAGCGGTTGGCGTTTCTATTGATGGGCTATCTGGGATGGTGAGTAAAAAGGGGGTGAGCTTTGGAGAAAGCTCAGTAAGAAACATATATAAAAGTATGTACTAAATGCACTTAAATAAAATAATTTATTTTACTAAATATGAAAATGCATAGAACACCATGATGCAATTTTCAATATGCAATACGATAATATTTTCAAAATGATTAGATAATGCAGTATTTCAGAAATTTTATTCAGTAAGAAAAGCGATTCATTTAAAATCATTAAAATATGATAAATGCACTTGTATCGAAAAAACATATACTGTAAAACTCGTATCCCTTTTCTTTTGTCACTTAAAATCAAATCATGTGTCATTCTCGTAAGCCAAATCATTCAGTAAATCAATCACTTGTAAAATATCACATTTCGATAGAAATTAATCTCCTAGAGATACATGCACAATCTTGTATCCCCGAAGGGACAATCACATATCTCGTATCCTCGTAGGGACCTCATAACAATGGCCACTGTCAATCACTCATAGTTCACACTGGTTAGGTGCTCACTGCGTAAACTTGTGGAGTTTGACTGTAACTCCCACAGTCATATCATGCAAAGGGAAGGTCTGGGACGTCTACCAGCCTAATCATCACTATATCGTATGCACGATCATTAGAGAGATATCAATCTCATATAAAATCACTTCGTATAAATCACTTCATATAAATCACTTCTTTTAAATCATTTCATGTAAATAAATTCATATAAATCCTGTCATATAACTCAGTTCATGTAAATCATTTCGTGCAATTCGATTCATGTGAAACATTTCATATAATTCAAATCATGTAGAGCATTTCATGTAGAACAATTCGTGTAACTTATTTCTTATAATTCAGATCATGTAAACTGTCGTGACCCAATTATACGATTATCACCTAACTTTTTCTTTCACATAAGGGGCGGTTAGGTGACAATGTCACCCTTTCTTCTTCAATACTTTACACTTTATCACTTATGACATGATATAAATTTTTCACATGAAATGTATTTTTTTATATATACACATAAGTCAAATTGATAGGATGATATTTTGTGAATTTTAAATGGGCTAATATATTTACTTTACTGATGTTTTATGCCTAAAATAGCTTACTAATGTTTATTTTATGTTTTAGGCATTAAATATTGATAGGATGATATTTTGTGAATTTTATATGTGCTAATATATTTGCTTTATTGATGTTTTATTCCTAAAAGAGCTTACTAATGTTTATTTTATGTTTTAGGCATTAAATATCAAAGTTGGAATAAAAAGAAGCTAAAAAGAGCAAAGTGCAGATATTTCTGTCCAGCTTGAAAGATTGATGTTTTTCACCAATTTAACGACCTGATCTCAAGATGTGGCCTTCATGGAAGTTGTAGAGGACTTCTCAAAGTTTCCAGAATGTCCAAGATCGCAAAAATCGAAGTTCATTGATGGGTCAAATGTCTGGACAAAATCAGTACGAAATTCTGAGCAGAAAAACGAGATTGAGAAGAAATTCCAACAAAGCAAGTTCAAGACCAGATTTTGTTGAGAGAAGATAATTTCTTAATTTTATTTTGTCTTAGATCTGTAATTAATTAATAAAAATAGGCCTTAGGAATTTTACTTAGAAAATAATTGTAAAAAGATGATGAGATAAAGGTAAGAGTTTGACTAGTCAAATTACTTGTTTTCCAAGTAAACTCTTATTTGAATCCCACATTGCTTAGGAAAGTCTTTTAAACTCTTCCTTAGGCCTATATAAAGAGCACAAGGCTCTCATAAACAACATCCCTCACATCCCTCTCCTCCCTCTTCTCTTTTAGTCTTGTAGGATTTTCTTTAGGGTTTTTAATAAAATTTTATTTTTTTCCTTATTTTTAATTAGTTGCTGATTTCTTTATTATTTTTAATTCTGATTTTGTTTTCTTTATTTAAATTAATATTGTTTGTGTGTTCTTGCTTGCTAGTTATAATCTTGATTAGTAATTCTGATTTTATATTATTAAAGATTGCTTCTTTGATTATTTCTTGCATGATATTTGTAATCTTTATAATATTAAACTTGAATTTTATGATCTTAAATATGACTAGTGAGTAGTTTTCTTATTCAGTTATGAGGTAAATTGATTATTTTTGGGAAAAGCATGTTGTGAGATTCTTGAACTGTGAAATCCCCCAATTTCATGTGAATTCTCTATGATTGTAAAGTAACTCGGCTTAAATGAAGTAAATAGATATGAGAATTATAAAAGGAAAATGATGCATGGAACATGGGAGAAGTAATGAGATGGAAGATTTATTAGCCAAGGAAATTAAATTGATGTTATAAGAATAATTGAGGTATGAGCAAAGAATTAATATCAGAAAATTAAGTGCAAGTAAAGACAAGTGTTATATGGGAGAAAGAAGACCAATTAAATGAATGGCCAAATAATAATGGTCAAAGATTGAGATGAAATGATTTAATTGGATGATGATGAAACAAATACCAGATTTTCATAATTAAATGATTTTGTATGGCTGATATGAGAAAAGGAAGAAGAGAATTTAATGGTCAAAGATGGGTCAAATAAGAGGGTCAAAAGGGGTCAAGGAGTAAAGTGGCTGAGATGAGATGATATTGGATAGGGGAGCATTAAATGAAATGGCATGACTCATCCCCCAGCCATCACCCAACGTCAGCCAGCTTCTTTCCAGCCCTCTCGTTCTCGCCCTCTCCATTTCTCCAAGCTTCCAAGTCTTCTTCCATAGTCACCTTGACAAACACCCTTGTTTAGTAACCAAATCGTTAAGTTTATTAGACGAAAAACAATCATAGTCACTAGACGAGGCTATATCCGAAGTTTGGTAGATTGAATCCAAGTATTGAAGGAGATCTCAAAGTTTAAGATTTTGGTCATTAGCAAAAGGTAAGAGAAGAAGATGATTTGTTCAATTATGTTCATGGTATGGTGTTGTACTGAATTAGTATAACATGTTTATGGCAAATTCTTAAAGGTTTGCTTTGATATGATGATTTCAGATTTTAAGAAGAAAAAGGTTAGGGTTGGCGAATCAAGTGATTTTGTGTTCTCGAAGTAATCGAGGTAAGAAATTTATGTAACGGACGTAAGGCGGCTATGTCCACATGTTTTATGATACATGTGTGTGGTTTGGAAAGAAACACCAGTTGATTTCATGCAGGAAAAGATGCATTTTCGGACTTGTCTCCTAGTACCAATTAGGCTAAGAGCAGCCGACTGCCATAAAGGGAAGTCGACTGCCTAGAGACAACCAAAACACCGTTTTTCGAAAACCGACTCAAACCAGTCGACTGCTATGTATGCCAGTCGACTGCTATTTTCCAGAAAAGCATTCTGTTTCAAAAACAGTCGACTGCTATTTGCTAAGGAGCATTCTGTTTCAAAAACAGTCGACTGCTATATGACCAGTCGACTGCTATTTGCTAAGAAGCATTCTGTTTCAAAAACAGTCGACTGCTATATGGACCAGTCGACTGCCCTTATATGTTTTCAAAGATGAAAATATCGAAATTTTAAATGAAAATAATTTCGATAAATGAAAGTATGAAGCAGCAGCTGACTGCCCTGTTTTAAAAAGAGGTTTTCAAACCTATTTTCAGAAAGTATGAAATGTCATGGCAAGAAGCTATATGGCATATGTTTTGAGATTATGCACTATCATGTTTCTAGTAGGGGCTCTGATCAAGTCCTGAAATGATGCATGTTATGGGCTGAGGAACCATAAGTCAGGCCTCAGTCGCTACAGAAGGACACCTGACTAGTGTTAACTATAGCCACCAACAGTTGGCCAATCTGTCTATATTACATGTTCGGCTAAGGGAGAATTCCTGGCCCTACGGGGTACGCCACATGATGATGATGATGATGATGATGATGCAGTGCATAACTCCATAAAAATACAAATAGTTTTTATGTTATCAAAAACTATATGTATATGCGATTTCTGAAAATAAAGAAATCGAAAGTACTTGGTTTACTTGTGCAAGAAGTTTTAAAAGAAGTATATGATGTATGATTTCAAGAAAGTATAAGATGTTTTAAGAAAAGTATGTATGTATGTAAATGATATTTGAAAGAAGTACTTGAAGTATGTTTTGAAGAAGTATACGAAACATGCTATGTTATAAAAGCATGTAAAGTATGTTTTAAAGTATGTATGAACTATGATGTTTTAAAGAAAGTATAAGAAGAAGAAGTATGATGCATGTTCTTTATGTATGCAATATTTTAAAAGAAGCATACAAAGTATGATTTCCATGTTATTTGAAAGAAATATGCATGGTTGCAAATAATGCATGAAAAGAGTATACAATGTATGAACGCTTTATAATGCTTTACATGACATTATAGAACCAAGTAGGAAAAAAACTGCATATATAGGCATAGCACGCTCTTTTACATACTTTTCTTACTAAGCGTAAACTCACCCTTTTACGAACATTTTTCATACAGACTATCTGAAGTAATCCCTCGCTCTCAATAGAAGAGCCTCCGAGTGGATCTTGAAAGTTTACCTTCAAGAGACGCTTCCCAAGTAGTATAGAAGGTATACTTATGTAATTATGCAAAGTAAATTGTAATTCAGTTATGGTACAGTACAGCTAACATATTGAATATAAGATGTCGGGGATTTAAGTTAAGATGATGCATGAGATCCTGTGGAAATGGATGGTACATATATACATGTATCATTAGTCTGTTTTATTGAAATTGAATTATTCATATTGAGCTGTTGGAGATTAAGTTTAAGAAAGAAAAATATGATTGACATTGACAAGCAAATCTAATCAAGTTAAGTGGAAATGGAAAAAGTGAATTGTAAATGTATGGTGACTGGGATGTGACATGAACCTATTATATAATTGTTGATTAAGTATCCAAGATTCTTTGAGCACATTATAATGATTGTTTGTTTAATTAGATAGAGTGCACACTATTTAGTTAAATTAAATAATCTACCGCCAGATTAAAAACATAAGTCCGTAATTGCTTGTGGAGTTAATCACTAGGGATCTAGGAGAATTAAGGTTTAAGTTAAATAAAGCGTGCTGAGTGAGTTTGTTACTTAATGTTGACTCAAATCTTTTTAGATATTAATGCTGCTATTAAAACTTAATCTATAGCGCTGAGCATAGGTAAATTTTGATAGTTAAAGATTAATTAAGATGCTGAGCCTTTAATTAACAACACAGTAAGGAAAGATAGGTGTAATTGGACGCTGGGGAATTACACTACGGTTGACTACTTAATTGACAATGATCTTAAGTAATCAATGATCAACATCAAAATCCAAGAATGATTTATTGTCTCGTAACTGAAGCTTTTTGCTATTTGTTTTTTTTACATTTAATAATTCTTGTTTTCTTTATTTTAGAATAGTCTCCAAAACCCCCAAACTTCTTCTTTCCCTAAACTCTAAGATTAGATTTTTAATTTAATAATTAACTTAAAAAAAATTCAGTCTTTGTGGATTCGACCCTTGCTCCGCTATCTACATAGTAGAGTTAGGAAATTTTATTTTTGGTGACTGACGTCACTCATCAAATTTTGGCGCCGTTGCCGGGGACTGAAATTTGTTTAGGTTAATTATTTTAATTTAAAATCTAATTTTTTTCTTTTCCTTTTCAAGGATTGCAAGATTGACAAGGATTCTAGTCACAAATTTCAAAAGATTAGGGACTACATACAAGCAACCCAAAGCGTGGTGCCACAAACACCACAACATCCACCATCACTACCACCTAAGACAAGAAGAGGACTCCATGGAGCAAGCTTATGAACCATACTATGATCATGACCCATACTATAATTATGAACCACACTACGATACCTACTATCAAGGATGGTGGGATCATTCTAATTTTAGTTATGGGAATCAATATGAGGTTTACAACGTGCCATTCCAAGATACATATCAAGCTCCATCTCAAGACTCAGGTATGCCTCCACCTCAAGAATCAGTTATGTCTCTTGAAGATATTGTTAAGACTCTTGAGATTAAAACTTTACAATTTTCACAAGAGGCTGATGTTTATATTAAGAATATTGATCACCATGTGAGTCAAATAATGAATTCCATAAGTAACATTGAAGCTATGACCTCTCAACCTGTGGATAATCCAAGAGATAATGTTACTAACATTACCTTGAAAAGTGAAAGGGCAATTGAATCCAAGGAAAGTGCACATGAAGATGTCGACAACTTTATAGAAAAGGAAGATGAATCCAATGTCTATATTAAAGGTGGAGTTGTTGACATGCACAATGTAAAAGGGAGAGAGAATTTCGACAATTTTATAAAGCACTATAAGGATGTGGAAATCAAGGAATTCAAAGCTGAGGTAAGTGATAAACAAATTCCTTTTAATGCTTCTACTTACCCTCCTCCTTTCCCTGGTAGGTTTGCAAGAGCTACAAACGAAGAGCAAGACAAGGAGACATTGAAGACATTTAGGAAAATGGAAGTTGATATTCCTCTCCTTGATGAAATTAATGATCAAGTGCTTTGCGATGCCAAGTTTTTAAAGGAACTATGCACTTCCAAGAGGAAATAAAAAGGTGATGAAAAGCAAGTTCTTAAAGATGAGCTAGAAATAGCCATGAGCAAAAATCTTGAGAATGAGGAACTCAAGAAACTGATATAAATGTTGAGGTCTGGGATTGGATGATGGAAGGTGGAGAGGTCGAGCTAACGACATTAAACAAAAACGCTACTTGGGAGGCAACCCAAGGATGTAAAAAAAAGGGAGTATTTCGTTCCTTTACTTGTATTACCATTTAATTGTCTTTAAGTTTCAATTATTTTTAAGACAATGTAATAAAGTAGGAAAATGGAGTTGAGTAGAAAAAGAATAGTAAAGAGAGAGAAGTTCTAAAAAGAGTTTGAGTCAAATTAAAACTCTTCTTAGACTCCTACTCTAATTCAGATTCTTAGGCCTATATAAAGAGCACATTGGCTCTCACAAAAATTAGATCTCTCTTCCCCCTCTTCTCTCTTGTTTAGTTTTAGAGTAGATTTAATAGAAATTTTATTTTTATTGTTTTGCTTATTTCTTTACTGTTTTTAATTCTGATTTTGTTTTCTTTATTTAAATTAATATTGTTTGTGTGTTCTTGCTTGCTAGTTTATAATCTCGATTAGTAATTCTGATTTTATATTATTAAAGATTGCTTCTTTGATTGTTTCTTGCATGATATTTGTAATCTTTATAATATATAATTTGGAGTTTATGATCTTGAATATGTCTAGTGAGTAGTTTTCTTATTCAGTTATGAGGTAAATTGATTATTCTTGGGAAAAACATGTTGTGAGATTCTTGAATCTATAATATAATTGTTGATTAATTACCCAAGATTCTTTGAACACATTATAATGATTGTTTGTTTGATTAGATAGGGTGCACACTATTTAGTTAAATTAAATAATCTACCGCCAGACTAAAAACATAAGTCCGTAATTGCTTGTGGAGTTAATCACTAGATATGGAGGAGAATTAAGGTTTAGATTAAATGAACCAAGCTTATGTGTTTGTTATCTAACGTCAACCCATATCTTTCTTGTTGTTAATGCTACTACAACTTATATCTAGAGAGCTTGTTCTAGGTAGGTTAAGTAGTTAGAGATTAGTTAAAGAGCTTGTTTTCACTAACGACTCAGTAAGGAAAGTGATGAGTTTCGTCAGTCACCAAAAATAAAATTTCCTAACTCTACTATGTAGATAGCGGAGCAAGGGTCGAACCCACAGAGACTGAATTTTTTTTAAGTTAATTATTAAATTAAAAATCTAATCTTAGAGTTTAGGGAAAGAAGAAGTTTTGGGGGTTTTGGAGACTATTCTAAAACAAAGAAAACAAGAATTATTAAATATAAAAAAAACAAATAGCAAAAGCTTCAGTTACGAGGCAATCAATCATTCTTGGATTTTGATGTTGATCATTGATTACTTAAGATCATTGTCAATTAAGTAGTCAACCATAGTGTAATTCCCTAGCGTCCAATTACACCTATCTTTCCTTACTATGTTGTTAATTAAAGGCTCAGCATCTTAATTAATCTCTAACTATCAAAATTTACCTATGCTCAGTGCTATAGATTAAGTTTTAATAGCAGCATTAATATCTAAAAAGATTTGAGTCAACATTAAGTAACAAACTCACTCAGCACGGTTTATTTAACTTAAACCTTAATTCTCCTAGATCCCTAGTGATTAACTCCACAAGCAATTACGGACTTATGTTTTTAATCTGGCGGTAGATTATTTAATTTAACTAAATAGTGTGCACCCTATCTAATCTAACAAACAATCATTATAATGTGCTCAGAGAATCTTAGATACTTAATCAACAATTATATAATAGGTTCAAGAATCTCACAACATGTTTTTCCCAAGAATAATCAATTTACCTCGTAACTGAATAAGAAAACTACTCACTAGACATATTCAAGATCATAAAATTCAAGTTATATATTATAAAGATTACAAATATCATGCAAGAAACAATCAAAGAAGCAATCTTTAATAATATAAAATCAGAATTACTAATCAAGATTATAAACTAGCAAGCAAGAACACACAAACAATAGTAATTTAAATAAAGAAAACAAAATCATAATTAAAAATAATAAAGAAATTAGCAACTAATTAAAAATAAAGAAAAAATAAAATTTTATTAAAAAACCCTAAAGAAAATCCTACAAGACTAAAAGAGAAGAGGGAGGAGAGGGATCTTGTTTATGAGAGCCTTGTGCTCTTTATATAGGCCTAGGGAAGAGTTTAAATGACTTTCCTAAGCAATGTGGGATTCAGATAAGAGTTTACTTGGAAAACAAGTAATTTGACTAGTCAAACTCTTACCTTTATCTCATCATCTTTTTACAATTATTCTCTAAGTAAAATTCCTAAGGCCAATTTTTATTAATTAATTAAAGATCTAAGACAAAATAAAATTAAGAAACTATCTTCTCTCAACAAAATCTGGTCTTGAACTTGGTTTGTTGGAATTTCTTCTTAATCTCGTTTTTCTGCCCAGAATTTCGTACTGATTTTGTCCAGACGTTTGACCCACCAAATGAACTCTGATTTTTGCGATATTGGACATTCTGGAAACCGAGAGAAGTCTTCTACAACTTCCATGAAGGCCACTTCTTGAGATCAGGTCGTTAAATTGGTCAAAAATGTCAATCTTTCAAGCTGGACAGAAAATACTACACTTTGCTCTTTTTAGCTTCTTTTTATTCCAACTTTGATATTTAATACCTAAAACATAAAATAAACATTAGTAAGCTCTTTTAGGAATAAAACATCAATAAAGCAAATATATTAGCACATATAAAATTCACAAAATATGATCCTATCAAATTCCCCCACACTTAGCTTTTGCTAGTCCTCTAGCAAAACCTAAACTAATTCCTAAAGAACTAAATCCTAAATCCTAACTCACTTTTGTAGGAATCACGATTGCATTTAGCATATGCAATAAGCCTTTAAACCCCTAGGTCACCCCTAGTGGACGAGTTGTGTCTCGTGAGGGCTTTCAGAAGATATACCCACAAAATCTTTTACTTAAGACTCAATCCTAAAAATTCAAAATAAGACTCAAAAATTAAAAATTAAGACTCAAAACAAGATTAAGATCATGAACATATTTTCAAATCTTTCAATTCTTTACTTATAACTTAAACAAGAGTCAAATAATCAAGTCAATCATATTCTAATCATTACTTCTCATATTCATGCTATAACGCCCTCGGAAGCCGGGTTTTTTGGGCTAATTTTTTTTCTTTACTTATTGTGTTTGTCACTCGCTCAGTGTAGCTAAAACCTAACGAGTAGAATCCTACTCTTATAGTTGTTTAAGACTAGTTGTCTAAGGTCCCATTAAAGTCTTCTCGTAAGGTGTGCCAAAAACGACACTGAAAAATTTCGCCCCTATTTTGGGCTATTGTCCATCCCCATACTAAGTACATCATCATATCAACCTGTAGAAATTTCCAATCTCAAAATAACATCTGACATACTTGATGTCCATTGATTCAATATATATATCGAGATTACAACTTAATCACATAGCACAGTTGTTTACAGACTCGATATTCCCTAATACTTACATCCCAAATCCTATACACTGTGTAGACAAAAGAATTTAGTCTGGGATATAAACAAAAGAACAAAAGGATTATACCTTTATCCAGATTATAATTTTCTGCAGCTCGTACAAAATAACTCTCGGTGCACCACTCTCACGCCGAGTCTACCTGAAGTAATCTGTGAGGTGGAAGGAGGGGGGTGAGCTAATGCCCAGTAAGAAAATATATGCCAAGTGATATTAAACATCTATTGTACTATGTGCATGAAGATGCATGTTAAAACCAAGTAATATTGGTAATTAATGTATTTAACAAAAACCGATACACCGAGGTCCAAAACATACGTACAGTGTAAAATATACACAATGATACAAGATCGATTAGACCAAAAGCAAAACTTGAAATAGATATAAAGCCAAGATCCTGTAGGCTCGATTCAAAGTCATATTTTACTTATTGAAAACATAACCATACCCCAGTTTAAATATAAAATCCTAGAAACGTGGTATGTCCTTTCATATAATTCGGTAATGTAACCGGGGATTGGTAATATAACCATGAAACTTTTACACAAGAACGTTCACTGTGGCCATTAGTGGTTCTCTCTTATAGGCACCCATTGGCCATGCCAGCATAAACGATACCATGAAGGTATCTCACGATACCACGAAGGCATCTCCACGATACCACGAAGGCATCTCCACGATGTCACGAAGACATCTCCACGATACCACAAAGGCATCTCCACGATGTCACGAAGACATCTCACGATACCACGAAGGCATCTCCACGATACCACGAAGGCATCTCTAAGATGTCACGAAGACATCTCCACGATACCACGAAGGCATCTCCACGATGTCACGAAGACATCTCCATGACGTCACCAAGACATCTCACGATACCACGAAGGCATCTCCACGATACCACGAAGGCATCTCCACGATGTCACAAAGACATCTCATGATACCGTAAAGGCATCTTACATATCAAAATCCGTAGAAAGACAACTTTTCAAATCACCATTGTATTACCAAAGTATGTGTATCATTTAAAACAATGTCTTTTGAAACTTCAGAATGATTAAACATGCTTGGAATATTTAACACTTAATCCCTACATGTGAAATCACTTTAGTAGAGCTGTCCGAAGAAACCATTTCAACTCATATAGATCAAACTCAATACTTTAGCAAAATAATATTTTTGTAAAGCATGCGGATCTCAATGCAGAGTTTAATCTATGAATTTCATGATGATAATGGCATATACTACCAACATAGGTATGCTAACTCGTATGAAGTACACCTAGGTAACTTCCAACCGAAAATCCGGCATTATAACGGCTTAATACTAACTACCCCTAATATCCTATTCGCACAAACATATTCAACCTGCACTATCTTCCAAAGACCTCAATACATAATATGCAACATGTATACAAGTCCAATCTCATTCAACCATAGCATAACTTCAATCTGTAGCTTATGCAAGAATAAATATCTACAATAGCCACAATACATTTATCTCATAAACTAGGGATATACATATATATATTTCTATATAAATTTCATTACATATATATATTCAACACGAAGTAATTATATTTAAATTCAACTAAATATATTATAGTTATGTATTGATATATATATATGTATTGCCTAGGGTTAATATATTTATATACATTTTAACTTAATATTTATGAGTATATTTATTTTTAACTAGAGGTATATATATATATATTTAAATATATTAAAATGCATAAACATGACATAGCACTAATAGGTAGCATAACAACCTTGGAATATTTTTCTTACCTAAATAATATCACTCTAGTGTTTACCACTCCAAACTTGCATCTTGGATTTCTTGGCACTTCTTTGAGTTTCTTTCTCTTTGGTGTTTTCTTTAAGAGATCGTTTAGCCCCAACACCTTAGAGCTTTCCCTACACCAAGCTTACCTTTCATTATTATATGAGTGATATATATATATATATATTTACGTTTATACATATATGCGTATTCAAATGCACATCCATCTTGAACCCTTTATTATTTCTCTTATACCCTAAACTTACCCCAGGGCCTTTCAAAACCGAGGACCCTTCTTTGTCACGGTTTTTAATTGTTGCGAGTTTCCCCCAATAGCAACTGTCTAATACATTTCCAACAAGAGTTCATCAGATCTACTTTACCATAATGTTTAATATATATGTATACTTTAATCCCAAGCCAAAGAAAATAGCCTTACCCTTTGAAAACTTGTAAAGCCGAGCACTCCCCTGCTGTGTACTGCCTCTAAGTCAGCTACTGTTTTCCCACCTTAGGCAGCAACTTTCTGTCTCCTTCCTACACCAAATTCATCTTTTTAACGTCATACTTTTAGTCCATTATATTATAGGTCTAACTCAAGGGAAAACTTCTCACCTTATGAAAACTTTTCCAACCCAAATCAACCTCCTGCTGATCCCTACTGCAGTTCACTCATAGCAGCTGTTGATTATCGACAATTGTGGCTGCTGTCAAGGGTGTTCCATGCTCGGAAATGTTGAAGATGAAAGGTGATTTTGGGTTGGCTGAAATCTACTTCTTTTCTCACTTCCTCCTTCCTTCCTTCTCTTCCTTCTTTTCTACCGTCTCTCACCTTAGTTCCTGCTCTGCTGCTTCACCAAACCACTGCTGTATTTCTTCTTCAACGCAGCAGCTGCACACTCCAAAATGCAGGGCAAGAATGTAAGGGATCTCTTCTTCTTGCTGAAATCGATTGCTTTAGTTCCTTTTTCCCCTTTCCTAATCGTGAGTGGCTGCTCCAGAAAGACTCCCCTATTGCACGTTGGCTACTGCACTCTGCCGAGAATGAAGCATTCAGTATTCTCGGCTCAATTCTCCCAGCAACTTACTCTCTCTCGCCTCACATTCTTCAGCCAAGATGAATACCCACTGTTTCTTTGTTTTAAGCCCATTTATTTCTTCTTTTCCTCTCCTTGTCTCTCTCAAACTCCTTCAAATTTCTAGCCGGTGACAGCCACTGTTGTTTCTCCTTTCAGTACCCATTTCTTCTACCCGGGAATATGGAAATGTAAGTGGGGTAGGTACCGTTTGGCTTCTTCAAGAAGCCAATGAATTATATTAGTATTTTATGTTTTTAATCACATGTCTTCTTGAGTGTTATATATATATATATATATATGCCTTTGCTGGAAATTCTCTATTGTTTCTTTTTTTTTTTTTGTCTATACATTTCCTTTGTTATACATATATACATACATACATATATATATATATACACACATATTTATGTTATTTGTTTTATATATATTTATGTTATTTGTTTTATGCACTTGTAGAAATATTAATATACATAAATACTTGAATTATATATGTTTATTAGTCTTGCTCAAAAATCTTTATATATGTATATTTATTTATTTATATATATATATCTTAAATGTATTCCAGGACAATGAAGGCCTAAATGAAAATCATAGACCTTGGGTTTATAACTTCTTATTATTAAAAGCATGGGTTTTATTTAAACTCTAACACATTAATACTCTAACATAGGTTTGTAACATCGTATCTTATGTACATATGGAGGTTTATTTAGCGAATTGAATTTAATTGATACTAGGTCTTGATTAAATCCTATTAGCTTGGTTAATTTATTTCACTCAGCTAAATTAATTAATTTATTTTATTTAGCTAGCATAGTTTAGTTATGCTATTAAAAGTTCTCTCACTAATCTAAAATGCAGATAGTCTTTCTTAGGCAACGATAGGATTTGACCATATTTAGGGTTTGATTATATTTCAAGGTTGGCTTTAGGAGTTTTACCTTGGAAATTTATGTCGGGAACTCGTTTACTTGTTAGTCCATTTATATCGAGTCCCTACACAACATCCAAATTGTTATTATCAGTTTGTCTAGTAGGCGTCTAGATTTAAATAATTATTTAAATCAAGGTTGAGAAAATCTCGGTTATTACACATGCATACTTCAAAATAAATTCATGCAAAATTCACAATCAACACAATTGAAACATATAACATCAACTTTGCAATTATCCATTTTACATTACCACAAACAAAGTCAATAGATCAAGAAATTTTTTTTTCTATTTTCTCTTCCTTCTTTTTCTTTTTTTTTTCTTTTGAGGTTTCAATAATGGTTTCCCTAAGTACTTACTTGCCTGTTTATGCGAATGTTAATATTGGTGATACCAACACCCGGTTACTCAACAAGTAAGCCCTCTTTTAGAGTGCTTTGCATACTCATATTTTAAGTCACTTCAAGAATTTAATCAACAAGATCAAGTAACTCAAAACATTGGAGTAGAATTTAAAGCTTTCAACCTCTATTTTTCTTCTCTTTTTATTTATGTTCTTGTCTATTTATCCTTTGCTTATACCAACTTCAATGAAATAATCACATTATCAATATCATATGAGCAATCATATTAATCATGAACTCACATAAATTCTTTTGAAAGTATTCACTTCAACAATAATAACAATCAAAAAATACTCTCAACTTTCCTATAAAACTTTGTTTTAGTTTAGAATCAATCCTTAAAAGAAAGAAAACATATCATGATCTTTAAAACTCTAAAAAATTTGATGTCTTTTTTTTTTAATTTCCACTTCCTAAAAAAAAAACTCTATAACTCATTAACCAATATTCCCCCCCACACTTAAATCTTACTTTGTCCTCAAAGTAAGTCTAGCATGCAAAGAAGAACAATAAAAACTCAAAAATTAAATGGTAATACAAGTAAAGGAAGAAATACTCCCTAGTTTTACATCCTTAGGTTGCCTCCCAAGTAGCGCTTTTGTTTAATGTTGTTAGCTCGACCGCTCCACCTTCCATCCTCCAATCCCAAACCTCAACTTTTTTATCGGTCTCTCGAGTTCCTCATTCTCAAGATTTTTACTTGTGGCTATTTCTCTCTCATCTTTAAGAACTTGCTTTTCATCATCTTTTAATTTCCTCTTGGAAGTGCATAGTTCCCTTAAAAACTTGGCATCGCAAGGCACTTGATCATTAATTTCATCAAGGAGACATTAACTTCCATTTTCCTAAATGTCTTCAATGTCTCCTTGTCTTGCTCTTCGTTTGTAGCTCTTGCAAACCTACCAGGAAAAGGAGAAGGGTAAGTAGAAGCATTAAAAGGAATTTGTTTATCACTTACCTCAGCTTTGAATTCCTTGATTTCAACATCCTCATAGTGCTTTATAAAGTTGTCGAAATTCTCTCTCCGTTTTACATTGTGCATGTCAACAAGTCCACCTGTAATATAGACATTGGATTCATCCTCCCTTTCTATAAAGTTGTCGACATCTTCATGTGTACTTTCCTTGGATTCAATTGCCCTTTCACTTTTCAAGGTGATGTTAGTAACATTATCTCTTGGATTCTCCACAAGTTGAGAGGTCATAGCTTCAATGTTACTTATGGAATTCATTATTTGACTCACATGGTGATCAATATTCTTAACATAAACATAAGTCTCTTGTGAAAATTGTAAAGTTTTAATCTCAAGAGTCTTAACAATATCTTCAAGAGACATACCTGATTCTTGAGGTGGAGGCATACCTGAGTCTTGAGGTGGAGCTTGATATGTATCTTGGAATGGCACATTGTAAACCTCATATTGATTCCCATAACTAAAATTAGAATGATCCCACCATCCTTGATAGTAAGTATCGTAGTGTGGTTCATAATTATAGTATGGGTCATCATCATAGTATGGTTCATAAGCTTGCTCCATGGAGTCCTCTTCTTGTCTTAGGTGGTAGTGATGGTGGATGTTGTGGTGTTTGTGGCACCACGCTTTGGGTTGCTTGTATGTAGTCCCTAATCTTTTGAAATTTGTGACTAGAATCCTTGTCAGATAAGCAATCCTTGAAAAAGAAAAGAAAAGGAAAAGAAAAAAAATTAGATTTTAAATTAAAATAATTAACCTAAACAAATTTCAGTCCCCGGCAACGACGCCAAAATTTGATGAGTGTCGTTAGTCACCAAAAATAAAATTTCCTAACTCTACTATGTAGATAGCGGAGCAAGGGTCGCACCCACAGAGACTGAATTTTTTTTGAAGTTAATTATTAAATTAAAAATCTAATCTTAGGGTTTAGGAAAAGAAGAAGTTTGGGGTTTTGTAAACTATTCTAAAATAAAGAAAACAAGAATTACTAAATATAAAAAACAAATAGTAAAAAGCTTCAGTTACGAGGCAATCAATCATTCTTGGATTTTGATGTTGATCATTGATTACAAAATATTATTGTCAATTAAATAGTCAACCGTAGTGTAATTCCCCAGCGTCCAATTACACCTATCTTTCCTTACTGTATTGTTAATTAAAGGCTTAGCGTCTTAATTAATCTCTAACTATCAAAATTTACCTATGCTCAGCGCTATAGGTTAAGTTTTAATAGCAACATTAATATCTAGAAAGATTTGAGTCAACATTAAGTAACAAACTCACTCAGCGCGGTTTATTTAACTTAAACCTTAGTTCTCCTAGATCCCTAGTGATTAACTCCACAAGCAATTACGGACTTATGTTTTTAATCTGGCGGTAGATTATTTAATTTAACTAAATAGTGTGCACCCTATCTAATCAAACAAACAATCATTATAATGTGCTCAGAGAATCTTGGATACTTAATCAACAATTATATAATAGGTTCAAGAATCTCACAACATGTTTTTCCCGAGAATAATCAATTTACCTCATAACTGAATAAGAAAACTACTCACTAGACATATTCAAGATCATAAAATTCAAGTTATATATTATAAAGATTACAAATATCATGCAAGAAACAATCAAAGAAGTAATCTTTAATAATATAAAATCAGAATTACTAATCAAGATTATAAACTAGCAAGCAAGAACACACAAAAAATATTAATTTAAATAAAGAAAACAAAATCAGAATTAAAAATAATAAAGAAATCAGCAACTAATTAAAAATAAAGAAAAAATAAAATTTTATTAAAAAACGCTAAAGAAAATCCTACAAGACTAAAAGAGAAGAGGGAAGAGAGGGATCTTGTTTATGAGAGCCTTGTGCTCTTTATATAGGCCTAAGGAAGAGTTTAAAAGACTTTCCTAAGCAATGTGGGATTCAGATAAGAGTTTACTTGGAAAACAAGTAATTTGACTAGTCAAACTCTTACCTTTATCTCATCATCTTTTTACAATTATTTTCTAAGTAAAATTCCTAAGGCCAATTTTTATTAATTAATTATAGATCTAAGACAAAATAAAATTAAGAAACTATCTTCTCTCAACAAAATCTGGTCTTGAACTTGGTTTGTTGGAATTTCTTCTCAATCTCGTTTTTCTGCCCAGAATTTCGTACTGATTTTGTCCAGACGTTTGACCCACCAAATGAACTCTGATTTTTGTGATACTGGACATTCTGGAAACCTTGAGAAGTCTTCTACAACTTCCATGAAGGCCACTTCTTGAGATCAGGTCGTTAAATTGGTAAAAAACGTCAATCTTTCAAGCTGGACAGAAAAAACTACACTTTGCTCTTTTTAGCTTTTTTTTATTCCAACCTTGATATTTAATACCTAAAACATAAAATAAACATTAGTAAGCTCTTTTAGGCATAAAACATCAATAAAGCAAATATATTAGCACATATAAAATTCACAAAATATCATCCTATCAGAAAGATGGTGTAACAGAGCTTGTTGTTATGCTGCGGTTGACTGTTTAATTGACAGTAACATTTTGTAATCAATGATCAACATCAAAATCCAAGAATGATTGATTGCCTTGTAACTGAAGCTTTTTGCTAATTGTTTTTTATATTAAATAATCCTTGTTTTTTTCTATTTTAGACATAGCTTACAAAACCCCCCAAAATTTCTTCTTCTTTCCCCAACTCCTAAAATTAGATTTTTAATTTAATAATTAACATAAATAATTCAGTCTCTGTGGGTTCAACCCTTGCTCCGTTATCTACGTAGTAGAGTTAGGAAGTTTTATTTTTTGGTGACTAACGACACTCATCACAAATACATCAGGATCTCACATAACTTACATAACCTAAATCCCCAATGATCTCATATACATTGATGTACTGTACAGTAGCCGAAATATATAGCAACATGATTATACATTCAAGGAAATTTGGGAAGCGTATCTCGAAGGTACACTTTACGATCCAAATAAGTTCTTTTATCGAGAGCTAGAATTCACCTCAGGTAATCTGGATGAAAAAATGTTGTAAGGGAGTTAGTTTACGCTCAGTAAGAAACATATGTAGAAGAGCGTACTATGTGTGATAATCAAGAATTTTTCTATTTTTGGTATTAAATTACTCGGGAATTCAATTTTATGCAAATAAATAAGTGAAAGTAAATAAATAAATTTATTTACGAGATGGAAAAATTGTTGGAATTCCCGAAACTGATAAAGTGATGAAGTTGAGGAAATTATTTTCAATAATTTTGGATATTGAGAAATCCAAAATTTAAGAAATAAAAATGTTTTATATATTATTATTAATTAATAATTATATTTATGAATATTTATTTATAAATATAATTATAAAAAAGGGAAAGAAAAGGGGCAAGAATCGGGATACCCGATTCCCTCCCATTTCCTCCTCTGTTTACAACAAAGGAGAGACTCCAAGGAGAATGCCGACCCCTGTCGGCCGCCCGAGCGAGAGAAGAGTGAGGCGACGCCGTTGCTGGCAAGGGAAGAAAGGGAGGATACCCCCCGGCGACGGAAAGAAGAGAAGAACCGAGCGAAACAGAGGAAGGAAACCAAAAGGAAAAGAGAAAGAAAAGAGAAAAAGGAAACGGCGGTGCCGGCCGATCTAGGCACCGTCACCTCAACCCTGACATCGACGGAGGTAAGGGGAAGGAAAAGTGACCGGTGGAGGAGAGGAAAAACGGACAAGGGAGGAGAAAAGAGAAGAGAAAGATGTAATAACCGAAATGTTTTTCAATCTTAAAGTAAATGTTGATAAAAAATTAAATAAATAAATAATTAAATAATATATATGTATTTAAATATACTATTAACACTTAACTATATATATATATATAAAACTAACAAATGAATATACTTAGTTATTTTAGAGTTGGTAAAAGAAAGTCAGGAAACTATATAATATATATTTACATATATAAAACAAAACACATGTGACTAAAGCATAAAATATTGGTAATTGTTAGTGGCATCTTGGAGAAGCCAAATGCTCACCTACCTCCACTCACATATCACTCTCAGCTGAAGGAAATTGGGAAGCAAATGAAGTCTTCTTTTTGGCAACGAACAGGACAGGCGAAAATCGAGAGTTGAAGTAGATCTCGGCAGTGGTATAAGCGGCTGGTGTAGGTTGTTCTTGGTCTGAAAAGGGGCGCTGGCAGGATGCTCATTTCTGCTTGATAAAGGACAGTAACGTGGGTCTGTCATTTGGGAAGAACTGAAACAAAAACAAGGGCTCTCAGTTGTAGTTTAAAGGACAAGCGTGGCTGACTTTGAATATCGATCAAAGGAAAAGAACAAGGGAAGAAAAGAGCAGTCAGCTGTTGAAAGAAATGGAAGTTTTGGGTATTGCTACAGATTCGAAATAGATCAAGAAAGGGGCTGTTATAGGCTGATTCAGGTATGTTTTGGTGGCATTTTTAGGCATTGATTTGGCTAGGAAATCGGTATAGAAATAAGGGCAGCGGTGTGGCCTGATCAGGGGTGTTTGGTGTTGACATTTCGGCTAGGCAAAGAGGAGTTTGAGGACTGAGATATGGCTGGTACAAGGGCACATTTGGGCACTAGTTGGAGCCATGGAAGGGAAGGTCTATGTTGGGAGATTTTTGGGTGCTGTTGTGGTGTCAGAACAGTGCAACAATTAAAGTTGTATAAGGGCACTTGGCAAGAGATTTCAATATTGATTAGGGGCTAAAGAAAAGGGCTGAGTTGGCCTGAACAAGGGCTGAAGAAGTCTGGCTGTTTGCAGTCGAAACAGTAGCTGCAAGGGAGCACACCCATAGGCAAGGGACAATAACTATTAAGAGGTAAGGATGGATCAATGCTTGGTGTAGAACATGTTTAAATTAGGAAATTTTATTTAGAGAATAAATGATGATGTTGTGGCTGGAAATTGTGATTATAGATGCTGTTTGGAGGACATGTGCAGTGAAAGAAAACTTTGAAAAAGTGTTCGGCTAGCATGGGATATCATATGGTAAGAAATTGTCTAGTAAGGTTTTAATTCATGAAATTTCCTAAAGTAGCTAAGTATAATGATCTTGTATTAAGTAAAGATTAATATGAACATGCTTGGAATTGTTGGCTTGAGGATATTTGAATGAGCAGTGGATTTTGGAAATCATGGTTAAGGAAAAATGTGAAGAATCTAGTTCATGAGAAATTATAAGGTAAGAATAGTTCCTTGCATGATTTATATACATGGGTTTTGATTAAAGAAATGTTAAATTTAGACCTAGGTTAATGGTGGGTTGTGACATGGGATGATGTTTTAGACATAAGGTAGATTTAAGATGTGAGAAGAACTACTTTAATATTAATGTACTGATTTTTAAGACAAGGCTAAGTGGAATTTTGGTTTTGTGAATTATAAAGGTAAAGGATTCTATCTAGTTTCTTAAATGGTGATATGTGTATATATGAAAATATATATTGTAATTGGAAACTAGATGTGGTATGATAGTGTCTAAGTGATGAGTGTCGTCAGTCACCAAAAATAAAACTTCCTAACTCTACTATGTAGATAGCGGAGTAAGGGTCGATCCCACAGAGACTGAATTATTTAAGTTAATTATTAAATTAAAAACCTAATCTTAAGTTTTAGGGAAAGAAGAAATTTTGGGGTTTTGGAGTTTTGTAAGCTATGCTTAATAGAGAGGAAGCAAGGATTATTAAATATCAAAAACAAATATGAAAAAGCTTCAGTTACAAGGTAATTAATTATTCTTGGATTTAGATGTTGATCATTGATTACAAAATATTATTGTCAATTAAATAGTCAACCGTAGCATAACAACAAGCTCTGTTACACCATTTTCCCTTACTGAGTCGTTAGTTAAAACAAGCTCTTTAACTAATCTCTAACTACTTAACCTACCTAGAACAAGCTCTCTAGATATAAGTTGTAGCAGCATTAACAACTAAAAAGATATGGGTTGACATTAGATAACAAACACATAAGCTCGGTTCATTTAATCTAAACCTCAATTCTCCTCCATCCCTAGTGATTAACTCCATAAGCAATTACGGACTTATGTTTTTAATCTGGCAGTAGATTATTCAATTAAATTAAATAGTGGGCCCTACTATCTAATCAATCAAATAATCATGCAAATGTGCTCAGAGAATCTTGGATACTTAATCAACAATTATATTAGAAGCTCAAAATCTCACAACATTCTTTTTCCAAAGAACAATCAATTTACCTTGTAACTGAATAAGAAACCTACTCACTAGTCATATTCAAGATTATAAATTTCAAGTTTAATATTATAAAGATATCAAGAATCATGCAAAAGACAATCAATATATCAATCTTTAATAATCTAAAACAAGAAATCTGGAATCAAGATTATAAACTAGCAAGAACTAAACAAATAATATGCAAAACAAAACAAGAATAATTATCACTAAAGAAATCAGCAAGTATAAGAAAGAAAAGAAAAATAAAATATTTTTGCTAAACTTAATATAGAAATCAACAACTAATTAAAAATAAATAAAATTTTTATTAAAAACCCTAAAGAAAATCCTACACAAGACTAAAAGGGAAGAAGGAGGAGAGGGATGTGAGGGATGTAAAGGGATGCTGTTTATGAGAGCCTTGTGCTCTTTATATAGGCCTAAGGAAGAGTTTAAAAGACTTTCCTAAGCAATGTGGGATTCAGATAAGAGTTTACTTGGGAAACAAGTAATTTGACTAGTCAAACTCTTACCTTTATCTCATCATCTTTTTACAATTATTTTCTAAGTAAAATTCGTAAGGCCTATTCTTATTAATTAATTACAGATCTAAGACATAATAAAATTAAGAAATTATCTTGTCTTAACAAAATCTGGTCTTGAACTTGCTTTGTTGGAATTTCTTCTCAATCTCGTTTTTCTGTCCAGAATTTCGTACTGATTTTGTCCAGACGTTTGACCCACCAAATGAACTCCAATTTTTGCGATCTTGTACATTCTGGAAACCTTGAGAAGTCCTATACAACTTCCATGAAGGCCACTTTTTTAGATCAGGTGGTAAATTGGTCAAAAATGTCAATCTTTTAAGCTGGACAGAAAATACTGCACTTTGCTCTTTTTAGCTTCTTTTTATTCCAACTTTGATATTTAATACCTAAAACATGAAATAAACATTAGTAAGCTCTTTTAGGTATAAAATATCAATAAAGAAAATATATTAGCACATATAAAATTCACAAAATATCATCCTATCACTAAGCCTTAGTAGAAGTGTTAAATTTATAATTGTATAGGTGTCGTTTGGTGTAGGTTAAGTGGAGAACAAAATTCGAAAACATGCTAAAAGTGTTCAAGAAAGTGCTAAAGTGTAAGGCATATGGAGGTGGTATCCTTAATCACGATATTGTGCAGCATTAGGTAAGGGAATTTACGGTAAACGTTTATTAGTCTGCTATGTTGTGTATGTCCAAAATTCTGTTATTTAATACCTATTGATTTGAAATGCATTCTTGGTTGAATTTCATACGTATTGAGCTGAGTTGAAGTACAAATGGTCTTGAATCTGAACTGTGTTGAATTTGTGGATAAAAATACTGCTGGTTGGCATTTTATGCAGGTTGTTTGGTTGTGGATTATGATGCTGGGTAGTGTTCTACCTATGCCGTCATAATGCCGAAATTTCGTTAGAAATTATTAAATAGATTTTCGGCATTGGTTTAAATTTTATTATGTCTTTAAAACCTCATATACCTTAAGCATTACTACTAATCCTCGAGATAATGTTTTATTTTTAATATGTTTTGTACGATGAGGTTGTCAAATTGAGAGGGTTTAATATGATTCATGCCTTCCTATACTCAAGATACATTGTAAAAGTATTCTTGCATGAATTTTAGCATAAGAGACAAGGGACACATGGAATTGCTTGTGTGGCACTTAACTCGCCTGTGTGGCGTTTACTAAGCCTGTGTGGCACTCGCCTATGTGGCGTTTATTAAGCCAGTGTGGCATTTGCCAAAAATGCATTCTGTTTCAAACCAGTCGACTGCTATATGGGACAGTTGACTGCTATTTGCCAAAAAAATGCATTCTGTTTCAAACCAGTCGACTGCTATTTCTTAAGAAGCATTCTGTTTGAAAACCAGTCGACTGCTATATGGACCAGTTGACTGCCCTCATGCGTTTTCAAAATGAAAAATATCAGAATTTTAAATAAAGAGAATTTCGATAAATGAATATATGAAGCAGCAGCCGACTGCCCTATGAGGCCAGCCGACTGCCCTATGAGGCCAGTCGACTGCCTTGTTTTGAAAAGAGGTTTTCAAACCTATTTCAAGAAAGTATAAAATGTCATGGCAAAAAGCTATATGGCATATGTTTTGAGATTATGCACTTTTATGTTTATAGTAGGGGCTCTGATCAAGTCCCGAAATGATGTATGTTTGGCTGAGGAACCATAAGTCAGGCCTCAGTCGCTACAGAAGGACACCTGACTAGTGTTAACTGTAGCCACCCACAGTTGGCCAATCTGTCTATATTTCATGTTCGGCTAAGGGAGGATTCCTGGCCCTACGAGGTACGCCACATGATAATGATGATGATGATGATGCAGTGCATAACTCCATAAAAGTACAAATAGTTTTTATGTTATCAAAAAAACTATATGTATATGCGATTTCTAAGAATAAAGAAATCGAAAGTACTTGGTTTACTTGTATAAGAAGTTTAAAAGAAGCATATGATGTATGATTTCAAGAAAGTATAAGATGTTTTAAGAGAAGTATGTATGTATGTATGTAAATGATATTTGAAAGAAGTACTTGAAGTATGTTTTGAATGAAGTATATGACGTATGTTTTGTTGGATTATGCCCTTAGAACCATTCATTAGATGACTGACTTTGGCATTTTTATGTATCATGACATTTTTATTTATAGTTCATTATTATATTTGTCTTATAACTGCGTAATATAATCTTATATGATAATGTCCTTAGAATAGTAATAACACACTATTCTTAAAATATCCCTAGTCAAGTATTATTGTGAACAAGGATAACAATGATACGATAAGACTAGTATGTGGTTGACTGATGACCATTGTCATCGATATAGGATATCAAGTCATCACATAGGTACATGTTAGAGAACTATGTACTGGATCAACCCTCCATGAGAACGCTACATGGATTGTTATATGAGTGTCATAAGCGATTCTCATAGTGATGATGGTGTATGTGATCCTTTGACTTGAGATCATCAGAGATCCCAACATAGAGAATTGCATACTTTAATGCTGCTAGATGTCATTCGTAACAAGATGGACTATAAAGGTAGTAACTGGGTATGCCTTGATCTATGTAGAGGGATGTTGAGTGATCAAGATAGGATTTATCCCTCTTATATAACAAGAGTGATGTCTTGGGCCCTTTGATAGAGTGAGACTAAAATGCATGGCCGTGCTCAAATAAGTCAATATGAGATATTGATTTTATTTGTTTAATTAGTCTACTCAGGAATCAAGAAACGCTGATTAGATTATACAAGTGTGACACATTCCATGACTTGTGTCTAATCAAGACATCAAAGGATAAAGGGATTAGACTACACGGTAACATCTATCACGAGTAAGGTTATGTCGAGTCATTGACATTCTCGTTACACGTAGCAATGATGTGTTGCTAGATACCGCTCATTGCCTGTGACAATTTTGTCATTGCCATTGTTTTGAGAACCTATTTGTCACATCCCGAAAACGCGGAAGTTTTGGGCTAAATTTTTTTTTTATTATTATACATTTAATCTTAATTTCTTACTTGGGTTGCATTCCTGCCAGTATCTCATCATACTTTTCCAACCACAGAAACATCACAATATTTTTATAAAATATTTCATTCACATTATATTGACTTATTTCTCCAGGTAATGCTTACATTCATACGATATCGATTACATCCCAAAAGTATTATTACATACAAATATCTGTGCCATACCGGATGTCTGGTATCAAAATATAAGTATACCTTACGTAAGTACAAAAATGGCCGGAGGAGAGACGTATCCCTCAGCCTACGTCGTATGCGCAATAGGTAAGGAGATGATCACTGCAAATAATCTGGTAGAGTAGGGGGTGAGCTTTTTGGAAAGCCCCGTAAGAAATGCATTTAAAATAGTCATAGTATCGATATATGCAGAAAACAAATGCCATAATAATGCATTTCATACTTTAAATCATTGTATGAATTCTTTAATGCATATATCTAAAATTCATACTTGTTTCAAACATACATCATACTTTAGAAACTTAAATCATAATTAATAAAACTTATCATACAGTTCATGGAGACTGGGCAGAATCATATAGCCAGTATGCGGTCATGACACTTACTTCTTCCTCCGAAGAGGGAACGGAATACCTATGGCCATGGTATGGGCTGTAGACCTGATCAGAGTCGTACAGCGAACATGCACCACGAAGGACCAACATACCCACAAAGGATGAAAACATACACAATGTGGGCGAGAACATGCACGACGTGGGCTATACATATGCCACAAGGGACGGAAACATGCACAATGTGGCAAGCATGACAGGCAATAACATAAACTATAGGAAGGCCGTAGTCTCAAATCTTACTTACTTTTGTAACTTCTTAATCATGCATTTAGTACAAAATAATAAGGACCGGACGTGCCAGGATCTAAGTTAGCCTGGGGTTTGCCACTCCGATACCTTTTCGGAAAACATATTTATTTCATGTCATACTTAAAACATTATGGAAAAATATGCATAGAAATTATAAGGTACATTTAGCTAATTATCAAAAGATTATGGAAATTAATTTCGGAATAAAATTCATGCTTCAAACATTTCTTTAAAATTTGCGATGAAAGTAAGGGACACCATCACAACTTTAAATTACATCCCTTACCTCAGTACACTGTAGAGCAACGCCTTATGTTGCACCCTTATGCTTCTTATCTCTCCGAATTATAAACTGTCAAGTCAAAATTTGACATAATTAATTTTCGGTATTAAATTTCCTCCTTGTCTAATTCTTAATTAAATTCTTATTACTTAGAATATTATAATTTCTTAAAATTTCACAGTGTGGCCGAATGACCTTGAATAAATGTAGGTATCTTTTCCACTTAATGTATATATGTATCACTTATTTTCCATGTAGGTCAACCTAACCTCTATTGGTTCTTTTCTTTTCCTTTATTTTTCTGCCACTTATATCCAAACCGAGAGCTCCCTTTTCTTTTTATTTTCCTGCCCAAGTTGGCTTTATTTTGGCTAGGTAGTTTACTCCTTTAAAATGTCTATATTCATTAACTTCTTCATTGGTACTATACCTAGCTATTTAGTCAACCTAAACTTAACCCTCTCTTTCATTTTTATTTTCTTTCTTTCCTATTGTTTACTGACCAACGTGAGCCTTCTTCCATTTTCTGTTTCTGTTTGTATTTTACGTTAGCTTCCTTATGTTTCTATATAATGGTCATGTCTAGTATGTCTTAGGTTGTTAATATTCTAGCATTCACACACCTAAAAGTCAGCCAAAAAGTCAGCCAAGCTACCCATACTTTAACCTCTTTCAAAACTTCTTCAAACAGAAGTTATTTACTGCTTCATTGCTGTCCAAACCGACAGCTTCTTCCTTTTCTGTTCATGGTTCACGTAAATCATCATCTACATCTTCTTATTTTCATTCTAAACCCTTACAATCGAACCCTAGGTTTAGATTATAAATGTTTTTCAGTCCAAACCAAAGCTATAAACAATATATTCTTGATCAGTACTGCCATAAGTAAGGAATAAAAAGCTTAAAACTGAAGTTGGACATTACCTGTACAAGGAGCAGATCTGTCCACCTAAATCAGTTTCTGTTTTGAGGTTTCGGTTAAACTCCTTAGTGGTTCTTTGAAGCTCATAAATCCAGGTTTATTTTGCCTCAAGAACTTAGGTTAATTGTTGAAGAAAAGAAGGCTCTGTTAGGGAGAGGGAAAGCTGTCCGGCATGCTTAAACAGAAGAGAATATTTTCGGTGATGATGTTGGCTGGAGATGAAGGTCACGATGGAAGAATATAAAGCACAAGAAAATTTATTATTTGGACTTTTTGCCAGCTTCATTAAAAGCCCTCTTCATTTCCTATTTCTTTCCTTTTGTTTTATATTCCTTATCCTCTAAGTCAAGACTAACTTCTTGTTTCTGTTAAAATTTTTCTTCATGCAGCCCACGTTTTCTGACTTTCCCATCTTTTCCTTGCTTTAGTTCTTTTCTTGTCTATTTGTATTGATCTTCGGTGATGAAGATTGAAGATGAAGATGACTACGGGAAGAAAAATAAAGCAAAAGAGTTATTTTAAGTAGACTTTAACAGCCTTCATTTAAAAGCCTTCTTAATTGCCTACTTCTTTTTTTTTTCTTTTCTTGTCTTGTCCGGTGGAGCAAAAGAAAATGAACAAGGAAGTCAATACTATAGTTTCTGCCAACCTAAGAAAACAAGAAGAAGACTTTCTCTTGTCTTCTTTTATTTATTTTGTCTTTTCTTTTCTCTTGTTTATTTACTACTCAATTCTCCAACCGAGACTCCACCTAGATAGCCAACCAAATTTTTTTCTATCTTTTCTTTGTTGTCTGTTGACCAAGCCGTGAGCCCTCTTTCTTTTCTGTTTCCTACGTTGGCTTCCATTTGGTCTTTACATTATGATCATATCTATTATATCTTAGATTGCCAAAAGTCTAGTGTTCACATGTATAAAGTCAAGAAAATTAACCTTTATTTCTCTCATTTGATTCTCCAAGTCAAGCTATTTAATCTTCTTTGTTTCTTCATGCCGCACCATTTTTTTCTGATTTATCCAAATCAGAATTTTCCAACATTCATTTAATTATTTATTTCCTCCTTTATGTAATAATTTCCATACTTATATATATTTTATCTAGGATTAAAATTTTTCTATGTGAGAAACACTATTCTTATATATTTAATTCCTCAAAATATTATCAATAATTTCTTTATTGATAATTTGTTCATATAAATGTACAACTATAGTATAAGAAAATGAGATCTCACATTCTCCTCACCTTATAAGAATTTGGTCCTCCAAATTCAAGCTGGTCCGTTAAACAAATGCGGGTACTTTTCTCTCATGAGACTCTCTAGCTCCCACGTAGCTTCCTCTGTTGTGTGGTGCTGCCAGAGAATCTTAACCAATGGAATAGTTTTAGATCGAAGTACCCTTTCCTTTCTATCAAGGATCCGGATTGGCTGCTCAACATAGCTCATATCTCCCTGAATATCTAATGGTTGGTATTCAATAACATGGGAGGGATCCGGATGATACTTCCTCAACATAGAGACATGGAAGACGTTATGTATACCAGAAAGCTGTAGTGGTAAAGCTAACAGGTAAGCAACATCCCCAACTCTTTCCAATATCTCAAATGGACCAATGAAACGAGGACTTAATTTTCCTTTCTTTCCGAAGCGCACGACACCCTTGCTCGGAGATACTTTTACAAATACAGAGTCCCCAACTTGAAATTCAAGTGGCCGCCTACGTACATCAGCATAACTTTTCTGTCTACTTTGGGCAACCTTGAGTCTATCACAAATAGTCAGAACACCCTTAGCTGCCTCTTCAACGAGATCAGGGGCTAAAATCTTACGGTCACCCACTTCTTCCCAAGCCACTGGGGATCTACATCTCCTGCCATATAGAGCCTCGTATGGTGCCATTCCGATGCTGGCATGATAACTATTATTATAGGCAAACTCTGCGAGAGGCAAGTGGTCATCCCATGAACCCTTAAAATCTAGTGCACACGCCCTCAACATGTCCTCTAAGGTCTGAATAGTCCGCTCGGACTGACCGTCTGTCTGAGGATGGTAGGCGGTGCTCAAATGTAATTGAGATCCCATGGCTTCCTGAAAATGAGTCCAAAATCGAGAGGTGAACCTAGAATCTCTATCAGAAGTGATGCTCACGGGAGACCCATGTAAACGAGCAATCTCGCTAACATACAAGTCTGCCAATGTACTCAGTGAATCTATGCTCTTAATGGCAAGAAAATGGGCACTCTTAGTCAATCTATCCACAATAACCCAGATCGCATCATGACCTCTCCGGGTTCTCGGTAAGCCCATAATAAAATCCATCGTAATGTGTTCCCATTTCCAGGTAGGCACCGACATAGACTTAAGTAGTCCTGCTGGCTTCTGGTGCTCAGCCTTTATCTGCTGACAAGTCAGACATTTGGCCACAATCTCTGCTACGTCTCGTTTCATACCAATCCACCAATACACCTTACGCAAATCATGGTACATCTTAGTACTGCCTGGGTGCATAGTGTAACGAGAACAATGGGACTCTTTCAAAATCCTTTGTCTTAAGGTATCATCGTTCGGAACACATATACGGCCCTTAAATCTCAATAACCCATCATCACTGAACGTAAAATCTGACTGCAAATCTTGCTCTGCTTGGCTAACCATGTCCAATAGCCTCTGATCATTTCTTTGCCCTGACCGGATCAGATCTAAGATACTTGGCTCAATTTGAAGGCTAGTCATAAACTCGACATCTACTGTTTCAACACTAACATTGAGCTCGGCAAACTGCTCCAGCAATTCCCATTCTCTAACCATCATAACAGAAACCATACTCTTTCTGCTTAGAGCATCTGCAACTACGTTCGCCTTGCCCGGATGGTACAAAATCTCGCAGTCATAATCCTTAAGAAGCTCTATCCAACGTCTCTGCCTCATATTAAGTTCCTTTTGATCGAATAGATACTTCAAACTCTTATGGTCAGTGAAGATTTGGAACTTCTCACCATACAGATAATGCCGCCATATCTTTAGAGCAAAAACGACTGCGGCCAACTCTAAATCATGCGTAGGGTAGTTGCGCTCATGGTCTTTAAGCTGGCGTGAACCATACACGACTACTCTACCATGTTGCATTAGCACACAACCTAGACCCTGACTGGAAGCATCACTAAATACAACGAAGCCTCCAGATCCACTCGGAATGGTTAGGATTGGTGCTGTAGTTAATCTTTGCTTAAGCTCTTGAAAACACTGCTCACACTGACTTGACCATTCAAACGGAACTCCTTTGCGTGTAAGCTTAGTCAAAGGAGCTGCAATCCGAGAAAAACTTTCCACAAACCTCCGATAGTACCCTGCCAATCCCAAGAAACTCCGAATCTCAGTCACTGTCTTCGGTCTCTCCCATTGGAGTACTGCCTCAACCTTGGACGGATCAACTGACACCCCGTCCTTGGATACCACATGGCCAAGGAAAGCTATCCGATCCAACCAAAATTCACACTTACTAAGCTTCCCATAAAGCTGCTTATCTCGAAGAATCTGGAGCACAATCCTTAGATGCTGCTCGTGCTCCTCCCGAGACTTAGAATATACTAGAATATCATCTATAAAAACAATCACAAATTTATCCAGATACTCCCGAAACACATCATTCATCAAATTCATAAATGCGGCAAGGGCATTAGTCAAACTGAAAGGCATCACCAGAAATTCGAAATGGCCATATCTGGTTCTAAAGGCCGTCTTCGGTACATCTTCCTTCCTAATTCTCAACTGATGATAGCCTGATCTCAAATCAATCTTAGAAAACGCCGAAGCCCCTTTCAGTTGATCAAACAAATCATCTATTCTTGGCAGGGGGTACTTATTCTTAATTGTAGCCTTGTTTAGTAACCTATAGTCGATGCATAACCGGAGACTACCATCTTTCTTTCTCACAAACAATACCGGAGCACCCCAGGGAGACACACTTGGTCTAATAAAACCCTTGTCAAGCAATTCTTGCAACTGCTTCTTTAATTCTTCTAATTCAACTAGTGCCATCCGGTAAGGAGATTTAGAGATAGGCTGGGTATCCGGCACTAAATCAATAGTGAACTCCAGCTCTCTCTCTAGTGGTAATCCTGGTAACTCATCCGGAAACACATCTGAAAACTCACATACCACTGGTATATCTGATATATGTGGAGATTCCCGACTCGTAACGGAGATAAAGGCAATATAACCTTCACACGAATAAATTTATTTGAAATTTCAAACATATAAACATTATACAACTTCATTGAACATAACATCATATACTTTATTTCTTAACAGTAAAACATACATCAAATTTATCAGTTAAAGAGAAGGTTATGGTCTTAGTGTAGCAATCTAGACTTGCACGATTGATTTCTAACCAATCCATGCCTAAGATTACATCGAAACTATGCATGTTTAACAAAACTAGATCTGCTAACATTTCTCTATCTCCAACCTTAATTTCACAATTCCTACACACCATATCTGTCATTTGGGAATCATTCATGGGTGTGCAAATATGCAATATATGACTTAAAGGCTCAGTTTCTAAATGAAGATTGTGTGCAAACTGTGGTGTTATAAATGAGTGCTTGGACCCTGGGTCAAATAAAACATGTGCCTCATGCTTACAGATAAGAAGATTACCTCTAATAGTCGCGGAGGAATTATCGGCAGTCTCCTTGTCTAAAGCAAATACACGCCCCTGAGTAACAGGCTTCTTACCCTTCTCAGCTACTGTAACTCGTTTCTGTGGGGCCTGTCTCTGTGGAGCCCGTGTCTCTGGTTGCTGTCGTAATGGCTCCTGAGACTGTGGGGTCTTATCTTGCATTTGTGGACAATCCCTGATCAAATGACCTTTTTCCCCACACTTAAAAAAATTTCCTGTGACCCAATGGCATGGCCCACCATGTGGCTTACCACAATCTTTGCAACGTTTTGAAACCTTCTGGGAGTCTCTAATGATCTCTACTGTATTAGTAGGAGTCTTGGGCTTGCCAGTATTTGCTCGAGACTCATCTGTCCTCGACCTCTTAAATAAACTCCACCTTTGCTCTGATCGGGAACTATCTGTCCTCTTATCTTTACCCTTACTCTTACTTCTGAACCCATACTGTGCTTGCGTAACATCGAGACCTCTCTCTATATCCTGAGCCTGTCCGAGAGCATCCTCAAACTCAGTAATACGAAACCCTAATAATCGGTCTCGGATGGCTGGCCTCAATCCAGACAAAAATCTCTCGGTACGACGCTCCTGATCTCTGACTGTCTCGAGGTCATATCTCATCAGCATCGTAAATTGATTCTCATACTCATCAACCGACATACTGCCTTGTACTAAATTCAGAAAATCTGTCTGCATTTTCTTCTGGGCAGTACGGGGGACATATTGGGTCCTGAAGACTGACTGAAAAGTATCCCAACTAATCACTGTATGTTGGGTAGTCAATTGTCTCTTAGTGGCTCTCCACCAATGTCCTGCCTGACCTTTTAACATATAAGAACCCATACTGACTTTCTTAACATCTGTGCACCCCAAGTAATCAAAAGCTAGTTCCAATTCTAATAACCACTCCTCGGCCTTAACTGGATCCTTAATCCCCTTAAATTTGGGGGATTCATCTTAAGAAAGTCCCGTAATCTGCCTGTATCTCTGTCATCTCTAGGCGGTGGGACTGAAGGATGAGGAGCAGAGGGTGCCGGAGGAACCTGTGGAGGAGGAGGTGAAGTGGGTGGGGGCACCGTAGCACCTATAGTTGAGGTGTTCGCTCCGAAATGTTGAGCAAACATAGCAGCAATGCTGTCAAACCCCTCTTTCATACTGTGTTCGAGCTGTTTATTCTAGCATTAGGGCTCTCTGGTTGGGGAGTAGGTGATAGAGGTGGCTGAGCCTGCCTCCGGGAGCGACTCGTCTCCCACTCATAGTGCGTGATCAAATACCTGCGCATAACCCTATGTTTTAATCAAAACTTTAGCAGATATACTCAATTTTATAACCAAACAAGCACAGATACTTGGGATGTAATCTCATCCTAACTATCAACACTGACAGTACTAGACAACCCTTGCTCTGATACCAAGAAAGACTGTCACATCCCGAAAAAGCGGAAGTTTTGGGCTAAATTTTTTTATTATTATACATTTAATCTTAATTTCTTACTTGGGTTGCATTCCTGCCAGTATCTCATCATACTTTTCCAACCACAGAAACATCACAATATTTTTATAAAATATTTCATTCACATTATATTGACTTATTTCTCCAGGTAATGCTTACATTCATACGATATCGATTACATCCCAAAAGTATTATTACATACAAATATCTGTGCCATACCGGATGTCTGGTATCAAAATATAAGTATACCTTACGTAAGTACAAAAATGGCCGGAGGAGAGACGTATCCCTCAGCCTACGTCGTATGCGCAATAGGTAAGGAGATGATCACTGCAAATAATCTGGTAGAGTAGGGGGTGAGCTTTTTGGAAAGCCCCGTAAGAAATGCATTTAAAATAGTCATAGTATCGATATATGCAGAAAACAAATGCCATAATAATGCATTTCATACTTTAAATCATTGTATGAATTCTTTAATGCATATATCTAAAATTCATACTTGTTTCAAACATACATCATACTTTAGAAACTTAACATCATAATTAATAAAACTTATCATACAGTTCATGGAGACTGGGCAGAATCATATAGCCAGTATGCGGTCATGACACTTACTTCTTCCTCCGAAGAGGGAACGGAATACCTATGGCCATGGTATGGGCTGTAGACCTGATCAGAGTCGTACAGCGAACATGCACCACGAAGGACCAACATACCCACAAAGGATGAAAACATAACAATGTGGGCGAGAACATGCACGACGTGGGCTATACATATGCCACAAGGGACGGAAACATGCACAATGTGGCAAGCATGACAGGCAATAACATAAACTATAGGAAGGCCGTAGTCTCAAATCTTACTTACTTTTGTAACTTCTTAATCATGCATTTAGTACAAAATAATAAGGACCGGACGTGCCAGGATCTAAGTTAGCCTGGGGTTTGCCACTCCGATACCTTTTCGGAAAACATATTTATTTCATGTCATACTTAAAACATTATGGAAAAATATGCATAGAAATTATAAGGTACATTTAGCTAATTATCAAAAGATTATGGAAATTAATTTCGGAATAAAATTCATGCTTCAAACATTTCTTTAAAATTTGCGATGAAAGTAAGGGACACCATCAAACTTTAAATTACATCCCTTACCTCAGTACACTGTAGAGCAACGCCTTATGTTGCACCCTTATGCTTCTTATCTCTCCGAATTATAAACTGTCAAGTCAAAATTTGACATAATTAATTTTCGGTATTAAATTTCCTCCTTGTCTAATTCTTAATTAAATTCTTATTACTTAGAATATTATAATTTCTTAAAATTTCACAGTGTGGCCGAATGACCTTGAATAAATGTAGGTATCTTCTCCACTTAATGTATATATGTATCACTTATTTTCCATGTAGGTCAACTTAACCTCTATTGGTTATTTTCTTTTCCTTTATTTTTCTGCCACTTATATCCAAACTGAGAGCTCCCTTTTCTTTTTATTTTCTGCCCAAGTTGGCTTTATTTTGGCTAGGTAGTTTACTCCTTTAAAATGTCTATATTCATTAACTTCATTGGTACTATACCTAGCTATTTAGTCAACCTAAACTTAACCCTCTCTTTCATTTTTATTTTCTTTCTTTCCTATTGTTTACTGACCAACGTGAGCCTTCTTCCATTTTCTGTTTCTGTTTGTATTTTACGTTAGCTTCCTTATGTTTCTATATAATGGTCATGTCTAGTATGTCTTAGGTTGTTAATATTCTAGCATTCACACACCTAAAAGTCAGCCAAAAAGTCAGCCAAGCTACCCAATTTTCCTCATTTTCGGCTGCATGAATCTGTCATATAATCCCTTTGCATTTTCGGATATACAACCAGCCACTTACTTTCTTTCTTCCAGCCATTTTCTTTGACTTTAAGGAACATCATTTTATTGGTTTATTTTGCTTCTTCTTCTTCTTCAACTCACGTAACCTCATTCATACTTTAACCTCTTTCAAAACTTCTTCAAACAGAAGTTATTTACTGCTTCATTGCTGTCCAAACCGACAGCTTCTTCCTTTTCTGTTCATGGTTCACGTAAATCATCATCTACATCTTCTTATTTTCATTCTAAACCCTTACAATCGAACCCTAGGTTTAGATTATAAATGTTTTTCAGTCCAAACCAAAGCTATAAACAATATATTCTTGATCAGTACTGCCATAAGTAAGGATTAAAAAGCTTAAAACTGAAGTTGGACATTACCTGTACAAGGAGCAGATCTGTCCACCTAAATCAGTTTCTGTTTTGAGGTTTCGGTTAAACTCCTTAGTGGTTCTTTGAAGCTCATAAATCCAGGTTTATTCTGCCTCAAGAACTTAGGTTAATTGTTGAAGAAAAGAAGGCTCTGTTAGGGAGAGGGAAAGCTGTCCGGCATGCTTAAACAGAAGAGAATATTTTCGGTGATGATGTTGGCTGGGGATGAAGGTCACGATGGAAGAATATAAAGCACAAGAAAATTTATTATTTGGACTTTTTGCCAGCTTCATTAAAAGCCCTCTTCATTTCCTATTTCTTTCCTTTTGTTTTATATTCCTTATCCTCTAAGTCGAGACTAACTTCTTATTTCTGTTAAAATTTTTCTTCATGCAGCCCACGTTTTCTGACTTTCCCATCTTTTCCTTGCTTTAGTTCTTTTCTTGTCTATTTGTATTGATCTTCGGTGATGAAGATTGAAGATGAAGATGAATACGGGAAGAAAAATAAAGCAAAAGAGTTATTTTAAGTAGACTTTAACAGCCTTCATTTAAAAGCCTTCTTAATTGCCTACTTCTTTTTTTTTTCTTTTCTTGTCTTGTCCGGTGGAGCAAAAGAAAATGAACAAGGAAGTCAATACTATAGTTTCTGCCAACCTATGAAAACAAGGAGAAGACTTTCTCTTGTCTTCTTTTATTTATTGTCTTTTCTTTTCTCTTGTTTATTTACTACTCAATTCTCCAACTGTGAGAACCTCAATTTTCTAATAATCGATATAAGCTACATAGTATAGGAATTTAAAAAGAAAATATTAATTGTTAAAATATTTAATAAAGGGTCCGTTCGATAAGGTTCAGAGAAGTATTCGGTGAGGGCTCCACCAAGATTTTCTCTGTCCAGATCGAAATGAGATCCTGGAATGATGATATTAGACAATGAAATTAGTGTAATTTTAAGTACAAAATTTTAGAATTAAAGTAAATAGTGAATAAAAGTAGATTTTGAAATTTAAATTGAAAAGGAATATAATTTATGGTAATTATATTTTAGTAATATGTAATAAGAAATAAAATAAATTAATTATAGAGATGAATAAAATAGAGAAAAAAAAAACAATGATGAACAACGCAGCAAGCTTCTCGTGAAAGCTTGCTGCACTGTAAATTAAAACAGAAAAGAAAGGGGCAAAGGAGAGAAAAGAGGGGAAAAATCTAGATTTCTAAGTGGCTGATTTTTATTGGATGTAATATTAAATAAAGAAAATTTGGTCTTCATCAGCCACAGATAAACCGACTTTCTTCTTCAGTGTTCTGCTACACGTTTTGCTCAAATTCTTCCCAAGTTCCTTTTACGTTTTCATGACAAAAAATCCATCTTTTCATCCTTCAATCATCTAATCTCCTTCACAAAACACCTTTCTCACATCAAGATCACCTCAAATTGGAATTAGAGTGCTGAATAGAAGAAAAATCATATGGGTTTTGGAGAAGTTGACGTGAAGGAATCAGTGCTGGTTGGGAGTGAAATATCTCGGTTATGGCAGGAAGATATGAATTGGTGAGTTTTCAATTGTTTCTAGCTATGTTCTTTCATTCGCTTATGAATGGATGATGTAAATTAAGTATTTAATTGAAACAAATTAAAGAGAAAAGGAAACAGAGAGGTTCAGCTAGGGAGGGGGATTTATGGAGTTATTGTGATTTTAATAATTGTTTGAGTAGGAATTAGTTTTAGTTGATAAATGGAACTTGGATGAGAATTGGGATTAAATAATAGGTTGCAGGAATTAGCAAAACGGCGTGAACAGGGGGCTAATTGGCCATGAATTGGATTGGATAATTATGGTTTGAATTGATGAATTTAAAGTGTTTACTGAAATTTCTAAGTGAAGTAGATAAAAAAAAATTTATAAGTGAGATTGAATGAATGATAAATTGAAAGCAACAGAGTGGGGTGAATGATGAGCAATATTGGCTATAGCATGAGCTGCACGATGACGATGAGCAGTTTTACTTAAGAATGGCATTGATGAACTTCCCAAATGAGTAAAAATAAGTATGAGACAAAAGCTAAGAAGAAGAAGAACGAAAAACAATAAAGAAACAGTAGCTGACCATGAAGATGGAACAACATAAAGGAAGCTGTCGGTCTTGTAAGGAAAAATGTGGGCAGCCGACAACTTCAGGGAAAAATAAAAAGGAAAGAAAAGAAAACAGCAAAAGAAAAGAAGAGAAATAAAAGCTGACCAAGAAAAAAAAATAGCCATGAGATTAAATGAATTAAAAAGCTTAGACTTATAGGCTGTTAGATGATCAGTCATAGGGGTTTTTAAACATTGAAAATTTATGTTGTTGACGTGAATAAGGAGTAAGCATGATTAAGTACTTAAATTTAATTAAGATCTCCCATCATATTTAACCACAATAGGAATTCTATAATATTTTTACGAGTAGTGACAATTAAAAATAAAAGTTTAGGATGGAAAAGTGAATTATACAAATTGAGCAGTGAATATTGATTTTTATCAAATGTTATCTTGCAGCTTATAATTTGGAGAAATAAGAGGCTTAGTGGTGCAAGTTGAAAGATTATTCCACATTGCTATTGAGGTAAGGAATAGTATATGGAAGTAGTGTAGGAAATACTGTGCATGCATGTGGGAAATTTGGGTGATTTAGAAATTATAAATCGAAATTTATGAAAGGGGTTAGGATAGATATTTACCGAAAGTTTACCGAAAAGTATAGGAAATTTCTCTTTATTATTTACACGCCCAGTATCTTAAATAAATAGTATTTTTATATAGTTTGAATATTTGAATACGTGAAATGATGATAATATGTTTTATGAATTTTATGAGGTTTATTTAGAATATATAAAGTGTTGATTGATTTACATGATTAGAAATCGATTGAAATAGTTTACATGAAAATTGATTTACTGTGATTTTAAGATATATGAAAATGATTTTATAAGAGTGTTAGCTCCTTGTGGATTCATGCTTACAGATTGATGATTAGGGCTGGGAGACCGTAGCTAAGTCCCCAGTACCTTCCCCTTTATCCGATCACAGTTGTCACTGACGAGTGTACACTGTAGATCTTCGACAATGGCCATTGTTACAGGTAGGAACGGCTTAGGGCTGGATGCCTGGCCCCACGTGGGTACGCCTAATCCTATATAGGTCCCTGTAGGGATATAGTTTGTGTATGAGTTTCTTGGATGCTCACACTCCATTGTTTTACACAATATACGAAATGATTGATTTACAGACAGATGACAGATTTGATTGAAATGATTTGAAAAGTGAACCGTGAAAGAATATATGAACAGTATATGAACAGTGAATGAATTAAAGATGGATTATTTTAAATGATTTGAACAGTGAATATTTATATGAACAATATATGTTTTAAAAGAGTTTTCAATAAATGTTTACATGCACCCGTATGCATTATTTTATTTATAAAAATTAAATTTATGATTTTTACTGCATATAGTGGCATAGTACCACTCTTTTATATGCTTTTTCTTACTGGGCTTTCCCCAAAGCTCACCCCCTTACTCACCATTCCAGATAGTTCATCCGTACGCGTGCTTACCGAAGTTACAAGGTAGTGGAAGAGATCACTAAAAGTCATATGTCAGGAGTACAGGTACATGTGAAACTTTTATATTTATATTCAGACTAATAAATGCACAGCAGACGTATTTGTAAGTGGAATGAAATTAGTGTAATGCTCAAAATATATATATACATGATCTAGTGGGATGTAAATTATATTGAATTATTATAAATAGAATTATAAATACTATATCTTAGTTTTGTTATAGAATCGAACTTACATCGACACCGAATGCAAATCAATTGATATCGAATAATTAAATGAGAAAGATTGAAGAAAAAAGAAAAAGTTGATTCGAAATTTCATAATTTCGGATGTTACAAAAGTGGTATCAGAGCAAGGTTTGCCTAGTACGTATCGGTGTAAGTAAGTTGTAATTGATTTACATCCCACACTGCTGTGCATAGTCTGAATATATATTGTGAAAGTTAGTTAGAAAATGGAGCAAAAAGTCGATCGATAGGGGAGTAATGATGGTTGATGGAAAGATATGAGTGGACCATGAATGATAGTTATGGATGTTAGGGAAGCAATATGAAAATGAGTATGAATAATTGAGAATGATTAAAGTAATTAGGCTTGGATCGAATGATTGAAAGTCATTAATGGGTTCTATTTGATTGGGGATGATAGAGTGATCTTAGTGAAGTTGAATGACATAGATAGAAATGAGAATTACTGGTGGATGTTACAGAGATTATATGGAAATATGGATACAAACAGATGAGGTTGGTATTAAGTGACTGGAAAAGATTGATTGGAGGGTGTTTTATCTAAGGATAACAGAATGATCATATATGATATAATTGATGTGGAATATTATGGAAATAGATACTGAATGATCAGAAATAATTAATGTTAATAAATGGAATCAGATTGAGTAAGAGTGATCAAAAGTGATTGATGGTTTCTGAGTAATTGGAGATAATAAAAGGATTTTATGAAAAATGACTGATTTGGAAATCGATATGAATCAACAAAGGCAAGTGAATTGATAGAAAATGGTGTAAACATGTTATGAGAATATTGATATGAATGAGCGCTATGATTGACTGCAACGAGTAGTTGTGGAAATGATAAGTCTTCGGGTACTGAATTGTCAGAGTACTTGAATCGAATTTGGAGGACCAAATTCCTTAAAGGTGGGGAGAATGTGAGAACCTCAATTTTCTAATAATCGATATAAGCTACATAGTATAGGAATTTAAAAAGAAAATATTAATTGTTAAAATATTTAATAAAGGGTCCGTTCGATAAGGTTCAGAGAAGTATTCGGTGAGGGCTCCACCAAGATTTTCTCTGTCCAGATCGAAATGAGATCCTGGAATGATGATATTAGACAATAAAATTAGTGTAATTTTAAGTACAAAATTTTAGAATTAAAGTAAATAGTGAATAAAAGTAGATTTTGAAATTTAAATTGAAAAGGAATATAATTTATGGTAATTATATTTTAGTAATATGTAATAAGAAATAAAATAAATTAATTATAGAGATGAATAAAATAGAGAAAAAAAAAAAACAATGATGAACAACGCAGCAAGCTTCTCGTGAAAGCTTGCTGCACTGTAAATTAAAACAGAAAAGAAAGGGGCAAAGGAGAGAAAAGAGGGGAAAATCTAGATTTCTAAGTGGCTGATTTTTATTGGATGTAATATTAAATAAAGAAAATTTGGTCTTCATCAGCCACAGATAAACCGACTTTCTTCTTCAGTGTTCTGCTACACGTTTTGCTCAAATTCTTCCCAAGTTCCTTTTACGTTTTCATGACAAAAAATCCATCTTTTCATCCTTCAATCATCTAATCTCCTTCACAAAACACCTTTCTCACATCAAGATCACCTCAAATTGGAATTAGAGTGCTGAATAGAAGAAAAATCATATGGGTTTTGGAGAAGTTGACGTGAAGGAATCAGTGCTGGTTGGGAGTGAAATATCTCGGTTATGGCAGGAAGATATGAATTGGTGAGTTTTCAATTGTTTCTAGCTATGTTCTTTCATTCGCTTATGAATGGATGATGTAAATTAAGTATTTAATTGAAACAAATTAAAGAGCAAAGGAAACAGAGAGGTTCGGCTAGGGAGGGGGATTTATGGAGTTATTGTGATTTTAATAATTGTTTGAGTAGGAATTAGTTTTAGTTGATAAATGGAACTTGGATGAGAATTGGGATTAAATAATAGGTTGCAGGAATTAGCAAAACGGCGTGAACAGGGGGCTAATTGGCCATGAATTGGATTGGATAATTATGGTTTGAATTGATGAATTTAAAGTGTTTACTGAAATTTCTAAGTGAAGTAGATAAAAAAAATTTATAAGTGAGATTGAATGAATGATAAATTGAAAGCAACAGAGTGGGGTGAATGATGAGCAATATTGGCTATAGCATGAGCTGCACGATGACGATGAGCAGTTTTACTTAAGAATGGCATTGATGAACTTCCCAAATGAGTAAAAATAAGTATGAGACAAAAGCTAAGAAGAAGAAGAACGAAAAACAATAAAGAAACAGGAGCTGACCATGAAGATGGAACAACATAAAGGAAGCTGTCGGTCTTGTAAGGAAAAATGTGGGCAGCCGACAACTTCAGGGAAAAATAAAAAGGAAAGAAAAGAAAACAGCAAAAGAAAAGAAGAGAAATAAAAGCTGACCAAGAAAAAAAATAGCCATGAGATTAAATGAATTAAAAAGCTTAGACTTATAGGCTGTTAGATGATCAGTCATAGGGGTTTTTAAACATTGAAAATTTATGTTGTTGACGTGAATAAGGAGTAAGCATGATTAAGTACTTAAATTTAATTAAGATCTCCCATCATATTTAACCACAATAGGAATTCTATAATATTTTTACGAGTAGTGACAATTAAAAATAAAAGTTTAGGATGGAAAAGTGAATTATACAAATTGAGCAGTGAATATTGATTTTTATCAAATGTTATCTTGCAGCTTATAATTTGGAGAAATAAGAGGCTTAGTGGTGCAAGTTGAAAGATTATTCCACATTGCTATTGAGGTAAGGAATAGTATATGGAAGTAGTGTAGGAAATACTGTGCATGCATGTGGGAAATTTGGGTGATTTAGAAATTATAAATCGAAATTTATGAAAGGGGTTAGGATAGATATTTACCGAAAGTTTACCGAAAAGTATAGGAAATTTCTCTTTATTATTTACACGCCCAGTATCTTAAATAAATAGTATTTTTATATAGTTTGAATATTTGAATACGTGAAATGATGATAATATGTTTTATGAATTTTATGAGGTTTATTTAGAATATATAAAGTGTTGATTGATTTACATGATTAGAAATCGATTGAAATAGTTTACATGAAAATTGATTTACTGTGATTTTAAGATATATGAAAATGATTTTATAAGAGTGTTAGCTCCTTGTGGATTCATGCATACAGATTGATGATTAGGGCTGGGAGACCGTAGCTAAGTCCCCAGTACCTTCCCCTTTATCCGATCACAGTTGTCACTGACGAGTGTACACTGTAGATCTTCGACAATGGCCATTGTTACAGGTAGGAACGGCTTAGGGCTGGATGCCTGGCCCCACGTGGGTACGCCTAATCCTATATAGGTCCCTGTAGGGATATAGTTTGTGTATGAGTTTCTTGGATGCTCACACTCCATTGTTTTACACAATATACGAAATGATTGATTTACAGACAGATGACAGATTTGATTGAAATGATTTGAAAAGTGAACCGTGAAAGAATATATGAACAGTATATGAACAGTGAATGAATTAAAGATGGATTATTTTAAATGATTTGAACAGTGAATATTTATATGAACAATATATGTTTTAAAAGAGTTTTCAATAAATGTTTACATGCTCCCGTATGCATTATTTTATTTATAAAAATTAAATTTATGATTTTTACTGCATATAGTGGCATAGTACCACTCTTTTATATGCTTTTTCTTACTGGGCTTTCCCCAAAGCTCACCCCCTTACTCACCATTCCAGATAGTTCATCCGTACGCGTGCTTACCGAAGTTACAAGGTAGTGGAAGAGATCACTAAAAGTCATATGTCAGGAGTACAGGTACATGTGAAACTTTTATATTTATATTCAGACTAATAAATGCACAGCAGACGTATTTGTAAGTGGAATGAAATCAGTGTAATGCTCAAAATATATATATACATGATCTAGTGGGATGTAAATTATATTGAATTATTATAAATAGAATTATAAATACTATATCTTAGTTTTGTTATAGAATCGAACTTACATCGACACCGAATGCAAATCAATTGATATCGAATAATTAAATGAGAAAGATTGAAGAAAAAAGAAAAAGTTGATTCGAAATTTCATAATTTCGGATGTTACACCAACCGAGACTCCACCTAGATAGCCAACCAAATTTTTTTTCTATCTTTTCTTTGTTGTCTGTTGACCAAGCCGTGAGCCCTCTTTCTTTTCTGTTTCCTACGTTGGCTTCCATTTGGTCTTTACATTATGATCATATCTATTATATCTTAGATTGCCAAAAGTCTAGTGTTCACATGTATAAAGTCAAGAAAATTAACCTTTATTTCTCTCATTTGATTCTCCAAGTCAAGCTATTTAATCTTCTTTGTTTCTTCATGCCGCACCATTTTTTTCTGATTTATCCAAATCAGAATTTTCCAACATTCATTTAATTATTTATTTCATCCTTTATGTAATAATTTCCATACTTATATATATTTTATCTAGGATTAAAATTTTTCTATGTGAGAAACACTATTCTTATATATTTAATTCCTCAAAATATTATCAATAATTTCTTTATTGATAATTTGTTCATATAAATGTACAACTATAGTATAAGAAAATGAGATCTCACACTATTGGGTCGCACACTTAGAACGGATCAATGAGGAGCTTAATTAATCCTATTCTGAATTGGATTAAGGATATGTCTAATCCTATTCTGACTTGGATTAAGGATATAGTTAATCCTATTCTATGTAGGATTAGAGTTCTGTTTGGCAGTAAATTTTAGGGTAAAATTTACTGCCTATAAAAGGATGTTTTCTGAAACATAGCCGCACAACAATTAGAAAACAGAAAAAAGTATTCTTTTAATCGAAGCTAGCAGTTCGGTTAAAAGAATCAAAAACGCTCCTTAAGGCATCTGATCGTGAGACGTTCAAAGTCGTGAGATCCGTTCGTGTGGATACCATAGAGGCAGGAACGAAAAGTTGCTGCTTGTGATTCGACCAAAGACAGAAAAAGCAGAGAAAACGTTAGGTAAAATCTCGAAACCCTAATCAGGCAACCCTCCGAATCGATCCTGGTGGAGGCCGAATGATTTAAATTCCGCTGCATGTTTGTTTCGGTCTCCTTCATGTTTTCCATGATGATTTAAAAAAAGTATACGATGGGTGTTTGCATATGCTACTTTAAAGAAGCACATGATTTACTTGATTTATAAGCATATGCTATTATGAACTTTCTATATTTGATGAAAGTACATGAATATGCTTTATAATGATTTTACATGACATTATAGAGCCAAGTAGGAAAAATGCATATAGAGGCATAGTACGCTCTTTTACATATTTTTCTTACTGAGCGTAAACTCACCCTTTTACGACCATTTTTCCTACAGATTGCATGAAGTGAGCCTCGCTCCGATTAGAGGAGCCTGATTTTGAAAGATCGCAGTGTACCTTCTTGATACGCTTCCCGGTTAGCATAGAAGGTATACTTATATGTTTATGTATAGTTAATTGTAATTCAGCTACAGTACAGTAAAAGTAGCAATTATGTTTATAAGATGTTGGGGATGTAAGTTAAGACGATGTGTAAGATCCTGTGGAATGGAATGATATTTATATATATCATTTTATGTTTATGGACAGTAAATAAATTTGTATGAGCTATAAGAAAATTAGCTTAAGGGTAAGGAATGATTGGCACTGATGAACTAAATCAAATGATGTTGTATAAGATGTGAAAAGAAAAAGTTAGATGATAAGATGGAGTGACGGGGACGTCACATATAGCTTGGAAGAGAATATCGAGGTTGTAATTTGGATGGTTGAACGATTGAATTGTGGAATTATCGACGTAGCAATGATTTTAGAATTAATTGATTTCGATTCTTCATGTTGGAGTAGTTTTCGAACGTGATAACACAGACATTGCGAGAGGTCAAAGGATTTTATTATATTATATCGTTTTTCCGAATATACATGATAGGATGATATTTTGTGAATTTTATATGTGCTAATATATTTTCTTTATTGATGTTTTATGCATGAAAGAGCTTACTAATGTTTATTTTATGCTTTAGGTATTAAATATCAAAGTTGGAATAAAAAGAAGCTAAAAAGAACAAAGTGCAGATTTTTCTGTCTAGCTTGAAAGATTGACGTTTTTGACCAACATAACGACCTGATCTCAAGATGTTGCCTTCATGGAAGTTGTAGAGGACTTCGCAAGGTTTCCAGAATATACAAGATCGCAAAAATTAGAGTTTGTTTGATGGGTCAAACGTCTGGACAAAATCAATACGAAATTCTGGGCAGAAAAACGAGATTGAGAAGAAATTTCAACAAAGCAAGTTCAAGACCAGATTTTGTTGAGACAAAATAATTTCTTAATTTTATTTTGTCTTAGATCTGTAATTAATTAATAAAAATAGGCCTTAGGAATTTTACTTAAAAAATAATTGTAAAAGATGATGAGATAAAGGTAAGAGTTTGACTAGTCAAATTACTTGTTTCCCAATTAAACTCTTATCTGAATCCCACATTGCTTAGGAAAGTCTTTTAAACTCTTCCTTAGGCCTATATAAAGAGCACAAGGTTCTCATAAACAGCATCCCTCACATCCCTCACATCCCACACATCCTTCTTCTCTTTTAGTCTTGTAGGATTTTCCTTAGGATTTTTAGTAAAAATTTTATTTTTCTTTATTTTTTGTTTAGTTGCTGATTTCTATATTAAGTTTAGCAAAAATATTTTATTTTTCTTTTCTTTCTTATACTTACTGATTTATTATTTTTATTATTATTATTATTATTATTATTATTATTATTATTATTATTATTATTATTATTATTATTATTATTATGATTATAATTATTATTATTTTAACAATTTCTTTCTTGATTTTTTTTAGACTTTGTGATTTCTTGTTTTGTTAGAATCTTATTAGATCATAATCTTGATTATAGATTTCTTGTTTGATATTATTAAAAATTGATAGTTTAATTGTTTATTGCATGATAATTGTCTCCATTATAATATTAATCTTTAATTTTATGATCTTGAATATGACTAGATAATAGTTTTCTTTTTCAGTTATGAGGTAAATTGATTATTCTTGGGAAAAGCATGTTGTGAGATTCTTGAACCTATAATACAATTGTTGATTAAATATCCAAGATTCTCTTAGCACATTATAATGATTGTTTGTTTGATTAGATAGGGTGCACACTATTTAGTTAAATTAAATAATCTACCGCCAGATTAAAAACATAAGTTCGTAATTGCTTGTGGAGTTAATCACTAAGGATGGAGGAGAATTAAGGTTTAGATTAAATGAACCGAGCTTATGTGTTTGTTATCTAATGTCAACCCATATATTTCTTGTTGTTAATGCTGCTACAACTTATATCTAGAGAGCTTGTTCTAGGTAGGTTAAGTAGTTAGAGATTAGTTAAAGAGCTTGTTTTAACTAAAGACTCAGTAAGGAAAGATGGTGTAACAGAGCTTGTTGTTATGCTACGGTTGACAGTAATATTTTGTAATCAATGATCAACATCAAAATCCAAGAATGATTAATTGCCTCATAACTAAAACTTTTTGTTAATTGTTTTTGATATTTAATAATTCTTGTTTTCTCTATTTTAGGCATAGCTTATAAAACCCCAAAATTTTCTTCTTCTTTCCCTCAACCTTAAAATTAGATTTTTAATTTAATAATTAACTCAAATAATTCAGTCTCTGTAGGTTCAACCCTTACTCTGCTATCTACATAGTAGAGTTAGGAAGTTTTATTTTTGGTGACTAACGACACTCATCAAATTTTGGTGCCGTTGCCGAGGACTGAAATTTGTTTAGGTTAATTATTTTTATTTAAAGTCTAATTTTTTTCTTTTCCTTTTCTTTTCTTTTTCAGGGATTGCTTGTCTGACAAGGATTCTAGTCACAAACTTTAAAAGATTAGGGACTATATACAAGCAACCCAAAGCGCGGTGCCTCAAATACCACAACATCCAACATCGCTACCACCCAAGACGAGAAGTAAGAGGCCTCCATGGAGCAAGCTTATGAACCACACTATAATTATGACCCATATTATAATTATGAACCACATTACGATACTACAATCAAGGATGGTGGGATCATTCTAATTTTAGTTATGGGAATCAATATGAGGTTTACAATGCGCCATTCCAAGATACATATCAAGCTCCACCTCAAGACTTAGGTATCCTCCACGTCAAGAGTCAGGTATGTCTCTTGAGGATATTGTTAAGACTCTTGAAATTAAAACTTTACAATTTTCACAAGAGGCTGATGTTTATATTAAGAATATTGAGCACCATGTGAGTCAAATAATGAATTCTTTAAGTAACATTGAAGCTATGACCTTTCAACCTGTGGAGAATCCAAGAGATAATGTTACTAACATCACCTTGAAAAGTGAAAGGGAAATTGAATCCAAGGAAAGTGCACATGAAGATGTCGATGACTTTATAGAAAGGGAGGATGAAACCAATTTCAATATTAAAGGTGGAGTTGTTGACATGCACATTGTAAAAGGGAGAGAGAATTTCGACAACTTTATAAAGCACTATGAGGATGTTGAAATTAAGGAATCCAAAGCTAAGGTAAGTGATAAACAAATTCCTTTTAATGCTTCTACTTACCCTCCTTTTCCCGGTAGGTTTGCAAGAGCTACAAATGAAGAGCAAGACAAGAAGACATTGAAGACATTTAGGAAAATGGAAGTCAATATTCCTCTCCTTGCTGAAATTAATGATCAAGTGCTTTGCGATGCCAAGTTTTTAAGGGAACTATGCACACCCAAGAGGAAATTAAAAGGTGATGAAAGCAAGTTCTTATAGATGAGCTAGAAATAGCCACGAGCAAAAATCTTGAGAAGGAGGAACTTGAGAAACCGATAAGAAAATTGAGGTCTAGGATTGGCTGATGGAAGCTGGAGCAGTCGAGCTAACGACATTAAACAAAAGCGCTCCTTGGGAGGCAACCCAAAGATGTAAAAAGAGGGAGTATTTCTTTCCTTTACTTGTATTACCATTTAATTTTTGAGTTTTTATTGTTCTTCTTTGCATGCTAGACTTACTTTGAGGACAAAGTAAGATTTAAGTGTGGGGGGGAATATTGGTTTATGAGTCTATGTGGCGAAATAACATCACCCACTATGGCTCTCACACCGAGCTGAACTGGGGGGTCGCCCACAAAATATTTCTTTTTTAAAACAAATAAGGGATCGCCAACTATTGGCTCGCCCAAAATTATATCAAAGGGGTCGCCTATCTATGGCTTGCCCGGATTTTATTAAAACAGGGGTCGCCTTTCTTTGGCTTGCCCAAAAAACAATATAGAGGTCGGCTTTATAGCTCGCCCAAATCATGGTCTGTGAAAACAGTTTATCAAACTAATGCATGTCTCAAACCAAATCATTTTCTCAATATTTTTATAACATTTTACTCCACAGGACATGCATTTTACTTCCCATACTACTCCCTTACTTGGTCTTACGAAACCGTGCTTCTCGGTTACGTCTACCGAAATCGTACTTCTCAGTCGCAAAATAATTGTATCAACTCATTAGCTTAATTATCCTTGTATCTTTAAGCTATGATTCATATCAAACTATAAGTAAGTCCCACAGCTAAAATGGCTATTCTTCATGCCATTCTATCTTACTTTATAACTCTAAAGTGAGATCCTCGCCTACTTGGACAAGTACTTTCAACTTGGCGAGTTCTTTATTTCCTACTCGCCTCATTGGCAATCACTAACGTTCCACATGGGCAATCACAATAGTCACCATTCTCGCTCTTTTGGGCGATCATACCACAGTCCATTTAGGCGATCCTATGCCCTCACCTATTCTCACTCTTTTGGTGATCATCAAGTCCATACATTTTGGGCGATCATAAGCCCTCGTCCATTCGGGCGATCATTCTGATTTTTCAAAAAGTTGGCGAACATGTATATCGTCGTTTCATGCATTTCATTAAGCTCGCCTCATCCTTTAGGTGAGTATCCTAATTTCTTTGCTTGCCTATTTGGCGAGCAGTTGGATAATCACGTTCGCCCATCATGTTTCATCTACTCACGTTACATATGCATAACACAGCAGTTTATGTTCAGCCATTAACGTCCCCAACTAGTAAGAAATTCAGCCATGTTAACTTGCTACATACTTTCATGCCAAGTAATATACCTACACATCTCCTACTTAGCATATCATCATTATAAACCAAGGATTAAATACATACAACATTGGCCGGAAATTCTTTTACCTTTGTTTAATCGAGCTAACACAGCTTAAAGTTGTTGTTGTTTCCTCCCTCGTCAGTCCTTCATTTCTTGGTTTCTTGGATGGTTTAATGGTGAAGGAAAGGTGTATAAAGGAGTGTTAAGTGATTTGATAGCAAGAAGGTGAAATCTTGCAACTTAAACGTAAATAGGCGAGCAAAACAAAGCAGAATTTAGCAGCAACAGCGTCGGGCATGAAGAGGAAATATGCTGGAGTTCTTGGTTTCACTTAGTAAGATATATATATTCTATCATCAAAGCCTCGTATCTTCTTATCATTTTCTTCTTCATTACGTTGTCTGATGGTTCACTAAATGGTGAAGAAAATAGCAGCCAAAAGGTAAGTGGCGGGGTGAACATTTTTCTGCTCCCATTAAATGGCGAAGAAAACCGCAGCAAATAAGAACGACGTGCAGTGATTTTGTCCATCCCTTTTTTCTTGACTTATTTGCACATTTGTCTTATTCCTCGTCCAATTAAAACACATCTCATATTGACTTAACATTTCTCTCTTCTCATTTCATCCAACACAGCCGACTTTCTCTCAAATCAAAAGTGGCGTGTAGCAGCAATTTTCTATTACCCATTGACTTATTCTTCATCCCTTTTTACATACATCTCCACCAATCAAAATAATTTACATGTAATATAAGTAATCCCTTTCTCTTATGATTATATTTATTGATATTTTATGTCATAAAATAATGCTTCTAGTCTAAATTTTCTGATTTCCTTTTCTTCCTTCATTCCATACTTTTAATTCATCATTCCATATTTAAACTTCGTTAAATAATTTACAATTATGGTGTACAGTGTAATAAATTTGGGTCTCACATTTCTCCCCACCTTAAGAAATTTGGTCCTCCAAATTTAACCCGGACCTATCACTGGAAGAGCTCCGGATATTTTTCACGCATAAGGCTCTCCAACTCCCAAGTAGCCTCTTCCTCAGTATGATACTGCCAGAGCACCTTAACCAAAGGAATCGTCTTGGATCACTATACCTTATCCTTCCTACCCAAGATCCTTACAAATTTCTCAACGTAACTCATGTCCTCTCTGATCTCCAGTGGCTCATGTCAAATTACGTGAGAAAGATCTAGATGGTGCTTTCTCAGTATTGAGATGTGGAATACATTATGCACTCCTGACAGCTCTGGTGATAGTGCTAACTGATAGGCCACATCTCCTACGTGATTTAAGGTCTCGACAGATCTAATATGTCAAGGACTCAGCTTTCCTTTCTTATTGGATTTCATTTGGTCTTTAAGGGGTAAGACCTTTAAAAATATATTTTCACTCGTACCTTTTGAGAATATGCTCGACCACATAGAGAACTAAGAACTTACAGTTTCCCACTTTTTCCCATGCTATCGTGGATCTATATCATCTGCTATATATAGTTTCGTAAGGTGCCATACCGATATTCACCTATTAGCCATTACTATAAGTAATCTTTGCCAGGGGTAGATGATCGTCCCAGAAGCCTTTAACATCAAATGCACACGCTCACACATATCCTTGAGCATCTATATCATATGCTTGGACTGTCTGTTAGTCTGCGGATAAAACACTGTGCTAAACTCAGTTGGGATCCTATGGCCTCCAGAAATCTCTCTCATAATGAGACGTGAGGCAGGACTCCCTGTTAAATGTGATGCTCCCTAGAACACCATATACCCTCATTATTTTTCTAACATATTAATCGGCCCAGGCACTAATTAGATTAGTGAATTCCATAGCCAAGAAATTAGCAGACTTAGCCAATCTATCCACAATTATCCAGATAGCATTATACCCTTTTATGGGTAATTCAATTTTCACTTTGTTTAGGAAGTACCACCAATATAGGTATTTTTTTTCCTTATAACATTTTTATCTTTTAGTTAATCTCGTCTCTAAGATGAGACTGCTAGTATCTCTTTATGCTCCAAATTTTCTTTAAGAGCCCCGCCTGTCTCTTCAGGCCATCGACGATCATCCCCTTGGCGCTCTCCCGCACCCCAAAATTCTAGCACTAGAAAGAATGCCTATTTATATCTATATGGCAGTATGAGTTGGCTCCACTACTTTTTTATGGTTCTAATGGTGTTCTTTTTCCTTTTCTTTTTTGATTACAAATAAATACCGAATTAGAAATAAATAATGTTACAATTTATATGTTAGTTCATCTTTAGGAGAACACGGAATATAGCTCCAATTCTAAAATTTGATCCATTTCGTTATTGTTTTTGTCCATTCCTTTGATATTCTTTTAGTGTTTTCCAATGGTCATCTATGGGTTTTGGCTTTCATGGCAATTGATGTTGTTCCTAGTTTCTGAGGAGGATGCAAGAAGTAAATCTAGGTATTAATCAAATATTGGATATTGATATAGGTGGTGTCATGATATTGGTCGGGAGCAAGCTACCAACAGACCACTTTTGAAAATAGTTTTTCAGGTACTCTAGTGTGGTACCTACTTTTGTCCCTTGGATATCTATTTTGTTTATTGTGCTTGATAGTCTTGATTATGTTTTTATCTAGGTTATGACGCGATTATTTAGTCCCCGAAAAATAACACTGCTATTTGTTATACGTGATAAAACAAAGGTCTGGATTAATGCCTTTACATTTTCTTCTAACCTAATTTCTGATACTTTCTAGCGTTGTGCTAAAACATTTGAGATATACTTTTTTATAACTGTTTCTGTAGACTCCTCTTGAATATTTGGAGTCTATCCTAAGGGAAGATATTCAAAAGGTAATATTATGTATAGATTTATTTATTTATCTCTTTTTCCCCCACTTTCTCTCTCTTTCCCTCTTACTCTCTGCCTGTTATTTTTCTTTTTAATTTTAATTGTCGAGGATTACCACAGATATGGAATGCAGTTAGGAAACCTGACTCCCATAAAGATATAACCCTTAGTGAGTTCTTTAATGTAAGAGGATATCTATTTTTCCCTTTTTCCTTATCACTTTGTGTATTTTACTTGCAAGTTACTACATAGTTTAAACATTGTTTCATATTTGAAATTTGACATGAAGGTGGAGGTCACTGCTCTATCAAGCTTTGAAGAAGAAGAAGAGCTATTTAAAGAGCAGGTAGTCTTTCAGTCTCTAGTTAATGAAGTTTTGTCATGGTTCAAATTTGCTACAATTAACTTTAGAGATGATTGTTAAGGCTTTTCATGTTACTTTGTTAGGTTTATATATGATGTATCGACATGTATAGTTTCTTTCAGTGTAGTGACAGTATATAGAGATTATACACTATCAGAGCATCATACATAAACCCTACTTTGTTTAACCAAATAGTTGGGCTTTGGGTATTAAGATACTTTTTTTTTTCTTTCGGTACATTGAAGAAGGCATGAAGAGGAGGGAGAGGGAGGGGGAGTGAGTAGAATCCTGGACCTTGATGCCAAACTAGCTTTAATTTAAATTAAATAAAAAAGGGTTTTAAAGCCTTACAATTTATCTAATATTACCTTGATGCCAAACTAGCTTTAATTTAAATTAAATAAAAAAGGGTTTTAAAGCCTTACAATTTATCTAATATTTTCTTATAAAGGTTGCTCAACTAAGGCAACGTTATTTCAATTCTCTTTCTTTGGGAGGACTTGCTAGTGATAGACAAGGTGTTGTCTCTGCCTCTGGATTCTCTCTTAGCACACAACAAATATGGAAAGTTTTAAAAGAGAACAAGGATCTAGATCTTCCTGCTCACAAGGTTTTCTCTTCATCCCTATCATCTTATCTAAATTATAACATGTCTTTGTTTATAGTACAAGTAATTGTCATTCCACCATGTTCATTAGGTAATGGTTGCCACAGTTCGTTGTGATGAGATTGCAAATGAGAAGCTTCATCACTTATCCTCTGATAAGGTACTTTTGCAACTATCTTTCTCTTACGTCTTACTTTGGCTGATTGAATGCTTTTTTTTAGTTATGGTGTTAGTAAATTTTGTGTAGGATTGGTTAGCATTGGAAGAAGCTGTTCAGTGTGGGCTAGTATTTGGATTTGGGAGAAAGCTGAGCTCTATCCTAGAAACCTACTTTTCAGAGTATGTTTATGCCTATGTCTAGTATGCTGAGTAATGTGTTGTTGTTTGATGTAACTTTATCTCAATTTTTGAATTGTATGTAAAAGGATACTGTTTGATCTGAAAATAGACTTGTAGTAAAGACTTTAAGTTACCAGCTTTTATAACTTGAAAGGTTCGTTCACTCCTCACTTCTATGGGTAGTTCCTAGTTGTTTATTATATTAATGGTTTTGTAAATTCATAATGCATGTTGAGCTAGTTTTTTAATTTCTACAAGCCATAATCTTTCTTCTAAACGTCAAATTCTTTCGCCATAGATATGATGCAGAGGCATTATACTTTGATGAAGGTGTAAGAAATGCAAAACGAAAACAACTGGAGTCAAAAGCTTTAGATGTAAGTATATAATATGTTCTTCTATCATTATGATATTTTGTTTCAAAAAGTTGATTGTATACCTGGCATTCAAGCTTTTAGTATTTAATTTTAAGTAGTTTGTAGCATTCACTAATATTTTTGGGTTGTTAATAGAGGTGCTTGAAGCTATCTTGATCTAGGCAGGCAGTTGTAGATAGATTTCTTAACACCATCCATCATGAATTTACTGCATTTCTTAACTATGAATGGTGTATCAATTTACAAAACTATAACCAGTTTTCTATTTGAAACATGATGGTGTGATTTGCTCAATATCTATCATTTTATATTTGTCACTTCTTTTTGGCTATGGCAATTATGCTTGTGGTTTCATTTAAATCTTTCTATGATATTTTTTTAGAGGCAATTATATTTTAATTTGGCAAAGGAATTTTAAACTCCCCTTGATAGTGAATTAAATAATTTGGCAACTAAACCATGCGTTTATAGTAAAATTTCAAAGAACAATAGAAAGTGAGACTCAAAGTATTATAAGGCCTATTGCTATAGTCGTGACTTATGATAGTATAGTACTAGTGAGTATAATTTTTTAAAACTTTTGACATATGCATTAATGAAACATAATATTGTCATGAGAAAGAAGTGAATAAGAATTTTCCAAATGTGTCTTTGTATTAGCTTTTGGATTGTTGTCATATGTGTAGGGTTTTCTAATGGTTTATTGTATGTGTCATAAAAGTAAGCTTATTGGATATTTTGTTATTATTCAAAATCTTCCTTCTTTTATTGAGGCACTCTCTTGAATTGTGCAGTTTGTGCATCCTGCTTATCTTAACTTGTTGGGACATTTATGCTTCAAATCTCTTGAAGATTTCATGTCTAGATTGGAACAAAAGCTGAATAATGGAGAAGGATTTGCAGCTTCAGTTCATACATGTACTAAGTCTTGTATGCTTGAATTTGACCAAGGATGTGCTGGTAATATAATAAATTCTTGTCATACACTTGTACCCTAATGAAGAATGCAAAGCAAGTCTAAATTTTTATTATAATAACAATATTATTGTTTAGTTTTATGCTCAACTTGTTTATCTGCTTCAACAGTCTATTTTCTCCTCTTACAGATGCTGCCATCAGACATGCTAATTGGGATGCTTCTAGCATAAGAGAAAAACTTCGTTGTGATGTTGATGCCAACACATCATCTATTCAAAATGCAAAATTGTCAGAATTAATGTTTAGTTATGAGGTAATTTTATTTATTATTTTAATATTTTATGGTCGTTTTTCATTTATGGATATTCCTTAAATTGTGCACCATTGTTTTATTAAATTAAACAAAATGTTGAATCTTTTTGTTACTTAGAGCCAACTTAGTCAATCACTATCTGAATCATTGGAGTCTCTATTTGATGTTGTTGGAAGAGACACCTGGGCTTCAATTAGAAAGCTTCTTGCATGTGAGACTGAGATTGCTATATCAAAGTTTTCAACTGCTATTTCTAGTTTTGAGTTAGACCAACCAATAGTAAAGAAAATGTTGGAAGAGTTAAGGGATTATGCAAGAAATGTGGTGGAGAAGAAAGCAAGAGAAGAAGCACGAAAAGTTCTAATCGGCATGAAGGATAGGTAAAGAACCTTAATTTTTATATTCTTTATTACTGCTATTATTGGTTAGAATAATTTGTTATACTTATTACTTGATTACATGTATCAGGTTCACAACTGTCTTCAGTTATGACAATGATTCAATGCCAAGAGTTTGGACCGAAAAAGAAGACATTAAGACAATTACTAAGGAAGCTCATACTGCAGTAATTTTCTAGATTATTTCTTGAGTGAAACTTTAACACATCACCAACATAGAATGTTACAACAATATAAGAGACTTTTAACTGTTGTTCTCTTTGCAGTCTCTAAGGTTGTTATCTTTTGTTGCTGCTATTCGATTAGATGAGAAACCGGATAAAATCGAAAACATACTATTTTCATCCTTATTGGAAGGAACTACGACTGTTGCATCTTCACAAGAGCAAAGCATAGCTACTTCATTAGACCCTCTTGCCTCTAGCACATGGGAAGAGGTAATGGTTTGGGTTGGTTGGTTTTGTGATATTATGAGTGCTCTTTTTCTAAGTGAAGTTCCTAATTTAGAAGTCACATATGAATTAGGTTTCTCCAAAGGATACCCTGATTACACCAGTGCAATGCAAGTCATTGTGGAGACAGTTCAATGAAGATACCAAAGATATAATTAAAAATGCTATTAAAGCACAGGTACCTTATCTAAGGTTCCAAATGGTTGCTACTCATGCCACTTAGGGAAGATGGCATATCAAGGAAAAACTACTTTAAGCTCTCGCTCTAATGACTTTGTTTGTTTTTATTAGGAGGATTATGAGCGCAACAAGTCTCAACCACCACCACTACCACCGCCGCGGCAATGCAATTGGTTTGATGAACTTGTTATAAGCGTATGTGTTGTGCTTTAATTGTCGATGGATTATCCCGTTTAAGGTAACTTAATCTAATCTAGCGGTCATGGTTCAACTCCTCTTTTTTATTTCTATTTTTACTGGCTATTGCACTGGCGCAATCAAGAAAATGACATGGTAGACAAGGCTTTCATTGAATTATCCTGTTCAAGATAACTTAATCTAATCTACAATCTATGGTTCATCTCATCTTTTTTGCTTTTATTTATTACTTTTATTTTTGCTGGCTGATGTACAGGCGCGAACATGGCTTTCCCTGAATTATTTCGTTCAAGGTAACTTAATCTAATATAACGTCTAAGGTTCAACTCCTCTTTCTTACTTTTATTTTTGCTAGCTGATACACATGCATGAATAAGAAATTAACCTAAGGGATCTATCGTTGAATTATCCCTTTCAAGGTAACTTAATCTAATATAGAGTCCTAGTTCATTTCCTCTTTTTTTACTTCTAATTTTGCTAACTAATGCACAAGCATGAACAATGAAGGAAATGAAAGGGTGATGCAGAGTCGCAAACAAAGAAGGAAAAAGGGGACTTCTAGCAAGAACTAAGTTGAGCTGGATTGCTAATGTCGTGACCCGAAGGTCGTGACTTACACTTGATACTTATACTTATTTTAGTTAAGAAATTTACAAACTAAGTTTTTCCATTTCATTTTACGATTTGTATTCGGTGTTAGTGTAGTCACTAAATGATAATTACTAATTTGTTCATTATACTCCAACCTTAATAGCTTAAACATAAATCCACAAGTGAATTTATTTAACTCTCCAAGACATGTAATAATCATTTTAACCCAAAATATTCCTATTTAGAAAACAAATTGAAAATATTCCCCCTTAAAATAAGAGATTTTCCCTAATTCAAAGTATCTGCAATTACGTTCTTTTCATATATCCCAGTCATAGCAATAATTTCCACAGTCCACATCAAACACTTCAAATAGACGTCATATCAACAGTCCCAATATCCACAACTATTCATCACACACATATCATGTGGCATCAAAGTATTATGACGACAATTCATTATCCTAGTTTACATCCCATCCATAGTACTATACAAAAATTACCTGAATGTAAAAACATATGCAAAAATTAATATTACCATACCAGAATATCCGAAGCAAGGCCCTCAGGAGTTGAGACACTATTCAACCATTTGGATTGTCCAAATGTGCCCTCCTAACTTGAGATCAATCTATCGGAGAAATTAATTTTGTTTAATGAGCGAGGGCTCAATAAATCATTTATATAAGTGCAGAATTACACTTATATTGTTCTAATATAAATGCATGAAACCTTTAAGTAAAGATTCTTATATCACGTTTCCTCTATAATTGTTTACCAAAACATCTCAGATCATGTCCTAAAGGACTCTAAGTGGGCAAAGGTTTCAAGGTATCGATCAAAAGGTACATTAGAGTACCTCATTATCCTTGTCCCAACACCTGTCTATCACATAGACCTTTTATCATATCAATTCAATCACTTTTCAATCCTCTTGTCCTTATACCACAGTATTTCATGCAAAAGTGAAACATATTTCAATCCAACCTCATATGGTATTAAACCATACTCATATCAATCTCATCTTATCACATCTCATATGAAATACATATTCAGACGCAATATCTATTCATGCCACTTTTCAACTTAAAATTTTACTCTATACTGTATCGAATCATATTGTTCTAATGTGGAGAAATATGATTACATGCAATATACAAGTCATGACACTTTTTCATATACATCACTTGTTCACGTACAATATAAGGTCAAGGCCTCCTTCATGCAGAAAGCATATCGTTATGTTATGATTCAATGTGCAAACTTATGCAAGCTCTATTGTATAAAATGGTTATCACTTCAAATCATATCATGTTGGCATATAATCATATATAAAGCATATACAGTCTCGAAAATCATATTACATATACTTTTAAAACATGTTCTAAAATAAAACCATACTTTAGATAGCATATTATATCAGGTTTGAGACTAGGTTGAATCCCTAACACTTTTTCAATAAAAGACTTAGTTCACTATAGTAAGTAGTGAAAAATCAAGTCATCTTCCCCTGGAAACCAACTAAGGTGCTATTATGGCAATATACCTCATGTCTCTCAGTCCCACTGATCAGGTGTGACTAAGCCCTGTCCATGACTATTGTTGGACAAGCATCTCTGGATAATTAGTAATATTCAAATAGGTGGCTTCCACTATGCTTTATTGAGTTAGGGTGCCCATAGTCTCTAAAAACATTTAAACATTTAGCTTTTCTTATCAAAAATTGTGTGAAGTATATGGAACCTCTCTTTAAGATCATTTATATACAGAAATATATATATATACATGTATACCATATAGTTTCTTTTCAAATCTAATCAATAATTCATGTTATTCATATAAACATTAAATGGATGCATTATTTTAAAATCTCAAGTTATAAACAAGGCATGCTTAAAGACAATGTAATTTAAAACATGAGTTTAGAAAAATATAACACAATGCCCATGTAATGTGTCAATTCAATATCATCTGGTATAGGACTAACCAAATGACAAGTCCTACAAGTATCATTACTCTCAAAACATATTAATGTAGCACCAATATCCAACTCAAGATTGTTACACATTTCACTTTAAATTCCTTAATTCCATATTTTCAATTTCAACATGATTGTACTTAAGAAAAATCATTTTAATTATAAATGAACTCATCAAAACCTATTCTATAAGTCATCCAATCACAAAACCAATAACGTTCAATCATTCCGTCAATTATCATTATATCATAAACATATCATTCCTTATATATCACTAATTGTAACAGTCCAAATGTACAGTAAATAACATATTTTTACACATAAATTTCGGTTGGTCACCATACAAGTAATGCCTCCATATCTTTAAAGCAAATATCACTGCAGCTAACTCTAGGTCATGAGTTGGGTAGTTCTTCTCATGGTCCTTACCATATGCAACTACCTTACCATGCTGCATTAACACACAACCCAAACCTTGTCCTGAGGCATCACTATACGCCAAAAATCCACCAGAACCACTAGGAATGGTGAGAACAGGTGTAGTCGTCAGTCTGTGCTTCAACTCTTGGAAGCTACGTTCGCAGGCATCATTCCATTCAAACTTCACATCTTTGAGCGTTAAGCGCGTCAAGGGAGCAGCTAACCTCGAGAAACCCTCTATAAATCTCCGATAATAGCCAGCTAGGCCCAAGAAACTCCTTATCTCCATAACTATTTTTGGCCTCTCTCATTGCACCACAGTCTCAATCTTCGATGGATCTACCGAAACTCCATCTTTACTGATTATGTGACCCAAAAAGGAGATTTGATCTAACCAAAACTCACACTTACTTAACTTAGCATATAATCCCCGATCCTTGAGGGTTTTCAGAACTATCCTAAAGTGCTTCTCATGCTCTTCCCAGGATTTTGAATACATCAATATGTCATCGATGAAGACAATGACAAACTGGTCCAAGTACTATTTGAACACATCATTCATCAAGTTCATGAATGTTGCGGGTGCATTTGTTAGACCAAACGGCATCACCAAAAATCATAATGGCCATACCGTGTCCTGAATGCAGTCTTAGGGATATCTTCACTCTGAATCTTCAATTGATGATATCCCGACCTCAAATCTATCTTGGAAAAGACTTGTGCACCCTTAAGTTGATCAAAGAAGTCATCAATCCTGGGAAGAGGATACTTGTTCTTGATCGTCACCTTGTTCAACCATCGATAGTTGATGCATAGCCTCATGCTGCCATCTTTCTTCCGGACAAATAGCACAGGAGCACCCCAAGGGGACATTGTGATAACCGTAAATTTTTTCATTTATTGAAAATTATAAAATATTGAAAATAAATATTGGAGAAAATAAATCAGAGGAAATAAATAAAATTTGCGAGGACGGGATATGGGTGAAAATCCCGAGAATTGAGGAAGTGAAAGAATCGAGAAATTCGTGTAAAGGAAATTAAATTTGGAAGTGAAAATAAAAATAATAAAGAGAGGAAAAAAATTAATTTTGACAAATTAAAAAATCCAAATTAAATAAGAAAAATGAGAAATGAAAATAAAGTATGTTTATATAATTTTAAATCTTACAAATGTATTTTATACAAATACATATGAATTTAAAATACTATATAGTATATTTTAATATACGTTGGTATATATATAGAAATATATACTATTTCATAAATTTAAATAATACATATGTATATAAGCATAATATTTTATGTGTATATATAATTATATAAATACATATAGAAGAAGGGTAAATGTGATTTTATATTAAAGTTTATATGTATATAGGTTGTATTATAACATTTATATAATTTGTATATGTAAATGTTATTTGTTTTAAAGTGTATAAATATACATATATAAATATACTAGATATATGTTTTGTAACATACAATATATATAATTTATATATAATATATATTGTATTACATTATATATGAAATGATAAATGTATAATATATAGTATATATTATATGTATAAAATATAATTTATAGTGTATAATATATAGTATATTGTATACTAAAAAGGGAAAGGAAATAAAACTAAAAGAGGAAAAGAAACAAAGGAAGAAAAAATCGGGAAGGACCCGACCCTTCCCAGCCAAAGGGCCGACGGTGGCGGAGCTGCCACCGCCGGCGAGGGAGGAAGGAGAAGGGCGAGACGCCCCCAGCCAAAGAAAGGAAAGAAACTGCCGGCGGTGTTAAGAAACGGAAACCAGAATCGAAGGAGAACGAAGGAAATCCGAGAGGAAAAGGAAAAATGACGGACGGCGGTGCCGGCCGATCCAGGCATCGCCACTACCATCGAAGCACCGCCAGAGGTAAAGGAAGAGGATGGATGCCACCGAAGGCGCAATGAACGGCGGAGGAGGGCCGGCGAAGAGGAAGGAGAAAACGAACCTATTCTGCCTCAATCCGCCGTCATGCTGTCGACCCAGGGCAAACGGAAGGCACCGGCAAGTTCGTCTCGCCGCCAGCCAGCTGAGGGACGCTCGAACCGCAGGAGAACCGGCTGCCGGCGAGGAACCGGCGAGGAAGGGAACTGGACCGACCTGAACCGGTCTGACCGGGAAAGGAAGAGGAAAAAAGAAAAGAAAAAGAAAAGAAAAAGGAAAAAGAAAAAGAAAAAGAAATAGAAAGGAAAAAGAAAGAAAGGAAAAGAAAAGAAGAAAAAGGAGAATTTCGGGAATTCGGAGATTCCCGGAAATTCGACAACCCGAAAATTTACGGAAATTCGGTAAGAAATTCCCGGAAATTTAATTTCAGAAAAATTTAATAAATTATGGAAAAAAATTCTAAAATTTAGAATTTTTATTTCCAGAAATTATTTTCAGCGATCGGGATAAGGAATCGAGAGAGATGGAGTGCGGGCACGATCGATAAGAGGAAGTCGCCGACCCAGAAAAAGGTAAGGGATGCATGTGCAGCACTGTAAGGATATTCAGTCTGCATATTTTAATTTGAAATATTTTATGCAAATATTTTATGAAAATTATTATGATGCATGATTGGTTGAAAATTTTGGGTTGAAGTACTGGCTGGAAATTTAAAACTGTATTTTCTGTGCAGGAGGTTAGTAAATCGGCAGCCGTTATGCTGCCGAAAATTTCAGAAAAACTTTATAAATCATATTAAATGATTTTATTTCCGAAAATCGATATTAAATCAGGAAACATGAGGAAATTACTAAATTTCATAAAACATGAATATAATGAGATGGAATTTTAAAATATTCATGTATTCGAGAATGGTGATAATGAAACCACCGAAAATTCTCGAAATAGATAAATTACACGTAATACGATGTGAAAGATGAAGTGAAATACAGTGAATATTTTTATAAATATTCACTAAAGGATTTTAACCCTTATGGTTTTAAATTGTGGAATTATATATTTATATAAATTCCATAAAGGTTTATTTTATGATGAAAACTACGATATTGGTTGGCATTCCTATCATGCTGATGCATGATATGTGATATGTTTAGTCCCGGTCGACATCTGATCCGTGATCCACCGAGGACAATATAGATTATGGTCATAGATTTGACCGGTTTATTTCTTTACCCTCCGAGGTTTATAGTATGATAAGATTGATGTCTATCTTAGACTCCATAAATGATAGGTGATATGTTAAAAAGGAAAGTGTTTTACATGATATGGAATATGTCAAACGGAAAATGTGATATATGATTGCGTGACATGTGAAAAGAGCATGTTTTATATGATATGAGAAGAAAGTCAATTGATTTATAGCATTTTTACAAAATGCTCATTTCGGTACTGACTATAGTACTGTGAGATGATTTTCATAAGACATGTGATACGAACATGTAATATGTTTTCAAAAAGGAAGAAATGATAAATCTAATATTCTTACTATGGTCTTAAATGAAATATTAGATTATAAGTACTACATGAGTTCTGATAAGATAGTGGAAGGTATATATGGCATAAAGGCCAACCCGAGTAAAGACTCAATCTTTGTACCGTGTGAGCCACCTCTAGAAGACTCAAGGGACCTAAGTGCTACATAGATTCTGTGACGTCCTCGTCACTAACCAAATAGCAACTAACTTTTACTTCAAATAACAAATAAATCGACTAGTTTATCCGATGTCAATCTTCCTTACTCTTATGCTTTAGGCATTTTTATCATAGTATAATATCCATTTTCACATGCATAAAATTTTTCATTTATAAACATGTGTCATGTACATCAGGATCTCAAATATTCAGACAACCTAATTCCCCCACATATACAAAACTGTAGTATCGTACTGTACATTAGCCGAAGTAACGGCCGACTAAATATACCTTCACGGGATAAGTAGGAAGCGTGCCTAGAAGGTATCTCAAAATTCCAAAAGATGCTCCTCTATCCGGAGTGGAATTACTTCAAGTAATCTGTATGAAAAATAGTTGTAAAGGAGTGAGTTTACGCTCAGTAAGAAACTTATGTAAAAGAGCGTACTATATCACTATATGCAATTTTCCTGTTTGGCTCTATAATGTCATGTAAAACCATTATAAAGCATATATCGTATATTTCTTTCGCAAATATCAAATACAAGTAAATTATGCTTTCAAATATTTCCACGGATCTCAAATCACGTGAAATTAATTAGGCAAATACAAATACTTTCAAATAGATGGGAGACAATTATATCCGACAGATTCATGCACCAAGTAATTCTCATCATGGATACAACAAATATATCCCGTAAGGGATAATCCAGAGAGATAATGGATACAGCAAATATATCCCGCAAGGGATAATCCAATATAAGGATCTCATGAGGATACCGCAAATATATCCCGTAAGGGATAATCCTGAGAGATATCAAATAAATGGCGTACCCACGTATGGGCCAGGGATCCTCCCCAAAGCCGAATCAAATAAAAGACTCATGGCCATTGTCTATAGCCCACAGTTTCACTAGTCAGGTGCCGTACTGCGGGTCTGAGGGCTGGACTAGAGCTCCTCAGTCAAGTACAAGTAACAAATAATGTGCATGCTCTTTCGAGAGATTCATAGTCTCCAAAACCTTATTCATATAGGTTTTAAACAAGTATGAATATCCTTTCTTAAAACAGGTTCTCAAAACCTTTCTTTCAAATAGGCAGTCGACTGGTCATATATGGCAGTCAACTGCTACACCACGTTTTGCCTTATTGAATTTCTTTCTTTTTTTGAAATTCAATTATTATATTTTTCAAAATACAAACAGGGCAGTCGACTGGTCCCAATGGCAGTCGATTGGTTTTGAAACATAATGTTTCCCGAGAATTAGTAGTCGACTGGTCCCCTTGGCAGTCAGCTGGTTTTGAAACAGAATGTTTCTGGACAAATAGCAGTCGATTGGCCCCTTGACAGTCGACTGGTTTGAAACAGAATGGTTTATGGAAAAATGGCAGTCGACTGGCTTACATAGCAGTCGACTGGTTTGAGTCGATTTTCGAAAAACGGCGTTTTGGATGTCTCTAGGCAGTCGGCTGCTACTTAAGGCAGTCGGCTGCTCCTAACCTAATTGGTACTAGGAGACAAGTCCGAAAATGTCATTTTTCCTGCAAAATACAATTGATGCTTCTCTCCAAAACCATCAAAATCACATTAAAACATGCGGATATAGCCGCCTTACGTCCGTTACATAAATTCCTTACCTCAATTGAGATAAATCCACAAGCTTGGTAGCCAATCTACACTTGTCCTTTCTCACTTCTTCGAGCTGTAAACATCATGACAATTTAAATCTCAATAAATCTACTATATCCACTTCATACAATCCCTAACCATCAAAATATCAACATAAAACCATCTAACTCTCTTACCTTTGCAATTCACCAAATCTTTGGATTTCTAGATCTCCTTACTTACTTGGGTTCAACCTTTCATATTAAAGGCATAGTTTAGGCTATCGATAAGGATCGTTTTTCATTCAACGAGCTAGATGAATCGATGGTTATATGAGGGGGTTTGTCAAGGTGAGAAACTTGGACACTTAAGAGAAAAATGGAAGCAACGAGAGGGATGGGGAAGGAAGCTGTCGTATGGGAAAAGATGATGGTGAGTCATTAAGCTTCATTTAATGCATTAAATGCATTCTAATCTCCTCATCATCTCTTCTCAGCCATTGACCATCCATTGACCCTTTTGACCATTGATTGTTTGACCATCAATTGCCTTAATTCCCTTTATGTCCCATGCATCATTTATATATCAGAAAATTCATATTTCTTCCATTAATCCAAGTTGGAAAACTGTACAAGTATGGGAAAATTACAGAAAATTGGGGATTTCACATTCTCCCCACCTTAGAGAATTTGGTCCTCCAAATTCAAGTAAGGTTATGTCTTAAACAATTCCGGATATCTCTCTCTCATCAAGTTCTCTAGTTCCCAAGTAGCTTCTTCTGTCGTATGGTACTGCCAGAGAACTTTAACCAATGGAATCGTCTTTGATCTCAACACCTTATCTTTCCTATCCAAATCCGAATCGGTTTCTCCACATAACTCATGTCTTCTCGAATCTCCAAGGGTTCATATTCAATGACATGAGATGGATCCGGATTATACTTCTGAAGCATCGATACATGAAAGACATTATGCACTCCCGATAACTCCGGAGGTAGTGCCAACCTATAGGCCACATCTCCAACACGATTTAGGATCTCAAATGGTTCGATGTAGTGAGGACTTAGCTTACCTCGTCGGCCAAATCTTATGATCCCTTTGGATGGAGAGACTTTCAAAAACACATAGTCTCCAACCAAAAACTCAAGTGGCCTCCGTCGAACATCTGCATAGCTCTTTTGTCAACTCTGAGCTGTCATGAGTCTTTGACAAATCAGCTTAACATTCTCATAGGCTTGCTCGACTAAATCTGGAGCCAACAACTTGCGCTCACCCACTTCTTCCCACCCAATCGGTGATCGACACCTTCTACCATACAAAGCTTCATATGGTGCCACCTCGATACTTGCATGATAGCTATTATTATAAGCAAACTCGGCCAATGGCAGATAGTCATCCCATGAGCCTTTAAAATCCAGAGCACAAGCTCTCAGCATATCCTCGAGCGTCTGAATAGTGCGCTCAGACTGTCCATCGGTCTGCGGATGAAAAGCTGTGCTAAAATTCAACTGAGATCCCATGGCTTCCTAAAATGTTCACAAAAGTGGGAAGTAAACCTAGATGGATATATTTATCATAAGGCCTATTCCTCCTAGATGGATATCTATCCCTCGAGGCCTTCTCATCTGACTTCCGCTTCATAAGTTCTTTACCCTTATTCCTTGCTCGGAAGTCTGCCTGATGAAACTCATAGTCCTGCTCACATAGTTGAGCCTTACGGACTGCCTCTCCATAGGTAGTGATGTCCAATGGATATAGCTTAGACCTAATGGAAGGTCTCAATCCCTCCATGAATCTGTAGGTCTTATGATCCTCTCTTCTCAGTACTTCAGGATCAAATCTGTTCAGTGTAATGAACTTCGACTCATATTGGCTAACCGTCATACTTCCCTAAGTCAAGTTCAAAAACTCAACCTGTAATCTCCTCTGAGCAGTACATGGGACATATTGTTCATTAAAAGCTTCCACAAATCTATCCCATGTTACTTCAGTATGCTTAGCCTCTAATACTGTCTGAGTAGCTGCCACCATGGTTCGGCCTCATCCACCAACAAGTAGGCGGCCAATCCTACTTTTTCTTTCTTTGTACAAGCCAAGTACCCAAATGCCTTGGTGACCGCTTTCATCCAATTTTTCGTGGCTAATGGGTCACTGTCCCCCTTGAACTTTGGCGGATCCAGCTTCTTAAACTCCTTTATCAATGCCACACTGCAGTAAGCTGTAGGATCTCGCCTCTCATTAGCTGGGATTGGTGGGGGTTGTACCACCGAAGTAGGAGGTACTGTAGGGGTAACTGCCGGTGCATTAGCGGCCACGTCCAAAAATTAGCCATAAACTGGGTGAACATTGCGGCCATGTTTTCCATATGTTTCTCCATTTTAGCTAGCTTCGTATTCGGGCTATGCGGTAGAGACGGAGGAGAAGACTGTGTTGGGGGCAGTTCATCACGACCTCGTCCTCGTCCTCGCCCTCGTCCTTGTCTAGTACCCCTCCTTCGAGTACTCATTCTGTTAAGATCATGATCAAATAACATCATTTAGTATAACCTTAACCCGTTATACTACTCAAAATCAAGTAAGCTAGTACAGTACATTGGGGAATTACTCTAATTCTAACTTATTGACATCGACAAACTTCAGTCGAATCGGCTCTGATACCAAACTGTGACGTCCTCATCACTAACCAAATAGCAACTAACTTTTACTTCAAATAACAAATAAATCGACTAGTTTATCCAATGTCAATCTTCCTTACTCTTATGCTTTAGGCATTTTTATCAGAGTATAATATCCATTTTCACATGCATAAATTTTTTCATTTATAAACATGTGTCATGTACATCAGGATCTCAAATATTCAGACAACCTAATTCCCCCACATATACAAAACTGTAGTATCGTACTGTGCATTAGCCAAAGTAACAGCCGACTAAATATACCTTCACGGGATAAGTAGGAAGCGTGCCCCGAAGGTATCTCAAAATTCCAAAAGATGCTCCTCTATCCGAAGCGGAATTACTTCAAGTAATCTGTATGAAAAATAGTTGTAAAGGAGTGAGTTTACGCTCACTATAGTTGTAAAGGAGTAAGAAACTTATGTAAAAGAGCGTACTATATCACTATATGCAATTTTCTTGCTTGGCTCTATAATGTCATGTAAAACCATTATAAAGCATATATCGTATATTTCTTTCGCAAATATCAAATACAAGTAAATTATGCTTTCAAATATTTCCACGGATCTCAAATCATGTGAAATTAAATAGGCAAATACAAATAATTTCAAATAGATGGGAGACAATTATATCCGACAGATTCATGCACCAAGTATTCTTTTAATCGAAGCTAGCAATTCGATTATAAGGAATCAAAAACGCTCTTTAAGGCTTCTGATCATGAGACTTTCAAGAGTCGTGAGATCCGTTCGTGTGGATACCATAGAGGCAGGAACGAAAAGTTATTGCTTGTGACTCGACCAACGACGAAAAATCAGAGAAAACGTTAGGTAAAATCTCGAAACCCTAATCAGACAACTCTCCGAATCGATCCTGGTGGAGGCCGAATGATTTAAATTCCGTTGTGTGTTTGTTTCGGTTCCTTCATTTCGTTTGCCCTGGATCGGCGTCACGACAATGGATCGAGTCGATTTTCCTTCGATTTCTTCCGCCTCTTCGCCGGCCCTTCTCCGCCATTCACCGCGCCTCAGGTGGCCTCCATCCTCTTTCTCTCCTTTTGGCAGTGCTTTGATGGCAGTGGCGGTGCTTGGATCGACCGGCACCGCCGTCTCCTATTTTCTTTTCTCTTCCGGCTTTTTCCGTCGATTCTCCCTTCTCTTTTCGTTTTCCATTTTCCTTTCTGCCGCCGGTCGATTTCTTCCACTTCTTCCTTCGCCGGCGACGGTCTCGGCTCCCTCGTCTCTTCCTTGTTCGGCCGACAGTGGTAGGCCTCTTCGGGAGGCAAAATCGGGAGTCTTCCCGATTCTGTTTTCTGTTTTCTGTTTTTTTTTAATTATTTACTATTATATTTATAAACTACACTTTATAAATATAATATTATTCTTTTATTATATTATATAGTATTTTATACTATATATCATATAAATATATATTATATATTAATAATATAAATTTTCACTTAGTATATCTCTTTTCATATACTTTAAATTAGATAACATATATATATATATATGCTTTAATAAAATTAATATATATATTTTATATATATTTATTTATATACATAATTGTATATATATAAAAATATACACATGTATTTATTTAATATAAAATAGTATATTTATATATTTAAATATATAATCATATGAATATACTCATTTTATTCCTTATAATTTGGATCTCTTAATATCCAAATAATTTCCCATTTTCATTTCTTATTTAATTTATATTTCAATTTCTCCAAATTACTTTCCTCAACTTCATCACTGCATCAATTTCAAGAATTTTAACGATATTCCCTTTTTCGTAAATAAATTCATTTATTATTGTAATTTATCTCTTGCATTAAATTAAATTTCCAAATAATTATTATCAAAATTCTAAAATTCGCGGTTATCACATTCTCCCCACCTTAAGAAATTCGGTCCTTCGAATTTTAGTTAAGTTAAAGGTGGTAACATCCTGTATACTCATTGTTTTTTACCTTTAGATCATCTTTCAAATTATACTGCCAGTACACCTTTAACATCATAATCACCGTTTATACCACTATGTATCATCTTTCATCATATACTTATACTCCTTTAAAATTTCTTATCAATTGGGAGTTATCCATTTCCACTCCTTTTCATATCACATATGATTCATATTATTCATCATCCATCTTTCTTATTTGGTGCCAAGTCGATACATTTCGATAATTGTCATTTACCGATTTAAATCAATAGTACGTAATTGTGATAACCGTAAATTTTTCCATTTATTGGAAATTAGAAATATTGAAAATAAATATTAGAGAAATTAAATAAGACGAAATAAATATAAATTTGCGAGAAACGGGATATTGGTGAAAATCCTGAGAAATGAGGAAGTGAAGATAAAAATAATAGAGAGAGGAAAAGAATTAAATTGGATAAATTAAAATCCAAATCTAATTAAGAAAAATAAGAAAATAAATGAAATATATTTATATAATTATATATTATTATATAAATGTATTTTTATACCAATACATATGTATTCAAAATATTATATAGTATATTTTAAAATACGTTGTTATATATATAGAAATATATATATACTATTTCATAAATTCAAATAATACATATGTATATAAATATAATGTTTTATGTGTATATATAATTATGTAAATACATATAGAAGAAAAGTAAGTATGGTTTTATATTAAAGTTTATATGTATAAATATTTCATTATAACATTTATATAATTTATATATATAAATGTTACTTAATTTTAAGTATATATATAAACATACACATATATACTAGACATGTATTTTGTAATGTACAATATGTATTTTGTATATAATATATATTGTATAATATTATGTATGAAATAATGTATGTATAACATAAAATATATATTATATGTATAAAATATATTGTATAATATATAGTATATAGTAAATACTAAATATAGAAAGAAAATAAAAGACAAAAAAGGAAATGAAACAGAAAACAAAAGAGAAGGAAGAAAATCGGGGAGGAACCCCGACCCTCCCAGCCAAGGGCGACGGCGGCGGAGCTGCCACCGCCGGCGAGGGGAAAAGAAAGGCGGGACGCCACCGGCTAGAGAAGAGGAAGCTGACGCCAACGCCGGCGTGCAGAAACGGAACGGGATCGACGGAAAACAAAGCAATAGCCGGAGGAAAAGGAAAATGGCGGACGGCGGTGCCGGCCGATCCAGGCACCGCCACTGCCACCGAAGCTTCACCGGAGGGAGAGGAAGCTGATGGAGGCCACCGGAGACGCAATGGACGGCGGAGGAACGCCGGCGAAGAGGAAGAAGAAACCGAGGCAAAACCGCCTCGATCCGCCGCCGTGCCGTTGATTCGGGATGAACGGAGGTCAGATCCAAGCTCGCCGTGGCACCGGCCAGCTGAGGGATGCCCGAACCGCCGAGAACCGGCCGCCGGCGAGGAACCGGCGAGGAAAGAAGCTGAACCGGTCTGAACCGGTTTGACCGGGAAAGGAAGAAGAAAAAAGAAAAGAAAAAGAAAAGAAAAAGGAAAAAGGAAAAAGAAAAAGAAAAAGAAAAAGAAAAGAAAAGAAAGAAAGGAAAGAAAAAGAGGAAAAAGGAAGAAAAAGAGGAAAAAGGAAAATTTGGGAATTCGGAAAATTCCCGGAAATTCGACAACCCGGGATTTTACAAATTCGGTAAGAAATTTCCCAAGAATTTAATTTCAGAAAAAATTAAATAAATTATGAAAAATTCTAAAAATTAGAATTTTAATTCCAGAAATTATTTTCAGCAATCGAGATAAGGAATCGGGAGAAATGGAGCGCGGGCGCGATCGATAAGCGAAGTCGCCGACCCGGAAAAAGGTAAGGGATGCATGTGCAGCACTGTAAGGATACTCAGTCTGCATAATTTAATTTGAAATATTTTATGCAATTATTTTATGAAAATTATTATGATGCATGAATTGCTGAAAATAATTTGGGAAGAAGTACTGGCTGAAAGATTTTAAACTGTATTTTCCGTGCAGGAGGTTAGTGAATCGGCAGCCGTTATGCTGCCGAAAATTTTAGAAAAACTTTATAAAATCATATTAAATGATTTATTTCCGAATTTCGATAGTAAATCACGAGACATGAGGAAATTTCTAAATTTCTTAAAATATGAATATAATGAGATGGAACTTTAGAATATTCATGTATTCGAGAATGGTGATAATGAAATCACCGAAAATTCTCGAAATAGATAAATTCACGAATTACGAGACGAAAGATGAAGTGTGAAATATAGTAAATATTTTATGGATATTTTATCAATATTCACTAAAGGATTATAACCCTTATGGTTTTAAATCATGGAATTATATAATTATATAAATTCCATAAAGGTGTATTTTATGATGAAAAATACGGTTTTGAGACTGGTTGGTATTCTTATCATGCTGATACATGATATGTGACATGTTTAGTCCCGGTCGACACCTGATCCGTGATCCACCGAGGACAATATAGATTATGGTCATAGATTTGACCGGTTTAGTCCTTTACCCTCCAGGGTTTATAGTACGACAAGATTAACGTCTATATTAAAATCCATAAATGATAGGTGACATGTTAAAAAGGGAAATATTTTACATGACATGGAATAGGTCAAACGAAAAAGGCCATACCGAGCAGAGACTCGATGATTGAACCGTGGGAGCCACCTCTAGAGTCCTTCGGGAACTAAGTGCTACACGTGTTCCGATATTTCAGTACAGGCCATACCGAGCAGAGACTCGATGATTGAACCGTGGGAGCCACCTCTAGAGTCCTTCGGGAACTAAGTGCTACACGTGTTCCGATGTTTCAGTACAGGCCATACCGAGTAGAGACTCGATGATTGAACCGTGGGAGCCACCTCTAGAGTCCTTCGGGAACTAAGTGCTACACGTGTTCCGATGTTTCAGTACAGGCCATACCGAGTAGAGACTCGATGATTGAACCGTGGGAGCCACCTCTAGAGTCTTTCGGGAACTAAGTGCTACACGTGTTCCGATGTTAGTATGAGAAATCGTAGGATATTGTGACGATAAGTAAGTGAGTGTGATTCGTGAATTCGACAAATGTCAAAGAATGAAATAGATTTTAATAGCTTATTCTGCTTTTTAACGGACAGAACTAATTAAAAGAGTACATTAAAACATGAAATAAGTTTTAAAGAAATAAGATGATGATTTAACTAATATTCTTTTCAAGGAATATACGGATATTAATTATTCTATTTAAAGGCTTTATTTCGTAGAGGCATTATTTTGAAAGGAATATGAAAAAGATTATGAAAGATTAAAAAGGAAAAGGATTTATTAATTCAAAACAAAAAGAAAAAAAAAATTTTCTCTACAGTTGCTTCTAGGTTCCGTAAAAAGTATGGTATTCTAAAATACCTACCTTACTCCATTCGGATCCCTAGCCGACTGTAGTATCTTTCCTACATGCGAGCCTAGAGCCCATAGGAAAATGAAAAAGATTTTCAGCATATAGGAAGCTGAGTATCAAGTGAGGCATATAATTCTCTTACTGAGCCGTGGTTTTGCTCACCCCTTAATTTTCAACATCTCAGGTTTTGATGAATGTGAAATCAGTGGATTGTGGATCCTGGCTGTACACGAAGAACAATGTGTCAGACCGACTGATTATTTGAGGTATGATTATTTATTCTCTGTATTTAGACACGTCAACAGTACTACTTATCTGATTTGTTACGATAGGGGATGTGTATAATATAAACAATATTATGTAAAATTTATTAACAGTCAGTACAAGTGAAGTATCGCAGACAGCCCAACCGGTTAAGTTGTGTATAAGTAGGGTAAAAAAGGTGGTCACGGGTCGTGACAGAATTAGTGGTATCAGAGCATTGGTTGGCTGATGTCTGTGGATACTTTGGAAAGAAAAGAGTTAAACATCCCCTGTAGTACTGTGTCGTCTGAATACATAGAGAAATTAAATGATTGTAAATGGGGTAAAATGATTTAAAGGGAGTGAGAAAGTATAAACTGAGAATGTTAAAGAAGAAAATAGGCTCAGAAATTACCGAAAAATTTGTGATCCTTCAAATCTATATGAAGGCCTGTTCGGTAAGGAACAGAAATGGACTCGGTGAGGGCCCCACCAGTACTTTTCTGTCCGAACCGAACTGAGACCTGAAAGTGATGGTATAAAATAGGGGAATAAAATATCATCATTAAATAGACTTTAAGATCACCGATTGAGGGTAATTTGAAGAGAGAGAAAATTTTTAGCCAAAAATGACCAAAATACCCCTACCCCCAAAATTTTACTGGGAGTCAAAATAGATCACTAGAAGTTGGAATTGATCGATTTGACAGAGAAATTAATGTTATAAAGCTGAATTACAAGTAAATTAATCCCATTGTGGATTTTAGTGAACTTCTCTGTCGAAAATCGAATGAGATCTAACTTGCTGTAATAAGTATCAGAAAGGATACTATCAACACATAGATGATCAGTTCATTGATTTGAATGTATATTGAGGAGATAGAAATAAATGTCGAAATGACGAAAATGCCCCATATTGGGCGATGTCGGAATAGTGATAAAACCGAGCTGAATTGGAATCCATTGATAGTAATGGAATTATTAATGGCATAGAAGATGTCATGTGAATCTAACGATCCCTATTACTGATTCCACTAACACTTAGATTATGGACGCGAAAGAAAAACCCCGAGTGGACTGTGGGCCATAGGGGATAACAGTATGGTTGAGTGAGGCGGCCAGGGCTCCCCCCACGAGTGGACTTTGGGCCATAGTGGTAAATCCTGGGCTTCACAATAAAACAATCCGTGAGGGACTAAGTGCCACGTCTGTGTGACGGGGGCCACCTCTAGAGCTCAGAGCGGACAGCACGGATGAGTGGTGCGGCTCGGGCCCCTCCGGCTTGAGACCGGCAAATCCGAGGCATCACAATAAAACGTGTACAGGCGGACGGCGAACGAGCCGGGGCCTTATATGATGCGATCCAAAGAGTGTAGTGGAATGTCATCGAATGTTTGGCCCGGTTATTAACTTAAAGGGTCGAAAAATTAAGAGTGTATTGAACGGGATCGTTAAATACTGTGAAAAGTGAAATGATTACAAGAATTGACTGATGAGGTGAAAAGTACAGATAATGAAATACATACTAGTATGATTACTTATGGTTCTGTACGTTTTCATTTCTTTGAGGTATCAAACAGATAATCGTACATAGAACCGACGTATCTTGGAATATGTGCTACAGAATGAGGTACTGTTTGGAGTACTGTGAATTAGAGGATAAATATAAGAACAGTCAAGTGATAAAAAGAAGATGACCGCTAACCTAAGTTCTTCAGGACCCTTGAGACAGAACTGTGATGGGCGACCCAATGGTGGGCGACCCGTAGTGGATCATGTGTCGTGAGATATAGGCGAACTATCTCATCGCCGACTCACTAGTAAGGATAAACCTGAGGCGAAAGGATCGCCTAGGGGATGCTTGTCGATGGTCGATATGAACGGGCGAGGCCCTTATAAGTATCCCAACGGTAACACGAGTGTAAGGAACTAGGTACGTAAGGGGTGCCAAGGTTCAAACCTCGTGGAGAATATACTCAAGGAAAACTAAGCCTGAATTCAGTAAATGGAAATGGTTTTAAAGTGAATAACGGAATTGAAACGGGTAGCTGTGAAGTGTGTTGAGAATCATTGTAATTGATACAGCTTACCAGAATGAGATTCGTAACGCTGTAAAGTATGACTAGGTAATGAAATCAAGGTAGAGTATGTATCAAAATGATTTGAATATGGAATGTCTCCGCCTTTAAAATATACTGTGAAATGATGGGACACCATGATGAAGGTCCAAAATGATAAAAGAAGTGTGGTTAAAGAAACTATCGGATCAGAATCCCGATAAATTCCAGAGTAACATAGATTGAGAAATCAGGTTAATGTTGATTCGATCGTGGATATGAAATTTATTCTTAAGCTTGTATCGAAGAATATAGAAGAAATCCGACAAGCTTAAGAAAATAATTTTTGGAAAATATTACGGATGATGAAATTCACAAGTATCGATGTAAAGAAAGGAAATACAAATGATATGATTTGAGGATGAATTAAATGATGTATTAAAATTTTGGTTATACACTAAAATTCTTATGAAGAACAAATAAATATTATATGGAAGTGATGCCTTAAATATGATTCAATCGGAGATGTATAAGGAGCTTATAAGAGCAATCCTTGTAAAAGGCATAATCAGATAAAAAGTTAAAGAACGATGGTCACAAGATGATAAGAAAGGTACGATTAAAGAAAGTATCAGATTTGATTTCCGATAAAACTTCCAAAGTTATATAAATTAGAGGAATCGATATAACATTGACTCGATTTTGAATATGAAGTTAAATTCTAAGCTTATATTGGAGGATGTAGAAAGAATCCGAAAAGTTAAAGAAAATAATTTTGAAAATTGTGTGGATAATGAAATTCACGTGTAAAGGTCTGAATGACGAAAATACAGATAATGAAAAATTGAGAATAAAGGAGTTATCTGTATAGGTGTAAATGAGAGAAATGCAAATGATGTTGAGTTGTTGACAAATCAAAAAGGATATATTAAATTTCTATCATTGATGAAGTTCTGGTGAAGAACAAGTATTAATCTACGTGTAAATAGACGCTTTATTGATCTGATTAGAGATACGTGAGGAGTAAATAAGACTAGCTGCTGTATGAAGAGTCCTTAGATAAAAGATTGAAGGTTGGTGTCCATAAGATGATGATTTGAACTCGAAGTGAATTTTACGAGTTCCGATTGAAGTTATAAGGGTAATGAGTTGCCTTGTAAAGTAGATAAGCCTAAAGAATGAGGCATCCTTACATGAGTAAATTGATGAAATACTGATAGAGTCTAAAGTATAAATGGAACATGAGCAACATTGTGATATGATCCTTAAACTCTTAAAGGCTATGGGATTGTGCTAAGATTAACAACTAAGAAATTTGGCTAGACAGTATCTCCTCTTGAAATATATGAGTTTGAGACGACAGGATGACAGTGAACCTGTCTATGATATAAAGATAATGATTGAGATACGAAAGTAATGAGTCTAGCTAAATACTATTGTCAGCCTATAAAAGAGTGATGAGACTGGCTGCTTTATAGACGAGATCTAATTAAAGAAATTAAAGTCGGCAGATGGCTAGTGTAAAGAAAAAGATGGTACGCAAGATTTTAAAAGATCTTAGCAGTATAGTACCATGCCAATTAAAAATATATATGTATATATATATATGAAGAGATAAATAGTAGAAATATGAAAACGAAAATGAAAGTGGAATAAGGAAATAAATTGCTTGATGATAAGGGAACATCAATATGAAACAGTTCCCGCAGTTAAGACTGAAAGTGAATGGTGTTGGCTATCACATAACTGTGGCAAGATGTAAAACCAAAGCCAAAACTGATAAGTGAAAGTAATGATACTCCAAGGAGTAAGATAATTGATATGTTTACTGCCAGTAAAATGTTTGTACACATAACCACCTCGAAATGATAGAGATGGTGGAATTGTATAGATAATGTGGTGCTTAAATGGATAATTCGAGGATTCAATCACAGAATCTAAATTATGAAAAGAGTATATTCTCAGGTATATTCTAAAATTTAAATAATATTGAATATACCATAAGAGTAAGAGATGTAATGACCATACTACATGAAAAGAGACATGGAGAGAAAATGATTGTCTCATGATTTATTTCTGTAAGAGATGATTAACAGTAAAATTTGCAATGATATGTAGCCTTGATGGAATAAGTGTGAAAATGAATATTGTGGACAATAAAGAGTCCAAAAGAGAAATAATGACATGGAAGTGATTAAAGACTGATGATCTAAATAGAATCACTTTCCATTAACAGACTTCTAGATTCTCTAGTGCCTTAGTCGAAGTATAAGTGTTAAACGGTGTGAATGTGTATGTACAGTTCCAGAGCCTTACATGTGATGGGAGTCTCTGTGTTGCCATATGCTAATGAGAGATAGCAAAAGGCTTTGAGATCCCAAGTGTATTGATAGCACCGCTCCATACTGATATATATATATATATGAGCGTGAGATGTAACCGCTCCATGATATTGAGAGAGCGTGTGCACGAGATGTGAAAGTTACTGGGACACTTACATATAATTGATTGATGTGAGTACATGATAGTACCAAATTATGTCGACTCGGCACTAAGTGAGAAGAATGGATGATGAACAGCATAAATCAGCTGTAATATTAAAATATTATGTATGGCTCTTATATGAAAAGAGTAAAAGTGAATAACTTTTGATTTGAGAAATGAACTTACGGGAGTATAGACATATACGATGAAAGACAGCATGTAGTGGTCTAAAGCACTCTTGATGTTGAAAGTGTGCTGGCAGTATTACTTGGAGGATGAACTAGAGGTCAGAAGTCATAAGTATACGGCATGTACCACCTTTGGACTTAAGTTAAATTCGGAGGACCGAATTTCTTAAGGTGGGGAGGATGTGATAACCGTAAATTTTTCCATTTATTGGAAATTAGAAATATTGAAAATAAATATTAGAGAAATTAAATAAGACGAAATAAATATAAATTTGCGAGAAACGGGATATTGGTGAAAATCCTGAGAAATGAGGAAGTGAAGATAAAAATAATAGAGAGAGGAAAAGAATTAAATTGGATAAATTAAAATCCAAATCTAATTAAGAAAAATAAGAAAATAAATGAAATATATTTATATAATTATATATTATTATATAAATGTATTTTTATACCAATACATATGTATTCAAAATATTATATAGTATATTTTAAAATACGTTGTTATATATATAGAAATATATATATACTATTTCATAAATTCAAATAATACATATGTATATAAATATAATGTTTTATGTGTATATATAATTATGTAAATACATATAGAAGAAAAGTAAGTATGGTTTTATATTAAAGTTTATATGTATAAATATTTCATTATAACATTTATATAATTTATATATATAAATGTTACTTAATTTTAAGTATATATATAAACATACACATATATACTAGACATGTATTTTGTAATGTACAATATGTATTTTGTATATAATATATATTGTATAATATTATGTATGAAATAATGTATGTATAACATATAATATATTATATGTATAAAATATATTGTATAATATATAGTATATAGTAAATACTAAATATAGAAAGAAAATAAAAGACAAAAAAGGAAATGAAACAGAAAACAAAAGAGAAGGAAGAAAATCGGGGAGGAACCCCGACCCTCCCAGCCAAGGGCCGACGGCGGCGGAGCTGCCACCGCCGGCGAGGGGAAAAGAAAGGCGGGACGCCACCGGCTAGAGAAGAGGAAGCTGACGCCAACGCCGGCGTGCAGAAACGGAACGGGATCGACGGAAAACAAAGCAATAGCCGGAGGAAAAGGAAAATGGCGGACGGCGGTGCCGGCCGATCCAGGCACCGCCACTGCCACCGAAGCTTCACCGGAGGGAGAGGAAGCTGATGGAGGCCACCGGAGACGCAATGGACGGCGGAGGAACGCCGGCGAAGAGGAAGAAGAAACCGAGGCAAAACCGCCTCGATCCGCCGCCGTGCCGTCGATTCGGGATGAACGGAGGTCAGATCCAAGCTCGCCGTGGCGCCGGCCAGCTGAGGGATGCCCGAACCGACGGAGAACCGGCCGCCGGCGAGGAACCGGCGAGGAAAGAAGCTGAACCGGTCTGAACCGGTTTGACCGGGAAAGGAAGAAGAAAAAAGAAAAGAAAAAGAAAAGAAAAAGGAAAAAGGAAAAAGAAAAAGAAAAAGAAAAAGAAAAAGAAAAGAAAGAAAGGAAAGAAAAAGAGGAAAAAGGAAGAAAAAGAGGAAAAAGGAAAATTTGGGAATTCGGAAAATTTCCGGAAATTCGACAACCCGGGATTTTCCAAATTCGGTAAGAAATTTCCCGAGAATTTAATTTCAGAAAAAATTAAATAAATTATGAAAAATTCTAAAAATTAGAATTTTAATTCCAGAAATTATTTTCAGCAATCTAGATAAGGAATCGGGAGAAATGGAGCGCGGGCGCGATCGATAAGCGGAAGTCGCCGACCCGGAAAAAGGTAAGGGATGCATGTGCAGCACTGTAAGGATACTCAGTCTGCATAATTTAATTTGAAATATTTTATGCAATTATTTTATGAAAATTATTATGATGCATGAATTGCTGAAAATAATTTGGGAAGAAGTACTGGCTGAAAGATTTTAAACTGTATTTTCCGTGCAGGAGGTTAGTAAATCGGCAGCCGTTATGCTGCCGAAAATTTTAGAAAAACTTTATAAAATCATATTAAATGATTTATTTCCGAATTTCGATAGTAAATCACGAGACATGAGGAAATTTCTAAATTTCTTAAAATATGAATATAATGAGATGGAACTTTAGAATATTCATGTATTCGAGAATGGTGATAATGAAATCACCGAAAATTCTCGAAATAGATAAATTACACGAATTACGAGACGAAAGATGAAGTGTGAAATATAGTAAATATTTTATGGATATTTTATCAATATTCACTAAAGGATTATAACCCTTATGGTTTTAAATCATGGAATTATATAATTATATAAATTCCATAAAGGTGTATTTTATGATGAAAAATACGGTTTTGAGACTGGTTGGTATTCTTATCATGCTGATACATGATATGTGACATGTTTAGTCCCGGTCGACACCTGATCCGTGATCCACCGAGGACAATATAGATTATGGTCATAGATTTGACCGGTTTAGTCCTTTACCCTCCAGGGTTTATAGTACGACAAGATTAACGTCTATATTAAAATCCATAAATGATAGGTGACATGTTAAAAAGGGAAATATTTTACATGACATGGAATAGGTCAAACGAAAAAGGCCATACCGAGCAGAGACTCGATGATTGAACCGTGGGAGCCACCTCTAGAGTCCTTCGGGAACTAAGTGCTACACGTGTTCCGATATTTCAGTACAGGCCATACCGAGCAGAGACTCGATGATTGAACCGTGGGAGCCACCTCTAGAGTCCTTCGGGAACTAAGTGCTACACGTGTTCCGATGTTTCAGTACAAGCCATACCGAGTAGAGACTCGATGATTGAACCGTGGGAGCCACCTCTAGAGTCCTTCGGGAACTAAGTGCTACACGTGTTCCGATGTTTCAGTACAGGCCATACCGAGTAGAGACTCGATGATTGAACCGTGGGAGCCACCTCTAGAGTCTTTCGGGAACTAAGTGCTACACGTGTTCCGATGTTAGTATGAGAAATCGTAGGATATTGTGACGATAAGTAAGTGAGTGTGATTCGTGAATTCGACAAATGTCAAAGAATGAAATAGATTTTAATAGCTTATTCTGCTTTTTAACGGACAGAACTAATTAAGAGAGTACATTAAAACATGAAATAAGTTTTAAAGAAATAAGATGATGATTTAACTAATATTCTTTTCAAGGAATATACGGATATTAATTATTCTATTTAAAGGCTTTATTTCGTAGAGGCATTATTTTGAAAGGAATATGAAAAAGATTATGAAAGATTAAAAAGGAAAAGGATTTATTAATTCAAAACAAAAAGAAAAAAAAATTTTCTCTACAGTTGCTTCTAGGTTCCGTAAAAAGTATGGTATTCTAAAATACCTACCTTACTCCATTCGGATCCCTAGCCGACTGTAGTATCTTTCCTACATGCGAGCCTAGAGCCCATAGGAAAAATGAAAAAGATTTTCAGCATATAGGAAGCTGAGTATCAAGTGAGGCATATAATTCTCTTACTGAGCCGTGGTTTTGCTCACCCCTTAATTTTCAACATCTCAGGTTTTGATGAATGTGAAATCAGTGGATTGTGGATCCTGGCTGTACACGAAGAACAATGTGTCAGACCGACTGATTATTTGAGGTATGATTATTTATTCTCTGTATTTAGACACGTCAACAGTACTACTTATCTGATTTGTTACGATAGGGGATGTGTATAATATAAACAATATTATGTAAAATTTATTAACAGTCAGTACAAGTGAAGTATCGCAGACAGCCCAACCGTTAAGTTGTGTATAAGTAGGGTAAAAAAGGTGGTCACGGGTCGTGATAGTAATGGTCCAGTAGCTTTCACATCTCGTGCATCCGCTCACTCAACATATCATCGAGTGTTTCCATACTACGCTCACATATTTACATCATGTATGGAGCGGTGGTGTCTATAAATTTGGAATCTCAAAGCCTTTTGCTATTTCCCATAACATATAGCTACTCAGAGATTCCCATCACATATAGAGCTCACTGGAACTTCACATGCATTCTCATCATTTTATAATCATATTTCGACTATGGCACTAAAGAATCTAAGAGTTTGATAATGGAGGAGTGATTTCATTAGACTATCGGTCTATAATCACTTCCATATTATCATATCTCTTTTAGATTCTTCATTATTATCCTCAATACTCTTTTCATATTTATTTCATCAACTGCTGCAGTTCATTTGCAGACTTTACTATTTACCACCTTTTACCATAATTGAATCAGGAGACAATCATTTTCTCCTCATATCTACTTCCATGTAATCTCATCATTACATCTCTTATTCTTATGGTATACTCTATATCACTTAGGTTTTAGAATATACCTGAGAATATACTCTTTTGATAATTTAGATTCCATTATGGCATAATCAAATTATAATTTAATCTTCTCATTATTTAACTTCATCATTGAATCTATAATTATCAATTTAATCATCTCATTATCCATATAAATCCATTATTTCCATCATTTCGAGGTGGTATATATATATATATATATATATATATATCCTTTTTGTTCCATTTACATAACTGGCAGTAAAATATAAATCACTTCTTTACTTCTTTGAGTATAATTACTTTTCCTCTATCGAGTTTGGCTCGATCTTACATTTAACCATAATCATGTGATAACCACAAAATCACTTTTAGTTTTAAATTCGGGAACTATTTCATATTCGTGTTCCCTTTTCATCATGTACATTCCTCTTATGACATATTCATCTTTTCCTTCATCATTATTTCAGTCACTTTTCATCAGTGGTAAAATATTCCACTATTAAATTCCCTTAACCTTTTACATATCATCTTTATGTTTATTCATCCACTAACTTTAACCTTTTACTTATTAGTCACGTCAGTAGAGCAGCTAACCTATAAACTCTCCTATAGACTGGCAATAGTATTTAGCTAGACCCAGTACCTTCCGTATCTCGATAACTGTCTCTTCATCATAGACAGATCCGCATTGCTCTGTCATTCGAGATCATATATCTTAGAAAGAGATACTGTCTAGCCCATCTTCTATTTGCCAATCTTAACATATAGATTACAATCTTTGAGAGTTCGTAGGGTCATACCACTATGCTGCTCATTTTCCATTTGTGTCTTAGACTGTATCGCTATCTCATCATATTATTCATATATGGTTGCCTCATTCATTAGGCTCATATACCTCACAAGGTATTTCGTTGATCCTGTAAACCTCAATAGGAACTCGTAAAAATTTTATCGAGTTCAAATCATTATCATCTTATGATTACTAGTTTCTAACTTTTCGTCTAGTGATGCCTTGTATAGAGATTGATCTTATAAGGTCCTTATACATCTCCGATTAAATCAAATAAGGCATCACTTCCATAGAATTGATTATTTTTTCTTAATAAGAACTTTAGTGTATAATAGGAATTAGTTCGCCATTTAATTCATCCTCAATCACATCATCTGTTTCTATCCTTTACATCAATACATGTGAATTTCATTATCCACAATATTTTCCAAAATTATTTTCTTAAGCTTTTTGGATTCTTTTATGTTCTCCGATATAAGATTAAAATAAATTTCTGTATCCATAATCGACTGTGTGATAACCGTAAATTTTCCATTTATTGGAAATTAGAAATATTGAAAATAAATATTGGAGAAAATAAATCAGAGGAAATAAATAAAATTTTGCGAGAACGGAATCTGGGTGAAAATCCCGAAAAGTAAGAAAGTGAAAGAATCGAGAAATTAGTGTAAAGGAAATTAAATTTGGAAGTGAAAATAAAAATAATAAAGAGAGGAAAAAAATTAAATTGGATAAATTAAAAAATCCAAATTAAATAAGAAAATGAGAAATGAAAATAAAGTATGTTTATATAATTTCAAATCTTACAAATGTATTTTATACAAATACATATGAATTTAAAATACTATATAGTATATTTTAATATACGTTAGTATATATATGGAAATATATATACTATTTCATAAATTTAAATAATACATATGTATATAAGCATAATATTTATGTGTATATATAATTATATAAATACATATAGAAGAAAGTTAAATGTGGTTTTATATTAAAGTTTACATGTATAAATATTGTATTATAACATTTATATAATTATATATATAAATGTTATTTATTTTAAAAGTATATAAATATACATATATATATATATACTAGATATATATTTTGTAATGTACAATATATATAATTTATATATAATATATATTGTATTATATTATATATGAAATAATATTATATGTGTAATATATGGTAGATATTATATGTATAATATAGTATATAATGTATTATATACTAAAAATAGAAAATAAAACCAAAAAGGGAAACAAAACAGAAAAGGAAAGGCAGGATCGGGGAAGGAATCCCGACCCTCCCAACCAGAGCCGTCGGTGGTGGAGATGCCACCTCCGTGACGGAAAAGGAAGGGATGTCGTCGTTGGCCAAAGAAGAAGGCAAGGAAACCATCGGCGGCGGAAGAAAGAAAGAAACGGAAACGGAAACGGAAAAGCGACGGAAGCCGAGAAGGAGAGAAAACCAGATCTGGCGGTGCAGGCCAAATCGACCGCCGCCACTACAGCCGAAGCATCGTCGGAGGAAGAGGAAGGAGGCCACCGGAGGCACGGTGAATGGCGGAGGAAGGCCGACGGAGGAAGAGAAGAAACCGAGGCAAAACCGAGTAGATCCACCGCCGTGTCGCCGATCCAGGCCAAGCTGAGGCCACCGGCAAGTTCGTCTCAACGCCGGCCAGCTGAAGAACGCCCGAACCGCCGAAAAACCGGTCGCTAGCGAGGAACCGGCGAGGAAGGGAACTGGATCGGCCTGAACCGGTCTGACCGGGAAAGGAAGAGGAAAAAAGAAAAGAAAAAGGAAAAAGAAAAAGAAAAAGAAAAAGAAAGAGAAAGAGAAAGAAAAGAAAAAGAAAGAAAGGAAAAGAGAAGAAGAAAAAGGAGAATTTCGAGAATTCGGAGATTCCCGGAAATTCGACAACCCGAAAATTTACGAAAATTCGGTAAGAAATTTCCCGAAAATTTAATTTCAGAAAAATTTAATAAATTATGAAAAAATTCTAAAATTTAGAATTTTAATTCCAGAAATTATTTTCAGCGATCAGGATAAGGAATCGGGAGAGATGGAGTACGGGCGCGATCGATAAGAGGAAGTCGTCGACCCGAAAAAAGGTAAAGGATGCATGTGCAGCACTGTAGGGATATTCAGTCTGCATATTTTAATTTGAAATATTTTATGGAAATATTTTATGAAAATTATTATGATGCATGATTTGCTGAAAATTTTGAGATGAAGTACTGGCTGCAAATTTATAACTGTATTTTTCATGCAGGAGGTTAGTAAATCGGCAGCCGTTATGCTGTCGAAAATTTTAGAAAAATCTCATAAAATCATATTAAATGATTTTATTTTTGAAAATCGATATTAAATCACAAAGAATGAGGAAATTACTAAATTTCATAAAACATGAATATAATGAGATGGAATTTTAAAATATTCATGGATAATTCGAGAATGGTGATAATGAAATCACCAAAAATTCTCTTGATAGATAAATTACACGTAATAGAGATGAAAGATGAATGAAATACAGTGAATATTTTTATGAATATTTTTATAAATATTCACTAAAGGATTTTAACCCTTATGGATTTAAATTATGGAATTATATATTTATATAAATTCCATAAAGGTTTATATTATGATCAAAAATACGGTTTTGAGACTCGTCAGCATCCTATCATGCTGATGCATGATATGTGATAAGTTTAGTCCCGGTCGACACTTGATTAGTGACCCACCGAGGACAATATAGATTATGGTCATAGATTTGACCGGTTTATTTCTTTACTCTCCGGGGTTATAGTATGATAAGATTGATGTCTATCTTAGACTCCATAAATGATAGGTGACATGTTAAAAAGGAAAGCATTTTACATGATGTGGAATATGTCAAACGGAAAATGTGAAATATGATGCGTGACATCTGAAAAGAATATGTTTATATGATATGAGGAGAAAATCAATTGATTTATAGCATTTTTACAAAATGCTCGTTTCGGTACTGATTATAGTACTGTGGGATGACTTTCCTAAGACATGTGATACGAATATGTAATATGTTTCGAAAAAGGAACAATTGATAGATCTGTGTGAGATCTCATTTTCTTATACTATAGTTGTACATGTATATGAACAAATTATCAATAAAGAAATTATTGATAATATTTTGAGGAATTAAATATATAAGAATAGTGTCTTTTACATAGAGAATTTTAATTCTAGATGAAATAAATATAAGTATGGAAATTATTACATAAAGGATGGAATAAATAATTAAATGGATATTGCAAATTTTAATTTGGACAAAATGGAAGAGTGTTGGCGGCATGGAGAAATGAAAGAATAAGAAGAAAGAAAAGGAAGTTTCGGTTGATCTAAATGGCTAATAGAAGTAAAGGTTAATTTTCTTGACTTCATACATGGTAACACTAGACTTTTGACAACCTAAGATATAATAGAAAAGGAAGCATGACTTCGGTTTGGACAAGTGAATAATAGGAAAACAAGAGAATAAAATATGAAGTAACCAATAAAGGAAGACACAAGAAAGTCTTCCTCACGTTTTTGTCCTAGGTTGGCAGAAGCTATAATAATGACTTTGGTTCATTTCCTTGCTTTACCGAAGACCAAACCATAACATTGACTTATGTTGATTTTTGCTGCACCAAAGAGTAAGCAATAACAAGATAAGAAAAGAACTAAAGCAAGGAAAAGATGGGAAAGTCAGAAAACGTGGGCTGCATGAAAGAAAAGAGAGTGTAGCCGGTTGGAGAAGAAGAAGCATTAAACAAAAGAAAAGATATAAACATTAAAGAAGGGTTTTAATGAAGTTGGCAAAAAGTCCAACAAATATATATTTTGTGCTATAAAATCCTCTTTCCATCGTGACCTTCATCTCCAGCCATTCTCATCACCGAAAATTGCTCTGTTTTATTTCAATTGTGTAGCCTACTATCCATAGCAAAACCATGCATAACCTTTAGTGAATAAACCAAGTTTTTGGAAGGAAAACAGACCTTGGATATTAAGCTTACAAAACCTCAAAGAAGCTAGCACAAAAACCCTCAAAACAGGAGGCAATTCACGTGGACAGATTTGTTCTTTTATACAGGTAATGTCCAACTCAGTTTTTAAGATTTTTATCCTTTGATTTTGCATGTAATGATCAAGAATATGTTAGTCACAGCCTTGTTTGAAGTAAATACATGTAGAATGAAAACCCTAGTTCAATAAGGAGAATTTAGAATGAAAATAGGATGATGCTAATGGTGATTTACGTGAAGATGGAATGCAAAATAGGCATGAACCGAAAACAAGCTGGAAAATTAAGAACCGAACCAGTCAAGGAAAATATGAAAAGGAAATAAAAACCTATAAGTTATGTACTAGGGTTGAATAAGTTAAGAAAGAGTGAGTTGATAGGAAATGAATACCACGTGAACCTTGAAGAAAAAGAGGAGAAGTTGTCGGCTTGAATAGAAATGAAGCAGAAAATAATTAAAGCTTGGTTGAAGAAGTTGTGAATTACGTGAGTTGAAGAAGAAGAAGAAGAAAAATAAACCAATAAAATGATGTTCCTTAAAGTCAAAGAAAATGGCTGGAAGAAAGAAGGTAAGTGGCTGGTTGTACAGCCGAAACACAAGTGAGAACAGGTGACTAAAAGTCCAGCCGAAATTAAAGAAAAATTTGGTAGTGTGAATGATCTGTTTGCTGACCTTTAGGTATGAAAAATAATATAAATTACACAGCATAAAATTTTATTATATGGGGAAATATTATAAGATAAAGTAGAGGCTAAAGTGGACTGAAGAAATGGGGCTGTACGTGGAAAAGAAGACATGGCTGGGAAGACAACCGAAATAGGAAATAAAGGAGAGAAGAAGAGGCTAACCTTGGCTGATTTTGTGGGTATGAATACTAGACTTTTTGGCAACCTAGAACATGCTAGATATGACCATGAAGTAGGAACTAAATGGAAGCCAACGTGAACTGCAGAAAATAGAAAAGAAAGAAGGCTCATGCATGCAGCCAACGTAAAGAGAATAAAAGGGAAAGAAAGTTCATGGTTTGGGGTCAACAATGGTAGGAAAAATAAAAGAAAGAAATACTTAAGTTGACCTAATTGGATTGGAAAATTTAAGTGGAATAATTGGCAAACTTAGAAGGTTGAAAATATACAAGGATAAAATAAATATAATACTATGGAAAATGGAAATTTTAAGCCAAATAGGCTTAGTAAATGAAGATGAATATTCGGCTATGACATTGGACCAAGGGAAAGGAGGAGAAAATTGGTCAATTAAAGTGGCATCATAGAAAAAATATATATATATATATATGTTATGGGGGAGTAAGTCACTTAGGACATTCAAGGTCATTCGGCTACAATGTGAAATTTTAAGAAATTATAATATTCTAAGTAATAAGAATTTAATTAAGAATTAGACAAGGAGGAAATTTAATACCGAAAATTAATTATATCAAATTTTGATTTGGCAGTTTATAATTCGGAGAGATAAGAAGCATAAGGGTGCAACATAAGGCGTTGCTCTACAGTGTACTGAGGTAAGGGATGTAATTTAAAGTTGTGATGGTGTCCCTTACTTTCATCGCAAATTTTAAAGAAATGTTTGAAGCATGAATTTTATTCCAAAATTAATTTCCATAATCTTTTGATAATTAGCTAAATGAACCTTATAATTTCTATGCATATTTTTCCATAATGTTTTAAGTATGACATGAAATAAATATGTTTTCCGAAAAGGTATCGGAGTGGCAAACCCCAGGCTAACTTAGACCCTGGCACGCCCGGTCCTTACTATTTTATATCAATTGTATGAAAGTAAGTTTTGAGACTAAGGCCTTCTTATAGTTTGTGTTATTGCCTGTCATGCTTGCCACATTGTGGCATAAGTTTAGCCACGTCGTGCATGTTCTCGCCCACATTGTGTATGTTTACATCCTTTGTGGGTATGTTGGTCCTTCGTGGTGTATGTATATGTTTGCTGTACGACTCTGATCAGGTCTACAGCCCATACCATGGCCATAGGTATTCCGTTCCCTCTTCGGAGGAAGAAGTAAGTGTCATGACCGCATACTGGCTATATGATTCTGCCTAGTCTCCATGAACTGTATGATAAGTTTTATTAATTATGATGTAAAGTTTCTAAAGTATGATGTATGTTTGAAACAAGTATGAATTTTAGATATATGCATTAAAGAATTCATACAATGATTTAAAGTATGAAATGCATTATTATGGTATTTGTTTTCTGCATATATAGATGCTATGACCATTTTAAATGCATTTCTTACGGGGCTTTCCAAAAAGCTCACCCCCTACTCTACCAGATTATTTGCAGTGATCAACCCTTTGCCTGTTGCGTATATGATGTAGACTGAGGGATACGTCTCTCCTCCGACTACTTTTTTGTACTTACGCAAGGTATACTCATATTTTAATACCAGACATCCGGTATGGCACAGATATTTGTATATAAATAATACTTTTGGGATGTAATCGATATTGTATGAATGTAAGCGTTACCTGGAAAAAAAATCAATATAATGTGAATGAAATATTTTATAAAAATATTGTGATGTTTCTGTGGTTAAAAAGTATGATGAGATACTGGCAGGAATGCAACCCAAGTAAGGAATTAATATTATGTGAAAAAAAAAAATTAGCCCAAAACTTCTACGTTTCCGGGATGTGACAGTTTTTCTTGGTATCAGAGCAAGGGTTGTCTAGTACTGTCAGTGTCGATAGTTAGGATAAGATTACATCCCAAGTATCTGTGCTTGTTTGGTTATAAAATAGAGTATATCTGCTAAAGTTTTGATTAAAACATAGGGTTTTATTAGACCAAGCGTATCTCCATGGGGTGCTCCGGTATTGTTTGTGAGAAAGAAAGATGGTAGTCTCCGGTTATGCATCGACTATAGGTTACTAAACAAGGCTACAATTAAGAATAAATACCCCCTGCCAAGAATAGATGATTTGTTCGATCAACTGAAAGGGGCTTCGGTGTTTTCTAAGATTGATCTGAGATCAGGCTATCATCAGTTGAGAATTAGGAAGGAAGATGTACCGAAGACGGCCTTTAGAACCCGATATGGCCATTTTGAGTTTCTGGTGATGCCTTTCGGTTTGACTAATGCCCCTGCCGCATTTATGAATTTGATGAATGATGTGTTTCGGGAGTATCTGGATAAATTTGTGATTGTTTTTATAGATGATATTCTAGTATATTCTAAGTCTCGGGAGGAGCACGAGCAACATCTAAGGATTGTGCTCCAAATTCTTCGAGATAAGCAGCTTTTTGGGAAGCTTAGTAAGTGTGAATTTTGGTTGGATCGGATAGCTTTTCTTGGCCATATAGTATCTACGGACGGGGTGTCAGTTGATCCATCCAAGGTTGAAGCAGTACTCCAATGGGAGAGACTAAAGACAGTGACTGAGATTCGAAGTTTCTTGGGATTGGCAGGGTACTATCGGAGGTTTGTGGAAAGTTTTTCTCGGATTGCAGCTCCGTTGACTAAGCTTACACGCAAAGGAGTTCCATTTGAATGGTCAAGTCAGTGTGAGCAGTGTTTTCAGGAGCTTAAGCAAAGATTAATTACAGCACCAATCCTAACCGTTCTGAGTGGATCTGGAGGCTTCGTTGTATACAGTGATGCTTCCAGTCAGGGTTTAGGTTGTGTGCTAATGCAACATGGTAGAGTAGTCGCGTATGGTTCACGCCAGCTTAGAGACCATGAGCGCAACTACCCTACGCATGATTTAGAGTTAGCCGCAGTTGTTTTTGCTTTAAACATATGGCGGCATTATCTGTATGGTGAGAAGTTCCAGATCTTCACTGACCATAAGAGTTTGAAGTATCTATTCGATCAGAAGGAACTTAATATGAGGCAGAGACGTTGGATAGAGCTTCTTAAGGATTATGACTGCGAGATTTTGTACCATCCGGGCAAGGCAAACGTAGTTGCAGATGCTCTAAGTAGAAAAAGTATGGTTTCTGTTATGATGGTTAGAGAATGGGAATTGCTGGAGCAGTTCGCCGAGCTCAATGTCAGTGTTGAAACAGTAGATGTCGGGTTTATGGCTAGCCTTCAAATTGAGCCAAGTATCTTAGATCAGATCCGGTCAGGGCAGAAAAATGATCAGAGGTTATTGGACATGGTTAGCCAAGCAGAGCAAGATTTGCAGTCAGATTTTACGGTCAGTGATGATGGGTTATTGAGATTTAAGGGCCGTATATGTGTTCTGAACGATGATACCTTAAGACAAAGGATTTTGAAAGAGTCCCATTGTTCTCGTTACACTATGCACCCAGGCAGTACTAAGATGTACCATGATTTGCGTAAGGTGTATTGGTGGATTGGTATGAAACGAGACGTAGCAGAGATTGTGGCCAAATGTCTGACTTGTCAGCAGATAAAGGCTGAGCACCAGAAGCCAGCAGGACTACTTAAGTCTTTGCCGGTGCCTACCTGGAAATGGGAACACATTACGATGGATTTTATTATGGGCTTACCGAGAACTCGGAGAGGTCATGATGCGATCTGGGTTATTGTGGATAGATTGACTAAGAGTGCCCATTTTCTTGCCATTAAGAGCACAGACTCACTAAGTACATTGGCAGACTTGTATGTTAGCGAGATTGCTCGATTACATGGGGCTCCCGTGAGCATCACTTCTGATAGAGATTCCAGGTTTACCTCTCGATTTTGGACTCAATTTCAGGAAGCCATGGGATCTCAATTACATTTGAGCACCGCCTACCATCCTCAGACAGACGGTCAGTCCGAGCGGACTATTCAGACCTTAGAGGACATGTTGAGGGCGTGTGCACTAGATTTTAAGGGTTCATGGGATGACCACTTGCCTCTCGCAGAGTTTGCCTATAATAATAGTTATCATGCCAGCATCGGAATGGCACCATACGAGGCTCTATATGGCAGGAAATGTAGATCCCCAGTAGCTTGGGAAGAAGTGGGTGACCGTAAGATTTTAGCCCCTGATCTAGTTGAAGAGGCAGCTAAGGGTGTTCAGACTATTTGTGATAGACTCAAAGTTGCCCAAAGTAGACAGAAAAGTTATGCTGATGTACGTAGACGACCACTTGAATTTCAGGTTGGGGACTCTGTATTTGTAAAAGTATCTCCGAGCAAGGGTGTCATGCGCTTCGGAAAGAAAGGAAAATTAAGTCCTCGTTTCATTGGTCCATCCGAAATATTGGAAAGAATTAGAGATGTTGCTTACCGGTTAGCTTTACCACCACAGCTTTCTGGTATACATAACGTCTTCCATGTCTCTATGTTGAGGAAGTATCATCCGGATCCCTCCCATGTTATTGAATACCAACCATTGGATATTCAGGGAGATATGAGCTATGTTGAGCAGCCAATCCGGATCCTTGACAGAAAGGAAAGGGTACTTCGATCTAAAACTATTCCACTGGTCAAGATTCTCTGGCAGCACCATACAATAGAGGAAGCTACGTGGGAGCTAGAGAGCCTCATGAAAGAAAAGTACCCGCATTTGTTTAATGAACCAGCTTGAATTTGGAGGACCAAATTCTTATAAGGTGAGGAGAATGTGAGATCTCATTTTCTTATACTATAGTTGTACATGTATATGAACAAATTATCAATAAAGAAATTATTGATAATATTTTGAGGAATTAAATAATAAGAATAGTGTCTTTTACATAGAGAATTTTAATTCTAGATGAAATAAATATAAGTATGGAAATTATTACATAAAGGATGGAATAAATAATTAAATGGATATTGCAAATTTTAATTTGGACAAAATGGAAGAGTGTTGGCGGCATGGAGAAATGAAAGAATAAGAAGAAAGAAAAGGAAGTTTCGGTTGATCTAAATGGCTAATAGAAGTAAAGGTTAATTTTCTTGACTTCATACATGGTAACACTAGACTTTTGACAACCTAAGATATAATAGAAAAGGAAGCATGACTTCGGTTTGGACAAGTGAATAATAGGAAAACAAGAGAATAAAATATGAAGTAACCAATAAAGGAAGACACAAGAAAGTCTTCCTCACGTTTTTGTCCTAGGTTGGCAGAAGCTATAACAATGACTTTGGTTCATTTCCTTGCTTTACCGAAGACCAAACCATAACATTGACTTATGTTGATTTTTGCTGCACCAAAGAGTAAGCAATAACAAGATAAGAAAAGAACTAAAGCAAGGAAAAGATGGGAAAGTCAGAAAACGTGGGCTGCATGAAAGAAAAGAGAGTGTAGCCGGTTGGAGAAGAAGAAGCATTAAACAAAAGAAAAGATATAAACATTAAAGAAGGGTTTTAATGAAGTTGGCAAAAAGTCCAACAAATATATATTTTGTGCTATAAAATCCTCTTTCCATCGTGACCTTCATCTCCAGCCATTCTCATCACCGAAAATTGCTCTGTTTTATTTCAACTGTGTAGCCTACTATCCATAGCAAAACCATGCATAACCTTTAGTGAATAAACCAAGTTTTTGGAAGGAAAACAGACCTTGGATATTAAGCTTACAAAACCTCAAAGAAGCTAGCACAAAAACCCTCAAAACAGGAGGCAATTCACGTGGACAGATTTGTTCTTTTATACAGGTAAAGTCCAACTCAGTTTTTAAGATTTTTATCCTTTGATTTTGCATGTAATGATCAAGAATATGTTAGTCACAGCCTTGTTTGAAGTAAATACATGTAGAATGAAAACCCTAGTTCAATAAGGAGAATTTAGAATGAAAATAGGATGATGCTAATGGTGATTTACGTGAAGATGGAATGCAAAATAGGCATGAACCGAAAACAAGCTGGAAAATTAAGAACCGAACCAGTCAAGGAAAATATGAAAAGGAAATAAAAACCTATAAGTTATGTACTAGGGTTGAATAAGTTAAGAAAGAGTGAGTTGATAGGAAATGAATACCACGTGAACCTTGAAGAAAAAGAGGAGAAGTTGTCGGCTTGAATAGAAATGAAGCAGAAAATAATTAAAGCTTGGTTGAAGAAGTTGTGAATTACGTGAGTTGAAGAAGAAGAAGAAGAAAAATAAACCAATAAAATGATGTTCCTTAAAGTCAAAGAAAATGGCTGGAAGAAAGAAGGTAAGTGGCTGGTTGTACAGCCGAAACACAAGTGAGAACAGGTGACTAAAAGTCCAGCCGAAATTAAAGAAAAATTTGGTAGTGTGAATGATCTGTTTGCTGACCTTTAGGTATGAAAAATAATATAAATTACACAGCATAAAATTTTATTATATGGGGAAATATTATAAGATAAAGTAGAGGCTAAAGTGGACTGAAGAAATGGGCTGTACGTGGAAAAGAAGACATGGCTGGGAAGACAACCGAAATAGGAAATAAAGGAGAGAAGAAGAGGTAACCTTGGCTGATTTTGTGGGTATGAATACTAGACTTTTTGGCAACCTAGAACATGCTAGATATGACCATGAAGTAGGAACTAAATGGAAGCCAACGTGAACTGCAGAAAATAGAAAAGAAAGAAGGCTCATGCATGCAGCCAACGTAAAGAGAATAAAAGGGAAAGAAAGTTCATGGTTTGGGGTCAACAATGGTAGGAAAAATAAAAGAAAGAAATACTTAAGTTGACCTAATTGGATTGGAAAATTTAAGTGGAATAATTGGCAATCTTAGAAGGTTGAAAATATACAAGGATAAAATAAATGTAATACTATGGAAAATGGAAATTTTAAGCCAAATAGGCTTAGTAAATGAAGATGAATATTCGGCTATGACATTGGACCAAGGGAAAGGAGGAGAAAATTGGTCAATTAAAGTGGCATAAGAAAAAAAAATATATATATATATATATGTTATGGGGGAGTAAGTCACTTAGGACATTCAAGGTCATTCGGCTACAATGTGAAATTTTAAGAAATTATAATATTCTAAGTAATAAGAATTTAATTAAGAATTAGACAAGGAGGAAATTTAATACCAAAATTAATTATATCAAATTTTGATTTGGCAGTTTATAATTCGGAGAGATAAGAAGCATAAGGGTGCAACATAAGGCGTTGCTCTACAGTGAACTGAGGTAAGGGATGTAATTTAAAGTTGTGATGGTGTCCCTTACTTTCATCGCAAATTTTAAAGAAATGTTTGAAGCATGAATTTTATTCCAAAATTAATTTCCATAATCTTTTGATAATTAGCTAAATGAACCTTATAATTTCTATGCATATTTTTCCATAATGTTTTAAGTATGACATGAAATAAATATGTTTTCCGAAAAGGTATCGGAGTGGCAAACCCCAGGCTAACTTAGACCCTGGCACGCTATTTTACAATTGTATGATTTAAGTATATGTTTTCCGAAAAAGGTATCGGAGTGGCAAACCCCAGGCTAACTTAGACCCTGGCACGCCCGGTCCTTACTATTTTATATCAATTGTATGATTTAAGTATATGTTTTCCGAAAAAGGTATCGGAGTGGCACACCCCAGGCTAACTTAGACCCTGGCACGCCCGGTCCTTACTATTTTATATCAATTGTATGAAAGTAAGTTTTGAGACTAAGGCCTTCTTATAGTTTGTGTTATTGCCTGTCATGCTTGCCACATTGTGGCATAAGTTTAGCCACGTCGTGCATGTTCTCGCCCACATTGTGTATGTTTACATCCTTTGTGGGTATGTTGGTCCTTCGTGGTGTATGTATATGTTTGCTGTACGACTCTGATCAGGTCTACAGCCCATACCATGGCCATAGGTATTCCGTTCCCTCTTCGGAGGAAGAAGTAAGTGTCATGACCGCATACTGGCTATATGATTCTGCCTAGTCTCCATGAACTGTATGATAAGTTTTATTAATTATGATGTAAAGTTTCTAAAGTATGATGTATGTTTGAAACAAGTATGAATTTTAGATATATGCATTAAAGAATTCATACAATGATTTAAAGTATGAAATGCATTATTATGGTATTTGTTTTCTGCATATATAGATGCTATGACCATTTTAAATGCATTTCTTACGGGGCTTTCCAAAAAGCTCACCCCCTACTCTACCAGATTATTTGCAGTGATCAACCCTTTGCCTGTTGCGTATATGATGTAGACTGAGGGATACGTCTCTCCTCCGACTACTTTTTTGTACTTACGCAAGGTATACTCATATTTTAATACCAGACATCCGGTATGGCACAGATATTTGTATATAAATAATACTTTTGGGATGTAATCGATATTGTATGAATGTAAGCGTTACCTGGAAAAAAAAAATCAATATAATGTGAATGAAATATTTTATAAAAATATTGTGATGTTTCTGTGGTTAAAAAGTATGATGAGATACTGGCAGGAATGCAACCCAAGTAAGGAATTAATATTATGTGAAAAAAAAAAATTAGCCCAAAACTTCTACGTTTCCGGGATGTGACAATCTGACATTCTTACCATGAATTTAAATGGAACATTAGATTATAAGTGTTTCACGAGTTCTGATAAGATAGTGGGAAGTATATGGCATAAAGGCCAAACTGAGCAAAGACTCGAGTTTCGATCCGTGTGAGCCACCTCTAGAGTCTTCGAGAACTAAGTGCTACACGAGTTTCGATGTGTTAGTAAGAAATTTCTGTACTGTGGGAGCCACCTCTAGAGTCCTTCGGGAACTTGTGCTACACGAGTTTCGATGTGTTAGTAAGAAATTTCTGTACCATGTGAGCCACTCTAGAGTCCTCAGGAACGAAGTGCTACACGAGTTCCGATGTGTTAGTAAGAAATTTCTGTACTGTGTGAGCCACCTCTAGAGTCCTTTGGGAACTAAGTGCTACACGAGTTCCGATGTGTTAGTAAGAAGTTTTTGTACCGTGTGAGCCACCTCTAGAAGACTCAAGGGACCTATGTGCTACACAGATACCAGTTGGACCGTGGGAGCCACCTCTAGAATCCTTTGAGCACTAAGTGCTACACGAGTTCCTCGATATGACACTTAACTCCATTGTTAGTTAGAATGGATGTCGTAACTGAATAAGTGAATTGGGGCTTACGCCTAAAGTGATTAAGTAATCGGTTATATTGGAATAGATTTTAATAGCTTATTTTGCTCTTTAAAGTACGGTACTAATTAAGAGAGTACATTAAAACATGAAATGAGTTTTAAAGAAATAAGATGATGATTTAACTAATATTCTTTTCAAGGAATATACAAATATTAATTATTTTATTTAAATGCTTTATTTCGTAGAAGCATTATTTTGAAAAGAATATGAAAAAGGTTATGAAAGTTTAAAAAGGAAAAAGGATTTATTAATTCAAAAAGAAACAAAAATTTCTCTCTACAGTTGCTTAGGTTCCGTAACAAGTATGGTATTCTAAAATACCTACCTTACTTCATTCGGATCCCTAGCCGACTGTAGTATCCTTCCTACATGCGAGCCGAGAGCCCATAGGAAAAATGAAAAAGATTTTCAGCATATAGGAAGCTGAGTATCAAGTGAGGCATATAATTCTCTTACTGAGTCGTGGTTTTGCTCACCCCTTAATTTTAAACATTTCAGGTTTTTATGATTGTGAGTTCAGTGATTTGTGGATCCTGGCTGTACGCGAAAGATAATATGATAGACCGACTGAGTTAATTGAGGTATGATCATTTATTTTCTGTATTTAGACATGTCAACAGTACTGCTTATCTGATTAATTTCGATAGGGGATGTGTATAATATAAATAATATTATGTAAAATTGTTTAACAGTCAGTACAAGTGAAGTATCACAGATAGCCCAACCGTTAAGTTGTGTACAATAAGGTAAGAAATGTGGTCACGGGTCGTGACAGATTTAATGGTATCAGAGCAATGGTTGGCCTATGTCTGTGGATACTTTTGGAAAGAAAAGAGTTAAACATCCTGTGTAGTACTGTGTCGTCTGAATACAGAAAGAAAATAAATGATTATAAATGGAGAAAAATGATTTAAAGGAAGTGAGAAAGTATAAACTGAGAATGTTAAAGAAGAAAATAGGCTCAGAAATTACCGAAATATTGATGATTCTTCTAATCTAAATGAAGGCCTGTTTGGTAAGGAACCGAAAGGACTCGGTGAGGGCCCCACCAGTACTTTCTGTCCGAACCGAATTGAGACCTGAAAGTGATGGTATAAAGAAGGGGAATAAAATATCATCATTAAATAGACTTTGAGATCACTGATTGAGGGTAATTTTAAGAGAGAAAATTTTAGCCAAAATGACCAAAATACCCCTACCCTAAAATTTTACCGGGAGTCAAAATAGATCACCAAAAGTTGGAATTGACCGATTTGACAGATAAATTAAAGATTTAAAGCTGAATTACAAGCAAAATAATCCCATTATGGATTTTAGTGAACTTCTCTGTCGAAAATCGAATGAGATCTAAATTACTATTATAAGTATCAGAAAGGATACTATCAACACATAAATGATCAGTTCGTTGATTTGAATGTATATTGAGGAGAAAGAAATAAATGTCGAAATGACGAAAATGCCCTTATGTTGGGCGATGTTCGGAACAGTGATAAAACCGAGCTGAATTGGAATCCATTGATAGTAATGGAATTATTAATGGCATAGAGCATCATAGAATATAACGATCCCTATTACTGATTCCACTAACACTTAGATTACGGACGCGAAGAAATCCGTGAGGGGCTAAGTGCCACGTCTGTGTGACAGGGGTCACCTCTAGAACCCAAAGCGGACAGTACAGATGTGCATAGGTGGACGAGGGACAGGCCGGGCCTTATATGATGCGATCCAATGAGTGTAGTGGAATGTCATCAGATGATTGGCCCGGTTATTGACTGTAAGGGTCGAAAAATTTAGAGTGTATTGAACGGGATCGTTGAATACTATGAAGAGTGAAATAATTACAGGAATTGACTGATAAGGTGAATAGTATCGATAATGAAATACATACTGGTGTGGTTACTTATGATTCTATACGTTTTCACTACTTTGAGGTGTCAAACAGATAATCTTATATAGAACCGACATATCTTGAAATATGTGCTACAGAATGAGGTACTGTGTTGAGTACTGTAAATTAGAGAATAATTATAAGAACAGTGAAGTGATAAAAAGAAGATGACAGCGAACCTAAGTTCTTCAGGACCCTTGAGACAGAACTGTGATGAGCGACTCAATGATGGGCGACCCGTAGTGGATCATGTGTTATGAGATACAGGCGAACTATGTCATCGCCGACTCACTAGTAAGGGTAAACCTGAGGCGAAAGAATCGCCTAGGGGATGCTCGCCAATGGTCGATATGAACGGGCGGGGCTCTTACAATTATCTCAATGGTAACACGAGAGTAAGGAACTAGGTACGTAAGGGTGCCAAGGTTCAAGCCTTATGGAGAATATACTCAAGGGAACTAAGCCTGAATTCAGTAAATGGAAATGGTTTTAAAGTGAATAACTGAATTGAAACGGGTAGCTGTAAAGTGTGTTGAGAACCATTGTACTTGATACAGCTTACCAAGATGAGATTCGTAACGTTGTAAAGTATGACCAGGTAATAAAATCAAGGTAGAGTATGTATCAAAATGATTTGAATATTGAATGTCTCTACCTTGAGAATACACTGTGAAATGATGGGACACAATGATGAAGGTCCAAAATGATAAAAGAAGTGTGGTTAAAGAAACTACCGGATGAGAATCCCGATAAATTTCAGAGTAACATAGATTGAGAAATCAGGTTAATGTTGACTCGATCGTGGATATGAAATTTATTCTTAAGCTTGTATCGAAGAATATAGAAGAAATCCGACAAGCTTAAGAAAATAATTTTTGGAAAATATTATGGATGATGAAATTCACAAGTATCGATGTAAAGGATGGAAATACAAATGATATGATTTGAGGATGAATTAAATGATGTATTAAAATTTTTGTTATACACTAAAGTTCTTATGAAGAACAAATAAATATCATATGGAAGTGATGCCTTAAATATGATTTAATCGGAGATGTATAAGGAGCTTATAAGAGCAATCTTTGTAAAAGGCATCATCAGATGAAAAGTTGAAGAACGATGGTCACAAGATGATAAGAAATGTATGATTAAAGAAAATATCAGATTTGATTTCTGATAGAACTTCCAGAGTTATATAAATTAGAGGAATCGAGATAACATTAACTCGATTTTGAATATGAAGTTAAATTCTAAGTTTATATCGGAGGATGTAGAAAGAATCCGAAAAGCTTAAGAAAATAACTCTGGAAATTGTGTGAATAATGAAATTCACGTGTAAAGGACTGGATGACGAAAATACAGATAATGAAAAATTGAGAATAATGAAATTGTCTGTATAAGTATAAATGAGAGAAATACAAATGATATTGAGTTGTAGATGAATTAAAAAGGATGCATTAATTTCCTATCATTGATAAAGTTCTGGTGAAGAACAAGTATTCATCTACATGAAAACAGACGCTTTATAGAGCTGATTAGGGATGTGTGAGGAGTTAATAAGACTAGCCTCAGTATAAAGAGTCCTTAGATAAAAGATTGAAGATTGGTGTCCATAAGATGATGATTTGAACTCGGAGTGAATTTTACGAGTTCCTATTGAAGTTACAAGGGTAATGAGTTGCCTTGTAAAGTAGATAAGCCTAAAGAATGAGGCATCCTTCCATGAGTAAATTGATGAAATACTGATTGAGTCCAAAGTATAAATGGAACATGAGCAGCATTGTGATATGATCCTTAAACTCTTAAAGACTGTGGAATTGTGCTAAGATTTGCAACTAAAGATTTGGCTAGACAGTATCTCCTCTTGAGATATAAGATCTCGAGACGACAGGATGACAGTGAACCTGTCTATGATATAAAGATAATGATTGAGATACGAAAGCAATGAGTCTAGCTAAATACTATTGCCAGCCTATAAAAGAGTGATGAGACTAGCTGCTCTATAGATGAGATCTAATTAAAGAAATTAAAGTCGGCAGATGGCAAGTGTAAAGAAAAAGATGGTATGCAAGATTCTAAAAGATCTTAGCAGTATAGTACCATGCCAATTAAAAATATATATATGTATATATATATGAAGAGATAAATAGTGGAAATATGAAAACGAAAATGAAAGTGGAATAAGGAAATAAATTGCACGATGAGAAGGGAACATCAATATAAAACAGTTCTCGAAGTTAAGACTGAGGGTGATTTGTGTTGGTTATCACATAACTGTGGCAAGATGTAAAAGCAAGCCAACTTTGATAAGTACAATTAATGATACTCAAAGGAGTAAGATAATTGATATGTTTACTGCTAGTATATAAATAAGAAATGTTTGTACATATAACCACCTCGAAATGATAAAAATGGTGGAATTGTATAGATAATGTGGTGCTTAAATGGATAATTCGAGGATTCAATCACAGAATCTAAATTATGAAAGGAGATTTAAAGATCATACTACATGTAGAGAATATAATAATCTCATGAAATATGATTATGAGAGATGATCTATAGTAAAGTTGGCAAATGAATAAGTGTGAAAAAGAATATTGTGGACAATAAAGAGTCCAAAAGAGAAATGATGATATGGAAGTGATTAACGACTGATGATTTAAATAGAATCACTTTCCATTATCAGACTTCTAGATTCTCTAGTGCCTTAGTTGCAGTATAAGTGTTAAACGGTGTGAATGTGTATGTACAGTTCCAATGAGCCTTACATGTGATGGGAGTCTCTGTGTTGCCATATGCTAATGAGAGATAGCAAAAGGCTTTGATATCCCAAGTGTATTGATAGCACTGCTCCACACTGATATATATATTTATATATATGAGCGTGAGATGTAACCGTCCATGATATTGAGAGAGCGTGTGCATGAGATGTGAAAGCTACTGGGACACTTACATATAATTGATTGAGATGAGTACATGATAGTACCAAATTATGTCGACTCGACACTAAATGAGAAGAATGGATGATGAACAGCATAGATTAGCTGTAATATTAAAAATATTATGTATAGCTCTTATATGAAAAGAGTAAAAGTGAATAACTTTCGATTTGAGAAAATGAAATTACATGAGCATAGACATATATGATGAAAGACAGCATGTAGTGGTCTAAAGTACTATTGATGTTGAAAGTGTACTGGCAGTATTATTTGGAGGATGAACTAGAGGTCAGAAGCCGTAAGTATACGACATGTACCCCCTTTGGACTTAAGTTAAATTCGGAGGACCGAATTTCTTAAGGTGGGGAGGATGTGATAACCGTAAATTTTCCATTTATTGGAAATTAGAAATATTGAAAATAAATATTGGAGAAAATAAATCAGAGGAAATAAATAAAATTTTGCAAGAACGGGATCTGGGTGAAAATCCCGAAAAGTAAGAAAGTGAAAGAATCGAGAAATTAGTGTAAAGGAAATTAAATTTGGAAGTGAAAATAAAAATAATAAAGAGAGGAAAAAAATTAAATTGGATAAATTAAAAAATCCAAATTAAATAAGAAAAATGAGAAATGCAAATAAAGTATGTTTATATAATTTCAAATCTTACAAATGTATTTTATACAAATACATATGAATTTAAAATACTATATAGTATATTTTAATATACGTTGGTATATATATGGAAAAATATATATACTATTTCATAAATTTAAATAATACATATGTATATAAGCATAATATTTTATGTGTATATATAATTATATAAATACATATAGAAGAAAGTTAAATGTGGTTTTATATTAAAGTTTACATGTATAAATATTGTATTATAACATTTATATAATTATATATATAAATGTTATTTATTTTAAAAGTATATAAATATACATATATATATACTAGATATATATTTTGTAATGTACAATATATATAATTTATATATAATATATATTGTATTATATTATATATGAAATAATATTATATGTGTAATATATGGTAGATATTATATGTATAATATAGTATATAATGTATTATATACTAAAAATAGAAAATAAAACCAAAAAGGGTAACAAAACAGAAAAGGAAAGGCAGGATCGGGGAAGGAATCCCGACCCTCCCAACCAGAGCCGTCGGTGGCGGAGAAGCCACCGCTGGTGACGGAAAAGGAAGGGATGTCGTCGCCGGCCAAAAAAGAAGGCAAGGAAACCATCGGCGGCGGAAGAAAGAAAGAAACGGAAACGGAAAAGCGACGGAAGCCGAGAAGGAGAGAAAACCAGATCTGGCGGTGCCGGCCAAATCGGCCGCCGCCACTACAGCCGAAGCATCGCAGGGGGAAGAGGAAGAGGAAGGAGGCCATCGGAGGAGCGGTGAATGGCGGAGGAAGGCCGACGGAGGAAGAGAAGAAACCGAGGCAAAACAGAGTAGATCCGCCGCCGTGTCACCGATCCAGGCCAAGCTGAGGCCATCGGCAAGTTCGTCTCAACGCCGGCCAGCTGAAGGATGCCTGAACTGCCGGAGAACTGGTCGCCGGCGAGGAAGGGAACTGGACCGACCTGAACCGGTCTGACTGGGAAAGGAAGAGGAAAAAAGAAAAAGGAAAAAGAAAAAGAAAAAGAAAAGAAAGAGAAAGAAAAGAAAAAGAAAGAAAGGAAAAGAAAAGAAGAAAAAGGAGAATTTTGGGAATTCGGAGATTCCCGGAAATTCGACAGCCCGAAAATTTACGGAAATTCGGTAAGAAATTTCCCGGAAATTTAATTTCAGAAAAATTTAATAAATTATGAAAAAATTCTAAAATTTAGAATTTTAATTCCAGAAATTATTTTCAGCGATCGGGATAAGGAATCGGGAGAGATGGAGTACGGGCGCGATCGATAAGAGGAAGTCGCCGACCTAGAAAAAAGGTAAGGGATGCATGTGCAGCACTGTAGGGATATTCAGTCTGCATATTTTAATTTGAAATATTTTATGGAAATATTTTATGAAAATTATTATGATGCATTATTTGCTGAAAATTTTGAGATGAAGTACTGGCTGCAAATTTATAACTGTATTTTTCGTGCAGGAGGTTAGTAAATCGGCAGCCGTTATGCTGCCGAAAATTTTAGAAAAATCTCATAAAATCATATTAAATGATTTTATTTTCGAAAATCGATATTAAATCACGAAGAATGAGGAAATTACTAAATTTCATAAAACATGAATATAATGAGATGGAATTTTAAAATATTCATGGATAATTCGAGAATGGTGATAATGAAATCACCAAAAATTCTTTGGATAGATAAATTACATGTAATACGAGACGAAAGATGAAGTGAAATACAGTGAATATTTTTATGAATATTTTTATAAATATTTTTATGAATATCACTAAAGGATTTTAACCTTTTATGAATATTTTTATGAATATTTTTATAAATATTCACGAAAGATGAAGTCCAATGGTTAGTCGTTACTTGAATCGCTTGTATGTCAAGGGTTCGAGTAGCGGCGGACACGAAAGAAATCTGTGAGGTGGTGATGAATGACCCGTAAGGTACTTCGGGCCCACCAAAGCGGACAGTACGGATGAGTGAGGTGATGAATGACCCGTAAGGCACTTCGGGCCCTCACAATAAAACGCGCGTTTTGTTGGACGGACCAGCTCAACCGGCCATGGCCACCCCTCCTGGGCCCACGCACAACGGTTGCTGTGACAACGCCACTCATCCGTACTGTCCGCTTTGGGTTCTAGAGGTGGCCCCTGTCACACAGACGTGGCACTTAGCCCCTCACGGATTTATCGAGAAACTGACAAACCTCAATCTAAACTGCTCTGATACCACTCTGTGACGTCCCCGTCACTCTATCTTATGACTTATCTTTTTCCTTCTTTATTTAGATTTAGTTCATCCAGTGTCATTCTTTCCTTATTCTTAAGCTAATTATTTAATAGCTCATAAAATTTTATTCAATTTCCATAAGCATAAAAATGATATATATAAATATCATTCCATTTCCACAGGATCTCATACATCATCTTATCTTACATCCCCGACATCTTATATACATAAAGACTACTTGTACTGTACCGTAGCTGAATTAAAATTTACTATACTTATGAACATATGAGTATACCTTCTATACTAACTGGGACACGTCTTTTAAAGGTACACTCAAATCTTTCAAAAGCAGGCTCCTCTAATTGGAGCGAGGTTCATTTCAAGTAATCTGTAGGGAAAATGATCGTAAAAGGGTGAGTTTACGCTCAGTAAGAAAAGTATGTAAAAGAGTGTGCTATGCCTCTATATGCATTTTTCCTACTTGGCTCTATAATGTCATGTAAAGCATTACAAAGCATGCATCATAAACATCTTTCATGCATTGTTTACAACCATGCATATTTATTTCAAATGACATGGCAATCATACTTTGTATGCTTCTTTTAAAATATAGCATACATATAAAACATGCATCATACTTCTTTCTTTAAAACATCATACTTCATAACATACTTTAAAAACATACATCATACATTTCTTCATACATACATCTTGTACTTTGAAATAGATGGAGACTATGTACAAATATTAAGCGCTGGCATCGTCATATAAACCGTTCATTCTCATTTATATGACTCTAATCATGCATTGGTACAGTAGTGCACTCCGTATAGGTCAGGGATTCTCTCTTGCCTTTATAATTCCACAGTGAACACTAGTCAGGTGTCACATGTGGGATTGAGGACCGGACTAGGGTTCCTCGCTCAACATACATATTACTGAGGACTTGATCAGAGTCACCTAGCCATCAGAAATGCATAATCATCACGCAGTCCACAGTCTCAAAACATTTATATTATACTTTTTCAGAAAACACTTTTGTGTTTAAATCAAATAAGCTTTGAAAGCTCTTTTCATACATGGCAGTCGACTGGCCTCATAGGACAATCAGCTGCTACTTCATAATTTCTTTTATCGAAATTAATTTCATTTAAAATTTTCGATATTTTCATCTTTGAAAATACATGGGGGCAGTCGACTGGTCCATATAGCAGTCGACTGGTTTTCAAACAGAATGCTTCTTAAGAAATAGAAGTCGATTGGTCCATATAGCAGTCGACTATTTTTGAAACAGAATGCTTTTGAAAAATTAGCAGTCGACTGGTTCTATAGGCAGTCGGCTGGTTTTGAAATAGAATGCATCTTGGCAAATAGCAGTCGACCGTCCCATATAGCAGTCGACTGGTTTGAAACAGAATGCTTCTGGGTAAATAGCAGTCGACTGGCTTACATAGCAGTCGACTGGTTTGAGTCGGTTTTCGAAAAACGGTGTTTTGGTTGTCTCTAGGCAGTCGGCTGCTCCTAACCTAATTGGTACTAGGAGATAAGTCCGAAAATGCATCTTTTCCTGCACAAAATCAACTGATGCTTCTCTCCAAACCACATAAAACATCATAAAACATGCGGACATAGCCGTCTTACGTCCGTTACATAAATTCCTTACCTTGATTCCTTCGAGAACGCAAGATCACTTGATGCGTCACCTTAGCTTTTCACTTCTTCAACCTAAAATCATCATATCAATTCAAATTTTTAAATCATCACCATACATATATCATACTAACGCAGAACAACTCCAAATCATAAACAAAATTGTAAGAACCACCTTCTTCTCTTACCTTCACTAGAGACCAAAATCTCAAAACTTGAGATCTCTTCCAATACTTGGAATTAATCCACCAAACTTTGGATATCTCTTAGTCTAGTGACAAGGATCGTTTTTCGTTAAAGTAGCTTAACGATTTGGTGACGTGAGGTGGTGGTTTGTCAAGGTCAGAAAATGGATAGAGGAATTTGGAGAGGAAACGAGAGGAAGAAGGGCTGGAAGGAAGCTGGCGTAGGGTGATGAGATGAAGATGATGACTTTGCAAAATTGCATTAAATGCCAATTAATTTCATGAATTCATGTCAGCCCTTATCCTTTTTGACTCAAGACCATTTGACCATCTCCTAAATTCCTCTCCCACTGATTTAATTGCTACATATCCATTATAGCCAATAAAAATCTGATATTAATTTCTTATCATACATTAAATAAGTTCCTCATATCAACATAAGTTATTTGACCAATTGACTTTCACTTCTTCCATTCAAACATAAGCCACATGTATTTTTAACTACCAAATTAAAATTCTGATTTTTCATTCTTTTCTCATATTCAATTATTTTCCTGACATCACATAATTTCTTTGATACTTTTACTTCCAATTCTCTTTATTTCTTACATGTTCCATACATCATTTATACCTCAGTTACACATCAACTTCATATTTATTTAATCATATGGAATTGAAATACCTTACATACATAGAGGTATACATGGAAATTGGGGATCTCACATCCTCCCCACCTTAGAAAATTTGGTCCTCCAAATTTGCCTTAGCTTGTCATGTGAATAATTATGGATACCTTTCTTTCATTAAGCTCTCTAGCTCCCATGTAGCTTCTTCCATCGTGTGGTATTGCCAGAGAACTTTCACTAATGAGATCGTCTTAGACCTCAAAACTTTCTCTTTTTTGTCCAAAATCCGAATCGGCTTCTTTACATAACTCATATCTTCCCTTATCTCCAAGGGTTCATACTCAATGACATGCGACGGATCCGAATTATATTTCCGAAGCATCGATACATGAAACACATTATGTACTCCCGATAGCTCCGGAGGCAATGCCAATCTATAGGCAACATCGCCTACTCGATCTAAGACCTCAAAATGGGCCGATGTAACGAGGACTTAACTTACCTCGTCGGCCAAATCTCATAATCCCCTTGGATGGAGAAACTTTCAGAAATACATAATCTCCAACCATGAACTCAAGTGGCCTCCGTCGAGCATCTGCATAGCTCTTTTGTCTACTCTGAGCTGTCTTAAGCCTCTGACAAATCAACTTAACATCTTCTGATGCTTGCTCGACTAGATCTGGAGCCAATAACTTACGTTCGCCCACTTCTTCCCACCCAATCGGAGATCGACACCTTCTTCCATACAAAGCTTCATATGGTGCCATCCTGATGCTTGCATGATAACTATTATTTTATGCAAACTCAGCCAATGGCAGATGATCATCCCAGGAGCCTTTAAAGTCCATAACATAAGCCCTCAACATATCCTCGAGTGTCTGAATCGTGCGCTCGGACTGTCCATCAGTCTGCGAATGAAAAGCTGTGCTGAAATTTAGCTTAGATCCCATGGCTTCTTGAAAATGCTCCCAGAAATGGGAAGTAAACCTGGAATCTCTATCAGAAGTGATGCTCACTGGAACCCCGTGTAGTCTTACGACATCTTTTACATACATATCTGCCAAAGCATTGAGTGTATCTATTGACTTCATAGGCAGGAAGTGGGCTGACTTTGTCAATCTATCGACGATCACCCAAATACCGTCATGATTCCTCTTGGTTCTAGGCAATCCCATAATAAAGTCCATCGTAATGTGTTCCCACTTCCACATAGGTATAGGCAGAGGGTGCAGTAATCCTGCTGGCTTTTGATGCTCTACCTTAACCTGTTGACATGTAAGACATTTTGCCACATACTCAGCTATGTCTTTCTTCATGCCATTCCACCAATACACCTTGCGAAGATTGTGATACATCTTCGTATTTCTGGGTGCAACGTATACCTAGTGGCATGTGCTTCAGTCAAAATTAGCTTCTTCAACTCGTCATCATTAGGAACACATATACGACTCTTAAACCTCAAAATTCCATCACTACTAATATCAAATTCTGAGGTCATACCTGACTGCATCTGATTTATCGCCTTAATGCATCTATCATCTTCCTTTTGGGCACTTCAGATTCTGTCCATTAACTCTGGCTCAATTCTCAAACTAGCCATTATTCCAATTTGCTCATAAGGCATAACATTAAGGTTGAGGCTTGCAAACTGTTCAATCAGTTCGTGTTCTTTTATCATCATATATGCTATCATACTTACATGCTTCCGGCTCAGAGCATCCGCCACCACATTGGCCTTCCCCGGGTGGTACAAGATCTCACAATCGTAGTCCTTTAGAAGCTCGAGCCATCTTCTTTGTCTCATGTTTAATTCTCTTTTAGAGAACAAATACTTCAGACTTTTATGATCCGTAAAAATATGAAACTTCTAACCATACAAGTAATGCCTCCATATCTTCAGGGCAAATACTACTGCAGCTAACTCCAAATCATGAGTCGGGTAGTTCTTCTCATGGTCCTTCAACTGTCTAGAACCATATGCAGTTACCTTACCATGCTGCATTAACACACATCCCAAACCTTGCCCTGAGGCATCACTATACACCGCAAATCCACCTGAACCACTAGGGATGGTAAGGATCGGTGCAGTCGTTAGCCTGCGCTTCAACTCTTGGAAGCTACTCTCACAAGCTTCATTCCATTCGTACTTCACTTCCTTGCGCATCAAGCGCGTCAGTGGAGCAGCTAGCTTTGAGAAACCCTCTACAAACCTTCTATAGTAGCCAGCTAAACCCAAGAAACTCCTAATCTCCGTCACTGTCTTCGGTCTTTCCCATTGGACCACCGCTTCAATCTTCGATGGATCAACTGAGACACCATCTTTACTGATAATATGACCTAAGAAGGAGATTTGCTTCAACCAGAAATCACACTTACTTAGCTTGGCATGCAATCCTCTATCCTTGAGGGTTTGCAGAACTATCTTCAAATGCTGCTCATGCTCTTCCCGAGACCTCGAGTAGACCAAGATGTCATCGATGAAGACAATGACAAACTGGTCCAAGTACTGTTTGAACACGTCATTCATTATAATCATAAGGCTGTGCATTGGTCAGACCAAACAGCATCACTAGGAACTCGTAGTGACCATACAGTGTCCTGAATGCAGTCTTAGGAATATCTTCATTTCGGATCTTCAACTGATGATATCCCGACCTCAAGTGTATCTTGGAAAAGACTTGTGCACCCTTGAGCTGATCAAAGAGGTCGTCTATCCTGGGAAGAGGGTACTTGTTCTTGATCGTCACTTTGTTTAACCACCGGTAGTCAATGCACAACCTCATACTACCGTCCTTCTTCCTGACAAAAAGCACAGGAGCACCCCAAGGGGATACGCTGGGTCATATGAATCCCTTGTCTAGCAACTCCTAAAGCTGCTTCTTCAGTTCTTCCAATTCTACCAAAGCCATCCGGTAGGGAGATCTCGAAATGGGCTCAGTCCCCGACACCAAATCAATCGTAAACTCCACTTCCCTATCCGGAGGAAGTCCTGGAAGATCATCTGGAAACACTTCTGGAAAATCTTGGACTACAGGAATATCCTTGAGTCCGGGACGTTTTTGATCTACGTCCTCCACATAAGCAATAAATCCTTCACATCATCATACATATTATCCATTACTTTCATTTGCAAACAAATCAAGATCGAACATGCTTTCATATTAATTACTGGCAAAATTTACAACATAGCTATCGGGTGAAGAGAATGTTACACTCTTAGCATAACAGTCCACTATAACATGATTATTAGCTAACCAATCCATACCCAAAATAACATCAAATCCATACATATTCAGTAGGATTAGGTCAGCCTTAGATTCTCTTTCTCCTACCCGTAGTTTACAATTTCTATACACTAACTCTGTTATTTGTGATTCCTTAAGAGGTGTGCTTATCTTTAACAAGTGTTCTAAGGTCTCAGGCTCAACAGGTATTTTCATAGCAATCCTAGGAGACACAAATGAATGCGTAGAGCCTGCACAAATGAATGCGTAGAGCCTGGATCAAACAATGCTATAACACTTATATCAAACAGTAAATTGTACCTTTAATCACTTTGGACGAGGCATCGGCAGATTCTTCATCGATGGCAAACACTCGTCCTTGGGTCACAGCTTTCTTTCCCTTCTCAGCAGCAGTGGCCTTAGGTTGCGGTTTAGGGGTCTTATCAGATTCATCAGGCATCCTCGGATCTCTGAGGGCAATCCCTAATCATGTGCCCTTTCCCCACATCTAAAGCAAGCGCCACTCGCCAAGCGACATGGCTGTGATCCGTGAAATTTCCCGCATTGCTCACATCTTTGTATCGTACTCTTCGGTGAGCTAGCGGTACTTCCAGCTGGATTTCGGGATCGCTCATCACTTATCTTGATCCCGGTACCTTTAGGAGTACCTATATCATTATCATCATCATCATAACTCCAATTTCAATATAATCCCATATAACCCTTAAATTAATTTAAAGATCATCTTTTCTATATTTTACTTACCTATCGAAGCTTTTTCAGATCGTCTACTTCTCCAATGTGGATACCTATCACTCGAAGCTTTCTCATCTGACTTCCGCTTCATCGGTTCCTTGCCCTTACCCTTGGCTCGGAAGTCAGCATGATACAGATCATAGTCCTGCTCACATAACTGAGCCTTACGGACAGCTTCTCCATAGGTGGTGAAATCCATCGGATACAGTTTAGATCTAATCGGGGACTTCAATCCCTCGATGAACCTGTAGATCTTATGCCCTTCATCTCTTTGACCTCTGGATCGAATCTACTCAAGGTGGTGAACTTAGATTCATACTGATTCACCGTCATCGTACCTTGAGTCAAACTTAGGAACTCGATCTTCAGTCTATTCTGATCCGTGCGTGGGATGTATTGTTCATTAAAAGCCTCCACAAATCTATCCCACGTGACTTCATCATATCGGGCCTCTAACACGGTCCGAGTGGCTTGCCACCAATATTCAGCATCATCAATCAACAGATAGGCGGCCAAGCCTACTTTTTCCCTTTCGGAGCAGGGCATATATTCAAAGGATTTCAGGACTGCTTTCATCCAGTTCTCTGCGGTCAGCAGATCTCTTTCCCCCTTAAACTTGGGTGGATCCAACTTCTTAAATTCTTTTATTAGGGCCACACTACAATAGGCTCTAGAATCCCGCCTTTCCGTAGTTGGAGCTGGTGGGGTTACTTCTGGAGGAATAGCAGGTGTAGCTGCTTGGGTACTTGTGGCCACATTTGGAAAGTTCGACATAAATTGGGTGAACATCGTGGCCATGTTCTCCATATGCTTTTCCATTTTAGCTAGCCTTGTATTTGGGTTACGCGGTGGAGATGAATGAGGAGACGGAACAGGGGGCTGTTCTTCACGACCCCGTCCCCTTCCTCTTCTTGTACCTTTCCTTTATGAGCTCATGCTGTAGATATAATCATCATTGATCTCTTTAGTATAATCATAAATAGTCATACCAGGCAATTTGTATTCAGATAAGTACAGTACAATTGGGGATATACTCTATTTCTAACTTCTTGACACTGACAAACCTCAATCTAAACTGCTCTGATACCAGTCTGTGACGTCCCCGTCACTCCATCTTATCACTTATCTTTTTCTTTCTTTATTTAGATTTAGTTCATCCAGTGTCATTCTTTCCTTATTCTTAAGCTAATTATTTAACAGCTCATAAAATTTTATTCAATTTCCATAAGCATAAAAATGATATATATAAATATCATTCCATTTCCACAGGATCTCATACATCATCTTATCTTACATCCCCGACATCTTATATACATAAAGACTACTTGTACTGTACCGTAGCTGAATTAAAATTTACTATATTTATGAACATATGAGTATACCTTCTATACTAACTGGGAAGCGTCCTTTGAAGGTACACTCAAATCTTTCAAAAGCAGGCTCCTCTAATTGGAGCGAGGTTCACTTCAGGTAATCTGTAGGAAAAATGGTCGTAAAAGGTTGAGTTTACGCTCAATAAGAAAAGTATGTAAAAGAGCGTGCTATGCCTCTATATGCATTTTTCCTACTTGGCTCTATAATGTCATGTAAAGCATTATAAAGCATGCATCATAAACATCTTTCATGCATTGTTTACAACCATGCATATTTATTTCAAATGACATGGCAATCATACTTTGTATGCTTCTTTTAAAATATAGCATACATATAAAACATGCATCATACTTCTTTCTTTAAAACATCATACTTCATAACATACTTTAAAAACATACATCATACATTTCTTCATACATACATCTTGTACTTTGAAATAGATGGAGACTATGTACAAATATTAAGCGCTGGCATCGTCATATAAACCGTTCATTCTCATTTATATGACTCTAATCATGCATTGGTACAGTAGTGCACTCCGTATAGGTCAGGAATTCTCTCCTGCATTTATAATTCCACAGTGAACACTAGTAAGGTGTCACATGTGGGATTGAGGACCGGACTAGGGTTCCTCGCTCAACATACATATTACTGAGGACTTGATCAGAGTCACCCAACCATCAGAAATGCATAATCATCACGCAGTCCATAGTCTCAAAACATTTATATTATACTTTTTCAGAAAACACTTTTATGTTTAAATCAAATAAGCTTTGAAAGCTCTTTTCATACATGGCAGTCGACTGGCCTCATAGGGCAGTCGGCTGCTACTTCATAATTTCTTTTATCGAAATTAATTTCATTTAAAATTTTCGATATTTTCATCTTTGAAAATACATGGGGGCAGTCGACTGGTCCATATAGCAGTCGACTGGTTTTCAAACAGAATGCTTCTTAAGAAATAGCAGTCGACTGGTCCATATAGCAGTCGACTGTTTTTGAAACAGAATGCTTTTGGAAAATTAGCAGTTGACTGGTTCTATAGGCAGTCGGCTGGTTTTGAAACAGAATGCTTCTTGGTAAATAGCAGTCAACCGTCCCATATAACAGTCAACTGGTTTGAAACAGAATGCTTCTGGGTAAATAGCAGTCGACTGGTTACATAGCAGTCGACTGGTTTGAGTCGGTTTTCGAAAAACGGCATTTTGGTTGTCTCTAGGCAGTCGGCTGCTACTTAAGGCAGTCGGTTGCTCCTAACCTAATTGGTACTAGGAGACAAGTCCGAAAATGCATCTTTTCGTGCACAAAATCAACTGATACTTCTCTCCAAACCACATAAAACATCATAAAACATGCGGACATAGCCGCCTTACGTCCGTTACATAAATTCCTTACCTCGATTCCTTCGAGAACGCAAGATCACTTGATGCGTCACCTTAGCTTTTCACTTCTTCAACCTAAAATCATCATATCAATTCAAATTTTTAAATCATCACCATACATATATCATACTAACACAGAACAACTCCAAATCATAAATAAAGTTGTAAGAACCACCTTCTTCTCTTACCTTCACTAGAGACCAAAATCTCAAAACTTGAGATCTCTTCCAATACTTGGAATTAGTCCACCAAACTTTGGATATCTCTTAGTCTAGTGACAAGGATCGTTTTTCGTTAAAGTAGCTTAACGATTTGGTGACGTGAGGTGGTGGTTTGTCAACGTCAGAAAAATGGATACTTGAGGAATTTGGAGAGGAAACGAGAGGAAGAAGGGCTGGAAGGAAGCTGGTATGGGTGATGAGATGAAGATGATGACTTTGCAAAATTGCATTAAATGCCAATTAATTTTCATTAATTCATGTCAGCCCTTAGCCTTTTTGACTCAAGACCATTTGACCATCTCCTAAATTCCTCTCCCACTCATTTAATTGCTACATATCCATTATAGCCAATAAAAATCTGATATTAATTTCTTATCATACATTAAATAAGTTCCTCATATCAACATAAGTTATTTGACCAATTGACTTTCACTTCTTCCTTTCAAACATAAGCCACATGTTTTTTTAACTACCAAATTAAAATTCTGATTTTTCATTCTTTTCTCATATTCAATTATTTTCCTGACATCACATAATTTCTTTGATACTTTTACTTCCAATTCTCTTTATTTCTTACATGTTCCATACATCATTTATACCTCAGTTACACATCAACTTCATATTTATTTAATCATATGGAATTGAAATACCTTACATACATGGAGGAATACATGGAAATTGGGGATCTCACACTGTACGCGAAGGACAATATGATAGATCGACTGAGTTAATTGAGGTATGATCATTTATTTTCTGTATTTAGACATGTCAACAGTACTGCTTATCTGATTAATTTCGATAGGGGATGTGTATAATATAAATAATGTTATGTAAAATTGTTTAACAGTCAGTACAAGTGAAGTATCACAGATAGCCCAACCGGTTAAGTTGTGTACAATAAGGTAAGAAATGTGGTCACGGGTCGTGACAGAGTGGATATTAACCCGATCTCTCAATTTATATTAGTTTGAAAATTTATCGAGAATCTCATCTGATACTTTCTTTAATCACACATCTCTTATCATTTTGGACATTTCATCTCGATGTCTTATCATTTCACTGTACATCCTCAAGGCAGAGACACTTCATATTCAAATCATTTTAACGCATACTCCACCTTGATTCATTTATTAACTCATACTTCACAGCATATTGATCATCTTAATGAATATACTATATCAAGTGTCATCATTTGATTAACACCTTTCACAGCTAACCGATTTATTACTACTGTAATTTACTTTTACAATCATTTTCATTTAATAATTCAGGTTAGCTGTTGTCTTCCTTATCGCTTATCTTCACTTACTGTTCTTATGCATATACTCCAATTTCATATACTCCATACAGTACATTATCCCGTAAAATGTATTTCAAAATATTTCGGTTCTATAAATATCCATTAAATACTTCAGCTAGAATAACAGTATAGAACCGAAATTAACCATACTGCTATGGATTACATCCTTTGTACTGATCTCTTTCTTATTCATCATTTGTAATCATATTACTTTTCATCATATCCCATGATCCCGTAATCATATCCCGTTAATACACTTTTTAATTCAAACCCTCAAAAATCAATAATAGAGTCGCTCATCCTACGACTTCCCTATAACCATTCGGGTCACATCAGCACTCCAAGTGTAGTGAAATTTATAATCGGGATTGTTATACTTATATTATGTCCTTTATACCCTCAATAACTCCATTACTATTAATAAGTTCAAAATCGACTTGATTTATCACAATTCAAAACAAAATCCCACATAGGAGCATTTTCATCATTTCACATTTTTTTTCTTTCTCCTCATTATACATTTAAATCAGTAATCTTATTATCAATTTGCTGATAGTACCCCTTTCTCGTACCAATATCAGCATTTTAAAATCTTTTTCAATTTCGATAGAGAAATCTAATAGAATCCATAATTGGATTATTTTGCATGAACTGCAACTTTACATCATCAATTACTCTGTCAAATCAGTCCATTCAAACCTCCGTTGGTCTATTTTGACTCCCAGTAAAATTTTAGGGGTAAGGGTATTTTTGTCATTTTTGGCCAAAAATTTTCTCTCTCCTCAAAATACCTTTAATCGATGATCTTATTGTCTATTTAATGATGATATCTCATTCCCCTCCTTTATATTATCACTTTCAGGTCTCAGTTCGATCCGGACAGAAAAGTACTGGTAGGGCCCTCACCGAGTCCATTTCTGTTCCTTACCGAACCGACCTTCATTTAGATTATAAGATCACCATTTCAGGTAACATTCCTGAGCCGTTTTCCCTTTTTAGCATTCCTTATTCCAAAATTGCTCACTCCCTTCTAAACACTTAATTTCAATTGCAATCATTTATTTTTTCTATGTATTCAGACTACACAATACTACAGGGAATGTTAACATTTTCAACACATTTCCTTTCCAAAATATTGATAAACATCAGGCCAACTGTGCTCTGATACCATTAAATCTGTCACAGCCCGTGACCCTATTTTTCACCTTATTCTATACCTCTTATTTGGTTGGGCTGTTTGCGATACTTTACTTTTCTTTACATATAAACAATTTCATATTAAATTTATAATATGAATTACATCCCCTATTTTACTTCATAAGAAAGTAGTACTGTCGATAAGTCTATATACAAAAAATAAATGATCATACCTTATTAAATAAATCGACCTGTCGCATCGTCCCCAAATGCACAGTTGAAAATCCTTTAAGTGCTAGACTCTCAGTCTTCGAAAACCTGAAATGTTAAAATTAAGGGGTGAGCAAACCACAGCTCAGTAAGGGAATTATATGCATACTTGATATTCAGCTTCCTATATGCTGAAAATCTTTTTCATTTTTCCTATGGGGCTCTAGGGTCACATGTAGGAAGGATACTACAGTCAGCTAGGGATCCGGATGGAGTAAGGTAGGTATTTTGAAATACCTATCTTGTCCCGGAACCTAGAAGCAACTGTAGAGAGTAAATATCATTTTTGTTTTGAAATTTAAATCCTTTTTTTCATTTATATTCCATAACCTTTTCATATTCTTTTCAAAATAATGCTTTTATGAAATAAAACATTTAAATAAAATAACTAATATTCATATTTTCTTTGAAAAGAATATTAGTTAAATCATCATCATTTTCCTTTAAAACTCATTTCATGTTTTACTGTACAATCATAATTAGTACAGTACTTTAAAATAGCAAAATAAGCTATTAAACCTTTTTCGTATAACATATAAATCATTTAAATCTAATATTCAATTTAAAATTAAAATAAGAATATTAGATTTAATTTCCTCCTTTTTCCTTTTGAAAACATATCACATGTTCATATTACATATCATTTGAAAATCATCTTGTAATACTAAAATCAGTACTGAAATAAGCATTTTGTAAAATGCTGTAAATCACTTTCATTTGATTTATCATATATCATGTAAATCACTTTCATTTGATTTATCATATATCATGTAAAACATTTTCATATATAGAGACTAAGGCATGCCAGTCCGTCTACTGGGTCGTTACTCATATCATGCTATAGACCCGAAGGGTATAAAATAATCATGTCAGATCTATGGCTATAGTCTATAATTGTCCTAGGTGGATCACTAATCAGGTGTCGGCTGGGACTACATATCACATATCACATATCACATATCAGCATGATAAGGTGCTAACTAGTCTCAAAACAAGGTTTTTCATCATCAGTAAACCTTTATGGAATTTATAAAAATAATAATTTCATCATTAAAACCATCAAGGTTTTATAAATCATTTAGTGAATATTTAGAAAGCATTTATAAAATATTCACTTTATTTCCTTTTATCTTCCCTTTCATGTCACATGCAGTTCACATATCGAGAGAATTTTCGGTGATCTCATTATCACCAAACTTGAAAACATGAATATTTTAAAAATAGAACTCCATATATTCATGTTTTATGAAAAATAATCAATTTCTCGATTTTTCATGGTTGGAAATCATTTCTCGTGAAGTAAAATCATTTATTATGATTTTCAGTAATTTTCGGGAATTTTTCGATAATTTTTCAGCAGTATAATGGCTGCCGATTGGCTAGCCTCTTGCACGAAAAATACAGTTTATAATTTCCAGCCAGTACTTCATTCCAAATCCCAACAAATCATCCATCATAATAATTTCATAAAATGTTTTCGTAAAATATTTCGAATTAAAACATGCAGACTGAATATCCCTACAGTGCTGCACATGCATCCCTTACCTTTTTTCAGGTCGGCGACTTCCTCTTATCGGTCGCGCCCGTACTCCATCTCTCCCGATTCCTCATCTCGATCGCCGAGAATAATTTCTGAAAATTAAAATTCTAAATTTTAGAATTTTCATAAATAATTTATTAAATTTTTTTCTCGAAATCATTTTTGGAATTCTTACCAAATTTTCGTAATTTTCGAGTTGCCAACTTCCCGGGAATCTCCGAATTCTCGAAATTCTCTTTTTTCTCTCTCTTTCTTCTTTTCCTCTTTTCTTTCTTCCTTTTTCTCCTTTCTTTTCTTTCTCTTCCTTTTCTTTTTCTTTTTCTTTTTTCTTTTTCCTTTTTCTTTTTCTTTTCCTCTTCTTTTCCGGTCAAACCAGTTCAGACCGATCTGCCTCCTTCCTCGCTAGTTCCTCGCCGACAGCCGGTTCTCCGGCGGTTCAGGCGCCCTTCAGCTGGCTGACAGCACGGCGAAGCTACCAGTGCCCTTCATTTGCCTTGGATCAGCGGCACGACGATGGATCGAGTCGATTTTCCTTCGGTTTCTTTCGCCTCTTCGTCGACCCTCCTTCCGCGTTCACCACGCCTCGGGTGGCCTCCATCCTCTTCCTCTCCTTTCGGCGGTGCTTCGATGGCAGTGGCGGTGCCTGGATCAGCCGGCACCGCCGTCTCCTATTTTCTTTTCTCTTCCGGCCTTTTCCGTCGATTCTCCCTTCTCTTTTTGTTTTCCATTTTCCTTTCTGCCGCTGGCCGATTTCTTCCACTTCTTCCCTCGCCGGCGACGATCTTGGCTCTCTCGTCTCTTCCTCGTTCGACCGACGGTGGTCGGCCTCTTCGGGAGGCAGAATCGGGAGTCTTCCCGATTCTGTCTTCTGTTTTCTGTTTTTTTTTATTATTTACTATTATATTTATAAACTACACTTTATAAATATAATATTATTCTTTTATTATGTTATATAGTATTTTATACTATATATCATATAAATATATATTATATATTAATAATATATATATTTTCACTTAGTATATCTCTTTTCATATACTTTAAATTAGATAACACATATATATATGCTTTAATAAAATTAATATATATTTTATATATATTTATTTATATACATAATTGTATATATATAAAAATATACACATGTATTTATTTAATATAAAATAGTATATTTATATATTTAAATATATAATCATATGAATATACTCATTTTATTCCTTATAATTTGGATCTCTTAGTATCCAAATAATTTCCTATTTTCATTTCTTATTTAATTTATATTTCAATTTCTCCAAATTAATTTCCTCAACTTCATCACTGCATCAATTTCAGGAATTTTAACGATATTCCCTTTTTTGTAAATAAATTCATTTATTATTGTAATTTATCTCTTGCATTAAATTAAATTTCCAAGTAATTATTATCAAAATTCTAAAATTCACGGTTATCACAACGAGACAGTGATTATTAGGCTGGGAGACGTCCCAAACCTTCTTTTACATGATATGACTATGGGAGTTACGGTCAAATAACACAGGTTTACTCAGTGAGCACCTCGACAGTGCAAACTGTGAGTGATTGACAATGGCCATTGTTACGAGGTCCCTACGGGGATACGAGGTCCCTTCGGGGATAAGAGATTGTACATGAATCTCTGGGAGATTATTTTCTATCGGTATGTGATATTTGACCGATGATTGAATCATTAAATGATTTGATTGACGAGTATTGTACATGATTTGATTGAAAAAGTAATGAAAGAAGTTATATAAGTTTTACAGTATATGTTTTCTCGATATACATGCAATTATCTTATCTAATAATTTTAAATGAATCGCTTTACTACATTGTATACTGAATTGATTGGTATAAACTATTTACATAAAGCATTACAGCATAAAATGATTGTAAATATTTTAATATTCATATTTGAATTATTTTTATAATGCACACTTTTATATATGTTTCTTACTGAGCTTTCTCCAAAGCTCACCCCCCCTTCTCACCATCCCAGATAGCTTATCAATTTACGAGAAATCCACTGTGAAGAATCACTAGAAGTTTAAAGTACCTAGTGACCAGGTACATGAAAAGTTTTATATTTATATTCAAACTTATAAATGCACAGCGGATGTAATTATGATGGGATGTAAATAGTGTAATGTAGATTTAAAGGAATGTACAATACTTAGTGGAATGTAAATTACATGGAATTTTTACTAATAGATTATTTATAGATATTATGTTATAAATTCTATTTTGATTTCTAATTTAAATTTTTATAGATTAATTAATTTAATAGTATAACGGTTTAATTGAATTGAGAATTGTAAATTAAACTTACATCGATACCCAACGCAAACCAAATGATACCGATTAATTGAACGAGAAAGATAAAAGTAAAAAGAAAAAAAATTACTTCGAAATTTTCTAATTCGGGACGTTACAGGATGTGAGGGATGTGAGGGATGCTGTTTATGAGAGCTTTGTGCTCTTTATATAGGCCTAAGGAAGAGTTTAAAAGACTTTCCTAAGCAATGTGGGATTAAGATAAGAGTTTACTTGGGAAACAAGTAATTTGACTAGTCAAACTCTTACCTTTATCTCATCATCTTTTTACAATTATTTTCTTAGTAAACTTCCTAAGGCCTATTTTTATTAATTAATTACAGATCTAAGACATAATAAAATAAAGAAATTATCTTGTCTCCACAAAGTCTTGTCTTGAACTTGCTTTGTTGGAATTTCTTCTCAATCTCATTTTTTGCCCAGAATTTCGTACTGATTTTGTTAAGATGTTTGACCAATCAAACGAACTCCAATTTTCAGGATATTGTATATTCCAAAAACCTAGAGAAGTCCTCTACAACTTCCATGAAGGCCACTTCTTGAGATAAGATCATTAAGTTGGTCAAATTCATCAATCTTTCAAGCTGGACAGAAAATATACACTTTGCTCTTTCTAGCTTCTTTTTATTCCAACTTTGATATTTAATACCTAAAACATATAATAAACATTAGTAAGCTCTTCTAGGCATAAAATATCAATAAAGCAAATATATTAGTACATATAAAATTAATAAAATATCATTCTCTCAAGTGTAAAGTGTGTATATGTGCTGAGATTGCAATGGTGCTGCACTATTCTATTCTAGGTTTAATGTTTAAATATTCAGTTTGGGGGTTTTATAATGAGATAAATTGTAGAAACATTATGGTAGATATCCTTATGAGTTAGGAGAAAGTCAGTTTTGGAATAACCTAATTTGGAGTTTTGTAGCTTAAGATATGTGCAAATGAATGCAGTGCACTCTACCCAGAAAAAGTGATCCTAATGGCTAATTTTGAAAATTTATAGAAAATATACTAGAACGAATTTGGGTGCAAGCCATACATTTCCAGAAAGTAAATGAGTAAAGAATAATATAGTTTTAAGTTTGTACAATTTAAACAACCTGTAATTAGATATGAACTAATTTGTACACGAGGTCAGTAGACAGTTTTGTTAGAATGTAAATTAAAAACAGAGCGAATTTGTGGAATTATTAAAAATGAATCAAAAATGATAAAATTGTGAAACTTACTATTCTGAATAGGGAATTGAATTAAGATTCACATGGTCTTGGATTCATAATTTTTGGATATCCCTATAATTAGTAATGTAATTTTTAACGTACAAAGGTTAGGAAACCGTTATGCCAAATGGGCCAGAATTTGATTGAATTTTGGAAAATTATGGGAAACAACATGGAACGAATTAGGAAGTGAGCCTTATACCTGTGAGGACCCCAATTTTCTTATATTCAATATAAGCTATAAAGCGTAAGAATTTAAAAAGAGAAAATTTATTGTTAAAATATTTAATGAAGGGTTTGTTCAGGGAGGTACTAGGTAAGGGCCCCACTAGGACTTTCTCTATCCATATCAACGTGAGACCCTAAAATGATGCTATTTGAAGTGAAATATGAATGTAGCAAAAATCTGTATCTCAAAATCACCTCGTTTGAATGTATTTTGAAAAGCGAGGAACAATTTCAAAAATGACGATCGTGTCCATACCTGATAGGATGATATTTTGTGAATTTTATGTGCTATTAAATTTCTTTATTGATGTTTTATGCCTAAAAGAGCTTACTAATGTTTATTATATGTTTTAAGTATTAAATATCAAAGTTGGAATAAAAAGGAGTTAAAAGGAGTAAGGTGTAGTATTTTCTATCCATCTTGAAAGATTGACTTTTTTGACCAACTTAATGATCTGATCTCAAGAAGTATCTTTCATAAAAGTTGTAGAGGGCTTCTCAAGGTTTCCAGAATGTACACTATTGTGAAAATCAGAGTTTGTTTGATGGGTCAAACATCTAGACAAAATCAGTACGAAATTCTGGGCAGAAAAACGAGATTGAGAAGAAATTCCAGCAAAGCAAGTTCAAGACAAGATTTTGTTGAGACAAGATAATTTCTTAATTTTATTACGTCTTAAATCTCTAATTAATTAATAAAAACAGACCTTAGGAATTTTATTTAGAAAATAATTGTAAAAAGATGATGAGATAAAGATAAAAATTTAACTAGTCAAATTACTTATTCCCCAAGTAAACTCTTATCTAAATCCCACATTGTTTAGGAAAGTCTTTTAAACTCTTCCTTAGGCCTATATAAGAGCACAACGCTCTCATAAACAACATCCCTTTTCCCTCTTTTAATCTTGTAGGATTTTCTTTAGGGTTTTTAATAAAATTTTATTTCTCTTTATTTTTAATTAGTTGCTAATTTCTATATTATTGTTTTATAAAATTATTTTCTTTTTATTTTTTTCTCAACGATTTCTTTCTTGGATATTTTTAGACTTTGCAATTTCTTGTTTTATTATTGTTTGTTAGAATCTTATTAGATCATAATCTTGATTATAGATTTCTTGTTTGATATTATTAAAGATTGATAGTTTAATTATTTATTGCATGATAATTGTCTTCTCTATAATATTAAACTTGAATTTTATGATCTTGAATATGACTAGTGAGTAGTTTTCTTATTCAGTTATAAGGTAAATTGATTATTCTTGGGAAAAGCATGTTGTGAGATTCTTGAACCTATTATATAAATTGTTGATTAAATATCCAAGATTCTCTGAGCACATTATAATGATTGTTTGTTTGATTAGATAGGGTGCACACTATTTAGTTAAATTAAATAATCTACCGTCAGATTAAAAACATAAGTCCGTAATTGCTTGTGGTGTTAATCACTAGGGATGGAGGACAATTAAGGTTTAGATTAAATGAACCAAGCTTATGTGTTTATCTAATGTCAACCCATATCTTTCTTGTTATCAATGCTGCTACAACTTATATCTAGAGAGCTTGTTCTAGGTAGGTTAAGTAATTTGAGATTAGTTAAAAAGCTTGTTTTAACTAATGACTCAGTAAGGAAAGATAGTGTAACAAAGCTTATTGTTATGCTACGATTGACTATTTAATTGACAGTAATATTCTGTAATCAATGATCAACATCAAAATCCAAGAATAATTAATTGCCTCATAACTGAAGCTTTTTGATATTTGTTTTTAATATTTAATAATTCCTATTTTTTCTATTTTAGGCATAGCTTACAAAACTCTAAAACCCTAAAATTTCTTCTTCTTTCCTTAAACCCTAAAATTAGATTTTTAATTTAATAATTAACTTAAGTAATCCAGTCTTTGTGGGTTCGACACTTGCTCCGCTATCTACATAGTAGAGTTAAGAAGTTTTATTTTTGAGCTATGGTGTCCTCTTCTGAATCACTAGACAATTCAAAAGTGTGATTGAACGTGAGCTCGGTGGAAGGTGGATCGTTGGAAGTGGATGGTGGTGGTTGGGGCGTTTGTAGCACCACACTTTGGGTTGCTTGAATGTAATCTCTAATCTTTCGAAGTCTGTAACTGGAGTCCTCGTCAGACATGCAAACCCTACAAGGAAGAAAGTAAAGAAAATAGTTAGATCTTTAAATTATAATAAACAACTTAAATAAATAACAATCCCGGCAACAACGCCAAAAATTGGTAATGTCGCAGGTACCAATAATAAATTACTTTACTTAAATCCATAGATAGGGCAAGCAAAGGTCAATCCCACAGAGATTGTTTTATTCAAGTAATTATTTAAGTTAAATACCTAACTATTATTTAAAGAGAGAAAAGAGATTTGGGGGAGGGGGTTCAATTAAACTATAATAACTAAGAAAATAATCAGAAAAATAACCAATTAATAAATTAGAAAATATCAAATACCACAAAATTTCAGTGTCGCGACCCCAATTATACAAATATCAACTGACTTTTTCTTCACATAAGGGGTAGTTAGGCCGTCTATCAATGTCATCCCTTCTTCTTCTTATACTTTATGCTTTATTACTTATGGCATAAGATTAATTTCAACTAAAAGTGTTTCTCATATATTTACACATAAGTCAAATATACAAGATCTCACATAACTTACATAACCTATATCCCCAAATAGTCTAATATACATCACTGTAGCACTGTACTATACCATAACCGAATTACATAACAAATGAGTATACCTTCAAGGAATATTGGGAAGTGTGTCTCGAAGGTACACTATAAAACCCCAAAAGTGAGCTCTTTTATCTGGAGCGGGAATTCACTTCAAATAGTCTGGAAAAAAGATTGTAAAGGAGTGAGTTTACGCTCAGTAAGAAACATATGTAAAAGAGCGTACTATGCCACTATATGCAGTTTTCCTGCTTGGCTCTATAATGTCATGTAAAACCCTTATAAAGCATATATCATATACTTTCTTCAAATATCATTTACATATGAAATCAAATAAGTCAAGTACTTTCAAATGATACCAAATCACTTGAAACCACATATACAAATATTCAAATAATTCAAATACTTTCACATATCTCAAATCACATGAAACTACTGATGAGTGTCGTCAGTCACCAAAAATAAAATTTCCTAACTCTACTATGTAGATAGCGGAGTAAGGGTCGAACCCACAGAGACTGAATTTTTTTTAAGTTAATTATTAAATTAAAAATCTAATCTTAGGGTTTAGGGAAAGAAGAAGTTTGGGGGTTTTGGAGACTATTCTAAAATAAAGAAAACAAGAATTATTAAATATAAAAAAAACAAATAGCAAAAAGCTTTAGTTACGAGGCAATCAATCATTCTTGGATTTTGATGTTGATCATTGATTACAAAATATTATTGTCAATTAAATAGTCAACCGTAGTGTAATTTCCCAGCGTCCAATTACACCTATCTTTCCTTACTGTGTTGTTAATTAAAGGCTCAGCATCTTAATTAATCTCTAACTATCAAAATTTACCTATGCTCAGCGCTATAGATTAAGTTTTAATAGCAGCATTAATATCTAGAAAGATTTGAGTCAACATTAAGTAACAAACTCACTCAGCGCGGTTTATTTAACTTAAACTTTAATTCTCCTAGATCCCTAGTGATTAACTCCACAAGCAATTACGGACTTATTTTTTTAATCTGGCTGTAGATTATTTAATTTAACTTAATAGTGTGCACTCTATCTAATCAAACAAACAATCATTATAATGTGCTCAGAGAATCTTGAATACTTAATCAACAATTATATAATAGGTTCAAGAATCTCACAACATGTTTTTCCCAAGAATAATCAATTTACCTCATAACTGAATAAGAAAACTACTCACTAGACATATTCAAGATCATAAAATTCAAGTTATATATTATAAAGATTACAAATATCATGCAAGAAACAATCAAAGAAGCAATCTTTAATAATATAAAATCAGAATTACTAATCAAGATTATAAAGTAGCAAGCAAGAACACACAAACAATATTAATTTAAATAAAGAAAACAAAATCAGAATTAAAAATAATAAAGAAATCAGCAACTAATTAAAAATAAAGAAAAAAATAAAATTTTATTAAAAAACCCTAAAGAAAATCCTACAAGACTAAAAGAGAAGAGGGAGGAGAGGGATCTTGTTTATGAGACCCTTGTGCTTTTATATAGGCCTAAGGAAGAGTTTAAAAGACTTTCCTAAGCAATGTGGGATTCAGATAAGAGTTTACTTGGAAAACAAGTAATTTGACTAGTCAAACTCTTACCTTTATCCCATCATCTTTTTACAATTATTTTCTAAGTAAAATTCCTAAGGCCTATTTTTATTAATTAATTACAGATCTAAGACAAAATAAAATTAAGAAATTATATTCTCTCAACAAAATCTGGTCTTGAACTTGCTTTGTTGGAATTTCTTCTCAATCTCGCTTTTCTGCCTAGAATTTCGTACTGATTTTGTCCAGACGTTTGACCCACCAAATGAACTCTGATTTTTGCGATCTTGGACATTCTGGAAACCTTGAGAAGTCTTCTACAACTTCCATGAAGTCCACTTCTTGAGATCAGGTCGTTAAATTGGTCAAAAACGTCAATCTTTCAAGCTGGACAGAAAATACTGCACTTTGCTCTTTTTATCTTCTTTTTATTCCAACTTTGATATTTAATATCTAAAACATAAAATAAACTTAGTAAACTCTTTTAGGTATAAAACATCAATAAACCAAATATATTAGCATATATAAAATTCACAAAATATCATCCTATCAACTACATATACAAATAACTTCAAATACTTCAAATAGATGGGAGACAGTTAACATTTCAATAGAATCATGCACCAAATAAACCTCATAACGGATGCCAAATATATCCCGTAAGGGATAATCCCGTAGAGATGTCAAATAAGGGCGTACCCACGTATGACCAAATACACATAAGAGACATATGGCCATAGTCTATAGACCACAGTGAACACTAGTCAGGTGACAGCTGTGGCACTGAGGACCGGACTAAGGTTCCTCAACTAAGTACAAGTACAAATACACATAATATCCATGATTACCAAAGGAGTCCACAGTCTCCAAAACATTTGTCATATACTTCATTTATAATTCAAATAAACTTATATCAAATAGGCATTTAAAACACCATTTTCAAATGGGACAGTCGACTGGTCATATAGGGTAGTCAGCTGCTGTAGCATATATCGCTTTATTAAATTTCTTTTCTTTTTAAAATTCATATATTTCATATTTCAAAAACCAATAGGGCAGTCAATGGTTTTCAAACATAATGCTTTTCGAGAAATTGCAGTCAACTGGTTTTCAAACATAATGCTTTTCGAGAAATTGCAATCAACTGGCTCCTTAGCAGTCGATTGGTTTCGCAAACAGAATGCTTCTGAAAATAGGGCAATCGACTGGATCCATGGGCAGTCTGTTGATTTCGTAAACAGAATATTTTTGAAGAAAATGCAGTTGACTGGTGCGAAACAGAATGCTTTCTGGAAAATAGTAGTCAACTGCTATATAGGGCAGTCGACTGGATTTGAGTTGATTTCGGAAAAACTATGTCACGGCTGTCTCTAAGCAGTCGGCTGCTATTTAAAGAAGTCAACTGCCCTTAGCCAAATTGTAACTAGGAGTAAAACCGAGAATTTACAACTTCCTGCACTTAAAACAGCCTTTATTTCACACCAAAACATGCAACCAAAACGAACATAGTCACCCTATGTCTGTTACACATATTCCTTACCTCAAATAACTCCAAAAACGCAACCACTTGGTTGCACCAATGATTTCCTCTTCACTTCTTCGAAGTTGCAAATATCATAATGATTTAAACCTTTAAGAAACCTTTACAATTATGCTATACTAACTCAACATAACTCCAAACTATAGATAGAATTAAAGGAATCAACTTCATCTTTTACCTTTGTTAGTCACCAAAAAGAACAGCAACAAGATCTCCTCAAATCCTTTGATTCTGCCTTTCATATTACGGCTATAGCTTTAGCTAGTGATGAGGAGTAATTTTCGTTAAGTAAGCTTAATGATTCGATGACAGGAGATGGATGTTTGTCAAGGTAAGTAGGAAGAAAACTTAGAGAAAAATGAGAGAAACAGCAAAGATGGCTGCCGATCCTTGATGGTGAAGATAATGACAAAGCATTTTCATTTAATGCTTCTTTATCCCTTTTCACACCTCATCACTTGACCATTTGACTTTTGACCATCAATTCCTTTTATTCCATCTATGTCCCATATATCTTTTACATATCAAAATTTCATATTTATTTGCTTATTCCAAGTTGGAATACTATACAAATATGGAAAAATTACAAGAAATTGGGGACTTCACATTCTCCCCACCTTTAAAGAATTTGGTCCTCTAAATTTAAATCAGGCTACTACTCAACTAATTCAGGATATATTTCTTTCATCAAGCTCTCTAGCTCCCATATGGCTTCTTCTCTAGTATGGTATTGCTAGAAAATCTTGACTAACAGGATTACCTTAGACCGTAACACCTTCTCTTTCTTGTCCAAAATCTGAACCGGCTTCTCCAAATAGCTCATGTCTTCCCGAATCTCCAACTGTTCATATTCTATGACATGAGATGGATCCGGATTATACTTTCGAAGCATGGACATGTGAAGACATTATGTACTCCCGATAGCTCCGGTGGTAGCGCTAATTGGTATGCAACATCTCTTACATGGTCCAATATTTCAAATGGCCCGATATAGTGAGTACTAAGCTCACCTTTTCGGCCAAATCTCATGATTCCTTTGGATAGAGAAACTTTCAAAAACACCGAGTCTCCAACCAAAAACTCAAGTGGTCTACGCTGAACATCAGCATAACTCTTTTGTCACTCTGAGCTGTCTTGAGTCTTTGACAAATCAAGTTCACATCCTCAGAAGCCTGTTCAACTAGATCTAGGGCCAACAACTTGCACTCACCCACTTCTTCCCAACCAATAGGGGATCAACACCTTATACCATATAAAGCTTCATATGGTGCCATCCCAATACTTGAGTGATAGCTATTATTGTAAGCAAACTCAGCCAATGGTAGATGATCGTCCCATGAGCCTTTAAAATCCAAAGCCTAGGCTCTCAACATATCCTTGAGCGTCTAAATGGTGCGCTCGGACTGACTATCAGTTTGCGGATAAAAAACTGTGCTAAAATTCAACCGAGATACCATGGCTTCTTGGAAATGTTCCCAAAAATGAGAAGTGAACTTGGAATCTTTGTCAGAGGTAATGCTCACTGGAACCCCATGTAGTCTTACTATCTCTTTAACATATAATTCTGCCAAAGCGCTAAGTGAGTCTGTAGCCTTCATAAGCAGAAAGTGTGTAGACTTAGTCAATCGATCTACAATCACCCAAAAACCATCATGACTTCTTCTTGTCTGGGGTAGTCCCATCACAAAATCCATCGTAATGTGTTCCCATTTCCACATAGGTATAGGCAGAGGTTGTAACAAACCGGTTGGTCTTTGATGCTCTACCTCAACCTGTTGACATTGAGACACTTAGCCACAAATTCTGGTATGTCTCTTTTCATGCCAGTCCACCAATACACCTTGCGTAAATTATGATACATCTTCGTATTCCCTGGATGCAACGTGTACTTAGTGGCATGTGCTTCAGTAAAGATTAACTTTCTCAACTCCTTATCATTAGGAACACATATACGGTTGTTAAACCTCACAATTCCATCATCACCAATATTAAATTCTGATGGCATATCTGAGTGAATCTGGCTCACAGTCTCAAAACATTGAGCATCCTCCTTCTGAGCAAGTCGAACTCTATCCATTAACTCCGACTCAATCATCAAACTGGCTATCATCCCAAAATGCTCAGAAGGCATGGCATTTAAGCTGAGGCTTGCAACTGCTCAAGCAATTCATACTCTCGGACCATCATATAGGACACAATTCCCACAGGCTTTCAGTCAGAGCATCCGTCACCACATTAGCTTTCTTTGGGCTGTATAGGATCTCACAATCATAATCCTTTAGAAGCTCGAGCCATCTCCTCTGTCTCATGTTTAACTCTCTTTGAAAGAACAAGTACTTCAAGCTTTTATGATCCATAAAAACTTGAAATTTCTCTCCATACAAGTAATGCTACCACATCTTTAGAGCAAATACTATTGCAACTAACTCTAAATCATGAGTTGGATAGTTCTTCTCATGGTCCTTTAATTGGCGAGAACCATATGTAACTACCTTACCATGCTGCATCAACACACAACCCAATCCTTGTGCGGAGGCATCACTGTATACGAAAAATCCTCTAGAACCAGTAGGGATGGTAAGGATAGGTGCCATCGTTAGCCTACACTTCAACTCTTAGAAACTACGCTCACAAGCGTCACCCCACTCATACTTCACCTCTTTGCGCATTAAGCATGTCAAGGGAGCAGCTAACCTTGAAAAACCCTTTACAAACCTTCGGTAATAGCCGGCTAGACCCAAAAAGTTCCTAATCTCCATCACTATTTTCGGCCTCTCCTACTGTACAACAACTTCAATCTTTGATGGTGCTCATGCTCTTCCCGGGATCTTGAATATACCAATTTTCATCGATAAAAACAATGATAAACTGGTCCAAGTAGGGTTTGAACACATCATTTATCAAATTCAGAAAGGCTACGGGTGCATTGGTTAGATCAAACAGCATCACTAGGAATTCATAATGACCCTCGTCCTAAATGCCATCTTATGGACATCTTAACTCTGGATCTTCAATTGGTGATATCTCGATATCAAGTCTATCTTGGAGAAGACTTGCGCACCCCAAAGCTGATCAAAAAGATCATCTATCCTGGGAAGAGGATAATTATTTTTTATTGTTACTTTATTCAACCATCGATAGTCAATGCAAAGCCTCAAGCTTCCATCTTTCTTCCAGACAAATAGCACAGGAGCACCACTCGGGGATACGCTTGGTCGTATAAACCTCTTGTCTAGTAACTCCTGAAGCTGCTTCTTCAATTCTTCAAGTTCAACTAAAGCCATCCGATAGGGTGATCTCGAAATGGGCTCAGTTCCCAACACCAAATCGATAGTAAATTCCATTTCCCTATCCGAAGGAAGTCTTGGAAGTTCATCCGAAAATACTTCTAGAAAATCCCTTACTATCGGAATTTCATGAAGTTCTAGACGTTTTTTTTTCTACGTGCACTGCATATGCTATAAATCCTTCACATAACAAATATATTTGCTATTAATTTCATTTACAAATAAGTCAAATAACAAATATACTTTGCATTAATTACTTGCAAAATTTACAATATAGCTAACGGGAGAAGAGAAGATCACATTTTTAGCATAGCAATCTAATATCACATGATTCTTAGCCAACCAATCTATCCCTAATATGACATCAAATCCGTACATATTTAGTAGGATTAAGTTGGCTATGGATTCTCTCTTACCTACCCGTAGCTTACAACTACGATACATTATGTTTGTCATTTGAGATTCCCTAAAAGGAGTATTTATTTGTAATAAGTGTCCTAAAAGCTCAGGCTCAATAGGCAATTTCATAGCAATCATTGAGGAAACAAATGAATGCATAAAGCTTAGATCAAATAGTGCAATGGCATTTATGTCAAAAAGGTAAATCTTACCCTTAATCACATCCGAAGAAGCATCGACGAACACCTTATCGATAGCAAATACTCAACCTTGAGTCACAGGTTTCTTCCCTTTCTCTGTTCCTGTGGCCTTACCCTGGGGTTGGGTGTTCTTCCCTGATTCCTCGGGCACCCTCTGATTCATCTTGGGACAATCTTTAATCCGATGTCCTTGCTCACCACACCAAAAACAAGCCCCATCGCTAAGCGGCATGCTTGTGACCCATGAAACTTCTCGCAATGCTTGCATCTCTGCCCTATACTACTTGGTGAGCGATAGATAATACCGGCCAAATATCGGGATTTTTCATCACTTATCTTAATCCCTGTAGATCTAGGAGTCCCTGTATCATAGCCATCATAGAACTCCCAATTTCAGTATATTTTCATCAAATCGTTAAGTTAAGGTAAAAATCATTCTTCGATAATTTATTTTCTTACCTATCGGGGGTCCTTCATTGTAAGATCCCTAATTTCTTTAAATTTCCTATACTTATTTAATGTGCTAAGTTAATATATTAAGTTAAATAATAATAATAATAATAATAATAATAATAATATAATAATAATAATAATAATAATAATAATAATAATAATAATAATAAAATATATTAGAATAATGTTGGAATAGAATTGGGATTTAAGGAATTATGAAGGGTATTTAGGTCTTTTCACACTGGGTCTTGGCCAAACCTTATGGTGGGTCAATAATTGACTCAATTTGACCTAAATAAACATGAATTATTGAAAGTAATAAATTAAATCTGGAAATTTAGGAAATGGTAAAATATCTAGTGGCAAACTTGAAATTTAATGGAAAATAAAGGGAAATTGATACTTTATCTAATTGGACAGATTTTTAGGAATAAAATAACATTAAAATAGACCATAAAAGTGGAATTGTTGACTAAAATTTGCTTCTTCTCCAGTAAACTTGCTCTGTCTCATTTCTTTCATGTTTCACACCAAGTTCCTTGATTCTACCTTGTGAAACCATCTCATACCTTCACCAAATCAAAAACCTCATCTAATAAAACTTGTTCTTCTCACTATGGGCAGTTGATAGATGTAACATCCCGTTACTTCCTCTTTTAAGACAAATACCATTACTTTTAACCAATTAACAACTAAGTTTTTCTTCACATAAGATTTGGTTAGGCTGTTCAACGGTGCATCCTTCTTCTTTAATATAGCTAACACTATATTGTTTACATGATGATATATTTCTCATACACATACAGGATTGTCTTACACATAAGTTGTAAAACTTTCATATATCTACATACTAATCTTTTTCTCAATTTACATCCCCAATATACATCATTGTACCATACTAGTCTGAATTACATTACAAAACGTATATACCTTCAAGGGATTTGAAGCGTGCCTAGAAGGAGAAACCGTATAACCCAAAATGTACGCTCCTCTACCAAGAGCAGAAATTACTGCAAATAGTTTGGATGAAAAATAATGTAAAGGAGTGAGTTTACGCTCAGTAAGAAATATATGTAAAAGAGCGTACTATGCCACTATATGCAGTTTTCCTATTTGGCTCTATAATGTCATGTAAAACCATTATAAGGCATATATCATATAATTTCTTCAAATATCATATACACATAACATCAAATAATTCAAATACTTTCAATTTCTTTCAATACACTTGAAATCACATGTACAAATACAATTAACTTTGATTTCAAATAACTTCAAATAGTTTCACATACTTTCAATTAGATAGGAGACGATTAACTTCCAATAGAATCATGCACCAAATAAATCTCATCAAGGATTCAGCACATATATCCCACAAAGGATAATCCCGAGAGATGTCAAATAAGCGGCGTACCCACGTATGGGCTAGGGATCCTCCCCTAAGCCAAAACACATAAGAGACATATGGCCATCATCTATAAACCACAGTGAACACTAGTTAGGTGACATATGTGGTACTGAGGACCGGACTAGGGTTCCTCAGCCAAGTACAAATAACAAGTAATATGCATGATCACCAAAGGAGTCACCTATCTCAAAACCTTGGGTAGTGAAATTTCTTATTGGAAAACCATTGTCACTCATAAACCTTCTTATATACTTTAATGATAATCCAAATACATTTATAAAAATAAATCCCAATTTATTATTTTCAAAGGGAGCAATTGACTGCTCTTTTAGGGCAGTCAACTGCTATAGCATAAATAAATTTTGTAAATTTATTTTATTTTTTTACATTTAAAATATTTAAAATTTCGGATACACTTAGTGCAGTCGACTGGTCCGCAAACAGAATGTTTTCCGAGAAAATGCAGTCGACTGGCTCTTTAGCGGTCGACTGGTTTTCAAACAGAATGCTTATGGAAAAATGGCAGTCGACTGCTATATAGGGCAGTCGGCTGCTTTAGGTCGGTTTCGGAAAAAGTTACGTCACGACTGTCTCTGAGCAGTCGGCTGCTATTTAGGGCAGTCGACTGCCCCGAGCCAAATCGTACTGGGCTAAAAATCGAGATTTTTACCTTCCTGCACTTAAAATAGCTTTTGTTTCAAACCACATATGCAACCAAAATGGAACATAGTCTCCCTACGTCCATTACACATATTCCTTACCTGAATTAGCCAAATAACACGAAATCCCTTGGTTGCACCAATTCTTTCCTTCACTTCTTCAAAACTGCATAATTCATATAAATTGAAACCTTTAGCTTTCTTTCATTTCAACACCATAAGTATACTATACCAACATCACATGACTCCAAATTATGGACGAAATCAAATGAATCAATTTCTTTTCTTACCTTTGTCAATAGCCAAATTTACAGGATTTCTGATCTCCTCAAAGACTTCGTTTCAGCCTTTCGTCTTACAGGTATGAACAGAGCTAGTGATAAGGAACGTTTTTCATTTAAGGAGTTTGTTGATTCGTTGGAGGAATAAGGCAGTTCTACAAGGTGAATATGGTAGAAAACCTTAGAGAATTTCAGAGGAAGAGCAATGGCTGCCGGCCCTTTTTGCTGGAAAAGATGACAATTGCATTAAATGCATAATTAATGTGTATTTATCCCTTACTTCATGTCAGCCAACTTCCTTGACCCTTTGACAATTTGACCATCTTAATTCTTCTTCTTCTTCATGTGACAAATGTCCTTTAAACAAGTAAAATCTAATCTTAATGTCTCATTTAATTCATCTCAGCCATTGAACATTAAATTCTTTGACAATTTGATTATTGACTATTCTATTGCTTTAATTCCATTCATGTCCCATATATCCTTTATATATCAGAATTTCACATTTATTTACATCATTTAAGCTGGAAGACTATACAAATATGAGGGATTTACATGAATTTGGGGTTTTCACAATAGATGGTAATTTGGAGGGTTGAAAATGAAAATTGGGACGTGAATGTTGCTGCTGTAGTTTTGGTTCTTTAGGTAAGGATGTAAGATGTTACTTTCTTTTAAGTTTTGATTACTATGGTGATGTTGCTCTAAGTGTGAATCCCAAGTTTTTGGCCTTAATTTTTCATGAAATTAAATGTAACAAAATTTGGGGGTTTCAGTCATGGAGGGTCCAAGAGGGATCCAACGTGAATTTTTCTCATAAATGATGAAGAAATAGATGTTGTGAGTAAACATGCTTAGCCATAACTTGAATTGAGGCAAAACCAAGATTTTGGCATTTTGGTAGGTTCGGCTAAAGCTTGGAACCGTGGCTTATGGATGCATTTTGGTGTAAGGACAGTATGAAATAATGGTATAATATGACTAAAGAGAGTGTAGACTTAAAATAGAAAAAGAAATAATATGTGCCTGAGGGGACCTTACGGTTTGGAATGAAAAGAACTTGGAATTTACTTAGTTTATATAATTAATTGTTGTAGAAATAGATATGAATGAAGCTTACAAGTGTTATTATAATGGAAGAATAATTATATGAGAGTGAAGAGAAATAATTGGCCAAGCCGCCATGGAAGATCTTAGGAAATTCATAATATTTTCTAAGCAATGATGATTCAAAATGAGAGTTTAGACAAGTAAAGGAATTTTATGGATTTAAGCAGTGAATATTGATTTTATTAAAATGTTATTTTTTGCAGCTTATAATTCGACGAAATAAGAGGCTTAGTGGTGCAATTTGGAAGATTATCCCACACTACTATTGAGGTAAGGAATAATTATGGAAGTAGTGTAGGAATGTACTGTGTATACATATGGGATATGGATCGAATTGAACGAATTAAAACGTGATTTTATGGGAGTTAGAGTAGTGATAACATCGACAAATAATTGAAATTTTCATAATTAGCATTATCCAATATTTCAAAATTATATTTAAATTAAAATGATACGGTATTTTATATATATTTTTATAAAGTAAATTATGATTAATTTACTTGTAACTGTATTTTATTTATTGTTTTATTTAATTAATTATTTCTCAAGCATTGATTTGATTTATTACAAAGAATTATTAGTGAATTATTTATAGTGTTTATCGATTTATATGATTATTAAGTGATTGAAAGCAATTGTTTATTGAAGTGTTTTGCTCATTTTAAGTGATGGTTTTGAGGGTTATTTCCTGATGAACATGCACCTAGTGAGTGTTATGGCTGCGAGACCATAGTCAAGTCCGTAGCTCCACTGTAAGGCACCTGACTAGTGCATACCGTGGATCCATTTTCACCATGGCCATTGTAGTGTTTAATAGGAATGGCTTAGGGACGGATACCTGGCCCGTACGCGGGTACGCACATTCATATAATGATATCGGCATGTGAATCTTGGATGATAGCTTTCTCCAGCAAGTGATTTTATGTAATGTCTTACCGAATTGATGTATTTAATTTCAAAAGATAGTTCTAATGATTACATGATTCGATATACTATTGAATCATATGATAGTGTTTTTAAGTGAAATGTTTTACATGAAAATCATGAATTAAAGTGTTATAAATGTTTTAGTGCATATAGTGGCACAATACCACTCTTTCATAATTGTTTCTTATTGAGAGTAAACTCACCCCCTCTTTCTCTCCCAGACTATTTGTAGTGACCTTCCGCTCATGCGAGAGGAGCACAATTTTTGGACCCTACAGTATTTCCTTCAAGGCTGGTTATATATCAAGTGAAGGTATATTGTATTTGTTATATATTTCAAACTCGTATAGTACAGTACTTATGATGTTGTAAAGGCTATGGGGATGTAAATTGAAAAGAAAGAAATTTTGTACATGTGTCTAGAGACCTGAACTTTTATATAAGGATATATCGAATGTGAAAATTTTATGGATTGTATTACATGAAATTATTTGGTATTTAATTGCATTGGAATCATGCAAAAATTGTGGTTTTCAGCTGGTATATAAATTATGTTTGAAGTGCAAAAGGTTAGGATATTCGCCGTCGTTATGCTGTCGAAATTTCCTCAAAGATTTTCTAAAATATCATAAAATATTCTATGTACATAAATAGAGTGAAATGAAATAAGGAATTGACATCGACAAACAGCCTAACCACTATAGTATATTAGTAGAATGAAATAAGAAATTTTATAGATAACCGAATGTTACATTCATACCGTCTACTTCTCCTAGATGGATATCTATCACTGGAAGCTCTCTCGTCTGACTTCTGCTTCATCGTTTCTTTGCCTTTACCCTTGGGTCGGAAGTCAGCTTGGTGAAACTCATAGTCTTGCTCACATAGTTGAGCCTTACGGACCACCTCATCATATGTGATGATATCCATAGGGTATGGCTTAGATCTATTAGGAGGTCTCAATCCCTCCATAAATCTATAAATCTTGTGCTCCTCACTTCTTAGCACCTCTAAATCAAACCTGCTCAAAGTCGTCAACTTTGACTCATATTGATCAACTGACATCGTACCCTAAGTTAAGTTCAGAAACTGAACCTTCAACTTGGTCTGAGCAGTGCGTGGGATGTACTGTCTATTGAACGCCTCTAAAAATATATCCCACATTACCTTTGAATGTTTGGCCTCCAATATAGTCTTGGTGGGTTGCCACCAATGTTCCGCCTCATCCAATAACAAATATGTTGCCAGGCCCACCTTCTCCCTTTCGGAACAGGTCATGTACATAAACAATTTGGTGACCACTTTCACCCAATTCTCAGCGGTCAGTGGATCTCTATCCCCTTTGAACTTAGGTGGATGCAACTACTTAAACTCTTTAATTAGAGTAACTGATGAGTGTCGTCAGTCACCAAAAAATAAAATTTCCTAACTCTACTATGTAGATAGCGGAGCAAGGGTCGAACCCACAGAGACTGAAATTTTTTTTTAAGTTAATTATTAAATTAAAAATCTAATCTTAGAGTTTAGGGAAAGAAGAAGTTTGGGGGTTTTGGAGACTATTCTAAAATAAAGAAAACAAGAATTATTAAATATAAAAAAAACAAATAGCAAAAGCTTCAGTTACGAGGCAATCAATCATTCTTGGATTTTGATGTTGATCATTGATTATTTAAGATCATTGTCAATTAAGTAGTCAACCGTAGTGTAATTCCCCAGCGTCCAATTACACCTATCTTTCCTTACTGTGTTGTTAATTAAAGGCTCAACGTCTTAATTAATCTCTAACTATCAAAATTTACCTATGCTCAGCGCTATAGATTAAGTTTTAATAGCAGCATTAATATCTAGAAAGATTTGAGTCAACATTAAGTAACAAACTCACTCAGCGCGGTTTATTTAACTTAAACCTTAATTTTCCTAGATCCCTAGTGATTAACTCCACAAGCAATTACGGACTTATGTTTTTAATCTGGCGGTAGATTATTTAATTTAACTAAATAGTGTGCACCCTATCTAATCAAATAAACAATCATTATAATGTGCTCAAAGAATCTTGGATACTTAATCAACAATTATATAATAGGTTCAAGAATCTCACAACATGCTTTTCCCAAGAATAATCAATTTACCTCATAACTGAATAAGAAAACTACTCACTAGACATATTCAAGATCATAAAATTCAAGTTATATATTATAAAGATTACAAATATCATGCAAGAAGCAATCAAAGAAGCAATCTTTAATAATATAAAATCAGAATTACTAATCAAGATTATGAACTAGCAAGCAAGAACACACAAACAATATTAATTTAAATAAAGAAAACAAAATCAGAATTAAAAATAATAAAGAAATCAGCAACTAATTAAAAATAAAGAAAAAAATAAAATTTTATTAAAAACCCTAAAGAAAATCCTACAAGACTAAAAGAGAAGAGGGAGGAGAGGGATGTTGTTTATGAGAGCCTTGTGCTCTTTATATAGGCCTAAGGAAGAGTTTAAAAGACTTTCCTAAGCAATGTGAGATTCAGATAAGAGTTTACTTGGGAAACAAGTAATTTGACTAGTCAAACTCTTACCTTTATCTCATCATCTTTTTACAATTATTTTCTAAGTAAAATTCCTAATGCCTATTTTTATTAATTAATTACTTATCTAAGACAAAATAAAATTAAGAAATTATCTTCACTCAACAAAATTTGGTCTTGAACTTGCTTTGTTGGAATTTCTTCTCAATCTCGTTTTTCTGCCCAGAATTTCGTACTGATTTTGTCCAGACGTTTGACCCATCAAATGAACTCTGATATTTGCGATCTTGGACATTATGGAAACCTTGAGAAGTCCTCTACAACTTCCATGAATGCCACATCTTGAGATCAGGTCGTTAAATTGGTCAAAAACGTCAATTTTTCAAGTTGGACAGAAAATACTGCACTTTGCTCTTTTTAGCTTCTTTTTATTCCAACTTTGATATTTAATACCTAAAACATAAAATAAACATTAGTAAGCTCTTTTAGGCATAAAACATCAATAAAGAAAATATATTAGCACATATAAAATTCACAAAATATCATCCTATCAAATTCCCCCACACTTAGCTTTTGCTAGTCCTCTAGCAAAACCTAAACTAACTTCCTAAAGAACTATATCCTAAAATCCTAACTCACTTTCGTAGGAATCACGATTGCATTTAGCATATGCAATAAGCCTTTAAACCCTTAGGTCACCCCTAGTGGACGAGTTGTGTCTCGTGAGGGCTTTCAAAAGATATACCCACAAAATCTTTTACTTAAGACTCAATCCTAAAAATTCAAAATAAGACTCAAAAATTAAAAATTAAGACTCAAAACAAGATTAAGATCATGAACATATTTTCAAATCTTTCAATTCTTAACTCATAACTTCAACAAGAGTCAAATAATCAGGTCAATCATGTTCTAATCATTACTTCTCATATTCATGCATACTTCTAAATAAATTCATGCAAAATTCACAATCAACACAATTGAAACATATAACATCAACTTTGCAATTATCCATTTTACATTACCACAAACAAAGTCAATAGATCAAGAATTTTTTTTCTATTTTCTCTTCCTTCTTTTTCTTTTTTTTTTCTTTTGAGGTTTCAATAATGGTTTCCCTAAGTACTTACTTGCCTTTTTACGCGAATGTTAATATTGGTGATACCAACACCCGGTTACTCAACAAGTAAGCCCTCTTTTAAAGTGCTTTGCATACTCATATTTTAAGTCACTTCAAGAATTTAATCAACAAGATCAAGTAACTCAAAACATTGGAGTAGAATTTAAAGCTTTTAACCTCTATTTTTCTTCTCTTTTTATGTTTTTTTTGTTCTTGTCTATTTATCCTTTGCTTATACCAACTTCAATGAACTAATCACATTATCAATATCATATGAGCAATCATATTTAATCATGAACTTACATAAATTCTTTAGAAAGTATTCACTTCAACAATAATAACAATCAAAAAATACTCTCAACTTTCCGATAAAACTTTGTTTTATTTTAGAATCAATCCTTAAAAGAAAGAAAACATATCATGATCTTTTAAAACTCTTAAAAATTTGACCCCTTTTTTTTCAAAAAGAAAAATTTCCACTTCCTAGAAAAAAAAATCTATAGACTCATAAACCAATATTCCCCCCCACACTTAAATCTTACTTTGTCCTCAAAGTAAGTCTAGCTTGCAAAGAAGAACAATAAAAAACTCAAAAATTAAATGGTAATACAAGTAAAGGAAGAAATACTCCCTCGTTTTACATCCTTGGGTTGCCTCCCAAGTAGCGCTTTTGTTTAATGTCGTTAGCTCGACATTTTCACCATCCATCATCCAATCACAGACCTCAACATTTTTATCGGTTTCTCGAGTTCCTCATTCTCAAGATTTTTGCTCATGGCTATTTCTAGCTCATCTTTAAGAACTTGCTTTTCATCACCTTTTAATTTCCTCTTGGAAGTGCATAGTTCCTTTAAAAAATTGGTATCGCAAAGCACTTGATCATTAATTTCATCAAGGAGAGGAATATTAACTTCCATTTTCCTAAATGTCTTCAATGTCTCCTTGTCTTGCTCTTCGTTTGTAGCTCTTGCAAACCTATCAGGGAAAGGAGGAGGGTAAGTAGAAGCATTAAAAGGAATTTGTTTATCACTTACCTCAGCTTTGAATTCCTTGATTTCCACATCCTCATAGTGCTTTATAAAATTGTCGAAATTCTCTCTCCCTTTTACATTGTGCATGTCAACAACTCCACCTTTAATATAGACATTGGATCCATCCTCCCTTTCTATAAAGTTGTCGACATCTTCATGTGCACTTTCCTTGGATTCAATTGCCCTTTCACTTTTCAAGGTAATGTTAGTAACATTATCTCTTGGATTCTCCACAGGTTGAGAGGTCATAGCTTCAATGTTACTTATGGAATTCATTATTTGACTCACATGGTGATCAATATTCTTAATATAAACATCAGCCTCTTGTGAAAATTGTAAAGTTTTAATCTCAAAAGTCTTAACAATATCTTCAAGAGACATACCTGATTCTTGAGGTGGAGGCATACCTGAGTCTTGAGATGGAGCTTGATATGTATCTTGGAATGGCACATTGTAAACCTCATATTGATTCCCATAACTTAAATTAGAATGATCCCACCATCCTTGATAGTAGGTATCGTAGTGTGGTTCATAATTATACTATGGGTCATGATCATAGTATGGTTCATAAGCTTGCTCCATGGAGTCCTCTTCTTGTCTTAGGTGGTAGTGATGGTGGATGTTGTGGTGTTTGTGGCACCACGCTTTGGGTTGCTTGTATGTAGTCCCTAATCTTTTGAAATTTGTGACTAGAATCCTTGTCAATCTTGCAATCCCTAAAAAGGAAAAGAAAAAAAATCAGACTTTAATTTAAAATAATTAACTTAAACAAAAATTCAATCCTCGGCAACGGCGCCAAAATTTGATGAGTGTCGTCAGTCACCAAAAATAAAATTTCCTAACTCTACTATGTAGATAGCGGAGCAAGGGTCGAACCCACAGAGACTGAAATTTTTTTTAAGTTAATTATTAAATTAAAAATCTAATCTTAGAGTTTAGGGAAAGAAGAAGTTTGGGGGTTTTGGAGACTATTCTAAAATAAGGAAAACAAGAATTATTAAATAAAAAAAAAACAAATAGCAAAAAGCTTCAGTTACGAGGCAATCAATCATTCTTGGATTTTGATGTTGATCATTGATTATTTAAGATCATTGTCAATTAAGTAGTCAACCGTAGTGTAATTCCCCAGCGTCCAATTACACCTATCTCTCCTTACTGTGTTGTTAATTAAAGGCTCAGCGTCTTAATTAATCTCTAACTGTCAAAATTTACCTATGCTCAGCGCTATAGATTAAGTTTTAATAGCAGCATTAATATCTAGAAAGATTTGAGTCAACATTAAGTAACAAACTCACTCAGCGCGGTTTATTTGACTTAAACCTTAATTCTCCTAAATCCCTAGTGATTAACTCCACAAGCAATTACGGACTTATGTTTTTAATCTGGCGGTAGATTATTTAATTTAACTAAATAGTGTGCACCCTATCTAATCAAATAAACAATCATTATAATGTGCTCAAAGAATCTTGGATGCTTAATCAACAATTATATAATAGGTTCAAGAATCTCACAACATGCTTTTCCCAAGAATAATCAATTTACCTCGTAACTGAATAAGAAAACTACTCACTAGACATATTCAAGATCATAAAATTCAAGTTATATATTATAAAGATTACAAATATATCATGCAAGAAACAATCAAAGAAGCAATCTTTAATAATATAAAATCAGAATTACTAATCAAGATTATAAACTAGCAAGCAAGAACACACAAACAATGTTAATTTAAATAAAGAAAAAAAATCAGAATTAAAAATAATAAAGAAATCAGCAACTAATTAAAAATAAAGAAAAAAATAAAGAGCCTTGTGCTCTTTATATAGGCCTAAGGAAGAGTTTAAAAGACTTTCCTAAGCAATGTGGGATTCAGATAAGAGTTTACTTGGGAAACAAGTAATTTGACTAGTCAAACTCTTACCTTTATCTCATCATCTTTTTACAATTATTTTCTAAGTAAAATTCCTAATGCCTATTTTTATTAATTAATTACAGATCTAAGACAAAATAAAATTAAGAAATTATCTTCTCTCAACAAAATCTGGTCTTGAACTTGCTTTGTTGGAATTTCTTCTCAATCTCGTTTTTCTGCCCAGAATTTCGTACTGATTTTGTCCAGATGTTTGACCCATCAAATGAACTCCGATTTTTGCGATCTTGGACATTATGAAAACCTTGAGAAGTCCTCTACAACTTCCATGAAGGCCACATCTTGAGATCAGGTCGTTAAAGTGGTCAAAAATATCAATCTTTCAAGTTGGACAGAAAATACTACACTTTGCTCTTTTTAGCTTCTTTTTATTTCAACTTTGATATTTAATACCTAAAACATAAAATAAACATTAGTAAGCTCTTTTAGGCATAAAACATTAATAAAGAAAATATATTAGCACATATAAAATTCACAAAATATCATCCTATCAGTAACGCTGCAATAAGCTTTAGGATCCCGCCTTTCAGGAGCTTGGACTGGTGGGGGTAACTCTGGCTGTGCTGTAGGAGGCTGTACTAGGGGAGTACGAGGAACTATAAGAGTGGCTGCAAGTGCACTAGTGGTCATATTTGGAAAGTTAGTCATAAACTAAGTGAATAGAGTGGCCATCGATTCTACACTCCTCTCTATCCTCGATAGTTAGGTGTTAGGGCTACCCGGTGGAGATGAAGGAGGAGATTGTGTTGGGGGCGATTCCATATGACCCCGTCCTCGTCCTTGTCCTCTACTAGTACCCCTTATTCGAGTACTCATTCTGCCAATATCACCACCAAATAAAACGATTTAGTATAACTTTAAACAATTATACTATGCATATGTATTCAGACAAGTATAATACATTAGGCGATGTAACTATTTCTAACCTGATGACACTGACAAACATCCGACTAACCTGCTTTGATACCAATCTGTGTCTCAACCCCAATTATACAGATATCAACTGACTTTTTCTTCACATAATGGGTGGTTAGGCTGTCTGTTAACGTCATTCTTTCTTCTTCTTATACTTTATGCTTTATTACTTATGGCATAAGATTAATTTCAACTAAAAGTGTTTCTCATATATTTACATATAAGTCAAATATACAAGATCTCACATAACTTGCATAACCTATATCCCCAAATAGTCTAATATACATCACTGTAGCATTGTACTGTACCATAGCCAAATTACATAACAATTAAGTATACCTTCAAGGAATATTGGGAAGCGTGTCTCGAAGGTACACTATAAAATCCCAAAAGTGAGCTCCTCTATCTGGAGCGGGAATTCACTTCAAACAATCTGAAAAAAAAGATTGTAAAGGAGTGAGTTTACGCTCAGTAAGAAACATATATAAAAGAGCATACTATGCCACTATATGCAGTTTTCCTGCTTGGCCTTATAATGTCATGTAAAACCCTTATAAAGCATATATCGTAAACTTTCTTCAAATATCATTTACATACGAAATCAAATAAGTCAAGTACTTTCAAATAATATCAAATCACTTGAAACCACATATAGAAATATTCAAATAATTCAAATACTTTCACGTATATCAAATTACGTGAAACCACATATACAAATAAGTTCAAACACTTCAAATAGTTGGAAACAGTTAACCTTCCAATAGAATCATACACCAAATAAACCTTATAAGGGATGCCAAATATATCCCATAAGGGATAATCCCGTAGAGATGTCAAATAAGGGCGTACCCACGTATGGGCCAGGGATCCTCCCCAAAGCCAAATACACATAAGAGACATCGGCCATAGTCTATAGACCATAGTGAACACTAGTCAAGTGACAGCTGTAGCACTAAGGACTGGACTAAGGTTCCTCAGCAAGTACAAGTACAAATACACATAATATGCATGATTATCAAAGGAGTCCATAGTCTCCAAAACATTTGTCATATACTTCATTTATAATTCAAATACACTTATATCAAATAGGCATTTAAAACACCATTTTCAAATGGGGCAGTCGACTAGTAATATAGGGTAGTCGGCTGCTATATCATATATTGCTTTATTAAATTTCATTTCTTTTCTTTTTAAAATTCATATATTTCATATTTCAAAAACCAATAAGGCAGTCAATTGATTTTCAAATAAAATGCTTTTTGAGGAATTACAGTTGACTGGCTCCTTTGCAGTCGATTGGTTTCGCAAACATAATGCTTCTGAAAGCAGGGCAGTCGATTGGCTTCTTGGGCAATCAGTTGGTTTCGTAAACAGAATGTTTTTGAAGAAAATGCAGTCGACTGGCTCATTAGGCAGTCGACTGGTGTGAAACAGAATGCTTTCTAAAAAATAGCAGTCGACTGCTATATAGGGCAGTCGACTGGTTTGAGTTGATTTTGGAAAAACTACGTCACGGTTGTCTCTAGGTAGTTGGCTGCCCCTAGCCAAATTGTAACTAAGAGAAAAACCAAGAATTTACAACTTCCTGCACTTAAAACAACCTTTATTTCACACCAGACACATGCAACCAAAACGAACATAGTCACCTTACGTCTGTTACGCATATTCCTTACCTCAAATAACATTGAAAACGCAATCAGTTGGTTGCACCAATGATTTCCTCTTCACTTCTTCAAAGCTGCAAATATCATAATGATTTAAACCTTTAAGAAACCTTTACAATCATGCTATACTAACTCAACATAACTGCAAACCATAGATAGAATTAAAGGAATCAACTTCATCTTTTACCTTTGTTAGTCACCAAAAAGAACAGCAACAAGATCTCCTCAAATCCTTTGAATCAACCTTTCATATTACGACTATAGCTTTAGCTAGTGATGAGGAGTAATTTTTGTTAAGTAAGCTTAACGATTCGATGATAGGAGATGGATGTTTGTCAAGGTAAGTAGGAAGAAAACTTAGAGAAATGAGAGAAAGAGCAAAGATGGCTGTCGATCCTTGATGGTGAAGATGATGACAAAGCATTTTCATTTAATGCTTCTTTATCCCTTTTCACACCTCATCACTTGACCATTTGACTTTTGACCATCAAGTCCTTTTATTCCATCTATGTCCCATATATATTTTACATATCAAAATTTCATTTTTATTTGCTTATTCCAAGTTGGAATAGTATACAAATATGGAAAAATTACAGGAAATTGGAGATTTCACATTCAATTACAAGGTAATTAATTATTCTTGGGATATGATGTTGATCATTGATTATCTAAGATCATTGTCAATTAAGTAGTAAACCGTAGTGTAATTCCCCAGCATCCAATTACACCTATTTTTCCTTACGTGTTTTTAATTAAAGGCTCAGTGTCTTAATTAATCTCTAACTATCAAAATTTACCTATGCTCAGCGCTATAGATTAAGTTTTAATAGCAGCATTAATATCTAGAAAGATTTGAGTCAACATTAAGTAACAAACTCACTCAGCGCGATTTATTTAACTTAAACCTTAATTCTCCAACATCCCTAGTGATTAAATTCACAAGCTATTACGGACTTATGTTTTAAATATGGTTGTAGATTATTTAATTTAACTAAATAGTAGGCCTCCTACCTAATCAAACAAACAATCATGCAAATGTGCTCAAAGAAGCTTGGATAGTTAATCAACAATTATATTATAAGTTTAAAATCTCACAACATAACTTTTCCAAGAACAATTAATTTACCTCATAACTGAACAAGAAATCTACTCAATATTCATATTCAAGAATATAAACTCCAAATTATATATTATAAAGAATACAAATATCATGCAAGAAACAATCAAAGAAGCAATCTTTAATAATATAAAATTAGAATTACTAATAAACTAGCAAGCAAGAACACACAAACAATATTACTTTAAATAAAGAAAACAAAATCAGAATTAAAAATAATAAAGAAATCAGCAAAATAATAAAATTTTTATTAAATCTACTCTAAAACTGTAACATCCCGTTACTTCCTCTTTTAAGACAAATACCACAACTTTTAACCAATTAACAACTAACTTTTTCTTCACATAAGATTTGGTTAGGCTGTTCAACGGTGCATCCTTCTTCTTTAATATAGCTAACACTATATTGTTTACATGATGATATATTTCTCATACACATCCAGGATCGTCTTACACATAAGTTGTAAAACTTTCATATATCTACATACTAATCTTTTTCTCAATTTACATCCCCAATATACATCATTGTACCATACTAGTCTGAATTACATTACAAAACGTATATACCTTCAAGGGATTTGAAGCGTGCCTCGAAGGAGATACCGTATAACCCAAAATGTACGCTCCTCTACCAAGAGCAAAAATTACTGCAAATAGTCTGGATGAAAAATAATGTAAAGGAGTGAGTTTACGCTCAGTAAGAAATACATGTAAAAGAGCATACTATGCCACTATATGCAGTTTTCCTGTTTGGCTCTATAATGTCATGTAAAACCATTATAAGGCATATATCATATAATTTCTTCAAATATCATATACACATAACATCAAATAATTCAAATACTTTCAATTTCTTTCAATACACTTGAAATCACATGTACAAATACAATTAACTTTGATTTCAAATAACTTCAAATACTTTCACATACTTTCAATTAGATAGGAGACGATTAACTTCCAATAGAATCATGCACCAAATAAATCTCATCAAGGATTCAGCACATATATCCCACAAAGGATAATCCCGAGAGATGTCAAATAAGCGGCGTACCCATGTATGGGCCAGGGATCCTCCCTTAAGCCAAAACACATAAGAGACATATGGCCATCGTCTATAAACCACAGTGAACAGTGGTCAGGTGACATCTGTGGTACTGAGGACCGGACTAGGGTTTCTCAGCCAAGTACAAATAACAAGTAATATGCATGATCACCAAAGGAGTCACCCATCTCAAAACCTTGGGTAGTAAAATTTCTTATTGGAAAACCATTGTCATTCATAAACCTTATTATATACTTTAATGATAATCCAAATACATTTATAAAATAAATCCAAATTTATTATTTTCAAAGGGGGCAGTTGACTGCTCTTTTAGGGCAGTCGACTGCTATAGCATAAATAAATTTTGTAAATTTATTTTCTTTTTACATTTAAAATATTTAAAATTTCGGATACACTTAGGGCAGTCGACTGGTCAAATAGGGCAGTCTACTGGTCCACAAACAGAATGTTTTCCGAGAAAATGCTGTCGACTGGCTCTTTAGCAGTCGACTGGTTTTCAAATAGAATGCTTCTAGAAAAATGGTAGTCGACTGCTATATAGGGCAGTCGACTGCTATATAGGGCAGTCGGCTGCTTTAAGTCGGTTTTGGAAAAAGTTACGTCACGACTGTCTCTGAGCAGTCGGCTGCTTATTAGGGCAGTCGGCTGCCCCGAGCCAAATCATATTATGCGAAAAATCGAGATTTTTACCTTCCTACACTTAAAACAGCTTTTGTTTCAAATCACATATGCAACCAAAACGGAACATAGTCTCCCTACGTCCGTTACACATATTCCTTACCTCAATTAGCCAAATAACACGAAATCCCTTGGTTGCACCAATTCTTTCCTTCACTTCTTCAAAACGGCATAATTCATATAAATTGAAACCTTTAACTTTCTTTCATTTCAACACCATAAGTATACTATACCAACATCACATGACTCCAAATTATGGACGAAATCAAATGAATCACTTTCTTTTCTTACCTTTGTCAATAGCCAAATTTACAGGATTTTTGATCTCCTCAAAGACTTCGTTTCAACCTTTCGTCTTACAGGTATGAACAAAACTAGTGATAAGAAACTGTCACATCCCGAAAACGCGGAAGTTTTGGGCTAAATTTTTTTTTTATTATTATACATTTAATCTTAATTTCTTACTTGGGTTGCATTCCTGCCAGTATCTCATCATACTTTTCCAACCACAGAAACATCACAATATTTTTATAAAATATTTCATTCACATTATATTGACTTATTTCTCCAGGTAATGCTTACATTCATACGATATCGATTACATCCCAAAAGTATTATTACATACAAATATCTGTGCCATACAGGACGTCTGGTATCAAAATATGAGTATACCTTACGTGAGTACAAAAATGGCCGGAGGAGAGACGTATCCCTCAGCCTACGTCATATGCGCAACAGGCTAGGAGATGATCACTGCAAATAATCTGGTAGAGTAGGGGGGTGAGCTTTTTGGAAAGTCCCGTAAGAAATGCATTTAAAATAGTTATAGCATCTATATATATGCAGAAAACAATGCCATAATAATGCATTTCATGCTTTCAAACATTGTATGAATTCTTTAATACATATATATATATATATATGTCAAAATTCATACTTGATCAAACATACATCTTACTTTAAAAATTTAAATTCAAAATTAATAAAACATATCATACAGTTCATGGAGACTAGGCAGAATCATATAGCCAGTATGCGGTCATGACACTTACTTCTTCCTCCGAAGAGGGAACGGACTACCTATGGCCATGGTATGGGCTGTAGACCTGATCAGAGTCGTACAGCAAACATACACCACGAAGGACCAACATACCCACAAAGGATGGAAACATGCACAATGTGGGCGAGGACATGCACGACGTGGCTAAACTTATGCCACAATGTGGCAAGCATGACAAGCAGTAACATAAACTATAGGAAGGCCTTAGTCTCAAAACTTACTTATGTAACATCTTAAATCATACAATTGATATAAAATAGTAAGGACCGGACGTGCTAGGGTCTAAGTTAGCCTAGGGTTTGCCACTCCGATACCTTTTCGAAAAACATATTTATTTCATATCATACTTAAAACATTATGGAAAATATACATAGAAGTTATAAAGTTCATTTAACAAATTTAAAGATCATGAAAATTAACTTCGGAATAAAATTCATACTTCAGACATTTCTTTAAAATTTGCGATGAAAGTAAGGGACACCATCACAACTTTAAATTACATCCCTTACCTCAATACACTGTAGATCAATGCCTTATGTTTCACCCATGTGCTTCCCATCTCTCCGAATTATAAACTACAAGGTAACAGTTTTACTGTAATTAATTTTCAGTATAACTTATAAAAATTTCTTTTGCTTATCTGGCTACTATTTATCTCATCATTATTCATAATATTAACATTTCCTATGATTTTCTCATAGGTAAATATTTTATTTGCTTTTCCTTTCTTGTTTTGGCATTATTAGCCCTTTTTTTTTTTAAGTCAACATTTCCTCAAAGATTGCATGGCCGAATGTCTTTCTTAGATGACTAAGCTTATTTAGCTTATGTCTTATATTTTCTTCCATGCTATTTATGTACTTTATCCATGTATATTTCCAGCCATCATTTCCAACCAACTTCTCCCATTTTCGGCCCTAAAACATGTCATTCCTCTTAGTCCATTATTGTGGCCGAATGGCCTTGGTTAAATGTAGGTGTTTTCTCCACTCAATATATATATATATATATATATATATTAATATATATATCACTTATTTTTTTTCATTTAAGTCAACTTAACCTCTATTGGTTCTTTTCTTTTCCTTTATTTTTCTGCCACTTATATCCAAACCGAGAGCTCCCTTTTCTTTTTATTTTCCTACACAAATTGGCTTTATTTTGGCTAGGTAGTTTACTCCTTTAAAATGTCTATATATATTAACTTTATTGGTACAATACCTAGCTATTTAGTCAATCCAAACTAACCTTTTCTTTCATTTCTTTTGCTGTCTAAACCGACAGCCTCTTTCCCTCTTATTTTGTAATTCACGTTGGCTTCAATTTTGTCTTAACAATAAGGATATATCTAGTATATCATAGGTTGCTAATATTCTACCATTCACACACATAAAGTCATCTAAAAGTCAATCAAACCATTTATCTATTCTTTCCATTTTCGGTTGCTTCTCCCAGCCATATAAATTTCTTCATTTTCGGCTATACAACAACCCAGATTTTCTTCATTCATCAGCCACAATTGTTGACTATAAGTAAACATGACTTCTCCTTTCCCTTGTTTCACGTAGAACCCCACTTAATTTTAATACTCAGCCCCTTTTAACTGATCATCTTACTCACGTTTCTAGCTCATTTATTTTTCATAGCTGTAATAGTTTCATGCTCAGCTTGGTTTCATGTTATCATATCAGTAAAATAAAATCTTTCTTCTTTCTAAACCCTTACAACCGAACCCTAGGTTTAGCTTATAAATATTTTTCAGTTCAAACCAAAGCTATAAACAATATATTCTTGATCAGTACAGCCATAAGTAAGGAATAAAAAGCTTAAAACTGAAGTTGGACATTACCTGTACAAGGAGCAGATCTGTCCACCTAAATCAGTTTCTGTTTTGAGGTTTCGGTTAAACTCCTTAGTGGTTCTTTGAAGCTCATAAATCCAGGTTTATTTTGCCTCAAGAACTTAGGTTAATTGTTGAAGAAAAGAAGGCTCTGTTAGGGAGAGGGAAAGCTGTCCGGCATGCTTAAACAGAAGAGAATATTTTTGGTGATGATGTTGGCTGGAGATGAAGGTCACGATGGAAGAATATAAAGCACAAGAAAATTTATTATTTGGACTTTTTGCCAGCTTCATTAAAAGCCCTCTTCATTTCCTATTTCTTTCCTTTTGTTTTATATTCCTTATCCTCTAAGCCGAGACTAACTTCTTGTTTCTGTTAAAATTTTTCTTCATGCAGCCCACGTTTTCTGACTTTCCCATCTTTTCCTTGCTTTAGTTCTTTTCTTGTCTATTTGTATTGATCTTCGGTGATGAAGATTGAAGATGAAGATGACTACGGGAAGAAAAATAAAGCAAAAGAGTTATTTTAAGTAGACTTTAACAGCCTTCATTTAAAAGCCTTCTTAATTGCCTACTTCTTTTTATTTCTTTTCTTGTCTTGTCCGGTGGAGCAAAAGAAATGAACAAGAAAGTCAATATTATAATTTCTGCCAACCTAAGGAAACAAGGAGAAGACTTTCTCTTGTCTTCTTTTATTTATTTTGTCTTTTCTTTTCTCTTGTTTATGTACTATTCAATTCTCCAACCGAAATTCCATCTAAATAGCCAACCAATTTTTTTTTTTCTATCTTTTCTTTGTTGTCTGTTGACCGAGCCGTGAGCCCTCTTTCTTTTCTGTTTCCTACGTTGGCTTCCATTTGGTCTTTACATTATGATCATATCTATTATATCTTAGATTGCCAAAAGTCTAGTGTTCACATGTATAAAGTCAAGAAAATTAACCTTTATTTCTCTCATTTGATTCTCCAAGTCAAGCTATTTAATCTTCTTTGTTTCTTCATGCCGCACCATTTTTTTCTGATTTATCCAAATCAGAATTTTCCAACATTCATTTAATTATTTATTTCATCCTTTATGTAATAATTTCCATACTTATATATATTTTATCTAGGATTAAAATTTTTCTATGTGAGAAACACTATTCTTATATATTTAATTCCTCAAAATATTATCAATAATTTCTTTATTGATAATTTGTTCATATAAATGTACAACTATAGTATAAGAAAATGAGATCTCACATTCTCCTCACCTTATAAGAATTTGGTCCTCCAAATTCAAGCTGGTCCGTTAAACAAATACGGGTACTTTTCTCTCATGAGACTCTCTAGCTCCCACGTAGCTTCCTCTGTTGTGTGGTACTGCCAGAGAATCTTAACCAATGGAATAGTTTTAGATCGAAGTACCCTTTCCTTTCTGTCAAGGATCCGGATTGGCTGCTCAACATAGCTCATATCTCCCTGAATATCTAATGGTTGGTATTCAATAACATGGGAGGGATCCGGATGATACTTCCTCAACATAGAGACATGGAAGACGTTATGTATACCAGAAAGCTGTAGTGGTAAAGCTAACCGGTAAGCAACATCCCCAACTCTTTCCAATATCTCAAATGGACCAATGAAATGAGGACTTAATTTTCCTTTCTTTCCGAAGCGCATGACACCCTTGCTCAGAGATACTTTTACAAATACAGAGTCCCCAACTTGAAATTCAAGTGGCCCTCTACGTATATCAGCATAACTTTTCTGTCTACTTTGGGCAACCTTGAGTCTATCACAAATAGTCCGAACACCCTTAGCTGCCTCTTCAACGAGATTAAGGGCTAAAATCTTACGATCACCCACTTCTTCCCAAGCCACTGGGGATCTACATCTCCTGCCATATAGAGCCTCGTATGGTGCCATTCTGATGCTGGCATGATAACTATTATTATAGGCAAACTCTGCGAGAGGCAAGTGGTCATCCCATAAACCCTTAAAATCTAGTGCACACGCCCTCAACATGTCCTCTAAGGTCTGAATAGTCCGTTCGGACTGACCGTCTGTCTGAGGATGGTAGGCGGTGCTCAAATGTAATTGAGATCCCATGGCTTCCTGAAAATGAGTCCAAAATCGAGAGGTGAACCTAGAATCTCTATCAGAAGTGATGCTCACGGGAGACCCATGTAAACGAGCAATCTCGCTAACATACAAGTCTGCCAATGTACTCAGTGAATCTATGCTCTTAATGGCAAGAAAATGGGCACTCTTAGTCAATCTATCCACAATAACCCAGATCGCATCATGACCTCTCCGGGTTCTCGGTAAGCCCATAATAAAATCCATCGTAATGTGTTCCCATTTCCAAGTAGGCACCGGTAAAGACTTAAGTAGTCCTGCTGGCTTCTGGTGCTCAGCCTTTATCTGCTGACAGGTCAAACATTTGGCCACAAACTCTGCTACGTCTCGTTTCATTCCAATCCACCAATACACCTTACGCAAATCATGGTACATCTTAGTGCTGCCTGGGTGCATAGTGTAACGAGAACAATGGGACTCTTTCAAAATCCTTTGTCTTAGGGTATCATCGTTCGGAACACATATACGGCCCTTAAATCTCAATAACCCATCATCACTGACCGTAAAATCTGACTGCAAATCTTGCTCTGCTTGGCTAACCATGTCCAATAGCCTCTGATCATTTCTTTGCCCTGACCGGATCAGATCTAAGATACTTGGCTCAATTTGAAGGCTAGCCATAAACCCGACATCTACTGTTTCAACACTAACATTGAGCTCGGCAAACTGCTCCAGCAATTCCCATTCTCTAACCATCATAACAGAAACCATACTCTTTCTGCTTAGAGCACTGCAACTACCTTCGTCTTGCCCGGATGGTACAAAATCTCGCAGTCATAATCCTTAAGAAGCTCTATCCAACGTCTCTGCCTCATATTAAGTTCCTTTTGATCGAATAGATACTTCAAACTCTTATGGTCAGTGAAGATTTGGAACTTCTCACCATACAGATAATGCCGCCATATCTTTAGAGCAAAAACGACTGCGGCCAACTCTAAATCATGCGTAGGGTAGTTGCGCTCATGGTCTTTAAGCTGGCGTGAACCATACGCGACTACTCTACCATGTTGCATTAGCACACAACCTAGACCCTGACTGGAAGCATCACTGAATACAACGAAGCCTCCAGATCCACTCGGAATGGTTAGGATTGGTGCGGTAGTTAATCTTTGCTTAAGCTCTTGAAAACACTGCTCACACTGACTTGACCATTCAAACGGAACTCCTTTGCGTGTAAGCTTAGTCAAAGGAGCTGCAATCCGAGAAAAACTTTCCACAAACCTCCGATAGTACCCTGCCAATCCCAAGAAACTCCGAATCTCAGTCACTGTCTTCGGTCTCTCCCATTGGAGTACTGCCTCAACCTTGGACGGATCAACTGACACCCCGTCCTTAGATACTATGTGGCCAAGAAAAGCTATCCGATCCAACCAAAATTCACACTTACTAAGCTTTCCATAAAGCTGCTTATCTCTGAGAGTCTGGAGCACAATCCTCAGATGCTGCTCGTGCTCCTCCCGGGACTTAGAATATATTAGAATATCATCTATAAAAACAATCACAAATTTATCCAGATACTCCCGAAACACATCATTCATCAAATTCATAAATGCGGCAGGGGCATTAGTCAAACCGAAAGGCATCACCAGAAATTCGAAATGGCCATATCTGGTTCTAAAGGCCGTCTTCGGTACCTCTTCCTTCCTAATTCTCAACTGATGATAGCCTGATCTCAAATCAATCTTAGAAAACACCGAAGCCCCTTTCAGTTGATCAAACAAATCATCTATTCTTGGCAGGGGGTACTTATTCTTAATTGTAGCCTTGTTTAGTAACCTATAGTCGATGCATAACCGGAGACTACCATCTTTCTTTCTCACAAACAATACCGGAGCACCCCAGGGAGACACACTTGGTCTAATAAAACCCTTGTCTAGCAATTCTTGCAACTGCTTCTTTAATTCTTCTAATTCAACTAGTGCCATCCGGTAAGGAGATTTGGAGATAGGCTGGGTATCCGGCACTAAATCAATAGTGAACTCCAGCTCTCTCTCTAATGGTAATCCTGGTAACTCATCCGGAAACACATCTGAAAACTCACATACCACTGGTATATCTGATATATGTGGAGATTCCCGACTCGTATCGGAGATAAAGGCAATATAACCTTCACACGAATAAATTTATTTGAAATTTCAAACATATAAACATTATACAACTTCATTGAACATAACATCATATACTTTATTTCTTAACAGAAAAACATACATCAAATTTATCAGTTAAAGAGAAGGTTATGGTCTTAGTGTAGCAATCTAGACTTGCACGATTGATTTCTAACCAATCCATGCCTAAGATTACATCGAAACTATGCATGTTTAACAAAACTAGATCTGCTAACATTTCTCTATCTCCAACCTTAATTTCACAATTCCTACACACCATATCTGTCATTTGGGAATCATTCATGGGTGTGCAAATATGCAATATATGACTTAAAGGCTCAGTTTCTAAATGAAGATTGTGTGCAAACTGTGGTGATATAAATGAGTGCGTGGACCCTGGGTCAAATAAAACATGTGCCTCATGCTTACAGACAAGAAGATTACCTCTAATAGTCGCAGAGGAATTATCGGCAGTCTCCTTGTCTAAAGCAAATACACGCCCCTGAGTAACAGGCTTCTTACCCTTCTCAGCTACTGTAACTCGTTTCTGTGGGGCCTGTCTCTGTGGAGCCCGTGTCTCTGGTTGCTGCCGTAATGGCTCCTGAGACTGTGGGGTCTTATCTTGCATTTGTGGACAATCCCTGATCAAATGACCTTTTTCCCCACACTTAAAACAATTTCCTGTGACCCAATGGCATGGCCCACCATGTGGCTTACCACAATCTTTGCACCGTTTTGAAACCTTCTGGGAGTCTCTAATGATCTCTACTGTATTAGTAGGAGTCTTGGGCTTGCCAGTCTTTGCTCGAGACTCATCTGTCCTCGACCTCTTAAATAAACTCCACCTTTGCTCTGATCGGGAACTATCTGTCCTCTTATCTTTACCCTTACTCTTACTTCTGAACCCATACTGTGCTTGCGTAACATCGAGACCCCTCTCTATATCCTGAGCCCGTCCGAGAGCATCCTCAAACTCAGTAATACGAAACCCTAATAATCGGTCTCGGATGGCTGGCCTCAATCCAGACAAAAATCTCTCGGTACGACGCTCCTGATCTCTGACTGTCTCGAGGTCATATCTCATCAGCATCGTAAATTGATTCTCATACTCATCAACCGACATACTGCCTTGTACTAAATTCAGAAAATCTGTCTGCATTTTCTTCTGGGCAGTACGGGGGACATATTGGGTCCTGAAGACTGACTGAAAAGTACCCCAACTAATCACTGTATGTTGGGTAGTCAATTGTCTCTTAGTGGCTCTCCACCAATGTCCTGCCTGACCTTTTAACATATAAGAACCCATACTGACTTTCTCAACATCTGTGCACCCCAAGTAATCAAAAGCTAGTTCCAATTCTAATAACCACTCCTCGGCCTTAACTGGATCCTTAATCCCCTTAAATTCTGGGGGATTCGTCTTAAGAAAGTCCCGTAATCTGCCTGTATCTCTGTCATCTCTAGGCGGTGGGACTGAAGGTTGAGGAGCAGAGGGTGCCGGAGGAACCTGTGGAGGAGGAGGTGGTGAAGTAGGTGTGGGCACTGTGGCACCTATAGCTGAGGTGTTTGCCCCAAGATGTTGAGCAAACATAGCAGCAATGCTGTCAAACCCCTCTTTCATAGTGTGTTCGAGCCTGTTTATTCTAGCATTTGGGCTCTCTGGTTGGGGAGTAGGTGGTAGAGGTGGCTGAGCCTGCCTCCGGGAGCGACCTCGTCTCCCACTCATAGTGCGTGATCAAATACCTGCGCATAACCCTATGTTTTAATCAAAACTTTAGCAGATATACTCAATTTTATAACCAAACAAGCACAGATACTTGGGATGTAATCTCATCCTAACTATCGACACTGACAGTACTAGACAACCCTTGCTCTGATACCAAGAAAGACTGTCACATCCCGAAAACGCGGAAGTTTTGGGCTAAATTTTTTTTTTATTATTATACATTTAATCTTAATTTATTACTTGGGTTGCATTCCTGCCAGTATCTCATCATACTTTTCCAACCACAGAAACATCACAATATTTTTATAAAATATTTCATTCACATTATATTGACTTATTTCTCCAGGTAATGCTTACATTCATACGATATCGATTACATCCCAAAAGTATTATTACATACAAATATCTGTGCCATACAGGACGTCTGGTATCAAAATATGAGTATACCTTACGTGAGTACAAAAATGGCCGGAGGAGAGACGTATCCCTCAGCCTACGTCATATGCGCAACAGGCTAGGAGATGATCACTGCAAATAATCTGGTAGAGTAGGGGGTGAGCTTTTTGGAAAGCCCCGTAAGAAATGCATTTAAAATAGTTATAGCATCTATATATATGCAGAAAACAATGCCATAATAATGCATTTCATACTTTCAAACATTGTATGAATTCTTTAATACATATATATATATATATATGTCAAAATTCATACTTGATCAAACATACATCTTACTTTAAAAATTTAAATTCAAAATTAATAAAACATATCATACAGTTCATGGAGACTAGGCAGAATCATATAGCCAGTATGCGGTCATGACACTTACTTCTTCCTCCGAAGAGGGAACGGAATACCTATGGCCATGGTATGGGCTGTAGACCTGATCAGAGTCGTACAGCAAACATACACCACGAAGGACCAACATACCCACAAAGGATGGGAACATGCATAATGTGGGCGAGGACATGCACGACGTGGCTAAACTTATGCCACAATGTGGCAAGCATGACAAGCAGTAACATAAACTATAGGAAGGCCTTAGTCTCAAAACTTACTTATGTAACATCTTAAATCATACAATTGATATAAAATAGTAAGGACCGGACGTGCTAGGGTCTAAGTTAGCCTAGGGTTTGCCACTCCGATACCTTTTCGAAAAACATATTTATTTCATATCATACTTAAAACATTATGGAAAATATACATAGAAGTTATAAAGTTCATTTAACAAATTTAAAGATCATGAAAATTAACTTCGAAATAAAATTCATACTTCAGACATTTCTTTAAAATTTGCGATGAAAGTAAGGGACACCATCACAACTTTAAATTACATCCCTTACCTCAATACACTGTAGATCAATGCCTTATGTTGCACCCATGTGCTTCCTATCTCTCCGAATTATAAACTGCAAGGTAACAGTTTTACTGTAATTAATTTTCAGTATAACTTATAAAAATTTCTTTTGCTTATCTGGCTACTATTTATCTCATCATTATTCATAATATTAACATTTCCTATGATTTTCTCATAGGTAAATATTTTATTTGCTTTTCCTTTCTTGTTTTGGCATTATTAGCCCTTTTTTTTTAAGTCAACATTTCCTCAAAGATTGCATGGCCGAATGTCTTTCTTAGATGACTAAGCTTATTTAGCTTATGTCTTATATTTTCTTCCATGCTATTTATGTACTTTATCCATGTATATTTCCAGCCATCATTTCCAACCAACTTCTCCATTTTCGGCCCTAAAACATGTCATTCCTCTTAGTCCATTATTGTGGCCGAATGGCCTTGGTTAAATGTAGGTGTTTTCTCCACTCAATATATATATATATATTAATATATATATCACTTATTTTTTTCATTTAAGTCAACTTAACCTCTATTGGTTCTTTTCTTTTCCTTTATTTTTTCTGCCACTTATATCCAAACCGAGAGCTCCCTTTTCTTTTTATTTCCTACACAAATTGGCTTTATTTTGGCTAGGTAGTTTACTCCTTTAAAATGTCTATATATATTAACTTTATTGGTACAATACCTAGCTATTTAGTCAATCCAAACTAACCTTTTCTTTAATTTCTTTTGCTGTCTAAACCGACAGCCTCTTTCCCTCTTATTTTGTAATTCACGTTGGCTTCAATTTTGTCTTAACAATAAGGATATATCTAGTATATCATAGGTTGCTAATATTCTACCATTCACACACATAAAGTCATCTAAAAGTCAATCAAACCATTTATCTATTCTTTCCATTTTCGGTTGCTTCTCCCAGCCATATAAATTTCTTCATTTTCGGCTATACAACAACCCAGATTTTCTTCATTCATCAGCCACAATTGTTGACTATAAGTAAACATGACTTCTCCTTTCCCTTGTTTCACGTAGAACCCCACTTAATTTTAATACTCAGCCCTCTTAACTGATCATCTTACTCACGTTTCTAGCTCATTTATTTTTCATAGCTGTAATAGTTTCATGCTCAGCTTGGTTTCATGTTATCATATCAGTAAAATAAAATCTTTCTTCTTTCTAAACCCTTACAACCGAACCCTAGGTTTAGCTTATAAATATTTTTCAGTTCAAACCAAAGCTATAAACAATATATTCTTGATCAGTACAGCCATAAGTAAGGAATAAAAAGCTTAAAACTGAAGTTGGACATTACCTGTACAAGGAGCAGATCTGTCCACCTAAATCAGTTTCTGTTTTGAGGTTTCGGTTAAACTCCTTAGTGGTTCTTTGAAGCTCATAAATCCAGGTTTATTTTGCCTCAAGAACTTAGGTTAATTGTTGAAGAAAAGAAGGCTCTGTTAGGGAGAGGGAAAGCTGTCCGGCATGCTTAAACAGAAGAGAATATTTTCGGTGATGATGTTGGCTGGAGATGAAGGTCACGATGGAAGAATATAAAGCACAAGAAAATTTATTATTTGGACTTTTTGCCAGCTTCATTAAAAGCCCTCTTCATTTCCTATTTCTTTCCTTTTGTTTTATATTCCTTATCTTCTAAGCCGAGACTAACTTCTTGTTTCTGTTAAAATTTTTCTTCATGCAGCCCACGTTTTCTGACTTTCCCATCTTTTCCTTGCTTTAGTTCTTTTCTTGTCTATTTGTATTGATCTTCGGTGATGAAGATTGAAGATGAAGATGACTACGGGAAGAAAAATAAAGCAAAAGAGTTATTTTAAGTAGACTTTAACAGCCTTCATTTAAAAGCCTTCTTAATTGCCTACTTCTTTTTATTTCTTTTCTTGTCTTGTCCGGTGGAGCAAAAGAAATGAACAAGAAAGTCAATACTATAATTTCTGCCAACCTAAGGAAACAAGGAGAAGACTTTCTCTTGTCTTCTTTTATTTATTTTGTCTTTTCTTTTCTATTGTTTATCTACTATTCAATTCTCCAACCGAAATTCCATCTAAATAGCCAACCAATTTTTTTTTTCTATCTTTTCTTTGTTGTCTGTTGACCAAGCCGTGAGCCCTCTTTCTTTTCTGTTTGCTACGTTGGCTTCCATTTGGTCTTTACATTATGATCATATCTATTATATCTTAGATTGCCAAAAGTCTAGTGTTCACATGTATAAAGTCAAGAAAATTAACCTTTATTTCTCTCATTTGATTCTCCAAGTCAAGCTATTTAATCTTCTTTGTTTCTTCATGCCGCACCATTTTTTTCTGATTTATCCAAATCAGAATTTTCCAACATTCATTTAATTATTTATTTCATCCTTTATGTAATAATTTCCATACTTATATATATTTTATCTAGGATTAAAATTTTTCTATGTGAGAAACACTATTCTTATATATTCAATTCCTCAAAATATTATCAATAATTTATTTATTGATAATTTGTTCATATAAATGTACAACTATAGTATAAGAAAATGAGATCTCACAGAAACGTTTTTGGTTTAAGGAGTTTATTGATTCGTTGGAGGAATAAGGCAGTTCTACAAGGTGAATATGGAAGAAAACCTTAGAGAATTTCAGAGGAAAAGCTATGGCTGCTAGCCCTCTTTGCTGGAAAAGATGGCATTAAATGCCATTAATGTGTATTTATCCCTTCATGTCAGCCTAACTCCTTGGCCCTTTGACAATTTGACCATCTCAGTTCTTCTTCTTCTTCATGTGACAAATGTCCTTTAAACAAGTAAAATCTGATCTTAATGTCTCATTTAATTCATCTCAGCCATTGACCATTAAATTCTTTGACAATTTGATTATTGACTATTCTATTGCTTTAATTCCATTCATGTCCCATATATCCTTTATATATCAGAATTTCACATTTATTTACATCATTTAAGCTGGAAGACTATACAAATACGAGGGATTTACATGAATTTGGGGTTTCACATTCTCCCCACCTTTAGAAATTTGGTCCTCCAAATTTAAATCGGGTTACTACTCAAATAGCTCCGGATACCTTTCTTTCATTAAGCTCTCTAGCTCCCATGTAGCTTCTTCCATAGTATGGTATTGCCATAGAACTTTGACTAAGGGAATCGTTTTAGACCTTAACACTTTTTCCTTTCTATCCAAAATCTGAACCGGCTTCTCCACATAGCTCATGTCTTCCCGAATCTCCAAAGGTTCATATTCTATGACATGAGAGGGGTCTGGATTATACTTCCGAAGCATGGACACAGGAAATACATTATGTACTCCCGATAGCTCCGGAGGTAATGCCAATTTATAAGCAACCTCTCCGACTCGGTCTAAGACTTCAAATGGCCTTATGTAGCGAGGACTAAGCTTACCTTTTCGGCCAAACCTCATGATACCTTTGGATGGACTATAAAGGTAGTAATTGGGTATGCCTTGATCTATGTAGAGGGATATTGAGTGATCAAGATAGGATTTATCCCTCTTATATAACAAGAGTGATGTCTTGGGCCCTTTGATAGAGTGAGACTAAGAAATGCATGGCCGTGCTCGAATAAGTCAATATGAGATATTGATTTTATTTGTTTAATTAGTCTACTCAGGAATCAAGAAACGCTGATTAGACTATACAAGTGTGACGCATTCCATGACTTGTGTCTAATCAAGACATCAAAGGATAAAGGGATTAGACTACACGGTAACATCTATCACGAGTAAGGTTATGTCGAGTCATTGACATTCTCGTTACATGGGTAGCAATGATGTGTTGCTAGATACCGCTCATTGCCTGTGACAATTTTGTCATTGCCATTGTTTTGAGAACCTATTGGGTCGCACACTTAGAACGGATCAATGAGGAGCTTAATTAATCCTATTCTGAATTGGATTAAGGATATAACTAATCCTATTCTGAATTGGATTAAGGATATAACTAATCCTATTGTAAGTAGGATTAGAGTTCTGTTTGACAGTAAATTTTAGGGTAAAATTTACTGCCTATAAAAGGATGTTTTGTGTTTTCTAAAACTGAGCCGTACAATTAGACAGAAAAAAGAAACCTGTTCTTTGTGGTTTTAGAGCTTCTTTCAAACAAAACAAAATATTCTTTTAATCGAAGTAGCAATTCGGTTAAAATAAAAAAAAAACGCTCTTTAAGGCTTCTGATCGTGAGACGTTCAAGAGTCGTGAGATTCGTTCGTGTGGATACTATAGAGGCAGGAACGAAAAGTTGTTGCTTGTGACTCGACCAACGACAGAAAATCAGAGAAAACGTTAGGTAAAATCTCGAAACCCTAATCAGGCAACTCTTCGAATCGATCCTGGTGGAGGCCGAATGATTTAAATTCCGCTGCGTGTTTGTTTCGATTTCCTTCACCATGAGCCTTTAAAATCCATAGCACATGCTCTCAACATATCCTCGAGCGTCTGGATGGTGCGCTCGGACTGACCATCAGTCTGCGAATGGAAAGCCATGCTAAAATTCAATTGAGATCCCATGGCTTCTTGGAAATGTTCCCAAAAATGAGAATTAAACATGGAATCTCTATCAGATGTAATGCTCACTGGAACCCCATGTAGTCTTACGACATCTCTTACATACAAGTCTGCCAAAGTGCTAAGTGTGTCTGTTGACTTCATAGGCAGGAAGTGAGCTGATTTAGTCAATCGATCTACAATACCCAAATGCCATCATGATTTCTCCTGGTCCGTGGTAATCCCTTAACAAAATCCATCGTAATGTGTTCCCACTTCCACGTAGGTATAGGCAGAGGCTGTAACAATCCGGCCGGTCTTTGGTGCCCTACCTTAACCTGCTGACATGTGAGACACTTCGCCATGAATTCTGCTATATCTCTCTTCATGCCAGCCCACCAATACACTTTGTGAAGATTATGATACATCTTGGTATTCCCCGATGCAATTTGTATTTAGTGGAATGTGCTTCAGTCAGAATCAACTTTTTCAACTCTTTATCATCAGGAACACATATACGATTCATAAACCTTAAGAGTCCATTACTATCAATGCTAAATTCCGATGGCATACCTGATTGAATCTGATTCATGGCCTCCATACATTGATCATCTTCCCTTTGAGCAATCCGAATTCTACCCATCAACTCCGATTCAATCATCAAACTAGCTATCATTCCAAAATGCTCATAAGGCACAACATTGAGATTAAGGGCAAACTGCTCAAGTAGCTCATATTCTCTTACCATCACGTATGATACTATCCCCATATGCTTCCTGCTTAGAGCATCTGCCACCACATTGGCTTTTCCCGGTGGTATAGGATCTCACAATCATAATCCTTCAGAAGCTCGAGCCATCTCCTCTGTCTCATTCAATTCCCTCTGAGAGAACAAGTACTTTAGATTTTTATGGTCTGTAAAAATCTGAGTTCTCACCATACAAGTAATGCCTCCAAACTTTTAAAGCAAATACCACTGCAGCTAACTCCAAATCATGAGTCGGGTAATTCTTCTCATGGTCCTTTAATTGACGAGAACCATATGCAACTACCTTACCATGCTGCATTAGCACACAACCTAGACCTTGTGCAGAGGCATCACTATATACTGAAAATCCCCCCGAACCACTAGGAATGGTGAGAATAGGTGCAGTAGTCAACCTGCGCTTCAATTCTTGGAAACTACGTTCGCAAGTATCATTCCATTCAAACCTCACCTCTTTGCACATTAACGCGTCAAGGGAGCAACTAACCTCGAAAAACCCTCTACAAATCGTCGATAATAGCAGCTAGACCCAAGAAACTCCTAATCTCCGTCACTGTTTTCAACCTCTCCCATTGCACCACAGCTTCAATCTTCGATGGATCGATCGAAACTCCATCTTTACTGATTATATGACCAAAAAAGATTTGATCTAGCCAAAACTCACACTTACTTAGCTTGGCATATAATCCCCGATCCTTGAGGGTTTGCAGAACTATCCTCAAATGCTGCTCATGCTTTCCCAGGATCTCGAATACACCAATATGTCATCAATGACAACAATGACAAACTGGTCCAAATACTGTTTGAACACATCATTCATCAAGTTCATAAAAGCCGCAGGTGCATTGGTTAAACCAAACGGCATCACTAGAAATTCATAGTTACCATACCGTGTTCTGAATGCAGTCTTAGGGATATCTTCACTACGGATCTTCAATTGATGATATCCCGATCTCAAGTCTATCTTGGAGAAGACTTGTGCACCCGAAGCTGATAAAGAGATCATCAATTCTGGGAAGAGGGTACTTGTTCTTGATTGTCACCTTACTCAACCATCGATAATCAATACAAAGCCTCAAGCTGTCGTCCTTCTTCCGAGAAATAGCACAGGAGCACCCCATGGGGATACACTTGGCTGTATAAACCCCTTATCTAGTAACTCCTGAAGCCGTTTCTTAAGTTCTTCCAATTCCACTAAGGCCATCTGATAGGGTGGTCTCGAAATGGTTCAGTCCCTGGCACCAAATCGATAGTAAACTCGATTTCCCTATCCGGAGGAAGTCCTGGAAGATCGTCCCGAAACACATATGGAAACTCATTGGCTATCGGAATTTCATGAAGTTCGAGACATTTCCTTTCTACATCCACCACATGCGCTATAAATCCTTCACATAACAAATATATTCTCTATTAATTTCATTTACGAATAAATAAATTAATAAACATACTTTTGTATTAAACATTTGCAAAATTTACAACATAGCTAACGGGAGAAGAGAAGATCACACTTTTAGCATGACAGTCTAGTATCACATGATTCTTAGCTAACCAATCCATTCCTAATATGACATCAAATCCATACATATTTAGTAGGATTAGGTCAGCTATCGATTCTCTCTATCCTACCCGTAGCTTACAACTACGATACACTATGTTTGTCATCTGGGATTCTCTAAATGGTGTACTTATTTGTAACAAATGTCCTAAAGGCTCAGGTTCAACAAGTAATCTCGTAGCAATTATGGGAGAAAAAAAGGAGTGTGTAGAGCCTGGATCAAATAAAGCAGTAACACTTATATCAAAGAGGTGAATCTTACCCTTAATCACCTTGGACGAAGCATCGGCAGACTCCTCGTCGATAGCAAATACTCGTCCTTGAGTCACAGCTTTCTTTCCCTTCTCAGCAGCTGTGGCCTTAGGCTGTGGTTGGGTGGTCTTTTCCGATCTTTCCGATACCTTCTGACTCATCTTAGGATAATCTTTAATTCGGTGTCCTAGCTAACCACACCAAAAACATGCCCCAGTAGCCATACGACATGCTTGTGACCCATGAAACTTCCCGCAATGCTCGCATCTTTGCAACATACTCCTTGGCGAGCTAGCGGTACTACCAGCTGAATATCAGGATTTCTCATCATTTATCTTAATCCCGATAGATATAAGAGTCCCTGTGCCATAATTATCATAAAACTCCAAATTTTAGTATATTTCCATATAACCATTAAACTAAATTACAAGTCATTCCCTTATAATTTATTTTCTTACCTGCCGAAGCTCTTTCATATGGCTTATTTTTCCTAAATGGATATCTATCACTAGAGGCTCTCTCATCTGACTTCCGCTTCAACGGTTCCTTGCCTTTACCCTTGGCTCGAAAATAGCATGGTGAAAATCATAGTCCTGCTCACACAACTGAGCCTTACGGACTGCCTCATTATAAGTAGTGATATCCATAGGATATAACTTCGATCTGATAGGAGACTTCAATCCCTCTATAAATCAGTAGATCTTATGTCCTTCACTCCTTAAGACTTCAGGTCAAATCTGCTTAAAGAAATGAACTTCGACTCATATTGATTAACCGTCATAGTTCCCTGAGTCAAGCTCAAAAACTCGATCTTCAACCTGGTCTGTTCAGTGCGTGGGATGTACTGTTCATTAAAGGCTTCTAAAAATCTATCCACGTAACCTCAGTATGTTGAGTCTCCAAAATGGCCCGAGTAGACTGCCACCAATGCTCGGCATCGTCTACTAACAAATAAGCTACCAAACCCACTTTCTCTTTCTCAGAACAGGTCATGTACTCAAAAGATTTAGTGACTGCCTTCACCCAATTCTCAGCGGTCAACGGATCTCTATCGCCTTTAAACTTAGGCGGATCCAGCTTCTTAAATTCTTTAATTAAGACCACACTGCAATAGGCCTTAGGATCTCGCCCCTCAGTAGCTCGAGTTGGTGGGGGCAACTCAGGCTGTACCAATGGAGGTTGTATTGGAAGAATAGGAGGTGTAGGAGGAGCATTCCAGATGGAATAAGAGGTGCTGTTGAGGCATTAGTGGCCACATTTGGGAAACTAGACATGAACTGATTAAATAGAGTGGCCATAGTCTCAATACTTCGCTCCACTCTCGACAGTCGAGCATTCGGGCTACCCGATGGAGATGGAGGAGGAGACTGTGTTGGGGGCGGTTCAAACGGTTCAACTTTGCCCCGTCCTCGTCCTCGTCCTCTACCAGTACCCCTTCTACGAGTGCTCATTCTGCCAATATCACCACAAGGTCAAGCGCTTAGTATACTTTCAGCAGTTCAACCACATATAAGTATTCAGACAAGTACAGTACATGGGGATGTACACTATTTCTAGCCTAATGACACCGTCAAACGTCAGACTAACCTCGCTCTGATACCAATCCTGTAACATCCCGTTACTTCCTCTTTTAAGACAAATACCACTACTTTTAACCAATTAACAACTAACTTTTTCTTCATAAGATTTGGTTAGGCTGTTCAACGGTGCATCCTTCTTCTTTAATATAGCTAACACTATATTGTTTACATGATGATATATTTCTCATACACATACAGGATCGTCTTACACATAAGTTGTAAAACTTTCATATATCTACATACTAATCTTTTTCTCAATTTACATCCCCAATATACATCATTGTACCATACTAGTCTGAATTACATTACAAAACGTGTATACCTTCAAGGGATTTGAAGCGTGCCTCGAAGGAGATACCGTATAACCCAAAATGTACGCTCCTCTACCAAGAGCAGAAATTACTGCTAATAGTCTGGATGAAAAATAATGTAAAGGAGTGAGTTTACGCTCAGTAAGAAATACATGTAAAAGAGCGTACTATGCCACTATATGCAGTTTTCCTGTTTGGCTCTATAATGTCATGTAAAACCATTATAGGCATATATCATATAATTTTTTCAAATATCATATACATATAACATCAAATAATTCAAATACTTTCAATTTCTTTCAATACACTTGAAATCACATGTACAAATACAATTAACTTTGATTTCAAATAACTTCAAATACTTTCACATACTTTCAATTAGATAGGAGACGATTAACTTCCAATAAATCATGCACCAAATAAATCTCATCAAGGATTCAGCACATATCCCACAAAGGATAATCCCAAGAGATGTCAAATAAGCGGCGTACCCACGTATGGGCCAGGGATCCTCCCTTAAGCCAAAACACATAAGAGATATATGGCCATCGTCTATAAACCACAGTGAACACTAGTCAGGTGACATCTGTGGTACTGAGGACTGGACTAGGGTTCCTCAGCCAAGTACAAATAACAAGTAATATGCATGATCACCAAAGGAGTCACCATCTCAAAACCTTGGGTAGTAAAATTTCTTATTGGAAAACCATTGTCATTCATAAACCTTCTTATATACTTTAATGATAATCCAAATACATTTATAAAAATAAATCCAAATTTATTATTTTCAAAGGGGGCAGTTGACTACTCTTTTAGGGCAGTCGACTGCTATAGCATAAATAAATTTTGTAAATTTATTTTCTTTTTACTTTTAAAATATTTAAAATTTCGGATACACTTAGGGCAGTTGACTGGTCAAATAGGGCTGTCGACTGGTCCAAAAACAGAATGTTTTTCGAGAAAATGCAGTCGACTAGCTCTTTAGCGGTCGACTGGTTTTCAAATAGAATGCTTCTAGAAAAATGGCAGTCGACTGCTATATAGGGCAGTCGATTGCTTTAAGTCGGTTTCGAAAAAAGTTACATCACGATTGTCTCTGAGCAGTCGGCTGCCCCGAGCCAAATCGTATTGGGCGAAAAATCGAGATTTTTACGTTCCTGCACTTAAAACAGCTTTTGTTTCAAACCACATATGCAACCAAAATGGAACATAGTCTCCCTACGTCCATTACACATATTCCTTACCTCAATTAGCCAAATAACATGAAATCCCTTGGTTGCACCAATTCTTTCCTTCACTTCTTCAAAACTGCATAATTCATATAAATTGAAACCTTTAGCTTTCTTTCATTTCAACACCATAAGTATACTATACCAACATCACATGACTCCAAATTATGGACGAAATCAAATGAATCACTTTCTTTTCTTACCTTTGTCAATAGCCAAATTTACAGGATTTTTGATCTCCTCAAAGACTTCGTTTCAGCCTTTCGTCTTACAGGTATGAACAGAGCTAGTGATAAGGAACGTTTTTCGTTTAAGGAGTTTATTGATTCGTTGGAGGAATAAGGCAGTTCTACAAGGTGAATATGGAAGAAAACCTTAGAGAATTTCAGAGGAAGAGCTATGGCTGCCGGCCCTCTTTGCTGGAAAAGATGGCATTAAATGCCATTAATGTGTATTTATCCCTTCATGTCAGCCTAACTCCTTGGCCCTTAGACAATTTGACCATCTCAGTTCTTCTTCTTCTTCATGTGACAAATGTCCTTTAAACAAGTAAAATCTGATCTTAATGTCTCATTTAATTCATCTCAGCCATTGACCATTAAATTCTTTGACAATTTGATTATTGACTATTCTATTGCTTTAATTCCATTCATGTCCCATATATCTTTTATATATCAGAATTTCACATTTATTTACATCATTTAAGCTGGAAGACTATACAAATACGAGAGATTTAGATGAATTTGGGGTTTTCACAAAAACTATACAAGAGAGAAGAGGGGGTAGAGAGATGAGAGTGTGACATCCTTGTTACTACCACTTAACATATAATTATTTACTTCACATAAGGGTGGTTAGGCTATTCGTCGAAGTCATCATCCTCTCATTCTTATACTTCACATTTAAAATCACTTTACCTAGTGAGATAAATTAAAATATAAAACTCCCTGTGTACTACAGAATCATAATTTCACCTATCTTCTAAACTTTCACATAAGTATTTATTGAATTCTTATGATTTACATCCCCAACATATATACTATACATCATTGTACTGTAACTTAGTCTGAATTTCATAACAAGTAATTATACCTTTAAGGAAGGTGGAACTGTGCCTCTAAGAAATGTTATACGATCTCAACTAAGCTCCTCTACCGAGAGCGAGAGGTCACTTCAAATAGTCTGAAAAATATTTTTAAAGGTGTGAGTTTACGCTCAGTAAGAAATAAATATAAAAGAAAGTACTATGTCACTATATGCTGGTTTCCTACTTGGCTCTATAATATCATGGGGAAACCTTTGAAATCCAGTATCTAACACTTTTGATTTTAACAGATATCATGTACATCAGAAATCAAATCTTATAACTCATTTTCATGTAAGCAATTAAATCAAGCACTAGGTATTTGGATAAATTAGATAATGGCAGATGCATCATCATTTAAATCTCTTACATACATTCAAGTAATTCAAATACTTTACATATACCATTAATTTTCTTTTAATCACATATACATATATCTTTCAAATCGGATGGAGACTATTAACATTTCAACGAAATCATGCATTAGATAATGTCCCATGAGGGCAGGTGGCGTACCCATGTAAGGTGTGAATATTGCGTGTAAGGCGTACCCATGTAAGATAAATAATGAGAGATCCCAACATTTAGCTGGTAGTACCGCTAGTTCACCTAAAACTGCAGTACAAAGGTGTGAATATTGCAGGAAGTTTCATGGGTCACAAGCATGCCGCAGGGTTACTGGGGTTTGTTATTGGTGTGGTGCACAGGGACACATAATTAAAGATTTCCCAAGAGGAATAAAAGGGTGCCCGAGGAATCGAAAGAGGCCATCCAGCCTTAGCGTAAGCCCACAGCTACAAAAAAAGGGAAAGACACCTTTAACTAGGATGTAAAGTAAATGTTGTACATTTTGCCGATATGTAATGCAAAAGTATATTTAGTGTTTGACTTAATTGTGAATGAAGTTAATAAAAAGTATGCATGGTTATGTGAAGGATTTTTAGCTTGTATTGTAGACATAGAAAAGAAAAGTCCCGAACTTAATGAAATTTCGGTAGTCATGGAAATTTTCAAAGTAATTCCGGACGATCTTCCAGGACTCCCTCTGGATAGGAAAATCGAGATTACTATCGATTTGGTGCTAAGGACTGAGCCCATTTCGAGATCACCCTATCGGATGGTATTAGTAAAATTAGAATAGCTTAAGAAGTAACTTCAGGAGTTATTAGACACAGCGTTCATACGACCAAGTGTATACCCTTGGGGTGCTCCTGTACTAATTGTCAAAAAAAAAAGATGGAAGTTAAAGGTTTTGTATCGACTATCAATGACATAGTAGTGTATTCAAGATCTTGGGAAGAGCATGAGCAATATTTAAGGATAGTTCACAAACCTTCAGAGATGGTGGATTGTATGCCAAGCTAAGTAAATGTGAATTTGGCTAAATCAAATCTCCTTTTGAAGTCATGTAATCAATAAAGATGAAGTTTTAGTCGATACATCGAAGATAGAAGTAGTGATTCAATGGGAAAGATCGAAAACAAAAAAGGAGATTAGAAGTTTCTTAGGGTTTAGCTGGCTATTACCGAAGATTTATAGAAGGTTTCTCGAGGTTAGCTACTCCATTGACGCGCTTAACATGCAAAGAGGTAAAGTACGAATGGAATGATGCTTGTGAATGAAGTTCCAAGAGTTGAAACGCAAGCTGATGACTGCACCTATCCTCACTATTCCTAGTGATTCTAGTGGATTTTCGGTGTATAGTGATGCCTCAGGATAAGGTTGGAGATATATGTTAATGCAGTATAGTAAGGTAGCAGTGTATGGTTCTCAACAATTAAAGGACCATGAGAAGAACTATGGTAGTGTCGCAGGTGCCAATAATAAATTACTTTACTTTAAACCTATAGATAAGGCAAGCAAAGGTCGATCCCACAGAGATTGTTTTATTCAAGTTAATTATTTAAATTAAATACCTAACTATTTTTTAGAGGGAGAAGAGAGATTTGGGGGTTTCAATTAAACTATAATACTTAAGAAAATAATCAAAAAAATAAACAAGTAAATAAATTAAAAAATATCAAATATCACAAAAGTTCAGTTACAAGGTAATTAATTATTCTTGGATTTAGATGTTGATCATTGATTACAAAATATTATTGTTAATTAAATAGTCAACCGTAGCATAGCAACAAGCTCTGTTACACATCTTCCCTTACTGAGTCATTAGTTAAAACAAACTCTTTAACTAATATCTAACTACTTAACCTACCTAGAACAAGCTCTCTAGATATAAGTTGTAGCAGCATTAACAACTAGAAAGATATGAGTTGACATTAGATAACAAACACATAAGCTCGGTTTATTTAATCTAAACCTCAATTCTCCTCCATTCCTAATGATTAACTCCATAAGCAATTACGGACTTATGTTTTTAATCTGGAAGTATATTATTTAATTAAATTAAATAGTGGGCCCTACTATCTAATCAAGCAAATAATCATGCAAATGTGCTCAGAGAATCTTGGATACTTAATCAACAATTATATTATAAGTTCAAAATCTCACAACATTCATTTTCCAAAGAACAATCAATTTACCTTGTAACTAAATAAGAAGCCTACTCACTAATCATATTCAAGATCATAAATTTCAAGTTTAATATTATAAAGATATCAAGAATCATGCAAAAGACAATCAATATATCAATCTTTAATAATCTAAAACAAGAAATCTAGAATCAAGATTATAAACTAGCAAGAACTAAACAAATAATATGAAAAACAAAACAAGAATTAAAATAATTATCACTAAAGAAATCAGCAAGTATAAGAAAGAAAAGAAAAATAAAATATTTTTGTTAAACTTAATATAGAAATCAGCAACTATTTAAAAATAAAGAAAAATAAAATTTTTATTAAAAACCCTAAATAAAATTCTACAAAAGACTAAGAGGGAAGAGAGATAAGAGGGATGTGAGGGATGCTGTTTATGATAGCCTTGTGCTCTTTATATAGGCCTAAGGAAGAGTTTAAAAGACTTTCTAAGCAATGTGGGATTCAGATAAGAGTTTACTTAGGAAACAAGTAATTTGACTAATTCAGCTCTTACCTTTATCTCATCATCTTTTTACAATTATTTTCTAAGTAAAATTCCTAAGGCCTATTCTTATTAATTAATTACAGATCTAAGACATAATAAAATTAAGAAATTATCTTGTCTCAACAAAATCTGGTCTTGAACTTGCTCTGTTGGAATTTCTTCTCAATCTCGTTTTTTTGCCCAGAATTCGTACTGATTTCATCCAGACGTTTGACCCATCAAACAAACTCCGATTTTTGTGATCTTGTACATTCCGGAAACCTTCCTCTACAACTTCCATGAAGACTACTTCTTGAGATCAGGTCATTAAATTGGTCAAAAACGTCAATCTTTCAAGCTGGACAGAAAATACTGCACTTTTCTCTTTTTAGCTTCTTTTTATTCCAACTTTGATATTTAATACCTAAAACATAAAATAAACATGAGTAAGCTCTTTTAGGCATAAAACATCAATAAAACAAATATATTAGCATATATAAAATTCACAAAATATCATCCTATCAAACTACCCAACTTATGATTTGAAAATTGCTATAGTAGTATTTGCTCTAAAGACATAAAGGCATTAATTGTATGGTGAGAGATTTCAGATTTTTACGGATCATGAAAGTCTGAAGTACTTATTTTCTCAAAGAGAATTGAATATGAGATAGAGGAGATGGCTTGAGCTTCTAAAAGATGATGATTATGAGATTTTATACCACCCAGGAAAAGCCATTGTGGCATCGGATGCTCTGAGCTGGAAGTATGAAGGAATAGTGACTTACATGATGATAAGAAAGTATGAATTGCTTGAGTAATTTATAAGTCTTAATCTAAATGTTATGCCTTCAGAGCAATTTGGAATAATGGCTAGATTGAGCCAGAATTGATGGACAGATTAATTAAGTCAGCTCACTTCTACCTATGAAATCGATGGATACACTTAATGCTTTGGCAGACTTGTATGTGAAAGAAGTTGTCAGACTACATGGAGTTCCAGTGAGCATTACCTCTGACAGAGATTCCAGGTTTACTTCTCATTTTTGGGAACATTTCAAGAAGCCATGGGATCTCAATTGAACTTTCGCATAGCTTTTCATCCGCAGACTGACAGTCAATTCGAGCACACCATTTAGACGCTCGAGGACATGTTGAGAGCTGGTGCTATGGATTTTAATGGGCTCATGGGACGACCATCTACCATTGGCTGAGTTTGCTTATAATAATGGTTATCATGCAAGTATCGGGATGGCACCACATGAAGCCTTATATGGTAGAAGGTGTCGATCTCCAATTGGGTGGGAAGAAGTTGATATGGACCTCACCGAAAGAAGATGAGGTTCAATGAAGAAGACGAAGAACACTTGAAGAAAAACAATAACAAGTTAAAAACGCAGCAAAGAAAAAACAAAAATTAGAAGTAAAACCAAGACTCGTTGTATAGAAACACAAGAACCTATGGTATTGGACCAAGACCCGTTGCTTAGAAAAGCAAGAACCTATGGTATATATTGGTGGAAGGTAGAAGAACGCCACAAGGAAGACCTTGATAAGTTCAAGAGTTCTCAAGAGAACCAAAGAGAAGAAGTCTCTCAATTTTATTACTAAAATCAATTGTGTTCTCCCCAAAGGGTTACATAACTATTTATAGGCAAATAGATAACTTGCAGCACAAGTAATAGGAATCCTACTTTCCTAACTTGCAGAATAGGAAATAGCAAACTTGCAGAACAAGCAATAGGAATCCTACTCTCCTAACTTGCAGAACAAGTAATAGAAGTCTTACAAAATCTATTATTTAAAAAGGAATTGGGCTTAAATTAAATTAAGACAATGTTCAGCCCAATAATACTTAACTAAATAAAATATGCATCTAGCCTAATTTGCATTTCGACCCAATACTTGTGTGTCTTCAAGAAGGTTGAACTTGGGCTTGGACCATGTTGTAGAAGACTTTATCATCCTCCATGCTCAAGCTTTGTTGGGCTTTCTCTCTAGCAATATCAATGAAACCAGCCAAGGCTTGTTGCATTATCTTTGATTTAGCTCTTGTAATTAGACCTCCATGGATACTCAAAGGATCACGATCATCACGAACATGACTTGATCTTTGTGAGCTTGGATCTCCATCATTCCCCTTCTCCTCGAAAGGATTTGTCCTCAAATCAGAATCACCTATATCAATATCAAAGGGAGAAAGATCAGAAACATTAAATGTAGCACTAACATTATACTCACCTAGAAGATCTAACTTATAAGCATTGTCATTGATCTTCTTAATCACTTGGAATGGTCCATTTCCTCGAGGTTGCAACTTGGAGCGACGCTGAGCAGGAAATCTCTCTTTACGCATATGTACCCAAACCCAATCACCAGGGTCAAAGACAACTTTCTTGCGATGCTTGTTGGCTTGAGTAGCATATTGCTCAGTCCTCTTCTTAATGTTTTGACGTACTTTCTTATGTAGTTGCTTAACAAAATCAGCTTTCTTTTCCCCATCCAAACTAGCTCTCTCCTCAATAGGTAGTGGTAAAAGATCCAATGGAGTGAGTGGATTAAAACCATAGACAACTTCAAATGGAGAATAACTAGTAGTAGAATGCACACTTCTATTGTAAGCAAACTCCACATGAGGCAAACAATCTTCCCTATTCTTCAAATTCTGTTGAATAATGGATCTCAACAAAGTTGACAAAGTACGATTGACTACTTCAGTTTGACCATCGGTTTGTGGATGACAAGTAGTTGAAAACAATAGCTTTGTTCCTAACTTTCCCCATAATGTTTTCCAAAAGTAGCTAAGGAACTTCACATCACGGTCAGAAACAATGGTCCTCGGAACTCCATGTAGACGAACAATTTCCTTGAAGAATAAATCGACAATGTTACTTGCATCATCTGTCTTGTGACAAGCAATGAAGTGAGCCATCTTAGAGAACCTGTCAACAACAGCAAAAACAGAATCTCTACCTCTCTTTGTTCTTGGTAACCCCAAAACAAAGTCCATAGAAATGTCAGTCCAAGGAGCAGTAGGAATAGGTAATGGAGTATAAAGACCATGATTCATAACTCTAGACTTAGCTTGTTTACAAGTGACACATCTTTCACACAATTTTTCAACATCTCTTTTCATGTTAGGCCAAACGAAGTGATAATGCAATATATCTAAAGTTTTCTTTACTCCAAAATGTCCCATTAATCCACCACTATGGGCTTCTCTAACAAGTAATTCTCTTAAAGAACTCCTAGGCACACATAATCTATTTTCCCTAAATAAGAATCCATCATGCCTATAAAACTTTCCAAACCCAGTTTTCTCACATGCAATGAACACATTTTCAAAATCCTCATCAGTAGCATACAAGTCTTTAATATACTCAAATCCAAGTAGTTTTGCATTAAGAGTAGTGATTAGAGTATACCTTCGAGATAATGCATCAGCTACGACATTTTCTTTACCTTGTTTATATTTGATCACATATGGAAATGTTTCAATGAACTCCATCCACTTGGCATAATGCTTGTTCAACTTGCTTTGTCCTTTCAAGTGCTTCAAGGACTCATGATCAGTGTGGATGACAAATTCCTTGGGCCATAAATAGTGTTGCCATGTTTCCAAGGCCCTCACTAATGCATACATCTCTTTATCATATGTGGGATAGTTAAGGGCAGCTCCACTTAACTTCTCACTGAAAAAAGCAATGGGGCGCTTCTCCTGCATTAAAACAGCTCCAATACCTATACTTGAAGCATCACACTCAATCTCAAAAGTTTTAGAAAAGTCAGGTAAGGATAATAAAGCTGCGGAACAAAGCTTCTCTTTAAGCAAGTTAAAAGCATGATCTTGCTCAAGACCCCATTTAAATCCAACATTCTTTTTAACAACATCAGTTAGAGGTGCAGCTATTGTACTGAAGTCTCTAACAAACCTACGATAGAAACTAGCTAATCCATGAAAACTACGCACCTCAGAGATTTTCTTAGGTATAGGCCAATCTTTAATTGCCTTGACCTTTTCATCTTCTGCTGCTATACCCTTAGAAGAAATAACATATCCAAGAAATATAATCTTATCAGTGCAAAAGGAACATTTCTTAAGGTTAGCATATAGCTTTTCCTTTCTCAAGACATTAAGCACATTCTTTAAATGTTCAATATGTTCATGCAAACTTCTACTATAGATCAAGATATCATCAAAATAGACAACTACAAATTTTCCAATGAAAGCACGCAAAACATGGTTCATTAATCTCATGAAAGTGCTAGGTGCATTAGTTAATCCAAAAGGCATAACTAACCATTCATACAAACCATGCTTAGTCTTAAATGCAGTTTTCCATTCATCACCTTCTCTCATGCGAATTTGATGATAACTACTTTTCAAATCAATTTTAGAAAAGATGCAAGAACCATGTAACTCATCAAGCATATCATCTAATCTAGGAATGGGATAGCGATACTTTACAGTGATTTTGTTGATGGCACGACAATCAACACACATCCTCCACGTCCCATCCTTCTTAGGAACAAGTAACACAGGAACAGCACATGGACTCATGCTCTCTCTAACGTAGCCTTTCTTCATGAGCTCGTCAACTTGCCTTTGAAGCTCCTTTGTCTCCTCGGGATTACTTCTATAGGCAGGTCTGTTGGGAATGGCAGCTCCAGGAACAAGGTCTATTTAATGCTCAATTCCCCTAATAGGTGGCAAACCATTTGGAATCTCCTCGGGGAATATATTTCCAAATTCCTTCAAAAGAGACACAACATTAGTAGGCAAAGAAGATTTAAGATCATTAGAACTAAAACAAGATTCTTTATATAAAAACAAAAGGATTGGGCACTTAGCTAGAAAAGCAGCCTTTACATCACTTTGCTTTGCATAGAAGCTCACGTCCTTTCTTTCTTTCTTTACAATATCTTTGCCTTTATCTAGATTCTTTGACCTTTGTTGTGATTCATTCTGCTCTTTCAACCTCAATTGATCCTCATAAATCTCCGTAGGACTCAAGGGTGCAAGTGTGAATTTCTTACCAGCCATGGTAAATGAATAACAGTTTGTAAATCCATCATGTATGACATGTCTATCAAATTGCCATGGTCTTCCTAAAAGCAAATGACCAGCATGCATAGGCACAACATCACACAACACTTTATCATTGTACCTTGCAATTGAAAATAGCACCAACACTTGCTTGGTCACATTTACTTCTCCACAATTATTGAGCCATTGAAGTTTGTATGGTTTGGGATGTTTTGTAGTGGGCAAACTCAATTTGTCAACCAAATAAGTGCTAGCAACATTAGTGCAACTACCACCATCAATAATCAAAGAGCATACCTTATTGTTGACGTGGCATCTAGTATGAAAAATATTTTCTCGTTGCACTTCATCTTCATCCTTAACTTGGGCACTTAATGCACGACGAGCTACAAGTGCTTCACCATGTGCAGCAAACTCAACATAGTCATCATCCTCATTAATGTCCTCCAATGGTGGCATCTAATCATCAACATCAGAATCTTCACTTACAACATCACCATCATCACGCATAATCATGACTCATTTGTTTGGGCATTGTGATGCAATGTGTCCTCTTCCCAAACATCTAAAACACTTAATGTCTCTACTCTTACCTTGGGATGCTTGGATAGCCTCGGGTTTGGGCTTTTGGACACTTTCACCCTTAGGCTTGAATGAGGATTCAGTCTTAAGTTTAAATGTAGTCTTATCATCCCTTCGAAAGGTGTTTGGTTTCCAAGAAGAAGATGAACTAGAACCTTGCATAAAACGAGATGAATAACCTTTTCTCTTGAGTTGCCTTTCAACCTTGATAGCCATATGCAACATATCATCAAACTCCACATAGTGATGTAACTCCACTACATTAGCAATCTCACGATTCAATCCTTGTAAGAATCGAGCCATAGTAGCTTCACTATCCTCTTCAACATTAGCTCTGATCATGATAATTTCCATTTCTTTATGATAGTCCTCAACACTCTTAGAACCTTGAGTGAGACCTTGTAACCTTTGATAAAGCTCTCTATAGTAATGATTAGGAACAAACCTTTTTCTCGTAACACGTTTCATTTCATTCCATGTAACTATAGGTGGCTCTCTATTCCTACGTCTACCAAGCATGAGTTGGTCCCACCAAATGATTGCATAATCCGTGAACTCTACAGCAGCAAGTTTCACCCTTTTTTCTTCGGAATAGTTATGGCAATCAAAGACCATCTCCACTTTCTTTTCCCATTCTAAGTAAGCCTCAGGATGATTCTTACCTTGAAAGGAAGGAATCTTCAATTTGATACTTCCTAAATTTCCATCTATCCTATCATAATACCTATCTCCTTTATGTTGGATTATACCCTTAGAACCATTCATTAGATGATTGACTTTGGCATTATTTATGTATCATGACATTTTATTTATTATAGTTCATTATTATATTTGTTTTATAACTGCGTAATGTAATCTTATATGATAATGTCCTTAGAATAGTAATAACACACTATTCTTAAAGTATCCCTAGTCAAGTATTATTGTGAACAAGGATAACAATGATACGATAAGACTAGTATGTGGTTGACTGATGACCATTGTCATCGATATAGGATATCAAGTCATCACATAGGTACATGTTAGAGAACTATGTACTGGATCGACCCTCCATGAGAACGCTACATGGATTGTTATATGAGTGTCATAAGCGATTCTCATAGTGATGATGGTGTATGTGATCCTTTGACTTGAGATCATCAGAGATCCCAACATAGAGAATTGCATACTTTAATGCTGCTAGATGTCATTCGTAACAGGATGGACTATAAAGGTAGTAATTGGGTATGTCTCGATCTATGTAGAGGGATGTTGAGTGATCAAGATAGGATTTATCCCTCTTATATAACAAGAGTGATGTCTTGGGCCCTTTGATAGAGTGAGACTAAGAAATGCATGGCCGTGCTCGAATAAGTCAATATGAGATATTGATTTTATTTGTTTAATTAGTCTACTCAGGAATCAAGAAACGCTGATTAGACTATACAAGTGTGACACATTCCATGATTTGTGTCTAATCAAGACATCAAAGGATAAAGGGATTAGACTACACAGTAACATCTATCACGAGTAAGGTTATGTCGAGTCATTGACATTCTCGTTACATGGGTAGCAATGATGTGTTGCTAGATACCGCTCATTGCCTGTGACAATTTTGTCATTGCCATTGCTTTGAGAACCTATTGGGTCGCACACTTAGAACGGATCAATGAGGAGCTTAATTAATCCTATTCTGAATTGGATTAAGGATATGTCTAATCCTATTCTGACTTGGATTAAGGATATAGTTAATCCTATTCTGAATTGGATTAAGGATATGTCTAATCCTATTCTGACTTGGATTAAGGATATAGTTAATCCTATTCTAAGTAGGATTAGAGTTCTGTTTGGCAGTAAATTTTAGGGTAAAATTTACTGCCTATAAAAGGATGTTTTCTGAAACATAGCCGTACAACAATTAGAAAACAGAAAAGTATTCTTTTAATCGAAGCTAGCAATTCGATTAAAAGAATCAAAACGCTCCTTAAGGCATCTGATCGTGAGACGTTCAAGAGTCGTGAGATCCGTTCGTGTGGATACCATAGAGGCAGGAACAAAAAGTTGCTGCTTGTGATTCGACCAAAGACAGAAAAAGCAGAGAAAACGTTAGGTAAAATCTCGAAACCCTAATCAGGCAACCCTCCGAATCGATTCTGGTGGAGGCCGAATGTTTTATTTCCGCTGCGTGTTTGTTTCGGTCTCCTTCACTTTATACCTATCTCCGCGACCTCCTTTATTACCATGGTTACCTTTAACACTTCTACTAAACTCATCATCATCAAACTCATCATCAACTTTATCATCAAAGTCATTATTCACAACATTAACATTCTCATGAGAAGTATCACCTGGCTTTACCTTAGCTAGGACAGCTTCATGTTCCTCCAACTTATCATGAATATTATTAAACCTCAACTCTATCCTTGAAAATTGTTGTTGCATAGCTTGGAACATGAACTCGAGCTTACTCAAATCAGGCTTTTCACTATTAGAAGACATGATTTTATCTTGCAAGAAACGTTAGTAAAAGAAAAGGACCTCACAAGTATGACCTCACGTGTTTACACTCAATACACACAAGAATGTAACACACACTCGTGTTTCACACAATTTTAATATGGCTTTTCTCTACTAATGTTACTCACATACTCTTGCCTTTTTCCCTCACACAACTTTTCTCTATAGGTTCTATATTGAACTCAAGACTTAATCAAAAATCAGCTTATGGAATTCAACTATCAACCAACAATAAAGAAGCTGAGCACAAGATTTTAATCAAGGGAAAACAAAACAATGAAGACTTAATAAGGCTTAAGAAGACTCTAATGAAACTAAACCTTGAAGGAAATAAGTGTGTTTTGGGGTGTTTAATTAGGGTAGGGTTTAGCCAAAGGTGGGGTAGTTTTGTCCTTTTATGTGGTAGGGTCAAAAAGGTAATTTTAGGCAGTAGGGTAGAATGGCAGCAATGAATTTTCAATTTAGGCAAATAAGAAATCTCAAAGTTCAAGAAAGAATGACTACCTCAAGATTTTGATGAAGGACACCTCCACGAATTGCCTTTGATGTTGCACTTGCTACACACGATGTAATAAATCCCCTCTTGAATTGATTTTTTTTCTTTTCTTTTTGTTCTCTTTTTTTCTTTTTTTTTATATTTTACTGAAGTAAATGAACAATGAAAAAAAAGTCTAAATAATAAGAAGAGGTTTACTTGGGGAACAAGGCAACTTTTTGACAAAACAAGCTAGTTTTGTTAGCAGCTTGTGTGGTAAGGAATGAGAGGGAACGGTGGCTTGTGAAACAAGTAGTCTTTATGTGATATAGAGCTTTTGAAGGTTTCTTGGTGAGCAAGAAAACCTTTGGGATTTGGTTGCTTGGAGAACAAGATAGGGTTTACTTGGTGGCTAAGTAAAGAAAATAGGTTTGAAGGACAAACAATATTAGTGGTGGCTTGAAAAAGGATTCAAGATCAAGGTTTGTCCAAGACAAGAAGACAAAGAAAGAAAGAAAAAAAAAACAAAAACGAGACTCCCACGAATTGAACCTAAGCTCTGATGCCAAATGATATGGACCTCACCGAAAGAAGATGAGGTTCAATGAAGAAGACGAAGAACACTTGAAGAAAAACAATAACAAGTTAAAAACGCAGCAAAGAAAAAACAAAAATTAGAAGTAAAACCAAGACCCGTTGTGTAGAAACACAAGAACCTATGGTATTGGACCAAGACCCGTTGCTTAGAAAAGAAAGAACCTATGGTATATATTGGTGGAAGATAGAAGAACGCCACAAGGAAGACCTTGATAAGTTCAAGAGTTCTCAAGAGAACCAAAGAGAAGAAGTCTCTCAATTTTATTACTAAAATCAATTGTGTTCTCCCCAAAGGGTTACATAACTATTTATAGGCAAATAGATAACTTGCAGCATAAGTAATAGGAATCCTACTTTCCTAACTTGCAGAATAGGAAATAGCAAACTTGCAGAACAAGCAATAGGAATCCTACTCTCCTAACTTGCAGAACAAGTAATAGAAGTCTTACAAAATCTATTATTTAAAAAGGAATTGGGCTTAAATTAAATTAAGACAATGTTCAGCCCAATAATACTTAACTAAATAAAATATGCATCTAGCCTAATTTGCATTTCGGCCCAATACTTGTGTGTCTTCAAGAAGGTTGAACTTGGGCTTGGACCATGTTGTAGAAGACTTTATCATCCTCCATGCTCAAGCTTTGTTGGGCTTTCTCTCTAGCAATATCAATGAAACCAGCCAAGGCTTGTTGCATTATCTTTGATTTAGCTCTTGTAATTTGATGAGTGTCGTCAGTCACCAAAAATAAATTTCCTAACTCTACTATGTAGATAGCGGAGCAAGGGTCGAACCCACAGAAACTGAATTATTTAAGTTAATTACTAAATTAAAAATCTAATTTTAGTGTTTAGGGAAAGTAGAAGAAATTTTGGGGTTTTGTAAACTATTCTAAAATAAAGAAAACAAGAATTATTAAATATAAAAAAAACAAATAGCAAAAAGCTTCAGTTACAAGGCAATCAATCATTCTTGGATTTTGATGTTGATCATTGATTACAAAATATCACTGTCAATTAAATAGTCAACCGTAGCACAACAACAAGCTCCGTTACACCATCTTTCCTTACTGAGTCGTTAGTTAAAACAAGCTCTTTAACTAATCTCTAACTACTTAACCTACCTAGAACAAGCTCTCTAGATATAAGTTGTAGCAGCATTAACAACAAGAAAGATATGGGTCGACATTAGATAACAAACACATAAGCTCGGTTCATTTAATCTAAACCTTAATTCTCCTCCATCCCTAGTGATTAACTCCACAAGCAATTACGGACTTATGTTTTTAATCTGGCGGTAGATTATTTAATTTAACTAAATAGTGTGCACCCTATCTAATCAAACAAACAATCATTATAATGTGCTCAGAGAATCTTGGATATTTAATCAACAATTATATAATAGGTTCAAGAATCTCACAACATGCTTTTCCCAAGAATAATCAATTTACCCCATAACTGAATAAGAAAACTACTCACTAGTCATATTCAAGATCATAAAATTCAAGTTTAATATTATAATGATTACAAATATCATGCAAGAAACAATCAAAGAAGCAATCTTTAATAATATAAAATCAGAATTAATAATCAAGATTATAAACTAACAAGCAAGAACACACAAACAATATTAATTTAAATAAAGAAAACAAAATCAGAATTAAAAATAATAAAGAAATCAGCAACTAATTAAAAATAAAGAAAGAAAAAAATAAAATTTTATTAAATACCCTAAAGAAAATCCTACAAGACTAAAAGAGAAGAGGGAGGAGAAGGATGTGAGGGATTTGAGGGATGTGTTTATGAGAGCCTTGTGCTCTTTATATAGGCCTAAGGAAGAGTTTAAAAGACTTTCCTAAGCAATGTGGGATTCAGATAAGAGTTTACTTGGGAAACAAGTAATTTGACTAGTCAAACTCTTATCTTTATCTCATCATCTTTTACAATTATTTTCTAAGTAAAATTCCTAAGGCCTATTTTTATTAATTAATTACAGATCTAAGACAAAATAAAATTAAGAAATTATCTTCTCTCAACAAAATCTGGTCTTGAACTTGCTTTGTTGGAATTTCTTCTCAATCTCGTTTTTCTGCCCAGAATTTCGTACTGATTTTGTCCAGACGTTTGACCCATCAAATGAACTCCGATTTTTTCGATCTTGGACATTCTGGAAACCTTGAGAAGTCCTCTACAACTTCCATGAAGGTTACTTCTTGAGATGAGGTCGTTAAATTGGTCAAAAATGTCAATCTTTCAAGCTGGACAGAAAATACTGCACTTTGCTCTTTTTAACTTCTTTTTATTCCAACTTTGATATTTAATACCTAAAACATAAAATAAACATTAGTAGGCTCTTTTAGGCATAAAAAATCAATAAAGAAAATATATTAGCACATATAAAATTCACAAAATATCATCCTATCATAATTAGACCTCCATGGATACTCAAAGGATCACGATCATCACGAACATGACTTGATCTTTGTGAGCTTGGATCTCCATCAGAAGTGGACGAGCATGAGTTATTAGCTCTAGATTTAGTCGAGCAAGTCTCTAAGGATGTTAAACTAATTTGTCAAAGACTTAAAACAGCTTAGAGTCAACAAAAGAGTTATACAGATGCTAGACGGAAACCACTTGAATTTTGGGTTGGGGATTCAGTGGTTGTGAAAGTTTCTCCATCCAAAGAAATTATAAGACTTGGCCAAAGAAGTAAGTTTAATCCTTATTACATTGGATCATTTGAGGTCTTGGACCAAGTTAGAGATGTTGCCTATAGGTTGGCATTACCTCTAGAGCTATCAGGAGTACACAATGTTTTTAATGTTGATATGCTTTGAAAGTATAATCTAGATCCATCTCATGCCATTGAATATGAACCATTGGAGATTCGGGAAGACATGAGCTATGTGGAGAAGCCGGTTCGGATTTTGGACCAAAAAGATAAGGTGTTGAGGTCTAAGATGATTCATTTAGTTAAAGTTCTCTAGCAGATCACACTATAGAAGAAGCTACATAGGAGCTAGAGAGCTTAATGAAAGAGAAGTATCCGGAACTGTTTAATGCATAACTTGATTTGAATTTGGAGAACCAAATTCTCTAAGGTGGGGAGAATGTGAAATCTCCTAATTTCATGTAATTTTCTTATACTTGTGAAGAATTCCAGCTGAAATAATTAAATAAATGTAAATTTCTGATGTATAAATGATGTATGAGACATATGAAGGAATAATGAAATTGATAGTCAATTAGTCAAAGAATTTATTTTGATATCAGAAAAATATTTAGAGTATGAGAAAAGAATTAATGTCAGATTTTTTATGGTAATTAAAAGGACATGTGGCTGATATGATAAAAGGGAAGAAGAGTAATTAAAGGTCAAATGTCAAAAGGTCAAGGGAAGTTAATGGTTGAGATGATTAAGGATAGAGATGCATTTAATTAAGCATGATTCATCATCATCTCCATCATCCAAGTCGGCAGCAACCCCATCTCAGCTCTCCCTATCGTTCCCTCCATTTCTCTAAGTTGCAACAATATCCACCTTGACAAACTACCAATTCCTGTCATCGATTCATTAAGCTCACTTAACGAAAAACAATCCTTGTCACTAGCTTAAGCTAAGCCTGTAATATGGAAGGCTGATTCAAAGGAATAGAGGAGATCTAATTTCTGTCCATTTTGGTTATTGGCAAAGGTAAGAGAAGAAATTAATTTAGTCAAATTCAGTTATGGTTTGGAGTTGTATTATGTTGGTATAATATATTTATGGTATAAAAATGAAAGAAAGTTAAGTTTTGAATGATGATGTTTATAGCTTTGTAGAAGTAAAGGAAAGGAATTGGAGCCACCAAGCGATTACGTGTTTCGGAGTAATCAAGGTAAGGAATATGTGTAACGGACTTAGGGAGACTATGTTCGTTTTGGTTGCATATGTGGTTTGAAATAAAAGCTATTTTAAGTGCAGGAAGTTTAAAATCTCAGTTTTTTCACCCAGTACGATTTGGCTCGAGGCAGCTGACTACCCTAAATAGTAGCCGATTGCTCAGAGACAGTCGTGACGTAACTTTTTTCGAAACCGACTTAAAGCAGCCAACTGCCCTATATAGCAGTCGACTGTCATTTTTTCAGAAGCATTCTGTTTGCGAACTAGCCGACCGCTAAAGAGACAGTCGACTGCAATTTCTCAAAAAACATTCTGTTTGCGGACCAGTCGACTGCCTTACTTTCTTCTGAAATTTTAAATATTTTAAAATTAAAAAGAAAATAAAATTATTGAATTTTTATGTGCTATAGCAGTCGACTGCCCTAAAATAGCAGTCGACTGCCCTAAAATAGCAGTCGACTACCCCCTTTGAAAAATAATGATTTTTAATTTATTTATATAAATGTATTGGGATTATCATTAAAGTATATAAGAAGGTTTATGAATATCAATGGTTTTCTAAGAAGTAGTTTTGCTACCCAATGTTTTTAGACTATGAACCACTTAATGATCATGCACTATCGATATTTGTTGGAGGGACTCTGATCAAGTCCCCAATGTCACCTGACTAGTGTTCACTGTGGTCTATAGACAATGGCCATATGTCTCTTATGTGTTTTGGCTTAGGGGAGGATCCTTGGCCCATGCATGGGTACGCCACTTATTTAATATCCCTTATGGGAATTACTTGGTGCATGATTCTATTGCGTGTCAACCGTCTCCACAAGTATTTGAAGATTATTTGTATATTCTATTTCAAGTGAATTGATACATATGAAAGTATTTGAAGTATAAGAATATATTTGAGTTATTTGAATATTTGCAAGTGACTTCATATGAAAGTATGTGAAAGTATTTGAAGTTAATTGTATTTGTACATGTGATTTCAAGTGAATTAAAGGAAATTGAAAGTATTTGACATATTTGATATTATGTGTATATGATATTTGGAGAAATTATATGATATATACTTTATAATGATTTTACATGACATTATAGAGCCAAGCAGGAAAACTGCATATAGTGGCATACTATGCTCTCTTTTACATTTATTTCTTACTGAGCGTAAACTCACCCTTTTACGAACATTTTTTATACAGATTACCTGAAGTGAATTCCGCTCCAAATAGAGGAGCTTGCTTTTGAGACCTTATAGTGTACCTTTGAGATACGCTTCCCAATAACTATTGAAGGTATACTTATGTATTATGTGCTCCAGACTATTGTACAGTACAACATTACATTAATGTATATTAGAAAGTTTGGGGATATAGGATATGTAAGTTATGTGAGATCCTGATGTATGTGATGCATGTGTATATACATATAAGAAATTTTTATTCATCCAAATTTGATATCGTGCTATAAGTAATAAAACATGAAGTATAAGAAGAAAGAAAGGGTGACATTGACGAACGAGTCTAGCTAAACGGCATGTGAAAGGAAGAAGTTAGTTGATATTTGGGTAGTGACGAGGATGTCACACCAAGCAAGTAAGACCTACATTTATCTAAAGCAAATACAATGGCAAGAAGCTCTTTTTCGGTGGTTGAGTAGTTTCTTTAGGCTTCATTCAAGGTCCTAGAAGCATAGTAAATCACGTGTGATGCTCTCCCAGCTCGTTGCCCTAAAACAGCCCCACAACATAGTCACTTGCGTCACACATCAACTCAAAAGGAAAGGTCCAATTAGGTGGTTGAATGATTGGGGTCGAGATTAGGCATTCTTTCAACTTGTCGAATGCTTCCTTGCACTTCTCATCAAACACAAAATCAACATCCTTTTGTAGAAGCTTGGACAATGGTAATGCAATCTTGGAAAAATCTTTGATAAACCTATGATAAAAACCTGCATGTCTAAGGAAAGAACGCACTTCCCGCACATTCATGGGGTAAGGTAAAGATTGAACAATGCTAACCTTAGATTTATCTACTTCTATGCCTTTAGATGAGGTTACATGTCCTAAAACTATTCCTTATTCTACCATAAAGTGACATTTTTCAAAATTTAAAACAATATTAGTTTCAATGCATCTCTAAAGAATCAGTGTAAGGTTGTCTAAGCATTCATCAAAGGAGTTTCCATAAATGGTAAAGTCATCCATAAAAACTTCTATAATATTCTCTACATATTCAGAAAATATACTAACCATACACCATTGAAAAGTGGCAGGAGTGTTGCAAAGACCAAAAGGCAAGCGTCTATAGGCAAACGTGCCAAAAGGGCATGTAAAAGTGGTCTTTTTTGGATCCTCAGGAGCTATCACAATCTGATTATACCTTGAATAACCAGCAAGAAAACAATAGTGAGTTCTACCTACAAGTCTTTCAAGCATTTGATCAATAAAAGGTGAAGGAAAATGATCTTTGTGACTAGAAGCATTCAATTTTCTATAATCTGTACAAACTCTCCACCCATTTTGTATCCTTGTGGGGATTAACTCATTGTCTTCATTCTTTACCATTGTGATGCCAGACTTCGTAGGAACCACTTGTATTGGGCTAACCCATTTACTATCAGAGATAGGGTATATGATCCCAACATCAAGGAGCTTCAGTATCTCCTTTTTCACAACTTCCATCATTGGAGGGTTTAATCTTCTTTGTGCTTCTCTTGTTGGTTTTGAACCTTCTTTAAGAATGTGAAACCCCCAAATTCATGTAAATCCCTCATATTTGTATAGTCTTCCAGCTTAAATGATGTAAATAAATGGGAAATTCTGATATATAAAGGATATATGGGACATGAATGGAATTAAAGCAATAGAATAGTCAATAATCAAATTGTCAAAGAATTTAATGGTCAATGGTTGAGATGAATTAAATGAGACATTAAGATCAGATTTTACTTGTTTAAAGGACATTTGTCATATGAAGAAGAAGAAGAATTAAGATGGTCAAATTTTTAAATGGTCAAAGAGGATGAGTTAAATAGATAATTATGCATTTAATGCAATTGTCATCTCTTTCATTTAAGAGGGTCGGCAGCCATATTTGCTCCTTCTCTCAATTCTCTAAGTTTTCCTTCATGCTTACCTTGTAGAACTGCCTTATTCCTCCAACGAATCAACAAACTCCTTAAACGAAAAACGATCCTCATCGCTAGCTCTAGCTATGTCTGTAATATGAAAGGCTGAAATAAAGTCTTTGAGGAGATCGAAATTGCTGTCATTTTGGTGACTAGCAAAGGTAAGGGATTTAAATGGTTTCAATTGATTTTGTTCATGGTTTAGAGCTATGTTGAGTTGGTAGAGTATGTTTATAGAGGTTTCTTAAAAGTTTGAATTACTATGATGATTTCAGCTTTAAAGAAGTAAAGAGGAGATCAGTGGTGCAACCAAGCGATTATGTGTTTTGGCTATTTGATGAGTGTCGTCAGTCACCAAAAATAAAATTTCCTAACTCTACTATGTAGATAGCGAGTAAGGGTCGAACCCACTGAGACTGAATTTTTTAAGTTAATTATTAAATTAAAAATCTAATTTTAGGGTTTAGAGAAAGTAGAAGAAATTTTGGGATTTTGTAAACTATTCTAAAATAAAGAAAACAAGAATTATTAAATATAAAAAACAAATAGCAAAAAGCTTCAGTTACGAGGCAATCAATCATTCTTGGATTTTGATGTTGATCATTGATTACAAAATATTATTGTCAATTAAATAGTCAACCGTAGCATAACAACAAGCTCTATTACACCATCTTTCCTTACTGAGTCGTTAGTTAAAACAAGCTCTTTAACTAATCTCTAACTACTTAACCTGCCTAGAACAAGATCTCTAGATATAAGTTGTAGCAGCATTAACAACAAGAAAGATATGGGTTGACATTAGATAACAAACACATAAGCTCAGTTTATTTATTCTAAACCTTAATTCTCCTCCATCCCTAGTGATTAACTCCACAAGCAATTACGGACTTATGTTTTTAATCTGACGGTAGATTTTTTAATTTAACTAAATAGTGTGCACCCTATCTAATCAAACAAACAATCAATAATGTGCTCAGAGAATCTTGGATATTTAATCAACAATTATATAATAAGTTCAAGAATCTCACAACATGCTTTTCCCAAGAATAATCAATTTACCTCATAACTGAATAAGAAAACTACTCACTAGACATATTCAAGATCATAAAATTCAAGTTTAATATTATAAAGAAGACAATTATCATGCAATAAACAATTAAACTATCAATCTTTAATAATATCAAACAAGAAATCTATAATCAAGATTATGATCTAATAAGATTTTAACAAAAAAAGAAATCACAAAATCTAAAAAAATAAAAATAAAATAATTTTATAAAACAATAATAAGAAATCAGCAACTAATTAAAAATAATGAAAAATAAAATTTTTATTAAAAACCCTAAAGAAAATCCTCCAAGACTAAAAGAGAAGAGGGAGGAGAGGGATGTTGTTTATGAGAGCCTTGTGCTCTTTATATAGGCCTAAGGAAGAGTTTTAAAAGACTTTCCTAAGCAATGTGGGATTCAGATAAGAGTTTACTTGGAAAACAAGTAATTTGACTAGTCAAACTCTTACCTTTATCTCATCATCTTTTTACAATTATTTTTTAAGTAAAATTCATAAAACCTATTTTTATTAATTAATTACAGATCTAAGACATAATAAAATTAAGAAATTATCTTCTCTCAACAAAATCTGATCTTGAACTTGCTTTGTTGGAATTTCTTCTCAATCTCGTTTTTCTGCCCAGAATTTCGTACTAATTTTGTCCAGACGTTTGACCCATCAAATGAACTCCAATTTTTGCAATCTTGGACATTCTGGAAACCTTGAGAAGTCCTCTACAACTTCCATGAAGGCCACATCTTTAGATCAGGTCGTTATGTTGGTCGAAAACGTCAATCTTTCAAGCTCGACAGAAATATCTGCACTTTGCTCTTTTTAGCTTCTTTTTATTCCAACTTTGATATTTAATACCTAAAACATAAAACAAACATTAGTAAGCTCTTTTAGGCATAAAACATCAATAAAGCAAATATATTAGCACATATAAAATTCACAAAATATCATCCTATCAAATTCCCCCACACTTAGCTTTTGCTAGTCCTCTAGCAAACCTAAACTAACTTCCTAAAGAACTAAATCCTAAATCCTAACTCACTTTCGTAGGAATCACGATTGCATTTAGCATATGCAATAAGCCTTTAAACCCCTAGGTCACCCCCTAGTGGACGAGTTGTGTCTCGTGAGGGCTTTCAGAAGATATACCCACAAAATCTTTTACTTTAGACTCAATCCTAAAAATTCAAAATAAGACTCAAAAATTTAAAAATTAAGACTCAAAACAAGATTAAGATCATGAACATATTTTCAAATCTTTCAATTCTTAACTCATAACTTCAACAAGAGTCAAATAATCAAGTCAATCATATTCTAATCATTATTTCTCATATTCATGCATAATTCTAAATAAATTCATGCAAAATTCACAATCAACACAATTGAAACATATAACATCAACTTTGCAATTATCCAATTTACATTACTACAAAAAAAGTCAATAGATCAAGAACTTTTTTTTCTTTTTTTTTCTTTTGAGGTTTCAATAATGGTTTCCCTAAGTACTTACATGCCTTTTTACGTGAATGTTAATATTGGTGATACCAACACCCAGTTACTCAACAAATAAGCCCTCTTTTAGAGTGCTTTGCATACTCATATTTTAAGTCACTTCAAGAATTTAATCAATAAGATCAAGCAAGACAAAACATTGGAGTAGAATTTAAAGCTTTCAACCTCTATTTTTCTTCTCTTTTTATATTTTTTTTTCTTTTGTTCTTGTCTATTTATCCTTTGCTTATACCAACTTTAATGAAAAAATCACATCATCAATATCATATGAGCAATCATATTTAATCATGAACTCATATAAATTCTTTAGAAAGTACTCACTTCAACAATAATAACAATCAAAATAGTCTCAACTTTCTTATAGAACTTTGTTTTAGTTTAGAATCAATCCTTAAAAGGAAGAAAACATATCATGATCTTTTAAAACTCCTAAAAATTTGACCCCTTTTTTTCAAAAAAAAAAATTTCCACTTCCTAGAAAAAAAATCTATAGATTCATAAACCAATATTCCCCCCCACACTTAAATCTTACTTTGTCCTCAAAGTAAGTCTAGCATGCAAAGAATAACAATAAAAAACTCAAAAATTAAATGGTAATACAAGTAAAGGAAGAAATACTCCCTCGTTTTACATCCTTGGGTTGCCTCCCAAGTAGCGCTTTTGTTTAATGTCATTAGCTGGATCGCTCCACCTTCCATCATCCAATCCCAAACCTCAACTTTTTTATCGGTCTCTCGAGTTCCTCATTCTCAAGATTTTTACTTGTGGCTATTTCTAGCTCATCTTTAAGAACCTGTTTTTCATCACCTTTTAATTTCCTCTTGGAAGTGCATAGTTCCCTTAAAAAGTTGGCATCGCAAAGCACTTGATCATTAATTTCATCAAGGAGAGGAATATTAACTTCCATTTTCCTAAATGTCTTCAAGGTCTCCTTGTCTTGCTCTTCGTTTGTAGCTCTTGCAAACCTACTAGGAAAAGGAGGAGGGTAAGTAGAAGCATTAAAAGGAATTTGTTTATCACTTACCTCAGCTTTGAATTCCTTGATTTCAACATCCTCATAGTGCTTTATAAAGTTGTCGAAATTCTCTCTCCCTTTTACATTGTGCATGTCAACAACTCCACCTTTAATATAGACATTGGATTCATCCTTCTTTTCTATAAAGTTGTCGACATCTTCATGTGCACTTTCCTTGGATTCAATTGCCCTTTCACTTTTCAAGGTAATGTTAGTAACATTATCTCTTGGATTCTCCACAGGTTGAGAGGTCATAGCTTCAATGTTACTTATGGAATTCATTATTTGACTCACATGGTGATCAATATTCTTAATATAAACATCAGCCTCTTGTGACAATTGTAAAGTTTTAATCTCAAGAGTCTTAACAATATCTTCAAGAGACATACCTGATTCTTGAGGTGGAAGCATACCTAAGTCTTAAGGTGGAGCTTGATATGTATCTTGGAATGGCACATTGTAAACCTCATATTGATTCCCATAACTAAAATTAGAATGATCCCACCATCCTTGATAGTAGGTATCGTAGTGTGGTTCATAATTATAGTATGGGTCATATTCATAGTGTGGTTCATAAGCTTGCTCCATGGAGTCCTCTCACTTCTCGTCTTGGGAGGTAGTGGTGGTGGATGTTGTGGTGTTTGTGGCACCATGCTTTGGGTTGCTTGTATGTAATCCCTAATCTTTTGAAGTTTGTGACTAGAATCTTTGTCAGACAAACAATCCTTGAAAAAGAAAAGAAAAGGAAAAAAAATTAGACTTTAAATTAAAATAATTAACCTAAACAAATTTCAGTCCCCGGCAACGACACCAAAATTTCATGAGTGTCGTAGTCACAAAAAATAAAATTTCCTAACTCTACTATGTAGATAGCGGAGCAAGGGTCGAACCCACTGAGACTGAATTTTTTAAGTTAATTATTAAATTAAAAATCTAATTTTAGGGTTTAGGGAAAGTAGAAGAAATTTTGGGATTTTGTAAACTATTCTAAAATAAAGAAAACAAGAATTATTAAATATAAAAAACAAATAGCAAAAAGCTTCAGTTAGAGGCAATCAATCATTCTTGGATTTTGATGTTGATCATTGATTACAAAATATTATTGTCAATTAAATAGTCAACCGTAGCATAACAACAACCTCTGTTACACCATCTTTCCTTACTGAGTCGTTAGTTAAAACAAGCTCTTTAACTAATCTCTAACTACTTAACCTACCTAGAACAAGCTCTCTAGATATAAGTTGTAGCAACATTAACAACAAGAAAGATATGGGTTGACATTAGATAACAAACACATAAGCTCGATTTATTTATTCTAAACCTTAATTCTCCTCCATCCCTAGTGATTAACTCCACAAGCAATTACGGACTTATGTTTTTAATCTGACGATAGATTATTTAATTTAACTAAATAGTGTGCACCCTATCTAATCAAACAAACAATCATTATAATGTGCTCAGAGAATCTTGGATATTTAATCAACAATTATATAATAGGTTCAAGAATCTCACAACATGCTTTTCCCAAGAATAATCAATTTACCCCATAACTAAATAAGAAAACTACTCACTAGACATATTCAAGATCATAAAATTCAAAGTTTAATATTATAAAGAAGACAATTATCATGCAATAAACAATTAAACTATCAATCTTTAATAATATCAAACAAGAAATCTATAATCAAGATTATGATCTAATAAGATTTTAACAAAAAAAGAAATCACAAAATCTAAAAAAATAAAAATAAAATAATTTTATAAAACAATAATAAGAAATCAGCAACTAATTAAAAATAAAGAAAAATAAAATTTTTATTAAAAACCCTAAAGAAAATCCTCCAAGACTAAAAGAGAAGAGGGAGGAGAGGGATGTTGTTTATGAGAGCCTTGTGCTCTTTATATAGGCCTAAGGAAGAGTTTTAAAAGACTTTCCTAAGCAATGTGGGATTCAGATAAGAGTTTACTTGGAAAACAAGTAATTTGACTAGTCAAACTCTTACCTTTATCTCATCATCTTTTTACAATTATTTTCTAAGTAAAATTCATAAAACCTATTTTTATTAATTAATTACAGATCTAAGACATAATAAAATTAAGAAATTATCTTCTCTCAACAAAATCTGATCTTGAACTTGCTTTGTTGGAATTTCTTCTCAATCTCGTTTTTCTGCCCAGAATTTCGTACTAATTTTGTCCAGACGTTTGACCCATCATATGAACTCCAATTTTTGCAATCTTGGACATTCTGGAAACCTTGAGAAGTCCTCTACAACTTCCTTGAAGGCCACATCTTTAGATCAGGTCGTTATGTTGGTCGAAAACGTCAATCTTTCAAGCTCGACAGAAATATCTGCACTTTGCTCTTTTTAGCTTCTTTTTATTCCAACTTCGATATTTAATACCTAAAACATAAAACAAACATTAGTAAGCTCTTTTAGGCATAAAACATCAATAAAGCAAATATATTAGCACATATAAAATTCACAAAATATCATCCTATCACTATTTGAGGTAAGGAATGTGTAACGGACGTAGGGAGACTATGTTCATTTTGATTGCATATGTGGTTAGAAATAAAAGTTGTTTTAAGTGCAGGAAGGTTAAAATCTCAGTTTTTCGCCCAGTACAATTTGGCTCGAGGCAGTCGACTGCCTTAAATAGCAGCCGACTGCTTAGAGACAGTCGTGACGTAACTTTTTCCGAAACCTACTTAAAGCAGCCGACTGTGTGATAACTGTAAATTTTCCAATTTTTGAAAATTAATAATATTGAAGATTTAAGGAAATAAATAAAATTGTGAGATCGAAATATCAGTGAAAATCTCGAGAATTAAGGAAGTAAAGGATCGGGAAATTCAAGTAAAGGAAATTAAGTTGGAAATAAAATAAGGAATAAAGGAAATTTAATTTGGATAAATGGAAATCCAAATTAAATAAGAAAATGAGGAAAAAATATATATATATATATTGTAAATACAATATATATTGTATTATTTCATTTATATAAATATATATAAATGTTATGTAACTTTACAGTATATAAATATATATATACTAAAAATATGTAACTTTAATACATATAAATATATGAGATATATATATTTTTGTTAATACACAAAATATATATATTTTTATATATATAATATATATAGTACAATAATAAATATTATATGTATAACATATAGTATATATATATTTATATGTAAATAAAATAAAATAAAAAAGGAGAAGAATCGGGAAATCTCGATTCTTCCCGAAACAGAGGGGGCCGACGGCAGCGGAGCTGCCACCGTCGACGAAGAAGAGAGGAGAAGAGGTCGTCGGCCGGTGAGCCAAGGAAGGACGAGACAACCGGGGAAGGAAACGGGAGGAAACAGAAACAGAAACAGAAACAGAGCAAAAAACCCGACGAAAGCCGAAAAGGAAAAGAAAAGAGAAAGTGGCGGTGCCGGCCAAATTGGCCAACACCACTACCATCGAAGCACCATCGGAGGAAGAGGAAGAGGTGGGAGGCCACCGGTGAGGCTGAGAACGACAAAGGAGGAGTGGCGAAGAGGGAGAAGAAACCAAACCAAAATCGAGTCGATCTATCGTCTGTCGCCGATCCAGACCAAACGGAGGCCAGATTCGGCTTCGTCGTGGTGCCGACCAGCTAAGGGGCCATCGAACTGCCGGAGAACTGGCCATCGGAGAAGAACCGGCAGTGAGGGGAGGTGACCGGTCTGACTGAGAAAAAGAAAGAAGAAAGAGAAAGAGAAAAGGAATTCTGGAAATTTGATCTTCATCGCCCATCCCTGCCTAATTATCATTCGGCACCAAGTGACTTTATTAGCCATTATCATCATCGTCGCACATCGCCTCACACGTCACAGCTGCTGTCGAGTTCATCACGATTCCACCATTCAGATTGCCTTGCTCCACCGTCATCTGCTGCTTCATAGGACTAAGCTCTGCTGTTGTTGCATTGCATTCCTGTTGTTGCATTTTCGTCCAACCCCGTCATCATCATTGTTTGCTGCTAAGTGTTACTTTACAAGCCACATGAGATTAAAGCCAAGGAAAAGAACAACGTGACTTGCAGTTGTTGAAAAAAGAAAGAAAGCCAAAGGTAAGGCTACAGGTGAGTGATTAATTAATTTGTTAATGGAATTTATTTCATTAATGGAATAATTAATTGGCATATGTTAATAACCTAGCATTTTGGTAGTTGAATGTATAATAATAAGTTGATAATTTAATAGTTGGATAATTTAATAAAGTGATATAACTAATATAATTAAAATAACATGACAATTTAATAATTTGACGTGAATTAATTTACATGAATTTATTTGCATGACTTGTGTTATATTATTTGAGTGATTTTGTATGATTTAATTAATTTGGTAATATTTGACTAATGTATACATATTGAATAAATAATTTGTATGTTGATATGATTTGTTTAGTTTAATTTGCATGATATATTTTATACGTTTGGTATGATAGCTATTAGATAAATAAAATAATATAAAAAATAAATTGAATTAGAGGAAAAAATGCGAATAAGAATAAAATAGAATAAAGATTGAATAAGGAAATAATAAAATTATATTAAGAAGATGAATGCAAGTTATCTGACGATGAAATTTCAAGAAAGTCAAATGGTACTCCTTGGAAATTTCTAGGTGAGGAGTTTGCTCTAGACTGAACCAGATTGATGGAAGGTTTAGAGTAAACTTTCAATTATAATAATATGTGTTCATTTTCTAAAATAGAAATAAATAAAATATAATAGTAAAGACAATTAAAATAAAATAGAAAATTGGGTATAGAGCCAAAATTAAGATTTTCATAATATATTCCGACGACGGAGCCTCTTCAAACAAGTCAATCGGTACTACTTGAATACTCCTGAGGTGAGGAGATTTACTTATTATTTGAACCAGATTGATGGAAGGATTTTAAGTAAATTTTCAACATTTTAAGCATATCGAAATTAATTTAAATTAAATTTAGAGTGACCTATTGGGTATAGAGTCAATATTAGGGTTGTCATAATATATTTAAATGATTCCGACGACGGAGCCTCTTCAAGCAAGTCAATCGGTACTACTTGAATACTCTTGAGGTGAGGGGATTTACTTATTGTCTGAACCAGATCGATGAAAGGATTTTAAGTAAGTTTCCAATATACTAAGCATATTGAAATTAACTCAAAATAAGGTAAATTTAGAATGACCTAAAGTAGTTGGTACCATTTTAGGATGGGCGTCGTGGGGGTGCTAATCCTTCCCCACGTGTAACCGTACTCCCGAACCTAAGATTCTTTGAACGTAGACCAAGCCTTATCTTTAGACAAAAATAGGTGACCAATACCTTAGGTTTGAATGGTTGGTGGCAACTCCTAGAATTTTAAAGTCTAGCGAGTTAGGTCTTAGTGCCTGACACGTTACGACAGTTTGGCGACTCCACTGGGGACTTTAGAGAGTCAGGCCAAAGATTAGTTTGAAGATTAGTCTAAGTTTGCCTATAAGTATTTGGAAAATGTATAATAAAATGTTAATTCATTCCTTCAACACACACATCACTTGCATTTGCATAAGCCCTTAACCCAGGCTCTTCCTTTTTTAGGAGGGAGTAAAATAACTACGCTTTCGTGAGGTGATAACCTCCACATAGGCTAGCGAAATACTCTCACTCAGATTGAACCTTTCCGTTTGTAACCTATAATGGGTGAGGATTGGGTGCCTTACTAGTCCTGTGTGGATGATAGTGAGGAACAATTTGGGAACCTCTAGAACTTGAACTATCCAAACCCAGCATGTAATGAAACATAAGGCTTAGCATTAGGGTGGAACCATACTAGATTGAAGTGTAAACTCAAACCCAAGATAGGACACATGAAGGAATAAGTTTTACTTCCTCCTTTTTACATTGTTTTGACAAAAAAAATAAAAAATATAGTTTTTCTTTCTTCCATTTTTGAAAATTAAAAAAAAAACAAGAAAAAGAGTTTGTTTGTATCATTGAGTCATGCATAGTTGTGTTTGATTTTGCATCACATAACATATCATTCACATAAGTTTGCACCTGTCTTATCACAAGAATGAACACAATTTTGATTGCTAGACCTAAATGTATTCCATGTGCATTTATTTTTATGCATAAACATATCACCACATGAAATAATTTCAACTTAATTGTGGTACTCAAGGTATCAAAATTGCATCCACTAGACGGTCCAACCTTCACAAATACCATATAAGATATCAAGCACGCATAAGAGAAGAGGATCAAAATAATAGGATAGAGAAGCTGGAAAAGGAAAATGCAGAGATAAGGGGTCAATTGAGTGAAATTACCCAGTTGTTAAAAGCCATGATTAAGGGAAAGGAAAAGATGGGTAATCAAGAGGAGTCTATCCAAGAGGCTCAACAAAGCATGCGAGACAACCCTATTTTTGTTCCTGAAGGAAGTACTGTCAAAGCTCCAACACCTCTACAGATACAAGCTCAAAACTCAGCGGAGGTGCCCAATTTAGATGATCCCACAGAGTTAGAAAAGTGGAAGCATAAAGGGGAATATAGCGGTACTAAAGCTCAACTGAGTTTGATAGAGGAAAGACTAAATGCCATGGAAGGGGTTGACTATTTTGGACCCGTTGATGCTAAAAGGTTATGTTTGGTACCTGGTGTCGTGCTTCCACCAAAATTCAAGGTACCTGAATTTGAAAAGTTCAACGGAACATCGTGCCCAAAAGATCATCTCACTATGTACTGTAGGAAAATGGCGGCATATGCATGGGATGACAAGCTATTAATTCATATTTTTCAAGATAGCTTGACTGGGTTAGCTGCTAAGTGGTATAACCAATTGGAAAGGAGCAAAGTTTCCTCTTGGTCTGAGTTGGCAAGAGCTTTTATAGCTCAATACAAACATGTGTCTGATATAGCTCTTGACCGCTTATCTCTCCAAGGTATGGAAAAGAAGGACGAGAGCTTCAAAGAATATGCCCAACGGTGGAGAGATGTGGCGTTGCAAGTTCAACCTCCTTTACTGAAAAGGAAGTCACCATGTTCTTTTTGAATACTCTCAAGGCACCTTACTATGAGCGTATGCTTAGTAGTGTAACTAAGAACTTTGCGGACATGGTGTTAACTGGTGAAGCCATTGAGAATGCCATCAAGAACGGTAAGATCGAAGCACCTGTGAATGACAATAGGAAAGGTGGATTCTTGAAGAAAAAGGAAGGAGATGCAGAAGCTGTCTCAAACAATTCATGTCACCCTTATACCCTTCACCCACCTTCAGTATACTACACTTATTCTCAATCTTACCCACAAACTCATCCCCAAAACACCTATCAACCTGTTTTCCATCGACGAACTCCTACAACCTCAACAAACCCCACTTTCTCACCTAATGACCAAAGGTACACCCGGCCTAGCCGAAATATTGCCATAGACCCTATACCCATGACATACGCTGAGTTATTCCCAAAGTTGGTGGAAGGTCATCTCATTGCCCCTATTTATATAGAGCCCTTGGAACCTCCTTACCCAAAATGGTATGACCCTAATGCAAAATGTGCCTATCATAATGGCAATAGTGGTCATTCTATTGAGAATTGTATGGGTTTGAAGGTGAAAGTCCAATCACTTGTCAAAGCTGGACTTTTAAGTTTCGGGAAGAAAGGTGAGCCAGATGTCAATGTAAACCTATTGCCCCGATCATGCTGGGGGAATGGTGAATGTGGTTGACGAAGAAGGGAATTGAGGGTTTGATATTGATCAGTTCGTGTACCCTTCAGATGCAAAGCTAGGAAATTGGACTGTTTATGAGATGCCAGTTGTTTATGCCACCCAAGAGTAATGGATTTTTCTTTTCATTTTCATTTGTCTTAGGTTTTCTTAGAATCTTTCAATTTTTAAGTAATGTAGGAGTGCTTGTGCCCAAAAGCACTAAGATTTTCTGTATTTGGCCAACTTTCATTTATTTTCATTTTCAATAAAGGATTAGTGCAATGCATATTTCTTAATTCCTCATTCCAATCTTGTTCTTCAAGTGTAAAAACACCAATACCTATATTCTTTACATTGTTACCAAGCTTAAAAGTATCCAAATAATGAACATGATAATGATGATGGCAATGAATATAAAATTCAATTCTGAAAGAGCTGGTTTTGGTTGGTTGAATGGATTTTTAGTTTGCCAAGATTGTTCAAGCAAGAAAAGAGTAGAAGATATTTGTCTAAAATCTTCAATTAAAGAATGTTACGAGTAAAGGTGAATCTCTACATGAAATTTTAATGAGTTTGTCTTTGTTCAATAGATGACCTTTAATGAGAGTACTTGTATTGAGATGAGAAATGGCCTTCTTTCATTACCTTTCAAGCGTGAGTAAAATTATCCATTGATTACCCCTTTTGAGCCTATTATATTCTTTTTGATATAACCTACCATGAATCACCCTCCACACTGGGGGGCAAAAAAAATAGAAGATGAAAGATCTGTGAGGCAAAATAAAAATATAAAAAAAAACCCTTTTGTGAAAAAAAAGAGAACAAAAAAAGAAAAGAGAATGAAAAAGGAAAGAGGGTTTGAATCAAGAAAGTGAAAACCCTAGTCACACTTGAATAAAAAAGGAGAGAGAAAGCAAATTAGAATGGGGCAAAAGTCAAAATGCCTAATTGATTCATGAAAAATGATTCTTGGTTTGATGAACCCTGAAACACTTGTTTTGGGCCTATATTATCCTTTCTTTCTTGAACCCTCACCTGAGCCTACATTACGTGCCTTAAAAGTCCATTTTGATCAAATATGAGTACTCCTATTGAAGAATCATGTGTTGAATAAAGGCATACTTACACTATGAGATGATGATCCTTTAGATGGAATTAGGACAAGCGGATTGAGATAAGCAAAAAGATTTCATCTAGATGGAAGAAGTGGGATTCCAAAGACTCTCTTGGATCATGTGAGCATTAAATTGGGTGAAGAAATATCTGATGGTAGGGCATGAATCAGAATGGAGAACATACAAGAGGAGTTTCATCAAGGACAATGAAGTTGAAAATGAAGAGAAATGAATAGAAAAATAAAAAAGAGAAAGAAATGAAAATGAAAAAGAAGAAAAGAAAAAAAAGAAAAAAAAAGAGAAAAAATGAAAGGAGGATTCAGATTGAAAACCCAAAAAGGGCGGTTTGGATCAATGGAGTGCATCTAAGTTGAAAACCTAAAAAGGCGGCTTGGATACGAGAAAAGCTAGATGTCAAAGATACTGGGGTAAGAGGATGTTTTGATAAACTCAACATGATCAGATAAAGTAGACATTTGGAAGGGAATTTTGTATTCGTTGACCAAAATCATTTGAATTTTTGTTATTTGGATACTGTTACCTAAAACTTAACATGATAATTCTAGCTTTTCCTTTCTAGCCTTTTTCCTTCAAGCTTGGCTACCCCTTATAATACTTTCAGATATTGAATAACACCACTCTTTTCTTTTCACCTATCATTCCTTTGCTATTTCTTTACCTTAAGGGATTGAGAAATTGTATTGCATTGATTTTGAAATTAGAATGATAATGAATGTTTGCTTGGCAAAATATGTGAAAGACTCCTATATTATTTAGGAAAATGAAAGAAAAGGAAACTTGTGGATGAATGGAAATTGGAAATCAAGAAAAACCAATGAATAAGAAAGAATGAATGATGAGGTCTCAGTAAAGATTTTAATGAGCAACTGAATGACCAGATAGAGAGGAAAGTAAAAGAAGAAACAAGGGATAAGATAAGATAAAGAGGGCACGAAGACAAGAGCTTCATTGGGAAAGAAAATGGAAAAAGGAAAATGAGAAGAGAAATAAGAAATATAAGGACAGGATGACAACTGAAAAGAGAAGAATGCATGAGATGGATTGATACAGAAAAACCTTGTTATTGCCACAGTTGAAGTTGAAATGCTTTTCAAAGAAAACATTGCATGAATAGAATAGATTGTGTGAATAATATTGCATGAATGGCATTACACAAATGACATTGCATAGATAGGATAGAATGCATGCGTAGTTGCATACAGATGCATTGCATGAGAAAAAATTACAGACAAGGTTCCTTGAGTACAATCTATAAGACCTTTGGGCATGATTCCTCCAAATTTTTGGACAAGATTTTAAAGTTTGACTGCCTGCCTGTTTAGGAGGAGCTTTTGGACAAGATTTTTAAAGTTTAACTGCCTGCATGTTTAGGAGGAGCTTTTGGACAAGATTTTAAAGTTTGATTGCCTGCCTGTTTAGGAGGAGCTTTTGGACAAGATTGTAAAGTTTGACTGCCTGCCTGTTTAGGGGGAGCTTTTTAGACAAGATTTTAAAGTTTGACTGCCTTTCTGTTTAGAGGGAGCTTTTTGAAAAAATAAAAAAATTAAAAAAAAGAGAAGTCAGACAAAATAGGTGTCTATGTCTTTGTGCAATTACTGTTTCACAGCAATGCACAAAGAGGGGCAGCTGTAGACACCCTATTTTGTCCGGGGTCTTAATTTGTATAAATAATTAATTGGGTTGGGTGACATTTGTATTTTAATTTAACAATTGGGGATTTGGCTAGAATTAAATTAGAATTTTTAGATTTAGAATTAACATTAATTAGGAAATTAAAATTAAAAATAGGATTTAGGAATAAAAAAAAGAAAAGAGAGAGAAAAGATAGAAAGAAATAAAAATAAAATTAATTTTAGGATTAGATAATTAGGATAATTAGATTTTTTTAGGATAATTGTATGGATTAATATTAAATTTGGTAGAGTTAGATTAGGATTAACATAAGAATTAAATAGATAAAATATTAAAAATATGAGATAATTATTAGAATAAGTATAGTTGTATTAGGACTCTAACTAATTTATGGCTATAAAAAGGATTAAAGCTCAGGATTTAGGGGGAGAGAAAAATTAACAATCAAGCATCTTAAACTTTGCATCCTTGCACTACAACATCGATCAACACCATCTGATCTTCATCGCCCATCCCTGCCTGATTATCATTCGGCACCAAGTGACTTTATTAGCCATTATCATCATCGTCACACATCGCCTCACACGTCACAGCTGCTGTCGAGTTCATCACGATTCCACCATTCGGATTGCCTTGCTCCACCGTCATCTGCTGCTTCATAGGACTAAGCTCTGCTGCTGTTGCATTGCATTCCTGTTGTTGCATTTTCGTCCAACCCCGTCGTCATCATTGTTTGCTGCTAAGTGTTACTTTACAAGCCACGTGAGATTATAGCCAAGGAAAAGAACAACGTGACTTGCAGTTGTTGAAAAAAGAAAGAAAGCCAAAGGTAAGGCTACAGGTGAGTGATTAATTAATTTGTTAATGGAATTTATTTCATTAATGGAATAATTAATTGGCATATGTTAATAACCTAGCATTTTGGTAGTTGAATGTATAATAATAAGTTGATAATTTAATAGTTGGATAATTTAATAAAGTGATATAACTAATATAATTAATATAACATGACAATTTAATAATTTGACGTGAATTAATTTACATGAATTTATTTGCATGACTTGTGTTATATTATTTGAGTGATTTTGTATGATTTAATTAATTTGGTAATATTTGACTAATGTATACATATTGAATAAATAATTTGTATGTTGATATGATTTGTTTAGTTTAATTTGCATGATATATTTTATACGTTTGGTATGATAGATATTAGATAAATAAAATAATATAAAAAATAAATTGAATTAGAGGAAAAAATGCGAATAAGAATAAAATAGAATAAAGATTGAATAAGGAAATAATAAAATTATATTAAGAAGATGAATGCAAGTTATCCGATGATGAAATTTCAAGAAAGTCAAATGGTACTCCTTGGAAATTTCTAGGTGAGGAGTTTGCTCTAGACTGAACCAGATTGATGGAAGGTTTAGAGTAAACTTTCAATTATAATAATATGTGTTCATTTTCTAAAATAGAAATAAATAAAATATAATAATAAAGACAATTAAAATAAAATAGAAAATTGGGTATAGAGCCAAAATTAAGATTTTCATAATATATTCTGACGACGAAGCCTCTTCAAGCAAGTCAATCGGTACTACTTGAATACTCCTGAGGTGAGGAGATTTACTTATTATTTGAACCAGATTGATGGAAGGATTTTAAGTAAATTTTCAATATTTTAAGCATATCGAAATTAATTTAAATTAAATTTAGAGTGACCTATTGGGTATAGAGTCAATATTAGGGTTGTCATAATATATTTAAATGATTCCGACGACGGAGCCTCTTCAAGCAAGTCAATCGGTACTACTTGAATACTCTTGAGGTGAGGGGATTTACTTATTGTCTGAACCAGATCGATAGAAGGATTTTAAGTAAGTTTCCAATATACTAGGTATATCGAAATTAACTCAAAATAAGGTAAATTTAGAATGACCTAAAGTAGTTGGTACCATTTTAGGATGGGCGTCGTGGGGGTGCTAATCCTTCCCCACGCGTAACCGTACTCCCGAACGTAAGATTCTTTGAACGTAGACCAAGCCTTATCTTTAGACAAGAATAGGTGACCAATCACACCTTAGGTTTGAATGGTTGATGGCGACTCCTAGAATTTTAAAGTCTAGCGAGTTAGGTCTTAGTGCCTGACACGTTACGACAATATCTACCATATATTACACATATAATATTATTTCATATATAATATAATACAATATATATTATATATAAATTATATATATTGTACATTACAAAATATATATCTAGTATATATATATGTATATTTATATACTTTTAAAATAAATAACATTTATATATATAATTATATAAATGTTATAATACAATATTTATACATGTAAACTTTAATATAAAACCACATTTAACTTTCTTCTATATGTATTTATATAATTATATATACACATAAAATATTATGCTTATATACATATGTATTATTTAAATTTATGAAATAGTATATATATTTCCATATATATAGCAACGTATATTAAAGTATACTATATAGTATTTTAAATTCATATGTATTTGTATAAAATACATTTGTAAGATTTGAAATTATATAAACATACTTTATTTTCATTTCTCATTTTTCTTATTTAATTTGGATTTTTTAATTTATCCAATTTAATTTTTTTCCTCTCTTTATTATTTTTATTTTCACTTCCAAATTTAATTTCCTTTACACTAATTTCTCGATTCTTTCACTTTCTTACTTCTCGGGATTTTCACCCATATCCCATTCTCGCAAAATTTTATTTATTTCCTCTGATTTATTTTCTCCAATATTTATTTTCAATATTTCTAATTTCCAATAAATGGAAAATTTACGGTTATCACAAAAACACATCTCATATTGACTTAACATTTCTCTCTTCTCATTTCGTCCAACACAGCCAACTTTCTCTCAAATCAGAAGTGGCGTGTAGCAGCAATTTTCTGCTGCCCATTGACTTATTGTTAATCTCTTTTTACATACATCTCCACCAATCAAAATAATTTACATTTAATATAAGTAATCCCTTTCTCTTATGATTATATTTATTGATATTTTATGTCATAAAATAATGCTTCTAGTCTAAATTTTCTGATTTCCTTTTCTTCCTTCATTCCATACTTTTAATTCTTCATTCCATATTTAAACTTCGTTAAATAATTTACAATTATGGTGTACAGTGTAATAAATTCGGGTCTCACATTTCTCCCCACCTTAAGAAATTTGGTCCTCCAAATTTAACCCGGACTTGTCACTAGAAGAGCTCCAGATTTTTTTCACGCATAAGGCTCTCCAACTCCCAAGTAGCTTCTTCCTCAGTATGATACTACCAGAGTACCTTAACCAAAGGAATCGTCTTAGATCGCTATACCTTATCCTTCCTACCCAAGATCCTTACCGATTTCTCAACGTAACTCATGTCCTCTCTGATCTCCAGTGGCTCATGTCGAATTACATGAGAAGGATCTGGATGGTACTTTCTCAGTATTGAGATGTGGAATACATTATGCACACTCTTGATAGCTCTGGTGATAGTGCTAACCGATAGGCCACATCTCCTACACGATCTAAGGTCTCGACAGATCCAATATGTCAAGGACTCAGCTTTCCTTTCTTATCGAATTTCATTTGGTCTTTAGGGGATGAGACCTTTAAAAATATATTATCACTCGTACATTTTGGGAATCTGCTCGACCACATAGGGAGCTAATAACTTACAGTCTCCCACTTTTTCCCACGCTATCATGGATCTATATCATCTGCTATATATAGTTTCGTAAGGTGCCATACCGATATTCACCTATTAGCCATTACTATAAGGAATCTTTGCCAGGGGTAGATGATCGTCCCAGAAGCCTTTAACATTAAATGCACACGCTCACACATATCCTTGAGCGTCTATATCATACGCTCGGACTGTCTGTCATTCTGCATATAAAACACTGTGCTAAACTCAGTTGGGATCCCATGGCCTCCTGAAATCTCTCTCATAATGAGACATGAGGTGGGACTCCCTGTTAAATGTGATGCTCCCTGGAACACCATATACCTTCATCATTTTTCTAACATATTAATCGGCCCAGGCACTAATTAGATTAGTGAATTCCATAGCCAAGAAATTAGTAAACTTAGCCTATCTATCCACAATTATCCAGATAGCATTATACCCTTTTATAGGTAATTCAATTTTCACTTAGTTTAAGAAGTACCGCTAATATATGTATTTTTCTTCCTTATAACATTTTTAACTTTTAGTTAATCTAGTCTCTAAGATGAGACTGCTAGTATCTCTTTATGCTCCAAATTTTCTTTAAGAGCCCCGCCCATCTCTTCAGCCAACGACGATCATCCCTTTGGCGCTTTCCCGCACCCCAGGTTTACTCATTCAAGTGAGTCGGCGACCACATAGTTCGCCCATACCTCACAACGTATTATCCGTTGTTGGGCGATCACCCAACTCGTGGATCGCCCATCCCGGATTTTGTTCAAGAGTCCTGAAGAACTCGGGCTTCTTCTCTCAAAACCAATTTATACTCCCTGAAATCTTTTATCATCCTTGGGAGTTAGCAAATTTTCACTTTTTTTTTTCGCAGTAACTCATTCACACTATTTATCACTTATCATCTCATTCGGTGCTAAGTCGATAATAATTTAGTGACTATCAGTTAGACAGTTTTAATCAATCGTATGTAATTGCCCAGTAGTCTCTTAAATGCGACGCAGTCGCTCTCAATATATCACGGAGCGTCCACACAATGCAATCGGATATCTATATCAATCAGAGGCGGTGCTGACAGTAAATTTGGGATCCCAAAGCCTATTGCTATTTACTCAAAGCATGTGGCAAATCAGAGATCCCTATCACATGTACTCACTCACTAGAACTTCACATACATTCTCACCATTTCATGGATATATATCGACTAGGGCACTTAAGAGATCAAGAAACCTGATGATGAAGAAGTGAATTAATTTGGTTGCTCAATCCATAGTCACTTCTGTCACATCATGGTTCATTCGGATGCCTTACTATCCCACCACGATTATTTCACAATTAAACTACGACTGCATTTCATTTGCAGACTTCAAGATTAATCATCATTTATACATTAGATAACCATTTTTCTCGATACCTCCTTTTTGTATTGAGTTATCTTTCTTTTTTTTTTATTCTCCTAGTACACGTAATACCACTTACTTGGAGGATGTACTTGAGAATGTAACAATCAATTTCTGTAATTGAATTTATCAAAATACAGATTTCATCGCCACATTACTTGTGTAATTTCACAGTTCCAATATGTATATATATACAAGTATATCCTTTTATAGGATTAGCAATACTTCTTGTGTCTGCTCTTCTGATTATAACTTTATTTGTCAAATCTGGCTCGATATTAATTCCGACCATAACCACACGATGATCAGAAGGAATCACGTTTATCTCTTTCTTACAAGTATGTATCATATCAGTAAAGTAGTGAATTCCATAAACTCTTTTAAAAATCATTTATATCATACGGGTAAACCTCATAAATTTTATACCCTAATAACCACGTTTTAATCTCACTTAATTAGTAAGATCCTTTACTTAGACAATTTCAATGTCTACTTAATCATTTGAGACCTCACATCTCTAACGTACATAGTTCAGTTAGAACTCATGTTCACTGACTTAACAGTAAGGTTTTCCATTCCTAGAAGTTTGTGGCATTATTCAACGATGTTGCTTATATCAATACAGCTGATTTCTCTACTCATCAATCTCTTGAGTAATTTCTCAAGCTCTTCTGATTCTCTGGTAAGGGCTTACAAAAAGATTCCATGTTGTGAATCGAGTCAACAATCTCTCGAATTCACATTACTCCAAAAGATTACTTAGAATTTCATCCCGTAATTTCTAATTCACAAACCCATATCGTCTTGGATGTCTCGTTTTTTACATCCAACAGATCCACTATGTATCCTCCAAACACATACGTATAAATTTTTAAGTCATTTCACATGTATTTCACAATATTTCGATTTTATAAATATCGTATTTATTCTCCTAAAAACATAAGGAGTATATAGAACCAGTATTAACATCATCGATTTTAAATCATTGATCACACAATTCACCTTTTTGGTTCACACTCTATAAGTATATCACGTCTCATAATATTCAATAATTCCTAACCAATATAACCCATATTTTCATACTTAATTCGGACCCAAAAACCATAATAGGGCCAACTATCTCACGACCTGTCATAGTATATACTCCGGGTCGCATTACTCATCAAAATATCAGTGGGGCTTATAGTAGGGATCATCAAACATGTAATATGTCCTTTACACCATCAAATACTATTTCACCATCAATTTATTCTAAATCAATTTAATCATTTATGACTCAGAGAAAGTATTTCAATATCATTATTTCAGGATCTTAGTTTGATATGGATAGAGAAGTCCTGGTGGGGCCCTCACCGAGTTCCTCATTGTACCTTACCGAATAGACCTGACATTATGATGATAAGATCACCTATCTCATGTAAAATTATTGGATTACAATCCCTATTTGTAACCCTTAATTCACCAACTTTCACCACATTAAAAACTTAACCCAATTTACAGTCACTGACTCCTCTATACATTCAGACTATACAGTACTACAGGGGATATTAACCTCTTTCAACACTTTTCATTCTAAAGGCATCAACAGACATCAGGCCAACCAAAGCTCTGATACCATTAAATGTAACAGTCCACACATACTGTAAATCACGTATTTTTATACATAATCCACTGTTGGGCTATTTGTGATGCCATTAATATTCAACAGTGACAGTAATAAATGATAAATATTTATTTAACAAATACAGAATATGAAATTTTTTTCACTATTTCTTACATCTGACATCCCCTATTGTCATTGTTTCAATAAAGTAGTATTGTATAAATATGTCTGAAATGTAATAGAGAGATTGTACGTGTCATATTTAACATAATTTGCCCCAGCGCTTTATATGTAGCTATATCCATCTGGGGGATAATTCTCTAACTCCGTGTCTTTTTATCTGTGGAGTTAAAACAAAGGGGTGAGCGAACCATGCGCTCAGTAAAGGAGACGTATGCAGCTTTAAATAAAGCAAAACTATATACTACAAAGTATTTATTTTTCCTACAATCATACCAAGTAGGAAAATAGTGGATATAGTAAACAGTAAACAGGATTCAGTAAATCCTTTCAGTAAACAGAAATCAATAAGTTGAGACTAGGCATCACCCTACAATTAAATCATGCTACAATCGTTCCCAAAGGAATGCATCGTTTCTGAAGAAACATAGTAATCATCCCCACAGGGATATAGTAGATCTATGGCCATGGTCTATATTGTGACGCCCTGGGGTGCACCCACTGGTCCACCGACCTGAGCCATCGCCCCAGGCGGGTCACTCAGCTATGTGAATAGTAATGCATGAAACTCGGGGCCTAAAGTCTCAAAAATCACTTTATATCTCATGGAGAACCTTTAAGAAATATTTCACATATTTCATCATTTTCTCAAAATGATTATTTTCCAAAAAGGTATTATATTTTCTGTTTACAAAACATAGTAAAAACAGCCCGTAATCTCACCAATTTACGCGTGACAAAAACATGAGTTAAACTGGCTCGCTCATGGTCAGCTCGCCCATTATGGCTTGCCCATGGTCAGTTCGCCCATAAAAATATTCGCCCGAAGGCTGAAATATAACTCAATGGTTCGGGGTCGCATATAAGCACTTATCTTTAAAAACCAAGGGGTCGCCCACTTTTGGCTCGCCCGAAATATCACAAAGGGGTCACCTATCTTTGGCTCGCCCGGATTTTATTAAAACAAGGGTTGCCTTTCTTTAGCTCGCCCAGAAACAACATAAGGGTCGGCTTTATAGCTCGCCTAAATCATGGTATATGAAAATAGTTTATCAAACCAATGCATGTTTCAAACCAAATCATTTTCTCAATATTTCCATAAAATTTAACTCCACGGAACATGCATTCACTTCACACACATCTCCCTTACCTGGTCTTATGAAACCGTGCTTCCCGGTTACGTCTATTGAAATCGTATTTCTCAGCTGCAAAATAATTGTATCAACTCATTAGCTTAATTATCCTTATATCTTTAAGCTATGATTCATATCAAACTATAAGTAAGTCCCACAGCAAAAATGGCTATTCTTCATGCCATTCTCTCTTACTTTATCACTCTAAAGTGAGATGCTCGCCTACTTGAACAAGTATTTTCAACTTGGCGAGTTCTTTATTTCCTACTCGCCTCATTGGCGATCACTAACGTTCCACATGGGCGATCACAATAGTCACCATTCTCGCCCTTTTGGGCGATCATACCTCAGTCCATTTAGGTGATCCTATGCCCTCACCTATTCTCACTCTTTTGGCAATCATCAAGTCCATACATTTTGGGCGATCATAAGCCCTCGCCCATTCGAGCGATCATTTTGATTTTTCAAAAAGTTGACAAACATGTATATCGTCGATTCATGCATTTCATTAAGCTCGCCTCATCCTTTAGGTAAGTATCCTAATTTCTTTGCTCGCCTATTTGGCGAGCAATTGGATAATCACGTTCGCCCATCATGTTTCATCTACTCACGTTACATATGCATAACACAACAATTTATGTTCAGCCATTAACGTCCTCAACTTCTCTATCACTCTTGGTCTCATTAGGGAAATGAAGGAAGCATGGAGCAGCGGTTCGTGGAAGTAGTGGCGTGACTTGAGGCTGGGATTTCGGTGGCCTGATTAGGGTGGCTGGAGGCTGTTTCGATGGCTAGAATCTGGCCGGTTGAAGACTGATCAGGCGCTAGTTCCTGGCTGGGTGTTAAGTGCAGTGAGGTGTTGTTAAGGGGCAAAAAAACTAGGGCTGGAAGCTAAGCTTAGTGGCTGACGGTAGGTAGTAAACAGGGGCTGAATACAGTGCTTTGGGGCTGTGTCGAGGCTAATATTGGCAAGGTTCAAGTGTTACTCTTGGTGGCTATGTGAGGGTTGAAGTTGGCGGTGGGATGGTTGCTAAACCTTGGCTGTTTAGTGCATGAAGAAAAGGGAGAAAGTGAGCTGGAAACAGAGCTTTCCAGGGGAAGAATGCTGGAATTAAAGATTGACGTTCGTGCTGTTTTGGAGTTCCATTTGCAACATTGTGGTGGTTATCTTTAAGGGCTGATTAAGGCAGCTTGACAAGGGCTAGTTAGACTGAATGTGGTGTCTGGTGTGGCTAAAACTGAAGGCCTTGAGGCTAGATTTTTGTTCCCAAAATAGGGACATCTCAGAAGGTTATAGGCTGAGTTAAGGTTGATCATTGAAGCTATTAGGCGTGGAAGAAAGAGGCTACCAAGTGTGTTAAAGTGGCCTGTGAAAGCTAGATTTTTTGAATCCAAAACAATGAGCTTTTGGGGGTGAACCGGTCATGATTTTTGGCCGAATATAAAGCTAAAAAGAGATGGATCAAAGGCTGAAACAGAGGCCATTAAAGGCTGGGACTGTGAGCTGAAATGGTGAGGTTTCATGAACAGTTTTGGGAGTTTAAAAGGGGGCTGGACACAGTACCATTTGGGCTGATCTTTAAGGAGCATTTTGAGGCTGATTTTAGGATGGTTCAGGGGGTGGGAAAATGCGTTAGAAGAGAAGGTTCATGGTGGCTGTTTGGGTGACACTTTTAGGATAAAGCCGTGGCTTGTAGGAGCTAAGTTGGATGGTTTTGAAGGCTAAATTTGGCTGGAGCTTGGGTTGAGTTAAGATGCAGATCAAGGCACCAAATAATAGAGGAAAGAAAAGGGTGCAAAAGGGCTGGAAGGTTAAGCCGAGAGTGGTCAAGCCAAGGAAGAAAGAAAAGAAGAATAGAGAAAGGAAAGGAAAGAAAAGAAAGAAAGAAAAATATATATATATATTTAAGGAAAAAGAAACATATATTTTGGCTCCGGTTTATAGGTAAGCTAATATCATTAAATATATTTATATTTTGAATTTTATTAAATTCATATTAAATAAATTATCAATGTTTAAAGTTGTACGCATGAAATTTGTTGGCTCAATTAGCAACGCAGGCTGAGTTTGTGAAAAAAGCTCTCGGGTTCGACTCCCACTAAACACATCTTTGGAGAGGGGTGAAGAGCCTTAACTGTGACTAAACCCCGAACAGGATTAGTCTCAGATCGTTAAAACGGATGAGAATACCTGTGGTCTGCACCAAAAAAAAAGTTGTACACATGAAATTTGTTGCACGTGTGCAAAGCTCGAATTTCACGCACGTGAAGCTTTAAATCGGTAAAGCAACTCCGGAGTGCTACATACTATAAAATTAAATTAGAAATTAACTCTTGTAAATTGACACTAATCCAGTATTATCGTGTTGAAGTGTAGTAAGGCACTAAGATGAGAACTCGAGTTCAGGTTAGGCTCGATGCACTAGCCGCAAGCGTAAGGGTCGGTAAGACTTTTATATATGTCTGCAATAGATTTATATTGTATAGGTCATATAAAATTACTAAATTGGATAATGATACAATATAGCATGAAATTGAATATAGAGTTGGTAATTATATAGTCAAACATTAAATTGCGGAATTATCGACTAAGTCGGATATATAAGGATGATTTTTGGGATTAAATAATTTCAATTTATTGATTGTGTAATAGTTTCAAAAGTGGTAGCATTGATATTGCATGAGATCAATAATTAAATGATTTTATAGTATTATATTGTTAAATATACATGAGATATGAAGAGAATTTGTACTAGTGGTGGGGGTTTTAGTATCGATATTGTGGGTGTGATGGATGATAGTGTCATGATCCGAAGGTCGCAATGTACACTTAACAATCACACTTATACCACTTATCAAATTTACGAACTAATTTTTTTTAATTTATGGTTTATATTCGGTGCCAGTGTAGTCACTAAATGATTTTCACTTTTTCTTTTCATTTCGATTTAACTTTACTAACTTCTTTTTTGATCTAAAGGCAAGCTAAATAATTCTCTAGGGTATGTAATGATTAATTTTTTAATCTATAACATAATCTTGCTTAGAAAATAGATTGAAAATATCACCTTATATATTCGATTTTCCCTAGATAAGTTACCTGCAAGTCATTTTTATTTATCATCACTCAATCATATCAATCAATTCCCACAATTTACTACGTACTAACTAAGTCACTAATCATATCAAAGACATTCACATCGTACCACTAATCATGAAATAATATCATATTAATAGTCCTTGCATCCACAACTAATATCAAATACATATTGTATCCACATCATTTCACATTCACCGGATCAAATTATGTCACCACTTAAATCAGATCCTGGATCACACTCAATAACTATAACACTCCTATAATGATCTAGAACGGCCCTAAGTTACATCCCAATCATTACAAATAAATGTGTACTGTGCATCGCATAATACTGTACATGATAACCAACATCTATACAAGGTTCATACACATCCAAAGTAGCAAGAGCAATACTTAGATGACTAGACAAGAACCACTAGTAAGTGTCGAACCTAAGCGCTCGCATAGAAACTCCAAGCATGAAGTCTAACTTGTATGATCTAGAAGGATATTAGAAAGGCGTGCTTAGTAAATAGTTTAAATAAATGTATGCTATACTCATGTCGCTCTACATGCAAGTGTATGAGAAAGTAGTAATTGAAGCGACATGCATGAATGGTATTATGTTAAGATACCAATGATTTAATATGAACTTTAATCAAGACACTTTCGCTATGCACTTTAATTTAAAACACATTCACTATGCACTTCAATTAAAATAGTTACATTGTGCACTTCAATTAAAATAGTTACATTGTGCACTTAATTCAAGCAGAATCACTATGCGTTTAATTTAGGACACCATCACTATGTTCTTAGTTTGAAACACAATCACGTTGCACTCAGTTTGATACACTATCATAATGCACTTAGTTCGATGCACAATCACAATGTACTCAGTTCAATGCACAATCTCCATACACTTGGTTCAAAAACATATGCATTAGGCACTTTTAAAGCAAAGAAACTTACGAAAATCAATATAGTTAGCCAAAATGCCTCAAAGTATTGTAAACAAATTTCAAAACTGATCAATTATCACTTCTAGTCGAAAGTCTCAATTCACTGAAAACAATTTTAAAACCAATCACTTATCACTTTAGGCATAAGCCTTAATTTAATGAAAATGATTTCAAAACTGATCACTTATCACATTAGGCATAAGCCTCAATTCACTAAAATGATTTCAAATCGATCACTTGTCACTTTTAGGCATCAGCCTCAATTCACCGAAAACAAGTTCAAAACTGATAAGGCAGTTATCCCAATTCACTAATATACATTTAATATCCACCATAGTTAATGATGGATAAAATATCACAGAGACATAACTGTATAGCACATAGTCCCCTCAAGACTCTATAGGTGGTTTCCACAGCCTAAAGGTACCTGTGTAGCATTTAGTTCCTTTGGGGTCTCTAGAGGTGGCTTCCACAATTTAAGAGATCCATGTAGCATGTAGTTCTTTTAGGATTCTAAAGGTGGCTCCCATAGTCCCAGAGGTACTCGTGTAGCACATAAGTTCTTTGGGGTCTTTAGAGGTGACTCCTATGGTATGGTATCTATGGCCATAGAATACTCCAATCTTGCTGATCAATCAAGAACTAGGACCTATTTGCTAGTTTTCCAAACTAGTATGATTTGCCTAGAACATTAGGCTGATAGGCACACTGCACTAATGGTCTAGAGCACGAAGCTTGATAAACGGGTAATAAAACCAAAAGCAAGCTCGATAGGCTCAAAGTGACCAAAGGTCAATGGGTTTGCCTGCACTTATGAGTAGAACTGAAAACCGAGTACAAATAGAAAACTTATAGTTCACAAAATGGAGAACTTATCAAAACCTAACAAAATGGAACATATCATTGAGATTCAAAGGCACTCGTGTAGCACGTAGTTCCTTTACGACTAGAAAGTGGCTCCCACAGTCCTAAAGGTATCTGTGTAGCGCTTAGTTTCTTTAAAGTCTCTAAAGGTGGCTCCTACGATCTAAAATCTTACGACCTTGGCCGCTTTGCCCAGTAGGTGATCGATTTTCAAATCATAGATTAGAAATAGTTTTTCGTTTTCAAATCGCATGGATGTCAATTATTACAAAATTGATTCAATACTATGATTTTTAAGTTAAAATATAGTATCCGATATTATAAAACTCTTGCGTAAAAGAAATGTGAACTGAGTATGCTATGCATGAATCATTTATGCAACACTAATATGCCACAATACACTTTGCATGGCTGCCTAGTGTAATTAATGTAAGACATGCACACACACTTAGCTTTCGCATATAAAATGAGCAAGGTTTATAATTTTCACTTATTCCTATTCAAAATTAGTAGAAATTTCAACAGCATAATAACTTATATCTTAGCCTAACCCAACATGCAAAAAACACAATTCTAACTCATATCTTAGCCTAACCCAACATGCAGAAAACACAATTCTAACGAATCTATTACAGTAATTCCACAACCACAACTCAGTAGTCTTATTACAATCAATTCATTTCATTATTTTTTTTTATTTTCTTTCTCATCACAAACAATCAATCACATAAGCATATATATAGTCAACCAATATGTAGACTAATTTCTACTTAACATATGCATAAATCGCTTCGTTCAACATGCTAGCTTGGCTACCCACAACACACAAGGCAGAAACAACTTCTCAAATCCAACCCAAGCAAACGTCCAAAATAACAATTCAATTGTATCTTCAATCTTACCTTTACTTACCTCAATTGCCCAATTAATAGCATTGTATCGCTTAATTCAAAAGCTATATTAATTATTAAAATAAACCTAGTAATCTCCTATGAGATGATTCTAGCAAACTTTACTTAACTCACTTACCTCGAGACTTTAGCAAATGTCTTCCTTGAGCGTCCAAGCCAAATCAGGGTCTAATATCACTCCAATTCACTACAAACCAATTTATTTACACATCAATAACTTATCCTCATTATTTGAATAATAAATATATACAGATGTATTTTTTTGAATAAATATCATCTCACTCTCAAGTCCACTTTTCACTGCACAAATATCTTTATATATACATATATTTCTTTTATAAATGATCTTGTAAAATTATTTTGATATCATCTCATCCCAATATGTCCTACTAGTGCCGTTTACATGCTTTTACTTATGCCATTTGTATAATTATACTAACCACATCATATTAGTCACACTTTTTTTATATCAACACACATCTTTCATTTTCATCATCTCGTTTTCGTGTATGAGCACATATACAGTCTTAGGCTTTAACCAAAAAAAATCACAAATCAGTCATATGCATGTATGGGCATTAAAATTCAAGTGGGGCCCACATCACTATTCACTTGAAATTCACAAAATATACAAAATAAATGATTTATTTATTAATTAATAATTACATATTCGTACATGTACAGTACAAAATAATGAGTTCTCGCAGACGTATATTCCATTCTTTACAAAGATGTTGACTGATGGATTTTACTGCACATGGTTCAAATTTAGAATTTTTTTGGTATCAATTCGTAGGGAATTAAACTACGATATTTTTATGGTTGCAAGACCTTTAAATCAGCTTTCATAAGAATTTTACGGTTTATCGTTTCGATACTCTAATAAAGAGATATGATCTAAACAAGGTAGATTGGTCATGAGCCAAAAAATCTGAAATTTTTGGTTTATTGTCAAATTCTCGGATTAGGCCTAAATCGTAACCACATGAACAGAATTGTCTAATCTGAAACCATATATGACAAATTTAAAGTTCTTACATGGTTTCTGAGTGAGTGTGCGTTGTCGTGGGGCTCGCCAACTTGTTCATACTGAAGCCTACGTTTCTACACCAAAATCCAAAATATCACAATTTGGCCTCCAAACACCCTCTAAGGGTCATTTTGCATTACAACATGTAGAAAAATTGCAGTTGTTATAGTATATATATATATATGTGTGTGTGTGTGTGTGTGTGTGTGTGTGTGTGTGTGTGTGTGTGTGTGTACACCAAATAAATAAAAGCTATATATATAATAATCATGGATATAATATATATATTAAACGTAATATAATATATATATGGAGTATATATATTATATATATATATATATATTAAGGAAAATAAAGAATTATATTTATAAATATATATAATTTAAAAAATAAATTTAAATTTAAAATTTATAAAATATTAGTCTGTGGAGTGTAGTGGGAATTTTCCCACCAAACTCACTCACACCATCACATCTACCTTGGCAGATGTCCCATACCCCTTGTTCCCCTTAAAAAAATAAATAAATATATGAAGGAAAAGAAGGAAATTAAAATGGAAATAGGAGAGAGAGGAGAGTTAACTGAGTAAATTAATGAAACACAAAAGAAAGAAAGGAACGGAAACTTGAAGTGGAGAAGAGCGAGAGTGAGGCTAGAATCATGGTTGTTGAAGGCTGATTTTTTGGCTGGCTCCTAGATGTTGGAAGGTGGCCATAGTAGAGGTTTCAGTGGCGTTTTAAGGCTGGATACTAGAATGTGAAAGGAGAGAGAATAGGGGCGATAAAGGGCGGTTCTTCGCTACTCATCAGTGCTGGTTTTTATGGCAGTTCAGTGCAGAGTAGAAAGGTTGTGACAGAGGGAGAACTGTGGTTGATGAGGTATGTTGGGCGTGAATAGAGTGCTAAAGCAAAGGAGACTGGAGCATTGTAGGAGATGACCAGCTGAAGCTTTTGCGAAGCAAGGGCTTTTAGTGAGAGTAGGGTTGCTGTGAGGAACGACGGATCAGGCATGAAATAAGTTGCTGAACCAGGTTTTTAGAAGGATACCAGGGTCTCTCGGATGCGACTTGTAGTAGGGTCATTTCATATGTATTTCACAATATTTCGATTCTATAAATATCGTATTTATTCTCCTAAAAACATAGGGAGTATATAGAACCAGTATTAACATTATCGATTTTAAATCATTGATCACACAATTCACCTTTTTGGTTCACACTCTATAAGTATATCACGTCTCTTAATATTCAATAATTCCTAACCAGTATAACCCATATTTTCACACTTTATTCGGACCCAAAAACCATAATAGGGCCAACTATCTCGCGACCTCTCATAGTATATACTCCGGGTCGCATTACTCATCAAAATATCAGTGGGGCTCACAGTAGGGATCATCAAACATGTAATATGTCCTTTACACCATCAAATACTATTTCACCATCAATTTATTCTAAATCAATTTAATCATTTATAACTCAGAGAAAGTATTTCAATATCATTATTTCAAGATCTTAGTTCGATATGGACAAAGAAGTCCTAGTAGGGCCCTCACCGAGTCCTTCACTGTACCTTACCGAATATACCTGACATTATGATGATAAGATCGCCTATCTCATGTAAAATTCTCGGATTACAATCCCTATCTATAACCTTTAACTCACCAACTTTCACCACATTTAAACACTTAAACCTAATTTACAGTCACTTAACTCCTCTATACATTCAGACTATACAGTACTACAAGGGATATTAACCTTTTTCAACACTTTCTTCTCTAAATGCATCAACAGACATCAGGCCAACTAAAGCTCTGATACCATTAAATGTAACAGTCCACACATACTGTAAATCACGTATTTTTACACATAATCCACGGTTGGGCTATCTGTGATGCCATTAACATTCAACAGTGACAGTAATAAATGATAAACATTTATTTAACAAATACGTAATATGAAATTTTTTTCACTATTCCTTACATCTGACATCCTCTATTGTCCTTGTTTCAATAAAGTAGTACTATATACATATGTCTGAAATGTAATAGAGAAGTGACTGTACCTATCATATCTAACATAATTTGTCCCAGCGCTTTATATGTAGCTATATCCATCTGGGGGATAATTCTCTAACTCCGTGTCTTTTTATCTGTGGAGTTAAAACAAAGGGGTGAGCGAACCACGCTCTCAGTAAAGGAGACGTATGCTGCTTTAAATAAAGCAAAACTATATACCACAAAGTATTTATTTTTCCTAAAATCATACCAAGTAGGAAAACAGTGGATATAGTAAACAGTAAACAGGATTCAGTAAATCCTTTCAGTAAACAGAAATCAATAAGTTGAGACTAGGCATCACCCTACAAATAAATCATGCTATCATCGTTCTCCCAGGAACACAAGTCGTCCGCTTTGGGGTGCACCCATAGGCCATCTCCCCTCACGACTTTCTCGGAGTGTGCCCTTAGGCCAAAACTCCAATTCGCATCCCCACTGGGACACAGCTAGCTCTATGGCACTAAACAGCCACATGAATGGTAACGCAAGAAACTCGGGGCCTAAAGTCTCAAAAATCAATTTATATCTCATAAAGAACCTTTAAGGAATATTTCACACATTTAATCATTTCTTTAAAATGATCGTTTTCCAAAAAGGAATTATATTTTCGGTTTACAAAACACAGTAAAAACAGCCAGTAATCTCACCATTTTTAGTGTGCGAAAATACAAGTTAAACCGGCTCGCCCCTTACCAGCTCACCCATTTCGGCTCGCCCCTCGTAGTGGATTGCGTTCGCATGTTTTCATTCGCCCATGTGGCGAACTAACATCACCCACTATGGCTCTCACACCGAGCTGAACTGGGGGGTCACCCACAAAATATTTCTTTTTTAAAACAAATAAGGGATCGCCTACTATTGGCTCGCCCAAAATTATATCAAAGGGGTCGCCTGTCTATGGCTTGCCCGGATTTTATTAAAACAGGGGTCGCCTTTCTTTGGCTTGCCCAAAAAACAATATAGGGGTCGGCTTTATAGCTCGCCCAAATCATGGTCTGTGAAAACAGTTTATCAAACTAATGCATGTCTCAAACCAAATCATTTTCTCAATATTTTTATAACATTTTACTCCACAGGACATGCATTTTACTTCCCATACTACTCCCTTACTTGGTCTTACGAAACCGTGCTTCCCGGTTACGTCTACCGAAATCGTACTTCTCAGCCGCAAAATAATTGTATCAACTCATTAGCTTAATTATCCTTGTATCTTTAAGCTATGATTCATATCAAACTATAAGTAAGTCCCACAGCTAAAATGGCTATTCTTCATGCCATTCTATCTTACTTTATAACTTTAAAGTGAGATCCTTGCCTACTTGGACAAGTACTTTCAACTTGGCGAGTTCTTTATTTCCTACTCGCCTCATTGGCAATCACTAACGTTCCACATGGGCGATCACAATAGTCACCATTCTCGCCCTTTGGGCGATCATACCACAGTCCATTTAGGCGATCCTATGCCCTCACCTATTCTCACTCTTTTGGTGATCATCAAGTCCATACATTTTGGGCGATCATAAGCCCTCGCCCATTCGGGCGATCATTCTGATTTTTCAAAAAGTTGGCGAACATGTATATCGTCGATTCATGCATTTCATTAAGCTCGCCTCATCCTTTAGGTGAGTATCCTAATTTCTTTGCTTGCCTATTTGGCGAGCAGTTGGATAATCACGTTCGCCCATCATGTTTCATCTACTCACGTTACATATGCAAAACACAGCAGTTTATGTTCAGCCATTAACGTCCCCAACTAGTAAGAAATTTAGCCATGTTAACTTGCTACATACTTTCATGCCAAGTAATATACCTACACATCTCCTACTTAGCATATCATCATTATAAACCAAGGATTAAATACATACAACATTGGCCGGAAATTCTTTTACCTTTGTTTAATCGAACTAGCACAGCTCAAAGTTGTTGTTGTTTCCTCCCTCGTTAGTCCTTCATTTCTTGGTTTCTTGGATGGTTTCATGGTGAAGGAAAGGTGTATAAAGGAGTGTTAAGTGATTTGATAGCAAGAAGGTGAAATCTTGCAACTTAAACGTAAATAGGCGGGCAAAACAAAGCAGAATTTAGCAGCAACAGCGTCGGGCATGAAGAGGAAATATGCTGGAGTTCTTGGTTTCACTTAGTAAGATATATATATTCTATCATCAAAGCCTCGTATCTTCTTATCATTTTCTTCTTCATTACGTTGTCTGATGGTTCATTAAATGGTGAAGAAAATAGCAGCCAAAAGGTAAGTGGCGAGGTGAACATTTTTCTGCTCCCATTAAATGGAGAAGAAAACCGCAGCCAATAAGAACGACGTGCAGTGATTTTGTCCATCCCTTTTTTCTTGACTTATTTGCACCTTTGTCTTATTCCTCGTCCAATTAAAACACATCTCATATTGACTTAACATTTCTCTCTTCTCATTTCGTCCAACACAGCCGACTTTCTCTCAAATCAGAAGTGGCGTGTAGCAGCAATTTTCTACTACCCATTGACTTATTCTTCATCCCTTTTTACATACATCTCCACCAATCAAAATAATTTACATGTAATATAAGTAATCCCTTTCTCTTATGATTATATTTATTGATATTTTATGTCATAAAATAATGCTTCTAGTCTAAATTTTCTGATTTCCTTTTCTTCCTTCATTCCATACTTTTAATTCATCATTCCATATTTAAACTTCGTTAAATAATTTACAATTATGGTGTACAGTATAATAAATTTGGGTCTCACATTTCTCCCCACCTTAAGAAATTTGGTCCTCCAAATTTAACCCGGACCTATCACTGGAAGAGCTCCGGATATTTTTCACGCATAAGGCTCTCCAACTCCCAAGTAGCCTCTTCCTCAGTATGATACTGCCAGAGCACCTTAACCAAAGGAATCGTCTTGGATCACTATACCTTATCCTTCCTACCCAAGATCCTTACCAATTTCTCAACGTAACTCATGTCTTCTCTGATCTCCAATGGCTCATGTCAAATTACGTGAGAAAGATCTAGATGGTACTTTCTCAGTATTGAGATGTGGAATACATTATGCACTCCTGACAGCTCTGGTGATAGTGCTAACTGATAGGCCACATCTCCTACGTGATTTAAGGTCTCGACAGATCTAATATGTCAAGGACTCAGCGTTCCTTTCTTATCGAATTTCATTTGGTCTTTAAGGGGTAAGACCTTTAAAAATATATTTTCACTCGTACCTTTTGGGAATATGCTCGACCACATAGAGAGCTAAGAACTTACAGTTTCCCACTTTTTCCCATGCTATCGTGGATCAATATCGTCTGCTATATATAGTTTCGTAAGGTGCCATACCGATATTCACCTATTAGCCATTACTATAAGTAATCTTTGCCAGGGGTAGATGATCGTCCCAGAAGCCTTTAACATCAAATGCACACGCTCACACATATCCTTGAGCATCTATATCATATGCTTGGACTGTCTGTTAGTCTGCGGATAAAACACTGTGCTAAACTCAGTTGGGATCCTATGGCCTCCAGAAATCTCTCTCATAATGAGACATGAGGCAGGACTCCCTGTTAAATGTGATGCTCCCTAGAACACCATATACCCTCATTATTTTTCTAACATATTAATTGGCCCAGGCACTAATTAGATTAGTGAATTCCATAGCCAAGAAATTAGCAAACTTAGCCAATCTATCCACAATTATCCAGATAGCATTATACCCTTTTATGGGTAATTCAATTTTCACTTTTGTTTAGGAAGTACCACCAATATAGGTATTTTTTTTCCTTATAACATTTTTAACTTTTAGTTAATCTCGTCTCTAAGATGAGACTGCTAGTATCTCTTTATGCTCCAAATTTTCTTTAAGAGCCCCGCCCGTCTCTTCAGGCCATCGGCGATCATCCCCTTGGCGCTCTCCCGCACCCCAAGTTTACTCTTTCAAGTGAGTAGGCGACCACATAGTTTGCCCACACCTCACAATGTATTATCCGTTGTTGGGTGATCACCCAACTCGTGGATCGCCCATCCCAGATTTTGTTTAAGGGTCCTGAAGAACTCGGGCTTCTTCTCTCAAAACCAATTTATACTCCCTAAAATCTTTTATCATCCTTGGGAGTTAGCAAATTTTCACTTTTTTTTTTGCAGTAACTCATTCATACTATTTATCACTTATCATCTCATTCGGTGCTAAGTCGATAATAATTTAGTGACTATCATTTAAATAGTTTTAATCAATCGTAAGTAACTATCCCAGTAGTCTCTTAAATGCGACGCACTCGCTCTCAATATATCCCAAAGCATCCACACAATGCGCTCGGATATCTATATCAATCAGAGGTGGTGCTGACAATAAATTTTGGATCCCAAAGCCTATTGCTATTTACTCAAAGCATGTGGCAAATCAGAGATCCCTATCACATGTACTCGCTCACTAGAACTTCACATACATTCTCACCATTTCATAGATATATATCGACTAGGGCACTCAAGAGATCAAGAAACCTGATGATGATGAAGTGAATCAATTTGGTTGCTCAATCCATAATCACTTCTGTCACATCATGGTTCTTTCGGATGCCTTACGATCCCACCACGATTATTTCACAATTAAACTACGACTGCACTTCATTTGCAGACTTCAAGATTAATCATCATTTATACATTAGATAACCATTTTTCTCGATAACTTCTTTTTGTATTGAGTTATCTTTCTTTTTTTTTTATTCTCCTAGTACACGTAATACCACTTACTTGGAGGATGTACTTGAGAACGTAATCTTTTCACAATCAATTTTTGTAATTGAATTTATCAAAATACAGATTTCATCGCCACATTACTTGTGTAATTTCACACTTCCAATATGTATATACAAGTATATCCTTTTATAGGATTAGCAATACTTCTTGTGTCTGCTCCTCTGATTATAACTTTATCTGTTAAATCTGGCTTGATATTAATTTCGGCCATAACCACACGATGATCAGAGGGAATCACATTTATCACTTTCTTACAAGTATGTATCATATCAGTAAAGCAGTGAATTCCACAAACTCCTTTACAAATCATTTATATCATATGGGTAAACCTCAAAAATTTTATACCCCAATAACCACGTTTTAATCTCACTTAATTAGTAAGATCATTTACTTAGACAATTTCAATGTCCACTTAATCATTTGAGACCTCACGTTTCTAATGTACATAGTTCAGTTAGAACTCATGTTCACTGACTTAACAGTAAGGTTTTCCCATTCCTAGAAGTTTGTGGCATTATTCAACGATGTTGCTTATATCAATACGACTGATTTCTCTACTCATCAATCTCTTGAGTAATTTCTCAAGCACTTCTGATTCTCTGGTAAGGGCTGACAAAAAGATTCCATGTTGTGAATCAAGTCAACAATATCTCGAATTCACATTACTCCAAAAGTTTACTTAGAATTTCATCCTGTAATTTCTAATTCACAAACCCATATCGTCTTGGATGTCTCGTTATTTACATCTAACAGATCCACTATGTATCCTCCAAACACATACGTATAAATTTTCAAGTCATTTCATATGTATTTCACAATATTTCGATTCTATAAATATCGTATTTATTCTCCTAAAAACATAAGGAGTATATAGAACCAGTATTAACGTCATCAATTTTAAATTATTGATTACACAATTCACCTTTTTGGTTCACACTTTATAAGTATATCATGTCTCATAATATTAAATAACTCCTAACCAGTATAACCCATATTTTCACACTTAATTCGGACCCAAAAACCATAATAGCGCCAACTATCTCGTGACCTCTCATAGTATAAACTCCGAGTCGTATTACTCACATCAAAATATCAGTGGGGCTCACAATAGGGATCATCAAACATGTAATATGTCCTTTACACCATCAAATACTATTTCACCATCAATTTATTCTAAATCAATTTAATCATTTATGACTTAGAGAAAGTATTTCAATATCATCATTTCAGGATCTTAGTTCGATATGGACAGAGAAGTCCTGGTAGGGCTCTCATCGAGTTCCTCACTATACCTTACTGAATAGACCTGACATTATGATGATAAGATCGCCTATCTCATGTAAAATTCTCAGATTACAGTCCCTATATGTAACCCTTAATTCACCAACTTTCACCACATTTAAACACTTAATGATGAGTGTCGTCAGCCACCAAAAATAAAACTTCCTAACTCTACTATGTAGATAGCGGAGTAAGGGTCGAACCCACAGAGACTGAATTATTTAAGTTAATTATTAAATTAAAAATCTAATCTTAAGTTTTATAGAAAGAAGAAATTTTGTGGTTTTGGAGTTTTGTAAGCTATGCCTAAAAGAGAGAAAGCAAGGATTATTAAATATCAAAAACAAATATGAAAAAGCTTCAGTTACAAGGTAATTAATTATTCTTGGATTTAGAAGTTGATCATTGATTACAAAATATTATTGTCAATTAAATAGTCAACCGTAGCATAACAACAAGCTCTGTTACACCATCTTCCCTTACTGAGTCGTTAGTTAAAACAAGCTTTTTAACTAATCTCTAACTACTTAACCTACCTAGAACAAGCTCTCTAGATATAAGTTGTAACAGCATTAACAACTAGAAAGATATGGGTTGACATTAGATAACAAACACATAAGCTCGGTTCATTTAATCTAAACCTCAATTCTCCTCCATCCCTAGTGATTAACTCCATAAGCAATTACGGACTTATGTTTTTAATCTGGCAGTAGATTATTCAATTAAATTAAATAGTGGGCCTTACCATCTAATCAAGCAAATAATCATGCAAATGTGCTCAGAGAATCTTGGATACTTAATCAACAATTATATTATAAACTCAAAATCTCACAACAATCTTTTTCCAAGAACAATCAATTTACCTTGTAACTGAATAAGAAACCTACTCACTAGTCATATTCAAGATCATAAATTTCAAGTTTAATATTATAAAGATATCAAGAATCATGTAAAAGACAATCAATATATCAATCTTTAATAATCTAAAACAAGAAATCTGGAATCAAGATTATAAACTAGCAAGAACTAAACAAATAATATGAAAAACAAAACAAGAATCAAAATAATTATCACTAAAGAAATCAGCAACCATATAACATTATAAAATAGATAAAACCTAAGGGAAGAATCAGTTTAAATAATGAAATTAAATCTGTTTCTATTAGGAAGACTAAAAAGAAAATAATTTTATAACTTAAAAGAAAGAAATCAGCAAGACCAATGATAAAGAAAAGAAGAAAAAAAATTTTTAAAGAAAAATAAAATTTTTAAAGAAAAAAAAAATCAGCAATATCAAAATTAAAAGAAAGAAAATAAAACTTTTATTAAAACCTTAAAGAAAACCTTACAAAAGACTAAGAGGGAAGAGGGAAGAGGGATGTGAGGGATGCTGTTTATGAGAGCCTTGTGCTCTTTATATAGGCCTAAGGAAGAGTTTAAAAGACTTTCCTAAGCAATGTGGGATTCAGATAAGAGTTTACTTGGGAAACAAGTAATTTGACTAGTCAAACTCTTACCTTTATCTCATCATCTTTTACAATTATTTTCTAAGTAAAATTCCTAAGGCCTATTCTTATTAATTAATTACAGATCTAAGACATAATCAAATTAAGAAATTATCTTGTCTTAACCAAATCTGGTCCTGAACTTGCTTTGTTGGAATTTCTTCTCAATCTCGTTATTCTGCCCAGAATTTCGTACTGATTTTGTCCAGACGTTTGTCCCACCAAATGAACTCCGATTTTTGCGATCTTGTGCATTCCAGAAACCTTGGGAAGTCCTCTACAACTTCCATGAAGGACACTTCTTCAGATCAGGTCGTTAAATTGGTCAAAAACGTCAATCTTTCAAGCTGGACAGAAAATACTGCACTTTGCTCTTTTTAGCTTCTTTTTATTCCAACTTTGATATTTAATACCTAAAACATAAAATAAACATTAGTAAGCTCTTTTAGGCATAAAACATCAATAAAGAAAATATATTAGCACATATAAAATTTACAAAATATCATCCTATCACTTAACCCAATTTACAGTCACTTGACTCCTCTATACATTCAGATTATACAATACTACATGGGATATTAACATTTTTCAACACTTTTTGTTCTAAAGGCATCAACAGACATCAGGCCAACCAAAGCTCTGATACCATTAAATGTAACAGTCCACACATTCTGTAAATCACGTATTTTTACACATAATCTACAGTTGGGCTGTCTGTGATGCCATTAACATTTAACAGTGACAGTAATAAATGATAAACATTTATTTAACAATTGCTAAATATGAAATTTTTTTCACTATTCCTTACATCTGACATCCCCTATTGTCCTTGTTTCAATAAAGTAGTACTGTATACATATGTCTGAAATGTAATAGAACAGTGACTGTACCTTTCATATTTAAAATAATTTGCCCCAGCGCTTTATATGTAGCTATATCCATCTATGGAGTTAAAACAAATGGGTGAGCGAACCATGCGCTCAGTAAAGGAGACGTATGCTGCTTTAAATAAAGCAAAATTATATACCACAAAAGTATTTATTTTTCCTAAAATCATACCAAGTAGGAAAACAGTGGATATAGTAAACAATAAACAGGATTCAGTAAATCCTTTCAGTAAACATAAATCAATAAGTTGAGACTAGGTATCACCCTACAAATAAATCATGCTATCATCGTTCTCCCAAGAACACAAGTCGTCCGCTTTGGGGTGCACCCGTAGGCCATCGCCCCTCACGGCTTTCTCGGAGTGTGCCCTTAGGCCAAAACTCCAATTCGCATCCCTACTGGGACACAGTTAGCTCTATGGCACTAATCAGCCACATGAATGGTAACGCATGAAACTCGGGGCCTAAAGTCTCAAAAATCAATTTATATCTCATAAAGAACCTTTAAGGAATATTTCACACATTTAATCATTTCTTTAAAATTATCGTTTTCCAAAAAGGTATTATATTTTCGGTTTACAAAACATAGTAAAAATAGCCAGTAATCTCACCATTTTTAGTGTGCGAAAATACAAGTTAAACCGGCTCGCCCCTTACCAGCTCCCCATTTCGGCTTGCCCCTCGCAGTGGATTGCGTTTGCATGTTTTCATTCGCCCATGTGGCGAACTAACATCACCCACTATGGCTCTCAAACCGAGCTGAACTCGGGGGTTGCCTACAAAATATTTCTTTTTTAAAACAAACAAGGGATCACCCACTATTGGCTCACCCAGAATTATATCAAAGGGGTCACCTATCTTTGGCTCGCCTGGATTTTATTAAAACAGGGGTCGCCTTTCTTTGGCTTGCCCAGAAAACAATATAGGGGTCGGCTTTATAGCTCGCCCAAATCATGGTCTGTGAAAACAGTTTATCAAACTAATGCATGTCTCAAACCAAATCATTTTCTCATTATTTTTATAACATTTTACTCCACAGGACATGCATTTTACTTCCCATACTACTCCCTTACTTGGTCTTATGAAACCGTATTTCCCGGTTACGTCTACCGAAATCGTACTTCTCAACTGCAAAATAATTGTATCAACTCATTAGCTTAATTATCCTTGTATCTTTAAGCTATGATTCATATCAAACTATAAGTAAGTCCCACAGCTAAAATGGCTATTCTTCATGCCATTCTCTCTTACTTTATAACTCTAAAGTGAGATCCTCACCTACTTGGACAAGTACTTTCAACTTGGCGAGTTCTTTATTTCCTACTCGCCTCATTGGCGATCACTAACGTTTCACATGGGCGATCACAATAGTCGCCATTACGCCCTTTTGGGCGATCATACCTCGGTCCATTTAGAAGATCCTATGCCCTCACCTATTCTTGCTATTTTTGGCGATCATCATGTCCATACATTTTGGGCGATCATAAGCCCTCGCCCATTCGGGCGATCATTCTGATTTTTCAAAAAGTTGGTGAACATGTATATTGTCGATTCATGCATTTCATTAAGCTCGCCTTGTCCTTTAGGCGAGTATCCTAATTTCTTTGCTCGCCTATTTGGTGAGTAGTTGGATAATCACGTTCGCCCATCGTGTTTCATCTATTCACATTACATATGCATAACACAACAATTTATGTTCAGCCATTAACGTCCCCAACCAGTAAGAAATTCAGCCATGTTAACTTGCTACATACTTTCATGCCAAGTAATATACCTACACATCTCCTACTTAGCATATCATCATTATAAACCAAGGATTAAATACATACAACGTTGGCTTGAAATTCCTTTACCTTTGTTTAACCGAACCAGCACAGCTCAAAGTTGTTGTTGTTTCCTCCTCGTCAGTCCTTCATTTCTTGGTTTCTTGGATGGTTTGATGGTGAAGGAAAGGTGTATAAAGGAGTGTTAAGTGATTTGATAGCAAGAAGGTGAAATCTTGCAACTTAAACGTGAGATAGGCGGGCAAAACAAAGCAGAATTTAACAACACAGCGACAGGCATGAAGAGGAAATATGCTGGAGTTCTTGGTTTCACTTAGTAAGATATATATATTCTATCATCAAAGCCTCGTAGCTTCTTATCATTTTCTTCTTCATTACGTTGTCTAATGGTTCATTAAATGGTGAAGAAAATAGCAGCCAAAAGGTAAGTGGCGGGGTGCACATTTTTCTGCTCCCATTAAATGGCGAAGAAAACCGCAGCCAACAAGAACGGCGTGCAGTGATTTTGTCCATCCCGTTTTTCTTAACTTATTTGCTCCTTTGTCTTATTCCTCGTCCAATTAAAACACATCTCATATTGACTTAACATTTCTCTCTTCTTATTTCGTCCAACACAGCCGACTTTCTCTCAAATCAGAAGTGCCGTGTAGCAGCAATTTTCTGCTGCCCATTGACTTATTCTTCATCCCTTTTTACATACATCTCCACCAATCAATATAATTTACATTTAATATAAGTAATCCCTTTCTCTTATGATTATATTTATTGATATTTTATGTCATAAAATAATGCTTCTAGTCTAAATTTTCTGATTTCCTTTTCTTCCTTCATTCCATACTTTTAATTCATCATTCCATATTTAAACTTCGTTAAATAATTTACAATTATGGTGTACAGTGTAATAAATTCGGGTCTTACATGTAGTGACGTGGATTGGAGTGGGAGCTTGAGTCGTTATTTGGACAACTCGAGGAAATAAGTTGCTAAGCATTGAGGTAAGTGGATTAAGTAAAGTTTTGCTAGTATCATCTTGTAGGAGATGTTAATTCTTATAGATAAATTACCTAGCTTTAGAATTTTAGCAAAGCGATGCTATTTGTCGGGCTATTAAGGTAAGATATAAGGTATGACCGAGCTGTAAATCTAGATGATGCTGGGTCCAAGATTAAAAATTGTGTTTTATGTTGTGTGTTGTGACCTGCCAAGCTTGCCTGTTGTCTAAAATAAAATGTTCATACAATAAGTTATTGCATGAATCTTGTCTGTCTAGTTTGGTTAGGCTAACTGTACGTGTGCATGGTCCTCATTAATTCTCACTAGGTAACCATGCAAAGTACGTAGAGTTAGTCTATTGATGCATACATGAATTCACACATAGCATGTTTTGACTCAAACTATTGTGTGCATAAGCTTTATAATACTCAACATTGTGCTTTGGCTTGAAAAGTATATTTTTGAACTAACCCGGTAATAATGGGTTTTTATGCATATTCAGAAACCTCAAAACTGTTGATTTGTGTTTTGAAAACCATGCGCTCAGTAGGTATAATGGTATACCTTTGAATTTTGACAATATATTCTGTCTTCTAAGTTAAGTTTTGAATAGTAATTCCGTTTTCTGAACTAAAGGATTTCGATCAATATTTAGTAATATGTTTTCTGAACTAAGGGATTTTGATAAGTAATCAATAATCCATTTTTTGAATTAAAGGATCTCGATCAGTACTTAGTTTTCTGTTCTATATTTGATTTTAAGCAGATCCATTGACTTACGGGTCACTAAAAGTTTATCAAGCTTTGTGCTCTAACTTCAATAGCAATATCTGAACCTCACAAGACTCGTGCTCTAGGCATTATCAGGCTTGTTGGAAAACCAGCAGACAAGTTTTAGCTTTCGACTAATTAGCGAGATTAGATTATTAATTTATGGCCATAGATATTACCGTAGGAGCCACCTTTAGAGACCTAAAAGGACTTACTGCTACACGAGTACCTTCGGGACCGTGAGAGCCACCTCTAAATCTTAAGGGAAACTATGGCCTACACAGGTGTGTCCTTGTGAAGCTTTATCCATCACTAGCTAGGATGGATATCTATATCAGTATCTGTTATCAAGGATCCTTGCCTACACCTTATCAGTACTGTCTTCAGTGATTTGAGGCTTTATGCCTAAACTTTATCAATAATTGTTTTTGATTTCAGTTTCAGTTCAGTAATTGAGGCTTTATGCCTAAACTTTATCAGTAATTATTTTGATTTCAATTTCAGTTCAGTAATTGAGGCTTTATGAACAAATCTTATAAGTATATATTTTAATTAAAGTTTTAGTTTAGTGATTTGAAGCTTTAAGCTTAAACTATAGTATTATTTTGATTTCAGCATTAGCTTTCCATACTTCGAGGTATTTTGCCTAACTTATTAGTGTCTATGTTCATAAGATTAGTTGTCTTGAACTCATGTGCATAGCAATCATGCTTTGAACTCGATGCATAGTGATTGTGTTTAAACTAAGTGTATTAGAAATCTGTTTCATAAGTATTAGTTTTCAATGTTTAGAGACTTTATGCCTAACCATATTGGCTTTTCAGTTTTAGTATGATTATCAATTTTGAACTAAATGTATCAGAAGATCTGTTTTGTTATCAGTATTTGGGTTAGTATTTAGAGGCTTTAGGCCTAACTTTATCAATTATTAGTTCAATACAGATATCTGTTTTGAACCATGAGTTTAAGAAATCTGTCTTGTTATCAATATCGATTTTAGTATTTCGAGACTCATGCCTAAAATGATCAAAAATTTGTTTTGTACTAGTGCATAGTGATTTTGTTTTGAACAAGTACATTGTGAATCTGTTTTGAACTATGTGCATAGGGAATCAGTTTTAAGCTATGCCCATTACCCATTGTAGTGATGTGCATTTTGTTGACATTATAGCCTTAAGACAAATGACTATGTCTTTTCAATATCATGTTGAGGTTTAAGGAAATGAGGTACCTAAGGTATCCCTCTGATAATACCCTATACAACCTCAACCTTAAATTGTGAGTCCAGATAAATAGACCCAGTATTAGAACATAGTATCACCCATATGTATCACTTTATTTTTTTGTTCATGAATACACGTGCATGTAGATCGGCGTGAGCTTAGCATGAATTTACTTAAACTACTTAATAAGTTGTGAATTGCTCACCTCTTTTTCCACCACTTGCAGACTATCTGAGCTAGGCTACAACACAGAGCTCCTGTGGGCTATCAGGGATTGTACCTAGCCTAAGTACATACTAGCATCCTTTGAGGCCTACTTTCACTACTTTTCGAGGTATACAAAATAGTGTATTATTTTGTTGAGATGCACATTCTATAAAGTTTACATAGTACAATTTGTTTGTATCATGGATGTAACTTAGGATCGTTTTAGGTTCTTTTGTGAGTGATATGATGATCGAGTGCGATCTTGAAATATGATTTGCATTGTGATGTGAATGGATATTATTGGATAAGTAGTTTAGATAGTAGGATCCTCTGATATGATATTAGGATTGTTGGACATGATTGAGCTAATATAAATGAAAATGACTTGCAGGTACCTGGGAAAATCTTTACTAGGAGGAATATGTTATGGATCAAAAACGATAATTACTTGCTCTAGAGAAATTTATTTATTTACCTTTGGATCAAAGAATAAGTTAGTAAAATTGAATTAAAATGAAGAGGATACGTGAAAATCCTTTAGTGATTACACTGATACCAAATGCAATTCATAAAGGGAAAAGAAAAAATTAGTTCGTAAATTTGTTAAGCGGAATAGGTGTAAGTGTTACGCGTATATCATGACTTTTGGGTCGTGACGTTTATAACCTAAAATGTATTTTCCACTCATCATAACGAGAGCCAGCTTATTGTTTATGCTTTCATGGTATTCTTCTGTTAAATCCAAAATAAACAAAAAAGTTATTTCAATCTCTTTTATTACATTAAGAAGATAGATCAACAAATAACAAACAATTGTACAAAGGGTATTCATCGTCTTCTTGCTAGACACCATTTTTACTGATATTTTTAATTGGTCTTTTCAAGGTTCAATTGCTGAGCATTTCTTCAAAAAATCTCACAAATACAGAACTTGTATGCCAAGTCACTCTTTTTGTTACAATTGCTAAGAAATTTGCAAAGTAAAAAGAGAGAAAAAACAAATTCAAAAACTCATTAAGGATACGTTTTGAAAAAAAAAAGTTTAACGAATTCTTTTCTTCCAAAAAGACAAAATTGGCATAACTTAAGAAAAATTTCAATTCCTTCGACGCGCGGAAAGGAATGTAAATTCCTAGCACAAAATTGAACCAAATGCAAGAATTTATGGTCTCATCTAGAATAAAAGATGAAAGGAATCATCTTTTTGTCTTTAGTCACAAGCAAAAGATTGCCTCTTTTTCTATCTTCTTCTCTACCTTTCCTTCTTGCTTAAATTTAAAATGTAGAGATTCCATATTGAGGAAAAAAAGTTCTAGAGATTTCGTATTAAGGAAAAAAAGAGAACTTCAAATCTAGAAATTTTGTATTAAGGAAAAAGAGAACTTTAAATCTATAGATTTTGTATTAAGGAAAGCAAATTCTAAGCACTAAATTGAACCAAAAGTAAGAATTTGTGGTCCCATCGAGAATAAAGGATGACAAAAATCATTTTTTTCTTCAGTCACAAGCAAAATACTACTTTTTTTTCTATCTTGTTCTCGACCTTTTCTTATTGCCTCAATTTCAAATCTAGGGATTCCCTAACCATCAAGGAAAAAAAGATAACTTTTGTTTGCGGTATCTGATTATTCTTCGCCAAAATGAAGGAATATAAAAACATGATTACTTTCAATTTATTCAGTGTTTACAAATCTAGATTTGGTTCTTCTTTTCTTTTTTTTAATCCTTTGATTTGGTTAAGTTTTTTCCTAAATGGCAGAAGTGGACCATTGTTGCACCACTCAATTAATTGATGGAGACGGGGAATTTAATGTGGTTGGACTTGACAACTTCATCAGGACTACTAATCTCTCTCATTGTGGCCTTTCTTATGTTGTTGTTGCCATCATGGGCCCTCAAAGTAGCGGTAGATTACCTTTCAATTCATTTCAATTTTTTTTACTTCATTTGTTTCTCGATTCGCGCAGATTGGTTTTTAATTAATTGGAGTATTTTTTATTGGATTAGTTATTATTGAAATTCTAGTAAAAAATCTATACTTTTTTAGTGGTTGATTTATTTTTTGATGAATTTTGAGATTTTTAATTACTTCATTTCTGCAAGCAAATTGAGTTTGTATATCGAATTCTCTTCTATTAATCTAACCTAATACCGCTTTCGTTCTTCCTTCCAAGATTTTCCTTTTATTTTCTTAAAGCTTGCTCTATTTATTTTATATTTTCCTAGAGTTATATCGGTCATCGCAATACAAATGAAGTTGTGGAAGCCGTTATTTATAATGGAGTTCTCTTACATGGTTGAACTCTTCTAAGCCTATCAATAAGTATTTAAATTACAACAAGACTATCTACAAAAGTTTAAATTCTTATAGATGCTATAATCTAAGGACTCTAGAATCTAAACTGTCAAGTACTTTGATAGGATCCAAAATCTCTATTAGCAACCAAATAATCTTGCATGTCTATCCATACATCATGTCTCGTACGACCTACTTCTATTGCTTTAATGGTGCACACAACTAGTCCATATCTATTGGAATTTTATTTTTGATAATCGAAAGAATCATATAATAAGATATGACAAATAATTTTGAAGTTAAATATAAATAACATATATACACATTAAAATAAAAAAATACGAAAATATTATTCATATTTATAAAATTAAATGAATAAATAAAAATGTAATTGATTTTCAAACTCTTAACATGCATATCAGTCATTAATAATATATATCTTTTATATGATTTATTCTGTTATTTACTAACTAAAAGTCTAGAAGTTCCATATTTTCTAAATTCATAAGGTTGTGTATGTTATAGATATCAAGGCTTTCTCTTTTTTTTGCAGGGAAAAGCACCCTGTTAAATCATCTTTTCAACACAAATTTTAGGGAGATGGATGCATACAGAGGACGGTTAGTTCTTAATTTCATTCCCAAAATCTATATATTGTTTCAAAAGGAATAAATATTTTCCCTTATTTTATTGCTCTTTTATATACTCTTTCAACTTTTATTTTCTCTATCAAAAGATAGATGTATAACCTTATCTAAATTTAATTGCAGAAGCCAAACTACCAAAGGTGTTTGGATTGCGCATTGTGTTGGCATAGAACCTTTCACAGTTGCCATGGATTTAGAAGGTACCGATGGAAGAGAAAGAGGCGAGGTAAGTAGCCTTTTAAATATACTTTTGATCACCCACCAACACACAGTAACACAAAGACTAGCAAGGAAGCATTTAGGTGCTTTGATTTTGTAAAGGACATCGCAATGTATGTGTGAATAAACTAATTATTCCAGTTGTAGTTTTGCTCATTTCTATTTCATTAGTCATATTTCTTTGTCACTTTTTGTTTTGTACACTTAATTTTATTTTTTTTATTTTCAGGATGACACTACATTTGAGAAGCAAAGTGCCCTTTTTTCCTTGGCCATTGCAGATATTGTGCTAATAAACATGTAATTATCTAAATGCTTGCCGTAATGCCTTATGTATTTGATGGTTACGTTTCATGCATTAGGTTGAAGCATACGCAGCTCGAACTATTTAATTTGTAGAAATTATGGCAATGAATAGGAATTAGACTTTTTAGAGAATAATTGGGTAAAAGAATTAAGTATCTCTTGTCTTAAAAGAGAAATCGTCATACTATTCATGTTTCAAGATTTTATAGAACATTACATATCCTATTAGTATGTCTTTGCTTTGTATTACTGTTTTGCTTTGGATTTGTTGGCATTTTAATTGCCAGTGGACGAACAACACATGCATATTTTTAAAATTTCACCAAGATTTAAAATTCTTAATATCTTAGTTGCACCTAAACATCAACTGATTGGCATGACCGGGTTGTCAAAATTTTAGCACTAGAAAGAATGCCTATTTATATCTATATGGCAGTATGAGTTGCCTCCACTACTTTTTTATGGTTCTAATGGTGGTGTTCTTTTTTCCTTTTCTTTTTTTGATTACAAATAAATACTGAATTAGAAATAAATAATGTTACAATTTATATGTTAGTTCATCTTTAGGAGAACACGGAATATAGCTCCAATTCTAAAATTTGATCCATTTCGTTATTGTTTTTGTCCATTCCTTTGATATTCTTTTAGTGTTTTCCAATGGTCATCTATGGGTTTTGGCTTTCATGGCAATTGATGTTGTTCCTAGTTTCTGAGGAGGATGCAAGAAGTAAATCTAGGTATTAATCAAATATTGGATATTGATATAGGTGGTGTCATGATATTGGTCGGGAGCAAGCTACCAACAGACCACTTTTGAAAATAGTTTTTCAGGTACTCTAGTGTGGTACCTACTTTTGTCCCTTGGATATCTATTTTGTTTATTGTGCTTGATAGTCTTGATTTTGTTTTTATCTAGGTTATGACGCGATTATTTAGTCCCCGAAAAATAACACTGCTATTTGTTATACGTGATAAAACAAAGGTCTGGATTAATGCCTTTACATTTTCTTCTAACCTAATTTCTGATACTTTCTAGCATTGTGCTAAAACATTTGAGATATACTTTTTTATAACTTTTCCTGTAGACTCCTCTTGAATATTTGGAGTCTATCCTAAGGGAAGATATTCAAAAGGTAATATTATGTATAGATTTATTTATTTATCTCTTTTTCCCCCACTTTCTCTCTCTTTCCCTCTTACTCTCTGCCTGTTATTTTTCTTTTTAATTTTAATTGTCGAGGATTACCACAGATATGGAATGCAGTTAGGAAACCTGACTCCCATAAAGATATAACCCTTAGTGAGTTCTTTAATGTAAGAGGATATCTATTTTTCCCTTTTTCCTTATCACTTTGTGTATTTTACTTGCAAGTTACTACATAGTTTAAACATTGTTTCATATTTGAAATTTGACATGAAGGTGGAGGTCACTGCTTTATCAAGCTTTGAAGAAAAGAAGAGCTATTTAAAGAGCAGGTAGTCTTTCAGTCTCTAGTTAATGAAGTTTTGTCATGGTTCAAATTTGCTTCAATTAACTTTAGAGATGATTGTTAAGGCTTTTCATGTTACTTTATTGGGTTTATATATGATGTATCGACATGTATAGTTTCTTTCAGTGTAGTGACAGTATATAGAGATTATACACTATCAGTGCATCATACATAAACCCTACTTTGTTTAACCAAATAGTTGGGCTTTGGGTATTAAGATACTTTTTTTTTCTTTCGGTACATTGAAGAAGGCATGAAGAGGAGGGAGAGGGAGGGGGAGTGAGTAGAATCCTGGACCTTGATGCCAAACTAGCTTTAATTTAAATTAAATAAAAAAGGGTTTTAAAGCCTTACAATTTATCTAATATTACCTTGATGCCAAACTAGCTTTAATTTAAATTAAATAAAAAGGGGTTTTAAAGCCTTACAATTTATCTAATATTTTCTTATAAAGGTTGCTCAACTAAGGCAACGTTATTTCAATTCTCTTTCTTTGGGAGGACTTGCTAGTGATAGACAAGGTGTTGTCTCTGCCTCTGGATTCTCTCTTAGCACACAACAAATATGGAAAGTTATAAAAGAGAACAAGGATCTAGATCTTCCTGCTCACAAGGTTTACTCTTAATCCCTATCAATCTATCTAAATTATAACATGTCTTTGTTTATAGTACAAGTAATTGTCATTCCATCATGTTCATTAGGTAATGGTTGCCACAGTTCGTTGTGATGAGATTGCAAATGAGAAGCTTCATCACTTATCCTCTGATAAGGTACTTTTGCAACTATCTTTCTCTTACGTCTTACTTTGGCTGATTGAATGCTTTTTTTTAGTTATAGTGTTAGTAAATTTTGTGTAGGATTGGTTAGCATTGGAAGAAGCTGTTCAGTGTGGGCTAGTATCTGGATTTGGGAGAAAGCTGAGCTCTATCCTAGAAACCTACTTTTCAGAGTATGTTTATGCCTATGTCTAGTATGCTGAGTAATGTGTTGTTGTTTGATGTAACTTTATCTCAATTTTTGAATTGTATGTAAAAGGATACTGTTTGATCTGAAAATAGACTTGTAGTAAAGACTTTAAGTTACCAGCTTTTATAACTTGAAAGGTTCGTTCACTCCTCACTTCTATGGGTAGTTCCTAGTTGTTTATTATATTAATGGTTTCGTAAATTCATAATGCATGTTGAGCTAGTTTTTTAATTTCTACAAGCCATAATCTTTCTTCTAAACGTCAAATTCTTTCGCCATAGATATGATGCAGAGGCATTATACTTTGATGAAGGTGTAAGAAATGCAAAACGAAAACAACTGGAGTCAAAAGCTTTAGATGTAAGTATATAATATGTTCTTCTATCATTATGATATTTTGTTTCAAAAAGTTGATTGTATACCTGGCATTCAAGCTTTTAGTATTTAATTTTAAGTAGTTTGTAGCATTCACTAATATTTTTGGGTTGTTAATAGAGGTGCTTGAAGCTATCTTGATCTAGGCAGTTGTAGATAGATTTCTTAACACCATCCATCATGAATTTACTGCATTTCTTAACTATGAATGGTGTATCAATTTACAAAACTATAACCAGTTTTCTATTTGAAACATGATGGTGTGATTTGCTCAATATCTATCATTTTATATTTGTCACTTCTTTTTGGCTATGGCAATTATGCTTGTGGTTTCATTTAAATCTTTCTATGATATTTTTTTAGAGGCAATTATATTTTAATTTGGCAAAGGAATTTTAAACTCCCTTGATAGTGAATTAAATAATTTGGCAACTAAACCATGCGTTTATAGTAAAATTTCAAAGAACAATAGAAAGTGAGACTCAAAGTATTATAAGGCCTATTGCTATAGTCGTGACTTATGATAGTATAGTACTAGTGAGTATAATTTTTTAAAACTTTTGACATATGCATTAATGAAACATAATATTGTCATGAGAAAGAAGTGAATAAGAATTTTCCAAATGTGTCTTTGTATTAGCTTTTGGATTGTTGTCATATGTGTAGGGTTTTCTAATGGTTTATTGTATGTGTCATAAAAGTAAGCTTATTGGATATTTTGTTATTATTCAAAATCTTCCTTCTTTTATTGAGGCACTCTCTTGAATTGTGCAGTTTGTGCATCCTGCTTATCTTAACTTGTTGGGACATTTATGCTTCAAATCTCTTGAAGATTTCATGTCTAGATTGGAACAAAAGCTGAATAATGGAGAAGGATTTGCAGCTTCAGTTCATACATGTACTAAGTCTTGTATGCTTGAATTTGACCAAGGATGTGCTGGTAATATAATAAATTCTTGTCATACACTTGTACCCTAATGAAGAATGCAAAGCAAGTCTAAATTTTTATTATAATAACAATATTATCGTTTAGTTTTATGCTCAACTTGTTTATCTGCTTCAACAGTCTATTTTCTCCTCTTACAGATGCTGCCATCAGACATGCTAATTGGGATGCTTCTAGCATAAGAGAAAAACTTCGTTGTGATGTTGATGCCAACACATCATCTATTCAAAATGCAAAATTGTCAGAATTAATGTTTAGTTATGAGGTAATTTTATTTATTATTTCAATATTTTATGGTCGTTTTTCATTTATGGATATTCCTTAAATTGTGCACCATTGTTTTATTAAATTAAACAAAATGTTGAATCTTTTTGTTACTTAGAGCCAACTTAGTCAATCACTATCTGAATCATTGGAGTCTCTATTTGATGTTGTTGGAAGAGACACCTGGGCTTCAATTAGAAAGCTTCTTGCACGTGAGACTGAGACTGCTATATCAAAGTTTTCAACTGCTATTTCTAGTTTTGAGTTAGACCAACCAATAGTAAAGAAAATGTTGGAAGAGTTAAGGGATTATGCAAGAAATGTGGTGGAGAAGAAAGCAAGAGAAGAAGCACGAAAAGTTCTAATCGGCATGAAGGATAGGTAAAGAACCTTAATTTTTATATTCTTTATTACTGCTATTATTGGTTAGAATAATTTGTTATACTTATTACTTGATTACATGTATCAGGTTCACAACTGTCTTCAGTTATGACAATGATTCAATGCCAAGAGTTTGGACCGAAAAAGAAGACATTAATATAATTACTAAGGAAGCTCATACTGCAGTAATTTTCTGGATTATTTCTTGAGTGAAACTTTAACACATCACCAACATAGAATGTTACAACAATATAAGAGACTTTTAACTGTTGTTCTCTTTGCAGTCTCTAAGGTTGTTATCTTTTGTTGCTGCTATTCGATTAGATGAGAAACCGGATAAAATCGAAAACATACTATTTTCATCCTTATTGGAAGGAACTACGACTGTTGCATCTTCACAAGAGCAAAGCATAGCTACTTCATTAGACCCTCTTGCCTCTAGCACATGGGAAGAGGTAATGGTTTGGGTTGGTTGGTTTTGTGATATTATGAGTGCTCTTTTTCTAAGTGAAGTTCTTAATTTAGAAGTCACATATGAATTAGGTTTCTCCAAAGGATACCCTGATTACACCAGTGCAATGCAAGTCATTGTGGAGACAGTTCAATGAAGATACCAAGGATATAATTAGAAATGCTATTAAAGCACAGGTACCTTATCTAAGGTTCCAAATGGTTGCTACTCATGCCACTTAGGGAAGATGGCATATCAAGGAAAAACTACTTTAAGCTCTCGCTCTAATGACTTTGTTTGTTTTTATTAGGAGGATTATGAGCGCAACAAGTCTCAACCACCACCACTACCACCGCCGCGGCAATGCAATTGGTTTGATGAACTTGTTATAAGCGTATGTGTTGTGCTTTAATTGTCGATGGATTATCCCGTTTAAGGTAACTTAATCTAATCTAGCGGTCATGGTTCAACTCCTCTTTTTTATTTCTATTTTTACTGGCTATTGCACTGGCGCAATCAAGAAAATGACATGGTAGACAAGGCTTTCATTGAATTATCCTGTTCAAGATAACTTAATCTAATCTACAATCTATGGTTCATCTCATCTTTTTTGCTTTTATTTATTACTTTTATTTTTGCTGGCTGATGTACAGGCGCGAACATGGCTTTCCCTGAATTATTTCGTTCAAGGTAACTTAATCTAATATAACGTCTAAGGTTCAACTCCTCTTTCTTACTTTTATTTTTGCTAGCTGATACACATGCATGAATAAGAAATTAACCTAAGGGATCTATCGTTGAATTATCCCTTTCAAGGTAACTTAATCTAATCTAGAGTCCTAGTTCATTTCCTCTTTTTTTAGTTCTAATTTTGCTAACTAATGCACAAGCATGAACAATGAAGGAAATGAAAGGGTGATGCAGAGTTGCAAACAAAGAAGGAAAAAGGGGACTTCTAGCAAGAACTAAGTTGAGCTGGATTGCTAATGTCACGACCCGAAGGTCGTGACTTACACTTGATGCTTATACTTATTTTAGTTAAGAAATTTACAAACTAAGTTTTTCCATTTCATTTTATGATTTGTATTCGGTGTTAGTGTAGTCACTAAATGATAATTACTAATTTGTTCATTATACTCCAACCTTAATAGCTTAAACATAAATCCACAAGTGAATTTATTTAACTCTCCAAGACATGTAATAATCATTTTAACCCAAAATATTCCTATTTAGAAAACAAAATGAAAATATTCCCCCTTAAAATAAGAGATTTTCCCTAATTCAAAGTATCTGCAATTACGTTCTTTTCATATATCCCAGTCATAGCAATAATTTCCACAGTCCACATCAAACACTTCAAATAGACGTCATATCAACAGTCCTAATATCCACAACTATTCATCACACACATATCATGTGGCATCAAAGTATTATGACGACAATTCATTATCCTAGTTTACATCCCATCCATAGTACTATACAAAAATTACCTGAATGTAAAAACATATGCAAAAATTAATATTACCATACCAGAATATCCGAAGCAAGGCCCTCGGGAGTTGAGACACTATTCAACCATTTGGATTGTCCAAATGTGCCCTCCTAACTTGAGATCAATCTATCGGAGAAATTAATTTTGTTTAATGAGCGAGGGCTCAATAAATCATTTATATAAGTGCAGAATTACACTTATATTGTTCTAATATAAATGCATGAAACCTTTAAGTAAAGATTCTTATATCACGTTTCCTCTATAATTGTTTACCAAAACATCTCAGATCATGTCCTGAAGGACTCTAAGTGGGCAAAGGTTTCAAGGTATCGATCAAAAGGTACATTAGAGTACCTCATTATCCTCGTCCCAACACCTGTCTATCACATAGACCTTTTATCATATCAATTCGATCACTTTTCAATCCTCTTGTCCTTATACCACAGTATTTCATGCAAAAGTGAAACATATTTCAATCCAACCTCATATGGTATTAAACCATGCTCATATCAATCTCATCTTATCACATCTCATATGAAATACATATTCAGACGCAATATCTATTCATGCCACTTTTCAACTTAAAATTTTACTCTATACTGTATCGAATCATATTGTTCTAATGTGGAGAAATATGATTACATGCAATATACAAGTCATGACACTTTTTCATATACATCACCTGTTCACGTACAATATAAGGTCAAGGCCTCCTTCATGCAGAAAGCATATCGTTATGTTATGATTCAATGTGCAAACTTATGCAAGCTCTATTGTATAAAATGGTTATCACTTCAAATCATATCATGTTGGCATATAATCATATATAAAGCATATACAGTCTCGAAAATCATATTACATATACTTTTAAAACATGTTCTAAAATAAAACCATACTTTAGATAGCATATTATATCAGGGAGACTAGGTTGAATCCCTAACACTCTTTCAATAAAAGACTTAGTTCACTATAGTAAGTAGTGAAAAATCAAGTCATCTTCCCCTGGAAACCAACTAAGGTGCTATCTATGGCAATATACCTCATGTCTCTCAGTCCCACTGATCAGGTGTGACTAAGCCCTGTCCATGACTATTGTTGGACAAGCATCTCTGGATAATTAGTAATATTCAAATAGGTGGCTTCCACTATGCTTTATTGAGTTAGGGTGCCCATAGTCTCTAAAAACATTTAAACATTTAGCTTTTCTTATGAAAAATTGTGTGAAGTATATGGAACCTCTCTTTAAGATCATTTACATACAGAAATATATATATATATATATATATACATGTATACCATATAGTTTCTTTTCAAATCTAATCAATAATTCATGGTATTCATATAAACATTAAATGGATGCATTATTTTAAAATCTCAAGTTATAAACAAGGCATGCTTAAAGACAATGTAATTTAAAACATGAGTTTAGAAAAATATAACACAATGCCCATGTAATGTGTCAATTCAATATCATCTGGTATAGGACTAACCAAATGACAAGTCCTACAAGTATCATTACTCTCAAAACATATTAATGTAGCACCAATATCCAACTCAAGATTGTTACACATTTCACTTTAAATTCCTTAATTCCATATTTTCAATTTCAACATGATTGTACTTAAGAAAAATCATTTTAATTATAAATGAACTCATCAAAACCTATTCTATAAGTCATCCAATCACAAAACCAATAACATTCAATCATTCCGTCAATTATCATTATATCATAAACATATCATTCCTTATATATCACTAATTGTAACAGTCCAAATGTACAGTAAATAACATATTTTTACACATAAATTTCGGTTGGTCACCATACAAGTAATGCCTCCATATCTTTAAAGCAAATATCACTGCAGCTAACTCTAGGTCATGAGTTGGGTAGTTCTTCTCATGGTCCTTACCATATGCAACTACCTTACCATGTTGCATTAACACACAACCCAAACCTTGTCCTGAGGCATCACTATACGCCGAAAATCCACCAGAACCACTAGGAATGGTGAGAACAGGTGCAGTCGTCAGTCTGTGCTTCAACTATTGGAAGCTAAGTTCGCAGGCATCATTCTATTCAAACTTCACATCTTTGAGCGTTAAGCGCGTCAAGGGAGCAGCTAACCTCGAGAAACCCTCTATAAATCTCCGATAATAGCCAGCTAGGCCCAAGAAACTCCTTATCTCCATAACTATTTTTGGCCTCTCTCATTGCACCACAGTCTCAATCTTCGATGGATCTACCGAAACTCCATCTTTACTGATTATGTGACCCAAAAAGGAGATTTGATCTAACCAAAACTCACACTTACTTAACTTAGCATATAATCCCCGATCCTTGAGGGTTTTCAGAACTATCCTAAAGTGCTTCTCATGCTCTTCCCAGGATCTTGAATACACCAATATGTCATCGATGAAGACAATGACAAACTGGTCCAAGTACCATTTGAACACATCATTCATCAAGTTCATGAATGTTGCGGGTGCATTTGTTAGACCAAACGGCATCACCAAAAATCATAATGGCCATACTGTGTCCTGAATGCAGTCTTAGGGATATCTTCACTCTGAATCTTCAATTGATGATATCCCGACCTCAAATCTATCTTGGAAAAGACTTGTGCACCCTTAAGTTGATCAAAGAAGTCATCAATCCTGGGAAGAGGATACTTGTTCTTGATCGTCACCTTGTTCAACCATCGATAGTTGATGCATAGCCTCATGCTACCATCTTTCTTCCAGACAAATAGCACAGGAGCACCCCAAGGGGACATTGTGATAACCGTAAATTTTTTCATTTATTGAAAATTATAAAATATTGAAAATAAATCAGAGGAAATAAATAAAATTTGCGAGGACAGGATATGGGTGAAAATCCCGAGAATTGAGGAAGTGAAAGAATCGAGAAATTGGTGTAAAGGAAATTAAATTTGGAAGTGAAAATAAAAATAATAAAGAGAGGAAAAAAATTAATTTTGACAAATTAAAAAATCCAAATTAAATAAGAAAAATGAGAAATGAAAATAAAGTATGTTTATATAATTTTAAATCTTACAAATGTATTTTATACAAATACATATGAATTTAAAATACTATATAGTATATTTTAATATACGTTGGTATATATATAGAAATATATATTATTTCATAAATTTAAATAATACATATGTATATAAGCATAATATTTTATGTGTATATATAATTATATAAATACATATAGAAGAATGGTAAATGTGATTTTATATTAAAGTTTATATGTATATAGGTTGTATTATAACATTTATATAATTTGTATATGTAAATGTTATTTGTTTTAAAGTGTATAAATATACATATATAAATATACTAGATATATGTTTTGTAACATACAATATATATAATTTATATATAATATATATTGTATACATTATATGTATATTATATATATAATATAGTATATATTATATATATATATAATATATATATATAGTATATATTATATGTATAAAATATAATTTATAGTGTATAATATATAGTATATTGTATACTAAAAAGGGAAAGGAAATAAAACTAAAAGAGGAAAAGAAACAAAGGAAGAAAAAATCGGGAAGGACCCGACCCTTCCCAGCCAAAGGGCCGACGGTGGCGGAGCTGCCACGCCAACGAGGGAGGAAGGAGAAGGGCGAGACGCCCCCAGCCAGAGAAAGGAAAGAAACTGCCGGCGTGTTAAGAAACGGAAACCAAAATCGAAGGAGAACGAAGGAAATCCGAGAGGAAAAGGAAAAATGACGGACGGCGGTGCCAGCCGATCCAGGCACCGCCACTACCATCGAAGCACCGCCAGAGGTAAAGGAAGAGGATGGATGCCACCGAAGGCGCAATGAACGGCGAAGGAGGGCCGGCGAAGAGGAAGGAGAAAACGAACCTATTCTGCCTCAATCCGCCGTCGTGCTGTCGACCCAGGGCAAACGGAAGGCACCGGCAAGTTCGTCTCGACGCCAGCCAGCTGAGGGACGCTCAAACCGCAGGAGAACCGACCGCCGGTGAGGAAGGGAACTGGACCGACCTGAACCGGTCTGACCGGGAAAGGAAGAGGAAAAAAGAAAAGAAAAAGAAAAGAAAAAGGAAAAAGAAAAAGAAAAAGAAAAAGAAAAAGAAAAAGAAAAAGAAAAGAAAGAGAAAGAAAAGAAAAAGAAAGAAAGGAAAAGAAAAGAAGAAAAAGGAGAATTTCGGGAATTCGGAGATTCCCGAAAATTAGACAACCCGAAAATTTACGGAAATTCGGTAAGAAATTCCCGAAAATTTAATTTCAGAAAAAATTTAATAAATTATGGAAAAAAATTCTAAAATTTAGAATTTTTTTTCTAGAAATTATTTTCAGCGATCGGGATAAGGAATCGAGAGAGATGGAGTGCGGGCACGATTGATAAGAGGAAGTCGCCGACCCGGAAAAAGGTAAGGGATGCATGTGCAGCACTGTAAGGATATTCAGTCTGCATATTTTAATTTGAAATATTTTATGCAAATATTTTATGAAAATTATTATGATGCATGATTGGTTGAAAATTTTAGGTTGAAGTACTGGCTGGAAATTTAAAACTGTATTTTCTGTGCAGGAGGTTAGTAAATCGGCAGCCGTTATGCTGCCGAAAATTTCAGAAAAACTTTATAAAATCATATTAAATGATTTTATTTCCGAAAATCGATATTAAATCACGAAACATGAGGAAATTACTAAATTTCATAAAACATGAATATAATGAGATGGAATTTTAAAATATTCATGTATTCGAGAATGGTGATAATAAAACCACCGAAAATTCTCGAAATAGATAAATTACACGTAATACGAGGTGAAAGATGAAGTGAAATACAGTGAATATTTTTTATGAATATTTTTATAAATATTCACTAAAGGATTTTAACCCTTATGGTTTTAAATTATGGAATTATATTTTTATATAAATTCCATAAAGGTTTATTTTATGATAAAAACTACGATTTTGAGATTGGTTGGCATTCCTATCATGCTGATGCATGATATGTGATATGTTTAGTCCCGGTCGACATCTGATCCGTGATCCACCGAGGACAATATAGATTATGGTCATAGATTTGACCGGTTTATTTCTTTACCCTCCGAGGTTTATAGTATGATAAGATTGATGTCTATCTTAGACTCCATAAATGATAGGTGATATGTTAAAAAGGAAAGTGTTTTACATGATATGGAATATGTCAAACGGAAAATGTGATATATGATTGCGTGACATGTGAAAAGAGCATGTTTTATATGATATGAGAAGAAAATCAATTGATTTATAGCATTTTTACAAAATGCTCATTTCGGTACTGACTATAGTACTGTGAGATGATTTTCATTAGACATGTGATACGAACATGTAATATGTTTTCAAAAAGGAAGAAATGATAAATCTAATATTCTTACTATGGTCTTAAATGAAATATTAGATTATAAGTACTACATGAGTTCTGATAAGATAGTGGAAGGTATATATGGCATAAAGGCCAACCCGAGTAAAGACTCAATCTTTGTACCGTGTGAGCCACCTCTAGAAGACTCAAGGGACCTAAGTGCTACATAGATTCTGTGACGTCCTCGTCACTAACCAAATAGCAACTAACTTTTACTTCAAATAACAAATAAATCGACTAGTTTATCCGATGTCAATCTTCCTTACTCTTATGCTTTAGGCATTTTTATCAGAGTATAATATCCATTTTCACATGCATAAAATTTTTCATTTATAAACATGTGTCATGTACATCAGGATCTCAAATATTCAGACAACATAATTCCCCCACATATACAAAACTGTAGTATCGTACTGTACATTAGCCGAAGTAACGGCCGACTAAATATACCTTCACGAGATAAGTAGGAAGCGTGCCCAGAAGGTATCTCAAAATTCCAAAAGATGCTCCTCTATCCGGAGTGGAATTATTTCAAGTAATCTATATGAAAAATAGTTGTAAAGGAGTGAGTTTACGCTCAGTAAGAAACTTATGTAAAAGAGCGTACTATATCACTATAAGCAATTTTCCTGCTTGGCTCTATAATGTCATGTAAAACCATTATAAAGCATATATCGTATATTTCTTTCGCAAATATCAAATACAAGTAAATTATGCTTTCAAATATTTCCACGGATCTCAAATCACGTGAAATTAATTAGGCAAATACAAATACTTTCAAATAGATGGGAGACAATTATATCCGACAGATTCATGCACCAAGTAATTCTCATCATGGATACAACAAATATATCCCGTAAGGGATAATCCAGAGAGATAATGGATACAGCAAATATATCCCGCAAGGGATAATCCAATATAAGGATCTCATGAGGATACCGCAAATATATCCCGTAAGGGATAATCCTGAGAGATATCAAATGAATGGCGTACCCACGTATGGGCCAGGGATCCTCCCCAAAGCCGAATCAAATAAAAGACTCATGGCCATTGTCTATAGCCCACAGTTTCACTAGTCAGGTGCCGTACTGCGGGTCTGAGGGCTGGACTAGAGCTCCTCAGTCAAGTACAAGTAACAACTAATGTGCATGCTCTTTCGAGAGATTCATAGTCTCCAAAACCTTATTCATATAGGTTTTAAACAAGTATGAATATCCTTTCTTAAAATAGGTTCTCAAAACCTTTCTTTCAAATAGGCAATCGACTGGTCATATATGGCAGTCAACTGCTACACCACGTTTTGCCTTATTGAATTTCTTTCTTTTTTTGAAATTCAATTATTATATTTTTCAAAATACAAACAGGACAGTCGACTGGTCCCAATGGCAGTCGATTGGTTTTGAAACAGAATGTTTCTCGAGAATTAGTAGTCGACTGGTCCCCTTGGCAGTCGGCTGGTTTTGAAACAGAATGTTTCTGGACAAATAGCAGTCGACTGGCCCCCTTGATAGTCGACTGGTTTGAAACAGAATGGTTTCTGGAAAAATGGCAGTCGACTGGCTTACATAGCAGTCGACTAGTTTGAGTCGATTTTCGAAAAACGGCGTTTTGGATGTCTCTAGGCAGTCGGCTGCTCCTAACCTAATTGATACTAGGAGACAAGTCCGAAAATGTCATTTTTCCTGCAAAATACAACTGATGCTTCTCTCCAAAACCATCAAAATCACATTAAAACATGCGGATATAGCCGCCTTACGTCCGTTACATAAATTCCTTACCTCAATTGAGATAAATCCACAAGCTTGGTAGCCAATCTACACTTGTCCTTTCTCACTTCTTCGAGCTGTAAACATCATGACAATTTAAATCTCAATAAATCTACTATATCCACTTCATACAATCCCTAACCATCAAATATCAACATAAAACCATCTAACTCCCTTACCTTTGCAATTTACCAAATCTTTGGATTTCTAGATCTCCTTACTTACTTGGGTTCAACCTTTCATATTAAAGGCATAGGTTAGGCTATCGATAAGGATCGTTTTTCATTCAACGAGCTAGATGAATCGATGGTTATATGAGGGGATTTGTCAAGGTGAGAAACTGTGAGATCCCTAATTTTCATGTAATTCCTCCATGTTTGTAAAGTGTTTCAATCTAATATGATTAAATGAATATGAAGTTGATGTGTAATTGATGTATGAATAATGTATGATTGATGTATGGAACATAGAAGAAATAATGAAGTTGAATGTTAATAAGTCAAATGAAGTAATGTTAATATCAGGAAAATAATTGAAGTAGGAAAGAAAATAAAATCAGGATTTTGATTGGATTTAAGTGGATGAGTCATAGGAGAAAAAGAGGAATTAAATGGTCAAATGGATGAGTCAAAAAGGAAAGAAAGGGCTGAGATGATTAATGAGATGAGCATGCATTAAATGCATCTTGCATGACTCATCATCTCCATCAGCTATCACCAACGTCAACCCCTCTTCCCAGCTTTCCCTCTCGTGCCATCTCCAATCTTCCAAGTTCCCATTCCAAGCTCCTTGCTAAACCACCTCATCTTTCCACCAATTCACTAAGTTCAGTTAACGAAAAAGAATCCTTGTCGTTAGATTAGGTGATATCCAAAGTTTGATAGAGTGAATTCAAGTATGGGAGGAGATCTTAACATCTGAAGTTTTGGTCTCTAGTGAAGGTAAGAGAAGGAGATGATTCTTGCAATTTCGTTCATGATATGAAGTTATTCTGAGTGGGTATGATGTATGTATAGTGATTAATTAAAGGTTTAAATTGATTTGATGTTACAGCTTTGAAGGAGTAAAAGCTAGAGTAACGCGCCAAGTGATCTTGCATTCTCAAAGGAATCGAGGTAAGGAATTTATGTAACGGATGTAAGGCGGCTATGTCCGCATGTTTTATGATGATTTTACATGTTTTGGAGAGAAGCATCAATTGATTTTGTGCAGGAAAAGATGCATTTTCGGACTTGTTTCCTAGTACCAATTAGGCTAGGGGCAGCCGATGCCTTAGAGGGAAGTCGACTGCCTAGAGACAACCAAAACGTCGTTTTTTGAAAACCGATGCAAACCAGTCGACTGCTATGTAAGCCAGTCGACTGCTATTTACCCATAAGCATTCTGTTTTAAACCAGTCGACTGCTATATGGAACAGTCGACTGTTATTTTCCAAGATGCATTCTGTTTCAAAACCAGCCGACTGCCTACAGGACCAGTCGACTGCTATTTTCCAAGATGCATTCTGTTTCAAAAACAGTCGACTGCTATATGGATCAGTCGACTGCTATTTCTTAAGAAGCATTCTGTTTGAAAACCAGTCGACTGCCCCCTTGTATTTTCAAATATGAAAATATCGAAATTTAAATGAAAATAATTTCGAGAAAGGAAGTTATGAAGTAGCAGCCGACTGCCCTATAAGACCAGTCGACTGCCATGTATGAAAAGAGCTTTCAAAGCTTATTTGATTTAAACACAAAAGTGTTTTCTGAAAAGTATATTATAAATGTTTTGAGACTATGGACTGCGTGATGATTATGCATTTCTGATGGCTGAGAGACTCTGATCAAGTCCTCAGTAATATGTATGTTAAGCAAGGAACCCTAGTCCGGTCCTCAAAACCATAAGTGACACCTGACTAGTGCTCACTGTGGTATGATTAAGGCAGGAGAGAATCCCTGACCTCTACATGGTATACCAATGTACTAATGCATGATTAGAGTCATATAAATGGAATGAATGGTTTATATGACGACTCAATCGCTTAAATACTGTACATAGTCTCCATCTATTTCAAAGTACAAGATGTACGTATGAAGAAGTATATGATGTATGTTTTAAAGTATGTATGAAGTATGACGTTTTAAAGAAAGAAGTTTATGCATGATGTTTCAAAGAAAGTATAAGAAGAAGTATGATGCATGTTTTATATGTATGCTATATTTTAAAAGAAGCATACAAAGTATGATTGCCATGTCATTTGAAATAAATATGCATGGTTGCAAACAATGCATAAAAGATGTTTATGATGCATGCTTTATAATGCTTTACATGACATTATAGAGCCAAGTAGGAAAAGTGCATATAGAGGCATAGTACGCTCTTTTACATAATTTTCTTACTGAGCGTAAACTCACCCTTTTACGACTATTTTTCCTACAGATTACTTGAAGTGAACCTCGCTCCGACTAGAGGAGCTTGTTTTAGAAGAATCGAAGTGTACCTTCTCGATACGCTTCCAAGTTAGTATAGAAGGTATGCTCATATGTTTACGTATAGCAAAGTTCAAATTCAGCTACGGTACAGTACAAGTAGAAATTTTGTATATAAGATGTCGGGATGTAAGTTAAAATGATGTATGAGATCCTGTGGAAATGGAATGATATTTATATATATCATTTTTATGTTTATGGAATTTGAATAATATTTTATAAGCTATTAGATACTTAGCTTAAGAATAAGGAAGGAACGACACTGGATGAACAAAATCTAAATAAAGAAGAAAAAAAAAAGAAAAAAAGGATAAGTGATAAGATGGAGTGACGGGGACGTCACAGAGTGGTATCAGAGCAGTTTAGATTGAGATTTGTCAGTGTCAAGAAGTTAGAAATTGAGTATATCCCCAATTGTACTGTACTCGTCTGAATATAAATGTATAGTATAGCTGTCTATGGTTATACTAAAGAGCTCAGTGATGACTATATTTACAGTATGAGCTCACAAAGGAGAGGTACAAGAAGAGGAAGAGGACGGGGTCGTGAAGAATAGCCCCCAGTTCCGTCTCCTCATCCATCTCCACCTCATAGCCCAAATACAAGGTTAGCTAAAATGGAGAAGCACATGGAGAACATGGCCACGATGTTCACCCAGTTTATGTCGAACTTCCCAAATGTGGCCACAAGTACCCAAGCAGCTACACCTGTTGTTGCTCCTGTAGAAGTAACACCACCAGCCCCAACTACGGAAAGGCGGGATCCTAGAGCCTATTACAGTGTGGCCTTAATAAAAGAATTTAAGAAGTTGGATCCGCCCAAGTTTAAGGGGGAAAGAGATCTGTTGACTGCAGAGAACTGGATGAAAGCGGTCCTAAAGTCTTTTGAGTATATGCCCTGCTCCGAAAGGGAGAAAGTAGGATTGGCTGCCTACCTATCAGTAGATGATGCTGAGTATTGGTGGCAAGCCACTCGAACCGTGCTAGAGGCCCTATATGATGAAGTCACGTGGGATCGATTTGTGGAGGCTTTTAATGAACAATACATCCCATGCACGGATCAGAATAGACTGAAGATCGAGTTCCTAAGCTTGACTCAAGGTACAATGACGGTGAATCAGTATGAATCTAAGTTCACCACCTTGAGTAGATTCGATCCAGAGGTCCGCAGAGATGAAGGACATAAGATCTACAGGTTTATCGAGGGATTGAGGTCCCGATTAGATCTAAACTATATCCGATGGATATCACCACCTATGGAGAAGCTTTCCGTAAGGCTCAGTTGTGTGAGCAGGACTATGATTTGCATCATGCTGACTTCCGAACCAAGGGTAAGGGTAAGGAACCGATGAAGCGGAAGTCAGATGAGAAAGTTTCGAGTGATAGGTATCCATTTCGGAGAAGTAAACGATCCGAAGGAGTTTCTATAGGTAAGCAAAGTATAGAAAGATGATCTTTAAATTAAATCAATGGTTATATAGAATTATATATTGAAATCGGAAGTTATGATAATGATATAGGTACTCATAAAGCTACCGGGATCAAAATAAGTGATGAGCGGTCCCGATATCCAGTTGGAAGTACCGCTAGCTCACCGAAGAGTACAATGCAAAGATGTGAGCAATGCGGGAAATTTCACGGATCACAGCCATGTCGCTTGGCGAGTGGCGCTTGCTTTAGATGTGGGGAGAAAGGGCACATGATTAGAGATTGCCCTCAGAGAGATCCGAGGATGCCTGATGAATCTGATAAGAACCCTAAACCGCAACCTAAGGCCACTGCAGAGAAGGGAAAGAAAGCTGTGACCCAAGGACGAGTGTTTGCCATCGACGAAGAGTCTGCTGATGCCTCGTCCAAAGTGATTAAAGGTAAGATTTACTTGTTTGATATAAGTGTCATAGCATTGTTTGATCCAGGCTCTACGCATTCATTTGTGTCTCCTAGGATTGCTAAGAAAATACCAGTTGAGCCTGAGACTTTAGAACAATTATTAAGGATAAGTACACCTCTTTAAGGAATCACAAATAACGGAGTTGGTGTGTAGAAATTGTAAGCTACGGGTAGGAGAAAAAGAATCTAAGGCTGACCTAATCCTACTGAATATGTATGGACTTGATGTTATCTTAGGGATGGATTGGTTAGCTAATAATCATGTTATAGTAGATGTTATGCTAAAAGTGTAACATTTTCTTCACCCGTTAGCTATGTTGTAAATTTTGCAAGTAATTAATATGAAAGCATGTTTGATCTTAATTGTTTGCAAATGAAAGTAATGGATAATATGTATGATGATGTGAAGGATTTATTGCTTATGTGGAGGACATAGATCAGAAACGTCCCGGACTCAAGGATATTCCTGTAGTCCAAGATTTTCCAGAAGTGTTTCCGGATGATCTTCCAGGACTTCCTCCGGATAGGGAAGTGGAATTTACGAAAGATTTGGTGCCAGGGACTGAGCCCATTTCAAGAGCTCCCTACCGAATGGCTTTGGTAGAATTGGAAGAACTGAAGAAGCAGCTTCAGGAGTTGCTAGACAAGGGATTCATACGACCCAGTGTATCCCCTTGGGGCGCTCCTGTGCTTTTTGTCAGGAAGAAGGACGGTAGTATGAGGTTATGCATTGACTACCGGTGGCTGAACAAAGTAACGATCAAGAATAAGTACCCTCTTCCCAGGATTGACGACCTCTTTGATCAGCTAAAGGGTGCACAAGTCTTTTCCAAGATAGACTTGAGATTGGGATATCACCAGTTGAAGATCCGAGGTGAGGATATCCCTAAGACTGCATTCAGGACACGGTATGGTCACTATGAGTTCCTAGTGATGCATTTTGGTCTGACCAATGCACCCGCGGCTTTTATGAACTTGATGAATGATGTGTTCAAACAGTACCTAGACCAGTTTGTCATTGTCTTCATCGATGACATTTTGGTGTACTCGAGGTCATGGGAAGAGCATGAGCAACATTTGAGGATTGTTTTGGAGACCCTCCGAGATAGAGGATTGTATGCCAAGCTAAGTAAGTGCGATTTCTGGTTGAATCAAATCTCCTTTTTAGGTCATGTGATCAGTAAAGATGGTGTCTCAGTTGATCCATCAAAGATTGAAGCGGTGGTTCAATGGAAAAGACCGAAGACAGTGACGGAGATTAGGAGTTTCTTAGGTTTAGCTGGCTACTATAGAAGGTTTGTAGAGGGTTTCTCAAGGCTAGCTGCTCCACTGACGCGCTTGACGCGCAAAGAAGTGAAGTACGAGTGGAATGAAGCCTGTGAGTGTAGCTTCCAAGAGTTGAAGCACAGGCTAACGACTGCACCGATTCTTACCATTCCTAGTGGTTCAGGTGGATTTGCGGGGTATAGTGATGCCTCAGGGCAAGGTTTGGGATGTGTGTTAATGCAGCATGGTAAAGTAGTGGCATATGGCTCTAGACAATTGAAGGACCATGAGAAGAACTACCCGACTCACGATTTGGAGTTAGCTGCAGTAGTATTTGCCCTGAAGATATGGAGGCATTACTTGTATGGTGAGAAATTTCAGATTTTTACGAATCATAAAAGTCTGAAATACTTGTTCTCCCAAAGAGAATTGAACATGAGGCAAAGAAGATGGCTCGAGCTTCTAAAGGACTATGATTGTGAGATCTTGTACCACCCGGGGAAAGCTAATGTGGTGGCGGATGCTCTAAGCCGAAGCATGTAAGTATGGTGTCATACATGATGATAAAAGAAACGAACTGATTGAACAGTTTGCAAGCCTCAACCTCAATGTTATGACTTATGAGCAAATTGGAATGATGGCTAGTTTAAGGATTGAGCCAGAGTTAATGGACAGAATCCGAAGTGCTCAAAAGGAAGATGATAGATGCATTGAGGCTATGAATCAAATGCAGTCAGGTATGACCTCAGAATTTGATATTAGTAGTGATGGAATTTTGAGGTTTAAGAGTCGTATATGTGTTCCTAATGATGATGAATTGAAGAAGCTGATTTTGACTGAAGCACATGCCACTAAGTACACGTTGCACCCAGGAAATACGAAGATGTATCATAATCTTCGCAAGGTGTATTGGTGGAATGGCATGAAGAGAGACATAGCTGATTTTGTAGCAAAATGTCTCACATGTCAACAGGTCAAGGTAGAGCATCAAAAGCCAGCAGGATTACTGCATCCTCTGCCTATACCTACGTGGAAGTGGGAACACATTACGATGGATTTTATTATGGGATTGCCCAGAACCAAGAGGAATCATGATGGTATTTGGGTGATCGTGGATAGATTGACGAAGTCAGCTCACTTCCTGCCTATGAAGTTAACAGATACACTCAATGCTTTGGCAGATATATATGTAAGAGATGTCGTAAGACTACACGGTGTTCCAGTGAGCATCACTTCTGATAGAGATTCCAAGTTTACTTCTCATTTCTGGGAGCATTTTCAAGAAGCCATGGGATCTAAATTGAGTTTTAGCACAGCTTTTCATCCGCAGACTGATGGACAGTCCGAGCGCACGATTCAGATGCTCGAGGATATGTTGAGGGCTTGTGCTATGGACTTTAAAGGCTCCTGGGATGACCATCTGCCATTGGCTGAGTTTGCATACAATAATAGTTATCATGCAAGCATCGGGATGGCACCCTATGAAGCTTTGTATGGAAGAAGGTGTCGATCTCCGATTGGGTGGGAAGAAGTGGGCAAACATAAGTTATTGGCTCCAGAGTTAGTCGAGCAAGCCTCTGAAGATGTTAAGTTGATTTGTCAGAGGCTTAAGACAGCTTAGAGTAGACAAAAGAGCTATGCAGATGCTCGACGGAGGCCACTTGAGTTCATGGTTGGAGATTATGTATTTCTGAAAGTTTCTCCATCCAAAGGGGTTATAAGATTTGGCCGACGAGGTAAGTTAAGTCCTCGTTACATCGGTCCATTTGAGGTCTTAGATCGAGTAGGCGATGTTGCCTATAGATTGGCATTGCCTCCGGAGCTATCGGGAGTACACAATGTGTTTCATGTATCGATGCTTCGGAAGTATAATCCAGATCCGTCGCATGTCATTGAATATGAACCCTTGGAGATAAGGGAAGATATGAGTTACGTAGAGAAGCCGATTCGGATTTTGGACAGAAAAGAGAAAGTTTTGAGGTCTAAGACGATCCCATTAGTGAAAGTTCTCTGGCAATACCATACGATGGAAGAAGCTACATGGGAGCTAGAAAGCTTAATGAAGGAAAAGTATTCAGAATTATTCACATGACAAGCTAAGGCAAATTTGGAGGACCAAATTTTCTAAGGTAGGGAGGATGTGAGATCCCTAATTTTCATGTAATTCCTCCATGTTTGTAAAGTGTTTCAATCTAATATGATTAAATGAATATGAAGTTGATGTGTAATTGATGTATGAATAATGTATGATTGATGTATGGAACATAGAAGAAATAATGAAGTTGAATGTTAATAAGTCAAATGAAGTAATGTTAATATCAGGAAAATAATTGAAGTAGGAAAGAAAATAAAATCAGGATTTTGATTGGATTTAAGTGGATGAGTCATAGGAGAAAAAGAGGAATTAAATGGTCAAATGGATGAGTCAAAAAGGAAAGAAAGGGCTGAGATGATTAATGAGATGAGCATGCATTAAATGCATCTTGCATGACTCATCATCTCCATCAGCTATCACCAACGTCAGCCCCTCTTCCCAGCTTTCCCTCTCGTGCCATCTCCAATCTTCCAAGTTCCCATTCCAAGCTCCTTGCTAAACCACCTCATCCTTCCACCAATTCACTAAGTTCAGTTAACAAAAAAGAATCCTTGTCGTTAGATTAGGTGATATCCAAAGTTTGATAGAGTGAATTCAAGTATGGGAGGAGATCTTAACATCTGAAGTTTTGGTCTCTAGTGAAGGTAAGAGAAGGAGATGATTCTTGCAATTTCGTTCATGATATGAAGTTATTCTGAGTGGGTATGATGTATGTATAGTGATTAATTAAAGGTTTAAATTGATTTGATGTTACAGTTTTGAAGGAGTAAAAGCTAGGGTAACGCGCCAAGTGATCTTGCGTTCTCAAAGGAATCGAGGTAAGGAATTTATGTAACGGACGTAAGGCGGCTATGTCCGCATGTTTTATGATGATTTTACATGTTTTGGAGAGAAGCATCAATTGATTTTGTGCAGGAAAAGATGCATTTTTGGACTTGTTTCCTAGTACCAATTAGGCTAGGGGCAGCCGACTGCCTTAGAGGGAAGTCGACTGCCTGGAGACAACCAAAACGTCGTTTTCCGAAAACCGATGCAAACCAGTCGACTGCTATGTAAGCCAGTCGACTGCTATTTATCCAGAAGCATTCTGTTTTAAACCAATCGACTGCTATATGGAACAGTCGACTGCTATTTTCCAAGATGCATTCTGTTTCAAAACCAGCCACTGCCTACAGGACCAGTCGACTGCTATTTTCCAATATGCATTCTGTTTCAAAAACAGTCGACTGCTATATGGATCAGTCGACTGCTATTTCTTAAGAAGCATTCTGTTTGAAAACCAGTCGACTGCTATATGGACCAGTCGACTGCCCCCTTGTATTTTCAAATATGAAAATATCGAAATTTAAATGAAAATAATTTCGAGAAAGGAAGTTATGAAGTAGCAGCCGACTGCCCTATAAGACCAGTCGACTGCCATGTATGAAAAGAGCTTTCAAAGCTTATTTGATTTAAACACAAAAGTGTTTTCTGAAAAGTATATTATAAATGTTTTGAGACTATGGACTGCGTGATGATTATGCATTTCTGATGGCTGAGAGACTCTGATCAAGTCCTCAGTAATATGTATGTTAAGCGAGGAACCCTAGTCCGGTCCTCAAAACCATAAGTGACACCTGACTAGTGCTCACTGTGGTATGATTAAGGCAGGAGAGAATCCCTGACCTCTACATGGTATACCAATGTACTAATGCATGATTAGAGTCATATAAATGGGAATGAACGGTTTATATGACGACTCAATCGCTTAAATACTGTACATAGTCTCCATCTATTTCAAAGTACAAGATGTATGTATGAAGAAGTATATGATGTATGTTTTAAAGTATGTATGAAGTATGACGTTTTAAAGAAAGAAGTTTATGCATGATGTTTCAAAGAAAGTATAAGAAGAAGAAGTATGATGCATGTTTTATATGTATGCTATATTTTAAAAGAAGCATACAAAGTATGATTGCCATGTCATTTGAAATAAATATGCATGGTTGCAAACAATGCATGAAAGATGTTTATGATGCATGCTTTATAATGCTTTACATGACATTATAGAGCCAAGTAGGAAAAGTGCATATAGAGGCATAGTACGCTCTTTTACATAATTTTCTTACTGAGCGTAAACTCACCCTTTTACGACTATTTTTCCTACAGATTACTTGAAGTGAACCTCGCTCCGACTAGAGGAGCTTGTTTTAGAAGAATCGAAGTGTACCTTCTCGATACGCTTTCGAGTTAGTATAGAAGGTATGCTCATATGTTTATGTATAGCAAAGTTCAAATTCAGCTACGGTACAGTACAAGTAGAAATTTTGTATATAAGATGTCGGGGATGTAAGTTAAAATGATGTATGAGATCCTGTGGAAATGGAATGATATTTATATATATCATTTTTATGTTTATGGAATTTGAATAATATTTTATAAGCTATTAGATACTTAGCTTAAGAATAAGGAAGGAACGACACTGGATGAACAAAATCTAAATAAAGAAGAAAAAAAAAGAAAAAAAGGATAAGTGATAAGATGGAGTGACGGGGACGTCACAGAAACTTGGACACTTAAGAGAAAAATGGAAGCAACGAGAGGGATGGGGAAGGAAGCTGCCGTGTGGGAGAAGATGATGGTGAGTCATTAAGCTTCATTTAATGCATTAAATGCATTCTAATCTCCTCATCATCTCTTCTCAGCCATTGACCAGCCATTGACCATCCATTGACCCTTTTGACCATTGATTGTTTGACCATCAATTGCCTTAATTCCCTTTATGTCCCATGCATCATTTCTATATCAGAAAATTCATATTTCTTCCATTAATCCAAGTTGGAAAACTGTACAAGTATGGGAAAATTACAAAAAATTGGGGATTTCACATTCTCCCCACCTTAGAGAATTTGGTCCTCCAAATTCAAGTAAGGTTATGTCTTAAACAATTCTGGATATCTCTCTCTCATCAAGTTCTCTAGTTCCCAAGTAGCTTCTTCTGTCGTATGGTACTGCTAGAGAACTTTAACCAATGGAATCGTCTTTGATCTCAACACCTTATCTTTCCTATCCAAATCCGAATTGGTTTCTCCACATAACTCATGTCTTCTCGAATCTCCAAGGGTTCATATTCAATGACATGAGATGGATCCGGATTATACTTCCGAAGCATCGATACATGAAAGACATTATGCACTCCCGATAACTCCGGAGGTAGTGCCAACCTATAGGCCACATCTCCAACACGATCTAGGATCTCAAATGGTTCGATGTAGCGAGGACTTAGCTTACCTTGTCGGCCAAATCTTATGATCCCTTTGGATGGAGAGACTTTCAAAAACACATAGTCTCCAACCAAAAACTCAAGTGGCCTCCGTTGAACATCTGCATAGCTCTTTTGTCGACTCTGAGCTGTCATGAGTCTTTGACAAATCAGCTTAACATTCTCAGAGGCTTGCTCGACTAAATCTGGAGCCAACAACTTGCGCTCGCCCACTTCTTCCCACCCAATTGGTGATCGACACCTTCTACCATACAAAGCTTCATATGGTGCCACCCCGATACTTGCATGATAGCTATTATTATAAGCAAACTCGACCAATGGCAGATGATAGGATGATATTTTGTGAATTTTATATGTGCTAATATATTTTCTTTATTGATATTTTATACCTAAAAGAGCTTACTAATGTTTACTTTATGTTTTAAGTATTAAATATCAAAGTTAGAATAAAAAGAAGCTAAAAAGAGCAAAGTGCAGTATTTTCTGTCCAGCTTAAAAGATTGACGTTTTTGACCAATTTAACGACCTTATCTGAAAACGTGGCCTTCATGGAAGTTGTAGAGGACTTCTCAAGGTTTCCAGAATGTACAAGATCGCAAAAATTTGAGTTCATTTGGTGGGTCAAACGTCTGGACAAAATCAGTACGAAATTCTGGGCAAAATAACGAGATTGAGAAGAAATTCCAACAAAGCAAGTTCAAGACCAGATTTTGTTAAGACAAGATAATTTCTTAATTTTATTATGTCTTAGATCTGTAATTAATTAATAAGAATAGGCCTTAGGAATTTTACTTAGAAAATAATTGTAAAAGATGATGAGATAAAGGTAAGAGTTTGACTAGTCAAATTACTTGTTTCCCAAGTAAACTCTTATCTGAATCCCACATTGCTTAGGAAAGTCTTTTAAACTCTTCCTTAGGCCTATATAAAGAGCACAAGGCTCTCATAAACAGAATCCCTTTACATCCCTCACATCCCTCTCCTCCTTCTTCCCTTTTAGTCTTGTGTAGGATTTTCTTTAGGGTTTTTAATAAAAATTTTATTTATTTTTAATTAGTTGTTGATTTCTATATTAAGTTTAGCAAAAATATTTTATTTTTCTTTTCTTTCTTATACTTGCTGATTTCTTTAGTGATAATTATTCTTGTTTTGTTTTGCATATTATTTGTTTAGTTCTTGCTAGTTTATAATCTTGATTCCAGATTTCTTGTTTTAGATTATTAAAGATTGATATATTGATTGTCTTTTGCATGATTCTTGATATCTTTATAATATTAAACTTGAAATTTATGATCTTGAATATGACTAGTGAGTAGGTTTCTTATCCAGTTACAAGGTAAATTGATTGTTCTTTGGAAAAAGAATGTTGTGAGATTTTGAGCTTCTAATATAATTGTTGATTAAGTATCCAAGATTCTCTGAGCACATTTGCATGATTATTTGATTGATTAGATAGTAGGGCCCACTATTTAATTTAATTGAATAATCTACTGCCAGATTAAAAACATAAGTCCGTAATTGCTTATGGAGTTAATCACTAGGGATGGAGGAGAATTGAGGTTTAGATTAAATGAACGAGCTTATGTGTTTGTTATCTAATGTCAACCCATATCTTTCTAGTTGTTAATGCTGCTACAACTTATATCTAGAGAGCTTGTTTTAGGTAGGTTAAGTAGTTAGAGATTAGTTAAAGAGCTTGTTTTAACTAACGACTCAGTAAGGGAAGATGGTGTAACAGAGCTTGTTGTTATGCTACGGTTGACTATTTAATTGACAATAATATTTTGTAATCAATGATCAACATCTACATCCAAGAATAATTAATTACCTTGTAACTGAAGCTTTTTCATATTTGTTTTTGATATTTAATAATCCTTGCTTCCTCTCTTTTAGGCATAGCTTACAAAACTCCAAAACCCCAAAATTTCTTCTTTCCCTAAAACTTAAGATTAGGTTTTTAATTTAATAATTAACTTAAATAATTCAGTCTCTGTAGATCGACCCTTACTCCGCTATCTACATAGTAGAGTTAGGAAGTTTTATTTTTGGTGACTGACAACACTCATCAGCAGATAGTCATCCCATGAGCCTTTAAAATCCAGAGCACAAGCTCTCAGCATATCCTCGAGCGTCTGAATAGTGCGCTCAGACTGTCCATCAGTTTGCGGATGAAAAGCTGTGCTAAAATTCAACCGAGATCCCATGGCTTCTTGAAAATGTTCCCAAAAGTGGGAAGTAAACCTGGAATCTCTATCCGATGTGATGCTCACTGGAACACCGTGTAGTCTGACGACTTTTCTCACGTATAAGTCTGCCAAAGCGCTAAGTGTATCTGTAGACTTCATAGGTAGGAAGTGAGCTGACTTCGTCAATCTATCCACGATCACCCAAATACCATCATGATTCCTCTTGGTTCTGGGCAATCCCATAATAAAGTCCATCGTAATGTGTTCCCACTTCCACATAGGTATAGGCAGAGGGTGCAGTAATCCTGCTGGCTTTTGATGCTCTACCTTAACCTGTTGACATGTAAGACATTTTGCCACAAAATCAGCTATGTCTTTCTTCATGCCCTTCCACCAATACACCTTGCGAAGATTATGATACATCTTCGTGTTCCCCGGGTGTAATGTGTACTTAGTGGAATGTGCTTCCGTCAAAATTAGCTTCCTCAATTCATTATCCTCGGGAACACATATACGGTTATTAAACCTTAAAATTTTATCCTCACACGTATGGAATTCTGAGGTCATACCCAATTGAAGTTCCTCTATAGCCTCAATACACTGGACATCCTCTCTCTGAGCAGCCCGGATTCTGTCCATCAATTTTGGCTCAATTCTCAAGCTAGCCATCATACCAAATTGCTCAAGAGGTGTAACACTTAAACTGAGGCTTGCAAACTGTTCAAGTAACTCATATTCTCTTATTATCATATAAGCCACTATACTTACATGCTTACGGCTCAAAGCATCTGCCACCACATTAGCTTTCCCTGGGTGGTACATGATCTCACAATCATAGTCCTTCAGAAGCTCTAGCCATCTTCTTTGCCTCATGTTCAATTCCTTCTGGGAGAACAAGTATTTCAGACTTTTATGATCCGTAAAAATCTGAAATTTCTCACCATACAAGTAATGTCTCTATATCTTCAGGGCAAATACTACTGCAGCTAACTCCAAATCATGAGTTGGGTAGTTCTTCTCATGGTCCTTTAACTGTCTAGAACCATATGCCACTACCTTACCATGCTGCATTAACACACATCCCAAACCTTGCCCTAGGCATCACTATATACTGCAAATCCTCCTGAACCACTAGGAATGGTGAGGATAGGTGCAGTCGTTAACCTGCGCTTCAACTCTTGGAAACTTTGCTCACAAGCTTCATTCCATTCATACCTCACCTCTTTGCACGTCAGTCTCGTCAATGGAGCAGCTAGCTTTGAGAAACCCTCTACAAATCTTCTATAGTAGCCAGCTAAACCCAAGAAACTCCTAATCTCTATTACCGTCTTTGGTCTCTCCCATTGGACCACTGCTTCAATCTTTGATGGATCAATTGAAACTCCATCTTTACTGATCACATGACCTAAAAAGGAGATATAATTTAGCCAAAACTCAAATTTACTTAGCTTGGCATACAGTCCTCGATCTCTGAGGGTTTCCAAAACAATCCTCAAATGCTGCTCATGTTCTTCCCATGACCTCGAGTACACCAAGATGTCATCGATGAAGACAATGACAAACTGGTCTAGGTATTGCTTAAACACGTCATTCATCAAGTTCATAAAGGCTGCGGGTGCATTGGTCAGACCAAACGGCATCACCAGGAACTCGTAGTGACCATACCGTGTCCTGAATGCAGTCTTAGGGATATCTTCATCTCGGATCTTCAATTGATGATATCCCGACCTCAAGTCTATCTTGGAAAAGACTTGTGCACCCTTGAGCTGATCCAAGAGGTCGTCTATCCTGGGAAGAGGATACTTGTTCTTGATGGTCACCTTATTCAACCATCGGTAGTCAATGCACAATCGCATACTACCATCTTTCTTCCGAAGAAATAGCACAGGAGCACCCCAAGGGGATACGCTGGGTCGTATGAATCCCTTGTCTAGTAACTCCTGAAGCTGCTTCTTCAGTTCTTCCAATTCCACCAACGCCATCCGATAGGGAGATCTCGAAATGGGCTCCGTCCCCGGCACCAAATCGATAGTTAACTCCACTTCCCTATCCGGAGGAAGTCCTGGAAGATCATCCGGAAATACCTCGGAAAATTCCTTAACTACTGGAATTTCGTGAAGTGTGGGACGTTTCTGATCTACGTCCACCACGTGTGCTACAAACCCTTCACATCACAAATATGTTCTATCAATTAAATCTCAATTAAGCCAAGCAAGCAATTATGCTTCTGCATTACATATTTGCAAAATTTACAACATAGCTAATGGGAGAGGAGAAAATCACACTCTTAGCATGACAATCTATCATCACATGATTCTCAGCTAACCAATCCATTCCTAATATAACATCAAATCCAGACATATTTAATAGGATTAGGTCAGCTATCGACTCTCTTTCTCCTACTCGTAGCTTACAATTACGATGCACTATATTCGTCATTTGGGATTCCCTAAATAGAGTAATTATTTGTAGCAATCCTCCTAACTGCTTAGGCTCAACATTTAATTTCCTAGTAGCCATAGGGGAAATAAAAGAGTGCGTAGAGCCTGGATCAAATAAAGCAAGGACATGTATCATTAAGGTAAATCTTACCCTGAATCATCTTCGGTGAAGCATCAGCGGACTCCTTGTCAATGGCAAATACCCGTCCTTGAGTCACTGGCGCCTTTCCTTTCTCTGCCGCTGTGGCCTTACGTTGGGGTTGTGTGGTCTTAGATTATGGATGAGGGGTCTTTTCTGACTCTTCAGGTGCCTTTTGATTTATCTTGGGACAATCTTTAATTCTATGTCCCTGTTCACCACACCAATAGCACGCCCCACTCGCCAACCGGCAAGGCTGTGCTCCATGAAATTTCCCGCATTGCACACACCTCGGCATCATACTCCTCGGTGAGCTAGCGGTACTACCAACTGGATGTTGGGATCTTTCATCACCTATTTTGATCCCGGTGGATCTAGGAGTTCTTGTATCATAATCATCATTACTCTTATTTAACATAATTCCATCTAATTATTCAATTAAGACACTTTATTTTCGTATAATGGACTTGCTTACCTGTCGAGGCTTTATCATAAGGCCTATTCCTTCTAGATGGATATCTATCCCTCGAGGCCTTCTCATCTGACTTCCGCTTCATAGGTTCTTTACCCTTATTCCTTGCTCGGAAGTCTGCCTGATGAAACTCATAGTCCTGCTCACATAGTTGAGCCTTATGGACTGCCTCTCCATAGGTAGTGATGTCCAATGGATATAGCTTAGACCTAATGGATGGTCTCAATCCCTCCATGAATCTGTAGGTCTTATGATCCTCTCTTCTCAGTACTTCAGGATCAAATCTGCTCAGTGTAATGAACTTCGACTCATATTGGCTAACCATCATACTTCCCTCAGTCAAGTTCAAAAACTCAACCTGTAATCTCCTCTGAGCAGTACGTGGGACATATTGTTCATTAAAAGCTTCCACAAATCTATCCCACGTTACTTCAGTATGCTTAGCCTCTAATACTGTCTGAGTAGCCTGCCACCATGGTTCGGCCTCATCCACCAGCAAGTAGGCGGCCAATCCTACTTTTTCTTTCTTTGTACAAGCCAAGTACCCAAATGCCTTGGTAACCGCTTTCATCCAATTTTCCTCGGCCAATGGGTCACTGTCCCCTTTGAACTTTGGCGGATCCAGCTTCTTAAACTCCTTTATCAAGGCCACACTGCAGTAAGCTGTAGGATCTCGCCTCTCATTAGCTGGGATTGGTGGGGGTTGTACCACCGGAGTAGGAGGTACTGTAGGGGTAACTGCCGGTGCATTAGCGGCCACGTCCGGAAAATTAGCTATAAACTGGGTGAACATTGCGGCCATATTTTCCATATGTTTCTCCATTTTAGCTAGCTTCGTATTCGGGCTACGCGGTGGAGACGGAGGAGAAGACTGTGTTGGGGGTAGTTCATCACGACCCCGTCCTCGTCCTCGTCCACGTCTAGTACCCCTCCTTCGAGTACTCATTCTGTTAAGATCATGATCAAATAACATCATTTAGTATAACCTTAAGCCGTTATACTACTCAAAATCAAGTAAGCTAGTACAGTACATTGGGGAATTACTCTAATTCTAACTTATTGACATTGACAAACTTCAGTCGAATCGGCTCTGATACCAATCTGTGACGTCCTCGTCACTAACCAAATAGCAACTAACTTTTACTTCAAATAACAAATAAATCGACTAGTTTATCCGATGTCAATCTTCCTTACTCTTATGCTTTAGGCATTTTTATCAGAGTATAATATCCATTTTCACATGCATAAATTTTTTCATTTATAAACATGTGTCATGTACATCAGGATCTCAAATATTCAGACAACCTAATTCCCCCACATATACAAAATTGTAGTATCGTACTGTGCATTAGCCGAACTAACAGCCGACTAAATATACCTTCACGGGATAAGTAGGAAGCGTGCCCCGAAGGTATCTCAAAATTCCAAAAGATGCTCCTCTATCTGAAGCGGAATTACTTCAAGTAATCTGTATGAAAAATAGTTGTAAAGGAGTGAGTTTACGCTCAGTAAGAAACTTATGTAAAAGAGCGTACTATATCACTATATGCAATTTTCTTGCTTGGCTCTATAATATCATGTAAAACCATTATAAAGCATATATCGGATATTTCTTTCGCAAATATCAAATACAAGTAAATTATGCTTTCAAATATTTCCACGGATCTCAAATCACGTGAAATTAAATAGGCAAATACAAATACTTTCAAATAGATGGGAGACAATTATATCCGACAGATTCATGCACCAATTAATTCTCATCATGGATACAGCAAATATATCCCGTAAGGGATAATCCAGAGAGATAATGGATACAGCAAATATATCCTGATGCGTACGGACAAGACAAAACGTAGCTTGGAATTTGAAGGAGCTGACACGCAAGAAGACAGAAGCAAAGTCGATGAATGACAACTTTTGAAACCTAGACCCGAAGCCTAAAGAGACTCGAACCCAAAGGTATTGTACCTTGACCCTACGAATAAGAATTCGAGAACCTAAGGTATAGTAATGGTGGATGGTGAAGAAGGAGGCGCCACAAGGAAGAAGACCTTGATAAGCCTAGTAGAGAGGGAACCCAAGAGAAAGGCACACTCAAATTCTGAAATTCAATTTACTGATCTATCATCAATAGCGTTTACAAGGTATTTATAATAATACCTAGCACTTAAGCCCATAAACAAGTGGGCTGGAATTAACACCAACAGAAAATAAGACTAAACCCAAATTCATGCCTAAACCTAGTTACATAAAATAAATAGTCCAAGAGACAACAAGACTCAAACGTGGGCTATCCAAACACTTAGCCCATCTTATTGTTAAGCTAAAATAAGATAGTAAACCATGCTCATGTCGTTTGGGCTTCCAAGCAAGTATAGATGTCTTGGGACTCTTCATGGAAGCTTCCTTGACACTTCAATGATGCCAGAGCTTGTTACATGAATGAGGCCAGGGCTTGTTGCGTTTTCTTAGCTCGAGCTCGGGTAATTGGACCTCCTTGGATGACCAATGGATCCTTAGCATCACGAACATCACGAGCAAGTGGATCTCCATCTGGATCTCCATCATTCCCCCTCTCCTCAAAAGGATTTGTCCTCAAATCGCATATACCTTCATCAAAAGAAAAGGGAGAAAGATCAGAAACATTAAAAGTAGCAGATACACCATACTCACCAGGAAGATCCAATTTGTAGGCATTATCGTTGATCTTCGCTATGACTTGGAATGGTCCATCTCCTCGGGGATGCAGCTTGGTTCGTCGCTGAACAGGAAACCTCTCCTTTCTCATATGCACCCAAACCCAATCACCAGGCTCAAAGACTACTTTCTTTCGATGCTTATTTGCTTGGGTGGTATACTGCTCAGTCTTCTTTTCAATAGCTTGACGAACTCTCTCATGGAGTTGCTTCACAAACTTAGCCTTCTGTTCTCCATCCAAGTTACTCTGCTCCGCACTAGGTAATGGCAACAAATCCAAAGGAGTAAGAGGATTGAAGCCATAAACAACTTCGAATGGAGAGCAACTAGTAGTGGAGTGGACACTGCGGTTATATGCAAACTCCACATGGGGCAAGCAATCTTCCCAATTCTTCAAATTTTTCTGAATAATGGACCTCAATAATGTAGATAGGGTTCGGTTGACGACCTCAGTCTGTCCATCAGTCTGGGGGTGACAAGTGGTGGAGAATAACAATTTAGTTCCCAACTTTCCCCATAACGTCTTCCAAAAGTAACTAAGGAACTTTGCATCTCGATCAGAAACAATGGTCCTTGGTACACCATGTAGACGTACTATCTCTTTGAAGAAAAGGTCAGCAACGTTGCTCGCGTCATCCGTCTTGTGGCAAGCAATGAAATTAGCCATCTTAGAGAACATGTCAACCACAACAAAAACAGAATCTCTACCGCGTTTTGTTCGAGGCAAGCCCAAAACAAAATCCATAGAGATATCAGTCCACGGAGTAGTAGGAATGGGTAAAGGAGTATATAAACCATGATTATGAACTCTAGATTTAGCTTGCCTACATGAAATGCATCTAGCACATAACCTCTCTACATCTCTCCTCATGTTAGGCCAAAAGAAATGTGCTTGCAAAACATCTAGAGTTTTCCTAACTCCAAAGTGACCCATTAATCCTCCACTATGGGCTTCTCTAACTAACAGCTCGCACAATGAACTCCTAGGCACACATAATTTATTTTCTCTAAATAAGAACCCATCATGCCTAAAGAACTTGCCAAAACCAGATGTAGCACATGCATCATAAACATTACCAAAATCAACATCATCAGCATACTGTTCTTTGATATACTCAAATCCTAAAAGTTTAGCATCAAGAGTAGTGATAAGAGTATACCTACGAGATAACGCATCAGCTACGACGTTCTCTTTACCTTGTTTGTACTTGATCACGTACGGGAACATCTCAATGAACTCTATCCACTTGGCATGACGCTTATGCAGCTTACTCTGTCCTTTCAAATGCTTCAAGGACTCATGATCAGTGTGGATGACAAATTCTTTAGGCCACAAGTAATGTTGCCATGTCTCCAAGGCCCTCACTAACGCGTACATCTCCTTGTCATATGTGGGATAGTTAAGTGCTGCTCCACTTAACTTCTCACTAAAGAAAGCAATTGGGCGTTTTTCCTGCATAAGCACAGCTCCAATACCTACACCTGAGGCATCGCACTCAATCTCAAAAGTTTTAGTAAAGTCAGGCAGAGATAACAAAGGAGCAGAACAAAGTTTATCTTTAAGCAAATTAAAAGCATGCTCTTGTGCAGGACCCCAATGAAATGCAACATTCTTTTTGACCACTTCGATCAAAGGTGCAGCTATAGTGCTAAAATCTCTAACGAGTCGACGATAGAAACTAGCTAAACCATGGAAACTACGCACCTCAGAAACAGACTTTGGTACAGGCCAATCTTTAATTGCCTTTACCTTCTCATTATCAACAGAAATGCCATGTGAAGAAACGACATACCCAAGGAAAACAATCTTATCAATGCAGAACGTACATTTCTTAAAATTGGCATACAAACTTGCATTCCTCAAAACAGTAAGAACATTCCTAAGATGCTCAATGATGAGTGTCGTCAGTCACCAAAAATAAAATTTCCTAACTCTACTATGTAGATAGTGGAGCAAGGGTCGAACCCACAGAGACTGAAATATTTAAGTTAATTATTAAATTAAAAATCTAATCTTAGGGTTTAGGGAAAGAAGAAGTTTGGGGGTTTTGGAGACTATTCTAAAATAAAGAAAATAAGAATTATTAAGTATCAAAGACAAATAGCAAAAAGCTTCAGTTACGAGGCAATCAATCATTCTTGGATTTTGATGTTGATCATTGATTACAAAATATCACTGTCAATTAAATAGTCAACCGTAGCATAACAACAAGCTCTGTTACACCATCTTTCCTTACTGAGTCGTTAGTTAAAACAAGCTCTTTAACTAATCTCTAACTACTTAACCTACCTAGAACAAGCTCTCTAGATATAAATTGTAGCAGCATTAACAACAAGAAAGATATGGGTTGACATTAGATAACAAACACATAAGCTCGGTTTATTTAATCTAAACCTTAATTCTCCTCCATCCCTAGTGATTAACTCCACAAGCAATTACGGACTTATGTTTTTAATCTGGCGGTAGATTATTTAGTTTAACTAAATAGTGTGCACCCTATCTAATCAAACAAACAATCATTATAATGTGCTCAGAGAATCTTGGATACTTAATCAACAATTATATAATAGGTTCAAGAATCTCACAACATGCTTTTCCCAAGAATAATTAATTTACCTCATAACTGAATAAGAAAACTACTCACTAAACATATTCAAGATCATAAAATTCAAGTTTAATATTATAAAGATTACAAATATCATGCAAGAAACAATCAAAGAAGCAATCTTTAATAATATAAAATCAGAATTAATAATCAAGATTATAAACTAGCAAGCAAGAACACACAAACAATATTAATTTAAATAAAGAAAACAAAATCAGAATTAAAAATAATAAAGAAATAAGCAAAATAATAAAAATAAAATTTCTATTAAATCTACTCTAAAACTAAACAAGAGAGAAGAGGGGGAAGAGAGGGATGTGAGGGATTAGAGGGATTAGGGGGATTTGAGGGATTGCTGTTTATGAGAGCCTTGTGCTCTTTATATAGGCCTAAGGAAGAGTTTAAAAGACTTTCCTAAGCAATGTGGGATTCAGATAAGAGTTTACTTGGGAAACAAGTAATTTGACTAGTCAAACTCTTACCTTTATCTCATCATCTTTTTACAATTATTTTCTAAGTAAAATTCCTAAGGCCTATTTTTATTAATTAATTACAGATCTAAGACAAAATAAAATTAAGAAATTATCTTGTCTCAACAAAATCTGGTCTTGAACTTGCTTTGTTGGAATTTCTTCTCAATCTCGTTTTTCTGTCCAGAATTTCGTACTGATTTTGTCCAGACGTTTGACCCATCAAATGAACTCTGATTTTTGCGATCTTGGACATTCTGGAAACCTTGAGAAGTCCTCTACAACTTCCATGAAGGCCACTTCTTGAGATCAGGTAGTTAAATTGGTCAAAAACGTCAATCTTTCAAGCTGGACAGAAAATACTGCACTTTGCTCTTTTTAACTTCTTTTTATTCCAACTTTGATATTTAATACCTAAAACATAAAATAAACATTAGTAAGCTCTTTTAGGCATAAAACATCAATAAAGAAAATATATTAGCACATATAAAATTCACAAAATATCATCCTATCAAATTCCCCCACACTTAACTTTTGCTAGTCCTCTAGCAAACCTTAGCTAACTAATTCCTAAAGAACTAAATCCTAAAATCCTAACTCACTTTCGTAGGAATCACGATTGCATTTAGCATATGCAATAAGCCTTTAAACCCCTAGGTCCCCTAGTGGACGAGTTGTGTCTCGTGAGGGCTTTCAGAAGATATACCCACAAAATCTTTTACTTAAGACTCAATTTTAAAAATTCAAAATAAGACTCAAAAATTAAAAATTAAGACTCAAAAAAAGATTAAGATCATGAACATATTTTCAAATCTTTCAATTCTTAACTCATAACTTCAACAAGAGTCAAATAATCAAGTCAATCATATTCTAATCATTACTTCTCATATTCATGCATACTTCTAAATAAATTCATGCAAAATTCTCAATCAACACAATTGAAACATATAACATCAACTTTGCAATTATCCATTTTACATTACCACAAACAAAGTCAATAGATCAAGAATTTTTTTTTTCTATTTTCTCTTCCTTCTTTTTCTTTTTTTTCTTTTGAGGTTTCAATAATGGTTTCCCTAAGTACTTACTTGCCTTTTTACGCGAATGTTAATATTGGTGATACCAACACCCGGTTACTCAACAAGTAAGCCCTCTTTTAGAGTGCTTTGCATACTCATATTTTAAGTCACTTCAAGAATTTAATCAACAAGATCGAGTAACTCAAAATATTGGAGTAGAATTTAAAGCTTTCAACCTCTATTTTTCTTCTTTTTTTTTATGTTTTTTTTTGTTCTTGTCTATTTATCCTTTGCTTATACCAACTTCAATGAAATAATCACATTATCAATATCATATGAGCAATCATATTTAATCATGAACTCACATAAATTCTTTAGAAAGTACTCACTTCAACAATAATAACAATCAAAATAGTCTCAACTTTCTTATAAAACTTTGTTTTAGTTTAGAATCAATCCTTAAAAGAAAGAAAACATATCATGATCTTTAAAACTCTTTAAAAATTTGACCCTTTTTTTTTAAAAAAAATAGCAGTTAAAAAAAACTCTATAGACTCATAAACCAATATTCCCCCCACACTTAAATCTTACTTTGTCCTCAAAGTAAGTCTAGCATGCAAAGAAGAACAATAAAAAAAAAACTCAAAAATTAAATGGTAATACAAGGAAAGAAATACTCCCTCGTTTTACATCCTTGGGTTGCCTCCCAAGTAGCGCTTTTGTTTAATGTCGTTAGCTCGACTGCTCCACCTTCCATCATCCAATCCCAAACCTCAACTTTTTTATCGGTCTCTCGAGTTCCTCATTCTCAAGATTTTTGCTCATGGCTATTTCTAGCTCATCTTTAAGAACTTGCTTTTCATCACCTTTTAATTTCCTCTTGGAAGTGCATAGTTCCCTTAAAAACTTGGCATCATAAGGCACTTGATCATTAATTTCATCAAGGAGAGGAATACTGACTTCCATCTTCGTAAATATCTTCAATGTCTCCTTGTCTTGCTCTTCATTTGTAGCTCTTGCAAACCTACTAGGAAAAGGAGGAGGGTAAGTAGAAGAATTAAAAGGAATTTGTTTTTCACTTACCTCAGCTTTGAATTCTTTGATTTCAACATCCTCATAGTGCTTTCTAAAGTTGTCGAAATTCTCTCTCCCTTTTACATTGTGCATGTCAACAACTCCACCTTTAATATTGAAATCGGTTTCATCCTCCCTTTCTATAAAGTCATCGACATCTTCATGTGCACTTTCCTTGGATTCAATTTCCCTTTTACTTTTCAAGGTGATGTTAGTAACATTATCTCTTAGATTCTCCACAGGTTGAGAGGTCATAGCTTCAATGTTACTTATGGAATTCATTATTTGACTCACATGGTGATCAATATTCTTAATATAAACATCAGCCTCTTGTGACAATTGTAAAGTTTTAATCTCAAGAGTCCTAACAATATCTTCAAGAGACATACCTGAGTCTTGAGATGGAGCTTGATATGTATCTAGGAATTGTGCATTGTAAACCTCATATTGATTCCCATAACTAAAATTAGAATGATCCCACCATCCTTGATAGTAGGTATCGTAGTGTGGTTCATAATTATAGTATGGGTCATGATCATAGTATGGTTCATAAGCATGCTCCATAGAGTCCTCTTCTTGTCTTAGGTGGTAGTGATGGATGTTGTGGTGTTTGTGGCACCACGCTTTGGGTTGCTTGTATGTACTCCCTAATCTTTTGAAGTTTGTGACTAGAATCCTTCTCAGACAAGCAATCCCTGAAAAAGAAAAGAAAAAAATTAGACTTAAAATTAAAATAATTAACTTAAACAAATTTCAGTCCCCGGCAACGGCGCCAAAATTTGATGAGTGTCGTCAGTCACCAAAAATAAAATTTCCTAACTCTACTATGTAGATAGTGGAGCAAGGGTCGAACCCACAGAGACTGAAATATTTAAGTTAATTATTAAATTAAAAATCTAATCTTAGGGTTTAGGGAAAGAAGAAGTTTGGGGGTTTTGGAGACTATTCTAAAATAAAGAAAATAAGAATTATTAAGTATCAAAGACAAATAGCAAAAAGCTTCAGTTACGAGGCAATCAATCATTCTTGGATTTTGATGTTGATCATTGATTACAAAATATCACTGTCAATTAAATAGTCAACCGTAGCATAACAACAAGCTCTGTTACACCATCTTTCCTTACTGAGTCGTTAGTTAAAACAAGCTCTTTAACTAATCTCTAACTACTTAACCTACCTAGAACAAGCTCTCTAGATATAAATTGTAGCAGCATTAACAACAAGAAAGATATGGGTTGACATTAGATAACAAACACATAAGCTCGGTTTATTTAATCTAAACCTTAATTCTCCTCCATCCCTAGTGATTAACTCCACAAGCAATTACGGACTTATGTTTTTAATCTGGCGGTAGATTATTTAGTTTAACTAAATAGTGTGCACCCTATCTAATCAAACAAACAATCATTATAATGTGCTCAGAGAATCTTGGATACTTAATCAACAATTATATAATAGGTTCAAGAATCTCACAACATGCTTTTCCCAAGAATAATTAATTTACCTCATAACTGAATAAGAAAACTACTCACTAAACATATTCAAGATCATAAAATTCAAGTTTAATATTATAAAGATTACAAATATCATGCAAGAAACAATCAAAGAAGCAATCTTTAATAATATAAAATCAGAATTAATAATCAAGATTATAAACTAGCAAGCAAGAACACACAAACAATATTAATTTAAATAAAGAAAACAAAATCAGAATTAAAAATAATAAAGAAATAAGCAAAATAATAAAAATAAAATTTCTATTAAATCTACTCTAAAACTAAACAAGAGAGAAGAGGGGGAAGAGAGGGATGTGAGGGATTAGAGGGATTAGGGGGATTTGAGGGATTGCTGTTTATGAGAGCCTTGTGCTCTTTATATAGGCCTAAGGAAGAGTTTAAAAGACTTTCCTAAGCAATGTGGGATTCAGATAAGAGTTTACTTGGGAAACAAGTAATTTGACTAGTCAAACTCTTACCTTTATCTCATCATCTTTTTACAATTATTTTCTAAGTAAAATTCCTAAGGCCTATTTTTATTAATTAATTACAGATCTAAGACAAAATAAAATTAAGAAATTATCTTGTCTCAACAAAATCTGGTCTTGAACTTGCTTTGTTGGAATTTCTTCTCAATCTCGTTTTTCTGTCCAGAATTTCGTACTGATTTTGTCCAGACGTTTGACCCATCAAATGAACTCTGATTTTTGCGATCTTGGACATTCTGGAAACCTTGAGAAGTCCTCTACAACTTCCATGAAGGCCACTTCTTGAGATCAGGTAGTTAAATTGGTCAAAAACGTCAATCTTTCAAGCTGGACAGAAAATACTGCACTTTGCTCTTTTTAACTTCTTTTTATTCCAACTTTGATATTTAATACCTAAAACATAAAATAAACATTAGTAAGCTCTTTTAGGCATAAAACATCAATAAAGAAAATATATTAGCACATATAAAATTCACAAAATATCATCCTATCACTCAACATGCTCATGCTGGCTCTTACTGTATATCAAAATATCATCAAAATAGACAACCACATACTTACCAATGAAATCACGTAAAACATGGTTCATTAAACGCATGAATGTACTGGGTGCATTAGTCAAGCCAAAAGGCATAACTAACCACTCGTAGAGACCATGTTTAGTCTTGAATGCGGTTTTCCATTCATCACCTTCTCTCATACGAATTTGGTGATATCCGCTCTTTAAATCAATTTTAGAAAACATGCATGCACCATGCAACTCATCAAGCATGTCATCTAGCCTAGGAATAGGATAGCGATACTTTACAGTGATTTTGTTGACGGCTCGGCAGTCAACGCACATCCTCCACGTCCCATCTTTTTTTGGCACAAGCAGTACGGGCACGGTGCAAGGACTCATACTCTCTCTCACATAACCTTTCCTCATGAGCTCCTCAACTTGCCTTTGAAGCTCCTTCGTCTCCTCGGGATTACTTCTGTAGGCTGGACGGTTAGGAATGGTAGCTCCGGGGACAAGGTCAATCATGTGCTCGATCCCACGAATCGGTGGTAATCCACTTGGGATCTCCTCAGGGAATACATCCTCGAACTCCTGCAACAATGAGACAACATCAGTAGGCAAAGTATCATGGAGTTCAGCATCAATAAAATAAGAATCTTTAAATAAGAGTAAAAGGATAGGAGACTTAGCAAGAAATGCAGTCTTCACATCTCGGGGTTTGGCATAGCAGCTCACTGTTTTGCTGTCCTTGGTTTCCTTCTTTTCTTTAGCTTGCTTCCTTTGCTCGTCATGTTGCTCCTTTAGCCTTAATTGGTCCTCATAAATCTCCTTGGGGCTAAGGGGAGCAAGAGCGATCTTCTTGCCATCCATAGTAAAGGAATAACGGTTAGTGTAACCGTCGTGGATGACTCTCCGATCATACTGCCACGGTCTACCCAGCAATATGTGACTAGCTTGCGTGGGCACCACGTCACACAATACCTCATCTTGATACCTTCCAATACGAAAAGGAACCAAGACTTGCTTCACCACGTTGACTTCACCACAGTCATTAATCCACTGCAACTTATATGGGTGGTGATGCTTGGTAGTGGGCAACTTTAATTTATCAACAAGGTATGTGCTAGCAACATTAGTACAACTCCCACCATCAATGATTACAGTACATACCTTGTCACTAATATGGCATCTCGTATGGAAGATGTTCTCGCGCTGTGCCTCATCCTCAAACTTCACATGAGTAGTAAGAGCACGCCTAGCAACAAGTGCTTCACCATGAGCAGCATACTCAGCAACTTCTTCTTCGACGACATCTTCTAACGCAGGCATCTCATCTTCTACACCGAGTTCAGAACCTTCACTCTCAACATCTCCATTCCTATGCATGATCATCACTCTACGGTTGGGACACTGTGAGGCAATATGTCCACGACCTAAACACTTGAAACACTTAATGTCACGTGTCCTGCTCTGGGATGCTTGGGCAGGTTCAGTCTTGGGCTTTGGAGGGCCCTCAGGCTTGGGCTTAGCAAAGCTCTCTGACTTATGCGTAGGCACTGGCTTATCATCCCTATGAAAGGTGTTAGATTTCCAAACAGGAACTGAACTAGAAGTAAAACGGGATGTACCTTTCCTTTTGAGTTGCCTTTCCACTTTGATGGCCACATGCAACATCTCCTCTAAATCCATGTAATGCTGCAACTCGACTACATTGGCAATCTCACGGTTTAAGCCTTGAAGAAAACGAGCCATAGTAGCTTCTGCATCCTCCTGGATATTGGCTCGGATCATGGTTATTTCCATCTCTTTGTAGTAATCCTCAACACTCTTTGAGCCCTGGGTAAGACCTTGGAGCTTCTGGTATAACTCTCTGTAGTAATGAGTAGGAACAAATCTCTTCCTCATGATGCGCTTCATCTCATCCCATGTAGACGCTGGAGGATCACCATATCTTCTTCGACTAGTGACTAACTGATCCCACCAAACCATAGCATACTCTGTGAACTCAATTGCTGCAAGTTTGACCTTCTTTTCTTCAGAGTAGTGGTGGCAGTCAAACACCATTTCAAGCTTCCTTTCCCACTCCAAATATGCCTCAGGATCATTCTTGCCTTGGAAAGGAGGAATCTTTAATTTTATACTGCTAAGGTTTCCATCCAGCTTCTCCTTGCCTCTATCACGGGCTCTATCAACTCGATCTCTATACCCATGGTACCTTCTATGATGTCTATCTATCCCAGACTCTTCATTCGAATCATACCCAACATTATTATCATACTCATCATTGGCAACAACCTTACTTTTTTTACGAGAAGTATCACCTGGTTGGATCTTTGCAAACCGAGCTTCATGTTGGTTCAACTTATCATGAATGTCATTGAATTTCACATCCATCCGTTGGAACTGTTGTTGCATTGCTTGAAGCAGGAATTCAATCTTTTTAAAGTCTGACTTATCACCTTCAGAAGACATTGTCAACAAGTAATATCCTCACGTGTTTACACTCCTGTTTCACTCAAGTAATTTGGCTTTTCTCTACTAATGTCTCTTACACACTCGTGCCTTTTTCCCTTACTCTACCTTAACTCTATAGGTTCACAATCACACTAGAGACTCAGTCAAAGATTCAACCTCGTAAAATCAACAAGTTCAACAAGTATTGTCACCAAGAATTTTTTTTTTGAATTCTTTTTTTTTTTTCACAGAAAGGTGTGGTTAGGGCTAGGGTGACTCAAAGAAAGAAAGAAAGAATAAAAAATAAAAAAAATCACTAGAATGACAAAAAAATAAAAAATGGCCTAAAACTATAGGAAAACGATGGAATTTGGCCAAGATAGGGTGGGGCCCGTGGAACTCCACGGGGTCGTTTTTTTTCGTCGTTTCCTTTAAAACAGGTACTCGCACGCCTCCTAACTCAACCAAAATTTTCTGTTTGAACAGTACCGCAACAATTTTTTTTTTTCGAATTCTTTTTTTTTCTTCGAATTCTTTTTTTTTCCTTTTTTTTGTTTTTTTTTAATCTGAGGTTTGCGACTTCCTTGAAAAGAGTAGGGGTGCGACTAGCGTTGAATTAAGTGGCGGCTAGGGTTATGAAATAAGTGGCGGCTAGGTTTTTTTTTTGTGTAATGAAATAAGTGGCGGCTAGGGTTTTAGGGTTAAGAAATAAGTGGTGGCTAGGGTTTTAGGGTTAAGAAATAAGTGGCGGCTAAGGTTTTAGGGTTATGAAACAAGTGGCGGCTAGGGTTTAGGGTTCTGAAACAAGTGGCAGCTGGGGTTTAGGGTTATGGAATAAGTGGCGGCTAGGGTTTAGGGTTCTGAAACAGGTGGTGGCTAGGGTTTAGGGTTATGAAAATAAGTGGCGGCTGGGAACACACAAACAAACCAGAAAGTGGAACGAACAAAAGAAAAAAAAATTGAAACCAAAAAAAATCGAAAAGTGAGTGACGCACAAACAAACCAGAAAATCGGAACTTGAGCTCTGAATACCAACTGATGCGTACGGACAAGACAAAACGTAGCTTGGAATTTGAAGGAGATGACACGCAAGAAGACAGAAGCAAAGTCGATGAATGACAACTTTTGAAACCTAGACCCGAAGCCTAAAGAGACTCGAACCCAAAGGTATTGTACCTTGACCCTACGAATAAGAATTCGAGAACCTAAGGTATAGTAATGGTGGATGGTGAAGAAGGAGGCGCCACAAGGAAGAAGACCTTGATAAGCCTAGTAGAGAGGGAACCCAAGAGAAAGGCACACTCAAATTCTGAAATTCAATTTACTGATCTATCATCAATAGCGTATACAAGGTATTTATAATAATACCTAGCACTTAAGCCCATAAACAAGTGGGCTGGAATTAACACCAACAGAAAATAAGACTAAACCCAAATTCATGCTTAAACCTAGTTACATAAAATAAATAGTCCAAGAGACAACAAGACTCAAACGTGGGCTATCCAAACACTTAGCCCATCTTATTGTTAAGCTAAAATAAGATAGTAAACCATGCTCATGTCGTTTGGGCTTCCAAGCAAGTATAGATGTCTTGGGACACTTCATGGAAGCTTCCTTGACACTTCAATGATGCCAGAGCTTGTTGCATGAATGAGGCCAGGGCTTGTTGCGTTTTCTTAGCTCGAGCTCGGGTAATTGGACCTCCTTGGATGACCAATGTATCCTTAGCATCACGAACATCACGAGCAAGTGGATCTCCATCTGGATCTCCATCATATCCCGCAAGGGATAATCCAATATAAGGATCTCATGAGGATACCGCAAATATATCCCGTAAGGGATAATCCTGAGAGATATCAAATAAATGGTGTCCAAGTATGGGCCAGGGATCCTCCCCAAAGCCGAATCAAATAAAAGACTCATGGCCATTGTCTATAGCCCACAGTTTCACTAGTCAGGTGCCGTACTGCGGGTCTGAGGGCTGGACTAGAGCTCCTCAGTCAAGTACAAGTAACAAATAATGTGCATGCTCTTTCGAGAGATTCATAGTCTCCAAAACCTTATTCATATAGGTTTTAAACAAGTATGAATATCCTTTCTTAAAACAGGTTCTCAAAACCTTTCTTTCAAATAGGCAGTCGACTGGTCATATATGGCAGTTGACTGTTACACCACGTTTTGCCTTATTGAATTTCATTCTTTTTTTGAAATTCAATTATTATACTTTTCAAAATACAAACAGGGCAGTCGACCGGTTTTGAAACAGAATGTTTCCCGAGAATTAGCAGTCGACTGGTCCCCTTGGCAGTCGGCTGGTTTTGAAACAGAATGTTTCTGGACAAATAGCAGTCGACTGGCCCCCTTGGCAGTTGACTGGTTTGAAACAGAATGGTTTCTGGAAAAATGGCAGTTGACTGGCTTACATAGCAGTCGACTGGTTTGAGTCGATTTTTGAAAAACGGTGTTTTGGATGTCTCTAGGCAGTCGGCTGCTACTTAAGGCAGTCGGCTGCTCCTAACCTAATTGGTACTAGGAGACAAGTCCGAAAAAGTCATTTTTCCTGCAAAATACAACTAATGCTTCTCTCCAAAACCATCAAAATCACATTAAAACATGCGGATATAGCCGCCTTACGTCCGTTACATAAATTCCTTACCTCAATTGAGATAAATCCACAAGCTTGGTAGCCAATCTACACTTGTCCTTTCTCACTTCTTCAAGCTGTAAACATCATGACAATTTAAATCTCAATAAATCTACTATATCCACTTCATACAATCCCTAACCATCAAAATATCAACATAAAACCATCTAACTCCCTTACCTTTGCAATTCACCAAATCTTTGGATTTCTAGATCTCCTTACTTACTTGGGTTCAACCTTTCATATTAAAGGCATAGGTTAGGCTATCGATAAGGATCGTTTTTCATTCAGCGAGCTAGATGAATCGATGGTTATATGAGGGGGTTTGTCAAGGTGAGAAACTTGGACACTTAAGAGAAAAATGGAAGCAACAAGAGGGATGGGGAAGGAAGCTGCCGTGTGGGAGAAGATGATGGTGAGTCATTAAGCTTCATTTAATGCATTAAATGCATTCTAATCTCCTCATCATCTCTTCTCAGCCATTGACCATCCATTGACCCTTTTGACCATTGATTGTTTGACCATCAATTGCCTTAATTCCCTTTATGTCCCATGCATCATTTATATATCAGGAAATTCATATTTCTTCCATTAATCCAAGTTGGAAAACTGTACAAGTATGGGAAAATTATAGAAAATTGGGGATTTCACAGATTCTTAGTGAACTATGGGGAGCCACTTCTAGAATCCTTTGAGCCCTAAGTGCTACACGAGTTCCGATGTGTTAGTAAGAAGTTTCTGTACCGTGTGAGCCACCTCTAGAAGACTCAAGGGACCTAAGTGCTATATAGATTCTTAGTGAACTATGGGGAGCCACCTCTAGAATCCTTTAAGCACTAAGTGCTACACGAGTTCCGATGTGTTAGTAAGAAGTTTTTGTACCGTGTGAGCCACCTCTAGAAGACTCAAGGACCTAAGTGCTACATAGATTCTTTGCGAACTATGGGGAGCCACCTCTAGAATCCTTTGAGAACTAAGTGCTACACGAGTTCGATGTGTTAGTAAGAAGTCTGTGTCCTAAAGGCCAAACCGAGTGAAGACTCGATTTCTGTACCGTGGGAGCCACCTTTAGAATCTCAAGGGACCTACTTGCTACACGGATACCAGTTGGACCGTGGGAGCCACCTCTAGAATCCCGAAGGACCTACGTGCTACACGAGTTCCTCGATATGACACTTAACTCCATTCTAGTTAGGATGTCGTAACTGAATCAGTGAATTGGGGCTTACGCCTAAAGTGATTAAGTAATTCGGTTATATTGGAACTGTTTTCAATGAGTTAAGCTATACGTTTAAAGTTTATGGATTTTCATTTTATGAATGGATTGATTTATTAACTTACATAGTAACCACTTTATCAACATGTATAGTGACCAATCTATCGAAGTGCTTACTGCTTTGCTAATTTGATAAATGGAATAGATTTTAATAGCTTATTTTGCTATTTAAAGTACTGTACTAATTAAGAGAGTACAATAAAACATGAAATGAGTTTTAAAGAAATAAGATGATGATTTAACTAATATTCTTTTCAAGGAATATACGAATATTAATTATTTTATTTAAATACTTTGTCATAAAAGTATTATTTTGAAAAGAACATGAAAAGGTTATGGAATGAAAAAGAAAAGGATTTACTAATTCAAAACGAAATTAAAATTTCTCTCTACAGTTGCTTCTAGGTTCCGGAACAAGTATGGTATTCTAAAATACCTACCTTACTCCATCCAAATCCCTAGCTGACTGTAGTATCCTTCCTACATACGAGCCTAGAGCCCATAGGAAAAATGAAAAAGATTTTCAGCATATAGGAAGCTGAATATCAAGTATGCATATAATTCCCTTACTAAGCCGTGGTTTTGCTCACCCCTTAATTTTAAACATTTCTGGTTTTGATGATTGTGAGATCAGTTTATTGTGGATCATGGCTGTACAGAAAGGACAATGTGACAGACCGACTGAATTATTTGAGGTATGATCATTTATTCTCTGTATTTAGACATGTCTATAGTACTACTTATCTGATTAAATACGATAGGGGATGTGTATAATATAAACAATATTATGTAAAATTGTTTAGCAGTTAGTACAAGTGAAGTATCGCAGACAGCCCAACCGGTTAAGTTGTGTACAATAAGGTGAAAAATGTGGTCACGGGCCGTGACAGACACGCTGGGTCATATGAACCCCTTATCTAGTAACTCCTGAAGCTGCTTCTTCAATTCTTCCAACTCCATTAGTGCCATCCAATAGGGTGATCTTGAGATGGGCTCAGTCCCTGGCACCAAATCAATAGTAAACTCTATCTCCCTATTCGGAGGAAGTCTTGGAAGATCATCCAAAAACACTTCAGGAAATTCCATGACTACCGAAATTTCATGAAGTCCGGGACATTTCTTTTCTACGTCCACTACATAAGCTAAATATATTCTATCAATTTAATCTCAATTAAACTAAACAAGCACATATGCTTTTGCATTAAACATCTGCAAAATTTACAACATAGCTAACGGGAGAAGAGAAGATTACATTCTTAGCATAACAATCTACTATCACATGATTATTAGCTAACCAATCCATACCCAAGATAACATCAAATCCATACATGTTAAGTAGGATTAGGTCAGCAATCGATTCTCTCTCTCCTACCCGTAGCTTACAACTACGATATACTACGTCTGTCATTTGAGATTCCCTAAATGGGGTACTTATTTGCAATAATTGTCCTAAAGACTCAGGCTCAACAGGCAATTTCATAGCAATTATAGGAGATGCAAATGAATGCGTAGAACCTGGATCAAATAATGTAGTAACACTTATATGAAAGAGGTGAATCTTACCCTTAATCACCTTAGACGAGGCATCGGCAGACTCCTCGTCTATAGCAAATACTCGTCCTTGAGTCACAGCTTTCTTTCCTTTCTCTGCCGTTGTGGCCTTAGGATGTGGTTGAGGGGTCTTCTCTAATTCCTTGGACACCCACTGATTCCTGTTGAGACAATCTCTAATCATGTGTCCCTACTCACCACACCTAAAAAAAGTGCCACTCGCTAACCGACATGGCTGTGATCTATGAAATTTTTCGCATTGCTCACATCGCTGCATTATACTCTTTGGTGAGCTAGCGGTACTGCCTGCCGGATATCGGGATCTCTCATCACTTATCTTGATCTCGATAGGTCTAGGAGTCCCTGTACCATAATCATCATAACTCCTAATTCAGTTTATTTCCATATAACCATTTAATTAAATTCAAGATCATTTTCTTATAATTTACTTACTTACCTGTCGAAACTCTTCATATCGTCTACTTCTCCTATACGAATATCTATCACTAGAAGCTTTCTCATCTGACTTCTGCTTCATCGGTTCTTTACCTTTACCCTTAGCTCAAAAATCAGCATGATGAAGCTTATAGTCCTGCTCGCACAACTGAGCCTTACGGACCGCCTCTCCATATGTGGTGATATCCATAGGATACAACTTGGATCTGATAGGGGACTTCAATCCTTCTATGAACCTATAGATCTTATGTCCTTCACTCTTTAGGACCTCTGGATCGAATCTGCTCAAGGAAATGAACTTCGACTCGTATTGATTAACCGACATCGTCCCCTGAGTCAAGTTTAGAAACTCAATATTTAACCTTATCTGATCAGTGCGTGGGATATTGTGATAACTGTAAAATTTTCATTTATTGGAAATTATAAATATTGAAAATAAATATTAGAGAAATTAAATAAGAGGAAATAAATAAAAATTGCGAGAACGGGATATTGGTGAAAATCCCGAGAATTAAGGAAGTGAAAGAATTGGGAAATTGGTGTAAAGGAAAAAGAATTAAATTGGATAAATTAAAACCCAAATTAAATAATGAAAATGAGAAATGAAAATAAAGTATGTTTATATAATTACAAATTTTATAAATGTATTTTATACAAATACATATGTATTTAAAATATTATACAATATATTTTAATATACATTGGTGTGTATATATATATGGAAATATATACTATTTTATGAATTTAAATAATACACATGTATATAAACATAATATTTTATGTGTATATATAATTATATAAATACATATAGAAGAAAGGTAAATGTGGTTTTATATTAAAGTTTACATGTATAAATATTGTGTTATTAGGAAATTACTAAATTTCATAAAACATGAATATAATGAGATGGAATTTTAAAATATTCATGCATTCGAGAATGGTGATAATGAAACCACCGAAAATTCTCGGAATAGATAAATTACACGTAATACGAGGTGAAAGATGAAGTCAAATACAGTGAATATTTTTATGAATATTTTTATAAATATTCACTAAAGGATTTTAACCCTTATGGTTTTAAATTATGGAATTATATATTCATATAAATTCCATAAAGGTTTATTTTATGATGAAAACTACGATTTTGAGATTGGTTGGCATTCCTATCATGCTAATGCATAATATGTGATATGTTTAGTCCCGGTTGACACCTGATCCGTGATCCACCGAGGACAATATAGATTATGGTCATAGATTTGACCGGTTTATTTCTTTACCCTCCGGGGTTTATAGTATGATAAGATTGATGTCTATCTTAGACTCCATAAATGATAAGTGATATGTTAAAAAGGAAAGTGTTTTACATGATATGGAATATGTCAAACGGAAAATGTGATATATGATTGCGTGACATGTGAAAAGAACATGTTTTATATGATATGAGAAGAAAATCAATTGATTTATAGCATTTTTACAAAATGCTCATTTCAGTACTGACTATAGTACTGTGAGATGATTTTCATAAGACATGTGATACGAACATGTAATATGTTTTCAAAAAGGAAGAAATGATAAATCTAATATTCTTACTATGGTCTTAAATGGAATATTAGATTATAAGTACTACATGAGTTCTGATAAGATAGTGGAAGGTATATATGGCATAAAGGCCAACCCGAGTAAAGACTCAATCTTTGTACCCTGTGAGCCACCTCTAGAAGACTCAAGGGACCTAAGTGCTACATAGATTCTTAGTAAACTATGGGGAGCCACCTCTAGAATCCTTTGAGCACTAAGTGCTACACGAGTTCCGATGTGTTCGTAAAAAGTTTCTGTACCGTGTGAGCCACCTCTTGAAGACTCAAGGGACCTAAGTGCTACATAGATTCTTAGTGAACTATGGGGAGCCACCTCTAGAATCCTTTAAGCCCTAAGTGCTACACGGGTTCCGATGTGTTAGTAAGAAGTTTCTGTACCATGTGAGCCACCTCTAGAAGACTCAAGGGACCTAAGTGCTACATAGATTCTTAGTGAACTATGGGGAGCCACTTCTAGAATCCTTTGAGCACTAAGTGCTACACGAGTTCCGATGTGTTAGTAAGAAGTTTCTGTACCGTGTGAGCCACCTCTAGAAGGCTCAAGGGACCTAAGTGCTACATAGATTCTTTGTGAACTATGGGGAGCCACCTCTAGAATCCTTTGAGAACTAAGTGCTACACGAGTTCTGATGTGTTAGTAAGAAGTCTGTGTCCTAAAGGCCAAACCGAGTGAAGACTCGATTTCTGTACCGTGGGAGCCACCTCTAGAATCCCAAGGGACCTACTGCTACACAGATACCAGTTGGACCATGGGAGCCACCTCTAGAATCCCAAAGGACCTACGTGCTACACGAGTTCCTCGATATGACACTTAACTCCATTGCTAGTTAGGATGGATGTCGTAACTGAATCAGTGAATTGGGGCTTACGCCTAAAGTGATTAAGTAATTCGATTATATTGGAACTGTTTTCAATGAGTTTAAGGCATATGCTTAAAGTTTATGGATTTTCATTTTATGAATGGATTGATTTATTAACTTACATAGTAACCGCTTTATCAACATGTATAGTGACCAATCTATCGAAGTGCTTATTGCTTTGCTAATTTGATAAATGGAATAGATTTTAATAGCTTATTTTGCTATTTAAAGTACTGTACTAATTAAGAGAGTACAATAAAAACATGAAATGAGTTTTAAAGAAATAAGATGATGATTTAACTAATATTCTTTTCAAGGAATATACGAATATTAAATATTTTATTTAAATGCTTTATCTCATAAAAGCATTATTTTGAAAAGAATATGAAAAGGTTATGGAATGAAAAAGAAAAGGATTTATTAATTCAAAACAAAATGAAAATTTCTCTCTACAGTTGCTTCTAGGTTCCGGAACAAGTATGGTATTCTAAAATACCTACCTTACTCCATCCGGATCCCTAACCGACTGTAGTATCCTTCCTACATGCGAGCCTAGAGCCCATAGGAAAAATGAAATAGATTTTCAGCATATAGGAAGCTGAGTATCAAGTGAGGCATATAATTCCCTTACTGAGCCGTGGTTTTGCTCACCCCTTAATTTTAAACATTTCAGGTTTTTGATGATTGTGAGTTCAGTGGATTGTGGATCCCAGCTGTACACGAAGGAAAATGTGACACACCGACTGAGTTATTTGAGGTATGATCATTTATTTTCTGTATTTAGACATGTCAACAGTACTACTTATTTGATTAATTAGATGAGGGATGTGTATAATATAAACAATATTATGTAAAATTGTTTAACAGTCAGTACAAGTGAAGTATCACAGACAGCCCAACCGGTTAAGTTGTGTACATGATGAGTGTCGTCAGTCAACAAAAATAAAATTTCCTAACTCTACTATGTAGATAGCGGAGCAAGGGTTGAACCCACAGAGACTGAATTTTTTTTTAAGTTAATTATTAAATTAAAAATCTAATCTTAGGGTTTAGGGAAAGAAGAAGTTTGGGGTTTTGTAAACTATTCTAAAATAAAGAAAACAAGAATTATTAAATATAAAAAACAAATAGCAAAAAGCTTCAGTTACGAGGCAATCAATCATTCTTGGATTTTGATGTTGATCATTGATTACAAAATATTATTGTCAATTAAATAGTCAACTGTAGTGTAATTCCCCAGCGTCCAATTACACCTATCTTTGCTTACTGTGTTGTTAATTAAAGGCTCAGCATCTTAATTAATCTCTAACCATCAAAATTTACCTATGCTCAGCGCTATAGATTAAGTTTTAATAGCAGCATTAATATCTAGAAAGATTTGAGTCAACATTAAGTAACAAACTCACTCAGCGCGGTTTATTTAACTTAAACCTTAATTCTCCTAAATCCCTAGTGATTAACTCCATAAGCAATTACGGACTTATGTTTTTAATCTGGCGGTAGATTATTTAATTTAACTAAATAGTGTGCACCCTATTTAATCAAACAAACAATCATTAGAATGTGCTCAGAGAATCTTGGATACTTAATCAACAATTATATAATACGTTCAAGAATCTCATAACATGTTTTTCCCAAGAATAATCAATTTACCTCATAACTGAATAAGAAAACTACTCACTAGACATATTCAAGATCATAAAATTCAAGTTATATATTATAAAGATTACAAATATCATGCAAGAAACAATCAAAGAAGCAATCTTTAATAATATAAAATCAGAATTACTATTCAAGATTTTAAACTAGCAAGCAAGAACACACAAACAATATTAATTTAAATAAAGAAAACAAAATCAGAATTAAAAATAATAAAAAAATCAGCAACTAATTAAAAATAAAGAAAAAATAAAATTTTATTAAAAAACCCTAAAGAAAATCCTACAAAACTAAAAGAGAAGAGGGAGGAGAGGGATCTTGTTTATGAGAGCCTTGTGCTCTTTATATAGGCCTAAGGAAGAGTTTAAAAGACTTTCCTAAGCAATGTGGGATTCAGATAAGAGTTTACTTGGAAAACAAGTAATTTGACTAGTAAAACTCTTACCTTTATCTCATCATCTTTTTACAATTATTTTCTAAGTAAAATTCTTAAGGCCAATTTTTATTAATTAATTACAGATCTAAGACAAAATAAAATTAAGAAACTATCTTCTCTCAACAAAATCTGGTCTTGAACTTGGTTTGTTGGAATTTCTTCTAAATCTCTTTTTTCTGCCCAGAATTTCGTACTGATTTTGTCCAGACGTTTGACCCACCAAATGAACTCTGATTTTTGCGATCTTGGACATTATAGAAACCTTGAGAAGTCTTTTACAACTTCCATGAAGGCCACTTCTTGAGATCAGGTCGTTAAATTGGTCAAAAATGTCAATCTTTCTAGCTGGACAGAAAATACTGCACTTTGCTCTTTTTAGCTTCTTTTTATTCCAACTTTGATATTTAATACCTAAAACATAAAATAAACATTAGTAAGCTCTTTTAGGCATAAAAAATCAATAAAGCAAATATATTAGCACATATAAAATTCACAAAATATCATCCTATCAAATTCCCCCACACTTAGCTTTTGCTAGTCCTCTAGCAAAACCTAAACTCTAGCAAAACCTAAACTAACTTCATAAAGAACTAAATCCTAAATCCTAACTCACTTTCGTAGGAATCACGATTGCATTTAGCATATGCAATAGGCTTTTAAACCCCTAGGTCACCCCTAGGGGACGAGTTGTGTCTCGTGAGGGCTTTCAGAAGATATACCCACAAAATCTTTTACTTAAGACTCAATCCCAAAAATTCAAAATAAGACTCAAAAATTAAAAATTAAGACTCAAAACAAGATTAAGATCATGAACATATTTTCAAATCTTTTAATTCTTAACTCATAACTTCAGCAAGAGTCAAATAATCAAGTCAATCATATTCTAATCATTACTTCTCATATTCATGCATACTTCTAAATAAATTCATGCAAAATTCACAATCAACACAATTGAAACATATAACATCAACTTTGCAATTATCCATTTTACATTACCACAAACAAAGTCAATAGATCAAGAATTTTTTTTTCTATTTTCTCTTCCTTCTTTTTCTTTTTTTTTCTTTTGAGGTTTCAATAATGGTTTCCCTAAGTACTTACTTGCCTTTTTACGCGAATGTTAATATTGGTGATACCAACACCCGATTACTCAACAAGTAAGCCCTCTTTTAGAGTGCTTTGCATACTCATATTTTAAGTCACTTCAAGAATTTAATCAACAAGATCGAGTAACTCAAAACATTGGAGTAGAATTTAAAGCTTTCAACCTCTATTTTTCTTCTCTTTTTATTTATGTTCTTGTCTATTTATCCTTTGCTTATACCAACTTCAATGAAATAATCACATTATCAATATCATATGAGCAATCATATTTAATCATGAACTCACATAAATTCTTTAGAAAGTATTCACTTCAACAATAATAACAATCAAAAAATACTCTCAACTTTCCTATAAAACTTTGTTTTAGTTTAGAATCAATCCTTAAAAGAAAGAAAACATATCATGATCTTTAAAACTCTAAAAAATTTGATGTCTTTTTTTTTTTAATTTCCACTTCCTAAAAAAAAAACTCTATAACTCATTAACCAATATTCCCCCCCACACTTAAATCTTACTTTGTCCTCAAAGTAAGTCTAGCATGCAAAGAAGAACAATAAAAACTCAAAAATTAAATGGTAATACAAGTAAAGGAAGAAATACTCCCACGTTTTACGTCATTGGGTTGCCTCCCGAGTAGCGCTTTTTTTTAATGTCGTTAGCTCAACCGCTCCACCTTCCATCATCCAATCCCAAACCTCAACTTTTTTATCGGTCTCTCGAGTTCCTCATTCTCAAGATTTTTACTTGTGGCTATTTCTATCTCATCTTTAAGAACTTGCTTTTCATCACCTTTTAATTTCCTCTTGGAAGTGCATAGTTCCCTTAAAAACTTGGCATCGCAAGGCACTTGATCATTAATTTCATCAAGGAGAGGAATATTAACTTCCATTTTCCTAAATGTCTTCAATGTCTCCTTGTCTTGCTCTTCGTTTGTAGCTCTTGCAAACCTACCAGGAAAAGGAGGAGGGCAAGTAGAAGCATTAAAAGGAATTTGTTTATCACTTACCTCAGCTTTGAATTCCTTGATTTCAACATCCTCATAGTGCTTTATAAAGTTGTCAAATTTCTCTCTCCGTTTTACATTGTGCATGTCAACAACTCCACCTGTAATATAGACATTGGATTCATCCTCCCTTTCTATAAAGTTGTCGATATCTTCATGTGCACTTTCCTTGGATTCAATTGCCCTTTCACTTTTCAAGGTGATGTAACATTATCTCTTGGATTCTCCACAGGTTGAGAGGTCGTAGCTTCAATGTTACTTATGGAATTCATTATTTGACTCACATGGTGATCAATATTCTTAATATAAACATCAGCCTCTTGTGAAAATGGTAAAGTTTTAATCTCAAGAGTCTTAACAATATCTCCAAGAGACATACCTGATTCTTGAGGTGGAGGCATACCTGAATCTTGAGGTAGAGCTTGATATGTATCTTGGAATGGCACATTGTAAACCTCATATTGATTCCCATAACTAAAATTAGAATGATCCCACCATCCTTGAGAGTAGGTATCGTAGTGTGGTTCATAATTATAGTATGGGTCATGATCATAGTATGGTTTATAAGCTTGCTCCATGGAGTCCTCTTCTTGTCTTAGGTGGTAGTGATGGTGGATGTTGTGGTGTTTGTGGCACCACGCTTTGGGTTGCTTGTATGTAGTCCCTAATCTTTTGAAATTTGTGACTAGAATCCTTGTCAAATAAGCAATCCCTGAAAAAGAAAAAAAAGGAAAAGAAAAAAAATAGATTTTAAATTAAAATAATTAACCTAAACAAATTTCAATCCCCGGCAACGGCGCCAAAATTTGATGAGTGTCGTCAGTCACCAAAAATAAAATTTCCTAACTCTACTATGTAGATAGCGGAGCAAGGGTCGAACCCACAGAGACTGAATTTTTTTTTTAAGTTAATTATTAAATTAAAAATCTAATCTTAGGGTTTAGGGAAAGAAGAAGTTTGGGGTTTTGTAAACTATTCTAAAATAAAGAAAACAAGAATTATTAAATATAAAAAACAAATAGCAAAAAGCTTCAGTTACGAGGCAATCAATCATTCTTAGATTTTGATGTTGATCATTGATTACAAAATATTATTGTCAATTAAATAGTCAACCGTAGTGTAATTCCCCAGCGTCCAATTACACCTATCTTTCCTTACTGTGTTGTTAATTAAAGGCTCAGCATCTTAATTAATCTCTAACCATCAAAATTTACCTATGCTCAGCGCTATAGATTAAGTTTTAATAGCAGCATTAATATCTAGAAAGATTTGAGTCAACATTAAGTAACAAACTCACTCAGCGCGGTTTATTTAACTTGAACCTTAATTCTCCTAGATCCCTAGTGATTAACTCCACAAGCAATTACGGACTTATGTTTTTAATCTGGAGGCAGATTATTTAATTTAACTAAATAGTGTGCACCCTATCTAATCAAACAAACAATCATTATAATGTGCTCAGAGAATCTTGGATACTTAATCAACAATTATATAATAGGTTCAAGAATCTCACAACATGTTTTTCCCAAGAATAATCAATTTACCTCATAACTGAATAAGAAAACTACTCACTAGACATATTCAAGATCATAAAATTCAAGTTATATATTATAAAGATTACAAATATCATGCAAGAAACAATCAAAGAAGCAATCTTTAATAATATAAAATCAGAATTACTAATCAAGATTATAAACTAGCAAGCAAGAACACATAAACAATATTAATTTAAATAAGGAAAAAAATATAAGAAAAATAATAAGAAAAAAAGAAATCAGCAACTAGTTAAAAATAAAGAAAAAATAAAATTTTATTAAAAAACCCTAAAGAAAATCCTACAAGACTAAAAAAGAAGAGGGAGGAGAGGGATCTTGTTTATGAGAGCCTTGTGCTCTTTATATAGGCCTAAGGAAGAGTTTAAAAGACTTTCCTAAGCAATGTGGGATTCAGATAAGAGTTTACTTGGAAAACAAGTAATTTGACGAGTAAAACTCTTACCTTTATCTCATCATCTTTTTACAATTATTTTCTAAGTAAAATTCCTAAGGCCAATTTTTATTAATTAATTACAGATCTAAGACAAAATAAAATTAAGAAACTATCTTCTCTCAACAAAATCTGGTCTTGAACTTGGTTTGTTGAAATTTCTTCTTAATCTCGTTTTTCTGCCCCGAATTTCTTACTGATTTTGTCCAGACGTTTGACCCACCAAATGAACTCTGATTTTTGCGATCTTGGACATTATGGAAACTTTGAGAAGTCTTCTACAACTTCCATGAAGGCCACTTCTTGAGATCAGGTCGTTAAATTGGTCAAAAACGTCAATATTTCAAGCTGGACAGAAAATACTGCACTTTGCTCTTTTTAGCTTTTTTTATTGCAACTTTGATATTTATACCTAAAACATAAAATAAACATTAGTAAGCTCTTTTAGGCATAAAAAATCAATAAAGCAAATATATTAGCACATATAAAATTCACAAAATATCATCCTATCAGTACAATAAGATGAGAAATGTGGTCACGGGTCGTGACAGATATACTATTCATTAAAGGCTTCTAAGAATCTATCCCACGTGACCTCAACATATCCAACCTTCAATATGGTCTGAGTGGCCTGCCACCAATACTCGGCATCATCTACTAATAGATAAGCAGCCAAACCCACCTTCTCTCTTTCAGAACATGTCATGTATTCAAAAGATTTAGTGACCGCCTTTACCCAGTTCTCTACGGCCAATAGATCTCTATCCCCCTTAAATTTAGGTGGATCCAGCTTCTTAAATTATTTGATCAAAGTCACACTGCAGTAAGCTTTGGGATCCCTCCTTTCAGTAGGTGGGACTGGTGGGGGTAACTATGTCTGTGCTGGTGGGGGCTGTACCGTAGGAGTAGGAGGAATAAGAGGAGTAGTCGTTGGTGTACTAGTGGCCACGTTTGGGAAGTTCGACATAAATTGCGTGAACATCGAGGCCATATTCTCCATATGCTTTTCCATTTTCGCTAACCTAGTATTCGGGGCTATGCATTGGAGATTGAGGAGGAGACTGTGTTGGGGGCGGTTCCATTCAATCCTGTCTTCTTCCTCTGCCAGCACCTCTTCTTCTAGTACTCATTCTGTCAAAATGAGTAATTTAGTATAACTTCAAACAGTTATACATCGTATATGTATTTAGACTAGTACTGTACATTGGGGATATACACTATTTCCAGCTTATAGACACTGAAAAACATCAGTTTAATCGGCTCTGATACCAATATGTGACATCTCAGTCACTACACATACAAGTATAACTTTTTCTTTCACTTATACTTGATTAGACTCGTTCGTCAATATCATTCCTTCTCTTTCTTCTTAAGCTTGATATTTAATAGCTCAATATGAATATTTTAGTTTCAAACAAAGCAGAATAATGATATATATATATATATATCATTCCTTCCCACAAGATCTTACACATCTTACATACCTAAATCCCTAAAATCTTATATACATCAATGTACTGTAATACTATCTGATTTACATGATTATATAAATATACATTCAACTATTATCAGGAAGCGTATCTCGAAGGTACACTTTGATATCTCAAAAGCAAACTCCTTTATTTGGAGCGAAATTCACTTCAGGTAATCTGTATGAAAAATGTTCGTAAAAGGGTGAGTTTACACTCAGTAAGAAATAAATGTGAAAGAGCGTACTATGCCTCTATATGCAGTTTTCTTGCTTGGCTCTATAATGTCATGTAAAATCATTATAAAGCATAATTCATATACTTCTTTACGGGCCCCACCCTATCTTGGCCAAATTCCATCGTTTTCCTATAGTTTTAGGCCATTTTTTATTTTTTTATCATTCTAGTGATTTTTTTTATTTTTTGATTATTTTTTTATTTGCCTTTCTTTCTTTGAGTCATCCTAGACCTAGCCGTACCTTTTTATGAAAAAAAAGAAAAAAAGGAATTCAAAAAAAAAAGAATTCAAAAAAAATTCAAAAAAAATTCTTGGTGAAAATACCTGGTGAATTAGTTGATTCTGCGAGGTTGAGTCTTTGACTGAGTCTCTAGTGCGATTGTGAACCTATAGAGTTGAGGTAGAGTAAGGGAAAAAGGTATAAGTGTGTGAGAAACATTAGTAGAGAAAAGCCAAATTACTTGAGTGAAACACGAGTGTAAACACGTGAGGATATTACTTGTTGAAAATGTCTTCTGAAGGTGATAAGTCAGACTTTAAAAAGATTGAATTCATGCTTCAGGGAATGCAACAATAGTTCCAACGGATGGATGTGAAATTCAACGACATTCATGATAAGTTGAACCAACATGAAGCTCGGTTTGCAAAGATCCAACAAGGTGATACTTCCCGTCTTAAAAGTAAGATTATTGCCAATGACGAGTATGATGATAATGTTGGGTATGACTCGAACGAAGAATCTGGGATAGATAGACATCATAGAAGGTACCATGGGTATAGAGATCGAGTTGATAAAGCCCGTGATAGAGGCAAGGAGAAGATGGATGGAAACCTTGGCAGCATAAAATTGAAGATTCCTCCTTTCCAAGGCAAGAATGATCCTGAGGCATATTTGGAGTGAGAAAGGAAGATTGAAATAGTGTTTGACTACCACCACTACTCTGAGGAAAAGAAGGTCAAACTTGCAGCAGTTGAGTTCATAGAGTATGCTATGGTTTGGTGGGATTAGTTAGTCACTAGCAGAAGAAGATATGGAGATTCTCCAGTGTCTACATGGGATGAGATGAAGCGCATCATGAGGAAGAGATTTGTTCCTACTCACTACTATAGGGAGTTATACCAGAAACTCCAAGGTCTTACCTAGGGCTCAAAGAGTGTTGAGGATTACTACAAAGAGATGGAAATAACCATGATCCGAGCCAATATCCAGGAGGATGCAGAAGCTACTATGACTCGTTTTCTCCAAGGCTTAAACCTTGAGATTGCCAATGTAGTAGAGTTGCAGCATTACATGGATTTAGAGGAGAGGTTGCATGTGGCCATCAAAGTGGAAAGGCAACTCCAAAGGAAAGATACATCCATTTCACTCCTAGTTCAGTTCCTGTTTAGAAATATAACACCTTTCGTAGGGATGATAAGCCTGTGTCTGCGCCTAAGTCAGAGAGCTTTGCTAAGCCCAAGCCTAAGGGCCCTCCAGCCCAAGACTGAACCTGCCCAAGCATCCCAGAGTAGGACATGTGACATTAAGTGTTTCAAGTGTTTAGGTCGTGGACATATTGCCTCACAATGTCCCAACCGTAGAGTGATGATCATGCATGGGAATGGCGATGTTGAGAGTGAAGGTTCTGAAGTCGGTGTTGAAGATGAGATGCCTGCGTTAGAAGATGTTGAAGAAGAAGAAGTTGTTGACTATGCTGCTCATGGTGAAGCACTTGTTGCCAGGCGTGCTCTTAATACCCATGTGAAGTTTGAAGATGAGGCACAACGTGAGAACATCTTCCATACGAGGTGTCATATTAGTGACAAGGTATGCACTGTAATCATTGATGGTAGGAGTTGTACTAAAGTTGCTAGCACATACCTTGTTGATAAACTAAAGTTGCCCACTACCAAGCATCACCACCCATATAAGTTGCAGTGGCTTAATGACTGTGGTGAAGTGAATGTGGTGAAGCAAGTCTTGGTTCCTTTTCGTATTGGAAGCTATCGAGATGAGGTGTTGTGTGACGTGGTGGTCATGCAAGCTAGCCACCTATTGCTAGGTAGACAGTGGCAGTATGATCGGAGAGTCATCCACGACGGTTACACTAACCGTTACTCCTTTACTATGGATGGCAAGAAGATTGCTCTGCTCCCCTTAGCCCCAAGGAGATTTATGAGGACCAATTAAGGCTAAAGGAGCAACATGACGATCAAATGAAGCAAGCTAAAGAAAAGAAGGAAAACAAGGAAAGCAAGACTTGATAGGATGATATTTTGTGAATTTTATATGTGCTAATATATTTTCATTATTGTTGTTTTATGCCTAAAAGAGCTTACTAATGTTTATTTTATGTTTTAGGTATTATATATCAAAGTTGGAATAAAAAGACACTAAAAAGAGCAAAGTGCAGTATTTTCTGTCCAGCTTGAAAGATTTGACGTTTTTGACCAATTTAGCGACCAGATCTAAAGAAGTGGCCTTCATGGAAGTTGTAGAGGACTTCCCAAGGTTTCCAGAATGCACAAGATCACAAAAATCAGAGTTCATTTGATGTGTCAAACATCTAGACAAAATCAGTACGAAATTCTGGGCAGAAAAACGAGATTGAGAAGAAATTCCAACAAAGCAAGTTCAAGACAAGAGTTTGTTGAGAGAAGATAATTACTTAATTTTATTATGTCTTAGATCTGTAATTAATTAATAAAAATAGGCCTTAGGAATTTTAGTTAGAAAATAATTGTAAAAAGATGATGGGATAAAGGTAAGAGTTTGACTAGTCAAATTACTTGTTTTCCAAGTAAACTCTTATCTAAATCCCACATTGCTTAGGAAAGTCTTTTAAACTCTTCCTTAGGCCTATATAAAGAGCACAAGGCTCTCATAAACAGTATCCCTCAAATCCCTCACATCCCTCTTCTATTTTAGTCTTGTAGGATTTTCTTTAGGGTTTTTAATAAAATTTTTTTTCTTCTTTATTTTTAATTAGTTGCTGATTTCTTTATTATTTATAATTCTGATTTTGTTTTCTTTATTTAAATTAATATTGTTTGTGTGTTCTTGCTTGCTACTTTATAATCTTGATTAGTAATTCTGATTTTATATTATTAAAGATTGCTTCTTTGATTGTTTCTTGCATGATATTTGTAATCTTTATAATATATAACTTGAATTTTATGATCTTGAATATGTCTAGTGAGTAGTTTTCTTATTCAGTTATGAGGTAAATTGATTATTCTTGGGAAAAGCATGTTGTGAGATTCTTGAACCTATTATATAATTGTTGATTAAATATCCAAGATTCTCTTAGCACATTATAATGATTGTTTGTTTGATTAGACAGGGTGCACACTATTTAGTTAAATTAAATAATCTACCGCCAGATTAAAAACATAAGTCCGTAATTGCTTGTGGAGTTAATCACTAGGGATGGAGGAGAATTAAGGTTTAGATTAAATAAACTGAGCTTATGTGTTTGTTATCTAATGTCAACCCATATCTTTCTTGTTGTTAATGCTGCTACAACTTATATCTAGAGAGCTTGTTCTAGGTAGGTTAAGTAGTTAGAGATTAGTTAAAGAGCTTGTTTTAACTAACGACTCAGTAAGGAAAGATGGTGTAACAGAGCTTGTTGTTATGCTACGGTTGACTATTTAATTGACAATAATATTTTGTAATCAATGATCAACATCAAAATCCAAGAATGATTAATTGCCTCGTAACTGAAGCTTTTTGCTATTTGTCTTTGATACTTAATAATTCTTGTTTTCTTTATTTTAGAATAGTCTCCAAAACCCCCAAACTTCTTCTTTCCCTAAACCCTAAGATTGATTTTTAATTTAATAATTAACTTCAAAAATTCAGTCTCTGTGGGTTCGACCCTTGCTCCGCTATCTACATAGTAGAGTTAAGAAATTTTATTTTTGGTGACTGATGACAGTCATCAAATTTTGGCGCCGTTGCCGAGGATTCAATTTTTGTTTAAGTTAATTATTTTAAATTAAAGTCTGATTTTTTTTTCTTTTCCTTTTCAGGAATTGCAAGATTGCCAAGGATTCTAGTCACAAATTTCAAAAGATTAGGGACTACATACAATCAACTCAAAGCGTGGTGCCACAAAGACCACAACATCCACCATCACCACCACCTAAGACAAGAAGAGGACTTGATGAGTGTCGTCAGTCACCAAAAATAAAACTTCCTAACTCTACTATGTAGATAGCGGAGTAAGGGTCGAACCCACAGAGACTGAATTATTTAAGTTAATTATTAAATTAAAAATCTAATCTTAAGTTTTACGAAAGAAGAAATTTTGGGGTTTTAGAGTTTTGTAAGCTATGCCTAAAAGAGAGAAAGCAAGGATTATTAAATATCAAAAACAAATATGAAAAAGCTTCAGTTACAAGGTAATTAATTATTCTTGGATTTAGAAGTTGATCATTGATTACAAAATATTATTGTCAATTAAATAGTCAACCGTAGCATAACAACAAGCTCTGTTACACCATCTTCCCTTACTGAGTCGTTAGTTAAAACAAGCTCTTTAACTAATCTCTAACTACTTAACCTACCTAGAACAAGCTCTCTAGATATAAGTTGTAGCAGCATTAACAACTAGAAAGATATGGGTTGACATTAGATAACAAACACATAAGCTCGGTTTATTTAATCTAAACCTTAATTCTCCTCCATCCCTAGTGATTAACTCCACAAGCAATTACGGACTTATGTTTTTAATCTGGCAGTAGATTATTTAATTAAATTAAATAGTGGGCCCTACTATCTAATCAAGCAAATAATCATGCAAATGTGCTCAGAGAATCTTGGATACTTAATCAACAATTATATTATAAGCTCAAAATCTCACAACATTCTTTTTCCCAAGAACAATGAATTTACCTCATAACTGAATAAGAAAACTACTCACTAGACATATTCAAGATCATAAAATTCAAGTTATATATTATAAAGATTACAAATATCATGCAAGAAACAATCAAAGAAGCAATCTTTAATAATATAAAATCAGAATTACTAATCAAGATTATAAACTAGTAAGCACAAGAACACACAAACAATATCAATTTAAATAAAGAAAACAAAATCAGAATTAAAAATAATAAAGAAATCAGCAACTAATTAAAAATAAAGAAAAAAAAATAAAATTTTATTAAAAACCCTAAAGAAAATCCTACAAGACTAAAAGAGGGAAGAGGGATAAGAAGGATGTGAGGGATAAGAGAGATATTGTTTATGAGAGCCTTGTGCTCTTTATATAGGCCTAAGGAAGAGTTTAAAAGACTTTCCTAAGCAATGTGGGATTCAGATAAGAGTTTACTTGGGAAACAAGTAATTTGACTAGTCAAACTCTTATCTTTATCTCATCATCTTTTACAATTTTTCTAAGTAAAATTCCTAAGGCCTATTTTTATTAATTAATTACAGATCTAAGACAAAATAAAATTAAGAAATTATCTTCTCTCAACAAAATCTGGTCTTGAACTTGCTTTGTTGGAATTTCTTCTCAATCTCGTTTTTCTGCCCAGAATTTCGAACTGATTTTGTCCAGACGTTTGACCCATCAAATGAACTCTGATTTTTGCGATCTTGGACATTCTGGAAACCTTGAGAAGTCCTCTACAACTTCCATGAAGGCCACACCTTGAGATCAGGTCGTTAAATTGGTCAAAAACGTCAATCTTTCAAGCTGGACAGAAAATACTGCACTTTGCTCTTTTTAACTTCTTTTTATTCCAACTTTGATATTTAATACCTAAAACATAAAATAAACATTAGTAAGCTCTTTTAGGCATAAAACATCAATAAAGAAAATATATTAGCACATATAAAATTCACAAAATATCATCCTATCAAATTCCCCCACACTTAGCTTTTGCTAGTCCTCTAGCAAAACCTAAACTAACTAATTCCTAAAGAACTAAATCCTAAAATCCTAACTCACTTTCGTAGGAATCACGATTGCATTTAGCATATGCAATAAGCCTTTAAACCCCTAGGCCACCCCTAGTGGACGAGTTGTGTCTCGTGAGGGCTTTCAGAAGATATACCCACAAAATCTTTTACTTAAGACTCAATCCTAAAAATTCAAAATAAGACTCAAAAATTAAAAATTAAGACTCAAAACAAGATTAAGATCATGAACATATTTTCAAATCTTTCAATTCTTAACTCATAACTTCAACAAGAGTCAAATAATCAAGTCAATCATATTCTAATCATTACTTCTCATATTCATGCATACTTCTAAATAAATTCATGTAAAATTCACAATCAACACAATTGAAACATATAACATCAACTTTGCAATTATCCATTTTACATTACCACAAACAAAGTCAATAGATCAAGAACTTCTTTTTTTTTCTATTTTCTCTTCCTTCTTTTTCTTTTTTTTTTCTTTTGATGTATCAATAATGGTTTCCCTAAGTACTTACTTGCCTTTTTACGCGAATGTTAATATTGGTGATACCAACACCCGGTTACTCAACAAGTAAGCCCTCTTTTAGAGTGCTTTGCATACTCATATTTTAAGTCACTTCAAGAATTTAATCAACAAGATCGAGTAACTCAAAACATTGGAGTAGAATTTAAAGCTTTCAACCTCTATTTTTTTTTCTCTTTTTATTTTTTATGTTCTTGTCTATTTATCCTTTGTTTATACCAACTTCAATGAACTAATCACATTATCAATATCATATGAGCAATCATATTTAATCATGAACTCACATAAATTCTTTAGAAAGTACTCACTTCAACAATAATAACAATCAAAATACTCTCAACTTTCCTATAAAACTTTGTTTTAGTTTAGAATCAATCCTTAAAAGAAAGAAAACATATCATGATCTTCAAAACTCTTAAAAATTTGACCTTTTTCTTTTTTAATTTCACTTCTAAAAAAAAAAACTCTATAGACTCATAAACCAATATTCCCCCCCACACTTAAATCTTACTTTGTCCTCAAAGTAAGTTAGCATGCAAAGAAGAACAATAAAAAAAATCAAAAATTAAATGGTAATACAAGTAAAGGAAGAAATACTCCCTCGTTTTACATCCTTGGGTTGCCTCCCAAGTAGCGCTTTTGTTTAATGTCGTTAGCTCGACTGCTCCACCTTCCATCATCCAATCCCAGACCTCAACTTTTTTATCGGTCTCTCAAGTTTCTCATTCTCAAGATTTTTGCTCATGGCTATTTCCAGCTCATCTTTAAGAACCTGCTTTTCATCACCTTTTAATTTCCTCTTGGAAGTGCATAGTTCCCTTAAAAACTTGGCATCGCAAAGCACTTGATCCTTAATTTCATCAAGGAGAGGAATATTAACTTCCATTTTACTAAATATCTTCAATGTCTCCTTGTCTTGCTCTTCATTTGTAGCTCTTGCAAACCTACCAGGAAAAGGAGGAGGGTAAGTAGAAGAATCAAAAGGAATTTGTTTTTCACTTACCTCAGCTTTGAATTCTTTGATTTCAACATCCTCATAGTGCTTTCTAAAGTTGTCGAAATTCTCTCTCCCTTTTACATTGTGCATGTCAACAACTCCACCTTTAATATTGAAATCGGTTTCATCCTCCCTTTCTATAAAGTCATCGACATCTTCATGGGCACTTTCCTTGGATTCAATTTCCCTTTCACTTTTCAAGGTGATGTTAGTAACATTATCTCTTGGATTCTCCACAGGTTGAGAGGTCATAGCTTCAATGTTACTTATGGAATTCATTATTTGACTCACATGGTGATCAATATTCTTAATATAAACATCAGCCTCTTGTGACAATTGTAAAGTTTTAATCTCAAGAGTCTTAACAATATCTTCAAGAGACATACCTGATTCTTGAGGTGGAGGCATACCTGAGTCTTGAGATGGAGCATGATATGTATCTTGGAATGGCACATTGTAAACCTCATATTGATTCCCATAACTAAAATTAGAATGATCCCACCATCCTTGATAGTAGGTATCGTAGTGTGGTTCATAATTATAGTATGGGTCATGATCATAGTATGGTTCATAAGCTTGCTCCATAGAGGCCTCTTACTTCTTGTCTTGGCTGGTAGTGATGGTGGATGTTGTGGTGTTTGTGGCACCACGCTTTGGGTTGCTTGTATGTAGTCCCTAATCTTTTGAAGTTTGTGACTAGAATCCTTGTCAGAAAAGCAATCCCTGAAAAAGAAAAAAAAAAAGAAAAAAAATCAGATTTTAATTAAAATAATTAACTTAAACAAAATTCAATCCCCGGCAACGGCGCCAAAATTTGATGAGTGTCGTCAGTCACCAAAAATAAAACTTCCTAACTCTACTATGTAGATAGCGGAGTAAGGGTCGAACCCACAGAGACTGAATTATTTAAGTTAATTATTAAATTAAAAATCTAATCTTAAGTTTTACGGAAAGAAGAAATTTTGGGGTTTTAGAGTTTTGTAAGCTATGCCTAAAAGAGAGAAAGCAAGGATTATTAAATATCAAAAACAAATATGAAAAAGCTTCAGTTACAAGGTAATTAATTATTCTTGGATTTAGAAGTTGATCATTGATTACAAAATATTATTGTCAATTAAATAGTCAACCGTAGCATAACAACAAGCTCTGTTACACCATCTTCCCTTACTGAGTCGTTAGTTAAAACAAGCTCTTTAACTAATCTCTAACTACTTAACCTACCTAGAACAAGCTCTCTAGATATAAGTTGTAGCAGCATTAACAACTAGAAAGATATGGGTTGACATTAGATAACAAACACATAAGCTCGGTTTATTTAATCTAAACCTTAATTCTCCTCCATCCCTAGTGATTAATTCCACAAGCAATTACGGACTTATGTTTTTAATCTGGCAGTAGATTATTTAATTAAATTAAATAGTGGGCCCTACTATCTAATCAAGCAAATAATCATGCAAATGTGCTCAGAGAATCTTGGATACTTAATCAACAATTATATTATAAGCTCAAAATCTCACAACATTCTTTTTCCCAAGAACAATGAATTTACCTCATAACTGAATAAGAAAACTACTCACTAGACATATTCAAGATCATAAAATTCAAGTTATATATTATAAAGATTACAAATATCATGCAAGAAACAATCAAAGAAGCAATCTTTAATAATATAAAATCAGAATTACTAATCAAGATTATAAACTAGTAAGCACAAGAACACACAAACAATATCAATTTAAATAAAGAAAACAAAATCAGAATTAAAAATAATAAAGAAATCAGCAACTAATTAAAAATAAAGAAAAAAAAATAAAATTTTATTAAAAACCCTAAAGAAAATCCTACAAGACTAAAAAGGGAAGAGGGATAAGAAGGATGTGAGGGATAAGAGAGATATTGTTTATGAGAGCCTTGTGCTCTTTATATAGGCCTAAGGAAGAGTTTAAAAGACTTTCCTAAGCAATGTGGGATTCAGATAAGAGTTTACTTGGGAAACAAGTAATTTGACTAGTCAAACTCTTATCTTTATCTCATCATCTTTTACAATTATTTTCTAAGTAAAATTCCTAAGGCCTATTTTTATTAATTAATTACAGATCTAAGACAAAATAAAATTAAGAAATTATCTTCTCTCAACAAAATCTGGTCTTGAACTTGCTTTGTTGGAATTTCTTCTCAATCTCGTTTTTCTGCCCAGAATTTCGAACTGATTTTGTCCAGACGTTTGACCCATCAAATGAACTCTGATTTTTGCGATCTTGGACATTCTGGAAACCTTGAGAAGTCCTCTACAACTTCCATGAAGGCCACACCTTGAGATCAGGTCGTTAAATTGGTCAAAAACGTCAATCTTTCAAGCTGGACAGAAAATACTGCACTTTGCTCTTTTTAACTTCTTTTTATTCCAACTTTGATATTTAATACCTAAAACATAAAATAAACATTAGTAAGCTCTTTTAGGCATAAAACATCAATAAAGAAAATATATTAGCACATATAAAATTCACAAAATATCATCCTATCAGGACTCCATGGAGCAAGATTATGAACCATACTATAATTATGACCCATACTATAATTATGAACCACACTACGATACCTACCATCAAGGATGGTGGGATCATTCTAATTTTAGTTATGGGAATCAATATGAGGTTTACAATGCACCATTCCAAGATACATATCAAGCTCCATCTCAAGACTCAGGTATGCCTCCACCTCAAGAATCAGGTATGTCTCTTGAAGATATTGTTAAGACTCTTGAGATTAAAACTTTACAATTGTCACAAGAGGCTGATGTTTATATTAAGAATATTGATCACCATGTGAGTCAAATAATTAATTCTTTAAGTAACATTGAAGCTATGACCTCTCAACTGGTGGAGAATCCAAGAGATAATGTTACTAACATCACCTTGAAAAATGAAAGGGAAATTGAATCCAAGAAAAGTGCACATGAAGATGTCGATAACTTTATGAAAGGGAGGATGAAACCGATTTCAATATTAAAGGTGGAGTTGTTGACATGCACAATGTAAAAAGGAGAGAGAATTTCGACAACTTTATAAAGCACTATGAGGATGTTGAAATCAAAGAACTCAAAGCTGAGGTAAGTGATAAACAAATTCCTTTTAATTCTTCTACTTACCCTCCTCCTTTTCCTGGTAGGTTTGCAAGAGCTACAAATGAAGAGCAAGACAAGGAGACCTTGAAGACATTTAGGAAAATGGAAGTTAATATTCCTCTCCTTGATGAAATTAATGATCAAGTGCTTTGCGATGCCAAGTTTTTTAGGGAACTATGCACTTCCAAGAGGAAATTAAAAGGCGATGAAAAGCAAGTTCTTAAAGATGAGCTAGAAATAGCCATGAGCAAAAATCTTGAGAATGAGGAACTCGAGAAACTGATAAAAATGTTAAGGTCTGGGATTGGATGATGGAAGGTGAAAATGTCGAGCTAACGACATTAAACAAAAGCGCTACTTGGGAGGCAACCCAAGGATGTAAAACGATGGAGTATTTCTTTCCTTTTCTTGTATTACCATTTAATTTTTTGAGTTTTTATTGTTCTTCTTTGCATGCTAGACTTACTTTGAGGACAAAGTAAGATTTAAGTGTGGGGGGAATATTGGTTTATGAGTCTATAGAGTTTTTTTTAGGAACTGAAAATTTTTTTTTGAAAAAAAAAGGGGTCAAATTTTTAAGAGTTTTAAAAGATCATGATATGTTTTCTTTCTTTTAAAGATTGATTCTAAACTAAAACAAAGTTTTATAAGAAAGTTGAGAGTATTTTGATTGTTATTATTGTTGAAGTGAATACTTTCTAAAGAATTTATGTGAGTTCATGATTAAATAAGATTGCTCACATGATATTGATAATATGATTAGTTCATTGAAGTTGGTATAAGCAAAGGATAAATAGACAATAACAAAAAAAAAAACATAAAAAGAGAAGAAAAATAGAGGTTGAAAGCTTTAAATTCTATTCTAATGTTTTGAGTTGATTGATCTTATTGATTAAATTCTTGAAGTGACTTAAAATATGAGTATGCAAAGCACTCTAAAAGAGGGCTTACTTGTTGAGTAACTGGGTGTGGGTATCACCAATATTAACATTCACGTAAAAAGGCAAGTACTTAGGGAAACCATTATTGAAACCTTAAAAGAAAAAAAAAGAGAAAACAAAAAAAAAGTTCTTGATCTATTGACTTTGTTTGTAGTAATGTAAATTGGATAATTGCAAAGTTGATATTATATGTTTCAATTGTGTTGATTGTGAATTTTGCATGAATTTATTTAGAAGTATGCATGAATATGAGAAGTAATGATTAGAATATGATTGACTTGATAATTTGACTCTTGTTGAAGTTATGAGTTAAGAATTGAAAGATTTGAAAATATGTTCATGATCTTAATCTTGTTTTGAGTCTTAATTTTTAATTTTTGAGTCTTATTTTGAATATTTAGAATTGAGTATTAAGTAAAAGATTTTGTGGATATATCTTCTGAAAGCCCTCACGAGACACAACTCGTCCACTAGGGGTGACCTAGGGGTTTAAAGGCTTATTGCATAAGCTAAATGCAATCGTGATTCTTACGAAAGTGAGTTAGGATTTAGGATTTAGTTCTTTAGGAAGTTAGTTTAGGTTTTGCTAAAGGATTAGCAAAAGCTAAGTGTGGGGGAATTTGATAGGATGATATTTTGTGAATTTTATATGTGCTAATATATTTTCTTTATTGATGTTTTATGCCTAAAAGAGCTTACTAATGTTTATTTTATGTTTTAGGTATTAAATATCAAAGTTGGAATAAAAAGAAGCTAAAAAGAGCAAAGTGTAGTATTTTTTGTCCAGCTTGAAAGATTGACATTTTTGACCAATTTAACGACCTGATCTAAAGAAGCGTCCTTCATGGAAGTTGTAGAGGACTTCTCAAGGTTTCCAGAATGCACAAGATCACAAAAATCGGAGTTCATTTGATAGGTCAAACATCTAGACAAAATCAGTACGAAATTCTGGGCAGAAAAACGAGATTGAGAAGAAATTCCAACAAAGCAAGTTCAAGACAAGAGTTTGTTGAGAGAAAATAATTACTTAATTTTATTATGTCTTAGATCTGTAATTAATTAATAAAAATAGGCCTTTGGAATTTTACTTAGAAAATAATTGTAAAAAGATGATGGGATAAAGGTAAGAGTTTGATTAGTCAAATTACTTGTTTTTCAAGTAAACTCTTATCTGAATCCCACATTGCTTAGGAAAGTCTTTTAAACTCTTCCTTAGGCCTATATAAAGAGCACAAGGCTCTCATAAACAGTATCCCTCAAATCCCTCACATCCCTCTCCTCACTCTTCTATTTTAGTCTTGTAGGATTTTCTTTAGGGTTTTTAATAAATTTTTTTTCTTCTTTATTTTTAATTAGTTGCTAATTTCATTATTATTTTTAATTCTGATTTTGTTTTCTTTATTTAAATTAATATTGTTTGTGTGTTCTTGCTTGCTACTTTATAATCTTGATTAGTAATTCTGATTTTATATTATTAAAGATTGCTTCTTTGATTGTTTCTTGCATGATATTTGTAATCTTTATAATATATAACTTGAATTTTATGATCTTGAATATGTCTAGTGAGTAGTTACTGTCGATAAGTCTAAATACAGAAAATAAATGATCATACCTTATTAAATAAATCGACCTGTCGCATCGTCCCCAAATGCACAGTCGAAAATCCTTTAAGTGCTAGACTCTCAGTCTTCGAAAACCTGAAATGTTAAAATTAAAGGGTGAGCAAACCACGGCTCAGTAAGGGAATTATATGCATACTTGATATTCAGCTTCCTATATGCTGAAAATCTTTTTCGATTTTTCTTATGGGCTCTAGGCTCGCATGTAGGAAAGATACTACAGTCGGCTAGGGATCCGGATGGAGTAAGGTAGGTATTTTAAAATACCTATCTTATTCCGGAACCTAGAAGCAACTGTAGAGAGTACATTTCATTTCGTTTGGAAATTCAAATCCTTTCCTTTTTATTTCGTAACATTTTCATATTCTTTTTCTCATAATGCTTTTATGAAATAAAGCATTTAATTAAAATAACTAATATTCATAAATTCTTTGAAAAGAATATTAGTTAAATCATCTTCCTTTTCTTTTAAAACTCATTCCATGTTTTACTGTACTCTCATAATTAGTACAGTACTTTAAATAGCGAAATAAGCTATTTAATTCTTTTTCGTAAAATATATAAATCATTTAAATCTAATATTCAATTTAAAAATTTAAATAAGAATATTAGATTTAATTTCCTCTTTTTTCCTTTTAAAAACATGTCACATATTCATATTACATATCATTTGAAAAGCATCTCGTAGTACTAAAATCAGTACTGAAATAAGCATTGATAAAAATGCTATAAATCATTTCATTTCACATATCACATATCATGTAAAACCTTTACATTTCACATATCACATATCATGTAAAACATTTTCATTTAAAACATATCATATGTGGAGACAGTGGCAACCACCGAGTCCTATCATGCAATAATACCCGAAGGTATAAAATAATCATGTCAGACCTATGGCCATAGTCTATAATTGTCCTTGGCGGATCACTGATCAGGTGTCGGCCGGGACTACATATCACATATCACGTGTTACATATCACATATCACGTATTACATATCATATGTCGGCATGATAGAAGGGCCAACTAGTCTCAAAACCATGTTTTTATCGTAAAAATAACATTTATGAAATTTATAAAATATATAATTTCATAATTTAAAATCATAAAGGTTATAAAACAATTTAGTGAATATTTAAGAAATATTTATGAAAATATTCATAAAAATATTCACTTTACTTCTTTTCATTTTTCGTCTCGTATTACGTGTAATTTATATATTAAGAGAATTTTCGGTGATTTCATTATCACCATTCTCGGAAAGGATTTTCGGTGATTTCATTATCACCATTTTCGAAAACATGAATAAATGTAAAACCACTTTCATTTTATTCATGTTTTTATGAAAATATTCCTTTTCTCGATTTTCGTGTTTGAAAATCATTTCTCGTGACATAAAATCATTTATTATGATTTTCAGTAATTTTTTCGAGAATTTTTCGATAATTTTTCGACAGTATAACGGCTGCCGATTGGCTAGCCTCCTGCACGGAAAATACAATTTATAATTTCCAGCCAGTACTTCATTCCAAATTCCAACCAATCATTTATCATAATAATTTCATAAAATATTTGTATAAAATATTTCGTAATTAAAACATACAGATTGAATATCCTTACAGTGCTGCACATGCATCCCTTACCTTTTCCGGGTCGGCGACTTCCTCTTACCGGTCGCGCTCGTACTCCATCTTCCGATTCCTCATCTCGATCGCCGAGAATAATTTCTGGAATTTAAATTCTAAATTTTAGAATTTTCTCAAATTATTTAAATAAATAAATTATTTAAATAATTATCATTAATAATTTCCCAGATTTCTTACCGATTCCTGAGTTCCCGAGAATTTTTTCGAATTCTGAAAATTTTCCTTTTTCTCTCTCTTTCTTCTTTTCCTCTTTTCTTTCTCTTTCTTTTCTTTTTCTTTTTTTCTTTTTTTTTTCTTTTTCCTTTTTCTTTTCCTTTTCCCATTTTCTGTCTGAACCGGTTCAGTTTGATCCCGTCGGCATCACGCCGATTCGTGCCTCCCACAGCTTGCCGGAGTTGCGAGGATCTCGAATTTGGTCTCCGTTTCGCCCCATCACCGGCGACGGTGCCGGATCTAGAGGCTTGGGTTTCGGCCACTTCCCTTCCTCTTTTCTCCTTCCTCCGCCGTTTCCTTCACCGCCGGTGGCCTCCTTCTCCTTCGTCAGTCTTCATCAGTGGCGAGAGTAGCAGTGGCGGTGCTCGTATCGACCGGCACCGCCGTTCCTCTTTTCCTCTTTCTCCTTTATCCCCATCGGTTTCTGCCTCCCAATTTCCTTCTCTTTTCCGTTTGGGCCGCCGCCGGTCACTTCCCTCACGTCACCGGCGGCTTCGCCTCCTTTTCTTCTTCCTCTCTTGGCTGGCCGACGGTGGCCGGCCTCTGTTTCTTTCTCTTCTCAACAGAAACGGGTCCTGATTCCCGTTTCTGTTTCTATTCCTTTTTTTTATTATATATATATAATTATTTATATCAATATATATATAATTTTACTAGTAATTAATATATATACATATTTATTTATATAGTATATATATTTTTTGTATAGTTTTAATAAATATCTATAGACTTAATTTAAAAATAACATATATATATATTTCGTATATATATATGTAATTATATAAAACATATATAATTTATTTAAAAATATATTTATATAATAAAATTATATAAATATATAAATACTCACATTTATATTTCTTATAATTTGGATTTATTAATATCCAAATTATATTTCTCCATTTTTATTTATTATTTATTATTTTATTTTTTTTAATTTGGATTTCCATTTATCCAAATTAATTTTCTCCACTTCTTCACTTCATCAATTTCGGGAATTTCAACGATATTCCCATCTCGTAAATAAATTTTATTTATTTACTTTAATTTATTTATTTCTTCTTATCTATTTTCTTCAATATTAATTTCCAATAATTGAAAAATTTGCGATTATCACATCCACTTCCTAGAAAAAAAAATCTATAGACTCATAAACCAATATTCCCCCCCACACTTAAATCTTACTTTATCCTCAAAGTAAGTCTGGCATGCAAAGAAGAACAATAAAAACACAAAAATTATATGGTAATACAAGTAAAGGAAAGAAATACTCCCTCGTTTTACATCCTTGGGTTGCCTCCCAAGTAGCGCTTTTGTTTAATGTCGTTGGCTCGACTGCTCCACCTTCCATCATCCAATCCCAGACCTCAACTTTTTTATCGGTCTCTCGAGTTCCTCATTCTCAAGATTTTTGCGTGTGGCTATTTCTAGCTCATCTTTAAGAACCTGCTTTTCATCAACTTTTAATTTCCTCTTGGAAGTGCATAGTTCCCTTAAAAACTTGGCATCACAAGGCACTTGATCATTAATTTCATCAAGGAGAGGAATATTAACTTCGATTTTCCTAAATGTCTTCAATGTCTCCTTATCTTGCTCTTCGTTTGTAGCTCTTGCAAACCAACCAGGAAAAGGAGGAGGGTAAGTAGAAGAATTAAAAGGAATTTTGATGGAGATCCAAGCTCACAAAGCTCAAGTCATGTTCGTGATGATCGTGATCCTTTGAGTATCCATGGAGGTCCAATTACAAGAGCTAAATCAAAGATAATGCAACAAGCCTTGGCTGGTTTCATTGATATTCTAGAGAGAAAGCCCAACAAAGCTTGAGCATGGAGGATGATAAAGTCTTCTACAACATGATCCAAGCCCAAGTTCAACCTTCTTGAAGACACACAAGTATTGGGCCGAAATGCAAATTAGGCTAGATGCATATTTTATTTAGTTAAGTATTATTGGGCTGAACATTGTCTTAATTTAATTTAAGCCCAATTCCTTTTTAAATAATAGATTTTGTAAGACTTCTATTACTTGTTCTGCAAGTTAGGAGAGTAGGATTCCTATTGCTTGTTCTGCAAGTTTGCTATTTCCTATTCTGCAAGTTAGGAAAGTAGGAATTCCTATTACTTGTGCTGCAAGTTATCTATTTGCCTATAAATAGTTATGTAACCCTTTGGGAAGAACACAATTGATTTTAGTAATAAAATTGAGAGACTTCTTCTCTTTGGTTCTCTTGAGAACTCTTGAACTTATCAAGGTCTTCCTGTGGCGTTCTTCTACCTTCCACCAATATATACCATAGGTTCTTGCTTTTCTAAGCAACGGGTCTTGGTCCAATACCATAAGTTCTTGTGTTTCTACACAACGGGTCTTGGTTTTACTTCTAATTTTTGTTTTTTCTTTGCTGCGTTTTTAACTTGTTATTGTTTTTCTTCAAGTGTTCTTCGTCTTCTTCATTGAACCTCATCTTCTTTCGGTGAGGTCCATATCATTTAGTATCAGAGCTTAGGTTCAATTCGTTCGAGTCTCGATTTTGGTTTTTTCGTTGTCTTCTTGTCTTGGACAAACCTTGATCTTGAATCCTTTTCCAAGCCACCACTAATATTGTTTGGGAAACCTATTTTATTTACTTAGCCACCAAGTAAACCCTATCTTGTTCTCCAAGCAACCAAATCCCAAAGGTTTTCTTGCTCACCAAGAAACCTTCAAAAGCTCTACATCACATAAAGACTACTTGTTTAACAAGCCAATGTTCCCTCTCATTCCTTGCCACACAAGCTACTACCAAAACTAGCTTGTTTTTGTCAAAAGTTGCCTTGTGCCCCAAGTAAACCTCTTCTTGTTATTTAGACTTTTTGTTCTTTTTTTCTTCATTGTTCGTTTACTTTAGTAAAATATAAAAAAATAGAAAAAAAAAGAAAAGAAAAAAAAAGAGAAAAGAAAAATCAATTCAAGAGGGGATTTATTACATCGTGTGTAGCAAGCGCAACATCAAAGGTAATTCATGGAGGTGTGCTTTATCAAAATCTTGAGGTAGTCATTCTTTCTTGAGCTTTGAGATTTCTTGTTTGCCTAATTTGAAAATTCATTGTTACCATTCTATCCTACTGCCTAAAATTACCTTTTTGACCCTGCCACATAAAAGGACAAAACTACCACACCTTTGGCTAAACCTTACCCTAATTGAACACCCAAAACACGCATATTTCCTTCAAGGTTTAGTTTCATTAGAGTCTTCTAAAGTCTTGTTGAGTCTTCATTGTTTTGTTTTCCCTTGATTAAAATATTGTGCTCGGCTTGTTTATTGTTGGTTGATAGTTGAATTCCATAAGCTGATTTTTGAGTCTTGAGTTCAATATAGAACCTATAGAAAAAAGTTGTGTGAGGGAAAAAGGCAAGAGTGTGTGAGTAACATTAGTAGAGAAAAGCCATATTAAAATTGTGTGAAAACACGAGTGTGAGTGTTACATTCTTGTGTGTATTGAGTGTAAACACGTGAGGTCATACTTGTGAGGTCCTTTTCTTTTACTAACTTTTCTTGCAGGATAAAATCATGTCTTCTAATAGTGAAAAGCCTGATTTGAGTAAGATCGAGTTCATGTTCCAAGCTATGCAACAACAATTTTCAAGGATAGAGTTGAGGTTTAATAATATTCATGATAAGTTGGAGGAACATGAAGCTGTCCTAGCTAAAGTAAATCAAGATAATACTTCTCATGTGAAAGACAATGTTGTGAATAATGACTTTGATGATAAAGTAGATGATGAGTTTGATGATGATGAGTTTAGTATGAATAGAAGTGTTAAAGGTAATCGTGGTAATAGAGGAGGTCGTGGAGATAGGTATAAAGGAGATAGGTATTATGATAGGATAGATGGAAATTTAGGAAGTATCAAATTGAAGATTCCTTCCTTTCAAGGTAAGAATGATCTTGAGGCTTACTTAGAATGGGAAAAGAAAGTGGAGATGGTCTTTGATTGCCATAACTATTCCGAGGAAAAAAACGTGAAACTTGCTGCTGTAGAGTTCACGGATTATGCAATCATTTGGTGGGACCAACTCATGCTTGGTAGACGTAGGAATAGAGAGCCACCTATAGTTACATGGAATGAAATGAAACGTGTTATGAGAAAAAGGTTTGTTCCTAATCATTACTATAGAGAGCTTTATCAAAGGTTACAAGGACTCACTTAAGGATCTAAGAGTGTTGAGGATTATCATAAAGAAATGGAAATTATCATGATCAGAGCTAATGTTGAAGAGGATAGTGAAGCTACTACGGCTCGATTCTTACAAGGATTAAATCGTGAGATTGCTAATGTAGTGGAGTTACATCACTATGTGGAGTTTGATGATATGTTGCATATGGCTATCAAGGTTGAAAGGCAACTCAAGAGAAAAGGTTATTCATCTCGTTTTATGCAAGGTTCTAGTTCATCTTCTTCTTGGAAACCGAACACCTTTCGAAGGGATGATAAGACTACATTCAAACTTAAGACTGAATCCTCATTCAAGCCTAAGGGTGAGAGTGTCCAAAAGCCCAAACCTGAGGCTATCCAAGCATCCCAAGGTAAGAGTAGAGACATTAAGTGTTTTAGATGTTTGGGAAGAGGACACATTGCATCACAATGCCCAAACAAACGAGTCATGATTATGCGTGATGATGGTGATGTAAGTGAAGATTCTGATGTTGATGATGAGATGCCACCATTGGAGGACATTGATGAGGATGATGACTATGTTGAGTTTGCTACACATGGTGAAGCACCTGTAGCTCGTCGTGCATTAAGTGCCCAAGTTAAGGATGAAGATGAAGTGCAACGAGAAAATATTTTCCATACTAGATGCCACGTCAACAATAAGGTATGCTCTTTGATTATTGATTGTGGTAGTTGCACTAATGTTGCTAGCACTTATTTGGTTGACAAATTGAGTTTGCCCACTACAAAACATCCCAAACCATACAAACTTCAATGGCTCAATAATTGTGGAGAAGTAAATGTGACCAAGCAAGTATTGGTGCTATTTTCAATTGGAAGGTACAATGATAAAGTGTTGTGTGATGTTGTGATATGAACCTCACCGAAAGAAGATGAGGTTCAATGAAGAACATGAAGAACACTTGAAGAAAAACAAGAACAAGTTAAAAACGCAGCAAAAGAAAACAAAAATTAGAGATAAAACCAAGACCCGTTGTGTAGAAACACAAGAACCTATGGTATTGGACCAAGACCCGTTGCTTAGAAAAGCAAGAACCTATGGTATATATTGGTGGAAGGTAGAAGAACGCCACAAGGAAGACCTTGATAAGTTCAAGAGTTCTCAAGAGAACCAAAGAGAAGAAGTCTCTCAATTTTATTACTAAAATCAATTGTGTTCTCCTCAAAGGGTTACATAACTATTTATAGGCAAATAGATAACTTGCAGCACAAGTAATAGGAATCCTACTTTCCTAACTTGCAGAATAGGAAATAGCAAACTTGCAAAACAAGCAATAGGAATCCTACTCTCCTAACTTGCAGAACAAGTAATAGAAGTCTTACAAAATCTATTATTTAAAAAGGAACAATGTTCAGCCCAATAATACTTAACTAAATAAAATATGCATCTAGCCTAATTTGCATTTCGGCCCAATACTTGTGTGTCTTCAAGAAGGTTGAACTTGGGCTTGGATCATGTTGTAGAAGACTTTATCATCCTCCATGCTCAAGCTTTGTTGGGCTTTCTCTCTAGCAATATTAATGAAACCAGCCAAGGCTTGTTGCATTATCTTTGATTTAGCTCTTGTAATTGGACCTCCATGGATACTCAAAGGATCACGATCATCACGAACATGACTTGAGCTTTGTGAGCTTGGATCTCCATCATTCCCCCTCTCCTCGAAAGGATTTGTCCCTCAAATCAGAATCACCTACATCAATATCAAAGGGAGAAAGATCAGAAACATTAAATGTAGCACTAACATTATACTCACCTGGAAGATCTAACTTATAAGCATTGTCATTGATCTTCTTAATCACTTGGAATGGTCCATCTCCTCGAGGTTGCAACTTGGAGCGACGTTGAGCAGGAAATCTCTCTTTGCGCATATGTACCCAAACCCAATCACCAGGTTCAAAGACAACTTTCTTGCGATGCTTGTTGGCTTGAGTAGCATATTGCTCAATCCTCTTCTTAATGTTTTGACGTACCTTCTCATGTTGTTGCTTAACAAAATCAGCTTTCTTTTCCCCATCCAAACTAGCTCTCTCCTCAATAGGTAGTGGTAAAAGATCCAATGGAGTGAGTGGATTAAAACCATAGACAACTTCAAATGGAGAATAACTAGTAGTAGAATGCACACTTCTATTGTAAGCAAACTCCACATGAGGCAAACAATCTTCCCAATTCTTCAAATTCTTTTGAATAATAGATCTTAACAAAGTAGACAAAGTACGATTGACTACTTCAGTTTGACCATCGGTTTGTGGATGACAAGTAGTTGAAAACAATAGCTTTGTTCCTAACTTTCCCCATAATGTTTTCCAAAAGTAGCTAAGGAACTTCACATCACGGTCAGAAACAATGGTCCTCGAAACTCCATGTAGACGAACAATTTCCTTGAAGAATAAATCGGCAATGTTACTTGCATCATCTGTCTTGTGACAAGCAATGAAGTGAGCCATCTTAGAGAACCTGTCAACAACAACAAAAACAGAATCTCTACCTCTTTTTGTTCTTGGTAACCCCAAAACAAAGTCCATAGAAATGTCAGTCCAAGGAGCAGTAGGAATAGGTAATGGAGTATAAAGACCATGATTCATAACTCTAGACTTAGCTTGTTTACAAGTGACACATCTTTCACACAATTTTTCAACATCTCTTTTCATGTTAGGCCAAAAGAAGTGATCATGCAATATATCTAAAGTTTTCTTTACTCCAAAATGTCCCATTAATCCACCACTATGGGCTTCTCTAACAAGTAATTCTCTTAAAGAACTCCTAGGCACACATAATCTATTTTCCCTAAATAAGAATCCATCATGCCTATAAAACTTTCCAAAACCAGTTTTCTCACATGCAATGAACACATTTTCAAAATCCTCATCAGTAGCATACAAGTCTTTAATATACTCAAATCCAAGTAGTTTTGCATTAAGAGTAGTGATTAGAGTATACCTTCGAGACAATGCATCAGCCACGACATTTTCTTTACCTTGTTTATATTTGATCACATATGGAAATGTCTCAATGAACTCCATCCACTTGGCATGACGCTTGTTCAACTTGCTTTGTCCTTTCAAGTGCTTCAAGGACTCATGATCAGTGTGGATGACAAATTCCTTAGGCCATAAATAGTGTTGCCATGTTTCTAAGGCCCTCACTAATGCATACATCTCTTTATCATATGTGGGATAGTTAAGGGCAGCTCCACTTAACTTCTCACTGAAAAAAGCAATGGGGCGCTTCTCTTGCATTAAAACAGCTCCAATACCTATACTGGAAGCATCACACTCAAACTCAAAAGTTTTAGAAAAGTCAGGTAAGGATAACAAAGGTGCGGAACAAAGCTTCTCTTTAAGCAAGTTAAAAGCACGATCTTGCTCAAGACCCCATTTAAATCCAACATTCTTTTTAACAACATCAGTTAAAGGTGCAGCTATAGTACTGAAGTCTCTAACAAACCTACGGTAGAAACTAGCTAATCCATGAAAACTACGCACCTCAGAGATATTCTTAGGTATAGGCCAATCTTTAATTGCCTTAACCTTTTCATCTTCTACTGCTATACCCTTAGAAGAAACAACATATCCAAGAAATATAATCTTATCAGTGCAAAAGGAACATTTCTTAAGGTTAGCATACAGCTTTTCCTTTCTCAAGACATTAAGCACATTCTTTAAATGTTCAATATGTTCATGCAAACTTCTACTATAGATCAAGATATCATCAAAATAGACAACTACAAATTTTCCAATGAAAGCACGCAAAACATGGTTCATTAATCTCATGAAAGTGCTAGGTGCATTAGTTAATCCAAAAGGCATAACTAACCATTCGTACAAACCATGCTTAGTCTTAAATGCAGTTTTCCATTCATCACCTTCTCTCATGCGAATTTGATGATAACCACTTTTCAAATCAATTTTAGAAAAGATGCAAGAACCATGTAACTCATCAAGCATATCATCTAATCTAGGAATGGGATAGCGATACTTTACAGTGATTTTGTTGATGGCACGACAATCAACACACATCCTCCACGTCCCATCCTTCTTAGGAACAAGTAACACAGGAACAGCGCATGGACTCATGCTCTCTCTAACGTAGCCTTTCTTCATGAGCTCGTCAACTTGCCTTTGAAGCTCCTTTGTCTCCTCGGGATTACTTCTATAGGCAGGTCGGTTGGGAATGGCAGCTCCAGGAACAAGGTCTATTTGATGCTCAATTCCCCTAATAGGTGGCAAACCATTTGGAATCTCCTCGGGGAATATATCTCCAAATTCCTTCAAAAGAGACACAACATTAGTAGGCAAAGAAGATTTAAGATCATTAGAACTAAAACAAGATTCTTTATATAAAAACAAAAGGATTGGGTACTTAGCTAGAAAAGCAGCCTTTACATCACTTTGCTTTGCATAGAAGCTCACGTCCTTTCTTTCTTTCTTTGCAATATCTTTGCCTTTATCTAGATTCTTTGACCTTTGTTGTGATTCATTCTGCTCTTTCAACCTCAATTGATCCTCATAAATCTCCGTAGGACTCAAGGGTGCAAGTGTGAATTTCTTACCAGCCATGGTAAATGAATAACGGTTTGTAAATCCATCATGTATGACATGTCTATCAAATTGCCATGGTCTTCCTAAAAGCAAATGACCAGCATGCATAGGCACAACATCACACAACACTTTATCATTGTACCTTCCAATTGAAAATAGCACCAATACTTGCTTGGTCACATTTACTTCTCCACAATTATTGAGCCATTGAAGTTTGTATGGTTTGGGATGTTTTGTAGTGGGCAAACTCAATTTGTCAACCAAATAAGTGCTAGCAACATTAGTGCAACTACCACCATCAATAATCAAAGAGCATACCTTATTGTTGACGTGGCATCTAGTATGAAAAATATTTTCTCGTTGCACTTCATCTTCATCCTTAACTTGGGCACTTAATGCACGACGAGCTACAAGTGCTTCACCATGTGCAGCAAACTCAACATAGTCATCATCCTCATTAATGTCCTCCAATGGTGGCATCTCATCATCAACATCAGAATCTTCACTTACAACATCACCATCATCACGCATAATCATGACTCGTTTGTTTGGGCATTGTGATGCAATGTGTCCTCTTCCCAAACATCTAAAACACTTAATGTCTCTACTCTTTCCTTGGGATGCTTGGACAGCCTCGGGTTTGGGCTTTTGGACACTCTCACCCTTAGGCTTGAATGAGGATTCAGTCTTAAGTTTGAATGTAGTCTTATCATCCCTTCGAAAGGTGTTCGGTTTCCAAGAAGAAGATGAACTAGAACCTTGCATAAAACGAGATGAATAACCTTTTCTCTTGAGTTGCCTTTCAACCTTGATAGCCATATGCAACATATCATCAAACTCCACATAGTGATGTAACTCCACTACATTAGCAATCTCACGATTCAATCCTTGTAAGAATCGAGCCATAGTAGCTTCACTATCCTCTTCAACATTAGCTCTGATCATGATAATTTCCATTTCTTTATGATAATCCTCAACACTCTTAGAACCTTGAGTGAGACCTTGTAACCTTTGATAAAGCTCTCTATAGTAATGATTAGGAACAAACCTTTTTCTCATAACACGTTTCATTTCATTCCATGTAACTATAGGTGGCTCTCTATTCCTACGTCTACCAAGCATGAGTTGGTCCCACCAAATGATTGCATAATCCGTGAACTCTACAGCAGCAAGTTTCACCTTTTTTTCTTCGGAATAGTTATGGCAATCAAAGACCATCTCCACTTTCTTTTCCCATTCTAAGTAAGCCTCAGGATCATTCTTACCTTGAAAGGAAGGAATCTTCAATTTGATACTTCCTAAATTTCCATCTATCCTATCATAATACCTATCTCCTTTATACCTATCTCCCCGACCTCCTTTATTACCATGGTTACCTTTAACACTTCTACTAAACTCATCATCATCAAACTCATCATCTACTTTATCATCAAAGTCATTATTCACAACATTGCCTTTCACATGAGAAGTATTATCTTGATTTACTTTAGCTAGGACAGCTTCATGTTCCTCCAACTTATCATGAATATTATTAAACCTCAACTCTATCCTTGAAAATTGTTGTTGCATAGCTTGGAACATGAACTCGATCTTACTCAAATCAGGCTTTTCACTATTAGAAGACATGATTTTACCCTGCAAGAAAAGTTAGTAAAAGAAAAGGACCTCCCAAGTATGACCTCACGTGTTTACACTCAATACACACAAGAATGTAACACTCACACTCGTGTTTTCACACAATTTTAATATGGCTTTTCTCTACTAATGTTACTCACACACTCTTGCCTTTTTCCCTCACACAACTTTTCTCTATAGGTTCTATATTGAACTCAAGACTCAATCAAAAATCAGCTTATGGAATTCAACTATCAACCAACAATAAACAAGATGAGCACAAGATTTTAATCGAGGGAAAACAAAACAATGAAGACTCAACAAGTCTTAGCAAGACTCAATAAGACCTAAGAAGTCTCCAATGAAACTAAACCTTGAAGAAAATATGAGTGTTTAATTAGGGTAAGGTTTAGCCAAAGGTGGGGGTAGTTTTGTCCTTTTATGTGGTAGGGTCAAAAGGTAATTTTAGGCAGTAGGGTAGAATGGTAACAATGAATTTTCAAATTAGGCAAATAAGAAATCTCAAAGCTCAAGAAAGAATGACTACCTCAAGATTTTGATGAAGCACACCTCCACGAATTGCCTTTGACGTTGCACTTGCTACACACGATGTAATAAATCCCCTCTTGAATTGATTTTTTTCTTTTCTCTTTTTTTTTCTTTTCTTTTTTTTTCTCTTTTTTTTTCCTTTTTCTTTTATATTTTACTAAAGTAAATGAACAATAAAGAAGAAAAAAAAAAACAAAAAGTCTAAATAATAAGAAGAGGTTTACTTGGGGAACAAGGCAACTTTTTGACAAAAACAAGCTAGTTTTGGTAGCAGCTTGTGTGGCAAGGAATGAGAGGGAACGGTGGCTTGTGAAACAAGTAGTCTTTATGTGATGTAGAGCTTTTGAAGGTTTCTTGGTGAGCAAGAAAACCTTTGGGATTTGGTTGCTTGGAGAACAAGATAGGGTTTACTTGGTGGCTAAGTAAAGAAAATAGGTTTGAGGGACAAACAATATTAGTGGTGGCTTGGAAAAGGATTCAAGATCAAATTTTGTCCAAGACAAGAAGACAAAGAAAGAAAAAGAAAAAAAAAACAAAAACGATGCTCCCATGAATTGAACCTAAGCTCTGATACCAAATGATATGAACCTCACCGAAAGAAGATGAGGTTCAATGAAGAACATGAAGAACACTTGAAGAAAAACAAGAACAAGTTAAAAACGCAGCAAAAGAAAACAAAAATTAGAGATAAAACCAAGACCCGTTGTGTAGAAACACAAGAACCTATGGTATTGGACCAAGACCCGTTGCTTAGAAAAGCAAGAACCTATGGTATATATTGGTGGAAGGTAGAAGAACGCCACAAGGAAGACCTTGATAAGTTCAAGAGTTCTCAAGAGAACCAAAGAGAAGAAGTCTCTCAATTTTATTACTAAAATCAATTGTGTTCTCCTCAAAGGGTTACATAACTATTTATAGGCAAATAGATAACTTGCAGCACAAGTAATAGGAATCCTACTTTCCTAACTTGCAGAATAGGAAATAGCAAACTTGCAAAACAAGCAATAGGAATCCTACTCTCCTAACTTGCAGAACAAGTAATAGAAGTCTTACAAAATCTATTATTTAAAAAGGAACAATGTTCAGCCCAATAATACTTAACTAAATAAAATATGCATCTAGCCTAATTTGCATTTCGGCCCAATACTTGTGTGTCTTCAAGAAGGTTGAACTTGGGCTTGGATCATGTTGTAGAAGACTTTATCATCCTCCATGCTCAAGCTTTGTTGGGCTTTCTCTCTAGCAATATTAATGAAACCAGCCAAGGCTTGTTGCATTATCTTTGATTTAGCTCTTGTAATTGGACCTCCATGGATACTCAAAGGATCACGATCATCACGAACATGACTTGAGCTTTGTGAGCTTGGATCTCCATCATGTTGTGCCTATGCATGCTGGTCATTTGCTTTTAGGAAGACCATGGCAATTTGATAGACATGTCATACATGATGGATTTACAAACCGTTATTCATTTACCATGGCTGGTAAGAAATTCACACTTGCACCCTTGAGTCCTACGGAGATTTATGAGGATCAATTGAGGTTGAAAGAGCAAAATGAATTACAACAAAGGTTAAAGAATCCAGACAAAGGCAAAGATATTGCAAAGAAAGAAAGAAAGGATGTGAGCTTCTATGCAAAGCAAAGTGATGTAAAGGCTGCTTTTCTAGCTAAGTGCCCAATCCTTTTGTTGTTATATAAAGAATCTTGTTTTAGTTCTAATGATCTTAAATCTTCTTTGCCTACTAATGTTGTGTCTCTTTTGAAGGAATTTGGGGATATATTCCCCGAGGACATTCCAAATGGTTTGCCACCTATTAGGGGAATTGAGCATCAAATAGACCTTGTTCCTGGAGCTGCCATTCCCAACAGACCTGCATATAGAAGTAATCCCGAGGAGACAAAGGAGCTTCAAAGGCAAGTTGACAAGCTCATGAAGAAAGGCTACGTTAGAGAGAGCATGAGTCCATGTGCTATTCCTGTGTTACTTGTTCCTAAGAAGGATGGGACGTGGAGGATGTGTGTTGATTGTTGTGCCATCAACAAAATCACTGTAAAGTATCGCTATCCCATTCCTAGATTAGATGATATGCTTGATGAGTTACATGGTTCTTGCATCTTTTCTAAAATTGATTTGAAAAGTGGTTATCATCAACTTCGCATGAGAGAAGGTGATGAATGGAAAACCGCATTTAAGACTAAGCATGGTTTGTATGAATGGTTAGTTATGCCTTTTGGATTAACTAATGCACCTAGCACTTTCATGAGATTAATGAACCATGTCTTGCGTGCTTTCATTGGAAAATTTGTAGTTGTCTATTTTGATGATATCTTGATCTATAGTAGAAGTTTGCATGAACATATTGAACATTTAAAGAATGTGCTTAATGTCTTGAGAAAGGAAAAGCTGTATGCTAACCTTAAGAAATGTTCCTTTTGCACTGATAAGATTATATTTCTTGGATATGTTATTTCTTCTAAGGGTATAGCAGTAGAAGATGAAAAGGTCAAGGCAATTAAAGATTGGCCTATACCTAAGAATATCTCTGAGGTGCGTAGTTTTCATGGATTAGCTAGTTTCTATCGTAGGTTTGTTAGAGACTTCAGTACAATAGCTGCACCTCTAACTGATGTTGTTAAAAAGAATGTTGGATTTAAATGGGGTCTTGAGCAAGATCATGCTTTTAACTTGCTTAAAGAGAAGCTTTGTTCCGCAGCTTCATTATCCTTACCTGACTTTTCTAAAACTTTTGAGATTGAGTGTGATGCTTCAAGTATAGGTATTGGAGCTGTTTTAATGCAGGAGAAGCGCCCCATTGCTTTTTTCAGTGAGAAGTTAAGTGGAGCTGCCCTTAACTATCCCACATATGATAAAGAGATGTATGCATTAGTAAGGGCCTTGGAAACATGGCAACACTGTTTATGGCCCAAGGAATTTGTCATCCACACTGATCATGAGTCCTTGAAGCACTTGAAAGGACAAAGCAAGTTGAACAAGCGTCATGCCAAGTGGATGGAGTTCATTGAAACATTTCCATATGTGATCAAATATAAACAAGGTAAAGAAAATGTCGTGGCTGATGCATTATCTCGAAGGTATACTCTAATCTACTCTTAATGCAAAACTACTTGGATTTGAGTATATTAAAGACTTGTATGCTACTGATGAGGATTTTGAAAATGTGTTCATTGCATGTGAGAAAACTGGTTTTGGAAAGTTTTATAGGCATGATGGATTCTTATTTAGGGAAAATAGATTATGTGTGCCTAGGAGTTCTTTAAGAGAATTACTTGTTAGAGAAGCCCATAGTGGTATGGGACATTTTGGAGTAAAGAAAACTTTAGATATATTGCATGATCACTTCTTTTGGCCTAACATGAAAAGAGATGTTGAAAAATTGTGTGAAAGATGTGTCACTTGTAAACAAGCTAAGTCTAGAGTTATGAATCATGGTCTTTATACTCCATTACCTATTCCTACTGCTCCTTGGACTGACATTTCTATGGACTTTGTTTTGGGGTTACCAAGAACAAAGAGAGGTAGAGATTCTGTTTTTGTTGTTGTTGACAGGTTCTCTAAGATGGCTCACTTCATTGCTTGTCACAAGACAGATGATGCAAGTAACATTGCCGATTTATTCTTCAAGAAAATTGTTTGTCTATATGGAGTTCCGAGTACCATTGTTTCTGTACGTGATGTGAAGTTCCTTAGCTACTTTTGGAAAACATTATGGGGAAAGTTAGGAACAAAGCTATTGTTTTCAACTACTTGTCATCCACAAACCGATGGTCAAACTGAAGTAGTCAATCATACTTTGTCTACTTTGTTGAGATCCATTATTCAAAAGAATTTGAAGAATTGGGAAGATTGTTTGCCTCATGTGGAGTTTGCTTACAATAGAAGTGTGCATTCTACTACTAGTTATTCTCCATTTGAAGTTGTCTATGGTTTTAATCCACTCACTCCATTGGATCTTTTACCACTACCTATTGAGAAGAGAGCTAGTTTGGATGGGGAAAAGAAAGCTGATTTTGTTAAGCAACTACATGAGAAGGTACGTCAAAACATTAAGAAGAGGACTGAGCAATATGCTACTCAAGCCAACAAGCATCGCAAGAAAGTTGTCTTTGAACCTGGTGATTGGGTTTGGGTACATATGCGTAAAGAGAGATTTCCTGCTCAGCGTCGCTCCAAGTTGCAACCTCGAGGAGATAGACCATTCCAAGTGATTAAGAAGATCAATGACAATGCTTATAAGTTAGATCTTCCAGGTGAGTATAATGTTAGTGCTACATTTAATGTTTCTGATCTTTCTCCCTTTGATATTGATGTAGGTGATTCTGATTTGAGGACAAATCCTTTCGAGGAGAGGGGGAATGATGGAGATCCAAGCTCACAAAGCTCAAGTCATGTTCGTGATGATTGTGATCCTTTGAGTATCCATGGAGGTCCAATTACAAGAGCTAAATCAAAGATAATGCAACAAGCCCTGGCTGGTTTCATTGATATTGCTAGAGAAAGCCCAACAAAGCTTGAGCATGGAGGATGATAAAGTCTTCTACAACATGATCCAAGCCCAAGTTCAACCTTCTTGAAGACACATAAGTATTGGGCCGAAATGCAAATTAGGCTAGATGCATATTTTATTTAGTTAAGTATTATTGGGCTGAACATTGTCTTAATTTAATTTAAGCCCAATTCCTTTTTAAATAATAGATTTTGTAAGACTTCTATTACTTGTTCTGCAAGTTAGGAGAGTAGGATTCCTATTGCTTGTTCTGCAAGTTTGCTATTTCCTATTCTGCAAGTAGGAATTCCTATTACTTGTGCTGCAAGTTATCTATTTGCCTATAAATAGTTATGTAACCTTTTGGGAAGAACACAATTGATTTTAGTAATAAAATTGAGAGACTTCTTCTCTTTGGTTCTCTTGAGAACTCTTGAACTTATCAAGGTCTTCCTTGTGGCGTTCTTCTACCTTCCACCAATATATACCATAGGTTCTTGCTTTTCTAAGCAACGGGTCTTGGTCCAATACCATAGGTTCTTGTGTTTCTACACAACGGGTCTTGGTTTTACTTCTAATTTTTGTTTTTTCTTTGCTGCGTTTTTAACTTGTTATTGTTTTTCTTCAAGTGTTCTTCGTCTTCTTCATTGAACCTCATCTTCTTTCGGTGAGGTCCATATCAAATTTGTTTATCACTTACCTCAGCTTTGAGTTCTTTGATTTCAACATCCTCATAGTGCTTTATAAAGTTGTTGAAATTCTCTCTCCCTTTTACATTGTGCATGTCAACAACACCACCTTTAATATAGACATTGGATTCATCCTTCCTTTCTATAAAGTTGTCGACATCTTCATGTGCACTTTCCTTGGATTCAATTGCCCTTTCACTTTTCAAGGTAATGTTAGTAACATTATCTCTTGGATTCTCCACAGGTTGAGAGGTAATAGCTTCAATGTTACTTATGGAATTCATTATTTGACTCACATGGTGATCAATATTCTTAATATAAATATCAGCCTCTTGTGACAATTGCAAAGTTTTAATCTCAAGAGTCTTAACAATATCTTCAAGAGACATACCTGATTCTTGAGGTGGAACCATACCTCAGTCTTGAGGTGGAGCTTGATATGTATCTTGGAATGGCACATTGTAAACCTCATATTGATTCCCATAACTAAAATTAGAATGATCCCACCATCCTTGATAGTAGGTATCGTAGTGTGGTTCATAATTATAGTATGGGTCATAATTATAGTGTGGTTCGTAAGCTTGCTCCATGGAATCCTACCACTTCTCGTCTTGGGAGGTAGTGGTGGTGGATGTTGTGGTGTTTGTGGCACCACTCTTTGGGTTGCTTGTATGTAGTCCCTAATCTTTTGAAGTTTGTGACTAGAATCCTTGTCAGACAAGCAATCCCTGAAAATGAAAAGAAAAGAAAAAAAAATCAGACTTTATATTAAAATAATTAACCTAAACAAAAATTCAATCCCCGGCAACGGCACCAAAATTTGATGAGTGTCGTCAGTCACCAAAAATAAAATTTCCTAACTCTACTATGTAGATAGTGGAGCAAGGGTCAAACCCACAGAGACTGAATTCTTTAAGTTAATTATTAAATTAAAAATCTAATTTTAGGGAAGAAGAAGAAAATTTTGGGGTTTTATAAGCTATGCCTAAAATAGAGAAAATAAGAATTATTAAATATCAAAAACAATTAGCAAAAAGCTTCAGTTACGAGGCAATCAATCATTCTTGGATTTTGATGTTGATCATTGATTACAAAATATTATTGTCAATTAAATAGTCAACCGTAGCATAACAACAAGCTCTGTTACACCATCTTTCCTTACTGAGTCGTTAGTTAAAACAAGCTCTTTAACTAATCTCTAACTACATAACCTACCTAGAACAAGCTCTCTAGATATAAGTTGTAGTAGCATTAACAACAAGAAAGATATGGGTTGACATTAGATAACAAACACATAACCTCGATTCATTTAATCTAAACCTTAATTCTCCTCAATCCCTAGTGATTAACTCCACAAGCAATTACGGACTTATGTTTTTAATCTGGCAGTAGATTATTTAATTTAACGAAATAGTGTGCACCCTATCTAATCAAACAAACAATCATTATAATGTGCTCAGAGAATCTTGGATACTTAATTAACATTTATATAATAGGTTCAAGAATCTCACAACATGCTTTTCCTAAGAATAATCAATTTACCTCATAACTGAATAAGAAAACTACTCACTAGTCATATTCAAGATCATAAAATTCAAGTTTAATATTATAAAGATTACAAATATCATGCAAGAAACAATCAAAGAAGCAATCTTTAATAATATAAAATCAGAATCAATAATCAAGATTATAAACTAGCAAGCAAGAACACACAAACAATATAAATTTAAATAAAGAAAACAAATTCAAATAATAATAATAATAATAATAATAAAGAAATCAGCAACTAATTAAAAATAAAGAAAAAATAAAATTTTATTAAAAACCCTAAAGAAAATCCTACAAGACTAAAAGAGAAGAGGGAGGAGAGGGATCTTCTTTATGAGAGAGCCTTGTGCTCTTTATATAGGCCTAAGGAAGAGTGTAAAAGACTTTCCTAAGCAATGTGGGATTAAGATAAGAGTTTACTTGGAAAACAAGTAATTTGACTAGTCAAACTCTTACCTTTATCTCATCATCTTTTTACAATTATTTTCTAAGTAAAATTCCTAAGGCCTATTTTTATTAATTAATTACAGATCTAAGACAAAATAAAATTAAGAAATTATCTTCTCTCAACAAAATCTGGTCTTGAACTTGCTTTGTTGGAATTTCTTCTCAATCTCGTTTTTCTGCCCAGAATTTCGTACTGATTTTGTCTAGACGTTTGACCCATCAAATGAACTCCGATTTTTGCGATCTTGTGCATTATGGAAACCTTGGGAAGTCCTCTACAACTTCCATGAAGGCTACATCTTGAGATCAGGTCGTTAAATTGGTCAAAAACGACAATCTTTCAAGCTGGACAGAAAATACTGCACTTTGCTTTTTTTAGCTTCTTTTTATTCCAACTTTGATATTTAATACCCAAAACATAAAACAAACTTTAGTAAGCTCTTTTAGGCATAAAACATCAATAAAGCAAATATATTAGCACATATAAAATTCACAAAATATCATCTTATCATGATCTCAAGAGGTGGCCTTCATGGAAGTTGTAGAGGACTTCCCAAGGTTTCCAGAATGCACAAGATCGCAAAAATTGGAGTTCATTTGATAGGTCAAACGTCTGGACAAAATCAGTACGAAATTCTGGGTAGAAAAACGCGATTGAGAAGAAATTCCAACAAAGCAAGTTCAAGACAGATTTTGTTGAGACAAGATAATTTCTTAATTTTATTATGTCTTAGATTTGTAATTAATTAATAAAAATAGGTCTTAGGAATTTTACTTAGAAAATAATTGTAAAAAGATGATGAGATAAAGGTAAGAGTTTGACTAGTCAAATTACTTGTTTCCCAAGTAAACTCTTATCTGAATCCCACATTGCTTAGGAAAGTCTTTTAAACTCTTCCTTAGGCCTATATAAAGAGTACAACGCTCTCATAAAGAGGATCCCCTTAAATCCCTTCTCATCCCTCTTCTCTCTTCTAGTCTTGTAGGATTTTTTTAGGGTTTTTAATAAAATTTTATTTTTCTTTATTAGTTGCTGATTTCTTTATTCTTTTTAATTCTAATTTTGTTTTCTTTATTTAAATTAATATTGTTTGTTTGTTCTTGCTTGCTAGTTTATAATCTTGATTAGTAATTCTGATTTTATATTATTAAAGATTGCTTCTTTGATTATTTCTTGCATGATATTTGTAATCTTTATAATATATAATTTAAATTTTATGATCTTGAATATGTCTAATGAGTAGTTTTCTTATTCAGTTATGAGGTAAATTGATTATTCTTGGGAAAAGCATGTTGTGAGATTCTTGAACCTATTATATAATTGTTGATTAAGTATCCAAGATTCTTTGAGCACATTATAATGATTATTTGTTTGATTAGATAGGGTGCACACTATTTAGTTAAATTAAATAATCTACCGTCAGATTAAAAACATAAGTCCGTAATTGCTTGTGGAGTTAATCACTAGGGATGGAGGAGAATTAAGGTTTAGATTAAATAAACCGAGCTTATGTGTTTGTTATCTAATGTCAACCCATATCTTTCTTGTTGTTAATGCTACTACAACTTATATCTAGAGAGCTTGTTCTAGGTAGGTTAAGTAGTTAGAGATTAGTTAAAGAGCTTGTTTTGACTAACGACTCAGTAAGGAAAGATGGTGTAACAGAGCTTGTTGTTATGCTACGGTTGACTATTTAATTGACAGTGATATTTGTAATCAATGATCAATATCAAAATTCAAGAATGATTGATTGCCTCGTAACTGAAGCTTTTTGCTATTTGTCTTTGATACTTAATAACTATTGTTTTCTTTATTTTAGAATAGTATCCAAAACCCCTAAACTTCTTCTTTACCTAAACCCTAAGATTAGATTTTTAATTTAATAATTAACTTAAAAAATTCAGTCTCTGTGGGTTTGACCCTTGCTCTGCATTTACATAGTAGAGTTAGGAAATTTTATTTTTGGTGACTGACGACACTCATCAAATTTTGGCGCCGTTGCCGAGGATTGTTATTTATTTAAGTTGTTTATTATAATTTAAAGATCTAATTATTTTTTTTCTTTCTTGCAGGGTTTGCATGTCTGACGAGGACTCTAGTTACAGACTTCGAAAGATTAGAGATTACATTCAAGCAACCCAAAGTGCGGTGCTACAAACGCCCCAACCACCACCATCGACTTCCAACGATCCACCTTCTACCGAGCCCACGTTCAAGCCCACACCATGGCTCAAAATGCTAATAGAACCTTGAAGGAGTTGGCAGCACCCACTATGAACCAACAACCCCTTTGCATAACCTACCCTACTTTAGATGTTGCTTTTGAATTAAAATCTGGTTTGATACATCTTTTACCAACTTTTCATGGTCTTGCAGGTGAAGATCCACACAAATATCTAAAGGAGTTCCATGTTGTTTGCTCCACCATGAAGCCTGCTGGGGTTAGTGAAGAGCAAATCAAGCTAAGGGCCTTTCCATTCTCTTTGGCAGATGCAGCCAAGGATTGGCTTTACTACTTACCTTCTGGGACCATCAACACTTGGGATGATATGAAGAAACTCTTCTTGGAAAGATATTTTCCTGCTTCTAGGGCAACCAACATCCGCAAAGAAATTTGTGGAATTAGGCAATTTAATGGTGAGTCACTCTATGAATATTGGGAAAGATTTAAACAATTATGTGCTAGTTGCCCACATCACCAAATTCATGAGCAACTATTGATCCAATATTTCTATGAGGGACTATTACCCCATGATAGAAGTATGATAGATGCAGCTAGTGGAGCTTTAGTGGATAAGACTCCTCAAGAAGCCCAAAACTTGATAGCAAACATGGCTGCCAATTCTCAACAATTTAATACAAGGCGTGATCCACCACCACTATCTAAGCAAGCACACGAGGTAAGTACTTCTTCTTTGGAAAAACAAATTGCTAATCTAACATCTCTTGTGCAACAATTGGCTGTAGGTAAAATGCAACAAGCCAAGGCTTGTGGAGTTTGCTCCAACAAAGGACACCCTACTGATATGTGTCCAACCTTACAAGAAGATTCCATGGAGCAAGCTAATGTTGTAGGAGGATTCCCAGGGCCTTCCCAAGGTAAGTATGACCCTTACTCCAATACTTACAACCCTGGTTGGAGGGAGCACCCAAATTTGCATTATGGAAATAGGTCTACACCATATGTCCACCACACAATAGGCCAAGTAATTTTCAAGTCCCCAAACCTATATACCAAGAGAGGCCACCACCCAAACACAACACCAAAGTGGAACCATGTCTCTTGAAGAAATTGTAAAGAATCTTGCTGCCTCTACTTTACAAAATCAACAAGAGAACAATCAAAGAATTGCTCACCTTGAGTGTCAAATGAGCCAAATGGCTACATCCCTAAGCAGACTTGAAGCCAAGGAATCCAACAAGTTGCCATCTCAACCAGAGGTCAATCCAAGAGAGAGAATGCACATGCCATAACTTTGAGAAGTGGTAAGGAAATTGGCCCTAAGGAACCCTTAATTATAGATGTTGACAATGGCTCTAAAAACTATCAAGAAATTGAAAATTCAAGTGAAATAAAGGAGGATGTCAACTCTAATAACAAAGGAGACCAAGGGACCGATTTTGATAATGCAAATGTCGACAAGCATAATGCAGGCAAGGAAGGATATGTCAGCAACCTTCCACCACTTTATAGAGAGGTAAGTAATAAAAAAGTTCCATTTAACACAGGCACTTACCCTCCTCCTTTTCCTAGCAGGTTAGCCAAAAACAAAAAAGTTGAGCAAGAAAAGGAGATTTTGGAAACCTTTAGGAAGGTTGAAGTCAATATTCCTCTTCTTGATGCCATTAAGCAAGTGCCAAGATACACAAAGTTTCTAAAAGAATTGTGCACTAACAAGAGGAAATTGCAAGGTAATGAGAAGGTAAGTGTGGGGGAGAATGTTTCTGCGGTTATCCAAAGGAAACTCCCTCCCAAGTGCAAGGACCCAGGTACATTCACTATCCCTTGTAAGATAGGTGATATTAGATTTGAAAGATGCATGATAGATCTAGGTGCTTCGATTAATGTTATGCCATTGTCAATCTTTAAAAGTTTGAATCTTGGAACTTTAAAAGAGACTGGTGTAATAATTCAATTAGCTGATAGATCTAATACATATCCTGAAGGGGTAATTGAGGATGTACTAGTCCATGTTAATGAACTTGTCTTCCCTGCAGATTTTTACATACTGAATATGGAAGATGATGACTCTTCTAATGCTGCACCTATATTGTTAGGTAGACCATTCTTAAAAACATCTAGGACTAAAATTGATGTGCACAATGGAACATTAACTATGGAATTTGATGGTGAAAGTGTTAAATTTAATATTTTTGAAGCCTTGAGATATCCTAGTGATGTGCATGCTGTTTTTGGAATTGATGTTATTGATGATCTAACCCAACAATTCTTTGAGCTAGGAAGATAAGACAAGTTAGAGGTGGCTATAAGCCACAATTTAAAATTGGAAAATTTTGAAAAAGACCCCTTTGCTGATTTTAATAGTTTACTAGAGGAAGTTTTTGCTCTTCAGTCCTTACCCGAAGCAAGGTATCAAAACTTAAAGAGAGACTTGCCTATTACTCATACAAAGCTTCTTCCTTCTGTTGTGCAGGCCCCTAAGATCGAATTGAAGCCATTGCCAGAACATCTTAAATATGTGTTTTTGGGAGACAATGAAACCTTGCCTGTAATCATTGCAAAGGACCTCACACCAATGCAAGAAGAAAAGCTCATTCAAGTGCTTAAAGATCATAAGACAGCCATAGGATGGACTATTGCAGACATCAAGGGAATAAGCCCAACTATGTGTGTGCATCGCATCTTACTTGAGGAAGGTTCAAAACCAACACGAAAGGCTCAAAGAAGATTGAACCCTCTAATGATGGAAGTTGTGAAAAAGGAGATCTTAAAACTCCTTGATGTTGGGATTATCTATCCAATCTCTGACAGTAAGTGGGTGAGCCCAATACAAGTGGTTCCAAAGAAGTCAGGCATCATGGTGGTGAAGAATGAAGATAACGAGTTGATACCAACAAGAATTCAAAATGGGTGGCGAGTTTGCATAGATTATAGAAAATTGAATGCTACTACTCGCAAGGATCACTTTCCTTACCTTTTATTAATCAAATGCTTGAAAGACTTGCTGGTAGAACTCACTATTGTTTTCTTGATGGTTATTCAGGTTATAATCAAATCGTGATAGCCCCTGAGGATCAAGAAAAGACCACCTTCACATGCCCTTTTGGCACTTTTGCTTATAGACGCATGCCATTTGGTCTTTGTAATGCCCCTGCCACTTTCCAAAGGTGTATGGTAAGCATATTTTCTGATTATGTAGAAAATATCATAGAAGTTTTTATGGATGATTTCACAGTCTATGGAAACTCCTTTGATGAATGCTTGACAACCTTACACTTATCCTTAGAAGATGCATGGAAACTAACCTTGTTTTAAATTCTGAAAAATGTCACTTTATGGTAGAACAAGGAATAGATTTAGGGCATGTAATTTCTGCAAATGGCATAGAAGTTGATAAATCTAAGATTAGCATTGTTCAATCTTTACCTTACCCCACAAATGTGCGGGAAGTGCGTTCTTTTCTTGGACATGTAGGTTTTTATCGTAGGTTTATCAAAGACTTCTCCAAGATTGCGTTACCTTTGTGTAAACTCTTACAAAAGGATGTTGATTTTGTGTTTGATGAGAGATGCAAGGAAGCATTCGACAAGTTGAAAGAATGTTTAATCTCTGCTCCAATCATTCAACCGCCTAATTGGGATCTACCATTCGAATTGATGTGTGATGCAAGTGATTACGCAATTGGGGCTGTTTTGGGACAAAAAGTTGGAAGAGCTTCACACGTTATCTATTATGCTTCAAGGACCCTAAATGAAGCTCAACGAAACTACTCCACCACAGAAAAAGAGCTTCTTGCTATTGTCTTTGCTTTAGATAAGTTTCGATCTTACTTGCTTGGTACTAAAATAATTGTTTATTCTGATCATGCAGCCTTGAGATATTTACTATCCAAAAAGGAGGCAAAGCCAAGACTCATAAGATGGATCCTTTTGCTTCAAGAATTTAACTTAGAGATCAAAGACAAGAAAGGTGCAGAGAACTTTGTGGCAGATCATTTAAGTAGATTGGAAAGAGAAGAAGATGCGTTACCACTTCAAGAGTTCTTTCCTGATGAAGAATTGATGGCAGTCAAAGTAACTACACCATGGTATGCTGATATTGTGAATTATTTAGTTACTAACACTTTGCCTCATGATTTGACTAGAGCTCAGAAGGATAAACTTAAGAGTGATGCCAAATATTATATTTGGGATGACCCTTACTTGTTGAAGAATTGCTCTGACCAAATAATAAGAAGGTGTGTCACACAAGATGAGATTCCATCAATCTTGACCTTTTGCCATAGCTATGATTGTGGAGGCCACTTTGGACCTAATAGGACGGCAAGAAAGGTATTAGAATGTGGATTATTTTGGTCCGCAATATTTAAAGATGCATACTTATTTTGCAAGACATGTGAGCATTGCCAAAAGTCAGGTAACATCTCTCAAAGAAACCAAATGCCACAAACCCCTATTCTAGTTTGTGAAATTTTTGATGTTTGGGGCATTGATTTCATGGGACCTTTTCCTTCCTCCTGCAGTAATCTTTACATAATTCTTGTTGTTGATTATGTCTCGAAATGGGTGGAAGCTAAAGCCACTAGGTCTGATGATTCTAAAGTTGTTGCAGAATTTGTTAAATCTAATATTTTTGCTAGGTATGGAACACCAAGAGCTTTGATAAGTGATAGAGGTACCCACTTTTGCAATCGTATGATTGAAGCTTTATTGAAGAGGTACCACGTCACTCACAAGGTGTCAACAGCCTACCATCCTCAAACAAGTGGCCAAGCAGAAGTCTCTAATAGGGATATAAAAAGTATTCTAGAGAAAACTGTGAACCCTCAAAGGAAAGACTGGAGTATGAGGCTTAATGATGCATTATGGGCATATAGAACAGCCTATAAAACACCTATTGGGATGTCCCTTTATAGGTTGGTTTATGGTAAGCCATGCCATCTTCCTGTTGAGTTGGAACATAAAGCTTATTGGGCTATAAAACAATGCAACATGAATTATGATGAAGTGGGAAACCATAGAAAGCTTCAGTTGCAAGAGCTAGAGGAGATTCGTAATGATGCCTATGTAAACTCAAGGATTTACAAGGAGAAAACTAAAGCCTTCCATGACAAGAATATTGCAAGAAAGACTTTTGAAATTGGACAAAAAGTTCTTCTCTATCACTCAAGGCTTAAGTTATTTCCAGGTAAGTTACGTTCTAGATGGGTAGGACCTTTTATTGTTACTAATGTGTTTCCTCATGGTGCAGTTGAAATTCAAAGTTCAAAAACTTCAAAAGCTTTCAAGGTGAATGGACATAGATTGAAACCATACAATGAGGGATTTAAAGTCTACAATGTGGAAGAGGTGAAGTTGGAAGATCCAATCTACGAGGATTGAAAGAGGTGGCAATGTCGAGCAAACGACAATAAACAAAAGCGCTACTTGGGAGGCAACCTAAGGATGTAAAAACAAGGGAGTATTTCTTTCCTTACTAGTATTACCATTTAATTTTTGAGTTTTTATTGTTCTTCTTTGCATGCTAGACTTACTTTGAGGGCAAAGTAAGATTTAAGTGTGGGGGGGAATATTGGTTTATGAGTCTATAGAGTTTTTTTTTTAGGAAGTGGAAATTAAAAAAAGGTCAAATTTTTATAGTAGTTTTAAAAGATCATGATATGTTTTCTTTCTTTTAAGGATTGATTCTAAACTAAAACAAAGTTTTATAAGAAACTTGAGAGTATTTTGATTGTTATTATTGTTGAAGTGAATACTTTCTAAAGAATTTATGTGAGTTCATGATTAAATATGATTGCTCATATGATATTGATAATGTGATTAGTTCATTGAAGTTGGTATAAGCAAAGGATAAATAAACAAGAAAAAAAAAACATAAAAAGAGAACAAAAATAGAGGTTGAAAGCTTTAAATTCTACTCCAATGTTTTGAGTTACTCGATCTTATTGATTAAATTCTTGAAGTGACTTAAAATATGAGTATGCAAAGCACTCTAAAAGAGGGCTTACTTGTTGAGTAACCAGGTGTTGGAATCACCAATATGAACATTCGCGTAAAAAGGCAAGTAAGTACTTAGGGAAACCATTGTTGAAACCTCAAAAGGAAAAAAAAAAAGAAAAAGAAGGAAGAGAAAATAGAAAAAAAAATTCTTGATCTATTGACTTTGTTTGTGGTAATGTAAAATGGATAATTGCAAAGTCATGTTATATGTTTCAATTGTGTTGATTGTGAATTTTGCATGAATTTATTTAAAAGTATGCATGAATATGAGAAGTAATGATTAGAATATGATTGACTTGATTATTTGACTCTTGTTGAAGTTATGAGTTAAGAACTGAAAGATTTGAAAATATGTTCATGATCTTAATCTTGCTTTGAGTCTTAATTTTTAATTTTTGAGTCTTATTTTGAATTTTTAGGATTGAGTCTTAAGTAAAAGATTTTATGGGTATATCTTCTGAAAGCCCTCACGAGACACAAATCGTCCACTAGGGGTGACCTAGGGGTTTAAAGGCTTATTGCATATGCTAAATGCAATCGTGATTCCTATAAAAATGAGTTAGGATTTTAGGATTTAGTTCTTTAGGAATTAGTTTAGCTAAGGTTTGCTAGAGGACTAGCAAAAGCTAAGTGTGGGGGAATTTGATAGGATGATATTTTGTAAATTTTATATGTGTTAATATATTTTCTTAATTGACGTTTTATGCCTAAAAGAGCTTACTAATGTTTATTTTATGTTTTAGGTATTAAATATCAAAGTTGGAATAAAAAGAAACTAAAAAGAGCAAAGAGCAGTATTTTCTGTCCAGCTTGAAAGATTGACGTTTTTGACCAATTTAACGACCTGATCTCAAGAGGTGGCCTTCATGGAAGTTGTAGAGAACTTCTCAAGGTTTCCAGAATGCATAAGATCGCAAAAATTGGAGTTCATTTGATGGGTCAAACGTCTGGACAAAATCAGTACGAAATTTTGGGTAGAAAAACAGGATTGAGAAGAAATTCCAACAAAACAAGTTCAAGACCAGATTTTGTTGAGACAAGATAATTTCTTAATGTTATTATGTCTTAGATCTATAATTAATTAATAAAAATAGGTCTTAGGAATTTTACTTAGAAAATAAATGTAAAAAGATGATGAGATAAAGGTAAGAGATTGACTAGTCAAATTACTTGTCTCCCAAGTAAACTCTTATCTGAATCCCACATTGCTTAGGAAAGTCTTTTAAACTCTTCCTTAGGCCTATATAAAGAGTACAAGGCTCTCATAAAGAGGATCCACTTAAATCCCTTCTCATCCCTCTTGATGGAGACCCATCAAGCTCACACAGCTCAAGTCATGTTCGTGATCCTTTGAGCATCCATGGAGGTCCAATTACAAGAGCTAAATCAAAGATAATGCAACAAGCCTTGGCTAGTTTCAACAGCTCAAGTCATGTTTGTGATGTTCGTGATCCTTTGAGCATCCATGGAAGTCCAATTACAAGAGCTAAATCAAAGATAATGCAACAAGCCTTGGCTAGTTTCATTAATATTGCTAGAGAGAAAGCCCAACAAAGCTTGAGCATGGAGGATGATAAAGTCTTCTACAACATGATCTAAGCCCAAGTTCAACCTTCCTGAAGACACACACAAGTATTGGGTCGAAATGCAATTAGGCTGGATGCATATTTTATTTAGTTAAGTATTATTGGGCTGAACGTTGTCTTAATTTAATTTAAGCCCAATTCCTTTTTAAATAATATATTTTGTAGGACTTCTATTACTTGTTCTACAAGTTAGGAGAGTAGGATTCGTATTGCTTGTTCTGCAAGTTTGCTATTTCCTATTTTGCAAGTTAGGAAAGTAGGATTCCTATTACTTGTGCTGCAAGTTAGCTAGTTGCCTATAAATAGTTGTGTAACCCTTTGGGGAGAACACAATTGATTTTAGTAATAAAATTGAGAGACTTCTTCTCTTTGGTTTTCTTGAGAACTCTTGAACTTATCAAGGTCTTCCCTGTGGCGTTCTTCTACCTTCAACCAATATATACCATAGGTTCTTGCTTTTCTAAGCAACGGGTCTTGGTCCAATACCATAGGTTCTTGTGTTTCTACACAACGGGTCTTGGTTTTATCTCTAATTTTTGTTTTCTTTTGCTGCGTTTTTAACTTGTTCTTGTTTTTCTTCAAGTGTTCTTAATGTTCTTCATTGAACCTCATCTTCTTTCGGTGAGGTCCATATCATTTGGTATCAGAGCTTAGGTTCAATTCGTGGGAGTCTTGTTTTTGTTTTGTTTTTTTTTGTCTTTGTCTTCTTGTCTTGGACAAACCTTGATCTTGAATCCTTTTCAAAGCACCACTAATATTGTTTGTCCCTCAAACCTATTGTCTTCACTACAATAACCTACCTTTACTTAGCCACCAAGTAAACCCTATCTTGTTCTCCAAGCAACCAAATCCCAAAGGTTTTCTTGCTCACCAAGAACCCTTCAAAAGCGCTACATCACATAAAGACTACTTGTTTCACAAGCCACCGTTCCCTCTCGTTCCTTGCCACACAAGCTACTACCAAAACTAGCTTGTTTTTCTCAAAAGTTGCCTTGTTCCCCAAGTAAACCTCTTCTTATTATTTAGACTTTTTGGTTTTCTTCATTGTTTGTTTACTTTAGTAAAAAAAAAAAAGAGAAATAAAAAGAAAAAAAAGAGAGAAAAGAAAAATCAATTCAAGAGGGGATTTATTACATCTATGTAGCAAGTGCAACATCAAAGGCAATTCGTGGAGGTGTGCTTATTAAAATCTTGAGGTAGTCATTCTTTCTTGAGCTTTGAGATTTCTTATTTGTCTAATTTGAAAATTCATTGTTACCATTCTACCCTACTGCCTAAAATTACCTTTTTGACCCTACCACATAAGAGGACAAAACTACCCCACCTTTGGCTAAACCCTACCCTAATTAAACTCCCCAAAACACGCATATTTCCTTCAGCTTTTAGTTTCATTTGAGTCTTCTTAAGCCTTATTGAGTCTTACAAAGTCTTGTTGAGTCTTCATTATTTTGTTTTCTATTGATTAAAATCTTATGCTCAGCTTGTTTATTGTTGGTTGATAGTTGAATTTCATAAGCTGATTTTTGATTGAGTCTTGAGTTCAATATAGAACCTATAGAGAAAAGTTGTGTGAGGGAAAAAGGCAAGAGTGTGTGAGTAACATTAGTAGAGAAAAGCCATATTAAAATTGTGTGAAACTGAGTGTGAGTGTTACATTCTTGTGTGTATTGAGTGAAAACACGTGAGGTCATACTTGTGAGGTCCTTTTCTTTTACTAACGTTTCTTGCAGGTTACAATCATGTCTTCTAATAGTGAAAAGCTTGATTTGAGTAAGATTGAGATCATGTTCTTAGCCATGCAACAACTTTCGAGGATAGAGTCGAATTTGGTTAAATATGATAAGTTGGAGCAACTTGACGTTGCCCTAGCTAAGGTAAACCAAGATAATACTTCTTATGCCTGTGATAATGTTGCTCATAATAAGTTGGATAGCAACTACGAAGAAGATTTTGATGATGATTCCATGCTGCCATTAGAGGATGATGAGGATAGTATGGAATTACCCATGGATGGAAAGGAATCTATAGCATGTCAAACTTTAAGTCTGCTATTGAAAGATGAGGATCAATTGAGATTAAAAGAGAGTGAGAAAAGAATAGTGAGTGAAGCCAAGGCTAAGCAAAAAGAGAAAACAATTGAGATTGAGTGTGATGCTTTAAGCATAGGTATCGAAGTTGTTTTAATGCAGGAGAAGCACCCCATTGTTTTTTTCAGTGAGAAGTTAAGTGGAGCTGCCCTTAACTATCCCACATATGATAAAGAGATGTATGCATTAGTGAGGGCCTTGGAGACATGGCAACACTATTTATGGCCCAAGGAATTTGTCATCCACACTGATCATGAGTCCTTGAAGCACTTGAAAGGACAAAGCAAGTTGAACAAGCATCATGCCAAGTGGATGGGGTTCATTGAGACATTTTCATATGTGATCAAATATAAACAAGGTAAAGAAAATGTCGTGGCTGATGCATTATCTCGAAGGTATACTCTAATCACTACTCTTAATGCAAAACTACTTGGACTTGAGTATATTAAAGACTTGTATGCTACTGATGAGGATTTTGAAAATGTGTTCATTGCATGTGAGAAAACTGGTTTTGGAAAGTTTTATAGGCATGATGGATTCTTATTTAGGGAAAATAGATTATGTGTGCCTAAGAGTTCTTTAAGAGAATTACTTGTTAGAGAAGCCCATAGTGGTAGGTTAATGGGACATTTTGGAGTAAAGAAAACTTTAGATATATTGCATGATCACTTCTTTTGGCCTAACATGAAAAGAGATGTTGAAAAATTGTGTGAAAGATGTGTCACTTGTAAACAAGCTAAGTCTAGAGTTATGAATCATGGTCTTTATACTCCATTGCCTATTCCTACTACTCCTTGGACTAACATTTCTATGGACTTTGTTTTGGGGTTACCAAGAACAAAGAGAGGTAGAGATTCTGTTTTTGTTGTTGTTGACAGGTTCTCTAAGATGGCTCACTTCATTGCTTGTCACAAGACAGATGATGCAAGCAACATTGCCGATTTATTCTTCAAGGAAATTGTTCGTCTACTTGGTGTTCCGAGGACCATTGTTTCTGACCGTGATGTGAAGTTCCTTAGCTACTTTTGGAAAACATTATGGGGAAAGTTAGGAACAAAGCTATTGTTTTCAACTACTTGTCATCCACAAACCGATGGTCAAACTGAAGTAGTCAATCGTACTTTGTCTACTTTGTTGAGGTCCATTATTCAAAAGAATTTGAAGAATTGGGAAAATTGTTTGCCTCATGTGGAGTTTGCTTACAATAGAAGTGTGCATTCTACAACTAGTTATTCTCCATTTGAAGTTGTCTATGGTTTTAATCCACTCACTCCATTGGATCTTTTACCACTACCTATTGAGGAGAGAGCTAGTTTGGATGGGGAAAAGAAAGCTGATTTTGTTAAGCAACTACATGAGAAGGTACGTCAAAACATTAAGAAGAGGACTGAGCAATATGTTACTAAAGCCAACAAGCATTGCAAGAAAGTTGTCTTTGAACATGGTGATTGGGTTTGGGTACATATGCGTAAAGAGAGATTTCCTGCTCAACGTCGCTCCAAGTTGCAACCTCAAGGAGATGGACCATTCCAAGTGATTGAGAAGATCAATGACAATGCTTATAAATTGGATCTTCCATGTGAGTATAATGTTATTGCTACATTTAATGTTTCTGATCTTTCTCCCTTTGATATTGATATAGGTGATTCTGATTTGAGGACAAATCCTTTCGAGGAGAGGGGGAATGATGGTGACCCATCAAGCTCACACAGCTCAAGTCATGTTCGTGATCCTTTGAGCATCCATGGAGGTCCAATTACAAGAGCTAAGTCAAAGATAATGCAACAAGCCTTGGCTAGTTTCAACAGCTCAAGTCATGTTTGTGATGTTCGTGATCCTTTGAGCATCTATGGAGGTCCAATTACAAGAGCTAAATCAAAGATAATGCAACAAGCCTTGGCTAGTTTCATTAATATTGCTAGAGAGAAAGCCCAACAAAGCTTGAGCATGGAGGATGATAAAGTCTTCTACAACATGATCCAAGCCCAAGTTCAACCTTCTTGAAGACACACAAGTATTGGGCTGAAATGCAATTAGGCTGGATGCATATTTTATTTAGTTAAGTATTATTGGGCTGAACGTTGTCTTAATTTAATTTAAGCCCAATTCCTTTTTAAATAATATATTTTGAAGGACTTTTATTACTTGTTCTGCAAGTTAGGAGAGTAGGATTCCTATTGCTTGTTCTGCAAGTTTGCTATTTCCTATTCTGCAAGTTAGGAAAGTAGGATTCCTATTACTTGTGCTGCAAGTTAGCTAGTTGCCTATAAATAGTTATATAACCCTTTGGGGAGAACACAATTGATTTTAGTAATAAAATTGAGAGACTTCTTCTCTTTGGTTCTCTTGAGAACTCTTGAACTTATCAAGGTCTTCCTTGTGGCGTTCTTCTACCTTCCACCAATATATACCATAGGTTCTTGCTTTTCTAAGCAACGGGTCTTGGTCCAATACCATAGGTTCTTGTGTTTCTACACAACGGGTCTTGGTTTTATCTCTAATTTTTGTTTTCTTTTGCTGCGTTTTTAACTTGTTCTTGTTTTTCTTCAAGTGTTCTTCATGTTCTTCATTGAACCTCATCTTCTTTCGGTGAGGTCCATATCACCTCTTCTCTCTTTTAGTCTTGTAGGATTTTCTTTAGGGTTTTTAATAAAATTTTATTTTTCTTTATTAGTTGCTGATTTCTTTATTTTTTTTTTTCTAATTTTGTTTTCTTTATTTAAATTAATATTGTTTGTATGTTCTTGCTTGCTAGTTTATAATCTTGATTAGTAATTCTGATTTTATATTATTAAAGATTGCTTCTTTGATTGTTTCTTGCATGATATTTGTAGTCTTTATAATATATAATTTAAATTTTATGATCTTGAATATGTCTAGTGAGTAGTTTTCTTATTCAGTTATGAGGTAAATTGATTATTCTTGAGAAAAGCATGTTGTGAGATTCTTGAACCTATTATATAATTGTTGATTAAGTATCCAAGATTCTCTGAGCACATTATAATGATTGTTTGTTTGATTAGATAGGGTGCACACTATTTAGTTAAATTAAATAACCTACCGCCAGATTAAAAACATAAGTCCGTAATTGCTTGTGGAGTTAATCACTAGGGATGGAGGAGAATTAAGGTTTAGATTAAATAAACCAAGCTTATGTGTTTGTTATCTAATGTCAACCCAAATCTTTCTTGTTGTTAATGCTACTACAACTTATATCTAAAGAGCTTGTTCTAGGTAGTTTAAGTAGTTAGAGATTAGTTAAAGAGCTTGTTTTAACTAACGACTCAGTAAGGAAAGATGGTGTAACAGAGCTTGTTGTTATGCTACGGTTGACTATTTAATTAACAGTGATATTTGTAATCAATGATCAACATCAAAATTCAAGAATGATTGATTGCCTCGTAACTGAAGCTTTTTGCTATTTGTCTTTGATACTTAATAATTCTTGTTTTCTTTATTTTAGAATAGTCTCCAAAACACCCAAACTTCTTCTTTCCCTAAACCCTAAGATTAGATTTTTAATTTACTAATTAACTTAAAAAATTCAGTCTCTGTGGGTTCGACCTTTGCTCCGCATCTACATAGTAGAGTTAGGAAATTTTATTTTTGGTGACTGACGACACTCATCATATGTTCTTGATATGGGGATGATAATTCTCCTTTTCCAACACCAATGTTGCTAGGGAGACCATTCTTGAAGACATCCAAAGCCAATATAGATGTGGACAAGGAAACACTCACCATGGAGTTTGATGATAACATAGTGGAGTTCAACATCTTTGGAGAAGTAATCATAATTCAGAACCAAAAGATATCAAAGAAAAGGTTTGCATTTGGGATTGGATGATGGAAGGTGGAGCAGTCGAGCTAATGACATTAAACAAAAGCGCTACTTGGGAGGCAACCCAAGGATGTAAAACAAGGGAGTATTTCTTTCTTTTTCTTGTATTACCATTTAATTTTTGAGTTTTTATTGTTCTTCTTTACATGCTAGACTTACTTTGAGGACAAAGTAAGATTTAAGTGTGGGGGGAAATATTGGTTTATGAGTCTATAGAGTTTTTTTTTTTTTGGAAGTGGAAATTAAAGAAAAAAAGTCAAAATTTATAGGAGTTTTTAAAGATCATGATATGTTTTGTTTCTTTTAAGGATTGATTCTAAACTAAAATAAAGTTTTATAAGAAAGTTGAGACTATTTTGATTGTTATTATTGTTGAAGTGAGTACTTTCTAAAGAATTTATGTGAGTTCATGATTAAATATGATTGTTTATATGATATTGATAATGTGATTAGTTCATTGAAGTTGGTATAAGCAAAGGATAAATAGACAGAACAAAAGAAAAAAATAAAAATAAACATAAAAAAAAGAAGAAAAAGAAAAAAATAGAGGTTGAAAGCTTTAAATTCTACATCAATGTTTTTGAGTTGCTTGATCTTATTGATTAAATTCTTGAAGTGACTTGAAATATGAGTATGCAAAGCACTCTAAAAGAGGGCTTACTGTTGAGTAACCGGGTGTTGATATCACCAATATTAACATTCGCGTAAAAAGGCAAGAAACACTTAGGGAAACCATTGTTGAGACCTCAAAAGAAAAATAAAAAGGAAGGGAAAATAAAAAAATAAAAAAAGTTATTGATCTATTGACTTTGTTTGTAGTAATGTAAAGTGGATAATTGCAAAGTTGATATTATATGTTTCAATTGTGTTGATTATGAATTTTACATGAATTTATTTAGAAGCATGCATGAATATGAGAAGTAATGATTAGAATATGATTGACTTGATTTATTTGACTCTTGTTGAAGTTATGAGTTAAGAACTGAAAGATTTGAAAATATGTCCATGATCTTAATCTTATTTTAAGTCTTAATTTTTAAGTTTTTCAGTCTTATTTTGAATTTTTAGCATTGAGTCTTAAAGTAAAAGATTTTGTGGGTATATCTTCTGAAAGCCCTCACGAGACACAACTCGTCCACTAGGGGAGACCTAGGGGTTTAAAGGCTTATTGCATAAGCTAAATGCAATTGTGATTCCTACGAAAGTGAGCTAGGTTTTAGGAAAAGGATTTAAGACTTGGACTTTAGGATTTAGCTTTTTAGGAAGTTAGTTTAGGTTTTGCTTGAGGACAAGCAAAAGCTAAGTGTAGGGGAATTTGATAGGATGATATTTTGTGAATTTTATATATGTTAATATATTTACTTTACTGATGTTTTATGCCTAAAAGAGCTTACTAATGTTTATTTTATGTTTTAGGTATTAAATATCAAAGTTGGAATTAAAAGAAGCTAAAAAGAGCAAAGTGCAGATTTTTCTGTCCAGTGCAAAAGATTGATGAATTTGACCAATGTAACGATCTGATCTCAAGAAGTGTCCCACATGGAAGTTGTAGAGAACTTCTCAAGGTTTTCGAAATGTACAAGATCGCAAAAATCGGAATTCATTTGATGGGTCAAACATCTAGACAAAATCAGTATGAAATTTTAGGCAAAAATAATAAGATCAATTCAAGACAAGATTTTATTGAGACAAGATAATTACTTAATTTTATTATGTCTTAGATCTGTAATTAATTAATAAAAATAGGCCTTAGGAATTTTACTTAGAAAATAATTGTAAAAGATGATGAGATAAAGATAAGAGTTTGACTAGTCAAATTACTTGTTTCTCAAGTAAACTCTTATTTGAATCCCATATTGCCTAGGAAAGTCTTTTAAACTCTTCTTTAGGCCTATATAAAGAGCACAGGGCTGTCATAAACAGATCCTTCACATCCCTCTCATCCCTCTTCCCTCTTTTAGTCTTGTAGGATTTTCTTTAGGGTTTTTTAATAAAAATTTTATATTTTTCTTTATTTTAATTAGTTGTTGATTTCTTCTTATTATTATTAACAATTTCTTTCTTGGATATTTTTAGACTTTGCAATTTCTTGTTTTATTTTTAATTATTGTTTGTTAGAATCTTATTAGATCATAATCTTGATTATAGATTTTTGTTTGATATTATTAAAGATTGATAGTTTAATTGTTTATTGCATGATAATTGTCTTCTTTATAATATAAAACTTGAATTTTATGATCTTGAATATGTCTAGTGAGTAGTTTTCTTATTCAGTTATGAGGTAAATTGATTATTCTTGGGAAAAGAATGTTGTGAGATTCTTAAACCTATAATATAATTGTTGATTAAATATCCAAGATTCTCTGAGCACATTATAATGATTGTTTGATTAGATAGGGTGCACACTATTTAGTTAAATTAAATAATCTACCGCCAGATTAAAAACTTAAGTCCGTAATTGCTTATGGAGTTAATCACTAGGGATGGAGGAGAATTAAGGTTTAGATTAAATGAACTGAGCTTATGTGTTTGTTATCTAATGTCAACCCATATCTTTCTTGTTGTCAATGCTGCTACAACTTATATCTAGAGAGCTTGTTCTAGGTAGGTTAAGCAGTTAGAGATTAGTTAAAGAGTTTGTTTTAACTAACGACTCAGTAAGGAAAGATGGTGTAACAGAGCTTGTTGTTATGCTATGGTTGACTGTTTAATTGACAGTAATATTTTGTAATCAATGATCAACATCAAAATCTAAGAATGATTGATTGCCTCGTAATTGAAGCTTTTTGCTAATTGTTTTTTATATTTAATAATTCTTATTTTCTCTATTTTAGACATAACCCCAAAATTCTTCTTCTTTCCCTAAACCTCAAAATTAGATTTTTAATTTAATATTTAATTTATATAATTCAGTCTATATGGGTTCAACCCTTGCTCCGCTATCTATATAGCAGAGTTAGGAAGTTTTATTTTTGGTGACTAACGACACTCATCAATGGCTATCGTCAATCAGTCACAGATCGCACTGGTCAGGTGCTCACTATGGAAACCTGTGGGTTTGACCATAATTCCTACAGTCATATCAGTAAACCTGCGGATTGGACCAGGTCCGCAGCCATATCATAATAAACCTGCGGACTTGGTTAGAGTCTCACAGTCATATAACAATAAACCAACAGACTTGATCAGGGTCTCATAGTTATATAACAATATGCATGATCACTAAGGCACGACTATCTCAAAACATTTTCATTTAACAGTAGAAGTCATTTTCAAATAACGATTAACAGTAGAAATCATTTCAGATAGTTGTTTGTGGTAGAAATCGTCTTAAATAGCAATTAACATTAGAAATCATTTCAAATAGCAATTATCTTCAGTCAGTCGGAAAACATGTAAAGTAATAATAAAATTTCATGTTATGCAATTAAATCGTTTCATATAATTAATCTCATGGAAAACATTTCATGTAACTCATTTCATGTAAAGTAATGCATGTAATTTATCTCAAGTAGATCAATTCATGTAACACATTTCATGTGGTTTAATACATGTAAATCATTTCATGTGAATTTAAACTCATGTAACCATTTCATGTATAATATTAAAAACATATTTCATGCAAATAAAATCATATTTTGCTTTATACGAACGTAAAATAAATGTCTATTTTCTTTTGAAGGAAGATTTGGGTACGAAACGTTACAATTTGGTTACGAAAAATTTACTTATGTAAATAAAATAAATACTATGCAACTCCTATACATGTTTCTTACCTCTATTCTATCATGTCCTGAAAAACGAGACATTTTCAATAACGAAATAGTGGAAGAATGGATTTTGGGGTTAACTTTTTCCTTTTACTTTAACTACGGTTTGTGTAGCGAGTAGTCTTACTTTTTCAATGTCGATTTACGATTCCCCTGATCAAGATTCAAGGTTGATTTCCTTAGGTCCCAGTTCATTTCATAACTTAAAATCACTTAAGACTAAATTTCAACACCATTTCCGCTTAACTACGAAAAACCCCCTATAATATAATCCAAACAACAAAGCAAAATACTATTCATTTCTTGATATCTTTGGCCCAAAATGACCTATCGCACTCTCGTACAATCCAATGGAATATTTGGGAAAGTTTCAAAATTCTTGGATAACCCGAAGGTTGTTAGAAAAATTCTCAACCAAAAGCTGTTATATACTTGATACTATTCACATCAACAATTAACCAACACTCGTTTACATCCCATTTTAACCTGATTTTTGAAAGTAATCACATATTCATACTTATCACATCTCACACTACATTACTATACAAAATCATCAAATTCCAAGTACATATGAATAGTAAACTTATATACCGAGCTATGAACTGAGGTCTAACGTCTAGCTCGAAACGTCAAAACGAAGAACAGCTCTTATCAAACGTTGCTATCTTAACTTAACTTGTGGAGGAGAATGAAGGGGTGAGCTTTGGGGAAAGCTCAGTAAGTCACTACACAAGTGTAGAGATAGTAACAAACAGGATATAGCACCACTAATGCCTGCAACACGTGTTTTGTATAAAATCGCATATCAATAACTCATTTAAACTTCATATCTCATGTAACTTAATATCACAATACCTTTATGGTAAAATCGATGTAGTGCACGTAAAACGATGCAAAGTCGATTTTGTCAAACCATGTAGTTATCATAAAAACAATGCTTCATAAAGTTCAATCACATATCATGTAATCTCATATGTCATATTTATAAAGCATTTCTTGTTAGGTAAACCCAGTAATTCAACTAATAAAGTCTTAACCTACTGTAGTTATCAGCAAGTAGTCCTCGTTACCCCGGAACTAGGTTGTTACCTATGGCCATAGATTCTCATCATCTCCAATCCTCGTGATCAACCAGAATTCGAACCTGTCAACGACAATGTCGGACAAGCCTCGTATTGCCCATATAAGAGTATCAACTACTCGGGCATGTTCTATATGCTCTATTAGTCTCATTGATATGGACCTCACTGAAAGAAGATGAGGTTCAATGAAGAACATGATGAACACTTGAAGAAAAACAAGAACAAGTTAAAAACGCAGCAAAAGAAAGCAAAAATTAGAGATAAAACCAAGACCCGTTGTGTAGAAACACAAGAACCTATGGTATTGGACCAAGACCCGTTGCTTAGAAAAGCAAGAACCTATGGTATATATTGGTGGAAGGTAGAAGAACGCCACAAGGAAGACTTTGATAAGTTCAAGAGTTTTCAAGAGAACCAAAGAGAAGAAGTCTCTCAATTTTATTACTAAAAGTCAATTGTGTTCTCCCCAAAGGGTTATATAACTATTTATAGGCAACTAGCTAACTTGCAGCACAAGTAATAGGAATCCTACTTTCCTAACTTGCAGAATAGGAAATAGCGAACTTGCAGAACAAGCAATAGGAATCCTACTCTCCTAACTTGCAGAACAAGTAATAGAAGTCCTACAAAATATATTATTTAAAAAGGAATTAGGCTTAAATTAAATTAAGACAACGTTCAGCCCAATAATACTTAACTAAATAAAATATGCATCCAGCCTAATTGCATTTCGGCCTAATACTTGTGTGTGTCTTCAAAAAGGTTGAACTTGGGCTTGGATCATGTTGTAGAAGACTTTATCATCCTCCATGCTTAAGCTTTGTTGGGCTTTCTCTCTAGCAATATTAATGAAACCAGCCAAGGCTTGTTGCATTATCTTTGATTTAGCTCTTGTAATTGGACCTCCATGGATGCTCAAAGGATCACGAACATGACTTGAGCTTGTGAGCTTGATGGGTCTCCATCATTCCCCCTCTCCTCGAAAGGATTTGTCCTCAAATCAGAATCACCTATATCAATATCAAAGGGAGAAAGATCAGAAACATTAAATGTAGCACTAACATTATACTCACCTGGAAGATCTAATTTATAAGCATTGTCATTGATCTTTTTAATCACTTGGAATGGTCCATCTCCTCGAGGTTGCAACTTGGAGCGACGTTGAGCAGGAAATCTCTCTTTACGCATATGTACCCAAACCCAATCACCAGGTTCAAAGACAACTTTCTTGCGATGCTTGTTGGCTTGAGTAGCATATTGCTCAGTCCTCTTCTCAATGTTTTGACGTACCTTCTCATGTAGTTGCTTAACAAAATCAGCTTTCTTTTCCCCATCCAAACTAGCTCTCTCCTCAATAGGTAGTGGTAAAAGATCCAATGGAGTGAGTGGATTAAAACCATAGACAACTTCAAATGGAGAATAACTAGTAGTAGAATGCACACTTCTATTGTAAGCAAACTCCACATGAGGCAAACAATCTTCCTAATTCTTCAAATTCTTTTGAATAATGGACCTCAACAAAGTAGAAAAAGTACGATTGATTACTTCAGTTTGACCATCGGTTTGTGGATGACAAGTAGTGGAAAACAATAGCTTTGTTCCTAACTTTCCCCATAATGTTTTCCAAAAGTAGCTAAGGAACTTCACATCGCGGTCAGAAACAATGGTCCTCGGAACACCATGTAGACGAACAATTTCCTTGAAGAATAAATCAGCAATGTTGCTTGCATCATCTGTCTTGTGACAAGCAATGAAGTGAGCCATCTTAAAGAACCTGTCAACAACAACAAAAATAGAATCTCTACCTCTCTTTGTTCTTGGTAACCCCAAAACAAAGTCCATAGAAATGTCAGTCCAAGGAGCAGTAGGAATAGGCAATGGAGTATAAAGACCATGATTCATAACTCTAGACTTAGCTTGTTTACAAGTGACACATCTTTCACACAATTTTTCAATATCTCTTTTCATGTTAGGCCAAAAGAAGTGATCATGCAATATATCTAAAGTTTTCTTTACTCTAAAGTGTCCCATTAATCCACCACTATGGGCATCTCTAACAAGTAATTCTCTTAAAGAACTCCTAGGCACACATAATCTATTTTCCCTAAATAAGAATCCATCATGCCTATAAAACTTTCCAAAACCAGTTTTCTCACATGCAATGAACACATTTTCAAAATCCTCATCAGTAGCATACAAGTCTTTAATATACTCAAATCCAAGTAGTTTTGCATTAAGAGTAGTGATTAGAGTATACCTTCAAGACAATGCATCAGCCACGACATTTTCTTTACCTTGTTTATATTTGATCACATATGGAAATGTCTCAATGAACTCCATCCACTTGGCATGACGCTTGTTCAAATTGCTTTGTCCTTTCAAGTGCTTCAAGGACTCATGATCAGTGTGGATGACAAATTCCTTAGGCCATAAATAGTGTTGCCATGTTTCTAAGGCCCTCACTAATGCATACATCTCTTTATCATATTTTGGATAGTTAAGGGCAGCTCCGCTTAACTTCTCACTGAAAAAAGCATTGGGGCGCTTCTCTTGCATTAAAACAGCTCCAATACCTATACTTGAAGCATCACACTCAATCTCAAAAGTTTTAGAAAAGTCAGGTAAGGATAACAAAGGTGCGGAACAAAGCTTCTCTTTAAGCAAGTTAAAAGCACGATCTTGCTCAAGACCCCATTTAAATCCAACATTCTTTTTAACAACATTAGTTAAAGGTGCAGCTATAGTACTGAAGTCTCTAACAAACCTACGGTAGAAACTAGCTAATCCATGAAAACTACGCACCTCAGAGATATTCTTAGGTATAGGCCAATCTTTAATTGCCTTAACCTTTTCATCTTCTATTGCTATACCCTTAGAAGAAACAACATATCCAAGAAATATAATCTTATCAGTGCAAACGGAACATTTCTTATGGTTAGCATAAAGCTTTTCCTTTCTCAAGACATTAAGCACATTCTTTAAATGTTCAATATGTTCATGCAAACTTCTACTATAGATCAAGATATCATCAAAATAGACAACTACAAATTTTCCAATGAAAGCACGCAAAACATGGTTCATTAATCTCATGAAAGTGCTAGGCGCATTAGTTAATCCAAAAGGCATAACTAACCATTCATACAAACCATGCTTAGTCTTAAATGCAGTTTTCCACTCATCACCTTCTCTCATGCGAATTTTATGATAACCACTTTTCAAATCAATTTTAGAAAAGATGCAAGAACCATGTAACTCATCAAGCATATCATCTAATCTAGGAATGGGATAGCGATACTTTACAGTGATTTTGTTGATGGCACGACAATCAACACACATCCTCCACGTCCCATCCTTCTCAGGAACAAGTAACACAGGAACAGTGCATGGACTCATGCTCTCTCTAACGTAGCCTTTTTTCATGAGCTCGTCAACTTGCCTTTGAAGCTCCTTTGTCTCCTTGGGATTACTTCTATAGGCAGGTCGGTTGGGAATGGCAGCTCCAGGAACAAGGTCTATTTGATGCTCAATTCCCCTAATAAGTGGCAAACCATTTGGAATCTCCTCGGGGAATATATCTCCAAATTCCTTCAAAAGAGACACAACATTAGTAGGCAAAGAAGATTTAAGATCATTAGAACTAAAACAAGATTCTTTATATAGAAATAAAAGGATTGGGCACTTTGCTAGAAAAACAGCCTTTACATCACTTTGCTTTGCATAGAAGCTCACATCCTTTCTTTCTTTCTTTGCAATATCTTTGTCTAGATTCTTTAACCTTTGTTGTGATTCATTTTGCTCTTTCAACCTCAACTGATCCTCATAAATCTCCTTAGGACTCAAGGGTGCAAGTGTAAATTTCTTGCCACACGGTAAATGAATAATGGTTTTGTGAATCCATCATGTATGACACGTCTATCAAATTGTCATGGTCTTCCTAAAAGCAAATGACCAGCATGCATAGGCACAACATCACACAACACTTTATCATTGTACCTTCCAATTGAAAATGGCACCAATACTTGCTTGGTCATATTTACTTCTCCACAATTATTGAGCCATTAAAGTTTGTATGGTTTGGGATGTTTTGTAGTGGGCAAACTCAATTTGTCAACCAAATAAGTGCTAGCAACATTAGTGCAACTACCAGCATCAATAATCAAAGAGCATACCTTATTGTTGACGTGGCATCTAGTATGGAAAATTTTTTCTCGTTGCACTTCATCTTCATCCTTAACTTAGGCACTTAATGCACGACGAGCTACAAATGCTTCACCATGTGCAGCAAACTCAACATAGTCATCATCCTCATCAATGTCCTCCAATGGTGGCATCTCATCATCAACATCAGAATCTTCACTTACAACATCACCATCATCACGCATAATCATGACTTGTTTGTTTGGGCATTGTGATGCAATGTGTCCTCTTCCCAAACATCTAAACACTTAATGTCTCTACTCTTACCTTGGGATGCTTGGACAGCCTCGGGTTTGGGCTTTTGGACACTCTCACCCTTAGGCTTGAATGAGGATTCAGTCTTAAGTTTGAATGTAGTCCTATCATCCCTTCGAAAAGGTGTTCGGTTTCCAAGAAGAAGACGAACTAGAACCTTGAGATGAATAACCTTTTCTCTTGAGTTGCCTTTCAACCTTTATAGCCATATGCAACATATCATCAAACTCCACATAGTGATGTAACTCCACTACATTAGCAATCTCACGATTCAATTCTTGTAAGAATCGAGCCATAGTAGCTTCACTATCCTCTTCAACATTAGCTCTGATCATGATAATTTCCATTTCTTTATGATAATCCTCAACACTCTTAGATCCTTGAGTGAGACCTTGTAACCTTTGATAAAGCTCTCTATAGTAATGATTAGGAACAAACCTTTTCCTCATAACACGTTTCATTTCATCCCATGTAACTATAGGTGGCTCTCTATTCCTACGTCTACCAAGCATGAGTTGGTCCCACCAAATGATTGCATAATCCGTGAACTCTACAGCAGCAAGTTTTACCTTTTTTTCTTCGGAATAGTTATGCAATCAAAGACCATCTCCACTTTCTTTTCCCATTCTAAGTAAGCCTCAGGATCATTCTTACCTTGAAAGGAAGGAATCTTCAATTTGATACTTCCTAAATTTCCATCTATCCTAAATTGATAGGATGATATTTTGTGAATTTTAAATGGGCTAATATATTTACTTTACTGATGTTTTATGCCTAAAATAGCTTACTAATGTTTATTTTATGTTTTAGGCATTAAATATTGATAGGATGATATTTTGTGAATTTTATATGTGCTAATATATTTGCTTTATTGATGTTTTATTCCTAAAAGAGCTTACTAATGTTTATTTTATGTTTTAGGCATTAAATATCAAAGTTGGAATAAAAAGAAGCTAAAAAAAGCAAAGTGCAGATATTTCTGTCCAGCTTGAAAGATTGATGTTTTTCACCAATTTAACGACCTGATCTCAAGATGTGGCCTTCATGGAAGTTGTAGAGGACTTCTCAAAGTTTCCAGAATGTCCAAGATCGCAAAAATCGAAGTTCATTTGATGGGTCAAATGTCTGGACAAAATCAGTACGAAATTCTGAGCAGAAAAACGAGATTGAGAAGAAATTCCAACAAAGCAAGTTCAAGACCAGATTTTGTTGAGAGAAGATAATTTCTTAATTTTATTTTGTCTTAGATCTGTAATTAATTAATAAAAATAGGCCTTAGGAATTTTACTTAGAAAATAATTGTAAAAAGATGATGAGATAAAGGTAAGAGTTTGACTAGTCAAATTACTTGTTTTCCAAGTAAACTCTTATTTGAATCCCACATTGCTTAGGAAAGTCTTTTAAACTCTTCCTTAGGCCTATATAAAGAGCACAAGGCTCTCATAAACAACATCCCTCACATCCCTCTCCTCCCTCTTCTCTTTTAGTCTTGTAGGATTTTCTTTAGGGTTTTTAATAAAATTTTATTTTTTTTCCTTATTTTTAATTAGTTGCTGATTTCTTTATTATTTTTAATTCTGATTTTGTTTTCTTTATTTAAATTAATATTGTTTGTGTGTTCTTGCTTGCTAGTTATAATCTTGATTAGTAATTCTGATTTTATATTATTAAAGATTGCTTCTTTGATTATTTCTTGCATGATATTTGTAATCTTTATAATAGTAAACTTGAATTTTATGATCTTAAATATGACTAGTGAGTAGTTTTCTTATTCAGTTATGAGGTAAATTGATTATTTTTGGGAAAAGCATGTTGTGAGATTCTTGAACTGTGAAATCCCCCAATTTCATGTGAATTCTCTATGATTGTAAAGTAACTCGGCTTAAATGAAGTAAATAGATATGAGAATTATGAAAGGAAAATGATGCATGGAACATGGGAGAAGTAATGAGATGGAAGATTTATTAGCCAAGGAAATTAAATTGATGTTATAAGAATAATTGAGGTATGAGCAAAGAATTAATATCAGAAAATTAAGTGCAAGTAAAGACAAGTGTTATATGGGAGAAAGAAGACCAATTAAATGAATGGCCAAATAATAATAGTCAAAGATTGAGATGAAATGATTTAATTGGATGATGATGAAACAAATACCAGATTTTCATAATTAAATGATTTTGTATGGCTGATATGAGAAAAGGAAGAAGAGAATTTAATGGTCAAAGATGGGTCAAATAAGAGGGTCAAAAGGGGTCAAGGAGTAAAGTGGCTGAGATGAGATGATATTGGATAGGGGAGCATTAAATGAAATGGCATGACTCATCCCCCAGCCATCACCCAACGTCAGCCAGCTTCTTTCGAGCCCTCTCGTTCTCGCCCTCTCCATTTCTCCAAGCTTCCAAGTCTTCTTCCATAGTCACCTTGACAAACACCCTTGTTTAGTAACCAAATCGTTAAGTTTATTAGACGAAAAACAATCATAGTCACTAGACGAGGCTATATCCGAAGTTTGGTAGATTGAATCCAAGTATTGAAGGAGATCTCAAAGTTTAAGATTTTGGTCATTAGCAAAAGGTAAGAGAAGAAGATGATTTGTTCAATTATGTTCATGGTATGGTGTTGTACTAAATTAGTATAACATGTTTATGGCAAATTCTTAAAGGTTTGCTTTGATATGATGATTTCAGATTTGAAGAAGAAAAAGGTTAGGGTTGGCGAATCAAGTGATTTTGTGTTCTCGAAGTAATCGAGGTAAGAAATTTATGTAACGGATGTAAGGCGGCTATGTCCGCATGTTTTATGATACATGTGTGTGGTTTGGAAAGAAACACCAGCTGATTTCATGCAGGAAAAGATGCATTTTCGGACTTGTCTCCTAGTACCAATTAGGCTAGGAGCAGCCGACTGCCATAAAGGGAAGTCGACTGCCTAGAGACAACCAAAACGCCGTTTTTCGAAAACCGACTCAAACCAGTCGACTGCTATGTATGCCAGTCGACTGCTATTTTCCAGAAAAGCATTCTGTTTCAAAAATAGTCGACTGCTATTTGCTAAGGAGCATTCTGTTTCAAAAACAGTCGACTGCTATATGACCAGTCGACTGCTATATGACCAGTCGACTGCTATTTGCTAAGAAGCATTCTGTTTCAAAAACAGTCGACTGCTATATGGACCAGTCGACTGCCCTTATATGTTTTCAAAGATGAAAATATCGAAATTTTAAATGAAAATAATTTCGATAAATGAAAGTATGAAGCAGCAGCCGACTGCCCTGTTAAGCCAGTCGACTGCCCTATTTTAAAAAGAGGTTTTCAAACCTATTTTCAGAAAGTATGAAATGTCATGGCAAGAAGCTATATGGCATATGTTTTGAGATTATGCACTATCATGTTTCTAGTAGGGGCTCTGATCAAGTCCTGAAATGATGTATGTTATGGGCTGAGGAACCATAAGTCAGGCCTCAGTCGCTACAGAAGGACACCTGACTAGTGTTAACTATAGCCACCAACAGTTGGCCAATCTGTCTATATTACATGTTCGGCTAAGGGAGAATTCCTGGCCCTACGGGGTACGCCACATGATGATGATGATGATGATGATGATGCAGTGCATAACTCCATAAAAATACAAATAGTTTTTATGTTATCAAAAACTATATGTATATGCGATTTCTGAAAATAAAGAAATCGAAAGTACTTGGTTTACTTGTACAAGAAGTTTTAAAAGAAGTATATGATGTATGATTTCAAGAAAGTATAAGATGTTTTAAGAAAAGTATGTATGTATGTAAATGATATTTGAAAGAAGTACTTGAAGTATGTTTTGAAGAAGTATACGAAACATGCTATGTTATAAAGGCATGTAAAGTATGTTTTAAAGTATGTATGAAGTATGATGTTTTAAAGAAAGTATAAGAAGAAGAAGTATAATGCATGTTTTATATGTATGCAATATTTTAAAAGAAGCATACAAAGTATGATTTCCATGTTATTTGAAAGAAATATGCATGGTTGCAAATAATGCATGAAAAGAGTATACAATGTATGAACGCTTTATAATGCTTTACATGACATTATAGAACCAAGTAGGAAAAAAACTGCATATAGTGCTCTTTTACATACTTTTCTTACTAAGCGTAAACTCACCCTTTTACGAACATTTTTCATACAGACTATCTGAAGTAATCCCTCGCTCTCAATAGAAGAGCCTCCGAGTGGATCTTGAAAGTTTACCTTCAAGAGACGCTTCCCAAGTAGTATAGAAGGTATACTTATGTAATTATGCAAAGTAAATTGTAATTCAGTTATGGTACAGTACAGCTAACATATTGAATATAAGATGTCGGGGATTTAAGTTAAGATGATGCATGAGATCCTGTGGAAATGGATGGTACATATATACATGTATCATTAGTCTGTTTTATTGAAATTGAATTATTCATATTGAGCTGTTGGAGATTAAGTTTAAGAAAGAAAAATATGATTGACATTGACAAGCAAATCTAATCAAGTTAAGTGGAAATGGAAAAAGTGAATTGTAAATGTATGGTGACTGGGATGTGACATGAACCTATGATGAGTGTCGTGAGTCACCAAAAATAAAATTTCCTAACTCTACTATGTACATAGCGGAGCAAGGGTCGAACCCACAAAGACTGAATTTTTTAAGTTAATTATTAAATTAAAAATCTAATCTTAGGGTTTAGGGAAAGAAGAAGTTTGGGGGTTTTGGAGACTATTCTAAAATAAAGAAAACAAGAATTATTAAGTATCAAAGTACAAATAGCAAAAAGCTTCAGTTACGAGGCAATCAATCATTCTTGGATTTTGATGTTGATCATTGATTACAAAATATCACTGTCAATTAAATAGTCAACCGTAGCATAACAACAAGCTCTGTTACACCATCTTTCCTTACTGAGTCGTTAGTTAAAACAAGCTCTTTAACTAATCTCTAATTACTTAACCTACCTAGAACAAGCTCTCTAGATATAAGTTGTAGCAGCATTAACAACAAGAAAGATATGGGTTGACATTAGATAACAAACACATAAGCTCGGTTTATTTAATCTAAACCTTAATTCTCCTCCATCCCTAGTGATTAACTCCACAAGAAATTACGGACTTATGTTTTCAATCTGGCGGTAGATTATTTAATTTAACTAAATAGTGTGCACCCTATCTAATCAAACAAACAACCATTATAATGTGCTCAGAGAATCTTGGATACTTAATCAACAATTATATAATAGGTTCAAGAATCTCACAACATGCTTCTCCCAAGAATAATCAATTTACCTCATAACTGAATAAGAAAACTACTCACTAGACATATTCAAGATCATAAAATTCAAGTTTAATATCATAAAGAAGACAATTATCATGCAATAAACAATTAAACTATCAATCTTTAATAATATCAAACAAGAAATCTATAATCAAGATTATAATCTAGCAAGCAAGAACACACAAACAATATTAATTTAAATAAAGAAAACAAAATCAGAATTAAAAATAATAAAGAAATCAGCAACTAATTAAAAATAAAGAAAAAAATAAAATTTTATTAAAAACCCTAAAGAAAATCCTACAAGACTAAAAGAGAAAAGAGGGATGTGAGGGATTTGAGGGATCTGTTTATGAGAGCCTTGTGCTCTTTATATAGGCCTAAGGAAGAGTTTAAAAGACTTTCCTAAGCAATGTGGGATTCAGATAAGAGTTTACTTGGGAAACAAGTAATTTGACTAGTCAAACTCTTATCTTTATCTCATCATCTTTTACAATTATTTTCTAAGTAAAATTCCTAAGGAATATTTTTATTAATTAATTACAGATCTAAGACAAAATAAAATTAAGAAATTATCTTCTCTCAACAAAATCTGGTCTTGAACTTGCTTTGTTGGAATTTCTTCTCAATCTCGTTTTTCTGCCTAGAATTTCGTACTGATTTTGTCTAGACGTTTGACGCATCAAATGAACTCCGATTTTTGAGATCTTAGATATTATGGAAACCTTGAGAAGTCCTCTACAACTTCTATGAAGGCCACTTCTTGAGATCAGGTCGTTATGTTGGTCAAAAATGTCAATCTTTCAAACTGGACAGAAAATACTGCACCATGCTCTTTTTAACTTCTTTTTATTCCAACTTTGATATTTAATACCTAAAACATAAAATAAACATTAGTAAGCTCTTTTAGGCATAAAACATCAATAAAGAAAATATATTAGCACATATAAAATTCACAAAATATCATCCTATCAAATTCCCCCACACTTAGCTTTTGCTAGTCCTCTAGCAAACCTTAGGTAACTAATTCCTAAAGAACTAAATCCTAAAATCCTAACTCACTTTCGTAGGAATCACGATTGCATTTAGCATATGCAATAAGCCTTTAAACCCCTAGGTCACCCCTAGTGGACGAGTTGTGTCTCGTGAGGGCTTTCAGAAGATATACCCACAAAATCTTTTACTTAAGACTCAATCCTAAAAATTCAAAATAAGACTCAAAAATTAAAAATTAAGACTCAAAACAAGATTAAGATCATGAACATATTTTCAAATCTTTCAATTCTTAACTCATAACTTCAACAAGAGTCAAATAATCAAGTCAATCATATTCTAATCATTACTTCTCATATTCATGCATACTTCTAAATAAATTCATGCAAAATTCACAATCAACACAATTGAAACATATAACATCAACTTTGCAATTATCCAATTTACATTACTACAAACAAAGTCAATAGATCAAGAACTTTTTTTTTTTTGTTTTTCTTTCTTTTCTTTTTTTTTCTTTTGAGGTTTCAATAATGGTTTCCCTAAGTACTTACTTGCCTTTTTACGCGAATGTTAATATTGGTGATACCAACACCTGGTTACTCAACAAGTAAGCCCTCTTTTAGAGTGCTTTGCATACTCATATTTTAAGTCACTTCAAGAATTTAATCAACAAGATCGAGTAACTCAAAACATCGGAGTAGAATTTAAAGCTTTCAACCTCTATTTTTCATCTTTTTATGTTTTTTTTTCTTGTCTATTTATCCTTTGCTTATACCAACTTCAATGAACTAATCACATTATCAATATCATATGAGCAATCATATTTAATCATGAACTCACATAAATTCTTTAGAAAGTACTCACTTCAACAATAATAACAATCAAAATACTCTCAACTTTCCTATAAAACTTTGTTTTAGTTTAGAATCAATCCTTAAAAGAAAGAAAACATATCATGATCTTTAAAACTCTAAAAAATTTGACCCTTTTTTTTTTCAAAAAAAAAATTCCAGTTCCTAAAAAAAAAACTCTATAGACTCATAAATCAATATTCCCCCCCACACTTAAATCTTACTTTGTCCTCAAAGTAAGTCTAGCATGCAAAGAAGAACAACAAAAAACTCAAAAATTAAATGGTAATACAAGTAAAGGAAGAAATACTCCCTCGTTTTACATCCTTGGGTTGCCTCCCAAGTAGCGCTTTTGTTTAATGTCGTTAGCTCGACTGCTCCACCTTCCATCATCCAATCCCAAACCTCAACTTTTTTATCGGTCTCTCGAGTTCCTCATTCTCAAGATTTTTGCTCATGGCTATTTCTAGCTCATCTTTAAGAACTTGCTTTTCATCACCTTTTAATTTCCTCTTGGAAGTGCATAGTTCCCTTAAAAACTTGGCATCACAAGGCACTTGATCATTAATTTCATCAAGGGGAGCAATATTAACTTCCATTTTCCTAAATGTCTTCAATGTCTCCTTGTCTTGCTCTTCGTTTATAGCTCTTGCAAACCTACCAGGAAAAGGAGGAGGGTAAGTAGAAGAATTAAAAGGAATTTGTTTATCACTTACCTCAGCTTTGAATTCTTTGATTTCAACATCCTCATAGTGCTTTATAAAGTTGTCGAAATTCTCTCTCCCTTTTACATTGTGCATGTCAACAACTCCACCTTTAATATTGAAATCGGTTTCATCCTCCCTTTCTATAAAGTCATCGACATCTTCATGTGCACTTTCCTTGGATTCAATTTCCCTTTCACTTTTCAAGGTGATGTTAGTAACATTATCTCTTGGATTCTCCACAGGTTGAGAGGTCATAGCTTCAATGTTACTTATGGAATTCATTATTTGACTCACATGGTGATCAATATTCTTAATATAAACATCAGCCTCTTGTGACAATTGTAAAGTTTTAATCTCAAGAGTCTTAACAATATCTTCAAGAGACATACCTAATTCTTGAGGTGGAGGCATACCTGAGTCTTGAGGTGGAGCTTGATATGTATCTTGGAATGGCATATTGTAAACCTCATATTGATTCCCATAACTAAAATTAAAATGATCCCACCATCCTTGATAGTAGGTATCGTAGTGTGGTTCATAATCATAGTATGGGTCATAATTATAGTGTGGTTCATAAGCTTGCTCCATGGAGTCCTCTTCTTGTCTTAGGTGGTAGTGATGGATGTTGTGGTGTTTGTGGCACCACGCTTTGGGTTGCTTGTATGTACTCCCTAATCTTTTGAAGTTTGTGACTAGAATCCTTCTCAAACAAGCAATCCCTGAAAAAGAAAAGAAAAAAAAATTAGACTTAAAATTAAAATAATTAACTTAAACAAATTTCAGTCCCCGGCAACGGCGCCAAAATTTGATGAGTGTCGTGAGTCACCAAAAATAAAATTTCCTATCTCTACTATGTAGATAGCGGAGCAAGGGTCGAACCTACAAAGACTGAATTTTTTAAGTTAATTATTAAATTAAAAATCTAATCTTAGGGTTTAGGGAAAGAAGAAGTTTGGGGGTTTTGGAGACTATTCTAAAATAAAGAAAACAAGAATTATTAAGTATCAAAGTACAAATAGCAAAAAGCTTCAGTTACGAGGCAATCAATCATTCTTGGATTTTGATGTTGATCATTGATTACAAAATATCACTGTCAATTAAATAGTCAACCGTAACATAACAACAAGCTCTGTTACACCATCTTTCCTTACTGAGTCGTTAGTTAAAACAAGCTCTTTAACTAATCTCTAATTACTTAACCTACCTAGAACAAGCTCTCTAGATATAAGTTGTAGCAGCATTAACAACAAGAAAGATATGGGTTGACATTAGATAACAAACACATAAGCTCGGTTTATTTAATCTAAACCTTAATTCTCCTCCATCCCTAGTGATTAACTCCACAAGAAATTACGGACTTATGTTTTCAATCTGGCGGTAGATTATTTAATTTAACTAAATAGTGTGCACCCTATCTAATCAAACAAACAACCATTATAATGTGCTCAGAGAATCTTGGATACTTAATCAACAATTATATAATAGGTTCAAGAATCTCACAACATGCTTCTCCCAAGAATAATCAATTTACCTCATAACTGAATAAGAAAACTACTCACTAGACATATTCAAGATCATAAAATTCAAGTTTAATATCATAAAGAAGACAATTATCATGCAATAAACAATTAAACTATCAATCTTTAATAATATCAAACAAGAAATCTATAATCAAGATTATAATCTAGCAAGCAAGAACACACAAACAATATTAATTTAAATAAAGAAAACAAAATCAGAATTAAAAATAATAAAGAAATCAGCAACTAATTAAAAATAAAGAAAAAAATAAAATTTTATTAAAAACCCTAAAGAAAATCCTACAAGACTAAAAGAGAAAAGAGGGATGTGAGGGATTTGAGGGATCTGTTTATGAGAGCCTTGTGCTCTTTATATAGGCCTAAGGAAGAGTTTAAAAGACTTTCCTAAGCAATGTGGGATTCAGATAAGAGTTTACTTGGGAAACAAGTAATTTGACTAGTCAAACTCTTATCTTTATCTCATCATCTTTTACAATTATTTTCTAAGTAAAATTCCTAAGGAATATTTTTATTAATTAATTACAGATCTAAGACAAAATAAAATTAAGAAATTATCTTCTCTCAACAAAATCTGGTCTTGAACTTGCTTTGTTGGAATTTCTTCTCAATCTCGTTTTTCTGCCCAGAATTTCGTACTGATTTTGTCTAGACGTTTGACGCATCAAATGAAATCCGATTTTTGCGATCTTGGATATTATGGAAACCTTGAGAAGTCCTCTACAACTTCTATGAAGGCCACTTCTTGAGATCAGGTCGTTATGTTGGTCAAAAATGTCAATCTTTCAAACTGGACAGAAAATACTGCACCATGCTCTTTTTAACTTCTTTTTATTCCAACTTTGATATTTAATACCTAAAACATAAAATAAACATTAGTAAGCTCTTTTAGGCATAAAACATCAATAAAGAAAATATATTAGCACATATAAAATTCACAAAATATCATCCTATCAAATTCCCCCACACTTAGCTTTTGCTAGTCCTCTAGCAAACCTTAGGTAACTAATTCCTAAAGAACTAAATCCTAAAATCCTAACTCACTTTCGTAGGAATCACGATTGCATTTAGCATATGCAATAAGCCTTTAAACCCCTAGGTCACCCCTAGTGGACGAGTTGTGTCTCGTGAGGGCTTTCAGAAGATATACCCACAAAATCTTTTACTTAAGACTCAATCCTAAAAATTCAAAATAAGACTCAAAAATTAAAAATTAAGACTCAAAACAAGATTAAGATCATGAACATATTTTCAAATCTTTCAATTCTTAACTCATAACTTCAACAAGAGTCAAATAATCAAGTCAATCATATTCTAATCATTACTTCTCATATTCATGCATACTTCTAAATAAATTCATGCAAAATTCACAATCAACACAATTGAAACATATAACATCAACTTTGCAATTATCCAATTTACATTACTACAAACAAAGTCAATAGATCAAGAACTTTTTTTTTTTGTTTTTCTTTCTTTTCTTTTTTTTTCTTTTGAGGTTTCAATAATGGTTTCCCTAAGTACTTACTTGCCTTTTTACGCGAATGTTATGAGTCAGAAGCATGAAGTAATAATGGTTGATACGATGAAAAGAAAGTATGAAGTGCTTGAGCAATCTACAAGCCTTAAGCTAAATGTTATGCTTTCGAAGTAAATTGGGAATGATGACTAATATAATGATTAAGCCAGAATTGATGAACGGATCTGCTAAGTAAGCCCACTTCCTACTTAAGAAGTCTATGGACGCACTTAGTGCTTTGGCAGAAATGTAGATGAAAGAATGTCATTAGACTAAGTGGAGTTCCAATGAGCAATTTCATGTGATAGAGATTTCAGGTTCAATTCTCATTTAAGAAGATTAACAAGGAACCATGGAATCTCAGTTGAAAGTTTTGCACAGCTTTTCGTCCGCAGACTGATGAGCAGTCCGAGCGCATGATTTAGACGCTCGAGGACATGTGAAGAGCCGGTGCTATGTATTTTAAAGGCTCATGGGATAACACTATATGAAATGTTATAAGAATAGAAAGTGTCAATGCTTCGAAAGTGTAAGCCAGAATTCATCTTATGTCATAAAAGATGAAACCTTAGAAGTACAGAAAGATATAAGTCATGTGAAGAAGCCATTCGGGATTTTGGACAGAAAAGTTAAGGTATAGAAGTCTATGATGATCCCATTAGTTAAAGATTATTGATAATACCATACTATGGAAAAAGGTACATGAAGCTAAATAGCTTGATGAAAGAAGAGTATCCAGGACTATGTGAGACATGACCCGATTTGAATTTGGAGGACCAAATTCTCTAAGGTGGGGAGAATGTGAAATCCCCCAATTTCATGAAATTCCTCCATAATTGTAAAGCATTTTAGCTTAAATGAAGTAAATAGACATGAGAATTATGAAAGGAAAATGATGTATGGAACATGGAAGAAGTAATGAGATGAAAGATTAAATAGTCAAGTAGTCAAATAATATTGATGTCAGAAAAATATTAAGAGTATAAGACAAGAATTAAATCAGAAATATTATTGGAGATTAAATGGACAAATGGTCTTGGGTCAAAAGGGAAGAAGAGAATTAATGGGTCAAAAAAAAAGAGTCAAGGAAAAGTATGGCTGAGATTGATGATGGGATAAGAATGCAATTAATGAAGTTGCATGACTCACCAGCCCATCAGCTATCACCTTACGCCAGCTTCTCTCCAGCCATCTCCCTCGTGTTCTCCAAGTTTCCAAGTCTTCTTCCATAGTCCCCTTGACAAACACCCTTGTCTAGCAACCAAATCGTTAAGTTTATTAGACGAAAAACGATCCTAGTCACTAGACGAGACTATATCTAAAATTTGGTGAATTGATCTCAAGTATTGGAAGAGATCTCAAAGGTTGAGATCTTGATCTCTAGTGAAGGTAAGAGAAGAAGATGATTCTTACAATTTCGTTCATGATGTGAAGTTGTTTTGAGTTGGTATAACATGTGTATGTGATTTAATTTAAGGTTTGATATGGTATGATGATTTTAGGTTAAAAAGGTGAAAAGCTAAGGTGACGCATCAAGTGATCTTGCGTTCTCGAGGAAATCGAGGTAAGGAATTTATGTAACGGACGTAAGGCGGCTATGTCCGCATGTTTTTATGATGTTTTACATGTTTTGGAAAGATGTACAAGTTGTTTTATGTAGGAAAAGATACATTTTCGGACTTGTCTCCTAGTACCAATTAGGCTAGGAGCAGCCGACTGCCTTAAATGGGAAGTCGACTGCCTAGAGACAACCAAAACGTCGTTTTCCGAAACCCGATGCAAACCAGTCGACTGCTATGTAAGCCAGTCGACTGCTATTTACCCAGAAGCATTCTGTTTCAAACCAGTCGACTGCTATATGAGACAGTCGACTGCTATTTTTCAAGATGCATTCTGTTTCAAAACCAGCCGACTGCCTATAGAACCAGTCGACTGCTATTTTCCGAGATGTATTCTGTTTCAAAAACAGTCGACTGCTATATGGGCCAGTCGACTGCTATTTCTGAAGAAGCATTCTGTCTGAAAACCAGTCGACTGCTATAATGACCAGTCGACTGCCCTCTCGTATTTTCAAATATGAAAATATAGAAATTTAAATGAAAATAATTTCGAAAAAGGAAGTTATGAAGTAGCAGCCGACTGCCCTATGAGACCAGTCGACTGCCATGCATGAAAAGAGCTTTCAAGCTTAATTGATTTAAACACAAAAAGTGTTTTCTGAAAAAGGATATTATAATGTTTTGAGACTATGGACTGCGTAATGATTATGCATTTCTGATGGCTGAGAGACTCTGATCAAGTCCTCAGTAATATGTATGTTGAGCGAGGAACCTTAGTCCGGTCCTCAATCCCACATGTGACACCTGACTAGTGTTCACTGTGGAAATTATAAAGGCAGGAGAGAATCCCTGACCTATACGGAGTGCACTACTGTACCAATGCATGATTAGAGTCATATAAAGTCATATAAATGGGAATGAACGGTTTATATGACGACTCAATCGCTTAAACATTGTACATGGTCTCCATCTATTTCAAGTATAAAAATGTATGTATGAAGAACAGTATACGATGTATGTTTTCAAGTATGAAGTATGCTATGAAGTATGAAGTTTTAAAGAAGAAGTATGATACATGTTTTATATGTATGCTATGTTTCAAAGAAAGCATACCAAGTATGTTTGCCATGGCATTTGAAATAATTATGCATGATGGCAATTAATGCATGAAAGATGTTTATGATGCATGCTTTATAATGCTTTACATGACATTATAGAGCCAAGTAGGAAAAGTTCATATAGAGGCATAGTACGCTCTTTTACATACTTTTCTTACTGAGCGTAAACTCACCCTTTTACGACCATTTTTCCTACAGATTTACTGAAGTGAAATCCGCTCCGACTAGAGGAGCTTGTTTTTGAAGAATCGAAGTGTACCTTCTCAATACGCTTCCCAGTTAGTATAGAAGGTATACTCCTATGTTTATGTATAATAAAGTTAATATTCAGTTACGGTACAGTACAAGTAGATATTGTGTATATTGGATATCGGGGATGTAAGATAAGATGATGTATGAGATCCTGTGGAAATGGAATGATATGTATATATATCATTAATTTTTATGTTTATGGAAATTGAGAAATAATTCATAAGCTATTAAATAATTAGCTTAAAATTAAGGAAAGAACGACACTGTATGAACTAAAATCTAACTAAAGAAGGACAAGATAAGTGATAAGATGGAGTGACGGGGACGTCACAGAATGGTATCAGAGCAATTAGATTGAGGTTTGTCAGTGTCGATGAGTTAGAAGTAGAGTATATCCCCAATTGTACTGTACTTGTCTGAATACATATAAGATGTATAACTGTTTGAAGTTATACTAAATAGCTCAATTTTGTGATTTTATCGACAGAATGAGCTCAGGTAGAAGTGGTGTTGAGAAAGGAAGAGGAAGGGGTTATGTAAAACAGTCCCCAACACAGTCTCCTCAACCATCTCCACCGCATAGCCCGAACACTAGGTTAGCGAAGATGGAGAAGCAAGTGGAGAATATGACCACTATGTTTACACAGTTTATGGCGAACTTTCCAAACGTGGTCACAAGTGTACCATTCGCCATTCCTATAGTACAGCCACCACAAGTACAGACAGAATTACCCCCACTATTCCCAGTTATTGAAAGGCGGGATCTCACAGCCTATTGTAGTATGACCTTGATTAAGAAATATAAGAAGCTGGATCCGCCTAAGTTTAAGGGGGATAAGAACACATGGGCCGCAGTGAATTGGGTGAAGGCGGTTACTAGATCTTTCGAGTATATGTCATGTTCCGAAAAGGAAAAGGTGGGTTTGGCTGCGTATCTATTAGTGGATGATGCAAAGTATTGGTGGCAGTCCACTCAGGCCTTTTTGGAAGCCCAACATGTTGAGGTTACGTGGGATAGATTTTTAGAGGCCTTTACTGAACAATACATCCCACGCACCGATCAGACTAGGTTGAAGATTGAATTTTTGAAATTGACTCAAGATACAATGTCAGTTAATCAATATGAGTCGAAGTTTATTTCTCTGAGCGGATTCGATCGAGAGACCATCAGGAGTGAAGGATATAAGATATACAGATTTATAGAAGGACTGAAGTCTCCTATCAAATCCAAGTTGTATGCTATGGGTATCACTACTTATAATGAGACAGTCCGTAAGGCTCAGTTGTGTGAGCAGGACTATGAGTTTCATCATGACGATTGCCGATCCCAAGGTAAAGGTAAGAAACCGATAAAGCAGAAGTCAGAAAGGAAAATATCGAGAGATGGATGCTCATCTAGGAGATGTAGGCCATATGAAAGAGCCTCGAGAGGTAAGCAAGTAAATTATAATAAAATAATTATTAATTAAATTAAATGGTTATGTGGAATTTATATTGAGTTGGGAGTATTATGATGATTATGGTATAGGGAATCCTAGAGTTACTGGGATCAAGATAAATGATGATAGATTCCGACATTCAGCTAGTTCACCTAAAAGTATGGGACAAAGGTGTGAATATTGCGGGAAGTTTCACGGATTACAGCCATGCCGGTTGGCAAGTGGCACATGTTTCAGATGTGGTGAAGAAAGACATATGATCAGAGATTGTCCCAAGAGAGACTTGAGGACATTCGAGGAATCTGAGGAGACCCCTCAATCACAGCGTAAGACCACTGCCGAAGAGAAGGGAAAGACACCTGTTAACTATGATGTAAATGTTGAAGATGTATAAGGCAAAAAGTATGTTGTATGATCTGACTAAATTGTAAAGAAGGTTAATAGAGGGTATGTATGATTATGTGAAAGATTTCTAGCTTGTATTATGGAAGAAGTAAAGAAAAGTTCCGAACTTAATGAAATACAATAATTGATGAGAAATGATAGTTGGAATTCTGAAGTACTCTTTGATATAAAGTTTTATGATAAATAGTGATTTGTGAAAGGAGTATAAATGAGAATGATGATTTACTTTTATTAGTCGATTCTACTTAAATGATTTATGCTATAAAAGCATTACTCTGAAAAGAATATGAGAGATGAGTTATCTCAACGACAGTAGTTATTCCCTATAGTCGCATCTAGGAACCGGAACACGACAGGTATTCTAAAGTACCTTCCATACTCTACTCGGTTACCTAGCCGACTATAGTATCCTTCCTGGTTGATCCCTAGAGTACCATAGGGAAATGAGGACATTTATTCATTGGCATGATTGATGCTATGGGAAGAAAATATTTTGGATATGAATTGAAAGAGTTATGCTAATAGTTTAAAATGTGGTCAGTATATGGGTATTAAAAGAGCAAAAGAAAGAAATTATAGATAGCCATTGTGAATAAATTACGGCTATAATTCTGATTAAGATAGAAGAGACGAGTCGAGTTTCCAAAAGATTATGAAGGTGGAGATATATCACCTAAGGAAAGCCATTGTGGTGGCAAATGTTATGAGTCAGAAGCATGAAGTAATAATGGTTGATACGATGAAAAGAAAGTATGAAGTGCTTGAGCAATCTACAAGCCTTAAGCTAAATGTTATGCTTTCGAAGTAAATTGGGAATGATGACTAATATAATGATTAAGCCAGAATTGATGAACGGATCTGCTAAGTAAGCCCACTTCCTACTTAAGAAGTCTATGGACGCACTTAGTGCTTTGGCAGAAATGTAGATGAAAGAATGTCATTAGACTAAGTGGAGTTCCAATGAGCAATTTCATGTGATAGAGATTTCAGGTTCAATTCTCATTTAAGAAGATTAACAAGGAACCATGGAATCTCAGTTGAAAGTTTTGCACAGCTTTTCGTCCGCAGACTGATGAGCAGTCCGAGCGCATGATTTAGACGCTCGAGGACATGTGAAGAGCCGGTGCTATGTATTTTAAAGGCTCATGGGATAACACTATATGAAATGTTATAAGAATAGAAAGTGTCAATGCTTCGAAAGTGTAAGCCAGAATTCATCTTATGTCATAAAAGATGAAACCTTAGAAGTACAGAAAGATATAAGTCATGTGAAGAAGCCATTCGGGATTTTGGACAGAAAAGTTAAGGTATAGAAGTCTATGATGATCCCATTAGTTAAAGATTATTGATAATACCATACTATGGAAAAAGGTACATGAAGCTAAATAGCTTGATGAAAGAAGAGTATCCAGGACTATGTGAGACATGACCCGATTTGAATTTGGAGGACCAAATTCTCTAAGGTGGGGAGAATGTGAAATCCCCCAATTTCATGAAATTCCTCCATAATTGTAAAGCATTTTAGCTTAAATGAAGTAAATAGACATGAGAATTATGAAAGGAAAATGATGTATGGAACATGGAAGAAGTAATGAGATGAAAGATTAAATAGTCAAGTAGTCAAATAATATTGATGTCAGAAAAATATTAAGAGTATAAGACAAGAATTAAATCAGAAATATTATTGGAGATTAAATGGACAAATGGTCTTGGGTCAAAAGGGAAGAAGAGAATTAATGGGTCAAAAAAAAAGAGTCAAGGAAAAGTATGGCTGAGATTGATGATGGGATAAGAATGCAATTAATGAAGTTGCATGACTCACCAGCCCATCAGCTATCACCTTACGCCAGCTTCTCTCCAGCCATCTCCCTCGTGTTCTCCAAGTTTCCAAGTCTTCTTCCATAGTCCCCTTGACAAACACCCTTGTCTAGCAACCAAATCGTTAAGTTTATTAGACGAAAAACGATCCTAGTCACTAGACGAGACTATATCTAAAATTTGGTGAATTGATCTCAAGTATTGGAAGAGATCTCAAAGGTTGAGATCTTGATCTCTAGTGAAGGTAAGAGAAGAAGATGATTCTTACAATTTCGTTCATGATGTGAAGTTGTTTTGAGTTGGTATAACATGTGTATGTGATTTAATTTAAGGTTTGATATGGTATGATGATTTTAGGTTAAAAAGGTGAAAAGCTAAGGTGACGCATCAAGTGATCTTGCGTTCTCGAGGAAATCGAGGTAAGGAATTTATGTAACGGACGTAAGGCGGCTATGTCCGCATGTTTTTATGATGTTTTACATGTTTTGGAAAGATGTACAAGTTGTTTTATGTAGGAAAAGATACATTTTCGGACTTGTCTCCTAGTACCAATTAGGCTAGGAGCAGCCGACTGCCTTAAATGGGAAGTCGACTGCCTAGAGACAACCAAAACGTCGTTTTCCGAAACCCGATGCAAACCAGTCGACTGCTATGTAAGCCAGTCGACTGCTATTTACCCAGAAGCATTCTGTTTCAAACCAGTCGACTGCTATATGAGACAGTCGACTGCTATTTTTCAAGATGCATTCTGTTTCAAAACCAGCCGACTGCCTATAGAACCAGTCGACTGCTATTTTCCGAGATGTATTCTGTTTCAAAAACAGTCGACTGCTATATGGGCCAGTCGACTGCTATTTCTGAAGAAGCATTCTGTCTGAAAACCAGTCGACTGCTATAATGACCAGTCGACTGCCCTCTCGTATTTTCAAATATGAAAATATAGAAATTTAAATGAAAATAATTTCGAAAAAGGAAGTTATGAAGTAGCAGCCGACTGCCCTATGAGACCAGTCGACTGCCATGCATGAAAAGAGCTTTCAAGCTTAATTGATTTAAACACAAAAAGTGTTTTCTGAAAAAGGATATTATAATGTTTTGAGACTATGGACTGCGTAATGATTATGCATTTCTGATGGCTGAGAGACTCTGATCAAGTCCTCAGTAATATGTATGTTGAGCGAGGAACCTTAGTCCGGTCCTCAATCCCACATGTGACACCTGACTAGTGTTCACTGTGGAAATTATAAAGGCAGGAGAGAATCCCTGACCTATACGGAGTGCACTACTGTACCAATGCATGATTAGAGTCATATAAAGTCATATAAATGGGAATGAACGGTTTATATGACGACTCAATCGCTTAAACATTGTACATGGTCTCCATCTATTTCAAGTATAAAAATGTATGTATGAAGAACAGTATACGATGTATGTTTTCAAGTATGAAGTATGCTATGAAGTATGAAGTTTTAAAGAAGAAGTATGATACATGTTTTATATGTATGCTATGTTTCAAAGAAAGCATACCAAGTATGTTTGCCATGGCATTTGAAATAATTATGCATGATGGCAATTAATGCATGAAAGATGTTTATGATGCATGCTTTATAATGCTTTACATGACATTATAGAGCCAAGTAGGAAAAGTTCATATAGAGGCATAGTACGCTCTTTTACATACTTTTCTTACTGAGCGTAAACTCACCCTTTTACGACCATTTTTCCTACAGATTTACTGAAGTGAAATCCGCTCCGACTAGAGGAGCTTGTTTTTGAAGAATCGAAGTGTACCTTCTCAATACGCTTCCCAGTTAGTATAGAAGGTATACTCCTATGTTTATGTATAATAAAGTTAATATTCAGTTACGGTACAGTACAAGTAGATATTGTGTATATTGGATATCGGGGATGTAAGATAAGATGATGTATGAGATCCTGTGGAAATGGAATGATATGTATATATATCATTAATTTTTATGTTTATGGAAATTGAGAAATAATTCATAAGCTATTAAATAATTAGCTTAAAATTAAGGAAAGAACGACACTGTATGAACTAAAATCTAACTAAAGAAGGACAAGATAAGTGATAAGATGGAGTGACGGGGACGTCACACTGTTACACCATCTTCCCTTACTGAGTCGTTAGTTAAAACAAGCTCTTTAACTAATCTCTAACTACTTAACCTACCTAGAACAAGCTCTCTAGATATAAGTTGTAGCAGCATTAACAACTAGAAAGATATGGGTTGACATTAGATAACAAACACATAAGCTCGGTTCATTTAATCTAAACCTCAATTCTCCTCCATCCCTAGTGATTAACTCCATAAGCAATTACGGACTTATGTTTTTAATCTGGCAGTAGATTATTCAATTAAATTAAATAGTGGGCCCTACTATCTAATCAATCAAATAATCATGCAAATGTGCTCAGAGAATCTTGGATACTTAATCAACAATTATATTAGAAGCTCAAAATCTCACAACATTCTTTTTCCAAAGAACAATCAATTTACCTTGTAACTGAATAAGAAACCTACTCACTAGTCATATTCAAGATCATAAATTTCAAGTTTAATATTATAAAGATATCAAGAATCATGCAAAAGACAATCAATATATCAATCTTTAATAATCTAAAACAAGAAATGTGGAATCAAGATTATAAACTAGCAAGAACTAAACAAATAATATGCAAAACAAAACAAGAATAATTATCACTAAAGAAATCAGCAAGTATAAGAAAGAAAAGAAAAATAAAATATTTTTGCAAAACTTAATATAGAAATCAACAACTAATTAAAAATAAATAAAATTTTTATTAAAAACCCTAAAGAAAATCCTACACAAGACTAAAAGGGAAGAACGAGGAGAGGGATGTGAGGGATGTAAAGGGATGCTGTTTATGAGAGCCTTGTGCTCTTTATATATGCCTAAGGAAGAGTTTAAAAGACTTTCCTAAGCAATGTGGGATTCAGATAAGAGTTTACTTGGGAAACAAGTAATTTGACTAGTCAAACTCTTACCTTTATCTCATCATCTTTTTACAATTATTTTCTAAGTAAAATTCCTAAGGCCTATTCTTGTTAATTAATTACAGATCTAAGACATAATAAAATTAAGAAATTATCTTGTCTTAACAAAATCTGGTCTTGAACTTGCTTTGTTGGAATTTCTTCTCAATCTCGTTTTTCTGTCCAGAATTTCGTACTGATTTTGTCCAGACGTTTGACCCACCAAATGAACTCCAATTTTTGGGATCTTGTACATTCTGGAAACCTTGAGAAGTCCTCTACAACTTCCATGAAGGCCACTTTTCCAGATCAGGTAGTTAAATTGGTCAAAAACGTCAATCTTTTAAGCTGGACAGAAAATACTGCACTTTGCTCTTTTTAGCTTCTTTTTATTCCAACTTTGATATTTAATACCTAAAACATAAAATAAACATTAGTAAGCTCTTTTAGGTATAAAATATCAATAAAGAAAATATATTAGCACATATAAAATTCACAAAATATCATCCTATCACTAAGCCTTAGTAGAAGTGTTAAATTTATAATTGTATAGGTGTCGTTTGGTGTAGGTTAAGTGGAGAACAAAATTCGAAAACGTGCTAAAAGTGTTCAAGAAAGTGCTAAAGTGTAAGGCATATGGAGGTGGTATCCTTAATCACGATATTGTGCAGCATTAGATAAGGGAATTTACGGTAAACGTTTATTAGTCTGCTATGTTGTGTATGTCCAAAATTCTGTTATTTAATACCTATTGATTTGAAATGCATTCTTGGTTGAATTTCATACGTATTGAGCTGAGTTGAAGTACAAATGGTCTTGAATCTGAACTGTGTTGAATTTGTGGATAAAAATACTGCTGGTTGGCATTTTATGCAGGTTGTTTGGTTGTGGATTATGATGCTGGGTAGTGTTCTACCTATGCCGTCATAATGCCGAAATTTCGTTAGAAATTATTAAATAGATTTTCGGCATTGGTTTAAATTTTATTATGTCTTTAAAACCTCATATACCTTAAGCATTATTACTAATCCTCGAGATAATGTTTTATTTTTAATATGTTTTGTACGATGAGGTTGTCAAATTGAGAGGGTTTAATATGATTCATGCCTTCCTATACTCAAGATACATTGTAAAAGTATTCTTGCATGAATTTTAGCATAAGAGACAAGGGACACATGGAATTGCCTGTGTGGCACTTAACTCGCCTGTGTGGCGTTTACTAAGCCTGTGTGGCACTCGCCTATGTGGCGTTTATTAAGCCAGTGTGGCATTTGCCTGTGTGGCGTTTAAATTATGCCTATGTGGCATTTAGTAAGCCTGTGTGGCAATTATCGTAAAAATCCTGGATTGCTTTGTGATCTTCCAGGCGTCTGACAAATAGTCGTGACTTGTACCTCAGCTACTAGATGATCACTGGTGCTGGGATGATTCATGATCATGGATAGAATCTTGGTTCGGAACGGTAACCACTGCTAGCTACAGTGGACGCTTTCATAGAAAGCTTTCGATTATTTCCAAAGATCCCGGTTATATTACGATGCCTTATCAATGAAATGCTGTCTCTTGAAAATATTTTGATTGTACCTCGATTTTATAAATGTGTGAGTGCAAGTGTTTTTATAGCTTATAGAACAATGATTTGTCAACTTGCATTTTCCGTAAAACATACTTAAGCATGAGTTTTGACACACTTATTCACGCATACACATGCACAAACATAGTAGAACATCTAATATCACTTAGCGTATGTTTTCTTACTGGGTTTTCCCCAAAGCTCACCCCCTTCCACCTCAGATCATTTCAGGTAGACTCAGCACGAGCGTGGTGCATCAAGAGTCATTTTGTTGAGCTGCAGAAAGTTGTATTTTGAGCCAAGGTATAATCCTTTGTTCTTTTGTTTATATTCCAGACTAAATTCTTTTGTGTACATAGTGAATAGGATTCGGGTGTAAGTACTAGGAGATATCGAGTCTGAAACATACTGTGTTATGTAGTTGAGTCTAAATCTCAATGTATTTATATATTGAGTCAATGGATGTTAAGTATTTTAGAAGTTATCTTGAGATTTGGAATTGCTACAGGTTGAAAACGATGATGTACTTAGTATGGGGATGGATAATAGGCTAAAATAGGGGCGAAATTTTTTCAGTATCGTTTTCGACGTGCCTTACGAGAATACTATAATGGGACCTTAGACAACTAGTCTTAAACAATTATAAGAGTAGAATTCTATTCATTAGGTTTTAGCTACACTGAGCAAGTGACAAACATAGGAAGTGAAGGAAAAAGTTAGCCCAAAAATCCCGGCTTCCGAGGGCATTACAAAAGAGGCCAAAAACCCACCTCCAGATCTGCCACCGTTGCTCCCGCCGCTCAGGAAAAGGATGCTAAATTCGACTTCGTGGCAACCTCGGCTAGCTGTGGAGTGGCTGAACTGCCGGAATGGGTGGCTGCCGGTGGTTGAACCGGCCAAACCGGTTTGACTCGACCAAACCGGTCTGAACCGGTTCAGACTAGAAAAAAAAAAGAAGAAAAAGAAAAGAAAAAGAAGGAAAGGAAAAAGAAAAAGAAAAGAAAGGAGAAAGAAAAAAGAAGGAAAGGAGAAAGAAAAAGAAAAGAAGAAGAAAAAGAAAAGGGAAAAAGAAGAAGAAGAAAAAGAAAAAGAAAAAGGAGAAAGAAGAAGAAGGAAGAAAGAGAAAACAGGTAAGGAATTGAAAGATTTTAATTATGTTCCATTTAAATTTATAGAATTGTTGGATGATTTTTCTAAACGAATATATGTGAATTGTTTAGATTTTGGCAGCATGGTAATGAGGCAAGTGGTGAATTTTGGCTAGGCTCGAAAGTCAGAAAGGTAAGATACTTTTATAACGTAGTAATAGTGTTATATTGAATGGTTTGGAATTTTGAATCGTTGGAATGAATTATTAATGAAATAATGTTAAAAACGCTAAGAGGACCCACAACTAGTGGTGGGGGTCTTAGTAAGAAATAAAAATGCCTTGTGGTTTTGTGAATTGTATTTCCTTGCAGGAGGTTTTAATAAAAATTAAGTTGTTATGCTGCCGAAATTTATATGATAATGTTTGATGAAAAAGGTTAAGGTTTTCTCATGTAAATGGAATCTTGGAAAGAATTATCGAAAGATAAGCTTTGAAAGGACTTTATCGTATTATCGAAAAATTTGATTTTTGGAATAATTGAGAAAGTAAATGGTTGAGTATGATGACATGATGAGTTACATGGAGTGAGCTTTATAGAATCGATAAATGGATTTATCTCAATATCACGAATTGATTATCAAGTCGAGATTGATGTGGAATATCGATTAGTCGATTTATTGATAAAAGTAACGATGATTATGTGATATAGTGTGAAATCCCCAATTTCAGGAAATTTCTCCATAATTATAAAGTATGTTAGCTTAAATGAAAATAAGTAGATATGAGAATTATGAAGTATGAAGGATGTATGGAACATGGAAGAAGTAATGAAATGGAAGGTCAAATAGTCAAAGAAGTAAATTATGATATTATGAAAATGCTTATAGTATGGCAAAATAAATGTAAGATTTTGTACAATTAAATATCATAAATTAAGTGTAATTAAAGACAAGTGTCATATGGAAGAAAGGAAACCAATTAAGTGAATGGTCAAATAAGGATGGTCAAAGGTTAAGATGAAATGATTTAATTTGATGATGATAAAATTTATATCAAATTTAATTGGTGTAATGAGATGTGGCTGATATGAAAAGAGAATAAAAGGAAGAGAATTAAGGGTCGAAAGGTCAAAAGCATGGTCAATGGCTGAGATGAATTATGGATTTGCATGCATTTAATGCATATTGCATGAGTCACCCTTCAGCCATCATCACCCTACGGCAGTAATTCTTTCCAGCCCTGTCCCTCTCATTCTCTCCATTTCTCCAAGTTTCCATAAGCTTCCATTCCTACTCCTCTTGACAAACACTCTTGTTTAGTAACCAAATCGTTAAGCTTATTAGACGAAAAACGATCATAGTCACTAGATGAAGTTATGTCTGAAGTTTAATGGATTGAATCCAAGTAAATTGAGAGATCAGAAATCCTGAGATTTTGGTCACTAGCAAAAGGTAAGAGAAGAAGATGATTTGTTCAATTATGTTCATGGTATGGTGTTGTACTGAATTAGTATAACATGTTTATGGCAAATTCTTAAAGGTTTGCTTTGATATGATGATTTCAGATTTGAAGAAGAAAAAGGTTAAGGTTGGTGAACCAAGTGATTTCATGTTCTCGAAGAAATCGAGGTAAGAAATTTATGTAACGGACGTAAGGCGGCTATGTCCGCATGTTTTATGATGTGGTTTGGAGAGATGTACTAGTTGTTTTGTGCAAGAAAAATGACATTTTCGGACTTGTCTCCTAGTGCCAATTAGGTTAGGAGCAGCTGACTGCCTTAAGTAGCAGCCGACTGCCTAGAGACAACCAAAACGCCGTTTTTCGAAAACTGGTTCAAACCAGTCGACTGCTATTTACTCAGAAGCATTCTGTTTCAAACCAGTCGACTGCTATTTGCCAAAAATGCATTCTGTTTCAAACCAGTCGACTGCTATTGGGACAGTCGACTGCTATTTGCCAAAAAAATGCATTCTGTTTCAAACCAGTCGACTGCTATTTCTTAAGAAGCATTCTGTTTGAAAACCAGTCGACTGCTATATGGACCAGTTGACTGCCCTCATGCGTTTTCAAAATGAAAAATATCAGAATTTTAAATAAAGAGAATTTCGATAAATGAATATATGAAGCAGCAGCCGACTGCCCTATGAGGCCAGTCGACTGCCTTGTTTTGAAAAGAGGTTTTCAAACCTATTTCAAGAAAGTATAAAATGTCATGGCAAAAAGCTATATGGCATATGTTTTGAGATTATGCACTTTTATGTTTATAGTAGGGGCTCTGATCAAGTCCCGAAATGATGTATGTTTGGCTGAGGAACCATAAGTCAAGCCTCAGTCGCTACAGAAGGACACCTGACTAGTGTTAACTGTAGCCACCCACAGTTGGCCAATCTGTCTATATTTCATGTTCGGCTAAGAGAGGATTCCTGGCCCTACGGGGTACGCCACATGATAATGATGATGATGATGATGCAGTGCATAACTCCATAAAAGTACAAATAGTTTTTATGTTATAAAAAAAACTATATGTATATGCGATTTCTAAGAATAAAGAAATCGAAAGTACTTGGTTTACTTGTATAAGAAGTTTTAAAAGAAGCATATGATGTATGATTTCAAGAAAGTATAAGATGTTTTAAGAGAAGTATGTATGTATGTAAATGATATTTGAAAGAAGTACTTGAAGTATGTTTTGAATGAAGTATATGACGTATGTTTTCCATGATGATTTAAAAAAAGTATACGATGGGTGTTTGCATATGCTACTTTAAAGAAGCACATGATTTACTTGATTTATAAGCATATGCTATTATGAACTTTCTATATTTGATGAAAGTACATGAATATGCTTTATAATGATTTTACATGACATTATAGAGCCAAGTAGAAAAATGCATATAGAGGCATAGTACGCTCTTTTACATATTTTTCTTACTGAGCGTAAACTCACCCTTTTACGACCATTTTTCCTACAGATTGCATGAAGTGAGCCTCGCTCCGATTAGAGGAGCCTGATTTTGAAAGATCGCAGTGTACCTTCTTGATATGCTTCCCGGTTAGCATAGAAGGTATACTTATATGTTTATGTATAGTTAATTGTAATTCAGCTACAGTACAGTAAAAGTAGCAATTATGTTTATAAGATGTTGGGGATGTAAGTTAAGACGATGTGTAAGATCCTGTGGAATGGAATGATATTTATATATATCATTTTATGTTTATGGACAGTAAATAAATTTGTATGAGCTATAAGAAAATTAGCTTAAGGGTAAGGAATGATTGGCACTGATGAACTAAATCAAATGATGTTGTATAAGATGTGAAAAGAAAAAGTTAGATGATAAGATGGAGTGACGGGGACGTCACATATAGCTTGGAAGAGAATATCGAGGTTGTAATTTGGATGGTTGAACGATTGAATTGTGGAATTATCGACGTAGCAATGATTTTAGAATTAATTGATTTCGATTCTTCATGTTGGAGTAGTTTTCGAACGTGATAACACAGACATTGCGAGAGGTCAAAGGATTTTATTATATTATATCGTATTTCCGAATATACATGATAGGATGATATTTTGTGAATTTTATATGTGCTAATATATTTTCTTTATTGATGTTTTATGCATGAAAGAGCTTACTAATGTTTATTTTATGCTTTAGGTATTAAATATCAAAGTTGGAATAAAAAGAAGCTAAAAAGAACAAAGTGCAGATTTTTCTGTCTAGCTTGAAAGATTGACGTTTTTGACCAACATAACGACCTGATCTCAAGATGTCGCCTTCATGGAAGTTGTAGAGGACTACGCAAGGTTTCCAGAATATACAAGAACGCAAAAATTAGAGTTTGTTTGATGGGTCAAACGTCTGGACAAAATCAATACGAAATTCTGGGCAGAAAAACGAGATTGAGAAGAAATTTCAACAAAGCAAGTTCAAGACCAGATTTTGTTGAGACAAAATAATTTCTTAATTTTATTTTGTCTTAGATCTGTAATTAATTAATAAAAATAGGCCTTAGGAATTTTACTTAAAAAATAATTGTAAAAGATGATGAGATAAAGGTAAGAGTTTGACTAGTCAAATTACTTGTTTCCCAAGTAAACTCTTATCTGAATCCCACATTGCTTAGGAAAGTCTTTTAAACTCTTTCTTAGGCCTATATAAAGAGCACAAGGTTCTCATAAACAGCATCCCTCACATCCCTCACATCCCACACATCCTTCTTCTCTTTTAGTCTTGTAGGATTTTCCTCAGGATTTTTAGTAAAAATTTTATTTTTCTTTATTTTTTGTTTAGTTGCTGATTTCTATATTAACTTTAGCAAAAATATTTTATTTTTCTTTTCTTTCTTATACTTGCTGATTTATTATTATTATTATTATTATTATTATTATTATTATTATTATTATTATTATATTATTATTATTATTATTATTATTATTATTATTATAATTATTATTATTTTAACAATTTCTTTCTTGATTTTTTTTAGACTTTGTGATTTCTTGTTTTGTTAGAATCTTATTAGATCATAATCTTGTTTATAGATTTCTTGTTTGATATTATTAAAAATTGATAGTTTAATTGTTTATTGCATGATAATTGTCTCCATTATAATATTAATCTTTAATTTTATGATCTTGAATATGACTAGAGAATAGTTTTCTTTTTCAGTTATGAGGTAAATTGATTATTCTTGGGAAAAGCATGTTGTGAGATTCTTGAACCTATAATACAATTGTTGATTAAATATCCAAGATTCTCTTAGCACATTATAATGATTGTTTGTTTGATTAGATAGGGTGCACACTATTTAGTTAAATTAAATAATCTACCGCCAGATTAAAAACATAAGTTCGTAATTGCTTGTGGAGTTAATCACTAAGGATGGAGGAGAATTAAGGTTTAGATTAAATGAACCGAGCTTATGTGTTTGTTATCTAATGTCAACCCATATATTTCTTGTTGTTAATGCTGCTACAACTTATATCTAGAGAGCTTGTTCTAGGTAGGTTAAGTAGTTAGAGATTAGTTAAAGAGCTTGTTTTAACTAAAGACTCAGTAAGGAAAGATGGTGTAACAGAGCTTGTTGTTATGCTACGGTTGACAGTAATATTTTGTAATCAATGATCAACATCAAAATCCAAGAATGATTAATTGCATCATAACTAAAACTTTTTGTTAATTGTTTTTGATATTTAATAATTCTTGTTTTCTCTATTTTAGGCATAGCTTATAAAACCCCAAAATTTTCTTCTCCTTTCCCTCAACCTTAAAATTAGATTTTTAATTTAATAATTAACTCAAATAATTCAGTCTCTGTAGCTTCAACCCTTACTCTGCTATCAATTTAGTAGAGTTAGGAAGTTTTATTTTTGGTGACTAACGACACTCATCAAATTTTGACGCCGTTGCCGAGGACTGAAATTTGTTTAGGTTAATTATTTTTATTTAAAGTCTAATTTTTTTCTTTTCCTTTTCTTTTCTTTTTCAGGGATTGCTTGTCTGACAAGGATTCTAGTCACAAACTTTAAAAGATTAGGGACTATATACAAGCAACCCAAAGCGCGGTGCCTCAAATACCACAACATCCAACATCACTACCACCCAAGACGAGAAGTAAGAGGCCTCCATGGAGCAAGCTTATGAACCACACTATAATTATGACCCATATTATAATTATGAACCACATTACGATACCTACAATCAAGGATGGTGGGATCATTCTAATTTTAGTTATGGGAATCAATATGAGGTTTATAATGCGCCATTCCAAGATACATATCAAGCTCCACCTCAAGACTTAGGTATCCTCCACCTCAAGAATCAGGTATGTCTCTTGAGGATATTGTTAAGACTCTTGAAATTAAAACTTTACAATTTTCACAAGAGGCTGATGTTTATATTAAGAATATTGAGCACCATGTGAGTCAAATAATGAATTCTTTAAGTAACATTGAAGCTATGACCTTTCAACCTGTGGAGAATCCAAGAGATAATGTTACTAACATCACCTTGAAAAGTGAAAGGGAAATTGAATCCAAGGAAAGTGCACATGAAGATGTCGATGACTTTATAGAAAGGGAGGATGAAACCAATTTCAATATTAAAGGTGGAGTTGTTGACATGCACATTGTAAAAGGGAGAGAGAATTTCGACAACTTTATAAAGCACTATGAGGATGTTGAAATTAAGGAATCCAAAGCTAAGGTAAGTGATAAACAAATTCCTTTTAATGCTTCTACTTACCCTCCTCCTTTTCCCGGTAGGTTTGCAAGAGCTACAAATGAAGAGCAAGACAAGAAGACATTGAAGACATTTAGGAAAATGGAAGTCAATATTCCTCTCCTTGCTGAAATTAATGATCAAGTGCTTTGCGATGCCAAGTTTTTAAGGGAACTATGCACACCCAAGAGGAAATTAAAAGGTGATGAAAGCAAGTTCTTATAGATGAGCTAGAAATAGCCACGAGCAAAAATCTTGAGAAGGAGGAACTTGAGAAACCGATAAGAAAATTGAGGTCTAGGATTGGTTGATGGAAGGTGGAGCAGTCGAGCTAACGACATTAAACAAAAGCGCTCCTTGGGAGGCAACCCAAAGATGTAAAAAGAGGGAGTATTTATTTCCTTTACTTGTATTACCATTTAATTTTTGAGTTTTTATTGTTCTTCTTTGCATGCTAGACTTACTTTGAGGACAAAGTAAGATTTAACTGTGGGGGGGAATATTGGTTTATGAGTCTATGTGGCGAACTAACATCACCCACTATGGCTCTCACACTGAGCTGAACTGGGGGGTCGCCCACAAAATATTTCTTTTTTAAAACAAATAAGGGATCGCCAACTATTGGCTCGCCCAAAATTATATCAAAGGGGTCGCCTATCTATGGCTTGCCCGGATTTTATTAAAACAGGGGTCGCCTTTCTTTGGCTTCCCAAAAAACAATATAGGGGTCGGCTTTATAGCTCGCCCAAATCATGGTCTGTGAAAACAGTTTATCAAACTAATGCATGTCTCAAACCAAATCATTTTCTCAATATTTTTATAACATTTTACTCCACAGGACATGCATTTTACTTCCCATACTACTCCCTTACTTGGTCTTACGAAACCGTGCTTCTCGGTTACGTCTACCGAAATCGTACTTCTCAGCCGCAAAATAATTGTATCAACTCATTAGCTTAATTATCCTTGTATCTTTAAGCTATGATTCATATCAAACTATAAGTAAGTCCCACAGCTAAAATGGCTATTCTTCATGCCATTCTATCTTACTTTATAACTCTAAAGTGAGATCCTCGCCTACTTGGACAAGTACCTTCAACTTGGCGAGTTCTTTATTTCCTACTCGCCTCATTGGCAATCACTAACGTTCCACATGGGAAATCACAATAGTCACCATTCTCGCCCTTTTGGGCGATCATACCACAGTCCATTTAGGCGATCCTATGCCCTCACCTATTCTCACTCTTTTGGTGATCATCAAGTCCATACATTTTGGGCGATCATAAGCCCTCGCCCATTCGGGCGATCATTCTGATTTTTCAAAAAGTTGGCGAACATGTATATCGTCGATTCATGCATTTCATTAAGCTCGCCTCATCCTTTAGGTGAGTATCCTAATTTCTTTGCTTGCCTATTTGGCGAGCAGTTGGATAATCACGTTCGCCCATCATGTTTCATCTACTCACGTTACATATGCATAACACAGCAGTTTATGTTCAGCCATTAACGTCCCCAACTAGTAAGAAATTCAGCCATGTTAACTTGCTACATACTTTCATGCCAAGTAATATACCTACACATCTCCTACTTAGCATATCATCATTATAAACCAAGGATTAAATACATACAACATTGGCCGGAAATTCTTTTACCTTTGTTTAATCGAACTAGCACAGCTTAAAGTTGTTGTTGTTTCCTCCCTCGTCAGTCCTTCATTTCTTGGTTTCTTGGATGGTTTAATGGTGAAGGAAAGGTGTATAAAGGAGTGTTAAGTGATTTGATAGCAAGAAGGTGAAATCTTGCAACTTAAACGTAAATAGGCGAGCAAAACAAAGCAGAATTTAGCAGCAACAGCGTCGGGCATGAAAAGGAAATATGCTGGAGTTCTTGGTTTCACTTAGTAAGATATATATATTCTATCATCAAAGCCTCCTATCTTCTTATCATTTTCTTCTTCATTACGTTGTCTGATGGTTCATTAAATGGTGAAGAAAATAGCAGCCAAAAGGTAAGTGGCGGGGTGAACATTTTGCTGCTCCCATTAAATGGCGAAGAAAACCGCAGCCAATAAGAACGACGTGCAGTGATTTTGTCCATCCCTTTTTTCTTGACTTATTTGCACATTTGTCTTATTCCTCGTCCAATTAAAACACATCTCATATTGACTTAACATTTCTCTCTTCTCATTTCATCCAACACAGCCGACTTTCTCTCAAATCAAAAGTGGCGTGTAGCAGCAATTTTCTACTACCCATTGACTTATTCTTCATCCCTTTTTACATACATCTCCACCAATCAAAATAATTTACATGTAATATAAGTAATCCCTTTCTCTTATGATTATATTTATTGATATTTTATGTCATAAAATAATGCTTCTAGTCTAAATTTTCTGATTTCCTTTTCTTCCTTCATTCCATACTTTTAATTCATCATTCCATATTTAAACTTCGTTAAATAATTTACAATTATGGTGTATAGTGTAATAAATTTGGGTCTCACATTTCTCCCCACCTTAAGAAATTTGGTCCTCCAAATTTAACCCGGACCTATCACTGGAAGAGCTCCGGATATTTTTCACGCATAAGGCTCTCCAACTCCCAAGTAGCCTCTTCCTCAGTATGATACTGCCAGAGCACCTTAACCAAAGGAATCGTCTTGGATCACTATACCTTATCCTTCCTACCCAAGATCCTTACCAATTTCTCAACGTAACTCATGTCCTCTCTGATCTCCAGTGGCTCATGTCAAATTACGTGAGAAAGATCTAGATGGTACTTTCTCAGTATTGAGATGTGGAATACATTATGCACTCCTGACAGCTCTGGTGATAGTGCTAACTGATAGGCCACATCTCCTACGTGATTTAAGGTCTCGACAGATCTAATATGTCAAGGACTCAGCTTTCCTTTCTTATCGGATTTCATTTGGTCTTTAAGGGGTAAGACCTTTAAAAATATATTTTCACTCGTACCTTTTGAGAATATGCTCGACCACATAGAGAGCTAAGAACTTACAGTTTCCAACTTTTTCCCATGCTATCGTGGATCTATATCGTCTGCTATATATAGTTTCGTAAGGTGCCATACCGATATTCACCTATTAGCCATTACTATAAGTAATCTTTGCCAGGGGTAGATGATCGTCCCAGAAGCCTTTAACATCAAATGCACACGCTCACACATATCCTTGAGCATCTATATCATATGCTTGGACTGTCTGTTAGTCTGCGGATAAAACACTGTGCTAAACTCAGTTGGGATCCTATGGCCTCCAGAAATCTCTCTCATAATGAGACATGAGGCAGGACTCCCTGTTAAATGTGATGCTCCCTAGAACACCATATACCCTCATTTTTTCTAACATATTAATCGGCCCAGGCACTAATTAGATTAGTGAATTCCATAGCCAAAGAAATTAGCTGACTTAGCCAATCTATCCACAATTATCCAGATAGCATTATACCCTTTTATGGGTAATTCAATTTTCACTTTGTTTAGGAAGTACCACTAATATAGGTATTTTTTTTCCTTATAACATTTTTATCTTTTAGTTAATCTCGTCTCTAAGATGAGACTGCTAGTATCTCTTTATGCTCCAAATTTTCTTTAAGAGCCCCGCCTGTCTCTTCAGGCCATCGCGATCATCCCTTGGCGCTCTCCCGCACCCCAAGTTTACTCTTTCAAGTGAGTCGGCGACCACATAGTTTGCCCACACCTCACAACGTATTATCCATTGTTGGGTGATCACCCAACTCGTGGATCGCCCATCCCAGATTTTGTTTAAGGGTCCTGAAGAACTCGGGCTTCTTCTCTCAAAACCAATTTATACTCCCTAAAATCTTTTATCATCCTTGGGAGTTAGCAAATTTTCACTTTTTTTTTCGCAGTAACTCATTCATACTATTTATCACTTATCATCTCAGGTGCTAAGTCGATAATAATTTAGTGACTATCATTTAAATAGTTTTAATCAATCGTATGTAACTATCCCAATAGTCTCTTAAATGCGACGCACTCGCTCTCAATATATCCCGGAGCATCCACACAATGCGCTCGGATATCTATATCAATCAGAGGTGGTGCTGACAGTAAATTTGGGATCCCAAAGCCTATTGCTATTTACTCAAAGCATGTGGCAAATCAGAGATCCCTATCACATGTACTCGCTCACTAGAACTTCACATACATTCTCACCATTTCATAGATATATATCGACTAGGGCACTCAAGAGATCAAGAAACCTGATGATGATGAAGTGAATCAATTTGGTTGCTCAATCCATAATCACTTCTGTCACATCATGGTTCTTTCGGATGCCTTACTATCCCACCACGATTATTTCACAATTAAACTACGACTGCACTTCATTTGCAGACTTCAAGATTAATCATCATTTATACATTAGATAACCATTTTTCTCGATAACTTCTTTTTGTATTGAGTTATCTTTCTTTTTTTTGTATTCTCCTAGTACACGTAATACCACTTACTTGGAGGATGTACTTGAGAATGTAATCTTTTCACAATCAATTTTGTAATTGAATTTATCAAAATACAGATTTCATCACCACATTACTTGTGTAATTTCACAGTTCCAATATGTATATACAAGTATATCCTTTTATAGGATTAGCAATACTTCTTGTGTCTGCTCCTCTGATTATAACTTTATCTGTTAAATCTGGCTTGATATTAATTTCGACCATAACCACACGATGATCAGAGGGAATCACATTTATCACTTTCTTACAAGTATGTATCATATCAGTAAAGCAGTGAATTCCACAAACTCCTTTATAAATCATTTATATCATACGGGTAAACCTCAAAAATTTTATACCCCAATAACCACGTTTTAATCTCACTTAATTAGTAAGATCCTTTACTTAGACAATTTCAATGTCCACTTAATCATTTGAGACCTCACGTTTCTAATGTAGATAGTTCAGTTAGAACTCATGTTCACTGACTTAACAGTAAGGTTTTCCATTCCTAGAAGTTTGTGGCATTATTCAACGATGTTGCTTATATCAATACAACTGATTTCTCTACTCATCAATCTCTTGAGTAATTTCTCAAGCACTTCTGATTCTCTGGTAAGGGCTTACAAAAAGATTCATGTTGTGAATCAAGTCAACAATCTCTCGAATTCACATTACTCCAAAAGTTTACTTAGAATTTCATCCTGTAATTTCTAATTCACAAACCCATATCGTCTTGGATGTCTCGTTATTTACATCTAATAGATCCACTATGTATCCTCCAAACACATACGTATAAATTTTAAAGTCATTTCATATGTATTTCACAATATTTCGATTCTATAAATATCGTATTTATTCTTCTAAAAACATAAGGAGTATATAGAACCAGTATTAACGTCATCAATTTTAAATTATTGATCATACAATTCACCTTTTTGGTTCACACTTTAAAAGTATATCACGTCTCATAATATTCAATAACTCCTAACCAGTATAACCCATATTTTCACACTTAATTCGGACCCAAAAACCATAATAGCGCCAACTATCTCGTGACCTCTCATAGTATAAACTCCGAGTCGTATTACTCATCAAAATATCAGTGGGGCTCACAATAGGGATCATCAAACATGTAATATGTCCTTTACACCATCAATTTATTCTAAATCAATTTAATCATTTATGACTTAGAGAAAGTATTTCAATATCATCATTTCAAGATCTTAGTTCGATATGGACAGAGAAGTCCTGGTAGGGCCCTCATCGAGTTCCTCACTGTACCTTACCGAATAGACCTGACATTATGATGATAAGATCGCCTATCTCATGTAAAATTCTCAGATTACAGTCCCTATATGTAACCCTTAATTCACCAACTTTCGCCACATTTAAACACTTAACCCAATTTATAGTCACTTGACTCCTCTATACATTCAGATTATACAATACTACAGGGGATATTAACATTTTTCAACACTTTTTGTTCTAAAGGCATCAACAGACATCAGGCCAACCAAAGCTCTGATACCATTAAATGTAACAGTCCACACATACTGTAAATCACGTATTTTTACACATAATCTACAGTTGGGCTGTCTGTGATGCCATTAACATTTAACAGTGACAGTAATAAATGATAAACATTTATTTAACAATTGCTAAATATGAAATTTTTTTCACTATTCCTTACATCTGACATCCTCTATTGTCCTTGTTTCAATAAAGTAGTGCCGTATACATATGTCTGAAATGTAATAGAACAGTGAATGTACCTGTCATATTTAAAATAATTTGCCCCAGTGCTTTATATGCAGCTATATCCATCTGGGGGATAATTCTCTAACTCCGTGTCTTTTTATCTATGGAGTTAAAACAAAGGGGTGAGCGAACCACGCGCTCAGTAAAGGAGACGTATGCTGCTTTAAATAAAGCAAAATTATATACCACAAAAGTATTTATTTTTCCTAAAATCATACCAAGTAGGAAAACAGTGGATATAGTAAACACTAAACAGGATTCAGTAAATCCTTTCAATAAACAGAAATCAATAAGTTGAGACTAGGCATCACCCTACAAATAAATCATGCTATCATCGTTCTCCCAGGAACACAAGTCATCCGCTTTGGGGTGCACCCGTAGGCCATCGCCCCTCACAGTTTTCTCAGAGTGTGCCCTTAGGCCAAAACTCCAATTCGCATCCCTATTGGGACACAGCTAGCTCTATGGCACTAATCAGCCACATGAATGGTAACGCATGAAACTCGGGGCCTAAAGTTTCAAAAATCAATTTATATCTCATAAAGAACCTTTAAGGAATATTTCACACATTTAATCATTTCTTTAAAATGATCGTTTTCCAAAAAGGTATTATAATTTCGGTTTACAAAACAAAGTAAAAACAGCCAGTAATCTCACCATTTTTAGTGTGCGAAAATACAAGTTAAACCGGCTCGCCCCTTACCAGCTCGCCCATTTCGGCTTGCCCCTCGCAGTGGATTGCGTTTGCATGTTTTCATTCGCCCATGTGGCGAACTAACATCACCCACTATGGCTCTCAAACCGAGCTGAACTGGGGGGTCGCCTACAAAATATTTCTTTTTTAAAACAAACAAGGGATCACCCACTATTGGCTCACCCAGAATTATATCAAAGGGGTCACCTATCTTTGGCTCGCCCGGATTTTATTAAAACAGGGGTCGTCTTTCTTTGGCTTGCAAAGAAAACAATATAGGGGTCGGCTTTATAGCTCGCCCAAATCATGGTCTGTGAAAACAGTTTATCAAACTAATGCATGTCTCAAACAAAATCATTTTCTCATTATTTTTATAACATTTTACTCCACAGGACATGCATTTTACTTCCCATACTACTCCCTTACTTGGTCTTACGAAACCGTATTTCCCGGTTACGTCTACCGAAATCGTACTTCTGAGCTGCAAAATAATTGTATCAACTCATTAGCTTAATTATCCTTGTATCTTTAAGCTATGATTCATATCAAACTATAAGTAAGTCCCACAGCTAAAATGGCTATTCTTCATGCCATTCTCTCTTACTTTATAACTCTAAAGTGAGATCCTCACCTACTTGGACAAGTACTTTCAACTTGGCGAGTTCTTTATTTCCTACTCGCCTCATTGGCGATCACTAACGTTTCACATAGGCGATCACAATAGTCGCATTACGCCCTTTTGGGCGATCATACCTCGGTCCATTTAGGCAATCCTATGCCCTCACCTATTCTTGCTATTTTTGGCGATCATCAAGTCCATACATTTTGGGCGATCATAAGCCCTCGCCCATTCGGGCGATCATTCTGATTTTTCAAAAAGTTGGTGAACATGTATATTGTCGATTCATGCATTTCATTAAGCTCACCTTGTCCTTTAGGCGAGTATCCTAATTTCTTTGCCCGCCTATTTGGCGAGCAGTTGGATAATCACGTTCGCCCATCGTGTTTCATCTACTCACATTACATATGAATAACACAGCAATTTATGTTCAGCCATTAACATCCCCAACCAGTAAGAAATTCAGCCATGTTAACTTGCTACATACTTTCATGCCAAGTAATATACCTACACATCTCCTACTTAGCATATCATCATTATAAACCAAGGATTAAATACATACAACGTTGGCTGGAAATTCCTTTACCTTTGTTTAACCGAACCAGCACAGCTCAAAGTTGTTGTTGTTTCCTCCTCGTCAGTCCTTCATTTCTTGGTTTCTTGGATGGTTTGATGGTGAAGGAAAGGTGTATAAAGGAGTGTTAAGTGATTTGATAGCAAGAAGGTGAAATCTTGCAACTTAAACGTGAGATAGGCGGGCAAAACAAAGCAGAATTTAACAACAACGGTGACAGGCATGAAGAGGAAATATGCTGGAGTTCTTGGTTTCACTTAGTAAGATATATATATTCTATCATCAAAGCCTCGTAGCTTCTTATCATTTTCTTCTTCATTACGTTGTCTAATGGTTCATTAAATGGTGAAGAAAATAGCAGCCAAAAGGTAAGTGGCGGGGTGCACATTTTTCTGCTCCCATTAAATGGCGAAGAAAACCGCAGCCAACAAGAACGGCGTGCAGTGATTTTTTCCATCCCGTTTTTCTTAACTTATTTGCTCCTTTGTCTTATTCCTCGTCCAATTAAAACACATCTCATATTGACTTAACATTTCTCTCTTCTTATTTCGTCCAACACAGCCGACTTTCTCTCAAATCAGAAGTGGCGTGTAGCAGCAATTTTCTGCTTCCCATTGACTTATTCTTCATCCCTTTTTACATACATCTCCACCAATCAAAATAATTTGCATTTAATATAAGTAATCCCTTTCTCTTATGATTATATTTATTGATATTTTATGTCATAAAATAATGCTTCTAGTCTAAATTTTCTGATTTCCTTTTCTTCCTTCATTCCATACTTTTAATTCATCATTCCATATTTAAACTTCGTTAAATAATTTACAATTATGGTACAGTGTAATAAATTCGGGTCTTACATGTAGTGACGTGGATTGGAGTGGGAGCTTGAGTCGTTATTTGGACAACTCGAGGAAATAAGTTGCTAAGCGTTGAGGTAAGTGGATTAAGTAAAGTTTTGCTAGTATCATCTTGTAGGAGATGTTAATTCTTATAGATAAATTACCTAGCTTTAGAATTTTAGCAAAGCGATGCTATTTGTCGGGCTATTAAGGTAAGATATAAGGTATGACCGAGCTGTAAATCTGGATGATGCTGGGTCCAAGATTAAAAATTGTGTTTTATGACTTGTGTGTTGTGACCAGCCAAGCTTGCCTGTTGTCTAAAATAAAATGTTCATACAATAAGTTATTGTATGAATCTTGTCTGTCTAGTTTGGTTAGGCTAACTGTACGTGTGCATGGTCCTCATTAATTCTCACTAGGTAACCATGCAAAGTACGTAGAGTTAGTCTATTGATGCATACATGAATTCACACATAGCATGTTTTGACTCAAACTATTGTGTGCATAAGCTTTATAATACTCAACATTGTGCTTTGGCTTGAAAAGTATATTTTTGAACTAACCCGGTAATAATGGGTTTTTATGCATATTCAGAAACCTCAAAACTGTTTTGAAAACCATGCGCTCAGTAGGTATAATGGTATACCTTTGAATTTTGACAATATATTCTGTCTTGCTAAGTTAAGTTTTGAATAGTAATCCGTTTTCTGAACTAAAGGATTTCGATCAATATTTAGTAATATGTTTTCTGAACTAAGGGATTTTGATAAGTAATCAATAATCCATTTTTTGAATTAAAGGATCTCGATCAGTACTTAGTTTTCTGTTCTATATTTGATTTTAAGCAGATCCATTGACTTTCGAGTCACTAAAAGTTTATCAAGCTTTGTGCTCTAGACTTCAATAGCAATATCTGAACCTCACAAGACTCGTGCTCTAGGCATTATCAGGCTTGTCTGGAAAACCAGCAGACAAGTTTTAGCTTTCAACTAATTAGCGAGATAGGATTATTAATTTATGGCCATAGATATTACCGTAGGAGTCACCTTTAGAGACCTAAAAGGACTTACATGCTACACGAGTACCTTCGGGACCGTGGGAGCCACCTCTAGAATCTTAAGGGAACTATGGCCTACACGGGTGTCCTTGTGAAGCTTTATCCATCACTAGCTAGGATGGATATCTATATCAGTATCTGTTATCAAGGATCCTTGCCTACACCTTATCAGTACTGTCTTCAGTGATTTGAGGCTTTATGCCTAAACTTTATCAATAATCGTTTTGATTTCAGTTTCAGTTCAGTAATTGAGGCTTTATGCCTAAACTTTATCAGTAATTGTTTTGATTTCAATTTCAGTTCAGTAATTGAGGCTTTATGAACAAATCTTATAAGTATATATTTTAATTAAAGTTTTAGTTTAGTGATTTGAAGCTTTAAGCTTAAACCTTATCAGTATCTATTTTGATTTCAGCATTAGCGTTCCATACTTCGAGGTATTTTGCCTAACTCTATTAAGTGTCCATGTTCATAAGATTAGTTGTCTTGAACTCATGTGCATAGCAATCATGCTTTGAACTCGATGCATAATGATTGTGTTTAAACTAAGTGTATTAGAAATCTGTTTCATAAGTATTAGTTTTCAATGTTTAGAGACTTTATGCCTAACCATATTGGCTTTTCAGTTTTAGTATGATTATCAATTTTGAACTAAATGTATCATAAGATCTGTTTTGTTATCAGTATTTGGGTTTAGTATTTAGAGGCTTTAGGCCTAACTTTATCAATTATTAGTTCAATACAGATATCTGTTTTGAACCATGAGTTTAAGAAATCTGTCTTGTTATCAATATCGATTTTAGTATTTCGAGACTCATGCCTAAAATGATCAAAAATTTGTTTTGTACTAGTGCATAGTGATTTTGTTTTGAACAAGTACATTGTGAATATGTTTTGAACTATGTGCATAGGGAATCAGTTTTAAGCTATGCCCATTACCCATTGTAGTGATGTGCATTTTGTTGACATTATAGCCTTAAGACAAATGACTATGTCTTTTCAATATCATGTTGAGGTTTGAGGAAATGAGGTACCTAAGGTATCCCTCTGATAATACCCTATACAGCCTCAACCTTAAATTGTGAGTCCAGATAAATAGACCTAGTATTAGAACATAGTATCACCCATATGTATCACTTTATTTTTTTGTTCATGCATACACGGGCATGTAGATCGGCGTGAGCTTAGCATGAATTTACTTAAACTACTTAATAAGTTGTGAATTGCTCACCTCTTTTTCCACCACTTGCAGACTATCTGAGCTAGGCTACAACACAGAGCTCCTGTGGGCTATCAGGGATTGTACCTAGCCTAAGTACATACTAGCATCCTTTGAGGCCTACTTTCACTACTTTTCGAGGTATACAAAATAGTGTATTATTTTGTTGAGATGCACATTCTATAAAGTTTACATAGTACAATTTGTTTGTATCATAGATGTAACTTAGGATCGTTTTAGATTCTTTTGTGAGTGATATGATGATCGAGTGCGATCTTGAAATATAATTTGCATTGTGATGTGAATGGATATTATTGGATAGGTAGTTTAGATAGTAGGATCCTCTGATATGATATTAGGATTGTTGGACATGATTGAGCTAATATAAATGAAAATGACTTGCAGGTACCTGGGAAAATCTTTACTAGGAGGAATATGTTATGGATCAAAAACGATAATTACTTGCTCTAGAGAAATTTATTTATTAAAATCTTTACTAGGAGGAATATGTTATGGATCAAAAACGATAATTACTTGCTCTAGAGAAATTTATTTATTTACCTTTGGATCAAAGAATAAGTTAGTAAAATTGAATTAAAATGAAGAGGATACGTGAAAATCCTTTAGTGATTACACTGATACCGAATGCAAATCATAAAGGGAAAAGAAAAAATTAGTTCATAAATTTGTTAAGCGGAATAGGTGTAAGTGTTATGCATATATCATGACTTTTGGGTCGTGACGTTTATAACCTAAAATGTATTTTCCACTCATCATAACGAAAGCCACCTTATTGTTTATGCTTTCATGGTATTCTTCTGTTAAATCCAAAATAAACAAAAAAGTTATTTCAATCTCTTTTATTACATTAAGAAGATAGATCAACAAATAACAAACAATTGTACAAAGGGTATTCATCGTCTTCTTGCTAGACACCATTTTTGCTGATATTTTTAATTGGTCTTTTCAAGGTTCAATTGCTGAGCATTTCTTCAAAAAATCTCACAAATATAGAACTTGTATGCCAAGTCACTCTTTTTGTTACAATTGCTAAGAAATTTGCAAAGTAAAAAGAGAGAAAAAACAAATTCAAAAACTCATTAAGGATACGTTTTGAAAAAAAAAAGTTTAACGAATTCTTTTCTTCCAAAAAGACAAAATTGGCATAACTTAAGAAAAATTTCAATTCCTTCGACGCGCGGAAAGGAATGTTTCTATGTAAATTGCTAGCACAAAATTGAACCAAATGCAAGAATTTATGGTCTCATCTAGAATAAAAGATGAAAGGAATCATCTTTTTGTCTTTAGTCACAAGCAAAAGATTGCCTCTTTTTCTATCTTCTGATGGAGATCCACTTGCTCGTGATGTTCGTGATGCTAAGGATCCATTGGTCATCCAAGGAGGTCCAATTACCCGAGCTCGAGCTAAGAAAACGCAACAAGCCCTGGCCTCATTCATGCAACAAGCTCTGGCATCATTGAAGTGTCAAGAAAGCTTCCATGAAGAGTCCCAAGACATCTATACTTGCTTGGAAGCCCAAACGACATGAGCATGGTTTACTATCTTATTTTAGCTTAACAATAAGATGGGCTAAGTGTTTGGATAGCCCACGTTTGAGTCTTGTTGTGTCTTGGACTATTTATTTTATGTAACTAGTTTAGGCATGAATTTGGGTTTAGTTTTATTTTCTATTAGTGTTAATTCCAGCCCACTTGTTTATGGGCTTAAGTGCTAGGTATTATTATAAATACCTTGTAAACGCTATTGATGAGGAGATCAGTTAATTGAATTTTCAGAAATTGAGTGTGCCTTTCTCTTGGGTTCCCTCTCAACTAGGCTTATCAAGGTCTTCTTCCTTGTGGCGTCTCCTTCTTCACCATCCACCATTGCTATACCTTAGGTTCTCGAATTCTTATTGTAGGGTCAAGGTCCAATACCTTTGGGTTCGAGTCTCTTTAGGCTTCGGGTCTAGGTTTCAGAAGTTGTCATTCATCAACTTTGCTTCTGTCTTCTTGCGTGTCAGCTCCTTCAAATTCCAAGCTACGTTTTGTCTTGTCCGTACGCATCAGTTGGTATTCAGAGCTCAAGTTCCGATTTTCTGGTTTGTTTGTGCGTCACTCACTTTTCGATTTTTTTTTTTTGGTTTCAATTTTTTTTTCTTTTGTTCGTTCCACTTTCTGGTTTGTTTGTGTGTTCCTAGCCGCCACTTATTTCTTAACCCTAAAACCCTAGCCACCACTTATTTCATTACACAAAAAAAAACCCTAGCCGCACCCCTTAAAAATAAAACCCTAGCCGCACACCTCAAAAATAAAACCCTAGCCGCACCCCTCAAATCAAAAAAAAAAACCCTAGCTGCACCCCTAAAAAAAAACCCTAGCCGCACCCCTAAAAAAAAAAACCCTAGCCTCACCCCTCAAAAAAAAAAAAAAAAAACCTAGCCGCACCCCTCCTTTTTCAAGGAAACCGCAACACTCAGAGTTAAAAAAAAAAAAGAAGAAGAAGAAAAGAATTCAAAAAAAAGAAGAAGAAAAGAATTCGAAAAAAAAAAGAAGAAGAAAAGAATTCGAAAAAAACAAAAAAAAGAAAAAAAATTTTTTTTTGCGGTACTGTTCAAACAGAAGTTTTGGTTGAGTTAGGAGGCGTGTGAGTACCCGTTTTAAAGAAAACGACGAAAGAAAACGACCTAGTGAAGCTTGCTTCACTAGCCCCACCCTATCTTGGCCAAATTCCATCGTTTTCCTATAGTTTTAGGCCATTTTTCATTTTTTTTTGTCATTCTAGTGATTTTTTTTTCTTTCTTATTTTTTTTTCTTCTTTCTTTCTTTCTTTGAGTCACCCTAGCCCTAGCCACACCTTTCTGTGAAAAAAAAAAAGAAAAAAAAAATTCTTGGTGACAATACTTGGTGAATTAGTTGATTTTACGAGGTTTAATCTTTGACTGAGTCTCTAGTGTGATTGTGAACCTATAGAGTTAAGGTAGAGTAAGGGAAAAAGGCACGAGTGTGTGAGAGACATTAGTAGAGAAAAGCCAATTACTTGAGTGAAACAGGAGTGTAAACACGTGAGGATATTACTTGTTGACAATGTCTTCTGACGGTGATAAGTCAGACTTTAAAAAGATTGAATTCCTGCTTCAGGCAATGCAACAACAGTTCCAACGGATGGATGTGAAATTCAATGACATTCATGATAAGTTGAACCAACATGAAGCTTGGTTTGCAAAGATCCAACAAGGTGATACTTCTCGTCCAAAAAGTAAGGTTGTTGCCAATGATGAGTATGATGATAATGTTGGGTATGATTCGAATGAAGAGTTGGGATAGATAGACATCATAGAAGGTACCATGGGTATAGAGATCGAGTTGATAGAGCCCGTGATAGAGGTAAGGAGAAGCTGGATGGAAACCTTAGCAGTATAAAATTAAAGATTCCTCCTTTCCAAGGTAAGAATGATCCTGAGGCATATTTGGAGTGGGAAAGGAAGCTTGAAATGGTGTTTGACTGCCACCACTACTCTGAAGAAAAGAAGGTCAAACTTGCAGCAATTGAGTTCACAGAGTATGCTATGGTTTGGTGGGATCAGTTAGTCACTAGTCGAAGAAGATATGGTGATCCTCCAGTGTCTACATGGGATGAGATGAAGCGTATCATGAGGAAGAGATTTGTTCCTACTCATTACTACAGGGAGTTATACCAGAAGCTCCAAGGTCTTACCCAGGGCTCAAAGAGTGTTGAGGATTACTACAAAGAGATGGAAATAACCATGATCCGAGCCAATATCCAGGAGGATGCAGAAGCTACTATGGCTCGTTTTCTTCAAGGCTTAAACCGTGAGATTGCCAATGTAGTCGAGTTGCAGCATTACATGGATTTAGAGGAGATGTTGCATGTGGCCATCAAAATGGAAAGGCAACTCAAAAGGAAAGGTACATCCCGTTTTACTTCTAGTTCAGTTCCTGTTTGGAAATCTAACACCTTTCATAGGGATGATAAGCCTGTGCCTACGCATAAGTCAGAGAGCTTTGCTAAGCCCAAGCCTGAGGGCCCTCCAAAGCCCAAGACTGAACCTGCCCAAGCATCCCAGAGCAGGACACGTGACATTAAGTGTTTCAAGTGTTTAGGTCGTGGACATATTGCCTCACAGTGTCCCAACCGTAGGGTGATGATCATGCATGGGAATGGAGATGTTGAGAGTGAAGGTTCTGAACTCGGTGTAGAAGATGAGATGCCTGCGTTAGAAGATGTCGACGAAGAAGAAGTTGTTGAGTATGCTGCTCATGGTGAAGCACTTGTTGCTAGGCGTGCTCTTACTACTCATGTGAAGTTTGAGGATGAGGCACAGCGCGAGAACATCTTCCATACGAGATGCCATATTAGTGACAAGGTATGTACTATAATCATTGATGGTGGGAGTTGTACTAATGTTGCTAGCACATACCTTGTTGATAAATTAAAGTTGCCCACTACCAAGCATCACCACCCATATAAGTTGCAGTGGATTAATGACTGTGGTGAAGTAAACGTGGTGAAGCAAGTCTTGGTTCCTTTTCGTATTGGAAGGTATCAAGATGAGGTATTGTGTGACGTGGTGCCCATGCAAGCTAGCCACATATTGCTGGGTAGACGTGGCAGTATGATCGGAGAGTCATCCACGACGGTTACACTAACCGTTATTCCTTTACTATGGATGGCAAGAAGATCGCTCTTGCTCCCCTTAGCCCCAAGGAGATTTATGAGGACCAATTAAGGCTAAAGGAGCAACATGATGAGCAAAGGAAGCAAGCTAAAGAAAAGAAGGAAAACAAGGACAGCAAAACAGTGAGCTGCTATGCCAAACCCCGAGATGTGAAGACTGCATTTCTTGCTAAGTCTCCTATCCTTTTACTCTTATTTAAAGATTCTTATTTTATTGATGCTGAACTCCATGATACTTTGCCTACTGATGTTGTCTCATTGTTGCAGGAGTTCGAGGATTTATTCCCTGAGGAGATCCCAAGTGGATTACCACCGATTCACATGGGATCGAGCACATGATTGACCTTGTCCCCGGAGCTACCATTCCTAACCGTCCAGCCTACAGAAGTAATCCCGAGGAGACGAAGGAGCTTCAAAGGCAAGTTGAGGAGCTCATGAGGAAAGGTTATGTGAGAGAGAGCATGAGTCCTTGCGCCGTGCCCGTACTGCTTGTGCCAAAAAAAGATGGGACGTGGAGGATGTGCGTTGACTGCTGAGCCGTCAACAAAATCACTGTAAAGTACCGCTATCGTATTCCTAAGCTAGATGACATGCTTGATGAGTTGCATGGTGCATGCATGTTTTCTAAAATTGATTTAAAGAGCGGATATCACCAAATTCGTATGAGAGAAGGTGATGAATGGAAAACCGCATTCAAGACTAAACATGGTCTCTACGAGTGGTTAGTTATGCCTTTTGGCTTGACTAATGCACCTAGTACATTCATGCGTTTAATGAACCATGTTTTACGTGATTTCATTGGTAAGTATGTGGTTGTCTATTTTGATGATATTTTGATATACAGTAAGAGCCAGCATGAGCATGTTGAGCATCTTAGGAATGTTCTTACTGTTTTGAGGAATGCAAGTTTGTATGCCAATTTTAAGAAATGTACGTTCTGCACTGATAAGATTGTTTTCCTTGGGTATGTCGTTTCTTCACATGGCATTTCTGTTGATAATAAGAAGGTAAAGGCAATTAAAGATTGGCCTGTACCTAAGTCTGTTTCTGAGGTGCGTAGTTTCCATGGTTTAGCTAGTTTCTATCGTCGATTCGTTAGAGATTTTAGCACTATAGCTGCACCTTTGATCGAAGTGGTCAAAAAGAATGTTGCATTTCATTGGGGTCCTGCACAAGAGCATGCTTTTAATTTGCTTAAAGATAAACTTTGTTCTGCTCCTTTGTTATCTCTGCCTGACTTTACTAAAACTTTTGAGATTGAGTGCGATGCCTCAGGTGTAGGTATTGGAGCTATGCTTATGCAAGAAAAACGCCCAATTGCTTTCTTTAGTGAGAAGTTAAGTGGAGCAGCACTTAACTATCCCACATATGACAAGGAGATGTACGCGTTAGTGAGGGCCTTGGAGACATGGCAACATTACTTGTGGCCCAAAGAATTTGTCATCCACACTGATCATGAGTCCTTGAAGCATTTGAAAGGACAGAGTAAGCTGCATAAGCGTCATGCCAAGTGGATAGAGTTCATTGAGATGTTCCCGTACGTGATCAAGTACAAACAAGGTAAAGAGAACGTCGTAGCTGATGCGTTATCTCGTAGGTATACTCTTATCACTACTCTTGATGCTAAACTTTTAGGATTTGAGTATATCAAAGAACAGTATGCTGATGATGTTGATTTTGGTAATGTTTATGATGCATGTGCTACATCTGGTTTTGGCAAGTTCTTTAGGCATGATGGGTTCTTATTTAGAGAAAATAAATTATGTGTGCCTAGGAGTTCATTGCGCGAGCTGTTAGTTAGAGAAGCCCATAGTGGAGGATTAATGGGTCACTTTGGAGTTAGGAAAACTCTAGATGTTTTGCAAGCACATTTCTTTTGGCCTAACATGAGGAGAGATGTAGAGAGGTTATGTGCTAGATGCATTTCATGTAGGCAAGCTAAATCTAGAGTTCATAATCATGGTTTATATACTCCTTTACCCATTCCTACTACTCCGTGGACTGATATCTCTATGGATTTTGTTTTGGGCTTGCCTCGAACAAAACGCGGTAGAGATTCTGTTTTTGTTGTGGTTGACAGGTTCTCTAAGATGGCTCATTTCATTGCTTGCCACAAGACGGATGACGCCAGCAACGTTGCTGACCTTTTCTTCAAAGAGATAGTACGTCTACATGGTATACCAAGGACCATTGTTTCTGATCGAGATGCAAAGTTCCTTAGTTACTTTTGGAAGACGTTATGGGGAAAGTTGGGAACTAAATTGTTATTCTCCACCACTTGTCACCCCCAGACTGATGGACAGACTGAGGTCGTCAACTGAACCCTGTCTACATTATTGAGGTCCATTATTCAGAAAAATTTGAAGAATTGGGAAGATTGCTTGCCCCATGTGGAGTTTGCATATAACCGCAGTGTCCACTCCACTACTAGTTGCTCTCCATTCGAAGTTGTTTATGGCTTCAATCCTCTTACTCCTTTGGATTTGTTGCCATTACCTAGTGCGGAGCAGAGTAACTTTGATGGAGAACAGAAGGCTAAGTTTGTGAAGCAACTCCATGAGAGAGTTCGTCAAGCTATTGAAAAGAAGACTGAGCAGTATACCACCCAAGCAAATAAGCATCGAAAGAAAGTAGTCTTTGAGCCTGGTGATTGGGTTTGGGTGCATATGAGAAAGGAGAGGTTTCCTGTTCAGCGACGAACCAAGTTGCATCCCCGAGGAGATGGACCATTCCAAGTCATAGCGAAGATCAACGATAATGCCTACAAATTGGATCTTCCTGGTGAGTATGGTGTATCTGCTACTTTTAATGTTTCTGATCTTTCTCCCTTTTCTTTTGATGAAGGTATATGCGATTTGAGGACAAATCCTTTTGAGGAGAGGGGGAATGATGGAGATCCACTTGCTCGTGATGTTCGTGATGCTAAGGATCCATTGGTCATCCAAGGGTCCAATTACCAGAGCTCGAGCTAAGAAAACGCAACAAGCCCTGGCCTCATTCATGCAACAAGCTCTGGCATCATTGAAGTGTCAAGAAAGCTTCCATGAAGAGTCCCAAGACATCTATACTTGCTTGGAAGCCCAAACGACATGAGCATGGTTTACTATCTTATTTTAGCTTAACAATAAGATGGGCTAAGTGTTTGGATAGCCCACGTTTGAGTCTTGTTGTGTCTTGGACTATTTATTTTATGTAACTAGGTTTAGGCATGAATTTGGGTTTAGTTTTATTTTCTATTAGTGTTAATTCCAGCCCACTTGTTTATGGGCTTAAGTGCTAGGTATTATTATAAATACCTTGTAAACGCTATTGATGAGGAGATCAGTTAATTGAATTTTCAGAAATTGAGTGTGCCTTTCTCTTGGGTTCCCTCTCAACTAGGCTTATCAAGGTCTTCTTCCTTGTGGCGTCTCCTTCTTCACCATCCACCATTGCTATACCTTAGGTTCTCGAATTCTTATTGTAGGGTCAAGGTCCAATACCTTTGGGTTCGAGTCTCTTTAGGCTTCGGGTCTAGGTTTCAGAAGTTGTCATTCATCAACTTTGCTTCTGTCTTCTTGCGTGTCAGTTCCTTCAAATTCCAAGCTACGTTTTGTCTTGTCCGTACGCATCATCTTCTTCTCTACCTTTCCTTCTTGCTTAAATTTAAAATGTAGAGATTCCATATTGAAAAAAAGTTCTAGAGATTTCGTATTAAGGAAAAAAAGAGAACTTCAAATCTAGAAATTTTGTATTAAGGAAAAAGAGAACTTCAAATCTATAGATTTTGTATTAAGGAAAGCAAATTCTAAGCACTAAATTGAACCAAAAGTAAGAATTTGTGGTCCCATCTAGAATAAAGGATGACAAAAATCATTTTTTTTCTTCAGTCACAAGCAAAATACTACTTTTTTTTCTATCTTGTTCTCGACCTTTTCTTATTGCCTCAATTTCAAATCTAGGGATTCCCTAACCATCAAGGAAAAAAAGATAACTTTTGTTTGCGGTATCTGATTATTCTTCGCCAAAATGAAGGAATATAAAAACATGATTACTTTCAATTTATTCAGTGTTTACAAATCTAGATTTGGTTCTTCTTTTCTTTTTTTTAATCCTTTGATTGGTTAAGTTTTTTCCTAAATGGCAGAAGTGCACCATTGTTGCACCACTCAATTAATTGATGGAGACGGGGAATTTAATGTGGTTGGACTTGACAACTTCATCAGGACTACTAATCTCTCTCATTGTGGCCTTTCTTATGTTGTTGTTGCCATCATGGGCCCTCAAAGTAGCGGTACATTACCTTTCAATTCATTTTAATTTTTTTTACTTCATTTGTTTCTCGATTCGTGCAGATTGGTTTTTAATTAATTGGAGTATTTTTTTATTGGATTAGTTATTATTGAAATTCTAGCAAAAAATCTATACTTTTTCAGTGGTTGATTTATTTTTTGATGAATTTTGAGATTTTTAATTACTTCATTTCTGCAAGCAAATTGAGTTTGTATATCGAATTATCTTCTATTAATCTAACCTAATACCGCTTTCGTTCTTCCTTCCAAGATTTGCTTTTATTTTCTTAAAGCTTGCTCTATTTATTTTATATTTTCGTAGAGTTATATCGGTCATCGCAATACAAATGCAGTTGTGGAAGCCCTTTATTTATAATGGAGTTCTCTTACATGGTTGAACTCTTCTAAGCCTATCAATAAGTATTTAAATTACAACAAGACTCTATCTACAAAAGTTTAAATTCTTATAGATGCTATAATCTAAGGACTCTAGAATCTAAACCGTCAAGTACTTTGATAGGATCCAAAATCTCTATTAGCAACCAAATAATCTTGCATGTCTATCCATACATCATGTCTCGTACGACCTACTTCTATTGCTTTAATGGTGCACACAACTAGTCCATATCTATTGGAATTTTATTTTTGATAATCGAAAGAATCATATAATAAGATATGACAAATAATTTTGAAGTTAATTATAAATAACATATATACATTAAAAAAAAAAATACGAAAATATTATTCATATTTATAAAATTAAATGAATAAATAAAAATGTAATTGATTTTCAAACTCTTAACATGCATATCATCATTAATAATATATATCTTTTATACGATTTATTCTGTTATTTACTAACTAAAAGTCTAGAAGTTCCATTTTTCTAAATTCATAAGGTTGTGTATGTTATAGATATAAAGGCTTTCTCTTTTGTTTGCAGGGAAAAGCACCCTGTTAAATCATCTTTTCACACAAATTTTAGGGAGATGGATGCATACAGAGGACGGTTAGTTCTTAATTTCATTCCCAAAATCTATATATTGTTTCAAAAGGAATAAAAAGGAATAAATATTTTCCCTTATTTTATTGCTCTTTTATATACTCTTTCAACTTTTATTTTCTCTATCAAAAGATAGATGTATAACCTTATCTAAATTTAATTGCAGAAGCCGAACTACCAAAGGTGTTTGGATTGCGCATTGTGTTGGCATAGAACCTTTCACAGTTGCCATGGATTTAGAAGGTACCGATGGAAGAGAAAGAGGCGAGGTAAGTAGCCTTTTAAATATACTTTTGATCACCCACCAACACACAGTAACAAAAGACTAGCAAGGAAGCATTTAGGTGCTTTGATTTTGTAATGGACATCGCAATGTATGTGTGAATAAACTAATTATTCCAGTTGTAGTTTTGCTCATTTCTATTTCGTTAGTCATATTTCTTTGTCACTTTTTGTTTTGTACACTTAATTTTATTTTTTTTATTTTCAGGATGACACTACATTTGAGAAGCAAAGTGCCCTTTTTTCCTTGGCCATTGCAGATATTGTGCTAATAAACATGTAATTATCTAAATGCTTGCCGTAATGCCTTATGTATTTGATGGTTACGTTACATGCATTAGGTTGAAGCATACGCAGCTCGAACTATGTAATTTGTAGAAATTATGGCAATGAATAGGAATTAGACTTTTTAGAGAATAATTGGGTAAAAGAATTAAGTATCTCTTGTCTTAAAAGAGAAATCGTCATACTATTCATGTTTCAAGATTTTATAGAACATTACATATCCTATTAGTATGTCTTTGCTTTGTATTACTGTTTTGCTTTGGATTTGTTGGCATTTTAATTGCCAGTGGACGAACAACACATGCATATTTTTAAAATTTCACCAAGATTTAAAATTCTTAATATCTTAGTTGCACCCAAACATCAACTGATTGGCATGAGGGTTGTCAAAATTCTAGCACTAGAAAGAATGCCTATTTATATCTATATGGCAGTATGAGTTGCCTCCACTACTTTTTTATGGTTCTAATGGTGGTGTTCTTTTTCTTTTCTTTTTTTGATTACAAATAAATACCGAATTAGAAATAAATAATGTTACAATTTATATGTTAGTTCATCTTTAGGAGAACACAGAATATAGCTCCAATTCTAAAATTTGATCCATTTCGTTATTGTTTTTGTCCATTCCTTTGATATTCTTTTAGTGTTTTCCAATGGTCATCTATGGGTTTTGGCTTTCATGGCAATTGATGTTGTTCCTAGTTTCTGAGGAGGATGCAAGAAGTAAATCTAGGTATTAATCAAATATTGGATATTGATATAGGTGGTGTCATGATATTGGTCGGGAGCAAGCTACCAACAGACCACTTTTGAAAATAGTTTTTCAGGTACTCTAGTGTGGTACCTACTTTTGTCCCTTGGATATCTATTTTGTTTATTGTGCTTGATAGTCTTGATTGTTTTTATCTAGGTTATGACGCGATTATTTAGTCCCCGAAAAATAACACTGCTATTTGTTATACGTGATAAAACAAAGGTCTGGATTAATGCCTTTACATTTTCTTCTAACCTAATTTTGATACTTTCTAGCATTGTGCTAAAACATTTGAGATATACTTTTTTATAACTGTTTCTGTAGACTCCTCTTGAATATTTGGAGTCTATCCTAAGGGAAGATATTCAAAAGGTAATATTATGTATAGATTTATTTATTTATCTCTTTTTCCGCCACTTTCTCTCTCTTTCCCTCTTACTCTTGCCTGTTATTTTTCTTTTTAATTTTAATTGTCGAGGATTACCACAGATATGGAATGCAGTTAGGAAACCTGACTCCCATAAAGATATAACCCTTAGTGAGTTCTTTAATGTAAGAGGATATCTATTTTCCCTTTTTCCTTATCACTTTGTGTATTTTACTTGCAAGTTACTACATAGTTTAAACATTGTTTCATATTTGAAATTTGACATGAAGGTGGAGGTCACTGCTTTATCAAGCTTTGAAGAAAAAGAAGAGCTATTTAAAGAGCAGGTAGTCTTTCAGTCTCTAGTTAATGAAGTTTTGTCATGGTTCAAATTTGCTACAATTAACTTTAGATGATTGTTAAGCTTTTCATGTTACTTTGTTGGGTTTATATATGATGTATCGACATGTATAGTTTCTTTCAGTGTAGTGACAGTATATAGAGATTATACACTATCAGCATCATACATGAACCCTACTTTGTTTAACCAAATAGTTGGGCTTTGGGTATTAAGATACTTTTTTTTTCTTTCGGTACATTGAAGAAGGCATGAAGAGGAGGGAGAGGGAGGGGAGTGAGTAGAATCCTGGACCTTGATGCCAAACTAGCTTTAATTTAAATTAAATAAAAAAGGGTTTTAAAGCCTTACAATTTATCTAATATTTTCTTATAAAGGTTGCTCAACTAAGGCAACGTTATTTCAATTCTCTTTCTTTGGGAGGACTTGCTAGTGATAGACAAGGTGTTGTCTCTGCCTCTGGATTCTCTCTTAGCACACAACAAATATGGAAAGTTATAAAAGAGAACAAGGATCTAGATCTTCCTGCTCACAAGGTTTTTCTTCATCCCTATCATCTTATCTAAATTATAACATGTCTTTGTTTATAGTACAGGTAATTGTCATTCCATCATGTTCATTAGGTAATGGTTGCCACAGTTCGTTGTGATGAGATTGCAAATGAGAAGCTTCATCACTTATCCTCTGATAAGGTCCTTTTGCAACTATCTTTCTCTTACGTCTTACTTTGGCTAATTGAATGCTTTTTTTTAGTTATGGTGTTAGTAAATTTTGTGTAGGATTGGTTAGCATTGGAAGAAGCTATTCAGTGTGGGCTAGTATTTGGATTTGGGAGAAAGCTGAGCTCTATCCTAGAAACCTACTTTTCAGAGTATGTTTATGCCTATGTCTAGTATGCTGAGTAATGTGTTGTTGTTTGATGTAACTTTATCTCAATTTTTGAATTGTATGTAAAAGGATACTGTTTGATCTGAAAATAGACTTGTAGTAAAGACTTTAAGTTACCAGCTTTTATAACTTGAAAGGTTCGTTCACTCCTCACTTCTATGGATAGTTCCTAGTTGTTTATTATATTAATGGTTTCGTAAATTCATAATGCATGTTGAGCTAGTTTTTTAATTTCTACAAGCCATAATCTTTCTTCTAAACGTCAAATTCTTTCGCCATAGATATGATGCAGAGGCATTATACTTTGATGAAGGTGTAAGAAATGCAAAACGAAAACAACTGGAGTCAAAAGCTTTAGATGTAAGTATATAATATGTTCTTCTATCATTATGATATTTTGTTTCAAAAAGTTGATTGTATACCTGGCATTCAAGCTTTTAGTATTTAATTTTAAGTAGTTTGTAGCATTCACTAATATTTTTGGGTTGTTAATAGAGGTGCTTGAAGCTATCTTGATCTAGGCAGTTGTAGATAGATTTCTTAACACCATCCATCATGAATTTACTGCATTTCTTAACTATGAATGGTGTATCAATTTACAAAACTATAACCAGTTTTCTATTTGAAACATGATGGTGTGATTTGCCCAATATCTATCATTTTATATTTGTCACTTCTTTTTGGCTATGGCAATTATGCTTGTGGTTTCATTTAAATCTTTCTATGATATTTTTTTAGAGGCAATTATATTTTAATTTGGCAAAGGAATTTTAAACTCCCCTTGATAGTGAATTAAATAATTTGGCAACTAAACCATGCGTTTATAGTAAAATTTCAAAGAACAATAGAAAGTGAGACTCAAAGTATTATAAGGCCTATTGCTATAGTCGTGACTTATGATAGTATAGTACTACTGAGTATAATTTTTTAAAACTTTTGACATTTGCATTAATGAAACATAATATTGTCATGAGAAAGAAGTGAATAAGAATTTTCCAAATGTGTCTTTGTATTAGCTTTTGGATTGTTGTCATATGTGTAGGGTTTTCTAATGGTTTATTGTATGTGTCATAAAAGTAAGCTTATTGGATATTTTGTTATTATTCAAAATCTTCCTTCTTTTATTGAGGCACTCTCTTGAATTGTGCAGTTTGTGCATCCTGCTTATCTTAACTTGTTGGGACATTTATGCTTCAAATCTCTTGAAGATTTCATGTCTAGATTGGAACAAAAGCTGAATAATGGAGAAGGATTTGCAGCTTCAGTTCATACATGTACTAAGTCTTGTATGCTTGAATTTGACCAAGGATGTGCTGGTAATATAATAAATTCTTGTCATACACTTGTACCCTAATGAAGAATGCAAAGCAAGTCTAAATTTTTATTATAATAACAATATTATCGTTTAGTTTTATGCTCAACTTGTTTATCTGCTTCAACAGTCTATTTTCTCCTCTTACAATGCTGCCATCAGACATGCTAATTGGGATGCTTCTAGCATAAGAGAAAAAGTTCGTTGTGATGTTGATGCCAACACATCATCTATTCAAAATGCAAAATTGTCAGAATTAATGTTTAGTTATGAGGTAATTTTATTTATTATTTCAATATTTTATGGTCGTTTTTCATTTATGGATATTCCTTAAATTGTGCACCATTGTTTTATTAAATTAAACAAAATGTTGAATCTTTTTGTTACTTAGAGCCAACTTAGTCGATCACTATCTAAATCATTGGAGTCTCTATTTGATGTTGTTGGAAGAGACACCTGGGCTTCAATTAGAAAGCTTCTTGCATGTGAGACTGAGACTGCTATATCAAAGTTTTCAACTGCTGTTTCTAGTTTTGAGTTAGACCAACCAATAGTAAAGAAAATGTTGGAAGAGTTAAGGGATTATGCAAGAAATGTGGTGGAGAAGAAAGCAAGAGAAGAAGCACGAAAAGTTCTAATCGGCATGAAGGATAGGTAAAGAACCTTAATTTTTATATTCTTTATTACTGCTATTACTGGTTAGAATAATTTGTTATACTTATTACTTGATTACATGTATCAGGTTCACAACTGTCTTCAGTTATGACAATGATTCAATGCCAAGAGTTTGGACCGAAAAAGAAGACATTAAGACAATTACTAAGGAAGCTCATACTGCAGTAATTTTCTGGATTATTTCTTGAGTGAAACTTTAACACATCACCAACATAGAATGTTACAACAATATAAGAGACTTTTAACTGTTGTTCTCTTTGCAGTCTCTAAGGTTGTTATCTTTTGTTGCTGCTATTCGATTAGATGAGAAACCGGATAAAATCAAAAACATACTATTTTCATCCTTATTGGAAGGAACTACGACTGTTGCATCTTCACAAGAGCAAAGCATAGCTACTTCATTAGACCCTCTTGCCTCTAGCACATGGGAAGAGGTAATGGTTTGGGTTGGTTGGTTTTGTGATATTATGAGTGCTCTTTTTCTAAGTGAAGTTCCTAATTTAGAAGTCACATATGAATTAGGTTTCTCCAAAGGATACCCTGATTACACCAGTGCAATGCAAGTCATTGTGGAGACAGTTCAATGAAGATACCAAAGATATAATTAGAAATGCTATTAAAGCACAGGTACCTTATCTAAGGTTCCAAATGGTTGCTACTCATGCCACTTAGGGAAGATGGCATATCAAGGAAAAACTACTTTAAGCTCTCGCTCTAATGACTTTGTTTGTTTTTATTAGGAGGATTATGAGCGCAATAAGTCTCAACCACCACCACTACCACCGCCGCGGCAATGCAATTGTGATATGGACCTCACCGAAAGAAGATGAGGTTCAATGAAGAACACGAAGAACACTTGAAGAAAAACAAGAACAAGTTAAAAATGCAGCAAAAAGAAAACAAAAATTAGAGATAAAACCAAGACCCGTTGTGTAGAAACACAAGAACCTATGGTATTGGACCAAGACCCGTTGCTTAGAAAAGCAAGAACCTATGGTATATATTGATGGAAGGTAGAAGAACGCCACAAGGAAGACCTTGATAAGTTCAAGAGTTCTCAAGAGAACCAAAGAGAAGAAGTCTCTCAATTTTATTACTAAAATCAATTGTGTTCTCCCCAAAGGGTTACATAACTATTTATAGGCAAATAGATAACTTGCAGCACAAGTAATAGGAATCCTACTTTCCTAACTTGCAGAATAGGAAATAGCAAACTTGCAGAACAAGCAATAGGAATCCTACTCTCCTAACTTGCAGAACAAGTAATAGAAGTCTTACAAAATCTATTATTTAAAAAGGAATTGGGCTTAAATTAAATTAAGACAATGTTCAGCCCAATAATACTTAACTAAATAAAATATGCATCTAGCCTAATATGCATTTCGGCCCAATACTTGTGTATCTTCAAGAAGGTTGAACTTGGGCTTGGATCATGTTGTAGAAGACTTTATCATCCTCCATGCTCAAGCTTTGTTGGGCTTTCTCTCTAGCAATATCAATGAAACCAGCCAAGGCTTGTTGCATTATCTTTGATTTAGCTCTTGTAATTGGACTTCCATGGATACTCAAAGGATCACGATCATCATGAACATGACTTGAGCTTTGTGAGCTTGGATCTCCATCATTCCCCCTCTCCTCGAAAGGATTTGTCCTCAAATCAGAATCACCTACATCAATATCAAAGGGAGAAAGATCAGAAACATTAAATGTAGCACTAACATTATACTCACCTGGAAGATCTAACTTATAAGCATTGTCATTGATCTTCTTAATCACTTGGAATGGTCCATCTCCTCGAGGTTGCAACTTGGAGCGACGCTGAGCAGGAAATCTCTCTTTACGCATATGTACCCAAACCCAATCACCAGGTTCAAAGACAACTTTCTTGCGATGCTTGTTGGCTTGAGTAGCATATTGCTCAGTCCTCTTCTTAATGTTTTGACGTACCTTCTCATGTAGTTGCTTTACAAAATCAGCTTTCTTTTGCCCATCCAAACTAGCTCTCTCCTCAATAGGTAGTCGTAAAAGATCCAATGGAGTGAGTGGATCTAACCATAGACAACTTCAAATGGAGAATAACTAGTAGTAGAATGCACACTTCTATTGTAAGCAAACTCCACATGAGGCAAACAATCTTCCCAATTCTTCAAATTCTTTTGAATAATGGATCTCAACAAAGTAGACAAAGTACGATTGACTACTTCAGTTTGACCATCGGTTTGTGGATGAGAAGTAGTTGAAAACAATAGCTTTGTTCCTAACTTTCCCCATAATGTTTTCCAAAAGTAGCTAAGGAACTTCACATCACGGTCAGAAACAATGGTCCTCGGAACCCCATGTAGACGAACAATTTCCTTGAAGAATAAATCGGCAATGTTACTTGCATCATATGTCTTGTGACAAGCAATGAAGTGAGCCATCTTAGAGAACCTGTCAACAACAACAAAAACAGAATCTCTACCTCTCTTTGTTCTTGGTAACCCCAAAACAAAGTCCATAGAAATGTCAGTCCAAGGAGCAGTAGGAATAGGTAATGGAGTATAAAGACCATGATTCATAACTCTAGACTTAGCTTGTTTACAAGTGACACATCTTTCACACAATTTTTCAACATCTCTTTTCATGTTAGGCCAAAAGAAGTGATCATGCAATATATCTAAAGTTTTCTTTACTCCAAAATGTCCCATTAACCCACCACTATGCGCTTCTCTAACAAGTAATTCTCTTAAAGAACTCCTAGGCACACATAATCTATTTTCCCTAAATAAGAATCCATCATGCCTATAAAACTTTCCAAAATCAGTTTTCTCACATGCAATGAATACATTTTCAAAATCCTCATCAGTAGCATATAAGTCTTTAATATACTCAAATCTAAGTAGTTTTGCATTAAGAGTAGTGATTAGAGTATACCTTCAAGACAATGCATCAGCCACGACATTTTCTTTACCTTGTTTATATTTGATCACATATGGAAATGTCTCAATGAACTCCATCCACTTGGCATGATGCTTCTTCAACTTGCTTTGTCTTTCCAAGTGCTTCAAGGACTCGTGATCAGTATGGATGACAAATTCCTTGGGCCATAAATAGTGTTGCCATCTTTCCAAGGCCCTCACTAATGCATACATCTCTTTATCATATGTGGGATAGTTAAGGGCAGCTCCACTTAACTTCTCACTAAAAAAAGCAATGGGGCACTTCTCCTGCATTAAAACAACTTTGATACCTATGCTTAAAGCATCATACACAATCTCAATTGTTTTCTCTTTTTGCCTAGCCTCAGCTTCACTCACTATTCTTTTCTCACTCTCTTTTAATTTCAATTGATTCTCATCTTTCACACTTGAAGCTTGACATGCTACAGATACCTTTCCATCCATAGGTAATTCCATACTATCCTCATCATCTTCTAATTGCAGCATAGAATCATCATCAAAATCTTCTTCATAATTGCTATCCAACTTATTATGAGCAACATTATCACATGCATAAGAAGTATTATCTTGGTTTACCTTAGCTAGGGCAACATCATGTTGCTCCAACTTATCATATTTAATCAACTTCGACTCTATCCTCGAAAGTTGTTGTTGCATGGCTAGGAACATGATCTCAATCTTACTCAAATCAAGCTTTTCACTATTAGAAGACAACATGATTGTAACCTGCAAGAAACGTTAGTAAAAGAAAAGGACCTCACAAGTATGACCTCCAGTGTTTACACTCAATACACATAAGAATATAACACTCACACTCGTGTTTCACACAATTTTAATAGGCTTTTCTCTACTAATGTTACTCACATACTCTTGCCTTTTTTTCCCTCACACAACTTTTCTCTATAGGTTCTATATTGAACTCAAGACTCAATCAAAAATCAGCTTATGAAATTCAACTATCAACCAACAATAAACAAGGTGAGCACAAGATTTTAATCAAGGGAAAACAAAACAATAAAGACTCAACAAGACTTTGCAAGACTCAATAAGGCTTAAGAAGACTCTAATGAAACTAAACCTTGAAAGGAAATATGAGTGTTTTGGGGTGTTTAATTAGGGTAGGGTTTAGCCAAAGGTGGGGTAGTTTTGTCCTTTTATGTGGTAGGGTCAAAAAGGTAATTTTAGGCAGTAGGGTAGAATGGTAACAATGAATTTTCAAATTAGGCAAATAAGAAATCTCAAAGCTCAAGAAAGAATGACTACCTCAAGATTTTGATGAAGCACACCTCCACGAATTGCCTTTGATGTTGCACTTGATACACACGATGTAACAAATCCCCTCTTGAATTGATTTTTTCTTTTCTCTTTTTTTTTTCTTCTTTTTTTTTTTCTCTTTTTTTCTTTTTTTTTATATTTTACTAAAGTAAATGAACAATGAAGAAAAAAACAAAAAGTCTAAATAATAAGAAGAGGTTTACTTGGGGAGCAAGGCAACTTTTTGACAAAAACAAGCTAGTTTTGGTAGCAGCTTGTGTGGCAAGGAATGAGAGGGAACGGTGGCTTGTGAAACAAGTAGTCTTTATGTAATGTAGAGCTTTTGAAAGTTTCTTGGTGAGCAAGAAAACCTTTGTGATTTGGTTGCTTGAAGAACAAGATAGGGTTTACTTGGTGGCTATGTAAAGACAATAGGTTTGAGGGACAAACAATATTAGTGGTGGCTTGGAAAAGGATTTAAGATCAAGTTTGTCCAAGACAAGAAGACAAAGAAAGAAAAAGAAAAAAAACAAAAACGATACTCCCATGAATTGAACCTAAGCTCTGATACCAAATGATATGGACCTCACTGAAAGAAGATGAGGTTCAATGAAGAACACGAATAACACTTGAAGAAAAACAAGAACAAGTTAAAAATGCAGCAAAAAGAAAACAAAAATTAGAGATAAAACCAAGACCCGTTGTGTAGAAACACAAGAACCTATGGTATTGGACCAAGACCCGTTGCTTAGAAAAGCAAGAACCTATGGTATATATTGATGGAAGGTAGAAGAACGCCACAAGGAAGACCTTGATAAGTTCAAGAGTTCTCAAGAAAACCAAAGAGAAGAAGTCTCTCAATTTTATTACTAAAATCAATTGTGTTCTCCCCAAAGGGTTACAAAACTATTTATAGGCAAATAGATAACTTGCAGCACAAGTAATAGGAATCCTACTTTCCTAACTTGCAGAATAGGAAATAGCAAACTTGCAGAACAAGCAATAGGAATCCTACTCTCCTAACTTGCAGAACAAGTAATAGAAGTCTTACAAAATCTATTATTTAAAAAGGAATTGGGCTTAAATTAAATTAAGACAATGTTCAGCCCAATAATACTTAACTAAATAAAATATGCATCTAGCCTAATTTGCATTTCAGCCCAATACTTGTGTGTCTTCAAGAAGGTTGAACTTGGGCTTGGATCATGTTGTAGAAGACTTTATCATCCTCCATGCTCAAGCTTTGTTGGGCTTTCTCTCTAGCAATATCAATGAAACCAGCCAAGGCTTGTTGCATTATCTTTGATTTAGCTCTTGTAATTGGACTTCCATGGATACTCAAAGGATCACGATCATCATGAACATGACTTGAGCTTTGTGAGCTTGGATCTCCATCAAATTGGTTTGATGAACTTGTTATAAGCGTATGTGTTGTGCTTTAATTGTCGATGGATTATCCCGTTTAAGGTAACTTAATCTAATCTAGCGGTCATGGTTCAACTCCTCTTTTTTATTTCTATTTTTACTGGCTATTGCACTGGCGCAATCAAGAAAATGACATGGTAGACAAGGCTTTCATTGAATTATCCTGTTCAGATAACTTAATCTAATCTACAATCTATGGTTCATCTCATCTTTTTTGCTTTTATTTATTACTTTTATTTTTGCTGGCTGATGTACAGGCGCGAACATGGCTTTCCCTGAATTATTTCGTTCAAGGTAACTTAATCTAATATAACGTCTAAGGTTCAACTCCTCTTTCTTACTTTTATTTTTGCTAGCTGATACACATGCATGAATAAGAAATTAACCTAAGGGATCTATCGTTGAATTATCCCTTTCAAGGTAACTTAATCTAATATAGAGTCCTAGTTCATTTCCTTTTTTTACTTCTAATTTTGCTAACTAATGCACAAGCATGAACAATGAAGGAAATGAAAGGGTGATGCAGAGTCGCAAACAAAGAAGGAAAAAGGGGACTTCTAGCAAGAACTAAGTTGAGCTGGATTGCTAATGTCGTGACCCGAAGGTCGTGACTTACACTTGATACTTATACTTATTTTAGTTAAGAAATTTACAAACTAAGTTTTTCCATTTCATTTTACGATTTGTATTCGGTGTTAGTGTAGTCACTAAATGATAATTACTAATTTGTTCATTATACTCCAACCTTAATAGCTTAAACATAAATCCACAAGTGAATTTATTTAACTCTCCAAGACATGTAATAATCATTTTAACCCAAAATATTCCTATTTAGAAAACAAATTGAAAATATTCCCCCTTAAAATAAGAGATTTTCCCTAATTCAAAGTATCTGCAATTACGTTCTTTTCATATATCCCAGTCATAGCAATAATTTCCACAGTCCACATCAAACACTTCAAATAGACGTCATATCAACAGTCCAATATCCACAACTATTCATCACACACATATCATGTGGCATCAAAGTATTATGACGACAATTCATTATCCTAGTTTAATACACCCATCCATAGTACTATACAAAAATTACCTGAATGTAAAAACATATGCAAAAATTAATATTACCATACCAGAATATCCGAAGCAAGGCCCTCAGGAGTTGAGACACTATTCAACCATTTGGATTGTCCAAATGTGCCCTCCTAACTTGAGATCAATCTATCGGAGAAATTAATTTTGTTTAATGAGCGAGGGCTCAATAAATCATTTATATAAGTGCAGAATTACACTTATATTGTTCTAATATAAATGCATGAAACCTTTAAGTAAAGATTCTTATATCACGTTTCCTCTATAATTGTTTACCAAAACATCTCAGATCATGTCCTAAAGGACTCTAAGTGGGCAAAGGTTTCAAGGTATCGATCAAAAGGTACATTAGAGTACCTCATTATCCTCGTCCCAACACCTGTCTATCACATAGACCTTTTATCATATCAATTCGATCACTTTTCAATCCTCTTGTCCTTATACCACAGTATTTCATGCAAAAGTGAAACATATTTCAATCCAACCTCATATGGTATTAAACCATGCTCATATCAATCTCATCTTATCACATCTCATATGAAATACATATTCAGACGCAATATCTATTCATGCCACTTTTCAACTTAAAATTTTACTCTATACTGTATCGAATCATATTGTTCTAATGTGGAGAAATATGATTACATGCAATATACAAGTCATGACACTTTTTCATATACATCACCTGTTCACGTACAATATAAGGTCAAGGCCTCCTTCATGCAGAAAGCATATCGTTATGTTATGATTCAATGTGCAAACTTATGCAAGCTCTATTGTATAAAATGGTTATCACTTCAAATCATATCATGTTGGCATATAATCATATATAAAGCATATACAGTCTCGAAAATCATATTACATATACTTTTAAAACATGTTCTAAAATAAAACCATACTTTAGATAGCATATTATATCAGGTTTGAGACTAGGTTGAATCCCTAACACTCTTTCAATAAAAGACTTAGTTCACTATAGTAAGTAGTGAAAAATCAAGTCATCTTCCTCTGGAAACCAACTAAGGTGCTATCTATGGCAATATACCTCATGTCTCTCAGTCCCACTGATCAGGTGTGACTAAGCCCTGTCCATGACTATTGTTGGACAAGCATCTCTGGATAATTAGTAATATTCAAATAGGTGGCTTCCACTATGCTTTATTGAGTTAGGGTGCCCATAGTCTCTAAAAACATTTAAACATTTAGCTTTTCTTATCAAAAATTGTGTGAAGTATATGGAACCTCTCTTTAAGATCATTTATATACAGAAATATATATATACATGTATACCATATAGTTTCTTTTCAAATCTAATCAATAATTCATGGTATTCATATAAACATTAAATGGATGCATTATTTTAAAATCTCAAGTTATAAACAAGGCATGCTTAAAGACAATGTAATTTAAAACATGAGTTTAGAAAAATATAACACAATGCCCATGTAATGTGTCAATTCAATATCATCTGGTATAGGACTAACCAAATGACAAGTCCTACAAGTATCATTACTCTCAAAACATATTAATGTAGCACTAATATCCAACTCAAGATTGTTACACATTTCACTTTAAATTCCTTAATTCCATATTTTCAATTTCAACATGATTGTACTTAAGAAAAATCATTTTAATTATAAATGAACTCATCAAAACCTATTCTATAAGTCATCCAATCACAAAACCAATAACGTTCAATCATTCCGTCAATTATCATTATATCATAAACATATCATTCCTTATATATCACTAACTGTAACAGTCCAAATGTACAGTAAATAACATATTTTTACACATAAATTTCGGTTGGTCACCATACAAGTAATGCCTCCATATCTTTAAAGCAAATATCACTGCAGCTAACTCTAGGTCATGAGTTGGGTAGTTCTTCTCATGGTCCTTACCATATGCAACTACCTTACCATGCTGCATTAACACACAACCCAAACCTTGTCCTGAGGCATCACTATACGCCAAAAATCCACCAGAACCACTAGGAATGGTGAGAACAGGTGCAGTCGTCAGTCTGTGCTTCAACTCTTGGAAGCTACGTTCGCAGGCATCATTCCATTCAAACTTCACATCTTTGAGCGTTAAGCGCGTCAAGGGAGCAGCTAACCTCGAGAAACCCTCTATAAATCTCCGATAATAGCCAGCTAGGCCCAAGAAACTCCTTATCTCCATAACTATTTTTGGCCTCTCTCATTGCACCACAGTCTCAATCTTCGATGGATCTACCGAAACTCCATCTTTACTGATTATGTGACCCAAAAAGGAGATTTGATCTAACCAAAACTCACACTTACTTAACTTAGCATATAATCCCCGATCCTTGAGGGTTTTCAGAACTATCCTAAAGTGCTTCTCATGCTCTTCCCAGGATTTTGAATACATCAATATGTCATCGATGAAGACAATGACAAACTGGTCCAAGTACTATTTGAACACATCATTCATCAAGTTCATGAATGTTGCGGGTGCATTTGTTAGACCAAACGGCATCACCAAAAATCATAATGGCCATACCGTGTCCTGAATGCAGTCTTAAGGATATCTTCACTCTGAATCTTCAATTGATGATATCCCGACCTCAAATCTATCTTGGAAAAGACTTGTGCACCCTTAAGTTGATCAAAGAAGTCATCAATCCTGGGAAGAGGATACTTGTTCTTGATCGTCACCTTGTTCAACCATCGATAGTTGATGCATAGCCTCATGCTGCCATCTTTCTTCCGGACAAATAGCACAGGAGCACCCCAAGGGGACATTGTGATAACCGTAAATTTTTTCATTTATTGAAAATTATAAAATATTGAAAATAAATATTGGAGAAAATAAATCAGAGGAAATAAATAAAATTTGCGAGGACGGGATATGGGTGAAAATCCCGAGAATTGAGGAAGTGAAAGAATCGAGAAATTCGTGTAAAGGAAATTAAATTTGGAAGTGAAAATAAAAATAATAAAGAGAGGAAAAAAATTAATTTTGACAAATTAAAAAATCCAAATTAAATAAGAAAAATGAGAAATGAAAATAAAGTATGTTTATATAATTTTAAATCTTACAAATGTATTTTATACAAATACATATGAATTTAAAATACTATATAGTATATTTTAATATACGTTGGTATATATATAGAAATATATACTATTTCATAAATTTAAATAATACATATGTATATAAGTATAATATTTTATGTGTATATATAATTATATAAATACATATAGAAGAAGGGTAAATGTGATTTTATATTAAAGTTTATATGTATATAGGTTGTATTATAACATTTATATAATTTGTATATGTAAATGTTATTTGTTTTAAAGTGTATAAATATACATATATAAATATACTAGATATATGTTTTGTAACATACAATATGTATAATTTATATATAATATATATTGTATTACATTATATATGAAATGATAAATGTATAATATATAGTATATATTATATGTATAAAATATAATTTATAGTGTATAATATATAGTATATTGTATACTAAAAAGGGAAAGGAAATAAAACTAAAAGAGGAAAAGAAACAAAGGAAGAAAAAATCGAGAAGGACCCGACCCTTCCCAGCCAAAGGGCCGACGGTGGCGGAGCTGCCACCGCCGACGAGGGAGGAAGGAGAAGGGCGAGACGCCCCCAGCCAAAGAAAGGAAAGAAACTGCCGGCGGTGTTAAGAAACGGAAACCAGAATCGAAGGAGAACGAAGGAAATCCGGGAGGAAAAGGAAAAATGACGGACGGCGGTGCCGGTCGATCCAGGCACCGCCACTACCATCGAAGCACCGCCGGAGGTAAAGGAAGAGGATGGATGCCACCGAAGGCGCAATGAACGGCGGAGGAGGGCCGGCGAAGAGGAAGGAGAAAACGAACCTATTCTGCCTCAATCCGCCGTCGTGCTGTCGACCCAGGGCAAACGGAAGGCACCGGCAAGTTTGTCTCGCCGCCAGCCAGCTAAGGGACGCTCGAACCGCAGGAGAACCGGCTGCCGGCGAGGAAGGGAACTGGACCGACCTGAACCGGTCTGACCGGGAAAGGAAGAGGAAAAAAGAAAGGAAAAAGAAAAGAAAAAGGAAAAAGAAAAAGAAATAGAAAAGAAAAAGAAAGAAAGGAAAAGAAAAGAAGAAAAAGGAGAATTTCGGGAATTCGGAGATTCCCGGAAATTCGACAAACCGAAAATTTACGGAAATTCGGTAAGAAATTCCCGGAAATTTAATTTCAGAAAAATTTAATAAATTATGGAAAAAATTCTAAAATTTAGAATTTTTATTTCCAGAAATTATTTTCAGCGATCGGGATAAGGAATCGAGAGAGATGGAGTGCGGGCACGATCGATAAGAGGAAGTCGCCGACCCGGAAAAAGGTAAGGGATGCATGTGCAGCACTGTAAGGATATTCAGTCTGCATATTTTAATTTGAAATATTTTATGCAAATATTTTATGAAAATTATTATGATGCATGATTGGTTGAAAATTTTGGGTTGAAGTACTGGCTGGAAATTTAAAACTGTATTTTCTGTACAGGAGGTTAGTAAATCGGCAGCCGTTATGCTGCCGAAAATTTCAGAAAAACTTTATAAATCATATTAAATGATTTTATTTCCGAAAATCGATATTAAATCAAGAAACATGAGGAAATTACTAAATTTCATAAAACATGAATATAATGAGATGGAATTTTAAAATATTCATGTATTCGAGAATGGTGATAATGAAACCACCGAAAATTCTCGAAATAGATAAATTACACGTAATACGAGGTGAAAGATGAAGTGAAATACAGTGAATATTTTTATGAATATTTTTATAAATATTCACTAAAGGATTTTAACCCTTATGGTTTTAAATTATGGAATTATATATTTATATAAATTCCATAAAGGTTTATTTTATGATGAAAACTACGATATTGGTTGGCATTCCTATCATGCTGATGCATGATATGTGATATGTTTAGTCCCGGTCGACATCTGATCCGTGATCCACCGAGGACAATATAGATTATGGTCATAGATTTGACCGGTTTATTTCTTTACCCTCCGAGGTTTATAGTATGATAAGATTGATGTCTATCTTAGACTCCATAAATGATAGGTGATATGTTAAAAAGGAAAGTGTTTTACATGATATGGAATATGTCAAACGGAAAATGTGATATATGATTGCGTGACATGTGAAAAGAGCATGTTTTATATGATATGAGAAGAAAGTCAATTGATTTATAGCATTTTTACAAAATGCTCATTTCGGTACTGACTATAGTACTGTGAGATGATTTTCATAAGACATGTGATACGAACATGTAATATGTTTTCAAAAAGGAAGAAATGATAAATCTAATATTCTTACTATGGTCTTAAATGAAATATTAGATTATAAGTACTACATGAGTTCTGATAAGATAGTGGAAGGTATATATGGCATAAAGGCCAACCCAAGTAAAGACTCAATCTTTGTACCGTGTGAGCCACCTCTAGAAGACTCAAGGGACCTAAGTGCTACATAGATTCTGTGACGTCCTCGTCACTAACCAAATAGCAACTAACTTTTACTTCAAATAACAAATAAATCGACTAGTTTATCCGATGTCAATCTTCCTTACTCTTATGCTTTAGGCATTTTTATCAGAGTATAATATCCATTTTCACATGCATAAAATTTTTCATTTATAAACATGTGTCATGTACATCAGGATCTCAAATATTCAGACAACCTAATTCCCCCACATATACAAAACTGTAGTATCGTACTGTACATTAGCCGAAGTAACGGCTGACTAAATATACCTTCACGGGATAAGTAGGAAGCATGCCCAGAAGGTATCTCAAAATTCCAAAAGATGCTCCTCTATCCGAAGTGGAATTACTTCAAGTAATCTGTATGAAAAATAGTTGTAAAGGAGTGAGTTTACGCTCAGTAAGAAACTTATGTAAAAGAGCGTACTATATCACTATATGCAATTTTCCTGTTTGGCTCTATAATGTCATGTAAAACCATTATAAAGCATATATCGTATATTTCTTTCGCAAATATCAAATACAAGTAAATTATGCTTTCAAATATTTCCACGGATCTCAAATCACGTGAAATTAATTAGGCAAATACAAATACTTTCAAATAGATGGGAGACAATTATATCCGACAGATTCATGCACCAAGTAATTCTCATCATGGATACAACAAATATATCCCGTAAGGGATAATCAGAGAGATAATGGATACAGCAAAAATATCCCGCAAGGGATAATCCAATATAAGGATCTCATGAGGATACCGCAAATATATCCCGTAAGGGATAATCCTGAGAGATATCAAATAAATGGCGTACCCACGTATGGGCCAGGGATCCTCCCCAAAGCCGAATCAAATAAAAGACTCATGGCCATTGTCTATAGCCCACAGTTTCACTAGTCAGGTGCCGTACTGCGGGTCTGAGGGCTGGACTAGAGCTCCTCAGTCAAGTACAAGTAACAAATAATGTGCATGCTCTTTCGAGAGATTCATAGTCTCCAAAACCTTATTCATATAGGTTTTAAACAAGTATGAATATCCTTTCTTAAAACAGGTTCTCAAAACCTTTCTTTCAAATAGGCAGTCGACTGGTCATATATGGCAGTCAACTGCTACACCACGTTTTGCCTTATTGAATTTCTTTCTTTTTTTGAAATTGAATTATTATATTTTTCAAAATACAAACAGGGCAGTCGACTGGTCCCAATGCAGTCGATTGGTTTTGAAACAGAATGTTTCCCGAGAATTAGTAGTCGACTGGTCCCCTTGGCAGTTGGCTGGTTTTGAAATAGAATGTTTCTGGACAAATAGCAGTCGATTGGCCCCCTTGACAGTCGACTGGTTTGAAACAAAATGGTTTCTGGAAAAATGGCAGTCGACTGGCTTACATGGCAGTCGACTGGCTTACATAGCAGTCGACTGGTTTGAGTCGATTTTCGAAAAACGGCGTTTTGGATGTCTCTAGGCAGTTGGCTGCTACTTAAGGCAGTCGGCTGCTCCTAACCTAATTGGTACTAGGAGACAAGTCCGAAAATGTCATTTTTCCTGCAAAACACAACTGATGCTTCTCTCCAAAACCATCAAAATCACATTAAAACATGCGGATATAGCCGCCTTACGTCCGTTACATAAATTCCTTACCTCAATTGAGATAAATCCACAAGCTTGGTAGCCAATCTACACTTGTCCTTTCTCACTTCTTCGAGCTGTAAACATCATGACAATTTAAATCTCAATAAATCTACTATATCCACTTCATACAATCCCTAACCATCAAAATATCAACATAAAACCATCTAACTCTCTTACCTTTGCAATTCACCAAATCTTTGGATTTCTAGATCTCCTTACTTACTTGGGTTCAACCTTTCATATTAAAGGCATAGGTTAGGCTATCGATAAGGATCGTTTTTCATTCAACGAGCTAGATGAATCGATGGTTATATGAGGGGGTTTGTCAAGGTGAGAAACTTGGACACCTAAGAGAAAAATGGAAGCAACGAGAGGGATGGGGAAGGAAGCTGTCGTGTGGGAAAAGATGATGGTGAGTCATTAAGCTTCATTTAATGCATTAAATGCATTCTAATCTCCTCATCATCTCTTCTCAGCCATTGACCATCCATTGACCCTTTTGACCATTGATTGTTTGTGATGCGCACGGACTGGAGAACTCGTAGGTTGGAGTTTGAAGGAGCTGACACGCAAGAAGACAGAAGCAAAGTTGATGAATGACAACTTCTGAAACCTATACCCGAAGCCTAAAGAGACTCGAACCCAAAGGTATTGGACCTTGACCCTACGAATAAGAATTCGAGAACCTAAGGTATAGCAATGGTGGATGGTGAAGAAGGAGGCGCCACAAGGAAGAAGACCTTGATAAGCCTAGTTGAGAGGGAACCCAAGAGAAAGGCACACTCAATTTCTGAAAATTCAATTAACTGATCTCCCCATCAATAGCGTTAACAAGGTATTTATAATAATACCTAGCACTTAAGCCCATAAACAAGTGGGCTGGAATTAACACCAATAGAAAATAAAACTAAACCCAAATTCATGCCTAAACCTAGTTACATAAAATAAATAGTCCAAGACACAACAAGACTCAAACGTGGGCTATACAAACACTTAGCCCATCTTATTGCTAAGCTAAAATAAGATAGTAAACCATGCTCATGTCGTTTGGGCTTCCAAGCAAGTATAGATGTCTTGGGACTCTTCATGGAAGCTTCCTTGACACTTCAATAATGCCAGAGCTTGTTGCATGAATGAGGCCAGGGCTTGTTGCGTTTTCTTAGCTCGAGCTCGGGTAATTGGACCTCCTTGGATGACCAATGGATCCTTAGCATCACGAACATCACGAGCAAGTGGATCTCCATCTGGATCTCCATCATTCCCCCTCTCCTTAAAAGGATTTGTCCTCAAATCGCATATACCTTCATCAAAAGAAAAGGGAGAAAGATCAGAAACATTAAAAGTAGCAGATACACCATACTCACCAGGAAGATCCAATTTGTAGGCATTATCGTTGATCTTCGCTATGACTTGGAATGGTCCATCTCCTCGGGGATGCAGCTTGGTTCGTCGCTGAACAGGAAACCTCTCCTTTCTCATATGCACCCAAACCCAATCACCAGGCTCAAAGACTACTTTCTTTCGATGCTTATTTGCTTGGGTGGTATACTGCTCAGTCTTCTTTTTAATAGCTTGACGAACTCTCTCATGGAGTTGCTTCACAAACTTAGCCTTCTGTTCTCCATCCAAGTTACTCTGCTCCGCACTAGGTAATGGCAACAAATCCAAAGGAGTAAGAGGATTGAAGCCATAAACAACTTCGAATGGAGAGCAACTAGTAGTGGAGTGGACACTGCGGTTATATGCAAACTCCACATGGGGCAAGCAATCTTCCCAATTCTTCAAATTTTTCTGAATAATGGACCTCAATAATGTAGACAGGGTTCGGTTGACGACCTCAGTCTGTCCATCAGTCTGGGGGTGACAAGTGGTGGAGAATAACAATTTAGTTCCCAACGTTCCCCATAACGTCTTCCAAAAGTAACTAAGGAACTTTGCATCTCGATCAGAAACAATGGTCCTTGGTACACCATGTAGACGTACTATCTCTTTGAAGAAAAGGTCAGCAACGTTGCTCGCGTCATCCGTCTTGTGGCAAGCAATGAAATGAGCCATCTTAGAGAACCTGTCAACCACAACAAAAACAGAATCTCTACCGCGTTTTGTTCGAGGCAAGCCCAAAACAAAATCCATAGAGATATCAGTCCACGGAGTAGTAGGAATGGGTAAAGGAGTATATAAACCATGATTATGAACTCTAGATTTAGCTTGCCTACATGAAATGCATCTAGCACATAACCTCTCTACATCTCTCCTCATGTTAGGCCAAAAGAAATGTGCTTGCAAAACATCTAGAGTTTTCCTAACTCCAAAGTGACCCATTAATCCTCCACTATGGGCTTCTCTAGCTAACAGCTCGCGCAATGAACTCCTAGGCACACATAATTTATTTTCTCTAAATAAGAACCCATCATGCCTAAAGAACTTGCCAAAACCAGATGTAGCACATGCATCATAAACATTACCAAAATCAACATCATCAGCATACTGTTCTTTGATATACTCAAATCCTAAAAGTTTAGCATCAAGAGTAGTGATAAGAGTATACCTACGAGATAACGCATCAGCTACGAAGTTCTCTTTACCTTGTTTGTACTTGATCACGTACGGGAACATCTCAATGAACTCTATCCACTTGGCATGACGCTTATGCAGCTTACTCTGTCCTTTCAAATGCTTCAAGGACTCATGATCAGTGCGGATGACAAATTTTTTGGGCCACAAGTAATGTTGCCATGTCTCCAAGGCCCTCACTAACGCGTACATCTCCTTGTCATATGTGGGATAGTTAAGTGCTGCATAAGCACAGCTCCAATACCTACACCTGAGGCATCGGACTCAATCTCAAAAGTTTTAGTAAAGTTAGGCAGAGATAACAAAGGAGCAGAACAAAGTTTATCTTTAAGCAAATTAAAAGCATGCTCTTGTGCAGGACCCCAATGAAATGCAACATTCTTTTTGACCACTTCGATCAAAGGTGCAGCTATAGTGCTAAAATCTCTAACGAATCGACGATAGAAACTAGCTAAACCATGGAAACTACGCACCTCAGAAACAGACTTAGGTACAGGCCAATCTTTAATTGCCTTTACCTTCTCATTATCAACAGAAATGCCATGCGAAGAAACGACATACCCAAGAAAAACAATCTTATCAGTGCAGAATTTACATTTCCTAAAATTGGCATACAAACTTGCATTCCTCAAAACAGTAAGAACATTCCTAAGATGCTCAACATGCTCATGCTGGCTCTTACTGTATATCAAAATATCATCAAAATAGACAACCACATACTTACCAATGAAATCACGTAAAACATGGTTCATTAAACGCATGAATGTACTGGGTGCATTAGTCAAGCCAAAAGGCATAACTAACTACTCGTAGAGACCATGTTTAGTCTTGAATGCGGTTTTCCATTCATCACCTTCTCTCATACGAATTTGGTGATATCCGCTCTTTAAATCAATTTTAGAAAACATGCATGCACCATGCAACTCATCAGGCATGTCATCTAGCCTAGGAATAGGATAGCGGTACTTTACAGTGATTTTGTTGACGGCTCGGTAGTCAACGCACATCCTCCACGTCCCATCTTTTTTTGGCACAAGCAGTACGGGCATGGCGCAAGGACTCATGCTCTCTCTCACATAACCTTTCCTTATGAGCTCCTCAACTTGCCTTTGAAGCTCCTTCGTCTCCTCGGGATTACTTCTGTAGGCTGGACGGTTAGGAATGGTAGCTCTGGGGACAAGGTCAATCATGTGCTCGATCCCACGAATCGGTGGTAATCCACTTGGGATCTCCTCAGGGAATACATCCTCGAACTCCTACAACAATGAGACAACATCAGTAGGCAAAGTATCATGGAGTTCAGCATCAATAAAATAAGAATCTTTAAATAAGAGTAAAAGGATAGGAGACTTAGCAAGAAATGCAGTCTTCACATCTCGGGGTTTGGCATAGCAGCTCACTGTTTTGCTGTCCTTGTTTTCCTTCTTTTCTTTAGCTTGCTTCCTTTGCTCGTCATGTTGCTCCTTTAGCCTTAATTGGTCCTCATAAATCTCCTTGGGGCTAAGGGAAGCAAGAGCGATCTTCTTGCCATCCATAGTAAAGGAATAACGGTTAGTGTAACCGTCGTGGTTGACTCTCCGATCATACTGCCACGGTCGACCCAGCAATATGTGGCTAGCTTGCATGGGCACCACGTCACACAATACCTCATCTTGATACCTTCCAATACGAAAAGGAACCAAGACTTGCTTCACCACGTTGACTTCACCACAGTCATTAATCCACTGCAACTTATATGGGTGGTGATGCTTGGTAGTGGGCAACTTTAATTTATCAACAAGGTATGTGCTAGCAACATTAGTACAACTCCCACCATCAATGATTACAGTACATACCTTGTCACTAATATGGCATCTCGTATGGAAGATGTTCTCGCGCTGTGCCTCATCCTCAAACTTCACAAGAGTAGTAAGAGCACGCCTAGCAACAAGTGCTTCACCATGAGCAGCATACTCAACAACTTCTTCTTCGTCGACATCTTCTAACGCAGGCATCTCATCTTCTACACCGAGTTCAGAACCTTCACTCTCAACATCTCCATTCCCATGCATGATCATCACCCTACGGTTGGGACACTGTGAGGCAATATGTCCACGACCTAAACACTTGAAACACTTAATGTCACGTGTCCTGCTCTGGGATGCTTGGGCAGGTTCAGTCTTGGGCTTTGGAGGGCCCTCAGGCTTGGGCTTAGCAAAGCTCTCTGACTTATGCGTAGGCACAGGCTTATCATCCCTATGAAAGGTGTTAGATTTCCAAACAGGAACTGAACTAGAAGTAAAACGGGATATACCTTTCCTTTTGAGTTGCCTTTCCACTTTGATGGCCACATGCAACATCTCCTCTAAATCCATGTAATGCTGCAACTCGACTACATTGGCAATCTCACGGTTTAAGCCTTGAAGAAAACGAGCCATAGTAGCTTCTGCATCCTCCTGGATATTGGCTCGGATCATGGTTATTTCCATCTCTTTGTAGTAATCCTCAACACTCTTTGAGCCCTGGGTAAGACCTTGGAGCTTCTGGTATAACTCCCTGTAGTAATGAGTAGGAACAAATCTCTTCCTCATGAGGCGCTTCATCTCATCCCATGTAGACACTGGAGGATCACCATATCTTCTTCGACTAGTGACTAACTGATCCCACCAAACCATAGCATACTCTGTGAACTCAATTGCTGCAAGTTTGACCTTCTTTTCTTCAGAGTAGTGGTGGCAGTCAAACACCATTTCAAGCTTCCTTTCCCACTCCAAATATGCCTCAGGATCATTCTTGCCTTGGAAAGGAGGAATCTTTAATTTTATATTGCTAAGGTTTCCATCCAGCTTCTCCTTGCCTCTATCATGGTCTCTATCAACTCGATCTCTATACCCATGGTACCTTCTATGATGTCTATCTATCCCAGACTCTTCATTCGAATCATACCCAACATTATCATCATACTCATCAGTGGCAACATCCTTACTTTTTTGACGAGAAGTATCACCTTGTTGGATCTTTGCAAACCGAGCTTCATGTTGGTTCAACTTATCATGAATGTCATTGAATTTCATATCCATCCGTTGGAACTGTTGTTGCATTGCCTGAAGCAGGAATTCAATCTTTTTAAAGTCTGACTTATCACCTTCAGAAGACATTGTCAACAAGTAATATCCTCACGTGTTTACACTCCTGTTTCATTCAAGTAATTTGGCTTTTCTCTACTAATGTCTCTCATACACTCGTGCCTTTTTCCCTTACTCTACCTTAACTCTATAGGTTCACAATCACACTAGAGACTCAGTCAAAGATTCAACCTCGTAAAATCAACTAATTCACCAAGTATTGTCACCAAGAATTTTTTTTTTGAATTCTCTCTTTTTTTTCTTCTTTTTTTTCACAGAAAGGTGTGGCTAGGGCTAGGGTGACTCAAAGAAAGAAAGAAAGAATAAAAAAAATAAGAAAAAAAATAAAAAAAAATCACTAGAATGACAAAAAATAAAAAATGGCCTAAAACTATAGGAAAACGATGAAATTTGGCCAAGATAGGGTGGGGCCCGTGTAAAATATTCCACGGGGTCGTTTTCTTTCGTCGTTTCCTTTAAAACTGGTACTCGCACGCCTCCTAACTCAACCAAAATTTTCTGTTAGAACAGTACCGCAACAATTTTTTTTTTCGAATTCTTTTTTTTTCTTCTTCGAATTCTTTTTTTTTTCCTTTTTTTTGTTTTTTTTATCTGAGGTTTGTGGCTTCCTTGAAAAGAGTAGGGGTGCGACTAGCGTTGAATTAAGTGGCGGCTAGGGTTATGAAATAAGTGGCGGCTAGGGTTTTTTGTGTAATGAAATAAGTGGTGGCTAGGGTTTTAGGGTTAAGAAATAAGTGGTGGCTAGGGTTTTAGGGTTAAGAAATAAGTGGCGGCTAGGGTTTTAGGGTTATGAAACAAGTGGCGGCTAGGGTTTAGGGTTATGAAACAAGTGGCGGCTAGGGTTTAGGGTTATGAAACAAGTGGCGGCTAGGGTTTAGGGTTATGAAATAAGTGGCGGCTAGGGTTTAGGGTTACGAAACAGGTGGTGGCTAGGGTTTAAGGTTATGAAAATAAGTGGCAGCTGGGAACACACAAACAAACCAGAAAGTTGAACGAACAAAAGAAAAAAAAATTGAAACAAAAAAAAACCCAAAAAAATCGAAAAGTGAGTGACGCACAAACAAACCAGAAAATCGGAACTTGAGCTCTGGATACCAACTGATGCGCACGGACTGGAGAACTCGTAGGTTGGAGTTTGAAGGAGCTGACACGCAAGAAGACAGAAGCAAAGTTGATGAATGACAACTTCTGAAACCTAGACCCGAAGCCTAAAGAGACTCGAACCCAAAGGTATTGGACCTTGACCCTACGAATAAGAATTCGAGAACCTAAGGTATAGCAATGGTGGATGGTGAAGAAGGAGGCGCCACAAGGAAGAAGACCTTGATAAGCCTAGTTGAGAGGGAACCCAAGAGAAAGGCACACTCAATTTCTGAAAATTCAATTAACTGATCTCCGCATCAATAGCGTTTACAAGGTATTTATAATAATACCTAGCACTTAAGCCCATAAACAAGTGGGCTGGAATTAACACCAATAGAAAATAAAACTAAACCCAAATTCATGCCTAAACCTAGTTACATAAAATAAATAGTCCAAGACACAACAAGACTCAAACGTGGGCTATACAAACACTTAGCCCATCTTATTGTTAAGCTAAAATAAGATAGTAAACCATGCTCATGTCGTTTGGGCTTCCAAGCAAGTATAGATGTCTTGGGACTCTTCATGGAAGCTTCCTTGACACTTCAATAATGCCAGAGCTTGTTGCATGAATGAGGCCAGGGCTTGTTGCGTTTTCTTAGCTCGAGCTCGGGTAATTGGACCTCCTTGGATGACCAATGGATCCTTAGCATCACGAACATCACGAGCAAGTGGATCTCCATCTGGATCTCCATCAGTTTGACCATCAATTGCCTTAATTCCCTTTATGTCCCATGCATCATTTATATATCAGAAAATTCATATTTCTTCCATTAATCCAAGTTGGAAAACTGTACAAGTATGGGAAAATTACAGAAAATTGGGGATTTCACATTCTCCCACCTTAGAGAATTTGGTCCTCCAAATTCAAGTAAGGTTATGTCTTAAACAATTCCGGATATCTCTCTCTCACCAAGTTCTCTAGTTCCCAAGTAGCTTCTTCTGTTGTATGGTACTGCCAGAGAACTTTAACCAATGGAATCGTCTTTGATCTCAACACCTTATCTTTCCTATCCAAATCCGAATCGGTTTCTCCACATAACTCATGTCTTCTCGAATCTCCAGGGGTTCATATTCAATGACATGAGATGGATCCGGATTATACTTCCGAAGCATCGATACATGAAAGACATTATGCACTCCCGATAACTCCGGAGGTAGTGCCAACCTATAGGCCACATCTCCAACACGATCTAGGATCTCAAATGGTTCGATGTAGCGAGGACTTAGCTTACCTCGTCGGCCAAATCTTATGATCCCTTTGGATGGAGAGACTTTCAAAAACACATATCTCCAACCAAAAACTCAAGTGGCCTCCGTTGAACATCTGCATAGCTCTTTTGTCAACTCTGAGCTGTCATGAGTCTTTGACAAATCAGCTTAACATTCTCATAGGCTTGCTCGACTAAATCTGGAGCCAACAACTTGCGCTCGCCCACTTCTTCCCACCCAATCGGTGATCGACACCTTCTACCATACAAAGCTTCATATGGTGCCACCCCGATACTTGCATGATAGCTATTATTATAAGCAAACTCGGCCAATGGCAGATAGTCATCCCATGAGCCTTTAAAATCCAGAGCACAAGCTCTCAGTATATCCTCGAGCGTCTGAATAGTGCACTCAGACTGTCCATCGGTCTGCGGATGAAAAGCTGTGCTAAAATTCAACTGAGATCCCATGGCTTCCTGAAAATGTTCCCAAAAGTGGGAAGTAAACCTAGAATCTCTATCCGATGTGATGCTCACTGGAACACCGTGTAGTCTGACGACTTTTCTCACATATAAGTCTGCCAAAGCGCTAAGTGTATCTGTAGACTTCATAGGTAGGAAGTGAGCTGACTTCGTCAATCTATCCACGATCACCCAAATACCATCATGATTCCTCTTGGTTCTGGGCAATCCCATAATAAAGTCCATCGTAATGTGTTCCCACTTCCACATAGGTATAGGCAGAGGGTGCAGTAATCCTGCTGGCTTTTGATGCTCTACCTTAACCTGTTGACATGTAAGACATTTTTCCACAAAATCAGCTATGTCTTTCTTCATGCCCTTCCACCAATACACCTTGCGAAGATTATGATACATCTTCGTGTTCCTCGGGTGTAATGTGTACTTAGTGGAATGTGCTTCCGTCAAAATTAGCTTCCTCAATTCATTATCCTCGGGAACACATATACGGTTATTAAGCCTTAAAATTTTATCCTCACACGTATGGAATTCTGAGGTCATACCCAATTGAAGTTCCTCTATAGCCTCAATACACTGGACATCCTCTCTCTGAGCAGCCCGGATTCTGTCCATCAATTTTGGCTCAATTCTCAAGCTAGCCATCATACCAAATTGCTCAAGAGGTGTAACACTTAAACTGAGGCTTGCAAACTGTTCAAGTAACTCATATTCTCTTATTATCATATAAGCCACTATACTTACATGCTTACGGCTCAAAGCATCTGCCACCACATTAGCTTTCCTTGGGTGGTACATGATCTCACAATCATAGTCCTTCAGAAGCTCTAGCCATCTTCTTTGCCTCATGTTCAATTCCTTCTGGGAGAACAAGTATTTCAGACTTTTATGATCCGTAAAAATCTGAAATTTCTCACCATACAAGTAATGTCTCCATATCTTCAAGGCAAATACTGAAGGAAACCGAAACAACACGCAGCGGAATTTAAATCATTCGGCCTCCACCAAGATCGATTCGGAGAGTTGCCTGATTAGGGTTTCGAGATTTTACCTGACGTTTTCTCTGAATTTTCTGTCGTTGGTCGAGTCACAAGCAGCAACTTTTCGTTCCTGCCTCTACGGTATCCACACGAACGGATCTCACGACTCTTGAACGTCTCACGATCAGATGCCTTAAGGAGCGTTTTGATTCTTTTAACCGAACTGCTAGCTTCGATTAAAAGAATGTTTTGTTTTCTGTTTTTAAAAAGTGCGGCTATGTTTTAGAAAAACATCCCTTTTATAGGCAGTAAATTTTACCCTAAAATTTACTGCCAAACAGAACTCTAATCCTACTTAGAATAGGATTAGTTATATCCCTAATCCAATTCAGAATAGGATTAGTTATATCCTTAATCCAATTCAGAATAGGATTAATTAAGCTCCTCATTGATCCGTTCTAAGTGTGCGACCCAATAGGTTCTCAAAACAATGGCAATGACAAAATTGTCACAGGCAATGAGCGGTATCTAGCAACACATCATTGCTACCCATGTAACGAGAATGTCAATGACTCGACATAACCTTACTCGTGATAGATGTTACCGTGTAGTCTAATCCCTTTATCCTATGATGTCTTGATTAGACACAAGTCATGGAATGTGTCACACTTGTATAGTCTAATCAGCGTTTCTTGATTCCTGAGTGGACTAATTAAACAAATAAAATCAATATCTCATATTGACTTATTCGAGCACGGCCATGCATTTCTTAGTCTCACTCTATCAAAGGGCCCAAGACATCACTCTTGTTATATAAGAGGGATAAATCCTATCTTGATCACTCAACATCCCTCTACATAGATCAAGGCATACCCAATTACTACCTTTATAGTCCATCCTGTTACGAATGACATCTAGCGGCATTAAAGTATGCAATTCTCTATGTTGGGATCTATGATGATCTCAAGTCAAAGGATCACATACACCATCATCACTATGAGAATCGCTTATGACACTCATATAACAATCCATGTAGCGTTCTCATGGAGGGTCGATCCAGTACATAGTTCTCTAACATGTACCTATGTGATGACTTGATATCCTATATCCATGATAATGGTCATCAGTCAACCACATACTAGTCTTATCGTATCATTGTTATCCTTGTTCACAATAATACTTGACTAGGGATATTTTAAGAATAGTGTGTTATTACTATTCTAAGGACATTATCATATAAGATTATATTACGCAGTTATAAGACAAATATAATAATGAACTATGATAAATAAAATGTCATGATACATAAAAAAAATGCCAAAGTCAATCATCTAATGAATGGTTCTAAGGGCATAATCCAACAAATACTACTGCAGCTAACTCCAAATCATGAGTTGGGTAGTTCTTCTCATGGTCCTTTAACTGTCTAGAACCATATGCCACTACCTTACCATGCTGCATTAACACATCCCAAACCTTGCCCTGAGGCATCACTATATACTGCAAATCCTCCTGAACCACTAGGAATGGTGAGGATAGGTGCAGTCATTAACCTGCGCTTCAACTCTTGGAAACTTTGCTCACAAGCTTCATTCCATTCATACCTCACCTTTTTGCGCGTCAGTCTCGTCAATGGAGCAGCTAGCTTTGAGAAACCCTCTACAAATCTTCTATAGTAGCCAGCTAAACCCAAGAAACTCCTAATCTCTATTACCGTCTTCGGTCTCTCCCATTGGACCACAGCTTCAATCTTTGATGGATCAACTGAAACTCCATCTTTACTGATCACATGACCTAAAAAGGAGATATAATTGAGCCAAAACTCACATTTACCTAGCTTGGCATACAGTCCTCGATCTCTGAGGGTTTCCAAAACAATCCTCAAATGCTGCTCATGTTCTTCCCATGACCTCGAGTACACCAAGATGTCATCGATGAAGTGATATGATGATATTTTGTGAATTTTATATGTGCTAATATATTTGCTTTATTGATATTTTATGCCTAAAAGAGCTTACTAATGTTTATTTTATGTTTTAGGTATTAAAATTAAAGTTGGAATAAAAGAAGCTAAAAAGAACAAAGTGTAGTATTTTCTGTCCAGCTTGAAAGATTGAGATTTTTGACCAATTTAATGACCTGATCTCAAGAAGTGGCATTCATTGAAGTTGTAGAAGACTTCTCAAGGTTTCCAGAATGCACAAGATCGCAAAAATTGGAGTTCATTTGGTGGGTCAAACATCTGGACAAAATCAGTACGAAATTCTGGGCAGAAAAACGAGATTGAGAAGAAATTCCAACAAAGCAAGTTAAAGACCAGATTTTGTTGAGACAAGATAATTTCTTAATTTTATTTTGTCTTACATCTGTAATGAATTAATAATAAAAATAGGCCTTAGGAATTTTACTCAGAAAATAATTGTAAAAAGATGATGAGATTAAGGTAAGAGTTTGACTAGTCAAATTACTTGTTTCCCAAGTAAACTCTTATCTGAATCCCACATTGCTTAGGAAAATCTTTTAAACTCTTCCTTAGGCATATATAAAGAGCACAAGGCTCTCATAAACAGCATCCCTCGCATCCCTCTCCTCCCTCTTCCCTCTTAGTCTTTTGTAAGGTTTTCTTTAAGGTTTTAATAAAAGTTTTATTTTCTTTCTTTTAATATTGCTGATTTCTTTAAAAATTTTATTTTTCTTCTTTTCTTTATCATTGGTCTTGCTGATTTCTTTCTTTTATGTTATAAAATTATTTTCTTTTTAGTCTTCCCAATAGAAACAGATTTAATTTCGTATTTAAATTTTTCAAAGTAAAGCAACTTCTTTATAGTTTTTAGGATTAAATTTTTTTCTTTTCTTTTCTTTATTTAAACTGATTCTTCCCTTAGGTTTATTAGGCTTTTCTATTTTATTATTTTATATGGTTGCTGATTTCTTTAGTGATAATTTTTTGATTCTTGTTTTGTTTTTCATATTATTTGTTTAGTTCTTACTAGTTTATAATCTTGATTTTAGATTTCTTGTTTTAAATTATTAAAGATTGATATATTGATTGTCTTTTGCATGATTCTTGATTTCTTTATAAAATTAAACTTGAGATTTATAATCTTGAATATGATTAGTGAGTAGGTTTCTTATTCAGTTACAAGGTAAATTAATTGTTCTTGGAAAAAGTATGTTGTGAGATTTTAAACTTATAATATAATTGTTGATTAAGTATCCAAGATTCTCTGAGCAGATTTGCATGATTGTTTGTTTGATTAGATAGGAGGCCTACTATTTAGTTAAATTAAATATTCTACAGCCAGATTAAAAACGTAAGTCCGTAATAGCTTGTGAATTTAATCACTTGGGATCTAGGAGAATTAAGGTTTAAGTTAAATAAACCGCGCTGAGTGAGTTTGTTACTTAATGTTGACTCAAATCTTTCTAGATATTAATGCTGCTATTAAAACTTAATCTATAGCGCTGAGCATAGGTAAATTTTGATAGTTAGAGATTAATTAAGACGCTGAGCCTTTAATTAACAACAAAGTAAGGAAAGATAGGTGTAATTGGACGCTGGGGAATTACACTACGGTTGACTACTTAATTGACAATGATCTTAAATAATCAATGATCAGCATCATATTCCAAGAATAATTAATTACCTTGTAACTGAAGTTTTGTGGTATTTGATATTTTCTAATTTATTTACTTATTTTTCTGATTATTTTCTTAGTTATTATAGTTTAATTGAAACCCTCCCCCAAATCTCTTTTTTCTCTCTAAATAATAGTTAGGTATTTAATTTAAATAATTAACTTGAATAAAACAATCTCTGTGGGATCGACCTTTGCTTGCCCTATCTATAGGTTTAAGTAAAGTAATTTATTATTGGTACCTGCGACACTACCAATTTTTGGCGCCGTTGCCGGGGATTGTTATTTATTTAAGTTGCTTATTATAACTTAAAGATCTAATTATTTTCTTTTCTTTCTTGCTTGCAGGGTTTGCATGTCTGACGAGGACTCTAGTTACAGACTTCGAAAGATTAGAGACTACATTCAAGCAACCCAAAGCGCGGTGCTACAAACGCCCCAACCACCACCATCCACTTCCAACGATCCATCTGCCACCGAGCCCACGTTCAATCCCACTTTTGAATTCTCTAGTGATTCAGAAGAGGACACCACGGCTCAAAATGATAATAGAACCCTGAAGGAGTTAGCAGCACCCACTATGAACCAACAACCCCTTTGCATAGCCTATCCTACTTTAGATGTTGCTTTTGAATTAAAATCTGGTTTGATACATCTTTTACCAACTTTTCATGGTCTTGCAGGTGAAGATCCTCACAAACATCTAAAGGAGTTCCATGTTGTTTGCTCCACCATGAAGCCTGCTGGGGTTAGTGAAGAGCAAATCAAGATAAGGGCCTTTCCATTTTCTCTGGCAGATGCAGCCAAGGATTGGCTTTACTACTTACCTTCTGGGACCATCAACACCTGGGATGATATGAAGAAACTCTTCTTGGAAAGATATTTTCCTGCTTCTAGGGCAGCCAACATCCGCAAAGAAATTTGTGGAATTAGGCAATTTAATGGTGAGTCACTCTATGAATATTGGGAAAGATTTAAACGATTATGTGCTAGTTGCCCACATCACCAAATTCATGAGCAACTATTAATCCAATATTTCTATGAGGGACTATTACCCCATGATAGAAGTATGATAGATGCAGCTAGTGGAGGAGCTTTAGTGGATAAGACTCCTCAAGAAGCCCAAAACTTGATAGCAAATATGGCTGCCAATTCTCAACAATTTAATACAAGGCGTGATCCATCACCACTATCTAAGCAAGCACACGAGGTAAGTACTTCTTCTTTGGAAAAACAAATTGCTAATCTAACATCTCTTGTGCAACAATTGGCTATAGGTAAAATGCAACAAGCCAAGGCTTGTGGAGTTTGCTCCAACATAGGACACCCTACTGATATGTGTCCAACCTTACAAGAAGATTCCATGGAGCAAGCTAAAGTTGTAGGAGGATTCCCAGGGCCTTCCTAAGGTAAGTATGACCCTTACTCGAATTCTTGCAACCCTGGTTGGAGGGACCACCCAAATTTGCAATATGGAAATAGGTCTGCACCATATGTCCCACCACACAATAGGCCAAATAATTTCCAAGTCCCCAAACCTTCATACCAAGAGAGGCCACCATCCCAAACACAACACCAAAGTGGAACAATGTCTCTTGAAGAAATTGTAAAGAACCTTGCTGCCTCTACTTTACAAAATCAACAAGAGAATAATCAAAGAATTGCACATCTTGAGCGTCAAATGAGCCAAATGGCAACTTCCCTAAGCAGACTTGAAGCCAAGGAATCCAACAAGTTGCCATCTCAACCAGAGGTTAATCCAAGAGAGAATGCACATGCCATAACTTTGAGAAGTGGTAAGGAAATTGGTCCTAAGGAACCCTTAATTATAGATGTTGACAATGGCTCTAAAAACTATCAAGAAATTGAAAATTCAAGGAAAAAAAAAGAGGATGTCAACTCTAATAATAAAGGGGACCAAGGGACCGATTTTGATAACGCAAATAGGGATTTTGACAAGCATAATGCAGGCAAGGAAGGATATGTCAGCAACCTTCCTCCACTTTATAGAGTGGTAAGTAATAAAAAAGTTCCATTTAACACAGGCACTTACCCTCCTCCTTTTCCTAGCAGGTTAACCAAAAACAAAAAAGATGAGCAAGAAAAGGAGATTTTGGAAACCTTTAGGAAGGTTGAAGTCAATATTCCACTTCTTGATGCCATTAAGCAAGTGCCAAGGTACGCAAAGTTTCTGAAAGAATTGTGCACTAATAAGAGGAAATTGCAAGGTAATGAGAAGGTAAGTGTAGGGGAGAATGTTTCTGCGGTTATCCAAAGGAAACTCCCTCCCAAGTGCAAGGACCCAGGTACATTCACTATCCCTTGTAAGATAGGTGATATTAGATTTGAAAGATGCATGATAGATCTAGGTGCTTCGATTAATGTTATGCCATTGTCGATCTTTAAAAGTTTGAATCTTGGAACCTTAAAAGAGACTGGTGTAATAATTCAATTAGCTGATAGATCTAATGCATATCCTGAAGGGGTAATTGAAGATGTACTAGTCCAAGTTAATGAACTTCTCTTCCCTGCAGATTTTTACATACTGAATATGGAAGATGATGACTCTCCTAATGCTGCACCTATATTGTTAGGTAGACCATTCTTAAAAACATCTAGGACTAAAATTGATGTGCACAATGGAACATTAACTATGGAATTTGATGGTGAAAGTGTTAAATTTAATATTTTTGAAGCCTTGAGATATCCTAGTGATGTGCATGCTATTTTTGGAATTGATGTTATTGATGATCTAACCCAACAATTCTTTGAGCTAGGAAGAGAAGACAAGTTAGAGGTGGCTATAAGCCACAATTTAAAATTGGAAAATTTTGAAAAAGACCCCTTTGCTGATTTTAATAGTTTCCTAAAGAAGGAAGTTTTTGCTCTTCAGTCCCTACTCGAAGCAAGGTATGAAAATTTAAAGAGAGACTTGCCTATTACTCATACAAAGCTTCTGCCTTCTGTTATACAGGCCCCTGAGATCGAATTGAAGCCATTACCAGAACATCTTAAATATGTGTTTTTGGGAGACAATGAAACCTTGCCTGTAATCATTGCAAAGGATCTCACACCAATGCAAGAAGAAAAGCTCATTCAAGTGCTTAAAGATCATAAGACAGCCATAGGATGGACTGTTGCAGACATCAAAGGAATAAGCCCAACTATGTGTATGCATCGCATCTTACTTGAGGAAGGTTCAAAACCAACACGAGAGGCTCAAAGAAGATTGAACCCTCCAATGATGGAAGTTGTGAAAAAGGAGATCTTAAAACTCCTTGATGTTGGGATTATCTATCCAATCTTTGACAGTAAGTGGGTGAGCCCAATACAAGTGGTTCCAAAGAAGTCAGGCATCACGGTGGTGAAGAATGAAGATAACGAGTTGATAGCCCCCGAGGATCAAGAAAAGACCACCTTCACATGCCCTTTTGGCACTTTTGCTTATAGACGCATGCCACTTGGTCTTTGTAATGCCCCTGCCACTTTCCAAAGGTGTATGGTAAGCATATTTTCTGATTATGTAGAAAATATCATAGAAGTTTTTATGGATGATTTCACAGTCTATGGAAACTCCTTTGATGAATGCTTAGACAACCTTACACTTATCCTTCGAAGATGCATGGAAACTAACCTTGTTTTAAATTCTGAAAAATGTCACTTTATGGTAGAACAAGGAATAGTTTTAGGGCATGTAATTTCTGCAAATGGCATAGAAGTTGATAAATCTAAGATTAGCATTGTTCAATCTTTACCTTACCCCACAAATGTGCGGGAAGTGCGTTCTTTTCTAGGACATGCAGGTTTTTATCGTAGGTTTATCAAAGACTTCTCCAAGATTGCGTTACCTTTGTGTAAACTCTTACTAAAGGATGTTGATTTTGTGTTTGATGAGAGATGCAAGGAAGCATTCGACAAGTTGAAAGAATGTTTAATCTCTGCTCCAATCATTCAACCACCTAATTGGGATCTACCATTCGAATTGATGTGTGACGCAAGTGATTACGCAATTGGGGCTGTTTTGGGACAAAAAGTTGGAAGAGCTTCACATGTTATCTATTATGCTTCAAGGACCCTAAAAGAAGCTCAACGAAACTACTCCACCACAGAAAAAGAGCTTCTTGCTATTGTCTTTGCTTTAGATAAGTTTCGATCTTACTTGCTTGGTACTAAAATAATTGTTTATTCTGATCATGCAGCCTTGAGATATTTACTATCTAAAAAGGAGGCAAAGCCAAGACTCATAAGATGGATCCTTTTGCTTCAAGAATTTAACTTAGAGATCAAAGACAAGAAAGGTGTAGAGAACTTTGTGGCAGATCATTTAAGTAGATTGGAAAGAGAAGAAGATGCGTTACCACTTCAAGAGTTCTTTCCTGATGAAGAATTGATGGCAGTCAAAGTAACTACACCATGGTATGCTGATATTGTGAATTATTTAGTTACTAACACTTTGCCTCATGATTTGACTAGAGCTCAAAAGGATAAGCTTAGGAGTGATACCAAAAATTATATTTGGGATGACCCTTGTGGAAGAATTGCTCTGACAAAATAATAAGAAGGTGTGTCACACAAGATGAGATTCCATCAATCTTGACCTTTTGCCATAGCTATGAGTGTGGAGGCCACTTTGGACCTAATAGGACGGCAAGAAAGGTATTAGAATGTGGATTCTTTTGGCCCACAAAATTTAAAGATGCATACTTATTTTGCAAGACATGTGAGCATTGCCAAAAGTCAGGTAACATCTCTCAAAGAAACCAAATGCCACAAACCCCTATTCTAGTTTGTGAAATTTTTGATGTTTGGGGCATTGATTTCATGGGACCTTTTCCTTCCTCCTATAGTAATCTTTACATAATTCTTGCTGTTGATTATGTCTCCAAATGGGTGGAAGCTAAAGCCACTAGGACTGATGATTCTAAAGTTGTTGGAGAATTTGTTAAATCAAATATTTTTGCTAGGTATGGAACACCAAGAGCTTTGATAAGTGATAGAGGTACCCACTTTTGCAATCGTATGGTTGAAGCTTTATTGAAGAGGTACCACATCACTCACAAGGTGTCAACAGCCTACCATCCTCAAACAAGTGGCCAAGCAGAAGTCTCTAATAGGGAGATAAAAAGTATTCTAGAGAAAACTGTGAACCCTCAAAGGAAAGACTGGAGTATGAGGCTTAATGATGCATTATGGGCATATAGAACAGCCTATAAAACACCTATTGGGATGTCCCCTTATAGGTTAGTTTATGGTAAGCCATGCCATCTTCCTGTTGAATTGGAACATAAAGCTTATTGGGCTATAAAACAATGCAACATGAATTATGATGAAGTGGGAAACCATAGAAAGCTTCAGTTGCAAGAGCTAGAGGAGATTCGTAATGAAGCCTATGAGAACTCAAGAATTTACAAGGAAAAGACTAAAGCCTTCCATGATAAGATGATTTCAAGAAAGACTTTTGAAATTGGTCAAAAAGTTCTTCTTTATCATTCAAGGCTGAAGTTATTTCCAGGTAAGTTACGTTCTAGATGGTTAGGGCCTTTTATTGTTACTAATGTTTACCCTCATGGTGCAGTTGAAATCCAAAGCGTAAATACCTCTAAAGCTTTCAAAGTGAATGGACAAAGATTGAAACCATACTATGAAGGATTCCAAGTCTACACAGTGGATGAGATGCAATTGGAAGATCCAACCTATGAAGATTGATGATAGTGGAAATGTCGAGCCAACGACATTAAACAAAAGCGCTACTTGGGAGGCAACCCAAGGATGTAAAAACGAGGGGAGTATTTCTTTCCTTACTTGTATTACCATTTAATTTTTGAGTCTTTAGTGTTCTTCTTTGCATGCTAGACTTACTTTGAGGACAAAGTAAGATTTAAGTGTGGGGGGGAATATTGGTTTATGAGTCTATAGAGTTTTTTTTTAGGAAGAGAAAAAAAAAGGGGGGGTCAAATTTTTAAGAGTTTTAAAAGATCATGATATGTTTTCTTTCATTTAAGGATTGATTCTAAACTAAAACAAAGTTTTATAAGAAAGTTGAAAGTATTTTGATTGTTATTATTGCTGAAGTGAATACTTTCTAAAGAATTTATGTGAGTTCATGATCAAATGCGATTGCTCATATGATATTGATAATGTGATTAGTTCATTGAAGTTGGTATAAGCAAAGGATAAATAGACAAGAACAAAAAAAAACATAAAAAGAGAAGAAAAATAGAGGTTGAAAGCTTTAAATTCTACTCCAATGTTTTGAGTTACTCGATCTTGTTGATTAAATTCTTGAAGTGACTTAAAATATGAGTATGCAAAGCACTCTAAAAGAGGGCTTACTTGTTGAGTAACCGGGTATTGGTATCACCAATATTAACATTCGCGTAAAAAGGCAAGTAAGTACTTAAGGAAACCATTGTTGAAACCTCAAAAGAGAAAAAGAAGGAAGAGAAAGTAGAAAATAAAAAAAAAAATTCTTGATCAATAATGACTTTGTTTATAGTAATGTAAAATGGATAATTGCAAAGTTGATATTATATGTTTCAGTTGTGTTTATTGTGAATTTTGCATGAATTTATTTAGAAGTATGCATGAATATGAGAAGTAATGATTAGAATATGATTGACTTGATTATTTGACTCTTGTTGAAGTTATGAGTTAAGAATTGAAAGATTTGAAAATATGTTCATGATCTTAATCTTGTTTTGGAGTCATAATTTTTTTAATTTGAGTCTTATTTTGAATTTTTAGGATTGAGTCTTAAGTAAAAGATTTTGTGGGTATATCTTTTGAAAGCTCTCACGAGACACAACTCGTCCACTAGGGGTGATGATGGAGATCCAAGCTCACAAAGCTCAAGTCATGTTCGTGATGATCGTGATCCTTTGAGTATCCATAGAGGTCCAATTACAAGAGCTAAATCAAAGATAATGCAACAAGCCTTGGCTGGTTTCATTGATATTGCTAGAGAGAAAGCCCAACAAAGCTTGAGCATGGAGGATGATAAAGTCTTCTACAACATGATCCAAGCCCAAGTTCAACCTTCTTGAAGACACACAAGTATTGGGCCGAAATGCAAATTAGGCTAGATGCATATTTTATTTAGTTAAGTATTATTGGGCTGAACATTGTCTTAATTTAATTTAAGCCCAATTTCTTTTTAAATAATAGATTTTGTAAGACTTCTATTACTTGTTCTGCAAGTTAGGAGAGTAGGATTCCTATTGCTTGTTCTGCAAGTTTGCTATTTCCTATTCTGCAAGTTAGGAAAGTAGGATTCCTATTACTTGTGCTGCAAGTTATCTATTTGCCTATAAATAGTTATGTAACCCTTTGGGGAGAACACAATTGATTTTAGTAATAAAATTGAGAGACTTCTTCTCTTTGGTTCTCTTGAGAACTCTTGAACTTATCAAGGTCTTCCTTGTGGCGTTCTTCTACCTTCCACCAATATATACCATAGGTTCTTGCTTTTCTAAGCAACGAGTCTTGGTCCAATACCATAGGTTCTTGTGTTTCTACACAACGGGTCTTGGTTTTATCTCTAATTTTTGTTTTCTTTTGCTGCGTTTTTAACTTGTTCTTGTTTTTCTTCAAGTGTTCTTCATGTTCTTCATTGAACCTCATCTTCTTTCGGTGAGGTTCATATCATTTGGTATCAGAGCTTAGGTTTAATTCGTGGGAGTTTCGTTTTTGTTTTTTTTTTGTCTTCTTGTCGTGGACAAACCTTGATCTTGAATCCTTTTCCAAGCCACCACTAATATTGTTTGTCCCTCAAACCTATTTTCTTTACTTAGCCACCAAGTAAACCCTATCTTGTTCTCCAAGCAACCAAATCCCAAAGGTTTTCTTGCTCACCAAGAAACCTTCAAAAGCTCTACAACACATAAAGACTACTTGTTTCACAAGCCACCGTTCTCTCTCATTCCTTGCCACACAAGCTGCTAGCAAAACTAGCTTGTTTTTATCAAAAAGTTGCCTTTTTCCCCAAGTAAACCTTTTCTTATTATTTAGACTTTTTGTTTTTTTTTCTTCATTGTTCGTTTACTTTAGTAAAATATAAAAAAAAAAAGAAAAAAAAGAGAAAAAAAAGAAAAAAAAAAAAAAGAGAAGAAAAAATCAATTCAAGAGGAGATTTGTTACATCGTGTGTAGCAAGTGCAACATCAAAGGCAATTCATGGAGGTGTGCTTCATCAAAATCTTGAGGTAGTCATTCTTTCTTGAGCTTTGAGATTTCTTATTTGCCTAATTTGAAAATTCATTGTTACCATTCTACCTACTGCCTAAAATTACCTTTTTGACCCTACCACATAAAAGGACAAAACTACCCCACCTTTGGCTAAACCCTACCCTAATCAAACACCCCAAAACACTCATATTTCCCTCAAGGTTTAGTTTGATTAGAGTCCTCTTAAGCCTTATTGAGTCTTGCAAAGCCTTATTGAGTCTTTATTGTTTTGTTTTCCCTTGATTAAAATCTTGTGCTCACCTTGTTTATTGTTGGTTGATAGTTGAATTTCATAAGCTGATTTTTGATTGAGTCTTGATTTCAATATAGAACCTATGGAGAAAAGTTGTGTGAGGAAAAAAAAGGCAAGAGTATGTGAGTAACATTAGTAGAGAAAAGCCATATTAAAATTGTGTGAAACACGAGTGTGAGTGTTTCATTGTTGTGTGTATTGAGTGTAAACACGTGAGGTCATACTTGTGAGTTCAGGACAAAACTACCCCACCTTTGGCTAAACCCTACCCTAATCAAACACCCCAAAACACTCATATTTCCCTCAAGGTTTAGTTTGATTAGAGTCCTCTTAAGCCTTATTGAGTCTTGCAAAGCCTTATTGAGTCTTTATTGTTTTGTTTTCCCTTGATTAAAATCTTGTGCTCACCTTGTTTATTGTTGGTTGATAGTTGAATTTCATAAGCTGATTTTTGATTGAGTCTTGATTTCAATATAGAACCTATGGAGAAAAGTTGTGTGAGGAAAAAAAAGGCAAGAGTATGTGAGTAACATTAGTAGAGAAAAGCCATATTAAAATTGTGTGAAACACGAGTGTGAGTGTTTCATTGTTGTGTGTATTGAGTGTAAACACGTGAGGTCATACTTGTGAGTTCCTTTTCTTTTACTAACGTTTCTTGCAGGTTACAATCATGTCTTCTAATAGTGAACAGCTTGATTTGAGTAAGATTGAGATCATGTTCCTAGCCATGCAACAACAACTTTCAAGGATAGAGTCGAAGTTGATTAAATATGATAAGTTGGAGCAACATGATGTTGCCCTAGCTAAGGTAAACCAAGATAATACTTCTTATGCATGTGATAATGTGGCTCATAATAAGTTGGATAGCAATTATGAAGAAGATTTTGATGATGATTCTATGCTGCAATTAGAGGATGATGGGGATAGTATGGAATTACCAATGGATGGAAAGGAATATATAGCATGTCAAACTTTAAGTGTGCTAATGAAAGATGAGGATCAATTGAGATTAAAAGAGAGTGAGAAAAAAATAGTAAGTGAAGATGAGGTTAAGCAAAAAGAGAAAACAATCAAGATTGAGTGTGATGCTTTAAGCATAGGTATCGAAGTTGTTTTAATGCAGGAGAAGCGCCCCATTACTTTTTTTAGTGAGAAGTTAAGTGGAGCTTCCCTTAACTATCCTACATATGATAAAGAGATGTATGCATTTGTGAGGGCCTTGGAAACATGGCAACACTATTTATGGCCAAAGGAATTTGTCATCCACACTGATCATGAGTCCTTGAAGCACTTGAAAGGACAAAGCAAGTTGAACAAGCGTCATGCCAAGTGGATGGAGTTCATTGAAACATTTCCATATGTGATCAAATATAAACAAGGTAAAGAAAATGTTGTGGCTGATGCATTGTCTCGAAGGTATACTCTAATCACTACTCTTAATGCAAAACTACTTGGATTTGAGTATATTAAAGACTTGTATGCTACTGATGAGGATTTTGAAAATGTGTTCATTGCATGTGAGAAAACTGGTTTTGGAAAGTTTTATAGGCATGATGGATTTTTATTTAGGGAAAATAGATTATGTGTGCCTAGGAGTTCTTTAAGAGAATTACTTGTTAGAGAAGCCCATAGTGGTGGATTAATGGGACATTTTGGAGTAAAGAAAACTTTAGATATATTGCATGATCACTTCTTTTGGCCTAACATGAAAAGAGATGTTGAAAAATTGTGTGAAAGATGTGTCACTTGTAAACAAGCTAAGTCTAGAGTTATGAATCATGGTCTTTATACTCCATTACCTATTCCTACTGCTCCTTGGACTGACATTTCTATGGACTTTGTTTTGGGGTTACCAAGAACAAAGAGAGGTAGAGATTCTGTTTTTGTTGTTGTTGACAGGTTCTCTAAGATGGCTCACTTCATTTCTTGTCACAAGACAGATGATGCAAGTAACATTGCCTATTTATTCTTCAAGGAAATTGTTCGTCTACATGGAGTTCCGAGGACCATTGTTTCTGACCGTGATGTGAAGTTCCTTAGCTACTTTTGGAAAACAGTATGGGGAAAGTTAGGAACAAAGCTATTGTTTTCAACTACTTGTCATCCACAAACCGATGGTCAAACTGAAGTAGTCAATCGCACTTTGTCTACTTTGTTGAGATCCATTATTCAAAAGAATTTGAAGAATTGGGAAGATTGTTTGCCTCATGTGGAGTTTGCTTACAATAGAAGTGTGCATTCTACTACTAGTTATTCTCCATTTGAAGTTGTCTATGGTTTTAATCCACTCAGTCCATTGGATCTTTTACCATTACCTATTGAGGAGAGAGCTAGTTTGGATGGGGAAAAGAAAGCTGATTTTGTTAAGCAACTACATGAGAAGGTACGTCAAAACATTAAGAAGAGGACTGAGCAATATGCTACTCAAGCCAACAAGCATCGCAAGAAAGTTGTCTTTGAACCTGGTGATTGGGTTTGGGTACATATGCGTAAAGAGAGATTTCCTACTCAGCGTCGCTCCAAGTTGCAACCTCGAGGAGATGGACCATTCCAAGTGATTAAGAAGATCAATGACAATGCTTATAAGTTAGATCTTCCAGGTGAGTATAATGTTAGTGCTACATTTAATGTTTCTGATCTTTCTCCCTTTGATATTGATGTAGGTGATTCTGATTTGAGGACAAATCCTTTCGAGGAGAGGGGGAATGATGGAGATCCAAGCTCACAAAGCTCAAGTCATGTTCGTGATGATCGTGATCCTTTGAGTATCCATAGAGGTCCAATTACAAGAGCTAAATCAAAGATAATGCAACAAGCCTTGGCTGGTTTCATTGATATTGCTAGAGAGAAAGCCCAACAAAGCTTGAGCATGGAGGATGATAAAGTCTTCTACAACATGATCCAAGCCCAAGTTCAACCTTCTTGAAGACACACAAGTATTGGGCCGAAATGCAAATTAGGCTAGATGCATATTTTATTTAGTTAAGTATTATTGGGCTGAACATTGTCTTAATTTAATTTAAGCCCAATTTCTTTTTAAATAATAGATTTTGTAAGACTTCTATTACTTGTTCTGCAAGTTAGGAGAGTAGGATTCCTATTGCTTGTTCTGCAAGTTTGCTATTTCCTATTCTGCAAGTTAGGAAAGTAGGATTCCTATTACTTGTGCTGCAAGTTATCTATTTGCCTATAAATAGTTATGTAACCCTTTGGGGAGAACACAATTGATTTTAGTAATAAAATTGAGAGACTTCTTCTCTTTGGTTCTCTTGAGAACTCTTGAACTTATCAAGGTCTTCCTTGTGGCGTTCTTCTACCTTCCACCAATATATACCATAGGTTCTTGCTTTTCTAAGCAACGGGTCTTGGTCCAATACCATAGGTTCTTGTGTTTCTACACAACGGGTCTTGGTTTTATCTCTAATTTTTGTTTTCTTTTGCTGCGTTTTTAACTTGTTCTTGTTTTTCTTCAAGTGTTCTTCATGTTCTTCATTGAACCTCATCTTCTTTCGGTGAGGTTCATATCAGGTGACCTAGGGGTTTAAAGGCTTATTGCATATACTAAATGCAATCGTGATTCCTACGAAAGTGAGTTAGGATTTTAGGATTTAGTTCTTTAGGAATTAGTTAGCTAAGGTTTGCTAAAGGACTAGCAAAAGCTAAGTGTGGGGGAATTTGATATGATGATATTTTGTGAATTTTATATGTGCTAATATATTTGCTTTATTGATATTTTATGCCTAAAAGAGCTTACTAATGTTTATTTTATGTTTTAGGTATTAAATATTAAAGTTGGAATAAAAGAAGCTAAAAAGAGCAAAGTGTAGTATTTTCTGTCCAGCTTGAAAGATTGAGATTTTTGACCAATTTAATGACCTGATCTCAAGAAGTGGCCTTCACTGAAGTTGTAGAAGACTTCTCAAGGTTTCCAGAATGCACAAGATCGCAAAAATTGGAGTTCATTTGGTGGGTCAAACATCTGGACAAAATCAGTACGAAATTCTGGGCAGAAAAACGAGATTGAGAAGAAATTCCAACAAAACAAGTTAAAGACCAGATTTTGTTGAGACAAGATAATTTCTTAATTTTATTTTGTCTTAGATCTGTAATGAATTAATAAAAATAGGCCTTAGGAATTTTACTCAGAAAATAATTGTAAAAAGATGATGAGATAAAGGTAAGAGTTTGACTAGTCAAATTACTTGTTTCCCAAGTAAACTCTTATCTGAATCCCACATTGCTTAGGAAAGTCTTTTAAACTCTTCCTTAGGCCTATATAAAGAGCACAAGGTTCTCATAAACAGCATCCCTCACATCCCTCTCCTCCCTCTTCCCTCTTAGTCTTTTGTAAGGTTTTCTTTAGGGTTTTAATAAAAGTTTTATTTTCTTTCTTTTAATATTGCTGATTTCTTTAAAAATTTTATTTTTCTTCTTTTCTTTATCATTGGTCTTGCTGATTTCTTTCTTTTATGTTATAAAATTATTTTCTTTTTAGTCTTCTCAATAGAAACAGATTTAATTTCGTATTTAAATTTTTCAAAGTAAAGCAACTTCTTTATAGTTTTTAGGATTAAATTTTTTTCTTTTCTTTTCTTTATTTAAACTGATTCTTCCCTTAGGTTTATTAGGCTTTTCTATTTTATTATTTTATATGGTTGCTGATTTCTTTAGTGATAATTTTTTGATTCTTGTTTTGTTTTTCATATTATTTGTTTAGTTCTTACTAGTTTATAATCTTGATTTTAGATTTCTTGTTTTAAATTATTAAAGATTGATATATTGATTGTCTTTTGCATGATTCTTGATATCTTTATAATATTAAACTTGAGATTTATAATCTTGAATATGATTAGTGAGTAGGTTTCTTATTCAGTTACAAGGTAAATTAATTGTTCTTGGAAAAAGTATGTTGTGAGATTTTAAACTTATAATATAATTGTTGATTAAGTATCCAAGATTCTCTGAGCAGATTTGCATGATTGTTTGTTTGATTAGATAGGAGGCCTACTATTTAGTTAAATTAAATAATCTACAGCCAGATTAAAAACGTAAGTCCGTAATAGCTTGTGAATTTAATCACTTGGGATCTAGGAGAATTAAGGTTTAAGTTAAATAAACCGCGCTGAGTGAGTTTGTTACTTAATGTTGACTCAAATCTTTCTAGATATTAATGCTGCTATTAAAACTTAATCTATAGCGCTGAGCATAGGTAAATTTTGATAGTTAGAGATTAATTAAGACGCTGAGCCTTTAATTAACAACAAAGTAAGGAAAGATAGGTGTAATTGGACGCTGGGGAATTACACTACGGTTGACTACTTAATTGACAATGATCTTAAATAATCAATGATCAGCATCATATCCCAAGAATAATTAATTACCTTGTAACTGAAGTTTTGTTGTATTTGATATTTTCTAATTTATTTACTTATTTTTCTGATTATTTTCTTAGTTATTATAGTTTAATTGAAACCCTCCCCCAAATCTCTTTTTTCTCTCTAAATAATAGTTAGGTATTTAATTTAAATAATTAACTTGAATAAAACAATCTCTGTGGGATCGACCTTTGCTTGCCCTATCTATAGGTTTAAGTAAAGTAATTTATTATTGGTACCTGCGACACTACCATGAAGACAATGACAAACTGGTCTAGGTATTGCTTAAACACGTCATTCATCAAGTTCATGAAGGCTGCGGGTGCATTGGTCAGACCAAACGGCATCACCAGGAACTCGTAGTGACCATACCGTGTCCTGAATGCAGTCTTAGGGATATCTTCATCTCGGATCTTCAATTGATGATATCCCGACCTTAAGTCTATCTTGGAAAAGACTTGTGCACCCTTGAGCTGATCCAAGAGGGCGTCTATCCTGGGAAGAGGATACTTGTTCTTGATGGTCACCTTATTCAACCATCGGTAGTCAATGCACAATCGCATACTACCATCTTTCTTCCGAACAAATAGCACAGGAGCACCCCAAGGGGATACGCTGGGTCGTATGAATCCCTTGTCTAGTAACTCCTGAAGCTGCTTCTTCAGTTCTTCCAATTCCACCAACGCCATCCGATAGGGAGATCTCGAAATGGGCTCCGTCCCCGGCACCAAATCGATAGTGAACTCCACTTCCCTATCCGGAGGAAGTCCTGGAAGATCATCCGAAAATACCTCGGAAAATTCCTTAACTACTGGAATTTCGTGAAGTGTGGGACGTTTCTGATCTACGTCCACCACGTGTGCTACAAACCCTTCACATCACAAATATGTTCTATCAATTAAATCTCAATTAAGCCAAGCAAGCAATTATGCTTCTGCATTACATATTTGTGAAATTTACAACATAGCTAATGGGAGAGGAGAAAATCACACTCTTAGCATGACAATCTATCATCACATGATTCTCAGCTAACCAATCCATTCCTAATATAACATCAAATCCAGACATATTTAATAGGATTAGGTCAGCTATCGACTCTCTTTCTCCTACCCGTAGCTTACAATTACGATACACTATATCCGTCATTTGGGATTCCCTAAATGGAGTAATTATTTGTAGCAATCCTCCTAACTGCTCAGGCTCAACATTTAATTTCCTAGTAGCCATAGGGGAAATAAAAGAGTGCGTAGAGCCTGGATCAAATAAAGCAAGGACATATGTATCATTAAGGTAAATCTTACCCTGAATCATCTTCGGTGAAGCATCAGCGGACTCCTTGTCAATGGCAAATACCCGTCCCTGAGTCACTGGCGCCTTTCCTTTCTCTGCCGCTGTGGCCTTACGCTGGGGTTGTGTGGTCTTAGATTATGGTTGAGGGGTCTTTTTTGACTCTTCAGGTGCCTTTTGATTTATCTTGGGACAATCTTTAATTCTATGTCCCTGTTCACCACACCAATAGCACGCCCCACTGGCCAACCGGCAAGGTTGTGCTCCATGAAATTTCCCGCATTGCACACACCTCGGCATCATACTCCTCGGTGAGCTAGCGGTACTACCAACTGGATGTTGGGATCTTTCATCACCTATTTTGATCCCGGTGGATCTAGGAGTTCTTGTATCATAATCATCATAACTCTTATTTAACATAATTCCATATAATTATTCAATTAAGACACTTTATTTTTGTATAATGGACTTGCTTACCTGTCGAGGCTTTATCATAAGGCCTATTCCTCCTAGATGGATATCTATCCCTCGAGGCCTCTCATCTGACTTCCGCTTCATAGGTTCTTTACCCTTATTCCTTGCTCGGAAGTCTGCCTGATGAAACTCATAGTCCTGCTCACATAGTTGAGCCTTGCGGACTGCCTCTCCATAGGTAGTGATGTCCAATGGATATAGCTTAGACCTAATGGAAGGTCTCAATCCCTCCATGAATCTGTAGGTCTTATGATCCTCTCTTCTCAGTACTTCAGGATCAAATCTGCTCAGTGTAATGAACTTCGACTCATATTGGCTAACCGTCATACTTCCCTAAGTCAAGTTCAAAAACTCAACTTGTAATCTCCTCTGAGCAGTACGTGGGACATATTGTTCATTAAAAGCTTCCACAAATCTATCCCACGTTACTTCAGTATGCTTAGCCTCTAATACTGTCTGAGTAGCCTGCCACCATGGTTCGGCCTCATCCACCAGCAAGTAGGCGGCCAATCCTACTTTTTCTTTCTTTGTACAAGCCAAGTACCCAAATGCCTTGGTGACCGCTTTCATCCAATTTTCCGCGGCCAATGGGTCGCTGTCCCCCTTGAACTTTGGCGGATCCAGCTTCTTAAACTCCTTTATCAATGCCACACTGCAGTAAGCTGTAGGATCTCGCCTCTCATTAGCTGGGATTGGTGGGGGTTGTACCACCGAAGTAGGAGGTACTGTAGGGGTAACTGCCGGTGCATTAGCTGCCACGTCCAAAAAATTAGCCATAAACTGGGTGAACATTGCGGCCATGTTTTCCATATGTTTCTCCATTTTAGCTAGCTTCGTATTCGGGCTATGCGGTAGAGACGGAGGAGAAGACTGTGTTGGGGGCAGTTCATCACGACCCCGTCCTCGTCCTCGTCCTCGTCTAGTACCCCTCCTTCGAGTACTCATTCTGTTAAGATCATGATCAAATAACATCATTTAGTATAACCTTAAGCCGTTATACTACTCAAAATCAAGTAAGCTAGTACAGTACATTGGGGAATTACTCTAATTCTAACTTATTGACATCGACAAACTTCAGTCGAATCGGCTCTGATACCAAACTGTGACGTCCATCACTAACCAAATAGCAATTGACGTCCTCATCACTAACCAAATAGCAACTAACTTTTACTTCAAATAACAAATAAATCGACTAGTTTATCCGATGTCAATCTTCCTTACTCTTATGCTTTAGGCATTTTTATCAGAGTATAATATCCATTTTCACATGCATAAATTTTTTCATTTATAAACATGTGTCATGTACATCAGGATCTCAAATATTCAGACAACCTAATTCCCCCACATATACAAAACTGTAGTATCGTACTGTGCATTAGCCGAACTAATGGCCGACTAAATATACCTTCACGGGATAAGTAGGAAGCGTGCCCCGAAGGTATCTCAAAATTCCAAAAGATGCTCCTCTATCTGAAGCGGAATTACTTCAAGTAATTTGTATGAAAAATAGTTGTAAAGGAGTGAGTTTACGCTCAGTAAGAAACTTATGTAAAAGAGCGTACTATATCACTATATGCAATAAGGATCGTTTTTCATTCAACGAGCTAGATGAATCGATGGTTATATGAGGGGGTTTGTCAAGGTGAGAAACTTGGACACTTAAGAGAAAAATGGAAGCAACGAGAGGGATGGGGAAGGAAGCTGCCGTGTGGGAGAAGATGATGGTGAGTCATTAAGCTTCATTTAATGCATTAAATGCATTCTAATCTCCTCATCATCTCTTCTCAGTCATTGACCATCCATTGACCCTTTTGACCATTGATTGTTTGACCATCAATTGCCTTAATTCCCTTTATGTCCCATGCATCATTTATATATCAGAAAATTCATATTTCTTCCATTAATCCAAGTTGGAAAACTGTACAAGTATGGGAAAATTACAGAAAATTGGGTATTTCACAAATTCTTAGTGAACTATGGGGAGCCACCTCTAGAATCCTTTGAACCCTAAGTGCTACACGAGTTCCGATGTGTTAGTAAGAAGTTTCTGTACTGTGTGAGCCACCTCTAGAAGACTCAAGGGACCTAAGTGCTATATAGATTCTTAGTGAACTATGGGAGCCACCTCTAGAATCCTTTAAGCACTAAGTGCTACACGAGTTCCGATGTGTTAGTAAGAAGTTTTTGTACGTGTGAGCCACCTCTAGAAGACTCAAGGGACCTAAGTGCTACATAGATTCTTTGAACTATGGGGAGCCACCTCTAGAATCCTTTGAGAACTAAGTGCTACACGAGTTCCGATGTGTTAGTAAGAAGTCTGTGTCCTAAAGGCCAAACCGAGTGAAGACTCGATTTCTGTACCGTGGGAGCCACCTTTAGAATCTCAAGGGACCTACGTGCTATACGGATACCAGTTGGACCGTGGGAGCCACCTCTAGAATCCCGAAGGACCTACGTGCTACACGAGTTCCTCGATATGACACTTAACTCCATTGCTAGTTAGGATGGATGTCGTAACTGAATCAGTGAATTGGGGCTTACGCCTAAAGTGATTAAGTAATTCGGTTATATTGGAACTGTTTTCAATGAGTTAAACTATACGTTTAAAGTTTATGGATTTTCATTTTATGAATGGATTGATTTATTAACTTACATAGTAACCACTTTATCAACGTGTATAGTGACCAATCTATCGAAGTGCTTACTGCTTTGCTAATTTGATAAATGGAATAGATTTTAATAGCTTATTTTGCTATTTAAAGTACTATACTAATTAAGAGAGTACAATAAAACATGAAATGAGTTTTAAAGAAATAAGATGATGATTTAACTAATATTCTTTTCAAGGAATATACGAATATTAATTATTTTATTTAAATGCTTTATGTCATAAAAGTATTATTTTGAAAAGAATATGAAAAGGTTATGCAATGAAAAAGAAAAGGATTTACTAATTCAAAACGAAATTAAAATTTCTCTCTACAGTTGCTTCTAGGTTCCGGAACAAGTATGGTATTCTAAAATACCTACCTTACTCCATCCGGATCCCTAGCCGACTGTAGTATCATTCCTACATACGAGCCTAGAGCCCATAGGAAAAATGAAAAAGATTTTCAACATATAGGAAGCTGAATATCAAGTATGCATATAATTCCCTTACTGAGCCGTGGTTTTGCTCACCCCTTAATTTTAAACATTTCAGGTTTTGATGATTGTGAGATCAGTTTATTATGGATCACGGCTGTACAGAAAGGACAATGTGACAGACCGACTGAATTATTTGAGGTATGATCATTTATTCTCTGTATTTAGACATGTCTACAGTACTACTTATCTGATTAAATACGATAGGGGATGTGTATAATATAAACAATATTATGTAAAATTGTTTAACAGTTAGTACAAGTGAAGTATCGCAGACAGCCCAACCAGTTAAGTTGTGTACAATAAGGTGAAAAATGTGGTCACGGGTCGTGACAGACACGCTGGGTCATATGAACCCCTTATCTAGTAACTCCTGAAGCTGCTTCTTCAATTCTTCCAACTCCATTAGTGCCATCCAATAGGGTGATCTTGAGATGGGCTCAGTCCCTGGCACCAAATCAATAGTAAACTCTATCTCCCTATTCGGAGGAAGTCTTGGAAGATCATCCAGAAAACACTTCAGGAAATTCCATGACTACCGAAATTTCATGAAGTCCGGGACATTTCTTTTCTACGTCCACTACATAAGCTAAATATATTCTATCAATTTAATCTCAATTAAACTAAACAAGCACATATGCTTTTGCATTAAACATCTGCAAAATTTACAACATAGCTAACGGGAGAAGAGAAGATTACATTCTTAGCATAACAATCTACTATCACATGATTATTAGCTAACCATTCCATACCCAAGATAACATCAAATCCATACATGTTAAGTAGGATTAGGTCAGCAATCGATTCTCTCTCTCCTACCCGTAGCTTACAACTACGATATACTACGTTCATTTGAGATTCCCTAAATGGGGTACTTATTTGCAATAATTGTCCTAAAGACTCAGGCTCAACAGGCAATTTCATAGCAATTATAGGAGATGCAAAAGAATGCGTAGAACCTGGATCAAATAATGTAGTAACACTTATATGAAAGTGTCACGACCCGTGACCACATTCTTCATCTTCTTATACACAACTTAACCGGTTGGGCTGTCTGCGATACTTCACTTGTACTGACTGTTAAACAATTTTACATAATATTGTTTAGATTATACACATCCCCTATCGTAACTAATCAGATAAGTAGTACTGTTGATGTGTCTAAATACAGAGAATAAATGATCATACCTCAAATAATCAGTCGGTCTGACACATTGTCCTTCGTGTACAGCCAGGATCCACAATCCACTGAACTTACATTCATCAAAAACCTGAAATGTTGAAAATTAAGGGGTGAGCAAAACCACGGCTCAGTAAGAGAATTATATGCCTCACTTGATACTCAGCTTCCTATATGCTGAAAATCTTTTTTTCATTTTTCCTATGGGCTCTAAGCTCGCATGTAGGAAGGATACTACAGTTAGCTAGGGATCCGAATGGAGTAAGGTAGGTATTTTAGAATAACATACTTGTTACGGAACCTAGAAGCAACTGTAGAGAGAAATTTTCATTTCATTCGAATTAATAAATCCTTTTTCCTTTTTAATTTTCATAACCTTTTCATATTCTTTTCAATATGATGCTTTTATGAAATAAAGTATTTAAATAAAATGATTAGTATCCGTATATTCCTTGATTTGTTTATCACTTACCTCAGCTTTGAATTCCTTGATTTCAACATCCTCATAGTGCTTTATAAAGTTGTCAAAATTCTCTCTCCGTTTTACATTGTGCATGTCAACAACTCCACCTGTAATATAGACATTGGATTCATCCTCCCTTTCTATAAAGTTGTCGACATCTTCATGTGCACTTTCCTTGATTCAATTGCCCTTTCACTTTTCAAGGTGATGTAACATTATCTCTTGGATTCTCCACAGGTTGAGAGGTCGTAGCTTCAATGTTACTTATGGAATTCATTATTTGACTCACATGGTGATCAATATTCTTAATATAAACATCAGCCTCTTATGAAAATTGTAAAGTTTTAATCTCAAGAGTCTTAACAATATCTTCAAGAGACATACCTGATTCTTGAGGTGGAGGCATACCTGAATCTTGAGATGGAGCTTGATATGTATCTTGGAATGGCACATTGTAAACTTCATATTGATTCCCATAACTAAAATTAGAATGATCCCACCATCCTTGAGAGTAGGTATCGTAGTGTGGTTCATAATTATAGTATGGGTCATGATCATAGTATGGTTTATAAGCTTGCTCCACGGAGTCCTCTTCTTGTCTTAGGTGGTAGTGATGGTGGATGTTGTGGTGTTTGTGGCACCACGCTTTGGGTTGCTTGTATGTAGTCCCTAATCTTTTGAAATTTGTGACTAGAATCCTTGTCAGATAAGCAATCCCTGAAAAAGAAAAGAAAAGGAAAAGAAAAAAAATTAGATTTTAAATTAAAATAATTAACCTAAACAAATTTCAATCCCCGGCAACGGCGCCAAAATTTGATGAGTGTCGTCAGTCACCAAAAATAAAATTTCCTAACTCTACTATGTAGATAGCGGAGCAAGGGTCGAACCGACAGAGACTGAATTTTTTTTTAAGTTAATTATTAAATTAAAAATCTAATCTTAGGGTTTAGGGAAAGAAGAAGTTTGGGGTTTTGTAAACTATTCTAAAATAAAGAAAACAAGAATTATTAAATATAAAAAACAAATAGCAAAAAGCTTCAGTTACGAGGCAATCAATCATTCTTGGATTTTGATGTTGATCATTGATTACAAAATATTATTGTCAATTAAATAGTCAACCGTAGTGTAATTCCCCAACGTCCAATTACACCTATCTTTCCTTACTATGTTGTTAATTAAAGGCTCAGCGTCTTAATTAATCTCTAACTATCAAAATTTACCTATGCTCAGTGCTATAGATTAAGTTTTAATAGCAGCATTAATATCTAGAAAGATTTGAGTCAACATTAAGTAACAAACTCAGTCAGCGCGGTTTATTTAACTTAAACCTTAATTCTCCTAGATCCCTAGTGATTAACTCCACAAGCAATTACGGACTTATGTTTTTAATCTGGAGGTAGATTATTTAATTTAACTAAATAGTGTGCACCCTATCTAATCAAACAAACAATCATTATAATGTGCTCAGAGAATCTTGGATACTTAATCAACAATTATATAATAGGTTCAAGAATCTCACAACATGTTTTTCCCAAGAATAATCAATTTACCTCATAACTGAATAAGAAAACTACTCACTAGACATATTCAAGATCATAAAATTCAAGTTATATATTATAAAGATTACAAATATCATGCAAGAAACAATCAAAGAAGCAATCTTTAATAATATAAAATCAGAATTACTAATCAAGATTATAAACTAGCAAGCAAGAACACACAAACAATATTAATTTAAATAAAGAAAACAAAATTAGAATTAAAAATAATAAAGAAATCAGCAACTAATTAAAAATAAAGAAAAAATAAAATTTTATTAAAAAACCCTAAAGAAAATCCTACAAGACTAAAAGAGAAGAGGGAGGAGAGGGATCTTGTTTATGAGAGCCGTGTGCTCTTTATATAGGCCTAAGGAAGAGTTTAAAAGACTTTCCTAAGCAATGTGAGATTCATATAAGAGTTTACTTGGAAAACAAGTAATTTGACTAGTAAAACTCTTACCTTTATCTCATCATATTTTTACAATTATTTTCTAAATAAAATTACTAAGGCCAATTTTTATTAATTAATTACAGATCTAAGACAAAATAAAATTAAGAAACTATCTTCTCTCAACAAAATCTGGTCTTGAACTTGGTTTGTTGAAATTTCTTCTCAATCTCGTTTTTCTGCCCCGAATTTCTTACTGGTTTTGTCCAGACGTTTGACCCACCAAATGAACTCTGATTTTTGCGATCTTGGACATTATGGAAACCTTGAGAAGTCTTCTACAACTTCCATGAAGGCCACTTCTTGAGATCAGGTCGTTAAATTGGTCAAAAACGTCAATCTTTCAAGCTGGACAGAAAATACTGCACTTTGCTCTTTTTAGCTTTTTTTATTACAACTTTGATATTTAATACCTAAAACATAAAATAAACATTAGTAAGCTCTTTTAGGCATAAAAAATCAATAAAAAAAATATATTAGCACATATAAAATTCACAAAATATCATCCTATCAGTACAATAAGGTGAGAAATGTGGTCACGGGTCGTGACAGATATACTATTCATTAAAGGCTTCTAAGAATCTATCTCACGTGACCTCAACATATCCAACCTTCAATATGGTCTGAGTGGCCTGCCACCAATACTCGGCATCATCTACTAATAGATAAGCAGCCAAACCCACTTCTCTCTTCCAGAACATGTCATGTATTCAAAAGATTTAGTGACCGCCTTTACCCAGTTCTCTACGGCCAATAGATCTCTATCCCCCTTAAATTTAGGTGGATCCAGCTTCTTAAATTATTTGATCAAAGTCACACTGCAGTAAGCTTTGGGATCCCGCCTTTCAGTAGGTGGGATTGGTGGGGGTAACTATGTCTGTGCTGGTGGGGGCTGTACCGTAGGAGTAGGAGGAATAAGAGGAGTAGCCGTTGGTGTACTAGTGGCCACGTTTGGGAAGTTCGACATAAATTGCGTGAACATCGAGGCCATATTCTCCATATGCTTTTCCATTTTCGCTAACCTAGTATTCGGGGCTATGCATTGGAGATTGAGGAGGAGACTGTGTTGGGGGCAGTTCCATTCAACCCTGTCTTCTTCCTCTACCAGCACCTCTTCTTCTAGTACTCATTCTGTCAAAATGAGTAATTTAGTATAACTTCAAACAGTTATACATCGTATTTGTATTTAGACTAGTACTGTACATTAGGGATATACACTATTTCCAGCTTATAGACACTGACAAACATCAGTTTAATCGGCTCTGATACCAATATGTGACATCCCAGTCACTACACATACAAGTATAACTTTTTCTTTCACTTATACTTGATTAGACTCGTTCGTCAATGTCATTCCTTCTCTTTCTTCTTAAGCTTGATATTTAATAGCTCAATATGAATATTTTAGTTTCAAACAAAGCAGAATAATGATATATATATATCATTCCTTCCCACAAGATCTTACACATCTTACATACTTAAATCCCTAAAATCTTATATACATCAATGTACTGTAATACTATCTGATTTACATGATTATATAAATATACATTCAACTATTATCAAGAAGCGTATCTCGAAGGTACACTTTGATATCTCAAAAGCAAACTCCTTTATTTGGAGCGAAATTCACTTCAGGTAATCTGTATGAAAAGTGTTCGTAAAATGGTGAGTTTACACTCAGTAAGAAATAAAAGTGAAAGAGCGTACTATGCCTCTATATGCAGTTTTCTTGCTTGGCTCTATAATGTCATGTAAAATCATTATAAAGCATAATTCATATACTTCTTTCAAATCATCATATGAAAACATACATCATATAGTTCTTTATAATAGAAAGACTAGTTGCATTCAACAAAATTATGCACTGAATAACAGGTGGCGTACCCCCATAGGGGCCAGGAATCCTTCCTTAGCCAATCATATATAACAGAGACAAATGATCAAGTGTCGGTGGCTACAGTGAACACTAGTCAAGTGACATCTATAGCACTAAGAGCTGGACTAGAACTCCTCAACCATGAACATATACAGAAGTGCATAATCATCAAGTATTTAACAGTCTCAAAACATATGTCATATAGCTTTTTGCAATGACATTCATACTTTCTTGAAATAGGCTTTAAAACCTCTTTTCAAACAGGGCAGTCGACTGGCCTCCCAGGGCAATCGGCTGCTGTCTCACATTTTCATTTATCGAAATTATTTTCTTTAAAATTTCGATATTTTTATTTTCTAAAAACACATGGGGTAGTCGACTGGTCCAACATAGCAATCGACTGGTTTTGAAACAGAATGCTTTCCAAGAAATGGCGGTCGATTGGTCATATAACAGTCGACTGTTTTCGCAAACAGAATGCTTCTGAAAACAGGGCAGTCGACTAGTATTATAGGCAATCGGCTGGTTTTGAAACAAAATGCTTTTTAAGTAAAAGCAGTCGACTATTTTGAAACAGAATGTATACTGAAATATAGCTGTCGACTGGCTTATATAGCAGTCGACTGGTTTGAGTCAGTTTTCAAGAAATCTACGCTTTGGTTGTCTCTATGCAATCGGCTGCGCCTAGCCTAATTGGTACTAGGAGTAAAACCCGAAACTTAACTTCCTACACTTCAAATTCAGCTTTTGTTTCATCTCAAAGACATTTAAAATATATCAAAATATGCGGACATAGCCACCCTACGTCCGTTATATAAATTCCTTACCTCGATTACACCGAAACACGTAATCGCTTGATATCACCAAATTCCTTTCCTTCACTTCTTCAAAGCTGTAACATCATAATGATTCAAACTTTTAAGAAACCTTTATAAGCATACTATACCAACTTAACCCCAAATCATAGATAGAAGTAAGTAAATCAACTTCTTCTCTTACCATGGTTGGTCACCAATATTTTAGAATTTTAGATCTCTCTAATTACTTGGATTCAATCCTCCAAACTTTAGATATAGCTTAAGCTAGTGACGAGGATCGATTTTCGTTCAACAAGCTAAATGAATCGATGACTGGACAAGGGTGTTTGTCAAGGTAGCTAAGCTGGAAACTCATGGAAATTTGGAAGGGAACAAGAGGGCTGATGTTGCTGTCGACCTTGGGCTGATGAAGAAGATGACAAGGCAATTGGCATTTAATGCTTGCTCATTCCATAATCATCTCAGCCATTAATACTTTGGCCATTTGACCATTAATCTCTCTTCTTCCCTTTTCATTTATATGCCACATATATCATTTAATTGCATTAAATTTTCTGACATTTATTCTTTTCTCATACTCTAATATTCTCACAATATCAGAATTTATTTCTTGACTATTTGACTATAAGTTTCATTATTCCTTCCATGTTCCATATATCATTCATACTTCATAATTCTTATATTTATTTCATTCTTTTCAGTTGGAAGACTTTACAAACATGGAGAATTTACATGAAAATTGGGGATTTCACACTCCCAATTTATAACTTAGGTTCTTGCTTTTTTAAGCAATAGGTCTAGGTCCAATACCTAGGTTCTTGTGTTTCTACACAACAAGTCTTAGTTCTTATCTTTAATTCTTTGTTTAAATCTGTTGCGTTCTTGACTTTTTTTTTCTCCCCATGTTCTTTTTGCTCTTCATTGAATCTTATCTTATTTTGGTGAGGTTCATATTATTTGGTATCAGAACTTAGATTTAATTCATGAGAGTCTCGTTTTATTGTGTTCTTGTGTTTTTGTCTCTTTCTCTTCTTGTCTTGATCGAAATTTGATGTTGAATCATCTTCCAAGTTGACACCAATATTATTTGTTCCTCAAACCTATTATATTCATTAAAATAATCTACCTTTACTTAGCCACTAAGTAAACCTTAATTTGTTCTCTAAGCAAGCTCAACCCAAAAGTTTTCTTAATCACCAAAAAACCCTTAAAAGCTCTACTTTCACATTAAGACTACTTTGTTTCACAAGCCACCATTCCCTCTCGTTACTTGCCAGACAAACTATTACCAAAACTAGCTTTTTTTAAAAAAAAGTTGCCTTGTTTAAATATCAAAAACAAATATAAAAAAGCTTCAATTACGAGGCAATTAATTATTCTTGGATTTCGATGTTGATCATTGATTACAAGATATTATTGTCAATTAAACACTCAACCGTAGCATAACAACAAGCTCTGTTACATCATCTTTCCTTATTGAGTCTTTAGTTAAAACAAGTTCTTTAACTAATCTCTAACTACTTAATCTACCTAAAACAAGCTCTTTAGATATAAGTTATAGCAGCATTAACAACAAGAAAGATATGGGTTAACATTAGATAATAAACACATAAGCTCAGTTCATTAAATTTAAATCTTAATTCTCCTCCATCTCTAGTGATTAAATCCACAAGCAATTATGGACTTATGTTTTTAATTTGGCGGTAGATTATTTAATTTAACTAAATAGTGTACACCCTATCTAATCAAACAAACAATCATTATAATATGCTCAGAGAATCTTGAATATTTAATCAACAATTATATAATAGGTTCAAGAATCTCACAACATGCTTTTCCCAAGAATAATCAATTTACCTCATAACTGAATAAGAAAACTACTCACTAGACATATTCAAGATCATAAAATTCAAGTTTAATATTATAAAGAAGAAAATTATCATGCAATAAACAATTAAACTATCAACCTTTAATAATATCAAACAAGAAATCTGTATTCAAGATTATGATCTAATATGATTCTCACAAACAATAATTAAAAACAGAACAAGAAATTGCAAAGTCTAAAAAATATCCAAGAAAGTAATTGTTAAGAAAAGATAAAAAGAAAATAATTTTATAAAACAATAATAAGAAATTAGCAAGTATAAGAAAGAAAAGAAAAATATTTTTGCCAAACTTAATATAAAAATCAACAACTAATTAAAAATAAAGAAAAATAAAATTTTTATTAAAAATCCTAAAGAAAATCCTACAAGATTAAAAGAGAGAAGAGGGATGTGTGAGGACCCCAAATTTCTCATATTCGATAATAGTTACAAACTGTAGGAATTTAAAAGAAAATATTGATTTCTAAAATATTTAAATGAAGGATCTATTCGATAAGGTTCAAAGAGGTACTCGGTGAGGGCCCCACTAGGACTTTCTCTGTCCAAATCGAAGTGAGACCCTAGAATGATAATATTGGAGGTGAAATATGAATATAGTAAGAATTTGCATCTCAAAATCACCTTGTTTGAATGTATTTTGAAAAGCGAGAAACAAATTTGAAATTGACGATCGTGTCCATATCACGGAAGAATTTTCCTAAACAATCGATCAAACCCCATTAGGAGTTAATAATTGACAATGTTTGACTTGGATTTATAGAAAAAAATAAAATATTAATTTTCAATTTAAAAATATTAGAATAATGTTAAGACATAAGCAAAAATAATGATATTTTATAAGGGTAATATGGTCATTTAATAAGGACTGATCAAATTAGTCAAAATTGACGTAAATAAATTAAATTTTAATTAAAAATAAAATTTAAAATCCGAAACGAAAATTAAGTAGATACTATTGTGGCATAAGTGTAAATGTAAACATGTTGAGGGGGAATTTGATTAAATTGAACATGTGGCACCATTCTATTGGATGGGATATTAACAAAAGAGGACTTTCTCTTCTCTCTTTCAACCCAGAACCGGCTTCTTCTTCTTTGTTTTTCCTGCTGTGTAGGTTCTGCTCAATTTCCACGATTTCCTCACGTTTTTCCCCTCCTTTTGCCTGCAAGCCACCATGTTTCATCACCGAAACACCATTTATCTTTCACTAAACCTGTTTCCCATCTTAAAACCAACCAAAACTCAGAATTTGAGAGCTGAATGGAGGAAAACCAAATGGGTTTTGGAGTGTGATACTGATCGGCAGTGAAGGACAGGTAAGGATCTATGATGTTTTATTGTTTCCAGCCATGGTTTTTCAATTATTTATACATGGAAAACCTGATTGATGTTTTAGATTTAAGAAAAAATGAAGTATAAGGAAATTTGTGGGTTTCGGTTGTGCATGGAAAAATGAAGAAAAACTTGGTGATTTTAATGGATACTGATAGGAATAAATAGAAATTGATGAAACGGATTGGTGGGAAACTGAATTAGATAATAATTTGTGATAAATTTGTGAAACTACATAGAAGGTGTGAGGGAGATGGTACTGTTCGGCCAAAAAATTGGCTGAATATTTGTGATGAATTTTATGGATTGAAAGTGTATGATAATTTACTAAGTGAAATAGAAGATAGTTACAAGTTAGATTGAAAAGAAAATGAATGAAATACAATGAAGACATGGCCATAAGGAGTTTTCGGCTGGAATAAGGGAAGAGTGTGTGCTGCCGGCCATAACAAGGAAAAAAGAAAAGAAAAAAACAAAAAAAAATGTTAATATATATATTTGATAAACGGTAATAATATTATATAAGGATGAATGAGGATTATTTATGAATTGGAAAATTTGAAAGGAACGAATTTTCGCTAAGATATAATCACTAGGTGAGTTTTATAGTTAATGTGAAATCCACCAATTTCATGTGAATTCTCTATGATTGTAAAGTAACTCGGCTTAAATGAAGTAAATAGATATGAAAATTATGAAAGGAAAATGATGCATGGAACATGGGAGAAGTAATGAGATGGAAGATTTATTAGTCAAGGAAATTAAATTGATGTTATAAGAATAATTGAGGCATGAGCAAAGAATTAATATCAGAAAATTAAGTGTAACTAAAGACAAGTGTTATATGGGAGAAAGAAGACCAATTAAATGAATGGTCAAATAATAATGGTTAAAGGTTAAGATGAAAGGATTTAATTGGATGATGATAAATTAGATATCAGGATTTTATGTAATTAAATGATTTTGTATGGCTGATATGAAAAGGGAAGAAGAGAATTAATGGTCAAATGAGTCAAAAGGGGTCAAGGAGTAAAGCATGGCTGAGATTGATGATGGGATAAGAAGCAATTAATGAAATGGCATGACTCATCATCCCTTCCATCACCCCACGGCAGCAACTCTTCTAGCCCTCTCCATCGTGTTCTCCAAACTTCAATAGTTTTCTATTCCAAGCCCGTTGATAAACCACCTCATTCTTCCATCGATCCATTAAGTTCATTTAATGAAAAACAATCCTTGTCGTTAGACTAAGAGATATCCAAAGTTTGGTGGATTGATTTCAAGTATTGGAAGAGATCTCAAGGTTTGAGATTTTGGTCTCTAGTGAAGGTAAGAGAAGAAGATGATTTAGTCAATTTGGTTCATGGTCTAAAGTTGATATGAACCTCACCGAAAGAAGAAGAGGTTCAATGAAGAACATGAAGAACACTTGAAGAAAAACAAGAACAAGTTAAAACGCAGCAAAAGAAAACAAAAATTAGAGATAAAACCAAGACCCGTTGTGTAGAAACACAAGAACCTATGGTATTGGACCAAGACCCGTTGCTTAGAAAAGCAAGAACCTATGGTATATATTGGTGGAAGGTAGAAGAACGCCACAAGGAAGACCTTGATAAGTTCAAGAGTTCTCAAGAGAACCAAAGAGAAGAAGTCTCTCAATTTTATTACTAAAATCAATTGTGTTCTCCCCAAAGGGTTACATAACTATTTATAGGCAAATAGATAACTTGCAGCACAAGTAATAGGAATCCTACTTTCCTAACTTGCAGAATAGGAAATAGCAAACTTGCGGAACAAGCAATAGGAATCCTACTCTCCTAACTTGCAGAACAAGTAATAGAAGTCTTACAAAATCTATTATTTAAAAAGGAATTGGGCTTAAATTAAATTAAGACAATGTTCAGCCCAATAATACTTAACTAAATAAAATATGCATCTAGCCTAATTTGCATTTCGGCCCAATACTTGTGTCTTCAAGAAGGTTGAACTTGGGCTTGGATCATGTTGTAGAAGACTTTATGATCCTCCATGCTCAAGCTTTGTTGGGCTTTCTCTCTAGCAATATCAATGAAACCAGCCAAGGCTTGTTGCATTATCTTTGATTTAGCTCTTGTAATTGGACCTCTATGGATACTCAAAGGATCACGATCATCACGAACATGACTTGAGCTTTGTGAGCTTGGATCTCCATCAAAAGTTGTACTAAGTTGATATGATGTATGTATGATGAGTATTTAAAGGTTTAAATTGAATTGATGTTACAGCTTTGAAGGAGTGAAAGCTAGGGTTAACGCATCAAGTGATTTCGTGTTCTCGAAGAAATTGAGGTAAGAAATTTATGTAACGGACGTAAGGCGGCTATGTCCGCATGTTTTAATGTGATTTTGATGGTTTTGGAGAGAAGCATCAGTTGTCTTTTTGCAGGAAAAATGACATTTTCGGACTTGTCTCCTAGTACCAATTAGGTTAGGAGCAGCCGACTGCCTTAAAGGGAAGTCGACTGCCTAGAGACAACCAAAACGCCGTTTTTCGAAAACCGACTCAAACCAGTCGACTGCTATTTACCCAGAAGCATTCTGTTTCAAACCAGTCGACTGCTATTTGCCAAAAATGCATTCTGTTTCAAAAACAGTCGACTGCTATATGTACCAATCGACTGCTATTTGCTAAGAAGCATTCTGTTTGAAAACCAGTCGACTGCCCTCATGCGTTTTCAAAATGAAAAATATCGAAATTTTAAATGAAAATAATTTCGATAAATGAAAGTATGAAGCAGCAGCCGACTGCCCTGTTAAGCCAGTCGACTGCCCTGTTTTGAAAAGAGGTTTTCAAACCTATTTTCAGAAAGTATTAAAATGTCATGGCAAGAAGCTATATGGCATATGTTTTGAGATTATGCACTTTCATGTTTCTAGTAGGGGCTCTGATCAAGTCCTGAAATGATGTATGTTATGGGCTGAGGAACCATAAGTCAGGCCTTAGTCGCTACAGAAGGACACCAGACTAGTGTTAACTGTAGCCACCAACAGTTGGCCAATCTGTCTATATTACATGTTCGGCTAAGGGAGGATTCCTGGCCCTACGGGGTACGCCACATGATGATAATGATGATGATGATGATGCAGTGCATAACTCCATAAAAGTACAAATAGTTTTTATGTTATCAAAAACTATATGTATATGCGATTTCTAAGAATAAAGAAATCGAAAGTACTTGGTTTACTTGTATAAGAAGTTTTAAAAGAAGTATATGATGTATGATTTCAAGAAAGTATAAGATGTTTTAAAAAAAGTAAGTATATATGACAATGATATTTCAAAGAAGTACTTGAAATATGTTTTGAAGTATACGAAACATGCTATGTTATAAAAGCATGTAAAGTATGTTTTAAAGATAGAAGATGAGGCATGTTTTTAAAGAAAGTATGTTTGCTTAAACCATTGAAAGAAATATGCATGGTTGCAAATAATGCATGAAAGGAGTATACAATGTATGCATGCTTTATAATGCTTTACATGACATTATAGAGCTAAGTAGGAAAAACTGCATATAGAGGCATAGCACGCTCTTTTACATATTTTTCTTACTGAGCGTAAACTCACCCTTTTACGAACATTTTTCATACAGACTATCTGAAGTAATCCCTCGCTCTCGATAGAAGAGCCTCCGAGTGGATTTTGAAAGTTTACCTTCGAGAGACGCTTCCCAAGTAGTATAGAAGGTATACCTATGTAATTATGCAAAGTAAATTGTAATTCAGCTATGGTACAGTATAACTAACATTATTGAATATAAGATGTCGGGGATTTAAGTTAAAGATGATGCATGAGATCCTGTGGAAACGGATAATACATATATACATGTATCATTAGTCTGTTTTATTGAAATTGAATTATTCATATTGAGCTGTTAGATATTAAGCTTAAGAAAGAAAAGTATGATTGACATTGACAAGTAAATCTAATCAAGTTAAGTGGAAAAGAGAAAAAGGTGAATTGTAAATGTATGGTGATTGGGACGTCTCAGAGTGGTATCAGAGCAATTAGATTGAGGTTTGTCAGTGTCGATGAGTTAGAAGTAGAGTATATCCCCAATTGTACTGTACTTGTCTAAATACATATACGATGTATAATTGTTTGAAGTTATACTAAATAGCTCAATTTTGTGATTTTATCGACAGAATGAGCTCAGATAGAAGGGGTGTTGGTGAAGGAAGAGGAAGGGATTATGTAGAACAGTCACCAATACAGTCTCCTTTCCCATCTCCACCGCATAGCCTGAACACTAGGTTAGCGAAGATGGAGAAGCATGTGGAGAATATGACCACTATGTTTACGCAGTTTATGGCGAACTTTCCAAACATGGTCACAAGTGTACCATTCGCTATTCTTATAATACAGCCACCACCAGTACAGACAGAGTTACCCCCACCATTCCCAGTTATTGAAAGGCGGGACCTCACAACTTATTGCAGTATGACCTTAATTAAGGAATATAAGAAGCTGGATCCGCCTAAGTTTAAGGGGGATAAGGACACGTTGGCCGCAGTGAATTGGGTGAAGGCGGTCACTAGATCTTTCGAGTATATACTATGTTCCGAAAAGGAAAAGGTGGGTTTGGCTGCGTATTTATTAGTGGATGATGCAGAGTATTGGTGGCAGTCCACTCGGGCCTTTTTGGAAGCCCAACATGTTGAGGTTACGTGTGATAGATTTTTAGAGGCCTTTACTGAGCAGTACATCCCACGCACCGATCAGACTAGATTGAAGATTGAATTTTTGAAATTGACTCAAGGGACAATGTCAGTTAATCAATATGAGTCGAAGTTTATTTCTCTAAGCGGATTCGACCTAGAGACCATCAGGAGTGAAGGATATAAGATATACAAATTTATAGAAGGACTGAAGTCTCCTATCAAATCCAAGTTGTATCCTATGGGTATCACTACTTATAATGAGACAGTCCGTAAGGCTCAGTTGTCTGAGCAGGACTATGAGTTTCATCATGACGATTTCCGAGCCCAAAGTAAAGGCAAAGGACCGATGAAGCGGAAGTCAAAAGGGAAAACCTCCCGTGACAGATATCCATCTGGAAGAAGTAGGCCATATGAAAGAGCCTCAATAGGTAAGCAAGTAAAGTATAAGAAAATGATGATTGTTTTAATTAAATGGTTATATGGAAATATATTAAATTGGGAGTATTATGATGATTATGGTATAGGGACTCTGAGAGCTACCAGGATCAAGATTAATGATGAAAGATCCCGACATTCAGCTAATAGTACCGTTAGCTCACCTAAGAGTATAAGACAAAGGTGTAAACATTGCAGAAAGTTCCACAGAGCACAGCCATGCCGGTTGGCAAGTGGCGCATGTTTTAGATGTGGTGAACAGGGACATGATCAGGGATTGTCCCAAGAGGGACTTGAGGACACCCGAGGAATCAGAGAAGACCCCTCAACCACAGCGCAAGGCCACTGCTGAAGAGAAGGGAAAGACACCTATTAATTATGATGTAAATATTGAAGATGTCTAATGTAAAAGTATGTGGTATTATCTGACTCATTGTAAATGAAGTTAGTAGAAAGTATATATGATTAGGTAAAGGATTTCTAGCTTACATTGTAGAATAGCAAAGAAAAGTCCTGAACTTAATGAATGTAATAATTGACAAGAAACGATAGTTGGAATTCTGAAGTACTCTTTGGTATAAAGTTTTATGATATATAGTGATATGTGAAAGGAGTCTAAATGAGAATGATGATTGACTTTTATTAGTCGATTTTACTTAAATGTTTTATTTTATAAAAGCATTACTCTGAAAAGAATATGAATTAATATAAGAGATGGATTGTCTCAACGACGGTAATTATTCCCTATAGTCGCTTCTATGTTTCGAAACAAGACAGGTATTTTAAAGTACCTTCCTTACTCCATCCGAATCCCTAGCCGACTATAGTATCCTTCCTGGTTGATCCCTAGAGTACCATAGGGAAATGAGGACATTCATTCATTTGGCATGTTTGATGCTATGGGAAGAAAATATTTTGGGTACGAGTTAAAAGAACTATGCTAATAGTTTAAAATGTGATCAGTATATGGGTATTAATAGAGCAAAAAGGAAGAAATTATGGATAGCCATTGTGAATAAATTACGGCTATAATTCTGATTGAGATAGAAGAGATGACTCGAGTTTCCAAAGGATTGTGAAGGTGAAGTTATATCACCTAAGGAAAGCCATTACGGTGGCAAATGCTATGAGTTAGAAACATGAGAGAATAATGGTTTATATTATAATAAGAAAATATGAATTGCTGGAGCAAATTACAAGCCTTAATGATATGAACCTCACCGAAAGAAGATGAGGTTCAATGAAGAACATGAAGAACACTTGAAGAAAAACAAGAACAAGTTAAAAACGCAGCAAAAGAAAACAAAAATTAGAGATAAAACCAAGACCCGTTGTGTAGAAACACAAGAACCTATGGTATTGGACCAAGACCCGTTGCTTAGAAAAGCAAGAACCTATGGTATATATTGGTGGAAGGTAGAAGAACGCCACAAGGAAGACCTTGATAAGTTCAAGAGTTCTCAAGAGAACCAAAGAGAAGAAGTCTCTCAATTTTATTACTAAAATCAATTGTCTTCTCCCCAAAGGGTTACATAACTATTTATAGGCAAATAGATAACTTGCAGCACAAGTAATAGGAATCCTACTCTCCTAACTTGCAGAACAAGTAATAGAAGTCTTACAAAATCTATTATTTAAAAAGGAATTGGGCTTAAATAAAATTAAAACAATGTTCAGCCCAATAATACTTAACTAAATAAAATATGCATCTAGCCTAATTTGCATTTCGGCCCAATACTTGTGTGTCTTCAAGAAGGTTGAACTTGGGCTTGGACCATGTTGTAGAAGACTTTATCATCCTCCATGCTCAAGCTTTGTTGGGCTTTCTCTCTAGCAATATCAATGAAACCAGCCAAGGCTTGATGCATTATCTTTGATTTAGCTCTTGTAATTGGACCTCCATGGATACTCAAAGGATCACGATCATCACGAACATGACTTGAGCTTTGTGAGCTTGGATCTCCATCATTCCCCCTCTCCTCGAAAGGATTTGTCCTCAAATCAGAATCACCTACATCAATATCAAAGGGAGAAAGATCAGAAACATTAAATGTAGCACTAACATTATACTCACCTGGAAGATCTAACTTATAAGCATTGTCATTGATCTTCTTAATCACTTGGAATGGTCCATCTCCTCGAGGTTGCAACTTGGAGCGACGCTGAGCAGGAAATCTCTCTTTACGCATATGTAACCAAACCCAATCACCAGGTTCAAAGACAACTTTCTTGCGATGCTTGTTGGCTTGAGTAGCATATTGCTCAGTCCTCTTCCTAATGTTTTGACGTACCTTCTCATGTAGTTGCTTAACAAAATCAGCTTTCTTTTCCCCAATCCAAACTAGCTCCCTCCTCAATAGGTAGTGGTAAAAGATCCAATGGAGTGAGTGGATTAAAACCATAGACAACTTCAAATGGAGAATAACTAGTAGTAGAATGCACACTTCTATTGTAAGCAAACTCCACATGAGGCAAACAATCTTCCCAATTCTTCAAATTCTTTTGAATAATGGATCTCAACAAAGTAGACAAAGTACGATTGACTACTTCAGTTTGACCATCGGTTTGTGGATGACAAGTAGTTGAAAACAATAGCTTTGTTCCTAACTTTCCCCATAATGTTTTCCAAAAGTAGCTAAGGAACTTCACATCACGGTCAGAAACAATGGTCCTCGGAACTCCATGTAGACGAACAATTTCCTTGAAGAATAAATCGGCAATGTTACTTGCATCATCTGTCTTGTGACAAGCAATGAAGTGAGCCATCTTAGAGAACCTGTCAACAACAACAAAAACAGAATCTCTACCTCTCTTTGTTCTTGGTAACCCCAAAACAAAGTCCATAGAAATGTCAGTCCAAGGAGCAATAGGAATAGGTAATGGAGTATAAAGACCATAATTCATAACTCTAGACTTGGCTTGTTTACAAGTGACACATCTTTCACACAATTTTTTAACATCTCTTTTCATGTTAGGCCAAAAGAAGTGATCATGCAATATATCTAAAGTTTTTTTTACTCCAAAATGTCCCATTAATCCACCACTATGGGCTTCTCTAACGAGTAATTCTCTCAAATAACTCCTAAGCACACATAATCTATTTTCCCTAAATAAAAATCCATCATGCCTATAAAACTTTCCAAAATCAGTTTTCTCACATGCAATGAACACATTTCGAAAATCCTTATTAGTAGCATACAAGTCTTTAATATACTCAAATCCAAGTAGTTTTTGTTGGATTATGCCCTTAGAACCATTCATTAGATGATTGACTTTGGAATTTTTTTATGTATCATGACATTTTATTTTTCATAGTTCATTATTATATTTGTCTTATAACTGCGTAATATAATCTTATATAATAATGTCCTTAGAATAGTAATAACACACTATTCTTAAAATATCCCTAGTCAAGTATTATTGTGAACAAGGATAACAATGATACGATAAGACTAGTATGTGGTTGACTGATGACCATTGTCATGGATATAGGATATCAAGTCATCACATAGGTACATGTTAGAGAACTATGTACTGGATCGACCCTCCATGAGAACGCTACATGGATTGTTATATGAATGTCATAAGCGATTCTCATAGTGATGATGGTGTATGTGATCCTTTGACTTGAGATCATCAGAGATCCTAACATAGAGAATTGCATACTTTAATGCTGCTAGATGTCATTTGTAACAGGATGGACTATAAAGGTAGTAATTGGGTATGCCTTGATCTATGTAGAGGGATGTTGAGTGATCAAGATAGGATTTATCCCTCTTATATAACAAGAGTGATGTCTTGGGCCCTTTGATAGAGTGAGACTAAGAAATGCATGGCCGTGCTCGAATAAGTCAATATGAGATATTGATTTTATTTTTTTAATTAGTCTACTCAGGAATCAAGAAACGTTGATTAGACTATACAAGTGTGACACATTCCATGACTTGTGTCTAATCAAGACATCATAGGATAAAGGGATTAAACTACACGGTAACATCTATCACGAGTAAGGTTATGTCGAGTCATTGACATTCTCGTTACATGGGTAGCAATGATGTGTTGCTAGATACCGCTCATTGCCTGTGACAATTTTGTCATTGCCATTGTTTTGAGAACCTATTGGGTCGCACACTTAGAACGGATCAATGAGGAGCTTAATTAATCCTATTCTGAATTGGATTAAGGATATATCTAATCCTATTCTGAATTGGATTAAGGATATATCTAATCCTATTCTGAATTGGATTAAGAATATATCTAATCCTATTCTAAGTAGGATTAGAGTTCTGTTTGGCAGTAAATTTTAGGGTAAAATTTACTGCCTATAAAAAGGATGTTTTTCCAAAAAAAACTGTACCGCACTTTTAAAAACAGAAAACAAAAACATTCCTTTTAATCGAAGCTAGCAATTCGGTTATAAGGAATTAAAAAGCTCTTTAAGGCTTCTGATCGTGAGACGTTCAAGAGTCGTGAGATCCGTTCGTGTGGATACCGTAGAGGCAGGAACGAAAAGTTGCTGCTTGTGACTCGACCAACGACAGAAAATTCAGAGAAAACGTCAGGTAAAATCTCGAAACCCTAATCAGGCAACTCTCCGAATCGATCTTGGTGGAGGCCGAATGATTTAAATTCCGCTGCGTGTTGTTTCGGTTTCCTTCAGTTTTGCATTAAGAGTAGTGATTAGAGTATACCTTCGAGACAATGCATCAGCCATGACATTTTCTTTACCTTGTTTATATTTGATCACATATGAAAATGTCTCAATGAACTCCATCCACTTGGCATGACGCTTGTTCAACTTGCTTTGTTCTTTCAAGTGCTTCAAGGACTCATGATCAATATGGATGACAAATTCCTTAGGCCATAAATAGTGTTGCCATGTTTCCAAGGCCCTCACAAATGCATACATCTCTTTATCATATGTAGGATAGTTAAGGGCAGCTCCACTTAACTTCTCACTAAAAAAAGCAATGGGGCGCTTCTCCTGCATTAAAACAACTTCGATACCTATGCTTAAAGCATCACACTCAATCTCAATTGTTTTCTCTTTTTGCTTAGCCTCGGCTTCACTCACTATTCTTTTCTCACTCTCTTTTAATCTCAATTGATCCTCATCTTTCAGTAGCACACTTAAAGTTTGACATGCTATAGATTCCTTCCCATCCTTGGGTAATTCCATACTATCCTCATCATCCTCTAATGGCAGCATAGAATCATCATCAAAATCTTCTTCGTAGTTGCTATCCAATTTATTATTACCAACATCACCAAATGCATGAAAAGTATTACCTTGGTTTACCTTAGTTAGGGTAGCATCATGTTTCTCCAACTTATCATATTTAACCAACTTCGACTCTATCCTCGAAAGTTGTTGTTGCATGGCTTGGAACATGATCTCAATCTTACTCAAATCAGGCTTTTTACTATTAGAAGACATGATTTTATCCTGCAAGAAAAGTTAGTAAAAGAAAAGGACCTCACAAGTATGACCTCACGTGTTTACACTCAATACACACAAGAATGTAACACTCACACTCGTGTTTTCACATAATTTTAATATGACTTTTCTCTACTAATGTTACTCACACACTCTTGCCTTTTTTTCCCTCACACAACTTTTCTCTATAGGTTCTATATTGAACTCAAGACTCAATCAAAAATCAGCTTATGGAATTCAACTATCAACCAACAATAAACAAGATGAGCACAAGATTTTTAATCAAGGGAAAACAAAACAATGAAGACTCAACAAGACTTAGCAAGACTCAATAAGACCTAAGAAGACTCCAATGAAACTAAACCTTGAAGGAAATATGTGTGTTTTGGGGTGTTTAATTAGGGTAGGGTTTAGCCAAAGGTGGGGTAGTTTTGTCCTTTTATGTGGTAGGGTCAAAAAGGTAATTTTAGGCAATAGGGTAGAATGGCAGCAATGAATTTTCGAATTAGGCAAATAAGAAATCTCAAAGCTCAAGAAAGAATGACTACCTCAAGATTTTGATGAAGCACACCTCCACGAATTGCCTTTGACGTTGCACTTGCTACACACGATGTAATAAATCCCCTCTTGAATTGATTTTTTTCTTTTCTCTTTTTTTTTCTTTCTTTTTTTTCTCTTTTTTTCCCTTTTTTTTGATATTTTACTAAAGTAAACGAACAATAAAGAAAAAAACAGAAAGTCTAAATAATAAGAAAAGGTTTACTTGGGGAACAAGGCAACTTTTGAAAAAAACAAGCTAGTTTTGGTAGTAGCTTGTGTGGCAAGGAATGAGAGGGAACGGTGGCTTGTGAAACAAGTAGTCTTTATGTGATGTAGAGCTTTTGAAGGTTTCTTGGTGAGCAAGAAAACCTTTGGGATTTGGTTGCTTGTAGAACAAGATAGGGTTTACTTGGTGGCTAAGTAAAGAAAATAGGTTTGAGGGACAAACAATATTAGTGGTGGCTTGGAAAAGGATTCAAGATCAAAGTTTGTCCAAGACAAGAAGACAAAGAAAGAAAAACAAAAACAAAAAAACAAAAAAAAAAAACAAAAACAATACTCCCACGAATTGAACCTAAGCTCTGATGCCAAATGATATGAACCTCACCGAAAGAAGATGAGGTTCAATGAAGAACATGAAGAACACTTGAAGAAAAACAAGAACAAGTTAAAAACGCAGCAAAAGAAAACAAAAATTAGAGATAAAACCAAGACCCGTTGTGTAGAAACACAAGAACCTATGGTATTGGACCAAGACCCGTTGCTTAGAAAAGCAAGAACCTATGGTATATATTGGTGGAAGGTAGAAGAACGCCACAAGGAAGACCTTGATAAGTTCAAGAGTTCTCAAGAGAACCAAAGAGAAGAAGTCTCTCAATTTTATTACTAAAATCAATTGTCTTCTCCCCAAAGGGTTACATAACTATTTATAGGCAAATAGATAACTTGCAGCACAAGTAATAGGAATCCTACTCTCCTAACTTGCAGAACAAGTAATAGAAGTCTTACAAAATCTATTATTTAAAAAGGAATTGGGCTTAAATAAAATTAAAACAATGTTCAGCCCAATAATACTTAACTAAATAAAATATGCATCTAGCCTAATTTGCATTTCGGCCCAATACTTGTGTGTCTTCAAGAAGGTTGAACTTGGGCTTGGACCATGTTGTAGAAGACTTTATCATCCTCCATGCTCAAGCTTTGTTGGGCTTTCTCTCTAGCAATATCAATGAAACCAGCCAAGGCTTGATGCATTATCTTTGATTTAGCTCTTGTAATTGGACCTCCATGGATACTCAAAGGATCACGATCATCACGAACATGACTTGAGCTTTGTGAGCTTGGATCTCCATCACTTAATCTGAATGTTGTGCCTTTAAGGTAAATTTGGAATAATGGCTGGAATAATGATTGAGCCAAAATTGATGAACGGATCTACTAAGTCAGCCCACTTCCTACCCATGAAGTCTGCAGATACACTTAGTGAGTTGGCGAAAATGTATGTGAAAGAAGTGTTAGACTACATGGAGTTCCAATGAACATTTCATATGGTAGAGATTTCAGGTTCAATTCTCACTTTAAGGAGATTAGCAAGGAACCATGGGATCTCAGTTGAAAATTTTGCACAGCTTTTCATCCACAGACTGATGAGCAGTCCGAGCACATTATTTAGATGCTCGAGGATATGTAAAAAGCTGTTGCTATGTATTTTAAAGGCTCATGGGACGACCATCTGCCATTGACTGAGTTTGTTTATAATAATAACTATTATACAAGTATCTAGATGACACTGTATGAAATGTTATAAGAATAGAAAGTGTCAATCTCTGAAGTGGTGGGAAGAAATAGGCGAGTGAAAGTTATTAGTTTTTGATTTAGTCGAGCAAGCATCTAAAGAGGTTAAGTGAGTGGTCCAAGACATAAGATAGCTCAGAATAGACAAAAAGGTTATACAAATGCTTGACAAAGACTAATTGATGTTTTGGTTGGAGACTCGGTAAATTGAAAATTCTCTATCCAAAGGAATTATAAGATTTGGTCAACGAGGTAAGTTGAGCCCTCGTTATATCGACTCAATTGAAGTCTTAGATCAAATTGGAGATATCACCAATAAATTGATATTACCTCCAGAGCTATTGAGAATACGTAATATTTGTATGTGTCAATGCTTCGAAGGTATAATCCAGAATTCATCTTATGTTATAAAAGATGAAACCTTAGAAGTTCAGAAAGACATAAGTCATGTGAAAAAGCCATTTGGGATTTTGGATAGAAAAGATAAGGTATAGAAGTCGATGATGATCCCATTAGTTAAAGATTATTGACAATACCACATCATGGAAACAGATACATGAAGCTAAATAGCTTGATGAAAGAGAAGTATCCGGAACTGTCTAAGACGTAACCTGATTTGAATTTGGAGGACCAAATTCTCTAAGGTAGGGAGAATGTGAAATCCCCCAATTTCATGTGAATTCTCTATGATTGTAAAGTAACTCGGCTTAAATGAAGTAAATAGATATGAGAATTATGAAAGGAAAATGATGCACGGAACATGGGAGAAGTAATGAGATGGAAGATTTATTAGTCAAGGAAATTAAATTGATGTTATAAGAATAATTGAGGCATGAGCAAAGAATTAATATCAGAAAATTAAGTGTAACTAAAGACAAGTGTTATATGGGAGAAAGAAGACCAATTAAATGAATGGTCAAATAATAATGGTTAAAGGTTAAGATGAAAGGATTTAATTGGATGATGATAAATTAGATATCAGGATTTTATGTAATTAAATGATTTTGTGTGGCTGATATGAAAAGGGAAGAAGAGAATTAATGGTCAAATGAGTCAAAAGGGGTCAAGGAGTAAAGCATTGCTGAGATTGATGATGGGATAAGAAGCAATTAATGAAATGGCATGACTCATCATCCCTTCCATCACCCCACGGTAGCAACTCTTCTAGCCCTCTCCATCGTGTTCTCCAAACTTCAATAGTTTTCTATTCCAAGCCCGTTGATAAACCACCTCATTCTTCCATCGATCCATTAAGTTCATTTAATGAAAAACGATCCTTGTCGTTAGACTAAGAGATATCCAAAGTTTGGTGGATTGATTTCAAGTATTGGAAGAGATCTCAAGGTTTGAGATTTTGGTCTCTAGTGAAGGTAAGAGAAGAAGATGATTTAGTCAATTTGGTTCATGGTCTGAAGTTGTACTAAGTTGATATGATGTATGTATGATGAGTATTTAAAGGTTTAAATTGAATTGATGTTACAGCTTTGAAGGAGTGAAAGCTAGGGTTAACGCATCAAGTGATTTCGTGTTCTCGAAGAAATCGAGGTAAGAAATTTATGTAACGGACGTAAGGCGGCTATGTCCGCATGTTTTAATGTGCTTTTGATGGTTTTAGAGAGAAGCATCAGTTGTCTTTTTGCAGGAAAAATGACATTTTCGGACTTGTCTCCAAGTACCAATTAGGTTTGGAGCAGCCGACTGCCTAGAGACAACCAAAACGTCGTTTTTCGAAAGCCGACTCAAACTAGTCGACTGCTATGTAAGCCAGTCGACTGCTATTTACCCAGAAGCATTCTGTTTCAAACCAGTCGACTGCTATATGGGATAGTCGACTGCTATTTGCCAAAAATGCATTCTGTTTCAAAAGCAATCGACTGCTATATGTACCAGTCGACTGCTATTTGCTAAGAAGCATTCTGTGTGAAAACCAGTCGACTGCCCTCATGCGTTTTCAAAATGAAAAATATCGAAATTTTAAATGAAAATAATTTCGATTAATGAAAGTATGAAGCAACAGCCGATTGCCCTGTTAAGCCAGTCTACTGCCCTGTTTTGAAAAGAGGTTTTCAAACCTATTTTCAGAAAGTATGAAATGTCATGGCAAGAAGCTATATGGCATATGTTTTGAGATTATGCACTTTCATGTTTCTAGTAGGGGCTCTGATCAAGTCTTGAAATGATGTATGTTATGGGCTGAGAAATCATAAGTCAGGCCTCAGTCGCTACAGAAGGACACCTGACTAGTGTTAACTGTAGCCACCAACAGTTGGCCAATTTGTCTATATTACATGTTCGGCTAAGGGAGGATTCCTGGCCCTACGGGGTACACCACATGATGATAATGATGATGATGATGATGCAATGCATAACTCCATAAAAGTACAAATAGTTTTTATGTTATCAAAAACTATATGTATATGCGATTTCTAAGAATAAAGAAATCGAAAGTACTTGGTTTACTTGTATAAGAAGTTTTAAAAGAAGTATATGATGTATGATTTCAAGAAAGTATAAGATGTTTTAAGAAAAGTAAGTATATATGACAATGATATTTCAAAGAAATACTTGAAATATGTTTTGAAGAAGTATACGAAACATGCTATGTTATAAAAGCATGTAAAGTATGTTTTAAAGATAGAAGATTAGGCATGTTTTTAAAGAAAGTATGTTTGCTTAAACCATTGAAAGAAATATGCATGGTTGCAAACAATGCATGAAAGGAGTATACAATGTATGCATGCTTTATAATGCTTTACATGACATTATAGAGCCAAGTAGGAAAAACTGCATATAAAGGCATAGCACGCTCTTTTACATATTTTTCTTACTGAGCGTAAACTCACCCTTTTACAAACATTTTTCATACAGACTATCTGAAGTAATCCCTCGCTCTCGATAGAAGAGCCTTTGAGTGGATTTTGAAAGTTTACCTTCAAGAGACGCTTCCCAAGTAGTGTAGAAGGTATACTTATGTAATTATGCAAAGTAAATTGTAATTCAGCTATGGTAGTACAACTAACATTATTGAATATAAGATGTCGAGGATTTAAGTTAAAGATGATGCATGAGATCCTGTGGAAACGGATGATACATATATATATGTATCATTAGTCTGTTTTTTTGAAATTGAATTATTCATATTGAGCTGTTAGATATTAAGCTTAAGAAAGAAAAGTATGATTGACATTGACAAGCAAATCTAATCAAGTTAAGTGGAAAAGAGAAAAAGGTGAATTGTAAATGTATGGTGACTAGGACGTCACAGTTAATGATTAAAAGAATATTCATCAAAGTTAATAAGAGTATTAGTGAAATTAGAATTAGGTAAGATTTATGATTTAAGAACAAGTATATTGTGGCATATGATAAGAAATAAATAGATTGATTGTTAAAATTTATAAAGTAGAAGATAATAAATTTGGAGTTAGTAAATTATTGGTGAAAATTTGATTTGAAAAAGAAAATGATTTAATAGAAAAATAATTAATTATTGAAATTAATAAGGGAATAAGAATTGTAGGAGACTCATTTTAGCTAAAATACAACATTTAAAAAATAATTTGGAGAATGATAAATAGAATTCAAGAATGGATAATTAACCATAACCAAATAATTTCATAATATAGATGGAGTGAATTAAGAAAAGAGAATATAACTTAATTGTAGTATATTGTGATAATTAATATAACACAAATAAATTGATTATCAGAATAAATAAAATAGAAGTAAAATTTAATATAAGCAAACAATGGACTTAATACTAATAGTAAACAAAGATTAATTGTAAAATTTGAATTGGAAAACGATAAGTATAATACAAAATGAATATTTGACTATGATAGGAACTAATGTAGGAAAGGATTAATACGAGGATGGAACATGAATAAATATTAATCATCAAATAAGAATTGAATATGATTAATATTGAACAAAAGAAACAATAGTGACTAAGACATTATATATGGAATATTTATATTAATTATTATTAATTTAAAAATTAAAGATATTATATATTAATTATTATTGATTTAAGAATTAAAGAGAAATAATTGGGATAATAGGATTTTAGTGAAATTAGAATTAGGAAAGGAATTCAATTTAATTATATTATATTATATTGGTAGCTAACAGCAAATAAAATACATTTATAAAAAAATGAAAAACAAAAATGATGATCAATAAAAAAAAATAAGGATTAATAGAGTAATTGATTTATAGAATAATTATTGAGTTAAAATATAAACTATTAGTGAGATTAGAATTGAGAAAGGTTTCAATCTAATTTATAGAACATTCAATATAATCATATGTGGGATTTTAAATGTAAATTGGAATTATTGGTGATATTGAATTTAGAAAAAGAATGAGATTTAATTGAAATTTTATGTTTTAGTATTTAATAGAAAATGAAATAGATTAATTATTGAATTTAATAAAATATATGATAGAAAATATAAAATTGGTGAAATGGGACTTGGAAAAAAGAATGAAATTTAACTATAGTTAATTTTAATTACAATTATGATAATTGATAGAAAATAAAATAAATTTAATTTACCATAGAAAGTGGTAAAATAGAAGATAAGAATTTCTAGAGTATTTATTAGAATTATAATATAGAATTTTGAACATAATTTGAAATTATTGTGCAGTGTGAGGTACGAGAAAATAAAAAGGTGAAAATGGGGTTACCGGATTTCATATTGCCCGGAAGTAGAGGTAAAAGACACATATGAAAGTTGCATAGGAACTTCATTACATGAATGATTCACATGGATTGATTTTACGAGAAATGGTTTACATGAATTGAAGTACATAAAATGATTTACATGATTTGAACTAGAGCTGCTCAAGGGCCGGGCTACCCGCCCAAGCCCGAAGGCCCATCCGATATTTGGTCAGGCTTGGACAAAATTTTAGGCTCGTTTTAAAAATGGGCTCGGGCCCAGGTTTAGCATTTCAAAGCCCGGGCCCGACCCGATATTAATATATTATATTATTTTTATTATATTTTATATATATTTATTTAGCATAATATAATTTTATATATATAAAAAACATTATTGATTAATAAACATGATTATAAATATTTAATATGAAAATTTACATATAAATTTTGACAAATTAAATTAACATTTAAAGGAAATAAATAATAAAAAATAAATAATTAAATAATTAAAAATTTTTAAAAATAAATAAAATTATATTTGGGCGGGCCGGGCTCGGGCTTATCGCACAAAAACGAAAATGGGCTTGGAAAAAAAATCATTCCCAAATAACGGGCTGGGCCAGGCTTGGGCATCATCTAAATTTCTTATTACCTATCATGGGCCCCGCCCAAGCTCGGCTCGGCCAAGCCCATGACCAGGTCTAATTTGAACTATATGAAATGTTTTACATGATTTTGAATTACATGTTTTACATGAATTGAAATTCATAAAATGATTTACCTGAATCGATTTATATGAAATGATATATAAGTATATGAAGTGATTTTATGAGAGTAATGTCTCCCTGATGATCGCGCATACGAGTGTCACAGCCCGTGACCCTAATTTTCACCTTATTCTATACCTCTTATTTGGTTGGGCTGTCTGCGATACTTTACTTTTCCTTTACATATAAACAATTTCATATTAAATTTATAATATGAATTACATCCCCTATTTTACTTCATAAGAAAGTAGTACTGTCGATAAGTCTAAATACAGAAAATAAATGATCATACCTTATTAAATAAATCGACCTATCGCATCGTCCCCAAATGCGCAGTCGAAAATCCTTTAAGTGCTAGACTCTCAGTCTTCGAAAACCTGAAATGTTAAAATTAAGGGGTGAGCAAACCACGACTCAGTAAGGGAATTATATGCATACTTGATATTCAGCTTCCTATATGCTGAAAATCTTTTTCATTTTTCCTATGGGGCTCTAGGGTCGCATGTAAGAAGGATACTACAGTCGGCTAGGGATCCGGATGGAGTAAGGTAGGTATTTTGAAATACCTATCTTGTCCCGGAACCTAAAAGCAATTGTAGAGAGTAAATTTCATTTTTGTTTTGAAATTTAAATCCTTTTTCCTCTTTATTCCATAACCTTTTCATATTCTTTTCAAAATAATGCTTTTATGAAATAAAGCATTTAAATAAAATAACTAATATTCATATTTTCTTTGAAAAGAATATTAGTTAAATCATCATCATTTTCCTTTAAAACTCATTTCATGTTTTACTGTACAATCATAATTAGTACAGTACTTTAAAATAGCAAAATAAGCTATTAAACCTTTTTCGTATAATATATAAATCATTTAAATCTAATATTCAATTTAAAATTAAAATAAGAATATTAGATTTAATTTCCTCCTTTTTCCTTTTGAAAACATATCACATGTTTATATTACATATCATTTGAAAATCATCTCATAATACTAAAATTAATACTGAAATAAGCATTTTGTAAAATGCTGTAAATCACTTTCATTTGATTTATCATATATCATGTAAAACATTTTCATATATGGAGACTAAGGCACGCCCAGCCCGTCCACTGGGTCGTTACTCATATCATGCTATAGACCCCAAAGGATAAAATAATCATGTCAGATCTATGGCCATAGTCTATAATTGTCCTCGGGGGATCATTGATCAGGTGTCGGTCGGGACTACATATCACATATCACATGTCACATATCACATATCACATATCAGCATGATAAGGTGCCAACTAGTCTCAAAACAGGGTTTTTCATCATCAGTAAACCTTTATGAATTTATAAAAATTATAATTTCATCATTAAAACCATCAAGGTTTTATAAATCATTTAGTGAATATTTAGAAAGCATTTATAAAATATTCACTTTATTTCCTTTCATCTTCCCTTTCATGTCACATGCAGTTCACATATCGAGAGAATTTTCAGTGATCTCATTATCACCAAATTTGAAAACATGAATATTTTAAAAATAAAACTCCATATATTCATGTTTTATGAAAAATAGTCAATTTCTCGATTTTTCATGGTTGGAAATCATTTCTCGTGAAATAAAATCATTTATTATGATTTTCAGTAATTTTCAAAAAATTTTCGATAATTTTTCTGCAGTATAACGACTGCCGATTGGCTAGCCTCTTGCACGGAAAATACAGTTTATAATTTCCAGCCAGTACTTCATTCCAAATCCCAACAAATCATCCATCATAATAATTTCATAAAATGTTTCCGTAAAATATTTCGAATTAAAACATGCAGACTGACTATCCCTACAGTGCTGCACATGCATCCCTTACCTTTTTCCTGGTCGGCGACTTCCTCTTATCAGTTGTGCCCGTACTCCATCTCTCCCGATTCCTCATCTTGATCGCCGAGAATAATTTTTGGAAATTAAAATTCTAAATTTTAGAATTTTCATAAATAATTTATTAAATTTTTTTCTCGAAATATTTTTTGGAATTCTTACCGAATTTTCGTAATTTTTGAGTTGCCAACTTCTCGGGAATTTCGAATTCCCGAAATTCTCATTTTTCTCTCTTTCTTCTTTTCCTTTTTCTTTCTTCCTTTTTCTCTTTTCTTTTCTTTCTCTTCCTTTTCTTTTTCTTTTTCCTTTTTCTTTTTCTTTTTCCTTTTTCTTTTTCTTTTTCCTCTTCTTTTCGGTCAAACCGGTTCAGACCGATCTGCCTCCTTCCTCGCCGGTTCCTCGTCAGTGGCCGGTTCTTCGGTGGTTCAGGCGTCCTTCAGCTGGCCGACGGCACGGCGAAGCTACCGGTGGCCTTCGTGTTGGATTATGCCCTTAGAACCATTCATTAGATGATTGAATTTGGCATTTTTTTATGTATCATGACATTTTATTTATTATAGTTCATTATTATATTTGTCTTATAACTGCGTAATGTAATCTTATATGATAATGTCCTTAGAATAGTAATAACACACTATTCTTAAAAATATCCCTAGTCAAGTATTATTGTGAACAAGGATAACAATGATACGATAAGACTAGTATGTGGTTGACTGATGACCATTGTCATGGATATAGGATATCAAGTCATCACATAGGTACATGTTAGAGAACTATGTACTGGATCGACCCTCAATGAGAACGCTACATGGATTGTTATATGAGTGTCATAAGCGATTCTCATAGTGATGATGGTGTATGTGATCCTTTAACTTGAGATCATCAGAGATCCCAACATAGAGAATTGCATACTTTAATGCTGCTAGATGTCATTCGTAACAGGATGGACTATAAAGGTAGTAATTGGGTATGCCTTGATCTATGTAGAGGATGTTGAGTGATCAAGATAGGATTTATCCCTCTTATATAACAAGAGTGATGTCTTGGGCCCTTTGATAGAGTGAGACTAAGAAATGCGTGGCCGTGCTCGAATAAGTCAATATGAGATATTGATTTTATTTGTTTAATTAGTCTACTCAGGAATCAAGAAATGTTGATTAGACTATACAAGTGTGACACATTCCATGACTTGTGTCTAATCAAGACATCAAAGGATAAAGGGATTAGACCACACGGTAACATCTATCACGAGTAAGGTTATGTCGAGTCATTGACATTCTCGTTACATGGGTAGCAATGATTTACTATATATAATATAATATTATTCTTATATATAAATATAAACTACACTTTATAAATATAATATTATTCTTTTATTATATTATATAGTATTTTATAATATATCATATAAATATATATTATATATTAATAATATAAATTTTCACTTAGTATATCTCTTTTCATATACTTTAAATTAGATAACATATATATATGCTTTAATAAAATTAATATATATATTTTATATATATTTATTTATATACATAATTGTATATATATAAAAATATACACATGTATTTATTTAATATAAAATAGTATATTTATATATTTAAATATATAATCATATGAATATACTCATTTTATTCCTTATAACTTGGATCTCTTAATATCCAAATAATTTCCCATTTTCATTTCTTATTTAATTTATATTTCAATTTCTCCAAATTAATTTCCTCAACTTCATCACTGCATCAATTTCAAGAATTTTAACGATATTCCCTTTTTCGTAAATAAATTCATTTATTATTGTAATTTATCTCTTGCATTAAATTAAATTTCCAAATAATTATTATCAAAATTCTAAAATTCGCAGTTATCACATTCTCCCCACCTTAAGAAATTCGGTCCTTCGAATTTTACTTAAGTTAAAGGTGGTAACATCCTGTATACTCATTGTTTTTGACCTTTAGATCATCTTTCAAATTATACTGCCAATACACCTTTAACATCATAATCACCGTTTATACCACTATGTATCATCTTTCATCATATACTTATACTCCTTTAAAATTTCTTATCAATTGGGAGTTATCCATTTCCACTCCTTTTCATATCACATATGATTCATATTATTCATCATCCATCTTTCTTATTTGGTGCCAAGTCGATACATTTCGATAATTATCATTTACCGATTTAAATCAATAGTACGTAATGGTCCAGTAGCTTTCACATCTCGTGCATCCGCTCACTCAACATATCATCGAGTGTTTCCATACTACGCTCACATATTTACATCATGTATGGAGTGGTGGTGTCTATAAATTTGGAATCTCAGAGCCTTTTGCTATTTCCCATAACATATAGCTACTCAGAGATTCCCATCACATATAGAGCTCACTGGAACTTCACATGCATTCTCATCATTTTATAATCATATTTCGACTATGGCACTAAAGAATCTAAGAGTTTGATAATGGAGGAGTGATTTCATTAGACTATCGGTCTATAATCACTTCCATATTATCATATCTCTTTTAGATTCTTCATTATTATCCTCAATACTCTTTTCATATTTATTTCATCAACTGCTGTAGTTCATTTGCAGACTTTACTATTTACCACCTTTTACCATAATTGAATCAGGAGACAATCATTTTCTCCTCATATCTACTTCCATGTAATCTCATCATTACATCTCTTATTCTTATGGTATACTCTATATCACTTAGGTTTTAGAATATACCTGAGAATATACTCTTTTGATAATTTAGATTCCATTATGGCATAATCAAATTATAATTTAATCTTCTCATTATTTAACTTCATCATTGAATCTATAATTATCAATTTAATCATCTCATTATCCATATAAATCCATTATTTCCATCATTTCGAGGTGGTATATATATATATATATCCTTTTTGTTCCATTTACATAACTGGCAGTAAAATATAAATCACTTCTTTACTTCTTTGAGTATAATTACTTTTCCTCTATCGAGTTTGGCTCGATCTTACATTTAACCATAATCATGTGATAACCACAAAATCACTTTTAGTTTTAAATTCGGGAACTATTTCATATTCGTGTTCCCTTTTCATCATGTACATTCCTCTTATGACATATTCATCTTTTCCTTCATTATTATTTCAGTCACTTTTCATCAGTGGTAAAATATTCCACTATTAAATTCCCTTAACCTTTTACATATCATCTTTATGTTTATTCATCCATTGACTTTAACCTTTTACTTATTAGTCACGTCAGTAGAGCAGCTAACCTATAAACTCTCCTATAGACTGGCAATAGTATTTAGCTAGACCCAGTACCTTCCGTATCTCGATAACTGTCTCTTCATCATAGACAGATCCGCATTGCTCTGTCATTCGAGATCATATATCTTAGAAAGAGATACTGTCTAGCCCATCTTCTATTTGCCAATCTTAACATATAGATTACAATCTTTGAGAGTTCGTAGGGTCATACCACTATGCTGCTCATTTTCCATTGGTGTCTTAGACTGTATCGCTATCTCATCATATTATTCATATATGGTTGCCTCATTCATTAGGCTCATATACCTCACAAGGTATTTCGTTGATCTTGTAAACCTCAATAGGAACTCGTAAAAATTTTATCGAGTTCAAATCATTATCATCTTATGATCACTAGTTTCTAACTTTTCGTCTAGTGATGCCTTGTATAGAGATTGATCTTATAAGGTCCTTGTACATCTCTGATTAAATCAAATAAGGCATCACTTCCATAGAATTGATTATTTTTTCTTAATAAGAACTTTAGTGTATAATAGGAATTAGTTCGCCATTTAATTCATCCTCAATCACATCATCTGTTTTCTATCCTTTACATCAATACATGTGAATTTCATTATCCACAATATTTTCCAAAATTATTTTCTTAAGCTTTTTGGATTCTTCTATGTTCTCCGATATAAGATTAAAATAAATTTCTGTATCCATAATCGAGTGTGTGATAACCGTAAATTTTTCATTTATTGGAAATTAGAAATATTGAAAATAAATATTGGAGAAAATAAATCAGAGGAAATAAATAAAATTTTGCGAGAACGGAATCTGGGTGAAAATCCCGAAAAGTAAGAAAGTGAAAGAATCGAGAAATTAGTGTAAAGGAAATTAAATTTGGAAGTGAAAATAAAAAAATAAAGAGAGGAAAAAAATTAAATTGGATAAATTAAAAAATCCAAATTAAATGAGAAATGAAAATAAAGTATGTTTATATAATTTCAAATCTTACAAATGTATTTTATACAAATACATATGAATTTAAAATACTATATTAGTATATTTTAATATAGTTAGTATATATATGGAAATATATACTATTCATAAATTTAAATAATACATATGTATATAAGCATATATTTATGTGTATATATTAATTATATAAATACATATAGAAGAAAGTTAAATGTGGTTTTATATTAAAGTTTACATGTATAAATATTGTATTATAACATTTATATAATTATATATAAAAATGTTATTTATTTTAAAAGTATATAAATATACATATATATATATATACTAGATATATATTTTGTAATGTACAATATATATATAATTTATATAATATATATTGTATTATATTATATATGAAATAATATTATATGTGTAATATATGGTAGATATTATATGTATAATATAGTATATAATGTATTATATACTAAAAATAGAAAATAAAACCAAAAAGGGAAACAAACAGAAAAGGAAAGGCAGGATCGGGGAAGGAATCCCGACCTCCCAACCAGAACCGTCGGTGGCGGAGATGCCACCGCCGGTGACGGAAAAGGAAGGGATGTCGTCGTTGGCCAAGGAAGAAGCAAGGAAACCATCGGCGGCGGAAGAAAGAAAGAAACGGAAACGGAAACGGAAAAGCGACGGAAGCCGAGAAGGAGAGAAAACCAGATCTGGCGGTGCAGGCCAAATCGGCCGCCGCCACTACAGCCGAAGCATCGTCGGAGGAAGAGGAAGGAGGCCACCGGAGGCGCGGTGAATGGCGGAGGAAGGCCGACGGAGGGAGAAGAAACCGAGGCAAAAACCGAGTAGATCCACCGCCGTGTCGCCGATCCAGGCCAAGCTGAGGCCACCGGCAAGTTCGTCTCAACGCCGGCCAGCTTGAAGAACGCCCGAACCGTCGAAAAACCGGTCGCTAGCGAGGAACCGGCGAGGAAGGGAACTGGATCGGCCTGAACCGGTCTGACCGGGAAAGGAAGAGGAAAAAAGAAAAGAAAAAGGAAAAAGAAAAAGAAAAAGAAAAAGAAAAGAAAGAGAAAGAAAAGAAAAAGAAAGAAAGGAAAAGAGAAGAAGAAAAAGGAGAATTTCGAGAATTCGGAGATTCCCGGAAATTCGACAACCCGAAAATTTACGAAAATTCGGTAAGAAATTTCCCGAATATTTAATTTCAGAAAAATTTAATAAATTATGAAAAAATTCTAAAATTTAGAATTTTAATTCCAGAAATTATTTTCAGCGATCGGGATAAGTATCGGGAGAGATGGAGTACGGGCGCGATCGATAAGAGGAAGTCGTCGACCCGAAAAAAGGTAAAGGATGCATGTGCAGCACTGTAGGGATATTCAGTCTGCATATTTTATTTGAAATATTTTATGGAAATATTTTATGAAAATTATTATGATGCATGATTTGCTGAAAATTTTGAGATGAAGTACTGGCTGCAAATTTATAACTGTATTTTTCGTGCAGGAGGTTAGTAAATCGGCAGCCGTTATGCTGTCGAAAATTTTAGAAAAATCTCATAAAATCATATTAAATGATTTTATTTTCGAAAATCGATATTAAATCACAAAGAATGAGGAAATTACTAAATTCATAAAACATGAATATAATAAGATGGAATTTTAAAATATTCATGGATAATTCGAGAATGGTGATAATGAAATCACCAAAATTCTCTGGATAGATAAATTACACGTAATACGAGATGAAAGATGAATGAAATACAGTGAATATTTTTATGAATATTTTTATAAATATTCACTAAAGGATTTTAACCCTTATGGATTTAAATTATGGAATTATATATTTATATAAATTCCATAAAGGTTTATATTATGATCAAAAATACGGTTTTGAGACTCGTCAGCATCCTATCATGCTGATGCATGATATGTGATAAGTTTAGTCCCGGTCGACACTTGATTAGTGACCCACCGAGGACAATATAGATTATGGTCATAGATTTGACCGGTTTATTTCTTACTCTCCGGGGTTATAGTATGATAAGATTGATGTCTATCTTAGACTCCATAAATGATAGGTGACATGTTAAAAAGGAAAGCATTTTACATGATGTGGAATATGTCAAACGGAAATGTGAAATATGATGCGTGACATGTGAAAAGAATATGTTTATATGATATGAGGAGAAAATCAATTGATTTATATCATTTTTACAAAATGCTCGTTTCGGTACTGATTATAGTACTGTGGGATGACTTTCCTAAGACATGTGATACGAATATGTATATGTTTCGAAAAAGGAAGAATTGATAGATCTGACATTCTTACCATGAATTTAAATGGAACATTAGATTATAAGTGTTTCACGAGTTCTGATAAGATAGTGGGAAGTATATGGCATAAGGCCAAACTGAGCAAAGACTCGAGTTTCGATCCGTGTGAGCCACCTCTAGAGTCTTCGAGAACTAAGTGCTACACGAGTTTCGATGTTAGTAAGAAATTTCTGTACTGTGGGAGCCACCTCTAGAGTCCTTCGGGAACTTGTGCTACACGAGTTTCGATGTGTTAGTAAGAAATTTCTGTACCATGTGAGCCACTCTAGAGTCCTTCGGGAACGAAGTGCTACACGAGTTCCGATGTGTTAGTAAGAAAATTTCTGTACTGTGTGAGCCACCTCTAGAGTCCTTCGGGAACTAAGTGCTTACACGAGTTCCGATGTGTTAGTAAGAAGTTTTTGTACCGTGTGAGCCACCTCTAGAAGACTCAAGGACCTACGTGCTACACAGATACCAGTTGGACCGTGGGAGCCACCTCTAGAATCCTTTGAGCACTAAGTGCTACACGAGTTCCTCGATATGACACTTAACTCCATTGTTAGTTAGAATGGATGTCGTAACTGAATAAGTGAATTGGGGCTTACGCCTAAAGGATTAAGTAATCGGTTATATTGGAATAGATTTTAATAGCTTATTTTGCTCTTTAAAGTACGGTACTAATTAAGAGAGTACATTAAAACATGAAATGAGTTTTAAAGAAATAAGATGATGATTTAACTAATATTCTTTTCAAGGAATATACAAATATTAATTATTTTATTTAAATGCTTTATTTCGTAGAAGCATTATTTTGAAAAGAATATGAAAAAGGTTATGAAAGTTTAAAAAGGAAAAAGGATTTATTAATTCAAAAAGAAACGAAATTTCTCTCTACAGTTGCTTCTAGGTTCGTAACAAGTATGGTATTCTAAAATACCTACCTTACTTCATTCGGATCCCTAGCCGACTGTAGTATCCTTCCTACATGCGAGCCTAGAGCCCATAGGAAAAATGAAAAAGATTTTCAGCATATAGGAAGCTGAGTATCAAGTGAGGCATATAATTCTCTTACTGAGTCGTGGTTTTGCTCACCCCTTATTTTAAACATTTCAGGTTTTTTATGATTGTGAGTTCAGTGATTTGTGGATCCTGGCTGTACGCGAAAGATAATATGATAGACCGACTGAGTTAATTGAGGTATGATCATTTATTTTCTGTATTTAGACATGTCAACAGTACTGCTTATCTGATTAATTTTGATAGGGGATGTGTATAATATAAATAATATTATGTAAAATTGTTTAACAGTCAGTACAAGTGAAGTATCACAGATAGCCCAACCGGTTAAGTTGTGTACAATAAGGTAAGAAATATGGTCACGGGTCGTGACAGATTTAATGGTATCAGAGCAATGGTTGACCTGATATCTGTAGATACTTTTGGAAAGAAAAGAGTTAAACATCCTGTGTAGTACTGTGTCGTCTGAATACAGAAAGAAAATAAATGATTGTAAATGGAGAAAAATGATTTAAAGGAAGAAAGTATAAACTGAGAATGTTAAAGAAGAAAATAGGCTCAGAAATTACTGAAATATTGTTGATTCTTCTAATCTAAATGAAGGCCTGTTTGGTAAGGAACCGAAAGGACTCGGTGAGGGCCCCACCAGTACATTTTGTCCGAACTGAATTGAGACCTGAAAGTGATGGTATAAAGAAGGGGAATAAAATATCATCATTAAATAGACTTTGAGATCACCGATTGAGGGTAATTTGAAGAGAGAAAATTTTAGCCAAAATGACCAAAATACCCCTACCCTAAAATTTTACCGGGAGTCAAAATAGATCACCAAAAGTTGGAATTGACCGATTTGATAGATAAATTAAAGATTTAAAGCTGAATTACAAGCAAAATAATCCCATTATGGATTTTAGTGAACTTCTCTGTCGAAAATCGAATGAGATCTAAATTATTATTATAAGTATCAGAAAGGATACTATCAACACATAGATGATCAGTTCGTTGATTTGAATGTATATTGAGGAGAAAGAAATAAATGTCGAAATGACGAAAATGCCCTTATGTTGGGCGATGTTCGGAACAGTGATAAAACCGAGCTGAATTGGAATCCATTGATAGTAATGGAATTATTAATGGCATAGAGGATGTCATAGAATATAACGATCCCTATTACTGATTCCACTAACACTTAGATTACGGACGCGAAGAAATCCGTGAGGGGCTAAGTGCCACGTCTGTGTGACGGGGGTCACCTCTAGAACCCAGAGCGGACAGTGCAGATGTGTACAGGTGGACGAGGGACGGGCCGGGGCTTTATATGATGCGATCCAAAGAGTGTAGTGGAATGTCATCAGATGGAGTACGGGCGCAATCGATAAGAGGAAGTCGCCGACCCAGAAAAAAGGTAAGGGATGCATGTGCAGCACTGTAGGGATATTCAGTCTGCATATTTTAATTTGAAATATTTTATGGAAATAAAAATAAATTATTATGATGCATTATTTGCTGAAAATTTTGAGATGAAGTACTGGCTGCAAATTTATAACTGAATTTTTCGTGCAGGAGGTTAGTAAATCGGCAGCCGTTATGCTGCCGAAAATTTTAGAAAAATCTCATAAAATCATATTAAATGATTTTATTTTCGAAAATCGATATTAAATCACGAAGAATGAGGAAATTACTAAATTTCATAAAACATGAATATAATGAGATGGAATTTTAAAATATTCATGGATAATTCGAGAATGGTGATAATGAAATCACCAAAAATTCTTTGGATAGATAAATTACATGTAATACGAGACGAAAGATGAAGTGAAATACAGTGAATATTTTTATGAATATTTTTATAAATATTTTTATGAATATCACTAAAGGATTTTAACCTTTTATGAATATTTTTATGAATATTTTTATAAATATTCACGAAAGATGAAGTCCAATGGTTAGTCGTTACTTGAATCGCTTGGATGTCAAGGGTTCGAGTAGCGGCGGACACGAAAGAAATCGTGAGGTGGTGATGAATGACCCGTAAGGTACTTCGGGCCCACCAAAGCGGACAGTACGGATGAGTGAGGTGATGAATGACCCGTAAGGCACTTCGGGCCCTCACAATAAAACGCGCGTTTTGTTGTGACGGACCAGCTCAACCGGCCATGGCCACCCCTCCTGGGCCCACGCAAAACGGTTGCTGTGACAACGCCACTCATCCGTACTGTCCGCTTTGGGTTCTAGAGGTGGCCCCTGTCACACAGACGTGGCACTTAGCCCCTCACGGATTTATCGAGAAACTGACAAACCTCAATCTAAACTGCTCTGATACCACTCTGTGACGTCCCCGTCACTCTATCTTATGACTTATCTTTTTCCTTCTTTATTTAGATTTAGTTCATCCAGTGTCATTCTTTCCTTATTCTTAAGCTAATTATTTAATAGCTCATAAAATTTTATTCAATTTCCATAAGCATAAAAATGATATATATAAATATCATTCCATTTCCACAGATCTCATACATCATCTTATCTTACATCCCCGACATCTTATATACATAAAGACTACTTGTACTGTACCGTAGCTGAATTAAAATTTACTATACTTATGAACATATGAGTATACCTTCTATACTAACTGGGACACGTCCTTTGAAGGTACACTCAAATCTTTCAAAAGCAGGCTCCTCTAATTGGAGCGAGGTTCATTTCAAGTAATCTGTAGGAAAAATGATCGTAAAAGGGTGAGTTTACGCTCAGTAAGAAAAGTATGTAAAAGAGCGTGCTATGCCTCTATATGCATTTTTCCTACTTGGCTCTATAATGTCATGTAAAGCATTATAAAGCATGCATCATAAACATCTTTCATGCATTGTTTACAACCATGCATATTTATTTCAAATGACATGGCAATCATACTTTGTATGCTTCTTTTAAAATATAGCATACATATAAAACATGCATCATACTTCTTTCTTTAAAACATCATACTTCATAACATACTTTAAAAACATACATCATACATTTCTTCATACATACATCTTGTACTTTGAAATAGATGGAGACTATGTACAAATATTAAGCGCTGGCATCGTCATATAAACCGTTCATTCTCATTTATATGACTCTAATCATGCATTGGTACAGTAGTGCACTCCGTATAGGTCAGGGATTCTCTCCTGCCTTTATAATTCCACAGTGAACACTAGTCAGGTGTCACATGTGGGATTGAGGACCGGACTAGGGTTCCTCGCTCAACATACATATTACTGAGGACTTGATCAGAGTCACCTAGCCATCAGAAATGCATAATCATCACGCAGTCCATAGTCTCAAAACATTTATATTATACTTTTTCAGAAAACACTTTTGTGTTTAAATCAAATAAGCTTTGAAAGCTCTTTTCATACATGGCAGTCGACTGGCCTCATAGGACAGTCAGCTGCTACTTCATAATTTCTTTTATCGAAATTAATTTCATTTAAAATTTCGATATTTTCATCTTTGAAAATACATGGGGGCAGTCGACTGGTCCATATAGCAGTCGACTGGTTTTCAAACAGAATGCTTCTTAAGAAATAGAAGTCGATTGGTCCATATAGCAGTCGACTATTTTTGAAACAGAATGCTTTTGAAAAATTAGCAGTCGACTGGTTCTATAGGCAGTCGGCTGGTTTTGAAATAGAATGCATCTTGGCAAATAGCAGTCGACCGTCCCATATAGCAGTCGACTGGTTTGAAACAGAATGCTTCTGGGTAAATAGCAGTCGACTGGCTTACATGCAGTCGACTGGTTTGAGTCGGTTTTCGAAAAACGGTGTTTTGGTTGTCTCTAGGCAGTCGGCTGCTCCTAACCTAATTGGTACTAGGAGATAAGTCCGAAAATGCATCTTTTCCTGCACAAAATCAACTGATGCTTCTCTCCAAACCACATAAAACATCATAAAACATGCGGACATAGCCGTCTTACGTCCGTTACATAAATTCCTTACCTTGATTCCTTCGAGAACGCAAGATCACTTGATGCGTCACCTTAGCTTTTCACTTCTTCAACCTAAAATCATCATATCAATTCAAATTTTTAAATCATCACCATACATATATCATACTAACGCAGAACAACTCCAAATCATAAACAAAATTGTAAGAACCACCTTCTTCTCTTACCTTCACTAGAGACCAAAATCTCAAAACTTGAGATCTCTTCCAATACTTGGAATTAATCCACCAAACTTTGGATATCTCTTAGTCTAGTGACAAGGATCGTTTTTCGTTAAAGTAGCTTAACGATTTGGTGACGTGAGGTGGTGGTTTGTCAAGGTCAGAAAAATGGATAGAGGAATTTGGAGAGGAAACGAGAGGAAGAAGGGCTGGAAGGAAGCTGGCGTAGGGTGATGAGATGAAGATGATGACTTTGCAAAATTGCATTAAATGCCAATTAATTTCATGAATTCATGTCAGCCCTTATCCTTTTTGACTCAAGACCATTTGACCATCTCCTAAATTCCTCTCCCACTCATTTAATTGCTACATATCCATTATAGCCAATAAAAATCTGATATTAATTTCTTATCATACATTAAATAAGTTCCTCATATCAACATAAGTTATTTGACCAATTGACTTTCACTTCTTCCATTCAAACATAAGCCACATGTATTTTTAACTACCAAATTAAAATTCTGATTTTTCATTCTTTTCTCATATTCAATTATTTTCCTGACATCACATAATTTCTTTGATACTTTTACTTCCAATTCTCTTTATTTCTTACATGTTCCATACATCATTTATACCTCAGTTACACATCAACTTCATATTTATTTAATCATATGGAATTGAAATACCTTACATACATGGAGGAATACATGGAAATTGGGGATCTCACATCCTCCCCACCTTAGAAAATTTGGTCCTCCAAATTTGCCTTAGCTTGTCATGTGAATAATTCTGGATACCTTTCTTTCATTAAGCTCTCTAGCTCCCATGTAGCTTCTTCCATCGTGTGGTATTGCCAGAGAACTTTCACTAATGAGATCGTCTTAGACCTCAAAACTTTCTCTTTTTTGTCCAAAATCCGAATCGGCTTCTCTACATAACTCATATCTTCCCTTATCTCCAAGGGTTCATACTCAATGACATGCGACGGATCCGAATTATATTTCCGAAGCATCGATACATGAAACACATTATGTACTCCCGATAGCTCCGGAGGCAATGCCAATCTATAGGCAACATCGCCTACTCGATCTAAGACCTCAAATGGGCCGATGTAACGAGGACTTAACTTACCTCGTCGGCCAAATCTCATAATCCCCTTGGATGGAGAAACTTTCAGAAATACATAATCTCCAACCATGAACTCAAGTGGCCTCCGTCGAGCATCTGCATAGCTCTTTTGTCTACTCTGAGCTGTCTTAAGCCTCTGACAAATCAACTTAACATCTTCTGATGCTTGCTCGACTAGATCTGGAGCCAATAACTTACGTTCGCCCACTTCTTCCCACCCAATCGGAGATCGACACCTTCTTCCATACAAAGCTTCATATGGTGCCATGATGCTTGCATGATAACTATTATTTTATGCAAACTCAGCCAATGGCAGATGATCATCCCAGGAGCCTTTAAAGTCCATAACATAAGCCCTCAACATATCCTCGAGTGTCTGAATCGTGCGCTCGGACTGTCCATCAGTCTGCGAATGAAAAGCTGTGCTGAAATTTAGCTTAGATCCCATGGCTTCTTGAAAATGCTCCCAGAAATGGGAAGTAAACCTGGAATCTCTATCAGAAGTGATGCTCACTGGAATCCGTGTAGTCTTACGACATCTTTTACATACATATCTGCCAAAGCATTGAGTGTATCTATTGACTTCATAGGCAGGAAGTGGGCTGACTTTGTCAATCTATCGACGATCACCCAAATACCGTCATGATTCCTCTTGGTTCTAGGCAATCCCATAATAAAGTCCATCGTAATGTGTTCCCACTTCCACATAGGTATAGGCAGAGGGTGCAGTAATCCTGCTGGCTTTTGATGCTCTACCTTAACCTGTTGACATGTAAGACATTTTGCCACATACTCAGCTATGTCTTTCTTCATGCCATTCCACCAATACACCTTGCGAAGATTGTGATACATCTTCGTATTTCTTGGGTGCAACGTATACCTAGTGGCATGTGCTTCAGTCAAAATTAGCTTCTTCAACTCGTCATCATTAGGAACACATATACGACTCTTAAACCTCAAAATTCCATCACTACTAATATCAAATTCTGAGGTCATACCTGACTGCATCTGATTTATCGCCTCAATGCATCATCATCTTCCTTTTGGGCACTTCAGATTCTGTCCATTAACTCTGGCTCAATTCTCAAACTAGCCATTATTCCAATTTGCTCATAAGGCATAACATTAAGGTTGAGGCTTGCAAACTGTTCAATCAGTTCGTGTTCTTTTATCATCATATATGCTATCATACTTACATGCTTCCGGCTCAGAGCATCCGCCACCACATTGGCCTTCCCCGGGTGGTACAAGATCTCACAATCGTAGTCCTTTAGAAGCTCGAGCCATCTTCTTTGTCTCATGTTTAATTCTCTTTTAGAGAACAAATACTTCAGACTTTTATGATCCGTAAAAATCTGAAACTTCTCACCATACAAGTAATGCCTCCATATCTTCAGGGCAAATACTACTGCAGCTAACTCCAAATCATGAGTCGGGTAGTTCTTCTCATGGTCCTTCAACTGTCTAGAACCATATGCCACTACCTTACCATGCTGCATTAACACACATCCCAAACCTTGCCCTGAGGCATCACTATACAGCAAATCCACCTGAACCACTAGGGATGGTAAGGATCGGTGCAGTCGTTAGCCTGCGCTTCAACTCTTGGAAGCTACTCTCACAAGCTTCATTCCATTCGTACTTCACTTCCTTGCGCATCAAGCGCGTCAGTGGAGCAGCTAGCTTTGAGAAACCCTCTACAAACCTTCTATAGTAGCCAGCTAAACCCAAGAAACTCCTAATCTCCGTCACTGTCTTCGGTCTTTCCCATTGGACCACCGCTTCAATCTTCGATGGATCAACTGAGACACCATCTTTACTGATAATATGACCTAAGAAGGAGATTTGCTTCAACCAGAAATCACACTTAGCTTGGCATGCAATCCTCTATCCTTGAGGGTTTGCAGAACTATCTTCAAATGCTGCTCATGCTCTTCCCGAGACCTCGAGTAGACCAAGATGTCATCGATGAAGACAATGACAAACTGGTCCAAGTACTGTTTGAACACGTCATTCATCAAGTTCATAAAGGCTGCAGGTGCATTGGTCAGACCAAACAGCATCACTAGGAACTCGTAGTGACCATACCGTGTCCTGAATGCAGTCTTAGGAATATCTTCATTTCGGATCTTCAACTGATGATATCCGACCTCAAGTGTATCTTGGAAAAGACTTGTGCACCCTTGAGCTGATCAAAGAGGTCGTCTATCCTGGGAAGAGGGTACTTGTTCTTGATCGTCACTTTGTTTAACCACCGGTAGTCAATGCACAACCTCATACTACCGTCCTTCTTCCTGACAAAAAGCACAGGAGCACCCCAAGGGGATACGCTGGGTCATATGAATCCCTTGTCTAGCAACTCCTAAAGCTGCTTCTTCAGTTCTTCCAATTCTACCAAAGCCATCCGGTAGGGAGATCTCGAAATGGGCTCAGTCCCCGACACCAAATCAATCGTAAACTCCACTTCCCTATCCGGAGGAAGTCCTGGAAGATCATCTGGAAACACTTCTGGAAAATCTTGGACTACAGGAATATCCTTGAGTCCGAGACGTTTCTGATCTACGTCCTCCACATAAGCAATAAATCCTTCACATCATCATACATATTATCCATTACTTTCATTTGCAAACAAATCAAGATCGAACATGCTTTCATATTAATTACTGGCAAAATTTACAACATAGCTATCGGGTGAAGAGAATGTTACACTCTTAGCATAACAGTCCACTATAACATGATTATTAGCTAACCAATCCATACCCAAAATAACATCAAATCCATACATATTCAGTAGGATTAGGTCAGCCTTATATTCTCTTTCTCCTACTCGTAGTTTACAATTTCTATACACTAACTCTGTTATTTGTGATTCCTTAAGAGGTGTGCTTATCTTTAACAAGTGTTCCAAGGTCTCAGGCTCAACAGGTATTTTCATAGCAATCCTAGGAGACACAAATGAATGCGTAGAGCCTGCACAAATGAATGCGTAGAGCCTGGATCAAACAATGCTATAACACTTATATCAAACAGTAAATTGTACCTTTAATCACTTTGGACGAGGCATCGGCAGATTCTTCATCGATGGCAAACACTCGTCCTTGGGTCACAGCTTTCTTTCCCTTCTCAGCAGCAGTGGCCTTAGGTTGCGGTTTAGGGGTCTTATCAGATTCATCAGGCATCCTCGGATCTCTCTGAGGGAAATCCCTAATCATGTGCCCTTTCTCCCCACAGCTAAAGCAAGCGCCACTCGCCAAGCGACATGGCTGTGATCCGTGAAATTTCCCGCATTGCTCACATCTTTGTATCGTACTCTTTGGTGAGCTAGCGGTACTTCCAGCTGGATTTCGGGATCGCTCATCACTTATCTTGATCCCGGTACCTTTAGGAGTACCTATATCATTATCATCATCATCATAACTCCAATTTCAATATAATCCCATATAACCCTTAAATTAATTTAAAGATCATCTTTTCTATATTTTACTTACTTATCGAAGCTTTTTCAGATCGTCTACTTCTCCAATGTGGATACCTATCACTCGAAGCTTTCTCATCTGACTTCCGCTTCATCGGTTCCTTGCCCTTACCCTTGGCTCGGAAGTCAGCATGATACAGATCATAGTCCTGCTCACATAACTGAGCCTTACGGACAGCTTCTCCATAGGTGGTGATATCCATCGGATACAGTTTAGATCTAATCGGGGACTTCAATCCCTCGATGAACCTGTAGATCTTATGCCCTTCATCTCTTCTGACCTCTGGATCGAATCTACTCAAGGTGGTGAACTTAGATTCATACTGATTCACCATCATCGTACCTTGAGTCAAACTTAGGAACTCGATCTTCAGTTTATTCTGATCCGTGCGTGGGATGTATTGTTCATTAAAAGCCTCCACAAATCTATCCCACGTGACTTCATCATATCGGGCCTCTAACACGGTCCGAGTGGCTTGCCACCAATATTCAGCATCATCAATCAACAGATAGGCGGCCAAGCCTACTTTTTCCCTTTCGGAGCAGGGCATATATTCAAAGGATTTCAGGACTGCTTTCATCCAGTTCTCTGCAGTCAGCAGATCTCTTTCCCCCTTAAACTTGGGTGGATCCAACTTCTTAAATTCTTTTATTAGGGCCACACTACAATAGGCTCTAGAATCCCGCCTTTCCGTAGTTGGAGCTGGTGGGGTTACTTCTGGAGGAATAGCAGGTGTAGCTGCTTGGGTACTTGTGGCCACATTTGGAAAGTTCGACATAAATTGGGTGAACATCGTGGCCATGTTCTCCATATGCTTTTCCATTTTAGCTAGCCTTGTATTTGGGTTATGCGGTGGAGATGAATGAGGAGACGGAACAGGGGGCTGTTCTTCACGACCCCGTCCCCTTCCTCTTCTTGTACCTTTCCTTTATGAGCTCATGCTGTATATATAATCATCATTGAGCTCTTTAGTATAATCATAAATAGTCATACCAGGCAATTTGTATTCATATAAGTACAGTACAATTGGGGATATACTCTATTTCTAACTTCTTGACACTGACAAACCTCAATCTAAACTGCTCTGATACCAGTCTGTGACGTCCCCGTCACTCCATCTTATCACTTATCTTTTTCTTTCTTTATTTAGATTTAGTTCATCCAGTGTCATTCTTTCCTTATTCTTAAGCTAATTATTTAATAGCTCATAAAATGTTATTCAATTTCCATAAGCATAAAAATGATATATATAAATATCATTCCATTTCCACAGGATCTCATACATCATCTTATCTTACATCCCCGACATCTTATATACATAAAGACTACTTGTACTGTACCGTAGCTGAATTAAAATTTACTATATTTATGAACATATGAGTATACCTTCTATACTAACTGGGAAGCGTCCTTTGAAGGTACACTCAAATCTTTCAAAAGCAGGCTCCTCTAATTGGAGCGAGGTTCACTTCAGGTAATCTGTAGAAAAAATGGTCTTAAAAGGGTGAGTTTACGCTCAATAAGAAAAGTATGTAAAAGAGCGTGCTATGCCTCTATATGCATTTTTCCTACTTGGCTCTATAATGTCATGTAAAGCATTATAAAGCATGCATCATAAACACCTTTCATGCATTGTTTACAACCATGCATATTTATTTCAAATGACATGGCAATCATACTTTGTATGCTTCTTTTAAAATATAGCATACATATAAAACATGCATCATACTTCTTTCTTTAAAACATCATACTTCATAACATACTTTAAAAACATACATCATACATTTCTTCATACATACATCTTGTACTTTGAAATAGATGGAGACTATGTACAAATATTAAGCGCTGGCATCGTCATATAAACCGTTCATTTCTCATTTATATGACTCTAATCATGCATTGGTACAGTAGTGCACTCCGTATAGGTCAGGAATTCTCTCTTGCGTTTATAATTCCACAGTGAACACTAGTCAGGTGTCACATGTGGGATTGAGGACCGGACTAGGGTTCCTCGCTCAACATACATATTACTGAGTACTTGATCAGAGTCACCCAACCATCAGATATGCATAATCATCACGCAGTCCATAGTCTCAAAACATTTATATTATACTTTTTCAGAAAACACTTTTGCGTTTAAATCAAATAAGCTTTGAAAGCTCTTTTCATACATGGCAGTCGACTGGCCTCATAGGGCAGTCGGCTGCTACTTCATAATTTCTTTTATCGAAATTAATTTCATTTAAAATTTTCGATATTTTCATCTTTGAAAATAATGGGGGCAGTCGACTGCTCCATATAGCAGTCGACTGGTTTTCAAACAGAATGCTTCTTAAGAAATAGCAGTCGACTGTTTTTGAAACAAAATGCTTTTGGAAAATTAGCAGTTGACTGGTTCTATAGGCAGTCGGCTGGTTTTGAAACAGAATGCATCTTGTAAATAGCAGTCGACTGTCCCATATAGTAGTCGACTGGTTTGAAACAGAATGCTTCTGGGTAAATAGTAGTCGACTGGTTTGAGTCGGTTTTCGAAAAACGGCATTTTGGTTGTCTATAGGCAGTCGGCTGCTACTTAAGGCAGTCGGCTGCTACTTAAGGCAGTCGGTTGCTCCTAACCTAATTGGTACTAGGAGACAAGTCCGAAAATGCATCTTTTCGTGCACAAAATCAACTGATGCTTCTCTCCAAACCACATAAAACATCATAAAACATGCAGACATAGCCGCCTTACGTCCGTTACATAAATTCCTTACCTCGATTCCTTCGAGAACGCAAGATCACTTGATGCGTCACCTTAGCTTTTCACTTCTTCAACCTAAAATCATCATATCAATTCAAATTTTTAAATCATCACCATACATATATCATACTAACGTAGAACAACTCCAAATCATAAATAAAGTTGTAAGAACCACCTTCTTCTCTTACCTTCACTAGAGACCAAAATCTCAAAACTTGAGATCTCTTCCAATACTTGGAATTAGTCCACCAAACTTTGGATATCTCTTAGTCTAGTGACAAGGATCGTTTTTCGTTAAAGTAGCTTAACGATTTGGTGACGTGAGGTGGTGGTTTGTCAACGTCAGAAAAATGGATACTTGAGGAATTTTGAGAGGAAACGAGAGGAAGAAGGGCTGGAAGGAAGCTGGCGTAGGGTGATGAGATGAAGATGATGACTTTGCAAAATTGCATTAAATGCCAATTAATTTTCATTAATTCATGTCAGCCCTTAGCCTTTTTGACTCAAGACCATTTGACCATCTCCTAAATTCCTCTCCCACTCATTTAATTGCTACATATCCATTATAGCCAATAAAAATCTGATATTAATTTCTTATCATACATTAAATAAGTTCCCCATATCAACATAAGTTATTTGACCAATTGACTTTCACTTCTTCCATTCAAACATAAGCCACATGTATTTTTAACTACCAAATTAAAATTCTGATTTTTCATTCTTTTCTCATATTCAATTATTTTCCTGACATCACATAATTTCTTTGATACTTTTACTTCTAATTCTCTTTATTTCTTACATGTTCCATACATCATTTATACCTCAGTTACACATCAACTTCATATTTATTTAATCATATGGAATTGAAATACCTTACATACATGGAGGAATACATGGAAATTGGGGATCTCACACTGTACGCGAAGGACAATATGATAGATCGATTGAGTTAATTGAGGTATGATCATTTATTTTCTGTATTTAGACATGTCAACAGTACTACTTATCTGATTAATTTCGATAGGGGATGTGTATAATATAAATAATGTTATGTAAAATTGTTTAACAGTCAGTACAAGTGAAGTATCACAGATAGCCCAACCGGTTAAGTTGTGTACAATAAGGTAAGAAATGTGGTCACGGGTCGTGACAGAGTGGATATTAACCCGATCTCTCAATCTATATTAGTTTGAAAATTTATCGAGAATCTCATCTGATACTTTCTTTAATCACACATCTCTTATCATTTTGGACATTTCATCTCGATGTCTTATCATTTCACTGTACATCCTCAAGGCAGAGACACTTCATATTCAAATCATTTTAACGCATACTCCACCTTGATTCATTTATTAACTCATACTTCACAGCATATTGATCATCTTAATGAATATACTATATCAAGTGTCATCATTTGATTAACACCTTTCACAGCTAACCGATTTATTACTACTGTAATTTACTTTTACAATCATTTTCATTTAATAATTCAGGTTAGCTGTTGTCTTCCTTATCGCTTATCTTCACTTACTGTTCTTATGCATATACTCCAATTTCATATACTCCATACAGTACATTATCCCGTAAAATGTATTTCAAAATATTTCGGTTCTATAAATATCCATTAAATACTTCAGAAACTAGAATAACAGTATAGAACCGGAATTAACCATACTGCTATGGATTACATCCTTTGTACTGATCTCTTTCTTATTCATCATTTGTAATCATATTACTTTTCATCATATCCCATGATCACGTAATCATATCCCGTTAATACACTTTTTAATTCAAACCCTCAAAAATCAATAATAGAGTCGCTCATCCTACGACTTCCCTATAACCATTCGGGTCACATCAGCACTCCAAGTGTAGTGAAATTTATAATCGGGATTGTTATACTTATATTATGTCCTTTATACCCTCAATAACTCCATTACTATCAATAAGTTCAAAATCGACTTGATTTATCACAATTCAAAACATAATCCCACATAGGAGCATTTTCATCATTTCACATTTTTTTCCTTTCTCCTCATTATACATTTAAATCAGTAATCTTATTATCAATTTGCTGATAGTACCCCTTTCTCGTACCAATATCAGCATTTTAAAATCTTTTTCAATTTCGATAGAGAAATCTAATAGAATCCATAATTGGATTATTTTGCATGAACTGCAACTTTACATCATCAATTACTCTGTCAAATCAGTCCATTCAAACCTCCGTTGGTCTATTTTGACTCCCAGTAAAATTTTAGGGGTAAGGGTATTTTTGTCATTTTTGGTCAAAAATTTTCTCTCTCCTCAAAATACCTTTAATCGGTGATCTTAATGTCTATTTAATGATGATATCTCATTCCCCTCCTTTATATTATCACTTTCAGGTCTCAGTTCGATCCGGACAGAAAAGTACTGGTAGGGCCCTCACCGAGTCCATTTCTGTTCCTTACCGAACCGACCTTCATTTAGATTATAAGATCACCATTTCAGGTAACATTCCTGAGCCGTTTTCCCTTTTTAGCATTCCTTATTCCAAAATTGCTCACTCCCTTCTAAACACTTAATTTCAATTGCAATCATTTATTTTTTCTATGTATTCAGACTACACAATACTACAGAGAATGTTAACATTTTCAACACATTTCCTTTCCAAAATATTGATAAACATCAGGCCAACTGTGCTCTGATACCATTAAATCTGTCACAGCCTGTGACCCTATTTTTCACCTTATTCTATACCTCTTATTTGGTTGGGCTGTCTGCGATACTTTACTTTTCCTTTACATATAAACAATTTCATATTAAATTTATAATATGAATTACATCCCCTATTTTACTTCATAAGAAAGTAGTACTGTCGATAAGTCTACATACAAAAAATAAATGATCATACCTTATTAAATAAATCGACCTGTCGCATCGTCCCCAAATGCGCAGTTGAAAATCCTTTAAGTGCTAGACTCTCAGTCTTCGAAAACCTGAAATGTTAAAATTAAGGGTGAGCAAACCACAGCTCAATAAGGGAATTATATGCATACTTGATATTCAGCTTCCTATATGCTGAAAATCTTTTTCATTTTTCCTATGGGGCTCTAGGGTCACATGTAGGAAGGATACTACAATCAGCTAGGGATCCGGATGGAGTAAGGTAGGTATTTTGAAATACCTATCTTGTCCCGGAACCTAGAAGCAACTGTAGAGAGTAAATATCATTTTTGTTTTGAAATTTAAATCCTTTTTTTCATTTATATTCCATAACCTTTTCATATTCTTTTCAAAATAATTCTTTTATGAAATAAAACATTTAAATAAAATAACTAATATTCATATTTTCTTTGAAAAGAATATTAGTTAAATCATCATCATTTTCCTTTAAAACTCATTTCATGTTTTACTATACAATCATAATTAGTACAGTACTTTAAAATAGCAAAATAAGCTATTAAACCTTTTTCGTATAACATATAAATCATTTAAATCTAATATTCAATTTAAAATTAAAATAAGAATATTAGATTTAATTTCCTCCTTTTTCCTTTTGAAAACATATCACATGTTCATATTACATATCATTTGAAAATCATCTTGTAATACTAAAATCAGTACTGAAATAAGCATTTTGTAAAATGCTGTAAATCACTTTCATTTGATTTATCATATATCATGTAAATCACTTTCATTTGATTTATCATATATCATGTAAAACATTTTCATATATAGAGACTAAGGCATGCCCAGTCCGTCTACTGGGTCGTTACTCATATCATGCTATAGACCCCGAAGGGCATAAAATAATCATGTCAGATCTATGGCTATAGTCTATAATTGTCCTAGGTGGATCACTAATCAGGTGTCGGTTGGGACTACATATCACATATCACATATCACATGTCATATATCACATATCAGCATGATAAGGTGCTAACTAGTCTCAAAACAAGGTTTTTCATCATCAGTAAACCTTTATGGAATTTATAAAAATAATAATTTCATCATTAAAACCATCAAGGTTTTATAAATCATTTAGTGAATATTTAGAAAGCATTTATAAAATATTCACTTTATTTCCTTTTATCTTCCCTTTCATGTCACATGCAGTTCACATATCGAGAGAATTTTCGGTGATCTCATTATCGCTAAACTTGAAAACATGAATATTTTAAAAATAGAACTCCATATATTCATGTTTTATGAAAAATAATCAATTTCTCGATTTTTCATGGTTGGAAATCATTTCTCGTGAAGTAAAATCATTTATTATGATTTTCAGTAATTTTCGGGAATTTTTCGATAATTTTTCAGCAGTATAATGGCTGCCGATTGGCTAGCCTCTTGCACGAAAAATACAGTTTATAATTTCCAGCCAGTACTTCATTCCAAATCCCAACAAATCATCCATCATAATAATTTCATAAAATGTTTTCGTAAAATATTTCGAATTAAAACATGCAGACTGAATATCCCTACAGTGCTGCACATGCATCCCTTACCTTTTTTCAGGTCGGCGACTTCCTCTTATCGGTCGCGCCCGTAGTCACCCTATGTCTGTTACACATATTCCTTACCTCAAATAACTCCAAAAACGCAACCACTTGGTTGCACCAATGATTTCCTCTTCACTTCTTCGAAGTTGCAAATATCATAATGATTTAAACCTTTAAGAAACCTTTACAATTATGCTATACTAACTCAACATAACTCCAAACTATAGATAGAGAATTAAAGGAATCAACTTCATCTTTTACCTTTGTTAGTCACCAAAAAGAACAACAACAAGATCTCCTCAAATCCTTTGATTCTGCCTTTCATATTACGGCTATAGCTTTAGCTAGTGATGAGGAGTAATTTTCGTTAAGTAAGCTTAATGATTCGATGACAGGAGATGGATGTTTGTCAAGGTAAGTAGGAAGAAAACTTAGAGAAAAATGAGAGAAACAGCAAAGATGGCTGCCGATCCTTGATGGTGAAGATAATGACAGCATTTTCATTTAATGCTTCTTTATCCCTTTTCACACCTCATCACTTGACCGTTTGACTTTTGACCATCAATTCCTTTTATTCCATCTATGTTCCATATATCTTTTACATATCAAAATTTCATATTTATTTGCTTATTCCAAGTTGGAATACTATACAAATATGGAAAAATTACAAGAAATTGGGGACTTCACATTCTCCCCACCTTTAAAGAATTTGGTCCTCTAAATTTAAATCAGGCTACTACTCAAATAATTCAAGATATATTTCTTTCATCAAGCTCTCTAGCTCCCATATGGCTTCTTCTCTAGTATGGTATTGCTAGAAAATCTTGACTAACAGGATTACCTTAGACCGTAACACCTTCTCTTTCTTGTCCAAAATCTGAACCGGCTTCTCCAAATAGCTCATGTCTTCCCGAATCTCCAACTGTTCATATTCTATGACATGAGATGGATCCGGATTATACTTTCGAAGCATGGACATGTGAAGACATTATGTACTCCCGATAGCTCCGGTGGTAGCGCTAATTGGTATGCAACATCTCTTACATGGTCCAATATTTCAAATGGCCCGATATAGTGAGTACTAAGCTCACCTTTTCGGCCAAATCTCATGATTCCTTTGGATAGAGAAACTTTCAAAAACACCGAGTCTCCAACCAAAAACTCAAGTGGTCTACGCTGAACATCAGCATAACTCTTTTGTCGCTCTGAGCTGTCTTGAGTCTTTGACAAATCAAGTTCACATCCTCAGAAGCCTGTTCAACTAGATCTAGGGCCAACAACTTGCACTCACCCACTTCTTCCCAACCAATAGGGGATCAACACCTTATACCATATAAAGCTTCATATGGTGCCATCCCAATACTTGAGTGATAGCTATTATTGTAAGCAAACTCAGCCAATGGCAGATGATCGTCCCATGAGCCTTTAAAATCCAAAGCCTAGGCTCTCAACATATCCTTGAGCGTCTAAATGGTGCGCTCGGACTGGCTATCAGTTTGCGGATAAAAAACTATGCTAAAATTCAGCCGAGATACCATGGCTTCTTGGAAATGTTCCCAAAAATGAGAAGTGAACTTGGAATCTTTGTCAGAGGTAATGCTCACTGGAACCCCATGTAGTCTTACTATCTCTTTAACATATAATTCTGCCAAAGCACTAAGTGAGTCTGTAGCCTTCATAAGCAGAAAGTGTGTAGACTTAGTCAATCGATTTATAATCACCCAAATACCATCATGACTTCTTCTTGTCTGGGGTAGTCCCATCACAAAATCCATCGTAATGTGTTCCCATTTCCACATAGGTATAGGCAGAGGCTGTAACAAACCGGCTGGTCTTTGATGCTCTACCTTAACCTGTTGACATTGAGACATTTAGCCACAAATTCTGCTATGTCTCTTTTCATGCCAGTCCACCAATACACCTTGCGTAAATTATGATACATCTTCGTATTCCCTGGATGCAACGTGTACTTAGTGGCATGTGCTTCAGTAAAGATTAACTTTCTCAACTCCTTATCATTAGGAACACATACGGTTGTTAAACCTCACAATTCCATCATCACCAATATTAAATTCTGATGGCATATCTGAGTGAATCTGGCTCACAGTCTCAAAACATTGAGCATCCTCCCTCCGAGCAAGTCGAACTCTATCCATTAACTCCGACTCAATCATCAAACTGGCTATCATCCCAAAATGCTCAGAAGGCATGACATTTAAGCTGAGGCTTGCAACTGCTCAAGCAATTCATACTCTCGGACCATCATATAGGACACAATTCCCACAGGCTTTCAGTCAGAGCATCCGCCACCACATTAGCTTTCCTTGGGCTGTATAGGATCTCACAATCATAATCCTTTAGAAGCTCGAGCCATCTCCTCTGTCTCATGTTTAACTCTCTTTGAAAGAACAAGTACTTCAAGCTTTTATGATCCATAAAAACTTGAAATTTCTCTCCATACAAGTAATGCTACCACATCATTAGAGCAAATACTATTGCAACTAACTCTAAATCATGAGTTGGATAGTTCTTCTCATGGTCCTTTAATTGGCGAGAACCATATGTAACTACCTTACCATGCTGCATCAACACACAACCCAATCCTTGTGCGGAGGCATCACTGTATACGAAAAATCCTCTAGAACCAGTAGGGATGGTAAGGATAGGTGCCATCGTTAGCCTACACTTCAACTCTTAGAAACTACGCTCACAAGCGTCACCCCACTCATACTTCACCTCTTTGCGCATTAAGCATGTCAAGGGAGCAGCTAACCTTGAAAAACCCTTTACAAACCTTCGATAATAGCCGGCTAGACCCAAAAAGTTCCTAATCTCCATCACTATTTTCGGCCTCTCCTACTGTACAACAACTTCAATCTTTGATGGTGCTCATGCTCTTCCCGGGATCTTGAATATACCAATATGTCATCGATAAAAACAATGACAAACTGGTCCAAGTAGGGTTTGAACACATCATTTATCAAATTCATAAAGGCTACGGGTGCATTGGTTAGACCAAACAGCATCACTAGGAATTCATAATGACCCTCGTCCTAAATGCCATCTTATGGACATCTTAACTCTGGATCTTCAATTGGTGATATCTCGATATCAAGTCTATCTTAGAGAAGACTTGCGCACCCCAAAGCTGATCAAAAAGATCATCTATCCTGGGAAGAGGATAATTATTTTTTATTGTCACTTTATTCAACCATCGATAGTCAATGCAAAGCCTCAAGCTTCCATCTTTCTTCCAGACAAATAGCACAGGAGCACCACTCGGGGATACGCTTGGTCGTATAAACCTCTTGTCTAGTAACTCCTAAAGCTGCTTCTTCAATTCTTCAAGTTCAACTAAAGCCATCCGATAGGGTGATCTCGAAATGGGCTCAGTTCCCAATACCAAATCGATAGTAAATTCCATTTCCCTATCCGAAGGAAGTCTTGGAAGTTCATCCGAAAATACTTCTAGAAAATCCCTTACTATCGGAATTTCATGAAGTTCTAGACGTTTTTTTTCTACGTGCACTGCATATGCTATAAATCCTTCACATAACAAATATATTTTCTATTAATTTCATTTACAAATAAGTCAAATAACAAATATACTTTGCATTAATTACTTGCAAAATTTACAATATAGCTAACGGGAGAAGAGAAGATCACATTTTTAGCATAGCAATCTAATATCACATGATTCTTAGCCAACCAATCTATCCCTAATATGACATCAAATCCGTACATATTTAGTAGGATTAAGTTGGCTATGGATTCTCTCTTACCTACCCGTAGCTTACAACTACGATACATTATGTTTGTCATTTGAGATTCCCTAAAAGGAGTATTTATTTGTAATAAGTGTCCTAAAAGCTCAGGCTCAATGGGCAATTTCATAGCAATCATTGAGGAAACAAATGAATGCATAAAGCTTAGATCAAATAGTGCAATGGCATTTATGTCAAAAAGGTAAATCTTACCCTTAATCACATCCGAAGAAGCATCGACGAACACCTTATCGATAGCAAATACTCGACCTTGAGTCACAGGTTTCTTCCCTTTCTCTATTGCTGTGGCCTTACGCTGGGGTTGGGTGTTCTTCCCTGATTCCTCGGGCACCCTCTGATTCATCTTGGGACAATCTTTAATCCGATGTCCTTGCTCACCACACTAAAAACAAGCCCTATCGCTAAGCGGCATGCTTGTGACCCATGAAACTTCTCGCAATGCTTGCATCTCTGCCCTATACTCCTTGGTGAGCGATAGATAATACAGGCCAAATATCGGGATTTTTCATCACTTATCTTAATCCCTGTAGATCTAGGAGTCCCTGTATCATAGCCATCATAGAACTCCCAATTTCAGTATATTTTCATCAAATCGTTAAGTTAAGGTAAAAATCATTCTTCGATAATTTATTTTCTTACCTATCGGGGGTCCTTCATTGTAAGATCCCTAATTTCTTTAAATTTCCTATACTTATTTAATGTGCTAAGTTAATATATTAAGTTAAATAATAATAATAATAATAATAATAATAATAATAATAATAATAATAATAATAATAATAATAATAATAATAATAATAATAATAATAATAATAATAATAATAATAATAATAATAATAATAATAATAATAATAATAATAATAGAATAATGTTGGAATAGAATTGGGATTTTAAGGAATTATGAAGGGTATTTAGGTCTTTTCACACGGGGTCTTGGCCAAACCTTATGGTGGGTCAATAATTGACTCAATTTGACCTAAATAAACATGAATTACTGAAAGTAATAAATTAAATCTGGAAATTTAGGAAATGGTAAAATATCTAGTGGCAAACTTGAAATTTAATGGAAAATAAAGGGAAATTGATACTTTATCTAATTGGACAGATTTTTAGGAATAAAATAACATTAAAATAGACCATAAAAGTGGAATTGTTGACTAAAATTTGCTTCTTCTCCAGCAAACTTGCTCTGTCTCATTTCTTTCATGTTTCACACCAAGTTCCTTGATTCTACCTTGTGAAACCATCTCATACCTTCACCAAATCAAAAACCTCATCTAATAAAACTTGTTCTTCTCACTATGGGCAGTTGATAGATGTAACATCCCGTTACTTCCTCTTTTAAGACAAATACCATTACTTTTAACCAATTAACAACTAAGTTTTTCTTCACATAAGATTTGGTTAGGCTGTTCAACGGTGCATCCTTCTTCTTTAATATAGCTAACACTATATTGTTTACATGATGATATATTTCTCATACACATACAGGATCGTCTTACACATAAGTTGTAAAACTTTCATATATCTACATACTAATCTTTTTCTCAATTTACATCCCCAATATACATCTGATGGAGATCCAGATGGAGATCCACTTGCTCGTGATGTTCGTGATGCTAAGGATCCATTGGTCATCCAAGGAGGTCCAATTACCCGAGCTCGAGCTAAGAAAACGCAACAAGCCCTGGCCTCATTCATGCAACAAGCTCTGGCATCATTCAAGGAAGCTTCCATGAAGAGTCCCAAGACATCTATACTTGCTTGGAAGCCCAAACGACATGAGCATGGTTTACTATCTTATTTTAGCTTAACAATAAGATGGGCTAAGTGTTTGGATAGCCCACATTTGAGTCTTGTTGTGTCTTGGACTATTTATTTTATGTAACTAGGTTTAGGCATGAATTTGGGTTTAGTTTTATTTTCTATTGGTGTTAATTCCAGCCCACTTGTTTATGGGCTTAAGTGCTAGGTATTATTATAAATACCTTGTAAACGCTATTGATGGGGACATCAGTTAATTGAATTTTCAGAAATTGAGTGTGCCTTTCTCTTGGGTTCCCTCTCAACTAGGCTTATCAAGGTCTTCTTCCTTGTGGCGCCTCCTTCTTCACCATCCACCATTGCTATACCTTAGGTTCTCGAATTCTTATTCGTAGGGTCAAGGTCCAATACCTTTGGGTTCGAGTCTCTTTAGGCTTCGGGTCTAGGTTTTCAGAAGTTGTCATTCATCAACTTTGCTTCTGTCTTCTTGCGTGTCAGCTCCTTCAAATTCCAAGCAACGTTTTGTCTTGTCCGTACGCATCAGTTGGTATCCAGAGCTCAAGTTCCGATTTTCTGGTTTGTTTGTGCGTCACTCACTTTTTGATTTTTTTTTTGGTTTCAATTTTTTTTTCTTTTGTTCGTTCCACTTTCTGGTTTGTTTGTGTGTTCCTAGCCGCCACTTATCTTCACAACCCTAAACCATAGCCGCCACCTATTTCATAACCCTAACCCTAGCCGCCACTTGTTTCATAACCCTAAACCCTAGCCGCCACTTGTTTCATAACCCTAAACCCTAGCCGCCACTTGTTTCATAACCCTAAACCCTAGCCACCACTTATTTCTTAACACTAAAACCCTAGCCGCCACTTATTTCTTAACCCTAAAACCCTAGCCACCACTTATTTCATTACACCAAAAAAAACCCTAGCCGCCACTTATTTCTTAACCCTCAAACCCTAGCCACCACATATTTCATTACACAAAAAACCCTAACCGCCACTTATTTCATAACCCTAGCCGCCACTTAATTCAACGCTAGTCGCACCCCTACTCTTTTCAAGGAAGCCGCAAACCTCAGATTAAAAAAAAAAAGGAAAAAGAAAAAAAAAGAATTCGAAGAAAAAACAAAGAATTCAAAAAAAAAATTGGTTGCGGTACTGTTCAAACAGAAAGTTTTGGTTGAGTTAGGAGGCGTGCGAGTACCCAATTTAAAGAAAACGACGAAAGAAAACGACCTAGTGAAGCTTTGCCAAATTCTATTGGTTGCTTCACTAGCCCCACCCTATCTCGGCCAAATTCTATTGTTTTCCTATAGTTTTAGGCCATTTTTTATTTTTTTTGTCATTCTAGTGATTTTTTTTATTTTTTTCTTATTTTTTTTATTCTGTCTTTCTTTCTTTGAGTCACCCTAGCCCTAGCCACACCTTTCTGTGAAAAAAAAAGAAAAAAATTCGAAAAAAAAAAAGAGAGAATTCAAAAAAAAAAATTCTTGGTGACAATACTTGGTGAATTAGTTGATTTTACGAGGTTGAATCTTTGATTGAGCCTCTAGTGCGATTGTGAACCTATAGAGTTTAGGTAAAGTAAGGGAAAAAGGCATGAGTGTGTGAGAAACATTAGTAGAGAAAAGCCAAATTACTTGAGTGAAACAGGAGTGTAAACACGTGAGGATATTACTTGTTGATAATGTCTTCTGAAGGTGATAAGTCAGACTTTAAAAAGATTGAATTCCTGCTTCAGGCAATGCAACAACAGTTCCAACGGATGGATGTGAAATTCAATGACATTCATGATAAGTTGAGCCAACATGAAGCTCGGTTTGCAAAGATCCAACAAGGTGATACTTCTCGTCAAAAAAGTAAGGTTGTTGCCAAGGATGAGTATGATGATAATGTTGGGTATGATTCGAATGAAGAGTCTGGGATAGATAGGCATCATAGAAGGTACCATGGGTATAGAGATCGAGTTGATAGAGCCCGTGATAGAGGCAAGGAGAAGATGGATGGAAACCTTGGCAGTATAAAATTAAAGATTCCTCCTTTCCAAGGCAAGAATGATCCTGAGGCATATTTGGAGTGGGAAAGGAAGATTGAAATGGTGTTTGACTGCCACCACTACTCTGAGGAAAAGAAGGTCAAACTTGCACAATTGAGTTCACAGAGTATGCTATGGTTTGGTGGGATCAGTTAGTCACTAGTCGAAGAAGATATGGTGATCCTCCAGTGTCTACATGGGATGAGATGAAGCGCATCATGAGGAAGAGATTTGTTCCTACTCATTACTACAGGGAGTTATACCAGAAGCTCCAAGGTCTTACCCAGGGCTCAAGGAGTGTTGAGGATTACTACAAAGAGATGGAAATAACCATGATCCGAGCCAATATCCAGGAGGATGCAGAAGCTACTATGGCTCGTTTTCTTCAAGGCTTAAACCGTGAGATTGCCAATGTAGTCGAGTTGCAGCATTACATGGATTTAGAGGAGATGTTGCATGTGGCCATCAAAGTGGAAAGGCAACTCAAAAGGAAAGGTACATCCCATTTTACTTCTAGTTCAGTTCCTGTTTGGAAATCTAACACCTTTCATAGGGATGATAAGCCTGTGCCTACGCATAAGTCAGAGAGCTTTGCTAAGCCCAAGCCTGAGGGCCCTCCAAAGCCCAAGACTGAACCTACCCAAGCATCCCAGAGCAGGACACGTGACATTAAGTGTTTCAAGTGTTTAGGTCGTGGACATATTGCCTCACAGTGTCCCAACCGTAGGGTGATGATCATGCATGGGAATGGAGATGTTGAGAGTGAAGGTTCTGAACTCGGTGTAGAAGATGAGATGCCTGCGTTAGAAGATGTCGACGAAGAAGAAGTTGTTGAGTATGCTGCTCATGGTGAAGCACTTGTTGCTAGGCGTGCTCTTACTACTCATGTGAAGTTTGAGGATGAGGCACAGCGAGAGAACATCTTCCATACGAGATGCCATATTAGTGACAAGGTATGTACTATAATCATTGATGGTGGGAGTTGTACTAATGTTGCTAGCACATACCTTGTTGATAAATTAAAGTTGCCCACTACCAAGCATCACCACCCATATAAGTTGCAGTGGATTAATGACTGTGGTGAAGTAAACGTGGTGAAGCAAGTCTTGGTTCCTTTTCGTATTGGAAGGTATCAAGATGAGGTATTGTGTGACGTGGTGCCCATGCAAGCTAGCCACATATTGCTGGGTAGACCGTGGCAGTATGATCGGAGAGTCATCCACGACGGTTACACTAACCGTTATTCCTTTACTATGGATGGCAAGAAGATCGCTCTTGCTCCCCTTAGCCCCAAGGAGATTTATGAGGACCAATTAAGGCTAAAGGAGCAACATGATGAGCAAAGGAAGCAAGCTAAAGAAAAGAAGGAAAACAAGGACAGCAAAACAGTGAGCTGCTATGCCAAACCCCGAGATGTGAAGACTGCATTTCTTGCTAAGTCTCCTATCCTTTTACTCTTATTTAAAGATTCTTATTTTATTGATGCTGAACTCCACGATACTTTGCCTACTGATGTTGTCTCATTGTTGCAGGAGTTCGAGGATTTATTCCCTGAGGATATCCCAAGTGGATTACCACCGATTCGTGGGATCGAGCACATGATTGACCTTGTCCCCAGAGCTACCATTCCTAACCGTCCAGCCTACAGAAGTAATCCCGAGGAGACGAAGGAGCTTCAAAGGCAAGTTGAGGAGCTCATGAGGAAAGGTTATGTGAGAGAGAGCATGAGCCCTTGCGCCGTGCCCGTACTGCTTGTGCCAAAAAAAGATGGGACGTGGAGGATGTGCGTTGACTGCCGAGCCGTCAACAAAATCACTGTAAAGTACCGCTATCCTATTCCTAGGCTAGATGACATGCTTGATGAGTTGCATGGTGCATGCATGTTTTCTAAAATTGATTTAAAGAGCGGATATCACCAAATTCGTATGAGAGAAGGTGATGAATGGAAAACCGCATTCAAGACTAAACATGGTCTCTACGAGTGGTTAGTTATGCCTTTTGGCTTGACTAATGCACCCAGTACATTCATGCGTTTAATGAACCATGTTTTACGTGATTTCATTGGTAAGTATGTGGTTGTCTATTTTGATGATATTTTGATATACAGTAAGAGCCAGCATGAGCATGTTGAGCATCTTAGGAATGTTCTTACTGTTTTGAGGAATGCAAGTTTGTATGCCAATTTTAAGAAATGTACGTTCTGCACTGATAAGATTGTTTTCCTTGGGTATGTCGTTTCTTCACATGGCATTTCTGTTGATAATGAGAAGGTAAAGGCAATTAAAGATTGGCCTGTACCTAAGTCTGTTTCTGAGGTACGTAGTTTCCATGGTTTAGCTAGTTTCTATCGTCGATTCGTTAGAGATTTTAGCACTATAGCTGCACCTTTGATCGAAGTGGTCAAAAAGAATGTTGCATTTCATTGGGGTCCTGCACAAGAGCATGCTTTTAATTTGCTTAAAGATAAACTTTGTTCTGCTCCTTTGTTATCTCTACCTGACTTTACTAAAACTTTTGAGATTGAGTGCGATGCCTCAGGTGTAGGTATTGGAGCTGTGCTTATGCAGGAAAAACGCCCAATTGCTTTCTTTAGTGAGAAGTTAAGTGGAGCAGCACTTAACTATCCCACATATGACAAGGAGATGTACGCGTTAGTGAGGGCCTTGGAGACATGGCAACATTACTTGTGGCCCAAAGAATTTGTCATCACACTGATCATGAGTCCTTGAAGCATTTGAAAGGACAGAGTAAGCTGCATAAGCGTCATGCCAAGTGGACAGAGTTCATTGAGATGTTCCCGTACGTGATCAAGTACAAACAAGGTAAAGAGAACGTCGTAGCTGATGCGTTATCTCGTAGGTATACTCTTATCACTACTCTTGATGCTAAACTTTTAGGATTTGAGTATATCAAAGAACAGTATGCTGATGATGTTGATTTTGGTAATGTTTATGATGCATGTGCTACATCTGGTTTTGGCAAGTTCTTTAGGCTTGATGGGTTCTTATTTAGAGAAAATAAATTATGTGTGCCTAGGAGTTCATTGCGCGAGCTGTTAGTTAGAGAAGCCCATAGTGGAGGATTAATGGGTCACTTTGGAGTTAGGAAAACTCTAGATGTTTTGCAAGCACATTTCTTTTGGCCTAACATGAGGAGAGATGTAGAGAGGTTATGTGCTAGATGCATTTCATGTAGGCAAGCTAAATCTAGAGTTCATAATCATGGTTTATATACTCCTTTACCCATTCCTACTACTCCGTGGACTGATATCTCTATGGATTTTGTTTTGGGCTTGCCTCGAACAAAACGCGGTAGAGATTCTGTTTTTGTTGTGGTTGACAGGTTCTCTAAGATGGCTCATTTCATTGCTTGCCACAAGACAGATGACGCGAGCAACGTTGCTGACCTTTTCTTCAAAGAGATAGTACGTCTACATGGTGTACCAAGGACCATTGTTTCTGATCGAGATGCAAAGTTCCTTAGTTACTTTTGGAAGACGTTATGGGGAAAGTTGGGAACTAAATTGTTATTCTCCACCACTTGTCACCCCCAGACTGATGGACAGACGGAGGTCGTCAACCGAACCCTGTCTACATTATTGAGGTCCATTATTCAGAAAAATTTGAAGAATTGGGAAGATTGCTTGCCCCATGTGGAGTTTGCATATAACCGCAGTGTCCACTCCACTACTAGTTGCTCTCCATTCGAAGTTGTTTATGGCTTCAATCCTCTTACTCCTTTGGATTTGTTGCCATTACCTAGTGCGGAGCAGAGTAACTTGGATGGAGAACAGAAGGCTAAGTTTGTGAAGCAACTCCATGAGAGAGTTCGTCAAGCTATTGAAAAGAAGACTGAGCAGTATATCACCCAAGCAAATAAGCATCGAAAGAAAGTAGTCTTTGAGCCTGGTGATTGGGTTTGGGTGCATATGAGAAAGCAGAGGTTTCCTGTTCAGCGACGAACCAAGCTGTGTCCCCGAGGAGATGGACCATTCCAAGTCATAGCGAAGATCAACGATAATGCCTACAAATTGGATCTTCCTGGTGAGTATGGTGTATCTGCTACTTTTAATGTTTCTGATCTTTCTCCCTTTTCTTTTGATGAAGGTATATGCGATTTGAGGACAAATCCTTTTGAGGAGAGGGGGAATGATGGAGATCCAGATGGAGATCCACTTGCTCGTGATGTTCGTGATGCTAAGGATCCATTGGTCATCCAAGGAGGTCCAATTACCCGAGCTCGAGCTAAGAAAACGCAACAAGCCCTGGCCTCATTCATGCAACAAGCTCTGGCATCATTGAAGTGTCAAGGAAGCTTCCATGAAGAGTCCCAAGACATCTATACTTGCTTGGAAGCCCAAACGACATGAGCATGGTTTACTATCTTATTTTAGCTTAACAATAAGATGGGCTAAGTGTTTGGATAGCCCACATTTGAGTCTTGTTGTGTCTTGGACTATTTATTTTATGTAACTAGGTTTAGGCATGAATTTGGGTTTAGTTTTATTTTCTATTGGTGTTAATTCCAGCCCACTTGTTTATGGGCTTAAGTGCTAGGTATTATTATAAATACCTTGTAAACGCTATTGATGGGGACATCAGTTAATTGAATTTTCAGAAATTGAGTGTGCCTTTCTCTTGGGTTCCCTCTCAACTAGGCTTATCAAGGTCTTCTTCCTTGTGGCGCCTCCTTCTTCACCATCCACCATTGCTATACCTTAGGTTCTCGAATTCTTATTCGTAGGGTCAAGGTTCAATACCTTTGGGTTCGAGTCTCTTTAGGCTTCGGGTCTAGTTTTCAGAAGTTGTCATTCATCAACTTTGCTTCTGTCTTCTTGCGTGTCAGCTCCTTCAAATTCCAAGCAACGTTTTGTCTTGTCCGTACGCATCAACATCATTGTACCATACTAGTCTGAATTACATTACAAAACGTATATACCTTCAAGGGATTTGAAGCGTGCCTAGAAGGAGAAACCGTATAACCCAAAATGTACGCTCCTCTACCAAGAGCAGAAATTACTGCAAATAGTCTAGATGAAAAATAATATAAAGGAGTGAGTTTACGCTCAGTAAGAAATATATGTAAAAGAGCGTACTATGCCACTATATGCAGTTTTCCTGTTTGGCTCTATAATGTCATGTAAAACCATTATAAGGCATATATCATATAATTTCTTCAAATATCATATACACATAACATCAAATAATTCAAATACTTTCAATTTCTTTCAATACACTTGAAATCACATGTACAAATACAATTAACTTTGATTTCAAATAACTTCAAATACTTTCACATACTTTCAATTAGATAGGAGACGATTAACTTCCAATAGAATCATGCACCAAATAAATCTCATCAAGGATTCAGCACATATATCCCACAAAGGATAATCCCGAGAGATGTCAAATAAGCGGCGTACCCACGTATGGGCTAGGGATCCTCCCCTAAGCCAAAACACATAAGAGACATATGGCCATCGTCTATAAACCACAGTGAACACTAGTCAGGTGACATCTGTGGTACTGAGGACCGGACTAGGGTTCCTCAGCCAAGTACAAATAACAAGTAATATGCATGATCACCAAAGGAGTCACCTATCTCAAAACCTTGGGTAGTAAAATTTCTTATTGGAAAACCATTGTCATTCATAAACCTTCTTATATACTTTAATGATAATCCAAATACATTTATAAAAATAAATCCCAATTTATTATTTTCAAAGGGGGCAGTTGACTGCTCTTTTAGGGCAGTCAACTGCTATAGCATAAATAAATTTTGTAAATTTATTTTCTTTTTTTACATTTAAAATATTTAAAATTTCGGATACACTTAGTGCAGTCGACTGGTCCGCAAACAGAATGTTTTCCGAGAAAATGCAGTCGATTGGCTCTTTAGCGGTCGACTGGTTTTCAAACAGAATGCTTCTGGAAAAATGGCAGTCGACTGCTATATAGGGCAGTCGGCTGCTTTAGGTCGGTTTCGGAAAAAGTTACGTCACGACTGTCTCTGAGCAGTCGGCTGCTATTTAGGGCAGTCGACTGCCCCGAGCCAAATCGTACTGGGCTAAAAATCGAGATTTTTACCTTCCTGCACTTAAAATAGCTTTTGTTTCAAACCACATATGCAACCAAAATGGAACATAGTCTCCCTACGTCCGTTACACATATTCCTTACCTCAATTAGCCAAATAACACGAAATCCCTTGGTTGCACCAATTCTTTCCTTCACTTCTTCAAAACTGCATAATTCATATAAATTGAAACCTTTAGCTTTCTTTCATTTCAACACCATAAGTATACTATACCAACATCACATGACTCCAAATTATGGACGAAATCAAATGAATCAATTTCTTTTCTTACCTTTGTCAATAGCCAAATTTACAGGATTTCTGATCTCCTCAAAGACTTCGTTTCAGCCTTTCGTCTTACAGGTATGAGCAGAGCTAGTGATAAGGAACGTTTTTCATTTAAGGAGTTTGTTGATTCGTTGGAGGAATAAGGCAGTTCTACAAGGTGAATATGGTAGAAAACCTTAGAGAATTTCAGAGGAAGAGCAATGGCTGCCGGCCCTTTTTGCTGGAAAAGATGACAATTGCATTAAATGCATAATTAATGTGTATTTATCCCTTACTTCATGTCAGCCAACTTCCTTGACCCTTTGACAATTTGACCATCTTAATTCTTCTTCTTCTTCATGTGACAAATGTCCTTTAAACAAGTAAAATCTAATCTTAATGTCTCATTTAATTCATCTCAGCGATTGAACATTAAATTCTTTGACAATTTGATTATTGACTATTCTATTGCTTTAATTCCATTCATGTCCCATATATCCTTTATATATCAGAATTTCACATTTATTTACATCATTTAAGCTGGAAGACTATACAAATATGAGGGATTTACATGAATTTGGGGTTTTCACAATAGATGGTAATTTGGAGGGCTGAAAATGAAAATTGGGACATGAATGTTGCTGCTGTAGTTTTGGTTCTTTAGGTAAGGATGGAAGATGTTACTTTCTTTTAAGTTTTGATTACTATGGTGATGTTGCTCTAAGTGTGAATCCCAAGTTTTTGGCCTTAATTTTTCATGAAATTAAATGTAACAAAATTTGGGGGTTTCAGTCATGGAGGCTCCAAGAGGGATCCAACGTGAATTTTTCTCATAAATGATGAAGAAATAGATGTTGTGAGTAAACATGCTTAGCCATAACTTGAATTGAGGCAAAACCAAGATTTTGGCATTTTGGTAGGTTCGGCCAAAGCTTGGAACCGTGGCTTATGGATGCATTTTGGTGCAAGGACAGTATGAAATAATGGTATAATATGACTAAAGAGAGTGTAGACTTAAAATAGAAAAAGAAATAATATGTGCTTGAGGGGACCTTACGGTTTGGAATGAAAAGAACTTGGAATTTACTTAGTTTATATAATTAATTGTTGTAGAAATAGATATGAATGAAGCTTACAAGTGTTATTATAATGGAAGAATAATTATATGAGAGTGAAGAGAAATAATTGGCCAAGCAGCCATGGAAGATCTTAGGAAATTCATAATATTTTCTAAGCAATGATGATTCAAAATGAGAGTTTAGACAAGTAAAGGAATTTTATGGATTTAAGCAGTGAATATTGATTTTATTAAAATGTTATTTTTGCAGCTTATAATTCGACGAAATAAGAGGCTTAGTGGTGCAATTTGGAAGATTATCCCACACTACTATTGAGGTAAGGAATAATTATGGAAGTAGTGTAGGAATGTACTGTGTATACATATGGGATATGGATCGAATTGAACGAATTAAAACGTGATTTTATGGGAGTTAAAGTAGTGATAACATCGACAAATAATTGAAATTTTCATAATTAGCATTATCCAATATTTCAAAATTATATTTAAATTAAAATGATACGGTATTTTATATATATTTTTATAAAGTAAATTATGATTAATTTACTTGTAACTGTATTTTATTTATTGTTTTATTTAATTAATTATTTCTCAAGCATTGATTTGATTTATTACAAAGAATTATTATTGAATTATTTATAGTGTTTATCGATTTATATGATTATTAAGTGATTGAAAGCAATTGTTTATTGAAGTGTTTTGCTCATTTTAAGTGAAGTGTTTTGAGATGGTTATTTCCTGATGAACATGCACCTAGTGAGTGTTATGGCTGCGAGACCATAGTCAAGTCCGTAGCTCCACTGTAAGGCACCTGACTAGTGCATACCGTGGATCCATTTTCACCATGGCCATTGTAGTGTTTAATAGGAATGGCTTAGGGATGGATACCTGGCCCGTACGCGGGTACACACATTCATATAATGATATCGGCATGTGAATCTTGGATGATAGCTTTCTCCAACAAGTGATTTTATGTAATGTCTTACCGAATTGATGTATTTAATTTCAAAAGATAGTTCTAATGATTACATGATTCGATATACTATTGAATCATATAATAGTGTTTTTAAGTGAAATGTTTTACATGAAAATCATGAATTAAAGTGTTATAAATGTTTTAGTGCATATAGTGGCACAATACCACTCTTTCATAATTGTTTCTTATTGAGAGTAAACTCACCCCCTCTTTCTCTCCCAGACTATTTGTAGTGACCTTCCACTCATGCGAGAGGAGCACAATTTTTGGACCCTACAGTATTTCCTTCAAGGCTGGTTATATATCCAGTGAAGGTATATTGCATTTGTTATATATTTCAAACTCATATAGTACAGTACTTATGATGTTGTAAAGGCTATGGGGATGTAAATTGAAAAGAAAGAAATTTTGTACATGTGTCTAGAGACCTGAACTTTTATATAAGGATATATCAAATGTGAAAATTTTATGGATTGTATTACATGAAATTATTTGGTATTTAATTGCATTGGAATCATGCAAAAATTGTGGTTTTCAGCTGGTATATAAATTATGTTTGAAGTGCAAAAGGTTAGGATATTCGTCGTCGTTATGCTGTCGAAATTTCCTCAAAGATTTTCTAAAATATTCTATGTACATAAATAGAGTGAAATGAAATAAGGAATTGACATCGACAAACAGCCTAACCACTATAGTATATTAGTAGAATGAAATAAGAAATTTTATAGATAACCGAATGTTACATTCATACCGTCTACTTCTCCTAGATGGATATCTATCACTGGAAGCTCTCTCGTCTGACTTCTGCTTCATCGTTTCTTTGCCTTTACCCTTGGGTCGAAAGTCAGCTTGGTGAAACACATAGTCTTGCTCACATAGTTGAACCTTACAAACCACCTCATCATATGTGATGATATCCATAGGGTATGGCTTAGATCTATTAGGAGGTCTCAATCCCTCCATAAATCTATAAATCTTGTGCTCCTCACTTCTTAGCACCTCTAAATCAAACCTGCTCAAAGTCGTCAACTTTGACTCATATTGATCAACTGACATCGTCCCCTAAGTTAAGTTCAGAAACTCAACCTTCAACTTGGTCTGAGCAGTGCGTGGGATGTACTGTCTATTGAACGCCTCTAAAAATATATCCCACGTTACCTTTGAATGTTTGGCCTCCAATATAGTCTTGGTGGGTTGCCACCAATGTTCCGCCTCATCCAATAACAAATATGTTGCCAGGCCCACCTTCTCTCTTTCGGAACAGGTCATGTACATAAACAATTTGGTGACCACTTTCACCCAATTCTCAGCGGTCAGTGGATCTCTATCCCCTTTGAACTTAGGTGGATGCAACTTCTTAAACTCTTTAATTAGAGTAACTGATGAGTGTCGTCAGTCACCAAAAAATAAAATTTCCTAACTCTACTATGTAGATAGCGGAGCAAGGGTCGAACCCACAGAGACTGAAATTTTTTTTTAAGTTAATTATTAAATTAAAAATCTAATCTTAGAGTTTAGGGAAAGAAGAAGTTTAGGGGTTTTGGAGACTATTCTAAAATAAAGAAAACAAGAATTATTAAATATAAAAAAAACAAATAGCAAAAGCTTCAGTTACGAGGCAATCAATCATTCTTGGATTTTGATGTTGATCATTGATTATTTAAGATCATTGTCAATTAAGTAGTCAACCGTAGTGTAATTCCCCAGCGTCCAATTACACCTATCTTTCCTTACTGTGTTGTTAATTAAAGGCTCAACGTCTTAATTAATCTTTAACTATCAAAATTTACCTATGCTCAGCGCTATAGATTAAGTTTTAATAGCAGCATTAATATCTAGAAAGATTTGAGTCAACATTAAGTAACAAACTCACTTAGCGCGGTTTATTTAACTTAAACCTTAATTCTCCTAGATCCCTAGTGATTAACTCCACAAGCAATTACGGACTTATGTTTTTAATCTGGCGGTAGATTATTTAATTTAACTAAATAGTGTGCACCCTATCTAATCAAATAAACAATCATTATAATGTGCTCAAAGAATCTTGGATACTTAATCAACAATTATATAATAGGTTCAAGAATCTCACAACATGCTTTTCCCAAGAATAATCAATTTACCTCATAACTGAATAAGAATACTACTCACTAGACATATTCAAGATCATAAAATTCAAGTTATATATTATAAAGATTACAAATATCATGCAAGAAGCAATCAAAGAAGCAATCTTTAATAATATAAAATCAGAATTACTAATCAAGATTATAAACTAGCAAGCAAGAACACACAAACAATATTAATTTAAATAAAGAAAACAAAATCAGAATTAAAAATAATAAAGAAATCAGCAACTAATTAAAAATAAAGAAAAAAATAAAATTTTATTAAAAACCCTAAAGAAAATCCTACAAGACTAAAAGAGAAGAGGGAGGAGAGGGATGTTGTTTATGAGAGCCTTGTGCTCTTTATATAGGCCTAAGGAAGAGTTTAAAAGACTTTCCTAAGCAATGTGAGATTCAGATAAGAGTTTACTTGGGAAACAAGTAATTTGACTAGTCAAACTCTTACCTTTATCTCATCATCTTTTTACAATTATTTTCTAAGTAAAATTCCTAATGCCTATTTTTATTAATTAATTACAGATCTAAGACAAAATAAAATTAAGAAATTATCTTCACTCAACAAAATTTGGTCTTGAACTTGCTTTGTTGGAATTTCTTCTCAATGTCGTTTTTCTGCCCAGAATTTCGTACTGATTTTGTCCAGACGTTTGACCCATCAAATGAACTCCGATTTTTGCGATCTTGGACATTCTGGAAACCTTGAGAAGTCCTCTACAACTTCCATGAAGGCCACATCTTGAGATCAGGTCGTTAAATTGGTCAAAAACGTCAATCTTTCAAGTTGGACAGAAAATACTGCACTTTGCTCTTTTTAGCTTCTTTTTATTCCAACTTTGATATTTAATACCTAAAACATAAAATAAACATTAGTAAGCTCTTTTAGGCATAAAACATCAATAAAGAAAATATATTAGCACATATAAAATTCACAAAATATCATCCTATCAAATTCCCCCACACTTAGCTTTTGCTAGTCCTCTAGCAAAACCTAAACTAACTTCCTAAAGAACTATATCCTAAAATCCTAACTCACTTTCGTAGGAATCACGATTGCATTTAGCATATGCAATAAGCCTTTAAACCCTTAGGTCACCCCTAGCGGACGAGTTGTGTCTCGTGAGGGCTTTCAAAAGATATACCCACAAAATCTTTTACTTAAGACTCAATCCTAAAAATTCAAAATAAGACTCAAAAATTAAAAAATTAAGACTCAAAACAAGATTAAGATCATGAACATATTTTCAAATCTTTCAATTCTTAACTCATAACTTCAACAAGAGTCAAATAATCAGGTCAATCATGTTCTAATCATTACTTCTCATATTCATGCATACTTCTAAATAAATTCATGCAAAATTCACAATCAACACAATTGAAACATATAACATCAACTTTGCAATTATCCATTTTACATTACCACAAACAAAGTCAATAGATCAAGAATTTTTTTTTCTATTTTCTCTTCCTTCTTTTTCTTTTTTTTTCTTTTGAGGTTTCAATAATGGTTTCCCTAAGTACTTACTTGCCTTTTTACGCGAATGTTAATATTGGTGATACCAACACCCGGTTACTCAACAAGTAAGCCCTCTTTTAAAGTGCTTTGCATACTCATATTTTAAGTCACTTCAAGAATTTAATCAACAAGATCAAGTAACTCAAAACATTGGAGTCGAATTTAAAGCTTTTAACCTCTATTTTTCTTCTCTTTTTATGTTTTTTTTGTTCTTGTCTATTTATCCTTTGCTTATACCAACTTCAATGAACTAATCACATTATCAATATCATATGAGCAATCATATTTAATCATGAACTTACATAAATTCTTTAGAAAGTATTCACTTCAACAATAATAACAATCAAAAAATACTCTCAACTTTCCGATAAAACTTTGTTTTAGTTTAGAATCAATCCTTAAAAGAAAGAAAACATATCATGATCTTTTAAAACTCTTAAAAATTTGACCCCTTTTTTTTCAAAAAGAAAAATTTCCACTTCCTAGAAAAAAAAATCTATAGACTCATAAACCAATATTCCCCCCCACACTTAAATCTTACTTTGTCCTCAACGTAAGTCTAGCTTGCAAAGAAGAACAATAAAAAACTCAAAAATTAAATGGTAATACAAGTAAAGGAAGAAATACTCCCTCGTTTTACATCCTTGGGTTGCCTCCCAAGTAGCGCTTTTGTTTAATGTCGTTAGCTCGACATTTTCACCTTCCATCATCCAATCCTAGACCTCAACATTTTTATCGGTTTCTCGAGTTCCTCATTCTCAAGATTTTTGCTCATGGCTATTTCTAGCTCATCTTTAAGAACTTGCTTTTCATCACCTTTTAATTTCCTCTTGGAAGTGCATAGTTCCTTTAAAAAATTGGTATCGCAAAGCACTTGATCATTAATTTCATCAAGGAGAGGAATATTAACTTCCATTTTCCTAAATGTCTTCAATGTCTCCTTGTCTTGCTCTTCGTTTGTAGCTCTTGCAAACCTATCAGGGAAAGGAGGAGGGTAAGTAGAAGCATTAAAAGGAATTTGTTTATCACTTACCTCAGCTTTGAATTCCTTGATTTCCACATCCTCATAGTGCTTTATAAAATTGTCGAAATTCTCTCTCCCTTTTACATTGTGCATGTCAACAACTCCACCTTTAATATAGACATTGGATCCATCCTCCCTTTCTATAAAGTTGTCGACATCTTCATGTGCACTTTCCTTGGATTCAATTGCCCTTTCACTTTTCAAGGTAATGTTAGTAACATTATCTCTTGGATTCTCCACAGGTTGAGAGGTCATAGCTTTAATGTTACTTATGGAATTCATTATTTGACTCACATGGTGATCAATATTCTTAATATAAACATCAGCCTCTTGTGAAAATTGTAAAGTTTTAATCTCAAAAGTCTTAACAATATCTTCAAGAGACATACCTGATTCTTGAGGTGGAGGCATACCTGAGTCTTGAGATGGAGCTTGATATGTATCTTGGAATGGCACAATGTAAACCTCATATTGATTCCCATAACTTAAATTAGAATGATCCCACCATCCTTGATAGTAGGTATCGTAGTGTGGTTCATAATTATAGTATGGGTCATAATCATAGTATGGTTCATAAGCTTGCTCCATGGAGTCCTCTTCTTGTCTTAGGTGGTAGTGATGGTGGATGTTGTGGTGTTTGTGGCACCACGCTTTGGGTTGCTTGTATGTAGTCCCTAATCTTTTGAAATTTGTGACTAGAATCCTTGTCAATCTTGCAATCCCTGAAAAGGAAAAGAAAAAAAATCAGACTTTAATTTAAAATAATTAACTTAAACAAAAATTCAATCCCCGGCAACGGCGCCAAAATTTGATGAGTGTCGTCAGTCACCAAAAATAAAATTTCCTAACTCTACTATGTAGATAGCGGAGCAAGAGTCGAACCCACAGAGACTGAAATTTTTTTTAAGTTAATTATTAAATTAAAAATCTAATCTTAGAGTTTAGGGAAAGAAGAAGTTTGGGGGTTTTGGAGACTATTCTAAAATAAGGAAAACAAGAATTATTAAATATAAAAAAAAACAAATAGCAAAAAGCTTCAGTTACGAGGCAATCAATCATTCTTGGATTTTGATATTGATCATTGATTATTTAAGATCATTGTCAATTAAGTAGTCAACCGTAGTGTAATTCCCCAGCGTCCAATTATACCTATCTTTCCTTACTGTGTTGTTAATTAAAGGCTCAACGTCTTAATTAATCTCTAACTATCAAAATTTACCTATGCTCAGCGCTATAGATTAAGTTTTAATAGCAGCATTAATATCCAGAAAGATTTGAGCCAACATTAAGTAACAAACTCACTCAGCGCGGTTTATTTGACTTAAACCTTAATTCTCCTAAATCCCTAGTGATTAACTCCACAAGCAATTATGGACTTATGTTTTTAATCTGGCGGTAGATTATTTAATTTAACTAAATAGTGTGCACCCTATCTAATCAAATAAACAATCATTATAATGTGCTCAAAGAATCTTGGATGCTTAATCAACAATTATATAATAGGTTCAAGAATCTCACAACATGCTTTTCCCAAGAATAATCAATTTACCTCGTAACTGAATAAGAAAACTACTCACTAGACATATTCAAGATCATAAAATTCAAGTTATATATTATAAAGATTACAAATATCATGCAAGAAACAATCAAAGAAGCAATCTTTAATAATATAAAATCAGAATTACTAATCAAGATTATAAACTAGCAAGCAAGAACACACAAACAATATTAATTTAAATAAAGAAAACAAAATCAGAATTAAAAATAATAAAGAAATCAGCAACTAATTAAAAATAAAGAAAAAAATAAAATTTTATTAAAAGCCCTAAAGAAAATCCTACAAGACTAAAAGAGAAGAGGGAGGAGAGGGATGTTGTTTATGAGAGCCTTGTGCTCTTTATATAGGCCTAAGGAAGAGTTTAAAAGACTTTCCTAAGCAATGTGGGATTCAGATAAGAGTTTACTTGGGAAACAAGTAATTTGACTAGTCAAACTCTAACCTTTATCTCATCATCTTTTTACAATTATTTTCTAAGTAAAATTCCTAATGCCTATTTTTATTAATTAATTACAGATCTAAGACAAAATAAAATTAAGAAATTATCTTCTCTCAACAAAATCTGGTCTTGAACTTGCTTTGTTGGAATTTCTTCTCAATCTCGTTTTTCTGCCCAGAATTTCGTACTGATTTTGTCCAGATGTTTGACCCATGAAATGAACTCCGATTTTTGCGATCTTGGACATTCTGAAAACCTTGAGAAGTCCTCTACAACTTCCATGAAGGCCACATCTTGAGATCAGGTCGTTAAATTGGTCAAAAATATCAATCTTGGGAGGAGATCTTAACATCTGAAGTTTTGGTCTCTAGTGAAGGTAAGAGAAGGAGATGATTCTTGCAATTTCGTTCATGATATGAAGTTATTCTGAGTGGGTATGATGTATGTATAGTGATTAATTAAAGGTTTAAATTGATTTGATGTTACAGTTTTGAAGGAGTAAAAGCTAGGGTAACGCGCCAAGTGATCGTGCGTTCTCAAAGGAATCGAGGTAAGGAATTTATGTAACGGACGTAAGGCGGCTATGTCCGCATGTTTTATGATGATTTTACATATTTTGGAGAGAAGCATCAATTGATTTTGTGCAGGAAAAGATGCATTTTCGGACTTGTTTCCTAGTACCAATTAGGCTAGGGGCAGCCGACTGCCTTAGAGGGAAGTCGACTGCCTAGAGACAACCAAAACGTCGTTTTCCAAAAACCGATGCAAACGAGTCGACTGCTATGTAAGCCAGTCGACTGCTACTTACCCAGAAGCATTCTGTTTTAAACCAGTCGACTGCTATATGGAAAGTCGACTGCTATTTTCCAAGATGCATTCTGTTTCAAAACCAGCCGACTGCCTACAGGACCAGTCGACTGCTATTTTCCAAGATGCATTCTGTTTTAAAAACAGTCGATTGCTATATGGATCAGTCGACTGCTATTTCTTAAGAAGCATTCTGTTTGAAAACAGTCGACTGCTATATGGACCAGTCGACTGCCCCCTTGTATTTTCAAATATGAAAATATCGAAATTTAAATGAAAATAATTTCGAGAAAGGAAGTTATGAAGTAGCAACCGACTGCCCTATAAGACCAGTCGACTGCCATGTATGAAAAGAGCTTTCAAAGCTTATTTGATTTAAACACAAAAGTGTTTTCTGAAAAGTATATTATAAATGTTTTGAGACTATGGACTGCGTGATGATTATGCATTTCTGATGGCTGAGAGACTCTGATCAAGTCCTCAGTAATATGTATGTTAAGCGAGGAACCCTAGTCCGGTCCTCAAAACCATAAGTGACACCTGATAGTGCTCACTGTGGTATGATTAAGGCAGCAGAGAATCCCTGACCTCTACATGGTATACCAATGTACTAATGCATGATTAGAGTCATATAAATGGGAATGAACGGTTTATATGACGACTGAATCGCTTAAATACTGTACATAGTCTCCATCTATTTCAAAGTACAAGATGTATGTATGAAGAAGTATATGATGTATGATTTAAAGTATGTATGAAGTATGACGTTTTAAAGAAAGAAGTTTATGCATGATGTTTCAAAGAAAGTATAAGAAGAAGAAGTATGATGCATGTTTTATATGTATGCTATATTTTAAAAGAAGCATACAAAGTATGATTGCCATGTCATTTGAAATAAATATGCATGGTTGCAAACAATGCATGAAAATGTTTATGATGCATGCTTTATAATGCTTTACATGACATTATAGAGCCAAGTAGGAAAAGTGCATATAGAGGCATAGTACGCTCTTTTACATAATTTTCTTACTGAGCGTAAACTCACCCTTTTACGACTATTTTTCCTACAGATTACTTGAAGTGAACCTCGCTCCGACTAGAGGAGCTTGTTTTAGAAGAATCGAAGTGTACCTTCTCGATACGCTTCCGAGTTAGTATAGAAGGTATGCTCATATGTTTATGTATAGCAAAGTTCAAATTCAGCTACGGTACAGTACAAGTAGAAATTTTGTATATAAGATGTCGGGGATGTAAGTTAAAATGATGTATGAGATCCTGTGGAAATGGAATGATATTTATATATATCATTTTTATGTTTATGGAATTTGAATAATATTTTATAAGCTATTAGATACTTAGCTTAAGAATAAGGAAGGAACGACACTGGATGAACAAAATCTAAATAAAGAAGAAAAAAAAAGAAAAAAAGGATAAGTGATAAGATGGAGTGACGGGGACGTCACAGAAACTTGGACACTTAAGAGAAAAATGGAAGCAACGAGAGGGATGGGGAAGGAAGCTGCCGTGTGGGAGAAGATGATGGTGAGTCATTAAGCTTCATTTAATGCATTAAATGCATTCTAATCTCCTCATCATCTCTTCTCAGCCATTGACCATCCATTGACCCTTTTGACCATTGATTGTTTGACCATCAATTGCCTTAATTCCCTTTATGTCCCATGCATCATTTCTATATCAGAAAATTCATATTTCTTCCATTAATCCAAGTTGGAAAACTGTACAAGTATGGGAAAATTACAAAAAATTGGGGATTTCACATTCTCCCCACCTTAGAGAATTTGGTCCTCCAAATTCAAGTAAGGTTATGTCTTAAACAATTCCGGATATCTCTCTCTCATCAAGTTCTCTAGTTCCCAAGTAGCTTCTTCTGTCGTATGGTACTGCCAGAGAACTTTAACCAATGGAATCGTCTTTGATCTCAACACCTTATTTTTCCTATCCAAATCCGAATTGGTTTCTCCACATAACTCATGTCTTCTCGAATCTCCAAGGGTTCATATTCAATGACATGAGATGGATCCGGATTATACTTCCGAAGCATCGATACATGAAAGACATTATGCACTCCCGATAACTCCAGAGGTAGTGCCAACCTCTAGCCACATCTCCAACACGATCTAGGATCTCAAATGGTTCGATGTAGCGAGGACTTAGCTTACCTCGTCGGCCAAATCTTATGATCCCTTTGGATGGAGAGACTTTAAAAAACACAGTCTCCAACCAAAAACTCAAGTGGCCTCCGTCGAACATCTGCATAGCTCTTTTGTCGACTCTGAGCTGTCATGAGTCTTTGACAAATCAGCTTAACATTCTCAGAGGCTTGCTCGACTAAATCTGGAGCCAACAACTTGCAATCGCCCACTTCTTCCCACCCAATCGGTGATCGACACCTTCTACCATACAAAGCTTCATATGGTGCCACCCCGATACTTACATGATAGCTATTATTATAAGCAAACTCGGCCAATGGCAGATGATAGGATGATATTTTGTGAATTTTATATGTGCTAATATATTTTCTTTATTGATATTTTATACCTAAAAGAGCTTACTAATGTTTATTTTATGTTTTAAGTATTAAATATCAAAGTTAGAATAAAAAGAAGCTAAAAAGAGCAAAGTGCAGTATTTTCTGTCCAGCTTAAAAGATTGACGTTTTTGACCAATTTAACGACCTGATCTGAAAAAGTGGCCTTCATGGAAGTTGTAGAGGACTTCTCAAGGTTTCCAGAATGTACAAGATCGCAAAAATTGGAGTTCATTTGGTGGGTCAAACGTCTGGACAAAATCAGTACGAAATTCTGGGCAAAATAACGAGATTGAGAAGAAATTCCAACAAAGCAAGTTCAAGACCAGATTTTGTTAAGACAAGATAATTTCTTAATTTTATTATGTCTTAGATCTGTAATTAATTAATAAGAATAGGCCTTAGGAATTTTACTTAGAAAATAATTGTAAAAGATGATGAGATAAAGGTAAGAGTTTGACTAGTCAAATTACTTGTTTCCCAAGTAAACTCTTATCTGAATCCCACATTGCTTAGGAAAGTCTTTTAAACTCTTCCTTAGGCCTATATAAAGAGCACAAGGCTCTCATAAACAGAATCCCTTTACATCCCTCACATCCCTCTCCTCCTTCTTCCCTTTTAGTCTTGTGTAGGATTTTCTTTAGGGTTTTTAATAAAAATTTTATTTATTTTTAATTAGTTGTTGATTTCTATATTAAGTTTAGCAAAAATATTTTATTTTTCTTTTCTTTCTTATACTTGCTGATTTCTTTAGTGATAATTATTCTTGTTTTGTTTTGCATATTATTTGTTTAGTTCTTGCTAGTTTATAATCTTGATTCCAGATTTCTTGTTTTAGATTATTAAAGATTGATATATTGATTGTCTTTTGCATGATTCTTGATATCTTTATAATATTAAACTTGAAATTTATGATCTTGAATATGACTAGTGAGTAGGTTTCTTATCCAGTTACAAGGTAAATTGATTGTTCTTTGGAAAAAGAATGTTGTGAGATTTTGAGCTTCTAATATAATTGTTGATTAAGTATCCAAGATTCTCTGAGCACATTTGCATGATTATTTGATTGATTAGATAGTAGTGATGCGCACGGACAAGAGAAAACACAGCTTGGAATTTGAAGGAACTGAAACGCAACAGGACAGACGCAAAGTTGATGAATGACAACTTCTGAAAACCTAGACCCGAAGCCTAAAGAGACTCGAACCCAAAGGTATTGGACCTTGACCCTACGAATAAGAATTCGAGAACCTAAGGTATAGCAATGGTGGATGGTGACGAAGGAGGCGCCACAAGGAAGAAGACCTTGATTAGTAGAGAGGGAACCCAAGAGAAAAGGCACACTCAATTTTCTGAAAATTCAATTAACTGATCTCCCCATCAATAGCGTTTACAAGGTATTTATAATAATACCTAGCACTTAAGCCCATAAACAAGTGGGCTGGAATTAACACCAATAGAAAATAAAACTAAACCCAAATTCATGCCTAAACCTAGTTACATAAAATAAATAGTCCAAGACACAACAAGACTCAAACGTGGGCTATCCAAACACTTAGCCCATCTTATTGTTAAGCTAAAATAAGATAGTAAACCATGTTCATGTCGTTTGGGCTTCCAAGCAAGTATAGATGTCTTGGGACTCTTCATGGAAGCTTCCTTGACACTTCAATGATGCCAGAGCTTATTGCATGAATGAGGCCAGGGCTTGTTGCGTTTTCTTAGCTCGAGCTTGGGTAATTGGACCTCCTTGGATGATCAATGGATCCTTAGCATCACGAACATCACGAGCAAGTGGATCTCCATCTGGATCTCCATCATTCCCCCTCTCCTCAAAAGGATTTGTCCTCAAATCGCATATACCTTCATCAAAAGAAAAGGGAGAAAGATCAGAAACATTAAAAGTAGCAGATACACCATACTCACCAGGAAGATCCAATTTGTAGGCATTATCGTTGATCTTCGCTATGACTTGGAATGGTCCATCTCCTCGGGGACACAGCTTGGTTCGTCGCTGAACAGGAAACCTCTCCTTTCTCATATGCACCCAAACCCAATCACCAGGCTCAAAGACTACTTTCTTTCGATGCTTATTTGCTTGGGTGGTATACTGCTCAGTCTTCTTTTCAATAGCTTGACGAACTCTCTCATGGAGTTGCTTCACAAACTTAGCCTTCTGTTCTCCATCCAAGTTACTCTGCTCCGCACTAGGTAATGGCAACAAATCCAAAGGAGTAAGAGGATTGAAGCCATAAACAACTTCGAATGGAGAGCAACTAGTAGTGGAGTGGACACTGCGGTTATATGCAAACTCCACATGGGGCAAGCAATCTTCCCAATTCTTCAAATTTTTCTGAATATTGGACCTCAATAATGTAGACAGGGTTCGGTTGACGACCTCAGTCTGTCCATCAGTCTGGGGGTGACAAGTGGTGGAGAATAACAATTTAGTTCCCAACTTTCCCCATAACGTCTTCCAAAAGTAACTAAGGAACTTTGCATCTCGATCAGAAACAATGGTCCTTGGTACACCATGTAGACGTACTATCTCTTTGAAGAAAAGGTCAGCAACGTTGCTCGCGTCATCCGTCTTGTGGCAAGCAATGAAATGAGCCATCTTAGAGAACCTGTCAACCACAACAAAAATAGAATCTCTACCGCGTTTTGTTCGAGGCAAGCCCAAAACAAAATCCATAGAGATATCAGTCCACGGAGTAGTAGGAATGGGTAAAGGAGTATATAAACCATGATTATGAACTCTAGATTTAGCTTGCCTACATGAAATGCATCTAGCACATAACCTCTCTACATCTCTCCTCATGTTAGGCCAAAAGAAATGTGCTTGCAAAACATCTAGAGTTTTCCTAACTCCAAAGTGACCCATTAATCCTCCACTATGGGCTTCTCTAACTAACAGCTCGCGCAATGAACTCCTAGGCACACATAATTTATTTTCTCTAAATAAGAACCCATCATGCCTAAAGAACTTGCCAAAACCAGATGTAGCACATGCATCATAAACATTACCAAAATCAACATCATCAGCATACTGTTCTTTGATATACTCAAATCCTAAAAGTTTAGCATCAAGAGTAGTGATAAGAGTATACCTACGAGATAACGCATCAGCTACGACGTTCTCTTTACCTTGTTTGTACTTGATCACGTACGGGAACATCTCAATGAACTCTGTCCACTTGGCATGACGCTTATGCAGCTTACTCTGTGATGAGTGTCGTCAGTCACCAAAAATAAAATTTCCTAACTCTACTATGTAGATAGCGGAGCAAGGGTGAACCCACAGAGACTGAATTATTTAAGTTAATTATTAAATTAAAAATCTAATCTTAGGGTTTAGGGAAAGAAGAAGTTTGGGGGTTTTAGAGACTATTCTAAAATAAAGAAAACAAGGATTATTAAGTATCAAAGACAAATAGCAAAAAGCTTCAGTTACGAGGCAATCAATCATTCTTGGATTTTGATGTTGATCATTGATTACAAAATATCACTGTCAATTAAATAGTCAACCGTAGCATAACAACAAGCTCTGTTACACCATCTTTCCTTACTGAGTCGTTAGTTAAAACAAGCTCTTTAACTAATCTCTAACTACTTAACCTACCTAGAACAAGCTCTCTAGATATAAGTTGTAGCAGCATTAACAACAAGAAAGATATGGGTTGACATTAGATAACAAACACATAAGCTCGGTTCATTTAATCTAAACCTTAATTCTCCTCCATCCCTAGTGATTAACTCCACAAGCAATTACGGACTTATGTTTTTAATCTGTGATGCGTACGGACAAGACAAAACGTAGCTTGGAATTTGAAGGAGCTGACACGCAAGAAGACAGAAGCAAAGTTGATGAATGACAACTTCTGAAACCTAGACCCGAAGCCTAAAGAGACTCGAACCCAAAGGTATTGGACCTTGACCCTACGAATAAGAATTCGAGAACCTAAGGTATAGCAATGGTGGATGGTGAAGAAGGAGGCGCCACAAGGAAGAAGACCTTGATAAGCCTAGTTGAGAGGGAACCCAAGAGAAAGGCACACTCAATTTCTGAAAATTCAATTAACTGCTCTCCATCAATAGCGTTTACAAGGTATTTATAATAATACCTAGCACTTAAGCCCATAAACAAGTGGGCTGGAATTAACACCAATAGAAAAATAAAACTAAACCCAAATTCATGCCTAAACCTAGTTACATAAAATAAATAGTCCAAGACACAACAAGACTCAAACGTGGGCTATCCAAACACTTAGCCCATCTTATTGTTAAGCTAAAATAAGATAGTAAACCATGCTCATGTCGTTTGGGCTTCTAAGCAAGTATAGATGTCTTGGGACTCTTCATGGAAGCTTCCTTGACACTTCAATGATGCCAGAGCTTGTTGCATGAATGAGGCCAGGGCTTGTTGCATTTTCTTAGCTCGAGCTCGGGTAATTGGACCTCCTTGGATGACCAATGGATCCTTAGCATCACGAACATCACGAGCAAGTGGATCTCCATCTGGATCTCCATCAATCTGGCGGTAGATTATTTAGTTTAACTAAATAGTGTGCACCCTATCTAATCAAACAAACAATCATTATAATGTGCTCAGAGAATCTTGGATACTTAATCAACAATTATATAATAGGTTCAAGAATCTCATAACATGCTTTTCCCAAGAATAATTAATTTACCTCATAACTGAATAAGAAAACTACTCACTAGACATATTCAAGATCATATAATTCAAGTTATATATTATAAAGATCACAAATATCATGCAAGAAACAATCAAAGAAGCAATCTTTAATAATATAAAATCAGAATTAATAATCAAGATTATAAACTAGCAAGCAAGAACACACAAACAATATTAATTTAAATAAAGAAAACAAAATCAGAATTAAAAATAATAATAAAGAAATCTGAAACTAATTAAAAATAAAGAAAAATAAAATTTTATTAAAAACCCTAAAGAAAATCCTACAAGACTAAAAGAGAAGAGGGAGGAGAGGGATGTGAGGGATTAGGGGGATTTGAGGGATTGCTGTTTATGAGAGCCTTGTGCTCTTTATATAGGCCTAAGGAAGAGTTTAAAAGACTTTCCTAAGCAATGTGGGATTCAGATAAGAGTTTACTTGGGAAACAAGTAATTTGACTAGTCAAACTCTTACCTTTATCTCATCATCTTTTTACAATTATTTTCTAAGTAAAATTCCTAAGGCCTATTTTTATTAATTAATTACAGATCTAAGACAAAATAAAATTAAGAAATTATCTTGTCTCAACAAAATCTGGTCTTGAACTTGCTTTGTTGGAATTTCTTCTCAATCTCGTTTTTCTGTCCAGAATTTCGTACTGATTTTGTCCAGACGTTTGACCCATCAAATGAACTCTGATTTTTGCGATCTTGGACATTCTGGAAACCTTGAGAAGTCCTCTACAACTTCCATGAAGTCTACTTCTTGAGATCAGGTAGTTAAATTGGTCAAAAACGTCAATCTTTCAAGCTGGACAGAAAATACTGCACTTTGCTCTTTTTAACTTCTTTTTATTCCAACTTTGATATTTAATACCTAAAACATAAAATAAACATTAGTAAGCTCTTTTAGGCATAAAACATCAATAAAGAAAATATATTAGCACATATAAAATTCACAAAATATCATCCTATCACTCTGTCCTTTCAAATGCTTCAAGGACTCATGATCAGTGTGGATGACAAATTCTTTGGGCCACAAGTAATGTTGCCATGTCTCCAAGGCCCTCACTAACGCGTACATCTCCTTGTCATATGTGGGATAGTTAAGTGCTGCTCCACTTAACTTCTCACTAAAGAAAGCAATTGGGCGTTTTTCTTGCATAAGCACAGCTCCAATACCTACACCTGAGGCATCGCACTCAATCTCAAAAGTTTTAGTAAAGTCAGGCAGAGATAACAAAGGAGCAGAACAAAGTTTATCTTTAAGCAAATTAAAAGCATGCTCTTGTGCAGGACCCCAATGAAATGCAACATTCTTTTTGACCACTTCGATCAAAGGTGCAGCTATAGTGCTAAAATCTCTAACGAATCGACGATAGAAACTAGCTAAACCATGGAAACTACGCACCTCAGAAACAGACTTAGGTACAGGCCAATCTTTAATTGCCTTTACCTTCTCATTATCAACAGAAATGCCATGTGAAGAAACGACATACCCAAGGAAAACAATCTTATCAGTGCAGAACGTACATTTCTTAAAATTGGCATACAAACTTGCATTCCTCAAAACAGTAAGAACATTCCTAAGATGCTCAACATGCTCATGCTGGCTGTTACAGTATATCAAAATATCATCAAAATAGACAACCACATACTTACCAATGAAATCACGTAAAACATGGTTCATTAAACGCATGAATGTACTGGGTGCATTAGTCAAGCCAAAAGGCATAACTAACCACTCGTAGAGACCATGTTTAGTCTTGAATGCGGTTTTCCATTCATCACCTTCTCTCATACGAATTTGGTGATATCCGCTCTTTAAATCAATTTTAGAAAACATGCATGCACCATGCAACTCATCAAGCATGTCATCTAGCCTAGGAATAGGATAGCGGTACTTTACAGTGATTTTGTTGACGGCTCGGCAGTCAACGCACATCCTCCACGTCCCATCTTTTTTTGGCACAAGCAGTACGGGCACGGCGCAAGGACTCATGCTCTCTCTCACATAACCTTTCCTCATGAGCTCCTCAACTTGCCTTTGAAGCTCCTTCATCTCCTCGGGATTACTTCTGTAGGCTGGACGGTTAGGAATGGTAGCTCCGGGGACAAGGTCAATCATGTGCTCGATCCCACGAATCGGTGGTAATCCACTTGGGATCTCCTCAGGGAATAAATCCTCGAACTCCTGCAACAATGAGACAACATCAGTAGGCAAAGTATCATGGAGTTCAGCATCAATAAAATAAGAATCTTTAAATAAGAGTAAAAGGATAGGAGACTTAGCAAGAAATGCAGTCTTCACATCGCGGGGTTTGGCATAGCAGCTCACTGTTTTGCTGTCCTTGTTTTCCTTCTTTTCTTTAGCTTGCTTCCTTTGCTCATCATGTTGCTCCTTTAGCCTTAATTGGTCCTCATAAATCTCCTTGGGGCTAAGGGGAGCAAGAGCGATCTTCTTGCCATCCATAGTAAAGGAATAACGGTTAGTGTAACCGTCGTGGATGACTCTCCGATCATACTGCCACGGTCTACCCAGCAATATGTGGCTAGCTTGCATGGGCACCACGTCACACAATACCTCATCTTGATACCTTCCAATACGAAAAGGAACCAAGACTTGCTTCACCACGTTTACTTCACCACAGTCATTAATCCACTGCAACTTATATGGGTGGTGATGCTTGGTAGTGGGCAACTTTAATTTATCAACAAGGTATGTGCTAGCAACATTAGTACAACTCCCACCATCAATGATTACAGTACATACCTTGTCACTAATATGGCATCTCGTATGGAAGATGTTCTCGCGCTGTGCCTCATCCTCAAACTTCACATGAGTAGTAAGAGCACGCCTAGCAACAAGTGCTTCACCATGAGCAGCATACTCAACAACTTCTTCTTCGTCGACATCTTCTAACGCAGGCATCTCATCTTCTACACCGAGTTCAGAACCTTCACTCTCAACATCTCCATTCCCATGCATGATCATCACCCTACGGTTGGGACACTGTGAGGCAATATGTCCACGACCTAAACACTTGAAACACTTAATGTCACGTGTTCTGCTCTGGGATGTTTGGGCAGGTTCAGTCTTGGGCTTTGGAGGGCCCTCAGGCTTGGGCTTAGCAAAGCTCTCTGACTTATGCATAGGCACAGGCTTATCATCCCTATGAAAGGTGTTAGATTTCCAAACAGGAACTGAACTAGAAGTAAAACGGGATGTACCTTTCCTTTTGAGTTGCCTTTCCACTTTGATGGCCACATGCAACATCTCCTCTAAATCCATGTAATGCTGCAACTCGACTACATTGGCAATCTCACGGTTTAAGCCTTGAAGAAAACGAGCCATAGTAGCTTCTGCATCCTCCTGGATATTGGCTCGGATCATGGTTATTTCCATCTCTTTGTAGTAATCCTCAACACTCTTTGAGCCCTGGGTAAGACCTTGGAGCTTCTGGTATAACTCCCTGTAGTAATGAGTAGGAACAAATCTCTTCCTCATGATACGCTTCATCTCATCCCATGTAGACACTGGAGGATCACCATATCTTCTTCGACTAGTGACTAACTGATCCCACCAAACCATAGCATACTCTGTGAACTCAATTGCTGCAAGTTTGACCTTCTTTTCTTCAGAGTAGTGGTGGCAGTCAAACACCATTTCAAGCTTCCTTTCCCACTCCAAATATGCCTCAGGATCATTCTTGCCTTGGAAAGGAGGAATCTTTAATTTTATACTGCTAAGGTTTCCATCCAGCTTCTCCTTACCTCTATCACGGGCTCTATCAACTCGATCTCTATACCCATGGTACCTTCTATGATGTCTATCTATCCTAGACTCTTCATTCGAATCATACCCAACATTATCATCATACTCATCATTGGCAACAACCTTACTTTTTGGACGAGAAGTATCACCTTGTTGGATCTTTGCAAACCGAGCTTCATGTTGGTTCAACTTATCATGAATGTCATTGAATTTCACATCCATCCGTTGGAACTGTTGTTGCATTGCCTGAAGCAGGAATTCAATCTTTTTAAAGTCTGACTTATCACCTTCAGAAGACATTGTCAACAAGTAATATCCTCACGTGTTTACACTCCTGTTTCACTCAAGTAATTTGGCTTTTCTCTACTAATGTCTCTCACACACTCGTGCCTTTTTCCCTTACTCTACCTTAACTCTATAGGTTCACACTCACACTAGAGACTCAGTCAAAGATTCAACCTCGTAAAATCAACTAATTCACCAAGTATTGTCACCAAGAATTTTTTTTTCTTTTTTGTTTTTCTTTTCACAGAAAGGTATGGCTAGGGCTAGGGTGACTCAAAGAAAGAAAGAAAGAAGAAAAAAAAATAAGAAAGAAAAAAAAATTACTAGAATGACAAAAAAAATGAAAAATGGCCTAAAACTATAGGAAAACGATGGAATTTGGCCAAGATAGGGTGGGGCTAGTAAAGCAAAGCTTTACTAGGTCGTTTTCTTTCGTCGTTTTCTTTAAAACGGGTACTCACACGCCTCCTAACTCAACCAAAACTTCTGTTTGAACAGTACCGCAAAAAAATTATTTTTTTTTTCTTCTTTTTTTTTTTCGAATTCTTTTCTTCTTCTTTTTTTTTTTTTGAATTCTTTTCTTCTTCTTCTTTTTTTTTTTAACTCTGAGTGTTGCGGTTTCCTTGAAAAAGGAGGGGTGCGGCTAGGGTTTTTTTTTTTGAGGGGTGTGGCTAGGGTTTTTTTTGAGGGGTGCAGCTAGGGTTTTTTTTTTTTGATTTGAGGGGTGCGGCTAGGGTTTTATTTTTGAGGGGTGCGGCTAGGGTTTTATTTTTAAGGGGTGCGGCTAGGGTTTTTTTTGTGTAATGAAATAAGTGGTGGCTAGGGTTTTAGGGTTAAGAAATAAGTGGCGGCTAGGAACACACAAACAAACCAGAAAGTGGAACGAACAAAAGAAAAAAAATTGAAACCAAAAAAAAAAAATCGAAAAGTGAGTGACGCACAAACAAACCAGAAAATCGGAACTTGAGCTCTGAATACCAACTGATGCGCACGGACAAGAGAAAACACAGCTTGGAATTTGAAGGAACTGAAACGCAACAGGACAGACGCAAAGTTGATGAATGACAACTTCTGAAAACCTAGACCCGAAGCCTAAAGAGACTCGAACCCAAAGGTATTGGACCTTGACCCTACGAATAAGAATTCGAGAACCTAAGGTATAGCAATGGTGGATGGTGACGAAGGAGGCGCCACAAGGAAGAAGACCTTGATTAGTAGAGAGGGAACCCAAGAGAAAAGGCACACTCAATTTTCTGAAAATTCAATTAACTGATCTCCCCATCAATAGCGTTTACAAGGTATTTATAATAATACCTAGCACTTAAGCCCATAAACAAGTGGGCTGGAATTAACACCAATAGAAAATAAAACTAAACCCAAATTCATGCCTAAACCTAGTTACATAAAATAAATAGTCCAAGACACAACAAGACTCAAACGTGGGCTATCCAAACACTTAGCCCATCTTATTGTTAAGCTAAAATAAGATAGTAAACCATGTTCATGTCGTTTGGGCTTCCAAGCAAGTATAGATGTCTTGGGACTCTTCATGGAAGCTTCCTTGACACTTCAATGATGCCAGAGCTTATTGCATGAATGAGGCCAGGGCTTGTTGCGTTTTCTTAGCTCGAGCTTGGGTAATTGGACCTCCTTGGATGACCAATGGATCCTTAGCATCACGAACATCACGAGCAAGTGGATCTCCATCTGGATCTCCATCAAGTAGGGCCCACTATTTAATTTAATTGAATAATCTACTGCCAGATTAAAAACATAAGTCCGTAATTGCTTATGGAGTTAATCACTAGGGATAGAGGAGAATTGAGGTTTAGATTAAATGAACCGAGCTTATGTGTTTGTTATCTAATGTCAACCCATATCTTTCTAGTTGTTAATGCTGCTACAACTTATATCTACAACTTATATCTAGAGAGCTTGTTTTAGGTAGGTTAAGTAGTTAGAGATTAGTTAAAGAGCTTGTTTTAACTAACGACTCAGTAAGGGAAGAAGGTGTAACAGAGCTTGTTGTTATGCTACGGTTGACTATTTAATTGACAATAATATTTTGTAATCAATGATCAACATCTAAATCCAAGAATAATTAATCACCTTGTAACTGAAGCTTTTTCATATTTGTTTTTGATATTTAATAATCCTTGCTTCCTCTCTTTTAGGCATAGCTTACAAAACTCCAAAACCCCAAAATTTCTTCTTTCCCTAAAACTTAAAGATTAGGTTTTTAATTTAATAATTAACTTAAATAATTCAGTCTCTGTGGGATCGACCCTTACTCCGCTATCTACATAGTAGAGTTAGGAAGTTTTATTTTTGGTGACTGACGACACTCATCAGCAGATAGTCATCCCATGAGCCTTTAAAATCCAGAGCACAAGCTCTCAGCATATCCTCGAGCGTCTGAATAGTGCGCTCAGACTGTCCATCGGTCTGCGGATGAAAAGCTGTGCTAAAATTCAACTGAGATCCCATGGCTTCCTGAAAATCTTCCCAAAAGTGGGAAGTAAACCTGGAATCTCTATCCGATGTGATGCTCACTGGAACACCGTGTAGTCTGACGACTTTTCTCACGTATAAGTCTGCCAAAGCGCTAAGTGTATCTGTAGACTTCATAGGTAGGAAGTGCGCTGACTTCATCAATCTATCCACGATCACCCAAATACCATCATGATTCCTCTTGGTTCTGGGCAATCCCATAATAAAGTCCATCGTAATGTGTTCCCACTTCCACATAGGTATAGGCAGAGGGTGCAGTAATCCTGCTGGCTTTTGATGCTCTACCTTAACCTGTTGACATGTAAGACATTTTGCCACAAAATCAGCTATGTCTTTCTTCATGCCCTTCCACCAATACACCTTGCGAAGATTATGATACATCTTCGTGTTCCCCGGGTGTAATGTGTACTTAGTGGAATGTGCTTCCGTCAAAATTAGCTTCCTCAATTCATTATCCTCGAGAACACATATACGGTTATTAAACCTTAAAATTTTATCCTCACCCGTATGGAATTCTGAGGTCATACCCAATTGAAGTTCCTCTATAGCCTCAATACACTGGACATCCTCTCTCTGAGCAGCTCGGATTCTGTCCATCAATTTTGGCTCAATTCTCAAGCTAGCCATCATACCAAATTGCTCAAGAGGTGTAACACTTAAACTGAGGCTTGCAAACTGTTCAAGTAACTCATATTCTCTTATTATCATATAAGCCACTATACTTACATGCTTACGGCTCAAAGCATCTACCACCACATTAGCTTTCCCTGGGTGGTACATGATCTCACAATCATAGTCCTTCAGAAGCTCTAGCCATCTTCTTTGCCTCATGTTCAATTCCTTCTGGGAGAACAAGTATTTCAGACTTTTATGATCCGTAAAAATCTGAAATTTCTCACCATACAAGTAATGTCTCTATATCTTCAGGGCAAATACTACTGCAGCTAACTCCAAATCATGAGTTGGGTAGTTCTTCTCAGGTCCTTTAACTGTCCAGAACCATATGCCACTACCTTACCATGCTGCATTAACACACATCCCAAACCTTGCCCTGAGGCATCACTATATACTGCAAATCCTCCTGAACCACTAGGAATGGTGAGGATAGGTGCAGTCGTTAACCTGCGCTTCAACTCTTGGAAACTTTGCTCACAAGCTTCATTCCATTCATACCTCACCTCTTTGCACGTCAGTCTCGTCAATGGAGCAGCTAGCTTTGAGAAACCCTCTACAAATCTTCTATAGTAGCCAGCTAAACCCAAGAAACTCCTAATCTCTATTACCGTCTTTGGTCTCTCCCATTGGACCACCGCTTCAATCTTTGATGGATCAATTGAAACTCCATCTTTACTGATCACATGACCTAAAAAGGAGATATAATTGAGCCAAAACTCACATTTACTTAGCTTGGCATACAGTCCTCGATCTCTGAGGGTTTCCAAAACAATCCTCAAATGCTGCTCATGTTCTTCCCATGACCTCGAGTACACCAAGATGTCATCGATGAAGACAATGACAAACTGGTCTAGATATTGCTTAAACACGTCATTCATCAAGTTCATGATGGCTGCGGGTGCATTGGTCAGACCAAACGGCATCACCAGGAACTCGTAGTGACCATACCGTGTCCTGAATGCAGTCTTAGGGATATCTTCATCTCGGATCTTCAATTGATGATATCCCGACCTCAAGTTTATCTTGGAAAAGACTTGTGCACCCTTGAGCTGATCCAAGAGGTCGTCTATCCTGGGAAGAGGATACTTGTTCTTGATGGTCACCTTATTCAACCATCGGTAGTCAATGCACAATCGCATACTACCATCTTTCTTCCGAAGAAATAGCACAGGAGCACCCCAAGGGGATACACTGGGTCGTATGAATCCCTTGTCTAGTAACTCCTGAAGCTGCTTCTTCAGTTCTTCCAATTCCACCAACGCCATCCGATAGGGAGATCTCGAAATGGGCTTCGTCCCCGGCACCAAATCGATAGTTAACTCCACTTCCCTATCCGGAGGAAGTCCTGGAAGATCATCCGGAAATACCTCGAAAAATTCCTTAACTATTGGAATTTCGTGAAGTGTGGGACGTTTCTGATCTACGTCCACCACGTGTGCTACAAACCCTTCACATCACAAATATGTTCTATCAATTAAATCTCAATTAAGCCAAGCAAGCAATTATGCTTCTGCATTACATATTTGCAAAATTTACAACATAGCTAATGGGAGAGGAGAAAATCACACTCTTAGCATGACAATCTATCATCACATAATTCTCAGCTAACCAATCCATTCCTAATATAACATCAAATCCAGACATAGTTAATAGGATTAGGTCAGCTATCGACTCTCTTTCTCCTACTCGTAGCTTACAATTACGATACACTATATTCGTCATTTGGGATTCCCTAAATGGAGTAATTATTTGTAGCAATCCTCCTAACTGCTCAGGCTCAACATTTAATTTCCTAGTAGCCATAGGGGAAATAAAAGAGTGCGTAGAGCCTGGATCAAATAAAGCAAGGACATATGTATCATTAAGGTAAATCTTACCCTGAATCATCTTCGGTGAAGCATCAGCGGACTCCTTGTCAATGGCAAATACCCATCCTTGAGTCACTGGCGCCTTTCCTTTCTCTGCCGCTGTGGCCTTACGCTGGGGTTGTGTGGTCTTAGATTATGGTTGAGGGGTCTTTTCTGACTCTTCAGGTGCCTTTTGATTTATCTTGGGACAATCTTTAATTCTATGTCCCTGTTCACCACACCAATAGCACGCCCCACTCGCCAACCGGCAAGGCTGTGCTCCATGAAATTTCCCGCATTGCACACACCTCGGCATCATACTCCTCGGTGAGCTAGCGGTACTACCAACTGGATGTTGGGATCTTTCATCACCTATTTTGATCCCGGTGGATCTAGGAGTTCTTGTATCATAATCATCATTACTCTTATTTAACATAATTCCATATAATTATTCAATTAAGACACTTTATTTTCGTATAATGGACTTGCTTACCTGTCGAGGCTTTATCATAAGGCCTATTCCTTCTAGATGGATATCTATCCCTCGAGGCCTTCTCATCTGACTTCCGCTTCATAGGTTCTTTACCCTTATTCCTTGCTCGGAAGTCTGCCTGATGAAACTCATAGTCCTGCTCACATAGTTGAGCCTTACGGACTGCCTCTCCATAGGTAGTGATGTCCAATGGATATAGCTTAGACCTAATGGATGGTCTCAATCCCTCCATGAATCTGTAGGTCTTATGATCCTCTCTTCTCAGTACTTCAGGATCAAATCTGCTCAGTGTAATGAACTTCGACTCATATTGGCTAACCATCATACTTCCCTCAGTCAAGTTCAAAAACTCAACCTGTAATCTCCTCTGAGCAGTACGTGGGACATATTGTTCATTAAAAGCTTCCACAAATCTATCCCACGTTACTTCAGTATGCTTAGCCTCTAATACTGTCTGAGTAGCCTGCCACCATGGTTCGGCCTCATCCACCAGCAAGTAGGCGGCCAATCCTACTTTTTCCTTCTTTGTACAAGCCAAGTACCCAAATGCCTTGGTGACCACTTTCATCCAATTTTCCTCGGCCAATGGGTCACTGTCCCCTTTGAACTTTGGCGGATCCAGCTTCTTAAACTCCTTTATCAAGGCCACACTGCAGTAAGCTGTAGGATCTCGCCTCTCATTAGCTGGGATTGGTGGGGGTTGTACCACCGGAGTAGGAGGTACTGTAGGGGTAACTGCCGGTGCATTAGCGGCCACGTCCGGAAAATTAGCTATAAACTGGGTGAACATTGCGGCCATGTTTTCCATATGTTTCTCCATTTTAGCTAGCTTCGTATTCGGGCTACGCGGTGGAGACGGAGGAGAAGACTGTGTTGGGGGCAGTTCATCACGACCCCGTACTCGTCCTCGTCTAGTACCCCTCCTTCGAGTACTCATTCTGTTAAGATCATGATCAAATAACATCATTTAGTATAACCTTAAGCCGTTATACTACTCAAAATCAAGTAAGCTAGTACAGTACATTGGGGAATTACTCTAATTCTAACTTATTGACATCGACAAACTTCAGTCGAATCGGCTCTGATACCAATCTATGACGTCCTCGTCACTAACCAAATAGCAACTAACTTTTACTTCAAATAACAAATAAATCGACTAGTTTATCCGATGTCAATCTTCCCTACTCTTATGCTTTAGGCATTTTTATCAGAGTATAATATCCATTTTCACATGCATAAATTTTTTCATTTATAAACATGTGTCATGTACATCAGGATCTCAAATATTCAGACAACCTAATTCCCCCACATATACAAAACTGTAGTATCGTACTGTGCATTAGCCGAACTAACGGCCGACTAAATATACCTTCACGGGATAAGTAGGAAGCGTGCCCCGAAGGTATCTCAAAATTTCAAAAGATGCTCCTCTATCTGAAGCGGAATTACTTCAAGTAATTTGTATGAAAAATAGTTGTAAAGGAGTGAGTTTACGCTCAGTAAGAAACTTATGTAAAAGAGCGTACTATATCACTATATGCAATTTTCTTGCTTGGCTCTATAATATCATGTAAAACCATTATAAAGCATATATCGGATATTTCTTTCGCAAATATCAAATACAAGTAAATTATGCTTTCAAATATTTCCACGGATCTCAAATCACGTGAAATTAAATAGGCAAATACAAATACTTTCAAATAGATGGGAGACAATTATATCCGACAGATTCATGCACCAAGTAATTCTCATCATGGATACAGCAAATATATCCCGTAAGGGATAATCCAGAGAGATAATGGATACAGCAAATATATCCTGATGCGTACGGACAAGACAAAACGTAGCTTGGAATTTGAAGGAGCTGACACGCAAGAAGACAGAAGCAAAGTCGATGAATGACAACTTTTGAAACCTAGACCCGAAGCCTAAAGAGACTCGAACCCAAAGTTATTGTACCTTGACCCTACGAATAAGAATTCGAGAACCTAAGGTATAGTAATGGTGGATGGTGAAGAAGGAGGCGCCACAAGGAAGAAGACCTTGATAAGCCTAGTAGAGAGGGAACCCAAGAGAAAGGCACACTCAAATTCTGAAATTCAATTTACTGATCTATCATCAATAGCGTATACAAGGTATTTATAATAATACCTAGCACTTAAGCCCATAAACAAGTGGGCTGGAATTAACACCAACAGAAAATAAGACTAAACCCAAATTCATGCCTAAACCTAGTTACATAAAATAAATAGTCCAAGAGACAACAAGACTCAAACGTGGGCTATCCAAACACTTAGCCCATCTTATTGTTAAGCTAAAATAAGATAGTAAACCATGCTCATGTCGTTTGGGCTTCCAAGCAAGTATAGATGTCTTGGGACTCTTCATGGAAGCTTCCTTGACACTTCAATGATGCCAGAGCTTGTTGCATGAATGAGGCCAGGGCTTGTTGCGTTTTCTTAACTCGAGCTCGGGTAATTGGACCTCCTTGGATGACCAATGGATCCTTAGCATCAAGAACATCACGAGCAAGTGGATCTCCATCTGGATCTCCATCATATCCCGCAAGGGATAATCCAATATAAGGATCTCATGAGGATACCGCAAATATATCCCATAAGGGATAATCCTGAGAGATATCCAATAAATGGCGTACCCAAGTATGGGCCAGGGATCCTCCCCAAAGCCGAATCAAATAAAAGACTCATGGCCATTGTCTATAGCCCACAGTTTCACTAGTCAGGTGCCGTACTGCGGGTCTGGGGGCTGGACTAGAGCTCCTCAGTCAAGTACAAGTAACAAATAATGTGCATGCTCTTTCGAGAGATTCATAGTCTCCAAAACCTTATTCATATAGGTTTTAAACAAGTATGAATATCCTTTCTTAAAACAGGTTCTCAAAACCTTTCTTTCAAATAGGCAGTCGACTGGTCATATATGGCAGTCGACTACTACACCACGTTTTGCCTTATTGAATTTCATTCTTTTTTTTAAATTCAATTATTATACTTTTCAAAATACAAACAGGGCAGTCGACCGGTTTTGAAACAGAATGTTTCCCGAGAATTAGCAGTTGACTGGTTGATATGGACCTCACCGAATGAAGATGAGGTTCAATGAAGAACATGAAGAACACTTGAAGAAAAACAAGAACAAGTTAAGAACGCAGCAAAAGAAAACAAAAATTAGAGATAAAACCAAGACCCGTTGTGTAAAAACACAAGAACCTATGGTATTGGACCAAGACCCGTTGCTTAGAAAAGCAAGAACCTATGGTATATATTGGTGGAAGGTAGAAGAACGCCACAAGGAAGACCTTGATAAGTTCAAGAGTTCTCAAGAGAACCAAAGAGAAGAAGTCTCTCAATTTTATTACTAAAATCAATTGTGTTCTCCCCAAAGGGTTACATAACTATTTATAGGCAACTAGCCAACTTGCAGCACAAGTAATAGGAATCCTACTTTCCTAACTTGCAAAATAGGAAATAGCAAACTTGCAGAACAAGTAATAGGAATCCTACTCTCCTAACTTGCAGAACAAGTAATAGAAGTCTTACAAAATCTATTATTTAAAAAGGAATTGGGCTTAAATTAAATTAAGACAATGTTCAGCCCAATAATACTTAACTAAATAAAATATGCATCTAGCCTAATTTGCATTTCGGCCCAATACTTGTGTGTCTTCAAGAAGGTTGAACTTGGGCTTGGATCACGTTGTAGAAGACTTTATCATCCTCCATGCTCAAGCTTTGTTGGGCTTTCTCTCTAGCAATATTAATGAAACCAGCCAAGGCTTGTTGCATTATCTTTGATTTAGCTCTTGTAATTGGACCTCCATGGATGCTCAAAGGATCACGAACATCACGAACATGACTTGAGCTGTGTGAGCTTGATGGGTCTCCATCATTCCCCCTCTCCTCGAAAGGATTTGTCCTCAAATCAGAATCACCTATATCAATATCAAAGGGAGAAAGATCAGAAACATTAAATGTAGCACTAACATTATACTCACCTGGAAGATCCAATTTATAAGCATTGTCATTGATCTTCTCAATCACTTGGAATGGTCCATCTCCTCGAGGTTGCAACTTGGAGCGACACTGAGCAGGAAATCTCTCTTTACGCATATGTAACCAAACCCAATCACTAGGTTCAAAGACAACTTTCTTGCGATGCTTGTTGGCTTGAGTAGCATATTGCTCAGACCTCTTCTTAATGTTTTGACGTACCTTCTCATGTAGTTGCTTAACAAAATCAGCTTTCTTTTCCCCATCCAAACTAGCTCTCTCCTCAATAGGTAGTGGTAAAAGATCCAATGGAGTGAGTGGATTAAAACCATAGACAACTTCAAATGGAGAATAACTAGTAGTAGAATGCACACTTCTATTGTAAGCAAACTCCACATGAGGCAAACAATCTTCCCAATTCTTCAAATTCTTTTGAATAATGGATCTCAACAAAGTAGACAAAGTACGATTGACTACTTCAGTTTGACCATCGGTTTGTGGATGACAAGTAGTTGAAAACAATAGCATTGTTCCTAACTTTCCCCATAATGTTTTCCAAAAGTAGCTAAGGAACATCACATCACGGTCAGAAACAATGGTCCTCGGAACTCCATGTAGACGAACAATTTCCTTGAAGAATAAATCGGCAATGTTACTTGCATCATCTGTCTTGTGACAAGCAATGAAGTGAGCCATCTTAGAGAACCTGTCAACAACAACAAAAACAGAATCTCTACCTCTCTTTGTTCTTGGTAACCCCAAAACAAAGTCCATAGAAATGTCAGTCCAAGGAGCAGTAGGAATAGGTAATGGAGTATAAAGACCATGATTCATAACTCTAGACTTAGCTTGTTTACAAGTGACACATCTTTCACACAATTTTTCAACATCTCTTTTCATGTTAGGCCAAAAGAAGTGATCATGCAATATATCTAAAGTTTTCTTTACTCCAAAATGTCCCATTAATCCACCACTATGGCCTTCTCTAACAAGTAATTCTCTTAAAGAACTCCTAGGCACACATAATCTATTTTCCCTAAATAAGAATCCATCATGCCTATAAAACTTTCCAAAACCAGTTTTCTCACATGCAATGAACACATTTTCAAAATCCTCATCAATAGCATACAAGTCTTTAATATACTCAAATCCAAGTAGTTTTGCATTAAGAGTAGTGATTAGAGTATACCTTCGAGACAATGCATCAGCCACGACATTTTGTTTACCTTGTTTATATTTGATCACATATGGAAATGTCTTTATGAACTCCATCCACTTGGCATGACGCTTGTTCAACTTGCTTTGTCCTTTCAAGTGCTTCAAAGACTCATGATCAGTGTGGATGACAAATTCCTTAGGCCATAAATAGTGTTGCCATGTTTCTAAGGCCCTCACTAATGCATACATCTCTTTATCATATGTGGGATAGTTAAGGGCAGCTCCACTTAACTTCTCACTGAAAAAAGCAATGGGGCGCTTCTCTTGCATTAAAACAGCTCCAATACCTATACTGGAAGCATCACACTCAATCTCAAAAGTTTTAGAAAAGTCAGGTAAGGATAACAAAGGTGCGGAACAAAGCTTCTCTTTAAGCAAGTTAAAAGCACGATCTTGCTCAAGACCCCATTTAAATCCAACATTCTTTTTAACAACATCAGTTAAAGGTGCAGCTATAGTACTGAAGTCTCTAACAAACCTACGGTAGAAACTAGCTAATCCATGAAAACTACGCACCTCAGAGATATTCTTAGGTATAGGCCAATCTTTAATTGCCTTAACCTTTTCATCTTCTACAGCTATACCCTTAGAAGAAACAACATATCCAAGAAATATAATCTTATCAGTGCAAAAGGAACATTTCTTAAGGTTAGCATACAGCTTTTCCTTTCTCAAGACATTAAGCACATTCTTTAAATGTTCAATATGTTCATGCAAACTTCTACTATAGATCAAGATATCATCAAAATAGACAACTACAAATTTTCCAATGAAAGCACGCAAAACATGGTTCATTAATCTCATGAAAGTGCTAGGTGCATTAGTTAATCCAAAAGGCATAACTAACCATTCATACAAACCATGCTTAGTCTTAAATGCAGTTTTCCATTCATCACCTTCTCTCATGCGAATTTGATGATAACCACTTTTCAAATCAATTTTAGAAAAGATGCAAGAACCATGTAACTCATCAAGCATATCATCTAATCTAGGAATGGGATAGCGATACTTTACAGTGATTTTGTTGATGGCACGACAATCAACACACATCCTCCACGTCCCATCCTTCTTAGGAACAAGTAACACAGGAACAGCGCATGGACTCATGCTCTCTCTAACGTAGCCTTTCTTCATGAGCTCATCAACTTGCCTTTGAAGCTCCTTTGTCTCCTCGGGATTACTTCTATAGGCAGGTCGGTTGGGAATGGCAGCTCCAGGAACAAGGTCTATTTGATGCTCAATTCCCCTAATAGGTGGCAAACCATTTGGAATCTCCTCGGGGAATATATCTCCAAATTCCTTCAAAAGAGACACAACATTAGTAGGCAAAGAAGATTTAAGATTATTAGAACTAAAACAAGATTCTTTATATAAAAACAAAAGGATTGGGCACTTAGCTAGAAAAGCAGCCTTTACATCACTTTGCTTTGCATAGAAGCTCACGTCCTTTCTTTCTTTCTTTGCAATATCTTTGCCTTTATCTAGATTCTTTGACCTTTGTTGTGATTCATTCTGCTCTTTCAACCTCAATTGATCCTCATAAATCTCTGTAGGACTCAAGGGTGCAAGTGTGAATTTCTTACCAGCCATGGTAAATGAATAACGGTTTGTAAATCCATCATGTATGACATGTCTATCAAATTGCCATGGTCTTCCTAAAAGCAAATGACCAGCATGCATAGGCACAACATCACACAACACTTTATCATTGTACCTTCCAATTGAAAATAGCACCAATACTTGCTTGGTCACATTTACTTCTCCACAATTATTGAGCCATTGAAGTTTGTATGGTTTGGGATGTTTTGTAGTGGGCAAACTCAATTTGTCAACCAAATAAGTGCTAGCAACATTAGTGCAACTACCACCATCAATAATCAAAGAGCATACCTTATTGTTGACATGGCATCTAGTATGAAAAATATTTTCTCGTTGCACTTCATCTTCATCCTTAACTTGGGCACTTAATGCACGACGAGCTACAAGTGCTTCACCATGTGCAGCAAACTCAACATAGTCATCATCCTCATTAATGTCCTCCAATGGTGGCATCTCATCATCAACATCAGAATCTTCACTTACAACATCACCATCATCACGCATAATCATGACTCGTTTGTTTGGGCATTGTGATGCAATGTGTCCTCTTCCCAAACATCTAAAACACTTAATGTCTCTACTCTTACCTTGGGATGCTTGGACAGCCTCGGGTTTGGGCTTTTGGACACTCTCACCCTTAGGCTTGAATGAGGATTCAGTCTTAAGTTTGAATGTAGTCTTATCATCCCTTCGAAAGGTGTTCGGTTTCCAAGAAGAAGATGAACTAGAACCTTGCATAAAACGAGATGAATAACCTTTTCTCTTGAGTTGCCTTTCAACCTTGATAGCCATATGCAACATATCATCAAACTCCACATAGTGATGTAACTCCACTACATTAGCAATCTCACGATTCAATCCTTGTAAGAATCGAGCCATAGTAGCTTCACTATCCTCTTCAACATTAGCTCTGATCATGATAATTTCCATTTCTTTATGATAATCCTCAACACTCATAGAACCTTGAGTGAGACCTTGTAACCTTTGATAAAGCTCTCTATAGTAATGATTAGGAACAAACCTTTTTCTCATAACACGTTTCATTTCATTCCATGTAACTATAGGTGGCTCTCTATTCCTACGTCTACCAAGCATGAGTTGGTCCCACCAAATGATTGCATAATCCGTGATCTCTACAGCAGCAAGTTTCACCTTTTTTTCTTCGGAATAGTTATGGCAATCAAAGACCATCTCCACTTTCTTTTCCCATTCTAAGTAAGCCTCAGGATCATTCTTACCTTGAAAGGAAGGAATCTTCAATTTGATACTTCCTAAATTTCCATCTATCCTATCATAATACCTATCTCCTTTATACCTATCTCCACGACCTCCTTTATTACCATGGTTACCTTTAACACTTCTACTAAACTCATCATCATCAAACTCATCATCTACTTTATCATCAAAGTCATTATTCACAACATTGCCTTTCACATGAGAAGTATTATCTTGATTTACTTTAGCTAGGACAGCTTCATGTTCCTCCAACTTATCATGAATATTATTAAACCTCAACTCTATCCTTGAAAATTGTTGTTGCATAGCTTGGAACATGAACTCGATCTTACTCAAATCAGGCTTTTCACTATTAGAAGACATGATTTTATCCTGCAAGAAAAGTTAGTAAAAGAAAAGGACCTCACAAGTATGACCTCACGTGTTTACACTCAATACACACAAGAATGTAACACTCACACTCGTGTTTTCACACAATTTTAATATGGCTTTTCTCTACTAATGTTACTCACACACTCTTGCCTTTTTCCCTCACACAACTTTTCTCTATAGGTTCTATATTGAACTCAAGACTCAATCAAAAATCAGCTTATGGAATTCAACTATCAACCAACAATAAACAAGATGAGCACAAGATTTTAATCAAGGGAAAACAAAACAATGAAGACTCAACAAGACTTAGCAAGACTCAATAAGACCTAAGAAGACTCCAATGAAACTAAACCTTGAAGAAAATATGAGTGTTTAATTAGGGTAAGGTTTAGCCAAAGGTGGGGTAGTTTTGTCCTTTTATATGGTAGGGTCAAAAGGTAATTTTAGGCAGTAGGGTAGAATAGTAACAATGAATTTTCAAATTAGGCAAATAAGAAATCTCAAAGCTCAAGAAAGAATGACTACCTCAAGATTTTGATAAAGCACACCTCCACGAATTGCCTTTGACGTTGCACTTGCTACACACGATGTAATAAATCCCCTCTTGAATTGATTTTTTTTTCTTTTCTCTTTTTTTTTCTTTTCTTTTTTTTTTTCTCTTTTTTTTTTCCTTTTTCTTTTATATTTTACTAAAGTAAACGAACAATAAAGAAAAAAAAAAGTCTAAATAATTAGAAGAGGTTTACTTGGGGAACAAGGCAACTTTTTGACAAAAACAAGCTAGTTTTGGTAGCAGCTTGTGTGGCAAGGAATGAGAGGGAACGGTGGCTTGTGAAACAAGTAGTCTCTATGTGATGTAGAGCTTTTGAAGGTTTCTTGGTGAGCAAGAAAACCTTTGGGATTTGGTTGCTTGGAGAACAAGATAGGGTTTACTTGGTGGCTAAGTAAAGAAAATAGGTTTGAGCGACAAACAATATTAGTGGTGGCTTGGAAAAGGATTCAAGATCAAGGTTTGTCCAAGACAAGAAGACAAACAAAAAAAACAAAAACGAGACTCTCACGAATTGAACCCAAGACAAGAAGACAAACAAAAAAAAACAAAAACGAGACTCCCACGAATTGAACCTAAGCTCTGATACCAAATGATATGGACCTCACCGAATGAAGATGAGGTTCAATGAAGAACATGAAGAACACTTGAAGAAAAACAAGAACAAGTTAAGAACGCAGCAAAAGAAAACAAAAATTAGAGATAAAACCAAGACCCGTTGTGTAGAAACACAAGAACCTATGGTATTGGACCAAGACCCGTTGCTTAGAAAAGCAAGAACCTATGGTATATATTGGTGGAAGGTAGAAGAATGCCACAAGGAAGACCTTGATAAGTTCAAGAGTTCTCAAGAGAACCAAAGAGAAGAAGTCTCTCAATTTTATTACTAAAATCAATTGTGTTCTCCCCAAAGGGTTACATAACTATTTATAGGCAACTAGCCAACTTGCAGCACAAGTAATAGGAATCCTACTTTCCTAACTTGCAAAATAGGAAATAGCAAACTTGCAGAACAAGTAATAGGAATCCTACTCTCCTAACTTGCAGAACAAGTAATAGAAGTCTTACAAAATCTATTATTTAAAAAGGAATTGGGCTTAAATTAAATTAAGACAATGTTCAGCCCAATAATACTTAACTAAATAAAATATGCATCTAGCCTAATTTGCATTTCGGCCCAATACTTGTGTGTCTTCAAGAAGGTTGAACTTGGGCTTGGATCACGTTGTAGAAGACTTTATCATCCTCCATGCTCAAGCTTTGTTGGGCTTTCTCTCTAGCAATATTAATGAAACCAGCCAAGGCTTGTTGCATTATCTTTGATTTAGCTCTTGTAATTGGACCTCCATGGATGCTCAAAGGATCACGAACATCACGAACATGACTTGAGCTGTGTGAGCTTGATGGGTCTCCATCATTGGTCCCCTTGGCAGTCGGCTGGTTTAGAAACAGAATGTTTCTGGACAAATAGCAGTCGACTGGCCCCCTTGGCCGTCGACTGGTTTGAAACAGAATGGTTTCTGGAAAAATGGCAGTCGACTGGCTTACATAGCAGTCGACTGGTTTGAGTCGATTTTTGAAAAACGGCGTTTTGGATGTCTCTAGGCAGTCGGCTGCTACTTAAGGCAGTCGGCTGCTCCTAACCTAATTGGTACTAGGAGACAAGTCCGAAAAAGTCATTTTTCCTACAAAATACAACTGATGCTTCTCTCCAAAACCATCAAAATCACATTAAAACATGTGGATATAGCCGCCTTACGTCCGTTACATAAATTCCTTACCTCAATTGAGATAAATCCACAAGCTTGGTAGCCAATCTACACTTGTCCTTTCTCACTTCTTCAAGCTGTAAACATCATGACAATTTAAATCTCAATAAATCTACTATATCCACTTCATACAATCCCTAACCATCAAAATATCAACATAAAACCATCTAACTCCCTTACCTTTGCAATTTACCAAATCTTTGGATTTCTAGATCTCCTTACTTACTTGGGTTCAACCTTTCATATTAAAGGCATAGGTTAGGCTATCAATAAGGATCGTTTTTCATTCAACGAGCTAGATGAATCGATGGTTATATGAGGGGTTTTGTCAAGGTGAGAAACTTGGACACTTAAGAGAAAAATGGAAGCAACGAGAGGGATGGGGAAGGAAGCTGCCGTGTGGGAGAAGATGATGGTGAGTCATTAAGCTTCATTTAATGCATTAAATGCATTCTAATCTCCTCATCATCTCTTCTCAGCCATTGACCATCCATTGACCCTTTTGACCATTGATTGTTTGACCATCAATTGCCTTAATTCCCTTTATGTCCCATGCATCATTTATATATCAGAAAATTCATATTTCTTCCATTAATCCAAGTTGGAAAACTGTACAAGTATGGGAAAATTACAGAAAATTGGGGATTTCACAGATTCTTAGTGAACTATGGGGAGCCACCTCTAGAATCCTTTGAGCCCTAAGTGCTACACGAGTTCCGATGTGTTAGTAAGAAGTTTCTGTACCGTGTGAGCCACCTCTAGAAGACTCAAGGGACCTAAGTGCTATATAGATTCTTAGTGAACTATGGGGAGCCACCTCTAGAATCCTTTAAGCACTAAGTGCTACACGAGTTCCGATGTGTTAGTAAGAAGTTTTTGTACCGTGTGAGCCACCTCTAGAAGACTCAAGGACCTAAGTGCTACATAGATTCTTTGCGAACTATGGGAGCCACCTCTAGAATCCTTTGAGAACTAAGTGCTACACGAGTTCCGATGTGTTAGTAAGAAGTCTGTGTCCTAAAGGCCAAACCGAGTGAAGACTCGATTTCTGTACCGTGGGAGCCACCTTTAGAATCTCAAGGGACCTACGTGCTACACGGATACCAGTTGGACCGTGGGAGCCACCTCTAGAATCCCGAAGGACCTACGTGCTACACGAGTTCCTTGATATGACACTTAACTCCATTGCTAGTTAGGATGGATGTCGTAACTGAATCAGTGAATTGGGGCTTACGCCTAAAGTGATTAAGTAATTCGATTATATTGGAACTGTTTTCAATGAGTTTAAGGCATATGCTTAAAGTTTATGGATTTTCATTTTATGAATGGATTGATTTATTAACTTACATAGTAACCGCTTTATCAACGTGTATAGTGACCAATCTATCGAAGTGCTTATTGCTTTGCTAATTTGATAAATGGAATAGATTTTAATAGCTTATTTTGCTATTTAAAGTACTGTACTAATTAAGAGAGTACAATAAAACATGAAATGAGTTTTAAAGAAATAAGATGATGATTTAACTAATATTCTTTTCAAGGAATATACGAATATTAATTATTTTATTTAAATGCTTTATGTCATAAAAGTATTATTTTGAAAAGAACATGAAAAGGTTATGGAATGAAAAAGAAAAGGATTTACTAATTCAAAACGAAATTAAAATTTCTCTCTACAGTTGCTTCTAGGTTCCGGAACAAGTATGGTATTCTAAAATACCTACCTTACTCCATCCGGATCCCTAGCCGACTGTAGTATCCTTCCTACATACGAGCCTAGAGCCCATAGGAAAAATTAAAAAGATTTTCAGCATATAGGAAGCTGAATATCAAGTATGCATATAATTCCCTTACTAAGCCGTGGTTTTGCTCACCCCTTAATTTTAAACATTTCAGGTTTTGATGATTGTGAGATCAGTTTATTGTGGATCACGGCTGATGGAGATCCAAGCTCACAAAGCTCAAGTCATGTTCGTGATGATCGTGATCCTTTGAGTATCCATAGAGGTCCAATTACAAGAGCTAAATCAAAGATAATGCAACAAGCCTTGGCTGGTTTCATTGATATTGCTAGAGAGAAAGCCCAACAAAGCTTGAGCATGGAGGATGATAAAGTCTTCTACAACATGATCCAAGCCCAAGTTCAACCTTCTTGAAGACACAAGTATTGGGCCGAAATGCAAATTAGGCTAGATGCATATTTTATTTAGTTAAGTATTATTGGGCTGAACATTGTCTTAATTTAATTTAAGCCCAATTCCTTTTTAAATAATAGATTTTGTAAGACTTCTATTACTTGTTCTGCAAGTTAGGAGAGTAGGATTCCTATTGCTTGTGCTGCAAGTTATCTATTTGCCTATAAATAGTTATGTAACCCTTTGGGGAGAACACAATTGATTTTAGTAATAAAATTGAGAGACTTCTTCTCTTTGGTTCTCTTGAGAACTCTTGAACTTATCAAGGTCTTCCTTGTGGCGTTCTTCTACCTTCCACCAATATATACCATAGGTTCTTGCTTTTCTAAGCAACGGGTCTTGGTCCAATACCATAGGTTCTTGTGTTTCTACACAACGGGTCTTGGTTTTATCTCTAATTTTTGTTTTCTTTTGCTGCGTTTTTAACTTGTTCTTGTTTTTCTTCAAGTGTTCTTCATGTTCTTCTTTGAACCTCATCTTCATTCGGTGAGGTCCATATCATTTGGCATCAGAGCTTAGGTTCAATTCGTGGGAGTCTCCTTTTTGTTTTTGTTTGTCTTCTTGTCTTGGGTTCAATTCGTGGGAGTCTCGTTTTTGTTTGTTTGTCTTCTTGTCTTGGACAAACCTTGATCTTGAATCCTTTTCCAAGCCACCACTAATATTGTTTGTCCCTCAAACCTATTGTCTTTACTTAGCCACCAAGTAAACCCTATCTTGTTCTTCAAGCAACCAAATCCCAAAGGTTTTCTTGCTCACCAAGAAACCTTCAAAAGCTCTACATTACATAAAGACTACTTGTTTCACAAGCCACCGTTCCCTCTCATTCCTTGCCACACAAGCTGCTACCAAAACTAGCTTGTTTTTGTCAAAAAGTTGCCTTGTTCCCCAAGTAAACCTCTTCTTATTATTTAGACTTTTTTTTTCTTCATTGTTCGTTTACTTTAGTAAAATATAAAAAAAAGAGAAAAAAAAAAGAAAAAAAAAGAGAAAAAAAGAAAAGAAAATAAAAAGAAAAAAGAAAAATCAATTCAAGATGGGATTTATTACATCGTGTAGCAAGTGCAACATCAAAGGCAATTCGTGGAGGTGTGCTTCATCAAAATCTTGAGGTAGTCCTTCTTGAGCTTTGAGATTTTTTTTTATTTGCCTAATTGGAAAATTCATTGTTACCATTCTACCCTACTGCCTAAAATTACCTTTTTGACCCTACCACATAAAAGGACAAAACTACCCACCTTTGGCTACCATTCTACCCTACTGCCTAAAATTACCTTTTTGACCCTACCACATAAAAGGACCAAACTACCCCACCTTTGGCTAAACCCTACCCTAATTAAACACCCAAAAACACCCATATTTCCTTCAAGGTTTAGTTTCATTAGAGTCTTCTTAAGCCTTATTGAGTCTTGCAATGTCTTGTTGAGTCTTCTTTGTTTTGTTTTCCCTTGATTAAAATCTTGTGCTCAGCTTGTTTATTGTTGGTTGATAGTTGAAGTCCATAAGCTGATTTTTGATTGAGTCTTGAGTTCAATATAGAACCTATAGAGAAAAGTTGAGTGAGGAAAAAAAAAGGCAAGAGTATGTGAGTAACATTAGTAGAGAAAAGCCTATTAAAATTGTGTGAAACACGAGTGTGAGTGTTACATTCTTATGTGTATTGAGTGTAAACACGGGAGATCATACTTGTGAGGTCCTTGTCTTTTACTAACGTTTCTTGCAGGTTACAATTATGTCTTCTAATAGTGAAAAGCTTGATTTGAGTAACATTGAGATCATGTTCCTAGCCATGCAACAACAACTTTCGAGGATAGAGTCGAAGTTGATTAAATATGATAAGTTGGAGCAACACGATGTTGCCCTAGCTAAGGTAAACCAAGATAATACTTATTATGCATGTGATAATGTTGCTCATAATAAGTTGGATAGCAATTATGAAGAAGATTTTGATGATGATTCTATGCTGCAATTAGAGGATGATGAGGATAGTATGGAATTACCCATGGATGGAAAGGAATATATAGCATGTCAAACTTTAAGTGTGCTAATGAAAGATGAGGATCAATTGAGATTAAAAGAGAGTGAGAAAAAAATAGGGAGTGAAGATGAGGTTAAGCAAAAAGAGAAAACAATCAAGATTGAGTGTGATGCTTCAAGCATAGGTATCGAAGTTGTTTTAATGCAAGAGAAGCCCCCCATTGCTTTCTTCAGTGAGAAGTTAAGTGGAGCTGGCCTTAACTATCCCATGTACAATAAAGAGATGTATGCATTAGTGAGGACCTTGGAAACATGGCAACACTATTTATGGCCCAAGGAATTTGTCATCCACACTGATCATGAGTCCTTGAAGCACTTGAAAGGACAAAGCAAGTTGAACAAGCGTCATGCCAAGTGGATGGAGTTCATTGAAACATTTCCATATGTGATCAAATATAAACAAGGTAAAGAAAATGTCGTGGCTGATGCATTATCTCGAAGGTATACTCTAATCACTACTCTTAATGCAAAACTACTTGGATTTGAGTATATTAAAGACTTGTATGCTACTGATGAGGATTTTGAAAATGTGTTCATTGCATGTGAGAAAACTGGTTTTGGAAAGTTTTATAGGCATGATGGATTCTTATTTAGGGAAAATAGATTATGTGTGCCTAGGAGTTCTTTAAGAGAATTACTTGTTAGAGAAGCCCATAGTGGTGGATTAATGGGACATTTTGGAGTAAAGAAAACTTTAGATATATTGCATGATCACTTCTTTTGGCCTAACATGAAAAGAGATGTTGAAAAATTGTGTGAAAGATGTGTCACTTGTAAACAAGCTAAGTCTAGAGTTATGAATCATGGTCTTTATACTCCATTACCTATTCCTACTGCTTCTTGGACTGACATTTCTATGGACTTTGTTTTGGGGTTACCAAGAACAAAGAGAGGTAGAGATTCTGTTTTTGTTGTTGTTGACAGGTTCTCTAAGATGGCTCACTTCATTGCTTGTCACAAGACAGATGATGCAAGTAACATTGCCGATTTATTCTTCAAGGAAATTGTTCGTCTACATGGAGTTCCGAGGACCATTGTTTCTGACCGTGATGTGAAGTTCCTTAGCTACTTTTGGAAAACATTATGGGGAAAGTTAGGAACAAAGCTATTGTTTTCAACTACTTGTCATCCACAAACCGATGGTCAAACTGAAGTAGTCAATCGTACTTTGTCTACTTTGTTGAGATCCATTATTCAAAAGAATTTAAAGAATTGGGAAGATTGTTTGCCTCATGTGGAGTTTGCTTACAATAGAAGTGTGCATTCTACTACTAGTTATTCTCCATTTGAAGTTGTCTATGGTTTTAATCCACTCACTCCATTGGATCTTTTACCACTACCTATTGAGGAGAGAGCTAGTTTGGATGGGGAAAAGAAAGCTGATTTTGTTAAGCAACTACATGAGAAGGTACGTCAAAACATTAAGAAGAGGACTGAGCAATATGCTACTCAAGCCAACAAGCATCGCAAGAAAGTTGTCTTTGAACCTGGTGATTGGGTTTGGTTACATATGCGTAAAGAGAGATTTCCTGCTCAGCGTCGCTCCAAGTTGCAACCTCGAGGAGATGGACCATTCCAAGTGATTAAGAAGATCAATGACAATGCTTATAAGTTAGATCTTCCAGGTGAGTATAATGTTAGTGCTACATTTAATGTTTCTGATCTTTCTCCCTTTGATATTGATGTAGGTGATTCTGATTTGAGGACAAATCCTTTCGAGGAGAGGGGGAATGATGGAGATCCAAGCTCACAAAGCTCAAGTCATGTTCGTGATGATCGTGATCCTTTGAGTATCCATAGAGGTCCAATTACAAGAGCTAAATCAAAGATAATGCAACAAGCCTTGGCTGGTTTCATTGATATTGCTAGAGAGAAAGCCCAACAAAGCTTGAGCATGGAGGATGATAAAGTCTTCTACAACATGATCCAAGCCCAAGTTCAACCTTCTTGAAGACACAAGTATTGGGCCGAAATGCAAATTAGGCTAGATGCATATTTTATTTAGTTAAGTATTATTGGGCTGAACATTGTCTTAATTTAATTTAAGCCCAATTCCTTTTTAAATAATAGATTTTGTAAGACTTCTATTACTTGTTCTGCAAGTTAGGAGAGTAGGATTCCTATTGCTTGTGCTGCAAGTTATCTATTTGCCTATAAATAGTTATGTAACCCTTTGGGGAGAACACAATTGATTTTAGTAATAAAATTGAGAGACTTCTTCTCTTTGGTTCTCTTGAGAACTCTTGAACTTATCAAGGTCTTCCTTGTGGCGTTCTTCTACCTTCCACCAATATATACCATAGGTTCTTGCTTTTCTAAGCAACGGGTCTTGGTCCAATACCATAGGTTCTTGTGTTTCTACACAACGGGTCTTGGTTTTATCTCTAATTTTTGTTTTCTTTTGCTGCGTTTTTAACTTGTTCTTGTTTTTCTTCAAGTGTTCTTCATGTTCTTCTTTGAACCTCATCTTCATTCGGTGAGGTCCATATCAACGGCTGTACAGAAAGGACAATGTGACAGACCGACTGAATTATTTGAGGTATGATCATTTATTCTCTGTATTTAGACATGTCTACAGTACTACTTATCTGATTAAATACGATAGGGGATGTGTATAATATAAACAATATTATGTAAAATTGTTTAGCAGTTAGTACAAGTGAAGTATCGCAGACAGCCCAACCGGTTAAGTTGTGTACAATAAGGTGAAAAATGTGGTCACGGGCCGTGACAGACACGCTGGGTCATATGAACCCCTTATCTAGTAACTCCTGAAGCTGCTTCTTCAATTCTTCCAACTCCATTAGTGCCATCCAATAGGGTGATCTTGAGATGGGCTCAGTCCTTGGCACCAAATCAATAGTAAACTCTATCTCCCTATTCGGAGGAAGTCTTGGAAGATCATCTAGAAACACTTCAGGAAATTCCATGACTACCGAAATTTCATGAAGTCCGGGACATTTCTTTTCTACGTCCACTACATAAGCTAAATATATTCTATCAATTTAATCTCAATTAAACTAAACAAGCACATATGCTTTTGCATTAAACATCTGCAAAATTTACAACATAGCTAACGGGAGAAGAGAAGATTACATTCTTAGCATAACAATCTACTATCACATGATTATTAGCTAACCAATCCATACCCAAGATAACATCAAATCCATACATGTTAAGTAGGATTAGGTCAGCAATCGATTCTCTCTCCCTACCCGTAGCTTACAACTACGATATACTACGTCTGTCATTTGAGATTCCCTAAATGGGGTACTTATTTGCAATAATTGTCCTAAAGACTCAGGCTCAACAGGCAATTTCATAGCAATTATAGGAGATGCAAATGAATGCGTAGAACCTGGATCAAATAATGTAGTAACACTTATATGAAAGAGGTGAATCTTACCCTTAATCACCTTAGACGAGGCATCGGCAGACTCCTCATCTATAGCAAATACTCGTCCTTGAGTCACAGCTTTCTTTCCTTTCTCTGCCGTTGTGGCCTTAGGATGTGGTTGAGGGGTCTTCTCTAATTCCTTGGACACCCACTGATTCCTGTTGAGACAATCTCTAATCATGTGTCCCTACTCACCACACCTAAAAAAAGTGCCACTCGCTAACCGACATGGCTGTGATCTATGAAATTTTTCGCATTGCTCACATCGCTGCATTATACTCTTTGGTGAGCTAGCGGTACTGCCTGCCGGATATCGGGATCTCTCATCACTTATCTTGATCTCGATAGGTCTAGGAGTCCCTGTACCATAATCATCATAACTCCTAATTCAGTTTATTTCCATATAACCATTTAATAAAATTCAAGATCATTTTCTTATAATTTACTTACTTACCTGTCGAAACTCCTTCATATCGTCTACTTCTCCTATACGGATATCTATCACTAGAAGCTTTCTCATCTGACTTCTGCTTCATCGGTTCTTTACCTTTACCCTTAGCTCAAAAATCAGCATGATGAAGCTCATAGTCCTGCTCGCACAACTGAGCCTTACGGACCGCCTCTCCATATGTGGTGATATCCATAGGATACAACTTGGATCTGATAGGGGACTTCAATCCTTCTATGAACCTATAGATCTTATGTCCTTCACTCTTTAGGACCTCTGGATCGAATCAGCTCAAGGAAATGAACTTCGACTCGTATTGATTAACCGACATCGTCCCCTGAGTCAAGTTTAGAAACTCAATATTTAACCTTATTTGATCAGTGCGTGGGATATTGTGATAACTGTAAATTTTTCATTTATTGGAAATTATAAATATTGAAAATAAATATTAGAGAAATTAAATAAGAGGAAATAAATAAAAATTGCGAGAACGGGATATTGGTGAAAATCCCGAGAATTAAGGAAGTGAAAGAATTGGGAAATTGGTGTAAAGGAAAAAGAATTAAATTGGATAAATTAAAATCCAAATTAAATAATGAAAATGAGAAATGAAAATAAAGTATGTTTATACAATTACAAATTTTATAAATGTATTTTATACAAATACATATGTATTTAAAATATTATACAGTATATTTTAATATACATTGGTGTGTATATATATATGGAAATATATACTATTTTATGAATTTAAATAATACACATGTATATAAACATAATATTTTATGTGTATATATAATTATATAAATACATATAGAAGAAAGGTAAATGTGGTTTTATATTAAAGTTTACATGTATAAATATTATGTTATAACATCTATATAATTTGTATATGTAAATGTTATTTATTTTAAAGTATATAAATATACATATATATACTAGATATATATTTTGTATTATACAATATATATAATTTATATTGTATTACATTATATATGAGATAATATATGTATGATATATAATATATATTATAAGTATAAAATATAAATTATAGTGTATAATATATAGTATATTATATACTAAAAAGGGAAAGAAAATAAACTAAAAATAGAAATGAAACAAAAAAAAAAGAAGAAGACCAGAATCGGGGTTCCAGATTCTGTCTCCGAAAGAAGCCGCCCCCGTCAGCGATCGCCGGAGAAGGAAAGGAGAAGAGGGAAAAGGAGCGTCGTCGCTGGCAAGGGAAGAGGAAGCCGACGCCAACGCCGGCGAAGCGAAATGGAGAAAGAATCGAAGTGAAACGGAAGCAAAAGCCGAAAGGAAAAAAGGAAAATGGCCGACGGCAGTGCCGGCCAAATCGGTGGCTGCCTGATGGAGATCCAAGCTCACAAAGCTCAAGTCATGTTCGTGATGATCGTGATCCTTTGAGTATCCATGGAGGTCCGATTACAAGAGCTAAATCAAAGATAATGCTACAAGCCTTGGCTGGTTTCATTGATATGGCTAGAGAGAAAGCCCAACAAAGCTTGAGCATGGAGGATGATAAAGTCTTCTACAACATGGTCCAAGCCCAAGTTCAACCTTCTTGAAGACACACAAGTATTGGGCCGAAATGCAAATTAGGCTAGATGCATATTTTATTTAGTTAAGTATTATTGGGCTGAACATTGTCTTAATTTAATTTAAGCCCAATTCCTTTTTAAATAATAGATTTTGTAAGACTTCTATTACTTGTTCTGCAAGTTAGGAGAGTAGGATTCCTATTGCTTGTTCTGCAAGTTTGCTATTTCCTATTCTGCAAGTTAGGAAAGTAGGATTCCTATTACTTGTGCTGCAAGTTATCTATTTGCCTATAAATAGTTATGTAACCCTTTGGGAAGAACACAATTGATTTTAGTAATAAAATTGAGAGACTTCTTCTCTTTGGTTCTCTTGAGAACTCTTGAACTTATCAAGGTCTTCCTTGTGGCGTTCTTCTACCTTCCACCAATATATACCATAGGTTCTTGCTTTTCTAAGCAACGGGTCTTGGTCCAATACCATAGGTTCTTGTGTTTCTACACAACGGGTCTTGGTTTTATCTCTAATTTTTGTTTTCTTTTGCTGCGTTTTTAACTTGTTCTTGTTTTTCTTCAAGTGTTCTTCATGTTCTTCATTGAACCTCATCTTCTTTCGGTGAGGTTCATATCATTTGGTATCAGAGCTTAGGTTCAATTCATGGGAGTCTCATTTTTTTTTCTGTCTTCTTGTCTTGGACAAACCTTGATCTTGAATCCTTTTCCAAGCCACCACTAATATTGTTTGTCCTTCAAACCTATTGTCTTCATTAAAATAACCTACCTTTACTTAGCCACCAAGTAAACCCTATCTTGTTCTCCAAGCAACCAAATTCCAAAGGTTTTCTTGCTCACCAAGAAACCTTCAAAAGCTCTACATCACATAAAGACTACTTGTTTCACAAGCCACCGTTCCCTCTCGTTCCTTGCCACACAAGCTACTACCAAAACTAGCTTGTTTTTCTCAAAAGTTGCCTTGTTCCCCAAGTAAACCTCTTCTTATTATTTAGACTTTTTGTTTTTCTTCATTGTTCGTTTACTTTAGTAAAAGAAAAAAAAAAGAGAAAAAAAAAAGAAAAGAAAAAAAAAAGAGAAAAGAAAAATCAATTCAAGAGGGGATTTATTACATCGTGTGTAGCAAGTGCAACATCAAAGGCAATTCGTGGAGGTGTGCTTCATCAAAATCTTGAGGTAGTCATTCTTTCTTGAGCTTTGGGATTTCTTATTTGCCTAATTTGAAAACTCATTGTTACCATTCTACCCTACTGCCTAAAATTACCTTTTTGACCCTACCATATAAAAGGACAAAACTACCCCACCTTAGGCTAGACCTTACCCTAATTAAACACCCCAAAACATGCATATTTCCTTCAAGGTTTAGTTTCATTATAGTCTTCTTAAGCCTTATTGAGTCTTGCAAAGTCTTCTTGAGTCTTCATTGTTTTGTTTTCCCTTGATTAAAATCTTGTTCTCAGCTTGTTTATTGTTGGTTGATAGTTGAATTCCATAAGCTGATTTTTGATTGAGTCTTGAGTTCAATATAGAACCTATAGAGAAAAGTTGTGTGAGGGAAAAAGGCAAGAGTGTGTGAGTAACATTAGTAGAGAAAAGCCATATTAAAATTGTGTGAAACACGAGTGTGAGTGTTACATTCTTGTGTGTATTGAGTGTAAACACCTGAGGTCATACTTGTGAGGTCCTTTTATTTTACTAACGTTTCTTGCAGGATAAAATCATGTCTTCTAATAGTGAAAAGCCTGATTTGAGTAAGATTGAGTTCATGTTCCAAGCTATGCAACAACAATTTTCAAGGATAGAGTTGAGGTTTAATAATATTCATGATAAGTTGGAGGAACATGAAGCTGTCCTAACTAAGGTAAAGCAAGGTGATACTTCTCATGAGAATGGCAATGTTGTGAATAATGACTTTGATGATAAAGTTGATGATGAGTTTGATGATGAGTTTAGTAGAAGTGTTAAAGGTAACCATGGTAATAAAGGAGGTCGTGGAGATAGGTATAAAGGAGATAGGTATTATGATAGGATAGATGGAAATTTAGGGAGTATCAAATTGAAGATTCCTTCCTTTCAAGGTAAGAATGATCCTGAGGCTTACTTAGAATGGGAAAAGAAAGTGGAGATGGTCTTTGATTGCCATAACTATTCCGAGGAAAAAAAGGTGAAACTTGCTGCTGTAGAGTTCACGGATTATGCAATCATTTGGTGGGACCAACTCATGCTTGGTAGACGTAGGAATAGAGAGCCACCTATAGTTACATGGGATGAAATGAAACGTGTTATGAGAAAAAGGTTTGTTCCTAATCATTACTATAGAGAGCTTTATCAAAGGTTACAAGGTCTCACTCAAGGTTCTAAGAGTGTTGAGGATTATCATAAAGAAATGGAGATTATCATGATCAGAGCTAATGTTGAAGAAGATAGTGAAGCTACTATGGCTCGATTCTTACAAGGATTAAATAGTGAGATTGCTAATGTAGTGGAGTTACATCACTATGTGGAGTTTGATGATATGTTGCATATGGCTATAAAGGTTGAAAGGCAACTCAAGAGAAAAGGTTATTCATCTCGTTTTATGCAAGGTTCTAGTTCGTCTTCTTCTTGGAAACCGAACACCTTTCGAAGGGATGATAGGACTACATTCAAACTTAAGACTGAATCCTCATTCAAGCCTAAGGGTGAGAGTATCCAAAAGCACAAACCCGAGGCGGTCCAAGCATCCCAAGGTAAGAGTAGAGACATTAAGTGTTTTAGATGTTTGGGAAGAGGACACATTGCATCACAATGCCCAAATAAACGAGTCATGATTATGCGTGATGATGGTGATGTTGTAAGTGAAGATTCTGATGTTGATGATGAGATGCCACCATTGGAGGACATTGATGAGGATGATGACTATGTTGAGTTTGCTGCACATGGTGAAGCACTTGTAGCTCGTCGTGCATTAAGTGCCCAAGTTAAGGATGAAGATGAAGTGCAACGAGAAAATATTTTTCATACTAGATGCCACGTCAACAATAAGGTATGCTCTTTGATTATTGATGGTGGTAGTTGCACTAATGTTGCTAGCACTTATTTGGTTGACAAATTGAGTTTGCCCACTACAAAACATCCCAAACCATACAAACTTCAATGGCTCAATAATTGTGGAGAAGTAAATGTGACCAAGCAAGTATTGGTGCCATTTTCAATTGGAAGGTATAATGATAAAGTGTTGTGTGATGTTGTGCCTATGCATGCTGGCCATTTGCTTTTAGGAAGACCATGGCAATTTGATAGACGTGTCATACATGATGGATTCACAAACCGTTATTCATTTACCATTGATGGTAAGAAATTTACACTTGCACCCTTGAGTCCTAAGGAGATTTATGAGGATCAGTTGAGGTTGAAAGAGCAAAATGAATCACAACAAAGGTTAAAGAATCTAGACAAAGGCAAAGATATTGCAAAGAAAGAAAGAAAGGATGTGAGCTTCTATGCAAAGCAAAGTGATGTAAAGGCTGCTTTTCTAGCTAAGTGCCCAATCCTTTTGTTTTTATATAAAGAATCTTGTTTTAGTTCTAATGATCTTAAATCTTCTTTGCCTACTAATGTTGTGTCTCTTTTGAAGGAATTTGGAGATATATTCCCGAGGAGATTCCAAATGGTTTGCCGCCTATTAGAGGAATTGAGCATCAAATAGACCTTGTTCCTGGAGCTGCCATTCCCAACAGACCTGCCTATAGAAGTAATCCCGAGGAGACAAAGGAGCTTCAAAGGCAAGTGGACGAGCTCATGAAGAAAGGCTACGTTAGAGAGAGCATGAGTCCATGTGCTGTTCCTGTGTTACTTGTTCCTAAGAAGGATGGGACGTGGAGGATGTGTGTTGATTGTCGTGTCATCAACAAAATCACTGTAAAGTATCGCTATCCCATTCCTAGATTAGATGATATGCTTGATGAGTTACATGGTTCTTGCATCTTTTCTAAAATTGATTTGAAAAGTGGTTATCATCAAATTCGCATGAGAGAAGGTGATGAGTGGAAAACTGCATTTAAGACTAAGCATGGTTTGTATGAATGGTTAGTTATGCCTTTTGGATTAACTAATGCACCTAGCACTTTCATGAGATTAATGAACCATGTTTTGCGTGCTTTCATTGGAAAATTTGTAGTTGTCTATTTTGATGATATCTTGATCTATAGTAGAAGTTTGCATGAACATATTGAACATTTAAAGAATGTGCTTAATGTCTTGAGAAAGGAGAAGTTGTATGCTAACCTTAAGAAATGTTCCTTTTGCACTGATAAGATTATATTTCTTGGATATGTTGTTTCTTCTAAGGGTATAGCAGTAGAAGATGAAAAGGTTAAGGCAATTAAAGATTGGCCTATACCTAAGAATATCTCTGAAGTGCGTAGTTTTCATGGATTAGCTAGTTTCTACCGTAGGTTTGTTAGAGACTTCAGTACTATAGCTGCACCTTTAACTGATGTTGTTAAAAAGAATGTTGGTTTTAAATGGGGTCTTGAGCAAGATCGTGCTTTTAACTTGCTTAAAGAGAAGCTTTGTTCCGCAGCTTTATTATCCTTACCTGACTTTTCTAAAACTTTTGAGATTGAGTGTGATGCTTCAAGTATAGGTATTGGAGCTGTTTTAATGCAGGAGAAGCGCCCCATTGCTTTTTTCAGTGAGAAGTTAAGTGGAGCTGCCCTTAACTATCCCACATATGATAAAGAGATGTATGCATTAGTGAGGGCCTTGGAAACATGGCAACACTATTTATGGCCCAAGGAATTTGTCATCCACACTGATCATGAGTCCTTGAAGCACTTGAAAGGACAAAGCAAGTTGAACAAGCGTCATGCCAAGTGGATGGAGTTCATTGAAACATTTCCATATGTGATCAAATATAAACAAGGTAAAGAAAATGTCGTGGCTGATGCATTATCTCGAAGGTATACTCTAATCACTACTCTTAATGCAAAACTACTTGGATTTGAGTATATTAAAGACTTGTATGCTACTGATGAGGATTTTGAAAATGTGTTCATTGCATGTGAGAAAACTGGTTTTGGAAAGTTTTATAGGCATGATGGATTCTTATTTAGGGAAAATAGATTATGTGTGCCTAGGAGTTCTTTAAGAGAATTACTTGTTAGAGAAGCCATAGTGGTGGATTAATGGGACATTTTGGAGTAAAGAAAACTTTAGATATATTGCATGATCACTTCTTTTGGCCTAACATGAAAAGAGATGTTGAAAAATTGTGTGAAAGATGTGTCACTTGTAAACAAGCTAAGTCTAGAGTTATGAATCATGGTCTTTATACTCCATTACCTATTCCTACTGCTTCTTGGACTGACATTTCTATGGACTTTGTTTTGGGGTTACCAAGAACAAAGAGAGGTAGAGATTCTGTTTTTGTTGTTGTTGACAGGTTCTCTAAGATGGCTCACTTCATTGCTTGTCACAAGACAGATGATGCAAGTAACATTGCCGATTTATTCTTCAAGGAAATTGTTCGTCTACATGGAGTTCCGAGGACCATTGTTTCTGACCGTGATGTGAAGTTCCTTAGCTACTTTTGGAAAACATTATGGGGAAAGTTAGGAACAAAGCTATTGTTTTCAACTACTTGTCATCCACAAACCGATGGTCAAACTGAAGTAGTCAATCGTACTTTGTCTACTTTGTTGAGATCCATTATTCAAAAGAATTTGAAGAATTGGGAAGATTGTTTGCCTCATGTGGAGTTTGCTTACAATAGAAGTGTGCATTCTACTACTAGTTATTCTCCATTTGAAGTTGTCTATGGTTTTAATCCACTCACTCCATTGGATCTTTTACCACTACCTATTGAGGAGAGAGCTAGTTTGGATGGGGAAAAGAAAGCTGATTTTGTTAAGCAACTACATGAGAAGGTGATTCTGATTTGAGGACAAATCCTTTCGAGGAGAGGGGGAATGATGGAGATCCAAGCTCACAAAGCTCAAGTCATGTTCGTGATGATCGTGATCCTTTGAGTATCCATGGAGGTCCGATTACAAGAGCTAAATCAAAGATAATGCAACAAGCCTTGGCTGGTTTCATTGATATGGCTAGAGAGAAAGCCCAACAAAGCTTGAGCATGGAGGATGATAAAGTCTTCTACAACATGGTCCAAGCCCAAGTTCAACCTTCTTGAAGACACACAAGTATTGGGCCGAAATGCAAATTAGGCTAGATGCATATTTTATTTAGTTAAGTATTATTGGGCTGAACATTGTCTTAATTTAATTTAAGCCCAATTCCTTTTTAAATAATAGATTTTGTAAGACTTCTATTACTTGTTCTGCAAGTTAGGAGAGTAGGATTCCTATTGCTTGTTCTGCAAGTTTGCTATTTCCTATTCTGCAAGTTAGGAAAGTAGGATTCCTATTACTTGTGCTGCAAGTTATCTATTTGCCTATAAATAGTTATGTAACCCTTTGGGAAGAACACAATTGATTTTAGTAATAAAATTGAGAGACTTCTTCTCTTTGGTTCTCTTGAGAACTCTTGAACTTATCAAGGTCTTCCTTGTGGCGTTCTTCTACCTTCCACCAATATATACCATAGGTTCTTGCTTTTCTAAGCAACGGGTCTTGGTCCAATACCATAGGTTCTTGTGTTTCTACACAACGGGTCTTGGTTTTATCTCTAATTTTTGTTTTCTTTTGCTGCGTTTTTAACTTGTTCTTGTTTTTCTTCAAGTGTTCTTCATGTTCTTCATTGAACCTCATCTTCTTTCGGTGAGGTTCATATCACTGCCACTGCTACCGAAGCTTCACCGGAGGAAGAGGAAGACTTAGGAAGCCATCGGAGGTGCAATGAACTGCGGAGGAGGGCCGGCGAAGAGGAAGAAGAAACCGAACCTATTTTGCCTCGATCTGCCGCCGTGCCACCGGTCCAGGCCAAGCTGAGGCCACCGGCAAGTTCGTCTCGACGTCGGCCAGCTGAAGGACGCCCCAACCGTTGGAGAACCAGTCGTCGGCGAGGAACCGGCGAGGAATGTCTGAACCGATTTGACTGGGAAAGGAAGAGGAAAAAAAGAAAAGAAAAAAGAAAAGAAAAAGGAAAAAAGAAAAAAAAGAAAAAGAAAAAGAAAAGAAAGAGAAAGAAAAGAAAAAGAAAGAAAGAAAAAGAAAAGAGGAAAAAGGAGAATTTCGGGAATTCGGAGATTCCTGAAAATTCGACAACCCAGAAATTTACGAAAATTCGGTAAGAAATTTCTCAGAAATTTAATTTAAAAAAATTAAATAAATTATGAAAAAATTCAAAAAAATTAGAATTTTTATTTCCAGAAATTTATTTTCAGCAATCGGGATAAGGAATCGGGAGAAATGGAGTGCGGGCACGATCGATAAGAGGAAGTCGCCGACCCGGAAAAGGTAAGGGATGCATATGCAGCGCTGTAAGGATATTCAGTATGCATATTTTAATTTGAAATATTTTATGCAAATATTTTATGAAAATTATTATGATGCATGATTGGCTGAAAATTTTGGGTTGAAGTACTGGCTGGAAATTTAAAACTGTATTTTCTGTGCAGGAGGTTAGTAAATCGGCAGCCGTTATGCTGCCGAAAATTTTAGAAAAACTTTACAAAATCATATTAAATGATTTTATTTCCGAAAATCGATATTAAATCACGAAACATTAGGAAATTACTAAATTTCATAAAACATGAATATAATGAGATGGAATTTTAAAATATTCATGCATTCGAGAATGGTGATAATGAAACCACCGAAAATTCTCGGAATAGATAAATTACACGTAATACGAGGTGAAAGATGAAGTCAAATACAGTGAATATTTTTATGAATATTTTTATAAATATTCACTAAAGGATTTTAACCCTTATGGTTTTAAATTATGGAATTATATATTCATATAAATTCCATAAAGGTTTATTTTATGATTAAAACTACGATTTTGAGATTGGTTGGCATTCCTATCATGCTGATGCATAATATGTGATATGTTTAGTCCCGGTTGACACCTGATCCGTGATCCACCGAGGACAATATAGATTATGGTCATAGATTTGACCGGTTTATTTCTTTACCCTCCGGGGTTTATAGTATGATAAGATTGATGTCTATCTTAGACTCCATAAATGATAAGTGATATGTTAAAAAAGAAAGTGTTTTACATTATATGGAATATGTCAAACGGAAAATGTGATATATGATTGCGTGACATGTGAAAAGAACAAGTTTTATATGATATGAGAAGAAAATCAATTGATTTATAGCATTTTTACAAAATGCTCATTTCAGTACTGACTATAGTACTGTGAGATGATTTTCATAAGACATGTGATACGAACATGTAATATGTTTTCAAAAAGGAAGAAATGATAAATCTAATATTCTTACTATGGTCTTAAATGGAATATTAGATTATAAGTACTACATGAGTTTTGATAAGATAGTGGAAGGTATATATGGCATAAAGGCCAACCCGAGTAAAGACTCAATCATTGTATCCTGTGAGCCACCTCTAGAAGACTCAAGGGACCTAAGTGCTACATAGATTCTTAGTGAACTATGGGGAGCCACCTCTAGAATCCTTTGAGCACTAAGTGCTACACGAGTTCCGATGTGTTCTGATAGGATGATATTTTGTGAATTTTATATGTGCTAATATATTTTCTTTATTGATGTTTTATGCCTAAAAGAGCTTACTAATGTTTATTTTATGTTTTAGGTATTAAATATCAAAGTTGGAATAAAAAGAAGTTAAAAAGAGCACAGTGCAGTATTTTCTGTCCAGTTTGAAAGATTGACATTTTTGACCAATTTAACGACCTGATCTCAAGAAGTGGCCTTCATGGAAGTTGTAGAGGACTTCTCAAGGTTTCCAGAATATCCAAGATCGCAAAAATTGGAGTTCATTTGGTGGGTCAAACGTCTAGACAAAATCAGTACGAAATTCTGGGCAGAAAAACGAGATTGAGAAGAAATTCCAACAAAGCAAGTTCAAGACCAGATTTTGTTGAGAGAAGATAATTTCTTAATTTTATTTTGTCTTAGATCTGTAATTAATTAATAAAAATAGGCCTTAGGAATTTTACTTAGAAAATAATTGTAAAAGATGATGAGATAAAGATAAGAGTTTGACTAGTCAAATTACTTGTTTCCCAAGTAAACTCTTATCTGAATCCCACATTGCTTAGGAAAGTCTTTTAAACTCTTCCTTAGGCCTATATAAAGAGCACAAGGCTCTCATAAACACATCCCTCAAATCCCTCACATCCCTCTCCTCCCTCTTCTCTTTTAGTCTTGTAGGATTTTCTTTAGGGTTTTTAATAAAATTTTATTTTATTTTTAATTAGTTGCTGATTTTATTTTTAATTCTGATTTTGTTTTCTTTATTTAAATTAATATTGTTTGTGTGTTCTTACTTGCTACTTTATAATCTTGATTAGTAATTCTGATTTTATATTATTAAAGATTGATAGTTTAATTGTTTATTGCATGATAATTGTCTTCTTTATAATATATAACTTGAATTATATGATCTTGAATATGTCTAGTGAGTAGTTTTCTTATTCAGTTATGAGGTAAATTAATTATTCTTGGGAAAAGCATGTTGTGAGATTCTTGAACCTATTATATAATTGTTGATTAAGTATCCAAGATTCTCTGAGCACATTATAATGATTGTTTGTTTGATTAGATAGGGTGCACACTATTTAGTTAAATTAAATAATCTACCGCCAGATTAAAAACATAAGTCCGTAATTGCTTGTGGAGTTAATCACTAGGGATGGAGGAGAATTAAGGTTTAGATTAAATAAACCGAGCTTATGTGTTTGTTATCTAATGTCAACCCATATCTTTCTTGTTGTTAATGCTGCTACAACTTATATCTAGAGAGCTTGTTCTAGGTAGGTTAAGTAGTTAGAGATTAGTTAAAGAGCTTGTTTTAACTAACGACTCAGTAAGGAAAGATGGTGTAACAGAGCTTGTTGTTATGCTACGGTTGACTATTTAATTGACAATAATATTTTGTAATCAATGATCAACATCAAAATCCAAGAATGATTGATTGCCTCGTAACTGAAGCTTTTTGCTATTTGTCTTTGATACTTAATAATTGATATGGACCTCACCGAAAGAAGATGAGGTTCAATGAAGAACACTTGAAGAAAAACAAGAACAAGTTAAAAACGCAGCAAAAGAAAACAAAAATTAGAGATAAAACCAAGACCCGTTGTGTAGAAACACAAGAACCTATGGTATTGGACCAAGACCCGTTGCTTATAAAAGCAAGAACCTATGGTATATATTGGTGGAAGGTAGAAGAACGCCACAAGGAAGACCTTGATAAGTTCAAGAGTTCTCAAGAGAACCAAAGAGAAGAAGTCTCTACTCTTACCTTGGGATGCTTGGACAGCCTCGGGTTTGGGCTTTTGGACACTCTCACCCTTAGGCTTGAATGAGGATTCAGTCTTAAGTTTGAATGTAGTCTTATCATCCCTTCGAAAGGTGTTCGGTTTCCAAGAAGAAGATGAACTAGAACCTTGCATAAAACGAGATGAATAACCTTTTCTCTTGAGTTGCCTTTCAACCTTGATAGCCATATGCAACATATCATCAAACTCCACGTAGTGATGTAACTCCACTACATTAGCAATCTCACGATTCAATCCTTGTAAGAATCGAGCCATAGTAGCTTCACTATCCTCTTCAACATTAGCTCTGATCATGATAATTTCCATTTCTTTATGATAATCCTCAACACTCTTAGAACCTTGAGTGAGCCCTTGTAACCTTTGATAAAGCTCTCTATAGTAATGATTAGGAACAAACCTTTTTCTCATAACACGTTTCATTTCATTCCATGTAACTATAGGTGGCTCTCTATTCCTACGTCTACCAAGCATGAGTTGGTCCCACCAAATGATTGCATAATCCGTGAACTCTACAGCTGCAAGTTTCACCTTTTTTTCTTCGGAATAGTTATGGCAATCAAAGACCATCTCCACTTTCTTTTCCCATTCTAAGTAAGCCTCAGGATCATTCTTACCTTGAAAGGAAGGAATCTTCAATTTGATACTTCCTAAATTTCCATCTATCCTATCATAATACCTATCTCCTTTATACCTATCTCCACGACCTCCTTTATTACCATGGTTACCTTTAACACTTCTACTAAACTCATCATCATCAAACTCATCATCTACTTTATCATCAAAGTCATTATTCACAACATTGCCTTTCACATGAGAAGTATTATCTTGATTTACTTTAGCTAGGACAGCTTCATGTTCCTCCAACTTATCATGAATATTATTAAACCTCAACTCTATCCTTGAAAATTGTTGTTGCATAGCTTGGAACATGAACTCGATCTTACTCAAATCAGGCTTTTCACTATTAGAAGACATGATTTTAACCTGCAAGAAAAGTTTGTAAAAGAAAAGGACCTCACAAGTATGACCTCACGTGTTTACACTCAATACACACAAGAATGTAACACTCACACTCGTGTTTTCACACAATTTTAATATGGCTTTTCTCTACTAATGTTACTCACACACTCTTGCCTTTTTCCCTCACACAACTTTTCTCTATAGGTTCTATATTGAACTCAAGACTCAATCAAAAATCAGCTTATGGAATTCAACTATCAACCAACAATAAACAAGATGAGCACAAGATTTTAATTAAGGGAAAACAAAACAATGAAGACTCAACAAGACTTAGCAAGACTCAATAAGACCTAAGAAGACTCCAATGAAACTAAACCTTGAAGAAAATATGAGTGTTTAATTAGGGTAAGGTTTAGCCAAAGGTGGGGTAGTTTTGTCCTTTTATGTGGTAGGGTCAAAAGGTAATTTTAGGCAGTAGGGTAGAATGGTAACAATGAATTTTCAAATTAGGCAAATAAGAAATCTCAAAGCTCAAGAAAGAATGACTACCTCAAGATTTTGATGAAGCACACCTCCACGAATTGCCTTTGACGTTGTACTTGCTACACACAATATAATAAATCCCCTCTTGAATTGATTTTTTTCTTTTCTCTTTTTTTTTTCTTTTCTCTTTTTTTCTCTTTTTTTTCCTTTTTCTTTTATATTTTACTAAAGTAAACGAACAATAAAGAAAAAAACAAAAAGTCTAAATAATAAGAAGAGGTTTACTTGGGGAACAAGGCAACTTTTTGACAAAAACAAGCTAGTTTTGGTAGCAGCTTGTGTGGCAAGGAATGGGAGGGAACGGTGGCTTGTGAAACAAGTAGTCTTTATGTGATGTAGAGCTTTTGAAGGTTTCTTGGTGAGCAAGAAAACCTTTGGGATTTGGTTGCTTGGAGAACAAGATAGGGTTTACTTGGTGGCTATGTAAAGAAAATAGGTTTGAGGGACAAACAATATTAGTGGTGGCTTGGAAAAGGATTCAAGATCAAAGTTTGTCCAAGACAAGAAGACAAAGAAAGAAAAAGAAAAAAAAAACAAAAACGATACTCCCATGAATTGAACCTAAGCTCTGATGCCAAATGATATGGACCTCACCGAAAGAAGATGAGGTTCAATGAAGAACACTTGAAGAAAAACAAGAACAAGTTAAAAACGCAGCAAAAGAAAACAAAAATTAGAGATAAAACCAAGACCCGTTGTGTAGAAACACAAGAACCTATGGTATTGGACCAAGACCCGTTGCTTATAAAAGCAAGAACCTATGGTATATATTGGTGGAAGGTAGAAGAACGCCACAAGGAAGACCTTGATAAGTTCAAGAGTTGTCAAGAGAACCAAAGAGAAGAAGTCTCTCAATTTTATTACTAAAATCAATTGTGTTCTCCCCAAAGGGTTACATAACTATTTATAGGTAAATAGATAACTTGCAGCACAAGCAATAGGAATCCTACTCTCCTAACTTGCAGAACAAGTAATAGAAGTCTTACAAAATCTATTATTTAAAAAGGAATTGGGCTTAAATTAAATTAAGACAATGTTCAGCCCAATAATACTTAACTAAATAAAATATGCATCTAGCCTAATTTGCTTTTCGGCCCAATACTTGTGTCTTCAAGAAGGTTGAACTTGGGCTTGGATCATGTTGTAGAAGACTTTATCATCCTCCGTGCTCAAGCTTTGTTGGGCTTTCTCTCTAGCAATATCAATGAAACCAGCCAAGGCTTGTTGCATTATCTTTGATTTAGCTCTTGTAATTGGACCTCTATGGATACTCAAAGGATCACGATCATCACGAACCTGACTTGAGCTTTGTGAACTTGGATCTCCATCAATAATTCTTGTTTTCTTTATTTTAGAATAGTCTCCAAAACCCCCAGATTTTCTTCTTCTTTCCCCAAATCCTAAAATTAGATTTTTAATTTAATAATTAATTTAAAAAATTCAGTCTCTGTGGGTTCGACCCTTGCTCCGCTATCTACATAGTAGAGTTAGGAAATTTTATTTTTGGTGACTGACGACACTCATCATGTTCGTAAAAAGTTTCTGTACCGTGTGAGCCACCTCTTGAAGACTCAAGGGACCTAAGTGCTACATAGATTCTTAGTGAACTATGGGGAGCCACCTCTAGAATCCTTTAAGCCCTAAGTGCTACACGGGTTCCGATGTGTTAGTAAGAAGTTTCTGTACCATGTGAGCCACCTCTAGAAGACTCAAGGGACCTAAGTGCTACATAGATTCTTAGTGAACTATGGGGAGCCACTTCTAGAATCCTTTGAGCACTAAGTGCTACACGAGTTCCGATGTTTAGTAAGAAGTTTCTGTACCGTGTGAGCCACCTCTGATGGAGATCCACTTGCTCGTGATGTTCGTGATGCTAAGGATCCATTGGTCATCCAAGGAGGTCCAATTACCCGAGCTCGAGCTAAGAAAACGCAACAAGCCCTGGCCTCATTCATGCAACAAGCCCTGGCCTCATTCATGCAACAAGCTCTGGCATCATTGAAGTGTCAAGAAAGCTTCCATGAAGAGTCCCAAGACATCTATACTTGCTTGGAAGCCCAAACGACATGAGCATGGTTTACTATCTTATTTTAGCTTAACAATAAGATGGGCTAAGTGTTTGGATAGCCCACGTTTGAGTCTTGTTGTGTCTTGGACTATTTATTTTATGTAACTAGGTTTAGGCATGAATTTGGGTTTAGTTTTATTTTCTATTGGTGTTAATTCCAGCCCACTTGTTTATGGGCTTAAGTGCTTGGTATTATTATAAATACCTTGTAAACGCTATTGATGAGGAGATCAGTTAATTGAATTTTCAGAAATTGAGTGTGCCTTTCTCTTGGGTTCCCTCTCAACTAGGCTTATCAAGGTCTTCTTCCTTGTGGCGCCTCCTTCTTCACCATCCACCATTGCTATACCTTAGGTTCTCGAATTCTTATTCGTAGGGTCAAGGTCTAATACCTTTGGGTTCGAGTCTCTTTAGGCTTCGGGTCTAGGTTTCAGAAGTTGTCATTCATCAACTTTGCTTCTGTCTTCTTGCGTGTCAGCTCCTTCAAATTCCAAGCTACGTTTTGTCTTGTCCGTACGCATCAGTTGGTATCAGAGCTCAAGTTTCGATTTTCTGGTTTGTTTGTGCGTCACTCACTTTTCGATTTTTTTTTTTTGGTTTCAATTTTTTTTCTTTTGTTCGTTCCACTTTCTGGTTTGTTTGTGTGTTCCTAGCCGCCACTTATTTCTTAACCCTAAAACCCTAGCCACCACTTATTTCATTACACAAAAAAAACCCTAGCCGCACCCCTAAAAAAAAAACCCTAGCTGCACCCCTCAAAAAAAAAAACCCTAGCCGCACCCCTCAAAAAAAAAAAAACCCTAGCCGCACCCCTCAAAAAAAAAACCCTAGCCTCACCCCTCAAAAAAAAAAAACCTAGCCGCACCCCTCCTTTTTCAAGGAAACCGCAACACTCAGAGTTAAAAAAAAAAGAAGAAGAGAAAAGAATTCAAAAAAAAGAAGAAGAAAAGAATTTGAAAAAAAAAAGGAAGAAGAAAAGAATTCGAAAAAAAAAGAAGAAAAAAAAATAATTTTTTTTGCGGTACTGTTCAAATAGAAGTTTTGGTTGAGTTAGGAGGCGAGTGAGTACCATTTTAAAGAAAACGACGAAAGAAAATGACCTAGTGAATGGCTTCACTAGCCCCACCCTATCTTGGCCAAATTCCATCGTTTTCCTATAGTTTTAGGCCATTTTTCATTTTTTTTTGTCATTCTAGTAATTTTTTTTTCTTTCTTATTTTTTTTTCTTCTTTCTTTCTTTCTTTGAGTCACCCTAGCCCTAGCCATACCTTTCTGTGAAAAAAAAAAAAGAAAAAAAAAATTTCTTGGTGACAGTACTTGGTGAATTAGTTGATTTTACGAGGTTGAATCTTTGACTGAGTCTCTAGTGTGATTGTGAACCTATAGAGTTAAGGTAGAGTAAGGGAAAAAGGCACGAGTGTGTGAGAGACATTAGTAGAGAAAAGCCAAAGTACTTGAGTGAAACAGGAGTGTAAACACGTGAGGATATTACTTGTTGACAATGTCTTCTGAAGGTGATAAGTCAGACTTTAAAAAGATTGAATTCCTGCTTCAGGCAATGCAACAACAATTCCAACGGATGGATGTGAAATTCAATGACATTCATGATAAGTTGAACCAACATGAAGCTCGGTTTGCAAAGATCCAACAAGGTGATACTTCTCGTCCAAAAAGTAAGGTTGTTGCCAATGATGAGTATGATGATAATGTTGGGTATGATTCGAATGAAGAGTCTGGGATAGATAGACATCATAGAAGGTACCATGGGTATAGAGATCGAGTTGATAGAGCCCGTGATAGAGGCAAGGAGAAGCTGGATGGAAACCTTAGCAGTATAAAATTAAAGATTCCTCCTTTCCAAGGCAAGAATGATCCTGAGGCATATTTGGAGTGGGAAAGGAAGCTTGAAATGGTGTTTGACTGCCACCACTACTCTGAAGAAAAGAAGGTCAAACTTGCAGCAATTGAGTTCACAGAGTATGCTATGGTTTGGTGGGATCAGTTAGTCACTAGTCGAAGAAGATATGGTGATCCTCCAGTGTCTACATGGGATGAGATGAAGCGTATCATGAGGAAGAGATTTGTTCCTACTCATTACTACAGGGAGTTATACCAGAAGCTCCAAGGTCTTACCCAGGGCTCAAAGAGTGTTGAGGATTACTACAAAGAGATGGAAATAACCATGATCCGAGCCAATATCCAGGAGGATGCAGAAGCTACTATGGCTCGTTTTCTTCAAGGCTTAAACCGTGAGATTGCCAATGTAGTCGAGTTGCAGCATTACATGGATTTAGAGGAGATGTTGCATGTGGCCATCAAAGTGGAAAGGCAACTCAAAAGGAAAGGTACATCCCGTTTTACTTCTAGTTCAGTTCCTGTTTGGAAATCTAACACCTTTCATAGGGATGATAAGCCTGTGCCTACGCATAAGTCAGAGAGCTTTGCTAAGCCCAAGCCTGAGGGCCCTCCAAAGCCCAAGACTGAACCTGCCCAAGCATCCCAGAGCAGGACACGTGACATTAAGTGTTTCAAGTGTTTAGGTCGTGGACATATTGCCTCACAGTGTCCCAACCGTAGGGTGATGATCATGCATGGGAATGGAGATGTTGAGAGTGAAGGTTCTGAACTAGGTGTAGAAGATGAGATGCCTGCGTTAGAAGATGTCGACGAAGAAGAAGTTGTTGAGTATGCTGCTCATGGTGAAGCACTTGTTGCTAGGCGTGCTCTTACTACTCATGTGAAGTTTGAGGATGAGGCACAGCGCGAGAACATCTTCCATACGAGATGCCATATTAGTGACAAGGTATGTACTGTAATCATTGATGGTGGGAGTTGTACTAATGTTGCTAGCACATACCTTGTTGATAAATTAAAGTTGCCCACTACCAAGCATCACCACCCATATAAGTTGCAGTGGATTAATGACTGTGGTGAAGTCAACGTGGTGAAGAGAGTCTTGGTTCCTTTTCGTATTGGAAGGTATCAAGATGAGGTATTGTGTGACGTGGTGCCCATGCAAGCTAGCCACATCTTGCTGGGTAGACCGTGGCAGTATGATCGGAGAGTCATCCACGACGGTTACACTAACCGTTATTCCTTTACTATGGATGGCAAGAAGATCGCTCTTGCTCCCCTTAGCCCCAAGGAGATTTATGAGGACCAATTACGACTAAAGGAGCAACATGACGAGCAAAGGAAGCAAGCTAAAGAAAAGAAGGAAAACAAGGACAGCAAAACAGTGAGCTGCTATGCCAAACCCCGAGATGTGAAGACTGCATTTCTTGCTAAGTCTCCTATCATTTTACTCTTATTTAAAGATTCTTATTTTATTGATGCTGAACTCCATGATACTTTGCCTACTGATGTTGTCTCATTGTTGCAGGAGTTCGAGGATGTATTCCCTGAGGAGATCCCAAGTGGATTACCACCGATTCATGGGATCGAGCACATGATTGACCTTGTCCCCGGAGCTACCATTCCTAACCGTCCAGCCTACAGAAGTAATCCCGAGGAGACGAAGGAGCTTCAAAGGCAAGTTGAGGAGCTCATGAGGAAAGGTTATGTGAGAGAGAGCATGAGTCCTTGCGCCGTGCCCGTACTGCTTGTGCCAAAAAAAGATGGGACGTGGAGGATGTGCGTTGACTGCCGAGCCGTCAACAAAATCACTGTAAAGTACCGCTATCCTATTCCTAGGCTAGATGACATGCTTGATGAGTTGCATGGTGCATGCATGTTTTCTAAAATTGATTTAAAGAGCGGATATCACCAAATTCGTATGAGAGAAGGTGATGAATGGAAAACCGCATTCAAGACTAAACATGGTCTCTACGAGTGGTTAGTTATGCCTTTTGGCTTGACTAATGCACCCAGTACATTCATGCGTTTAATGAACCATGTTTTACGTGATTTCATTGGTAAGTATGTGGTTGTCTATTTTGATGATATTTTGATATACAGTAAGAGCCAGCATGAGCATGTTGAGCATCTTAGGAATGTTCTTACTGTTTTGAGGAATGCAAGTTTGTATGCCAATTTTAAGAAATGTACGTTCTGCACTGATAAGATTGTTTTCCTTGGGTATGTCGTTTCTTCACATGGCATTTCTGTTGATAATGAGAAGGTAAAGGCAATTAAAGATTGGCCTGTACCTAAGTCTGTTTCTGAGGTGCGTAGTTTCCATGGTTTAGCTAGTTTCTATCGTCGATTCGTTAGAGATTTTAGCACTATAGCTGCACCTTTGATCGAAGTGGTCAAAAAGAATGTTGCATTTCATTGGGGTCCTGCACAAGAGCATGCTTTTAATTTGCTTAAAGATAAACTTTGTTCTGCTCCTTTGTTATCTCTGCCTGACTTTACTAAAACTTTTGAGATTGAGTGCGATGCGTCAGGTGTAGGTATTGGAGCTGTGCTTATGCAAGAAAAACGCCCAATTGCTTTCTTTAGTGAGAAGTTAAGTGGAGCAGCACTTAACTATCCCACATATGACAAGGAGATGTACGCGTTAGTGAGGGCCTTGGAGACATGGCAACATTACTTGTGGCCCAAAGAATTTGTCATCCACACTGATCATGAGTCCTTGAAGCATTTGAAAGGACAGAGTAAGCTGCATAAGCGTCATGCCAAGTGGATAGAGTTCATTAAGATGTTCCCGTACGTGATCAAGTACAAACAAGGTAAAGAGAACGTCGTAGCTGATGCATTATCTCGTAGGTATACTCTTATCACTACTCTTGATGCTAAACTTTTAGGATTTGAGTATATCAAAGAACAGTATGCTGATGATGTTGATTTTGGTAATGTTTATGATGCATGTGCTACATCTGGTTTTGGCAAGTTCTTTAGGCATGATGGGTTCTTATTTAGAGAAAATAAATTATGTGTGCCTAGGAGTTCATTGCGCGAGCTGTTAGTTAGAGAAGCCCATAGTGGAGGATTAATGGGTCACTTTGGAGTTAGGAAAACTCTAGATGTTTTGCAAGCACATTTCTTTTGGCCTAACATGAGGAGAGATGTAGAGAGGTTATGTGCTAGATGCATTTCATGTAGGCAAGCTAAATCTAGAGTTCATAATCATGGTTTATATACTCCTTTACCATTCCTACTACTCCGTGGACTGATATCTCTATGGATTTTGTTTTGGGCTTGCCTCGAACAAAACGCGGTAGAGATTCTGTTTTTGTTGTGGTTGACAGTTCTCTAAGATGGCTCATTTCATTGCTTGCCACAAGACGGATGACGCGAGCAACGTTGCTGACCTTTTCTTCAAAGAGATAGTACGTCTACATGGTGTACCAAGGACCATTGTTTCTGATCGAGATGCAAAGTTCCTTAGTTACTTTTGGAAGACGTTATGGGGAAAGTTGGGAACTAAATTGTTATTCTCCACCACTTGTCACCCCCAGACTGATGACAGACTGAGGTCGTCAACCGAACCCTGTCTACATTATTGAGGTCCATTATTCAGAAAAATTTGAAGAATTGGGAAGATTGCTTGCCCCATGTGGAGTTTGCATATAACCGCAGTGTCCACTCCACTACTAGTTGCTCTCCATTCGAAGTTGTTTATGGCTTCAATCCTCTTACTCCTTTGGATTTGTTGCCATTACCTAGTGCGGAGCAGAGTAACTTGGATGGAGAACAGAAGGCTAAGTTTGTGAAGCAACTCCATGAGAGAGTTCGTCAAGCTATTGAAAAGAAGACTGAGCAGTATACCACCCAAGCAAATAAGCATCGAAAGAAAGTAGTCTTTGAGCCTGGTGATTGGGTTTGGGTGCATATGAGAAAGGAGAGGTTTCCTGTTCAGCGACGAACCAAGCTGCATCCCCGAGGAGATGGACCATTTTAAGTCATAGCGAAGATCAATGATAATGCCTACAAATTGGATCTTCCTGGTGAGTATGGTGTATCTGCTACTTTTAATGTTTCTGATCTTTCTCCCTTTTCTTTTGATGAAGGTATATGCGATTTGAGGACAAATCCTTTTGAGGAGAGGGGGAATGATGGAGATCCAGATGGAGATCCAATTGCTCGTGATGTTCGTGATGCTAAGGATCCATTGGTCATCCAAGGAGGTCTAATTACCCAAGCTCGAGCTAAGAAAACGCAACAAGCCCTGGCCTCATTCATGCAACAAGCTCTGGCATCATTGAAGTGTCAAGGAAGCTTCCATGAAGAGTCCCAAGACATCTGTACTTGCTTGGAAGCCCAAATGACATGAGCATGGTTTACTATCTTATTTTAGCTTAACAATAAGATGGGCTAAGTGTTTGGATAGCCCACGTTTGAGTCTTGTTGTGTCTTGGACTATTTATTTTATGTAACTAGGTTTAGGCATGAATTTGGGTTTAGTTTTATTTTCTATTGGTGTTAATTCCAGCCCATTTGTTTATGGGTTTAAGTGCTAGGTATTATTATAAATACCTTGTAAACGCTATTGATGAGAGATCAGTTAATTGAATTTTCAGAAATTGAGTGTGCCTTTCTCTTGGGTTCCCTCTCAACTAGGCTTATTAAGGTCTTCTTCCTTGTGGCGCCTCCTTCTTCACCATCCACCATTGCTATACCTTAGATTCTCGAATTCTTATTCGTAGGGTCAAGGTCCAATACCTTTGGGTTCGAGTCTCTTTAGGCTTCGAGTCTAGGTTTCAGAAGTTGTCATTCATCAACTTTGCTTCTGTCTTCTTGCGTGTCAGCTCCTTCAAATTCCAAGCTACGTTTTGTCTTGTCCGTACGCATCACCCAGGGCAATCGGCTGCTGTCTCACATTTTCATTTATTGAAATTATTTTCTTTAAAATTTCGATATTTTTATTTTCTAAAAACACATGGGGTAGTCGATTGGTCCAACATAGCAGTCGACTGGTTTTGAAACAGAATGCTTTCCAAGAAATGGCGGTCGATTGGTCATATAACAGTCGACTGTTTTCGCAAACAGAATGCTTCTGAAAAAAGGGCAGTCGACTAGTATTATAGGCAGTCGGCTGGTTTTGAAACAAAATGCTTTTTAAGTAAAAGCAGTCAACTGTCCCATATAGCAGTCGACTATTTTGAAACAGAATGTATACTGAAATATAGCTGTCGACTGGCTTATATAGCTGTCGCCTGGTTTGAGTCAGTTTTCAAGAAATCTACGCTTTGGTTGTCTCTATGCAGTCGACTGCGCCTAGCCTAATTGGTACTAGGAGTAAAACCCGAAACTTAACTTCCTACACTTCAAATTCAGCTTTTGTTTCATCTCAAAGACATTTAAAATATATCAAAATATGCGGACATAGCCACCCTACGTCCGTTATATAAATTCCTTACCTCGATTACACCGAAACACGTAATCGCTTGATATCACCAAATTCCTTTCCTTCACTTCTTCAAAGCTGTAACATTGATAGGATGATATTTTGTGAATTTTATATGTGCTAATATATTTTCTTTATTGATGTTTTATGCCTAAAAGAGCTTACTAATGTTTATTTTATGTTTTAGGTATTAAATATCAAAGTTGGAATAAAAAGAAGCTAAAAAGAGCAAAGTGCAGTATTTTCTATCCAGCTTGAGAGATTGACATTTTTGACCAATTTAACGACCTGATCTCAAGAAGTGGCCTTCATGGAAGTTGTAGAGGACTTCTCAAGCTTTCCAGAATGTCCAAGATCGCAAAAATCGGAGTTCATTTGATGGGTCAAACGTCTGGACAAAATCAGTACGAAATTCTGGACAGAAAAACGAGATTGAGAAGAAATTCCAACAAAGCAAGTTCAAGACCAGATTTTGTTGAGACAAGATAATTTCTTAATTTTATTTTGTCTTAGATCTGTAATTAATTAATAAAAATAGGCCTTAGTAATTTTACTTAGAAAATAATTGTAAAAAGATGATGAGATAAAGGTAAGAGTTTGACTAGTCAAATTACTTGTTTCCCAAGTAAACTCTTATCTGAATCCCACATTGCTTAGGAAAGCCTTTTAAACTCTTCCTTAGGCCTATATAAAGAGCACAAGGCTCTCATAAACAGGAATCCCTCAAATCCCTCAAATCCCTCTCCTCCCTTTTCTCTTTTAGTCTTGTAGGATTTTCTTTAGGGTTTTTAATAAAATTTTATTTTTTTATTTTTAATTAGTTGCTGATTTCTTTATTATTTTTAATTCTGATTTTTGTTTTCTTTATTTAAATTAATATTGTTTGTGTGTTCTTGCTTGCTAGTTTATAATCTTGATTAGTAATTCTGATTTTATATTATTAAAGATTGCTTCTTTGATTGTTTCTTGGATGATATTTGTAATCTTTATAATATTAAACTTGAATTATATGATCTTGAATATGTCTAGTGAGTAGTTTTCTTATTCAGTTATGAGGTAAATTAATTATTCTTGGGAAAAGCATGTTGTGAGATTCTTGAACCTATTGTATAATTGTTGATTAAGTATCCAAGATTCTCTGAGCACATTATAATGATTGTTTGTTTGATTAGATAGGGTGCACACTATTTAGTTAAACTAAATAATCTACCGCCAGATTAAAAACATAAGTCCGTAATTGCTTGTGGAGTTAATCACTAGGGATGGAGGAGAATTAAGGTTTAGATTAAATAAACCGAGCTTATGTGTTTGTTATCTAATGTCAACCCATATCTTTCTTGTTGTTAATGCTGCTACAACTTATATCTAGAGAGCTTGTTCTAGGTAGGTTAAGTAGTTAGAGATTAGTTAAAGAGCTTGTTTTAACTAACGACTCAGTAAGGAAAGTTGGTGTAACAGAGCTTGTTGTTATGCTACGGTTGACTATTTCATTGACAGTGATATTTTGTAATCAATGACCAACATCAAAATCCAAGAATGATTGATTGCCTCGTAACTGAAGCTTTTTGCTATTTGTCTTTGATACTTCATAATTCTTATTTTCTTTATTTTAGAATAGTCTCCAAAACCCCCAGATTTTCTTCTTCTTTCCCTAAACCCTAAGATTAGATTTTTAATTTAATAATTAACTTAAATAATTCAGTCTCTGTGGGTTCGACCCTTGCTCCGCTATCTACATAGTAGAGTTAGGAAATTTTATTTTTGGTGACTGACGACACTCATCAAATTTTGGCGCCGTTGCCGGGGATTGAATTTTTGTTTAAGTTAATTATTTTAATTAAAATCTGATTTTTTTTCTTTTCTTTTCTTTTTCAGGGATTGCTTGTCTGAGAAGGATTCTAGTCACAAACTTCAAAAGATTAGGGAGTACATACAAGCAACCCAAAGCGTGGTGCCACAAACACCACAACATCCACCATCACTACCACCTAAGACAAGAAGAGGACTCCATGGAGCAAGCTTATGAACCACACTATGATTATGACCCATACTATAATTATGAACCACACTACGATACCTACTATCAAGGATGGTGGGATCATTCAAATTTTAGTTATGGGAATCAATATGAGGTTTACAATATGCCATTCCAAGATACATATCAAGCTCCACCTCAAGACTCAGGTATGCCTCCACCTCAAGAATCAGGTATGTCTCTTGAAGATATTGTTAAGACTCTTCAGATTAAAACTTTACAATTGTCACAAGAGGCTGATGTTTATATTAAGAATATTGATCACCATGTGAATCAAATAATGAATTCCATAAGTAACATTGAAGCTATGACCTCTCAACCTGTGGAGAATCCAAGATATAATGTTACTAACATCACCTTGAAAAGTGAAAGGGAAATTGAATCCAAGGAAAGTGCACATGAAGATGTCGATGACTTTATAGAAAGGGAGGATGAAACCGATTTCAATATTAAAGGTGGAGTTGTTGACATGCACAATGTAAAAGGGAGAGAGAATTTCGACAACTTTATAAAGCACTATGAGGATGTTGAAATCAAAGAATTCAAAGCTGAGGTAAGTGAAAAACAAATTCCTTTTAATTCTTCTACTTACCCTCCTCCTTTTCCTGGTAGGTTTGCAAGAGCTATAAACGAAGAGCAAGACAAGGAGACATTGAAGACATTTAGGAAAATGGAAGTTAATATTCCTCTCCTTGATGAAATTAATGATCAAGTGCCTTGTGATGCCAAATTTTTAAGGGAACTATGCACTTCCAAGAGGAAATTAAAAGGTGATGAAAAGCAAGTTCTTAAAGATGAGCTAGAAATAGCCATGAGCAAAAATCTTGAGAATGAGGAACTCGAGAAACCGATAAAAAAGTTGAGGTTTGGGATTGGATGATGGAAGGTGGAGCAGTCGAGCTAACGACATTAAACAAAAGCACTACTTGGGAGGCAACCCAAGGATGTAAAACGAGGGAGTATTTTTTTCCTTACTTGTATTACCATTTAATTTTTGAGTTTTTTTATTGTTCTTTTTTGCATGCTAGACTTACTTTGAGGACAAAGTAAGATTTAAGTGTGGGGGGGAATATTGGTTTATGAGTCTATAGAGTTTTTTTTTAACTGTTATTTTTTTTTTAAAAAAAAAGGGTCAAATTTTTAAAGAGTTTTAAAGATCATGATATGTTTCTTTCTTTTAAGGATTGATTCTAAACTAAAACAAAGTTTTATAAGAAAGTTGAGACTATTTTGATTGTTATTATTGTTGAAGTGAGTACTTTCTAAAGAATTTATGTGAGTTCATGATTAAATATGATTGCTCATATGATATTGATAATGTGATTAGTTCATTGAAGTTGGTATAAGCAAAGGATAAATAGACAAGAACAAAAAAAAACATAAAAAGATGAAAAATAGAGGTTGAAAGCTTTAAATTCTACTCCGATGTTTTGAGTTACTCGATCTTGTTGATTAAATTCTTGAAGTGACTTAAAATATGAGTATGCAAAGCACTCTAAAAGAGGGCTTACTTGTTGAGTAACCAGGTGTTGGTATCACCAATATTAACATTCGCGTAAAAAGGCAAGTAAGTACTTAGGGAAACCATTATTGAAACCTCAAAAGAAAAAAAAAAGAAAAACAAAAACAAAAAAAAAAGTTCTTGATCTATTGACTTTGTTTGTGGTAATGTAAAGTGGATAATTGCAAAGTTGGTGTTATATGTTTCAATTGTGTTGATTGTGAATTTTGCATGAATTTATTTAGAAGTATGCATGAATATGAAGTAATGATTAGAATATGATTGACTTGATTATTTGACTCTTGTTGAAGTTATGAGTTAAGAATTGAAAGATTTGAAAATATGTTCATGATTTTAATCTTTTTTTTGAGTCTTAATTTTTAATTTTTGAGTCTTATTTTGAATTTTTAAGAATGAGTCTTAAGTAAAAGATTTTGTGGGTATATCTTCTGAAAGCCCTCACGAGACACAACTCGTCCACTAGGGTGACCTAGGGGTTTAAAGGCTTATTGCATAAGCTAAATGCAATCGTGATTCCTACGAAAGTGAGTTACGATTTAGGATTTAGTTCTTTAGGAATTAGTTACCTAAGGTTTGCTAGAGGACTAGCAAAAGCTAAGTGTGGGGGAATTTGATAGGATGATATTTTGTGAATTTTATATGTGCTAATATATTTTCTTTATTGATGTTTTATGCCTAAAAGAGCTTACTAATGTTTATTTTATGTTTTAGGTATTAAATATCAAAGTTGGAATAAAAAGAAGCTAAAAAGAGCAAAGTGCAGTATTTTCTATCCAGCTTGAGAGATTGACATTTTTGACCAATTAACGACCTGATCTCAAGAAGTGGCCTTCATGTAAGTTGTAGAGGACTTCTCAAGGTTTCCAGAATGTCCAAGATCGCAAAAATCGGAGTTCATTTGATGGGTCAAACGTCTGGACAAAATCAGTACGAAATTCTGGACAGAAAAAACGAGATTGAGAAGAAATTCCAACAAAGCAAGTTCAAGACCAGATTTTGTTGAGACAAGATAATTTCTTAATTTTATTTTGTCTTAGATCTGTAATTAATTAATAAAAATAGGCCTTAGTAATTTTACTTAGAAAATAATTGTAAAAAGATGATGAGATAAAGGTAAGAGTTTGACTAGTCAAATTACTTGTTTCCCAAGTAAACTCTTATCTGAATCCCACATTGCTTAGGAAAGCCTTTTAAACTCTTCCTTAGGCCTATATAAAGAGCACAAGGCTCTCATAAACAGGAATCCCTCAAATCCCTCAAATCCCTCTCCTCCCTTTTCTCTTTTAGTCTTGTAGGATTTTCTTTAGGGTTTTTAATAAAATTTTATTTTTTTATTTTTAATTAGTTGCTGATTTCTTTATTATTTTTAATTCTGATTTTTGTTTTCTTTATTTAAATTAATATTGTTTGTGTGTTCTTGCTTGCTAGTTTATAATCTTGATTAGTAATTCTGATTTTATATTATTAAAGATTGCTTCTTTGATTGTTTCTTGGATGATATTTGTAATCTTTATAATATTAAACTTGAATTATATGATCTTGAATATGTCTAGTGAGTAGTTTTCTTATTCAGTTATGAGGTAAATTAATTATTCTTGGGAAAAGCATGTTGTGAGATTCTTGAACCTATTGTATAATTGTTGATTAAGTATCCAAGATCTCTGAGCACATTATAATGATTGTTTGTTTGATTAGATAGGGTGCACACTATTTAGTTAAACTAAATAATCTACCGCCAGATTAAAAACATAAGTCCGTAATTGCTTGTGGAGTTATCACTCACTAGGGATGGAGGAGAATTAAGGTTTAGATTAAATAAACCGAGCTTATGTGTTTGTTATCTAATGTCAACCCATATCTTTCTTGTTGTTAATGCTGCTACAACTTATATCTAGAGAGCTTGTTCTAGGTAGGTTAAGTAGTTAGAGATTAGTTAAAGAGCTTGTTTTAACTAACGACTCAGTAAGGAAAGTTGGTGTAACAGAGCTTGTTGTTATGCTACGGTTGACTATTTCATTGACAGTGATATTTTGTAATCAATGACCAACATCAAAATCCAAGAATGATTGATTGCCTCGTAACTGAAGCTTTTTGCTATTTGTCTTTGATACTTCATAATTCTTATTTTCTTTATTTTAGAATAGTCTCCAAAACCCCCAGATTTTCTTCTTCTTTCCCTAAACCCTAAGATTAGATTTTTAATTTAATAATTAACTTAAATAATTCAGTCTCTGTGGGTTCGACCCTTGCTCCGCTATTACATAGTAGAGTTAGGAAATTTTATTTTTGGTGACTGACGACACTCATCAATTTTGGCGCCGTTGCCGGGGATTGAATTTTTGTTTAAGTTAATTATTTTAATTAAAATCTGATTTTTTTTCTTTTCTTTTCTTTTTCAGGGATTGCTTGTCTGAGAAGGATTCTAGTCACAAACTTCAAAAGATTAGGGAGTACATACAAGCAACCCAAAGCGTGGTGCCACAAACACCACAAACATCCACCATCACTACCACCTAAGACAAGAAGAGGACTCCATGGAGCAAGCTTATGAACCACACTATGATTATGACCCATACTATAATTATGAACCACACTACGATACCTACTATCAAGGATGGTGGGATCATTCAAATTTTAGTTATGGGAATCAATATGAGGTTTACAATATGCCATTCCAAGATACATATCAAGCTCCACCTCAAGACTCAGGTATGCCTCCACCTCAAGAATCAGGTATGTCTCTTGAAGATATTGTTAAGACTCTTCAGATTAAAACTTTACAATTGTCACAAGAGGCTGATGTTTATATTAAGAATATTGATCACCATGTGAATCAAATAATGAATTCCATAAGTAACATTGAAGTGCTATGACCTCTCAACCTGTGGAGAATCCAAGATATAATGTTACTAACATCACCTTGAAAAGTGAAAGGGAAATTGAATCCAAGGAAAGTGCACATGAAGATGTCGATGACTTTATAGAAAGGGAGGATGAAACCGATTTCAATATTAAAGGTGGAGTTGTTGACATGCACAATGTAAAAGGGAGAGAGAATTTCGACAACTTTATAAAGCACTATGAGGATGTTGAAATCAAAGAATTCAAAGCTGAGGTAAGTGAAAAACAAATTCCTTTTAATTCTTCTACTTACCCTCCTCCTTTTCCTGGTAGGTTTGCAAGAGCTATAAACGAAGAGCAAGACAAGGAGACATTGAAGACATTTAGGAAAATGGAAGTTAATATTCCTCTCCTTGATGAAATTAATGATCAAGTGCCTTGTGATGCCAAATTTTTAAGGGAACTATGCACTTCCAAGAGGAAATTAAAAGGTGATGAAAAGCAAGTTCTTAAAGATGAGCTAGAAATAGCCATGAGCAAAAATCTTGAGAATGAGGAACTCGAGAAACCGATAAAAAAGTTGAGGTTTGGGATTGGATGATGGAAGGTGGAGCAGTCGAGCTAACGACATTAAACAAAAGCACTACTTGGGAGGCAACCCAAGGATGTAAAACGAGGGAGTATTTTTTTCCTTACTTGTATTACCATTTAATTTTTGAGTTTTTTTATTGTTCTTTTTTGCATGCTAGACTTACTTTGAGGACAAAGTAAGATTTAAGTGTGGGGGGGAATATTGGTTTATGAGTCTATAGAGTTTTTTTTTAACTGTTATTTTTTTTTTAAAAAAAAGGGTCAAATTTTTAAAGAGTTTTAAAGATCATGATATGTTTCTTTCTTTTAAGGATTGATTCTAAACTAAAACAAAGTTTTATAAGAAAGTTGAGACTATTTTGATTGTTATTATTGTTGAAGTGAGTACTTTCTAAAGAATTTATGTGAGTTCATGATTAAATATGATTGCTCATATGATATTGATAATGTGATTAGTTCATTGAAGTTGGTATAAGCAAAGGATAAATAGACAAGAACAAAAAAAAACATAAAAAGATGAAAAATAGAGGTTGAAAGCTTTAAATTCTACTCCGATGTTTTGAGTTACTCGATCTTGTTGATTAAATTCTTGAAGTGACTTAAAATATGAGTATGCAAAGCACTCTAAAAGAGGGCTTACTTGTTGAGTAACCAGGTGTTGGTATCACCAATATTAACATTCGCGTAAAAAGGCAAGTAAGTACTTAGGGAAACCATTATTGAAACCTCAAAAGAAAAAAAAAAGAAAAACAAAAACAAAAAAAAAAGTTCTTGATCTATTGACTTTGTTTGTGGTAATGTAAAGTGGATAATTGCAAAGTTGGTGTTATATGTTTCAATTGTGTTGATTGTGAATTTTGCATGAATTTATTTAGAAGTATGCATGAATATGAGAAGTAATGATTAGAATATGATTGACTTGATTATTTGACTCTTGTTGAAGTTATGAGTTAAGAATTGAAAGATTTGAAAATATGTTCATGATTTTAATCTTTTTTTTGAGTCTTAATTTTTAATTTTTGAGTCTTATTTTGAATTTTTAAGAATGAGTCTTAAGTAAAAGATTTTGTGGGTATATCTTCTGAAAGCCCTCACGAGACACAACTCGTCCACTAGGGGTGACCTAGGGGTTTAAAGGCTTATTGCATAAGCTAAATGCAATCGTGATTCCTACGAAAGTGAGTTAGGATTTTAGGATTTAGTTCTTTAGGAATTAGTTACCTAAGGTTTGCTAGAGGACTAGCAAAAGCTAAGTGTGGGGGAATTTGATAGGATGATATTTTGTGAATTTTATATGTGCTAATATATTTTCTTTATTGATGTTTTATGCCTAAAAGAGCTTACTAATGTTTATTTTATGTTTTAGGTATTAAATATCAAAGTTGGAATAAAAAGAAGCTAAAAAGAGCAAAGTGCAGTATTTTCTATCCAGCTTGAGAGATTGACATTTTTGACCAATTTAACGACCTGATCTCAAGAAGTGGCCTTCATGTAAGTTGTAGAGGACTTCTCAAGGTTTCCAGAATGTCCAAGATCGCAAAAATCGGAGTTCATTTGATGGGTCAAACGTCTGGACAAAATCAGTACGAAATTCTGGACAGAAAAACGAGATTGAGAAGAAATTCCAACAAAGCAAGTTCAAGACCAGATTTTGTTGAGACAAGATAATTTCTTAATTTTATTTTGTCTTAGATCTGTAATTAATTAATAAAAATAGGCCTTAGTAATTTTACTTAGAAAATAATTGTAAAAAGATGATGAGATAAAGGTAAGAGTTTGACTAGTCAAATTACTTGTTTCCCAAGTAAACTCTTATCTGAATCCCACATTGCTTAGGAAAGCCTTTTAAACTCTTCCTTAGGCCTATATAAAGAGCACAAGGCTCTCATAAACAGGAATCCCTCAAATCCCTCAAATCCCTCTCCTCCCTTTTCTCTTTTAGTCTTGTAGGATTTTCTTTAGGGTTTTTAATAAAATTTTATTTTTTTATTTTTAATTAGTTGCTGATTTCTTTATTATTTTTAATTCTGATTTTTGTTTTCTTTATTTAAATTAATATTGTTTGTGTGTTCTTGCTTGCTAGTTTATAATCTTGATTAGTAATTCTGATTTTATATTATTAAAGATTGCTTCTTTGATTGTTTCTTGGATGATATTTGTAATCTTTATAATATTAAACTTGAATTATATGATCTTGAATATGTCTAGTGAGTAGTTTTCTTATTCAGTTATGAGGTAAATTAATTATTCTTGGGAAAAGCATGTTGTGAGATTCTTGAACCTATTGTATAATTGTTGATTAAGTATCCAAGATTCTCTGAGCACATAATAATGATTGTTTGTTTGATTAGATATGGTGCACACTATTTAGTTAAACTAAATAATCTACCGCCAGATTAAAAACATAAGTCCGTAATTGCTTGTGGAGTTAATCACTAGGGATGGAGGAGAATTAAGGTTTAGATTAAATAAACCGAGCTTATGTGTTTGTTATCTAATGTCAACCCATATCTTTCTTGTTGTTAATGCTGCTACAACTTATATCTAGAGAGCTTGTTCTAGGTAGGTTAAGTAGTTAGAGATTAGTTAAAGAGCTTGTTTTAACTAACGACTCAGTAAGGAAAGATGGTGTAACAGAGCTTGTTGTTATGCTACGGTTGACTATTTCATTGACAGTGATATTTTGTAATCAATGACCAACATCAAAATCCAAGAATGATTGATTGCCTCGTAACTGAAGCTTTTTGCTATTTGTCTTTGATACTTCATAATTCTTATTTTCTTTATTTTAGAATAGTCTCCAAAACCCCCAGATTTTCTTCTTCTTTCCCTAAACCCTAAGATTAGATTTTTAATTTAATAATTAACTTAAATAATTCAATCTCTGTGGGTTCGACCCTTGCTCCGCTATCTACATAGTAGAGTTAGGAAATTTTATTTTTGGTGACTGACGACACTCATCAAACATCATAATGATTCAAACTTTTAAGAAACCTTTATAAGCATACTATACCAACTTAACCCCAAATCATAGATAGAAGTAAGTAAATCAACTTCTTCTCTTACCTTGGTTGGTCACCAATATTTTAGAATTTTAGATCTCTCTAATTACTTGGATTCAATCCTCCAAACTTTAGATATAGCTTAAGCTAGTGACGAGGATCGATTTTCGTTCAACAAGCTAAATGAATCGATGACTGGACAAGGGTGTTTGTCAAGGTAGCTAAGCTGGAAACTCATGGAAATTTGGAAGGGAACAAGAGGGCTGATGAAGAAGATCAAGGCAATTGGCATTTAATGCATGCTCATTCCATAATCATCTCAGCCATTAATACTTTGGCCATTTGACCATTAATCTCTCTTCTTCCCTTTTCATTTATATGCCACATATATCATTTAATTGCATTAAATTTTCTGACATTTATTCTTTTCTCATACTCTAATATTCTCACAATATCAGAATTTATTTCTTGACTATTTGACTATAAGTTTCATTATTCCTTCCATGTTCCATATATCATTCATACTTCATAATTCTTATATTTATTTCATTCTTTTCAGTTGGAAGACTTTACAAACATGGAGAATTTACATGAAAATTGGGGATTTCACACTACCAATTTATAACTTAGGTTCTTGCTTTTTTAAGCAATAGGTCTAGGTCCAATACCTACGTTCTTGTGTTTCTACACAACAAGTCTTAGTTCTTATCTTTAATTCTTTGTTTAAATCTGTTGCGTTCTTGACTTTTTTTTTCTCCCCATGTTCTTTTTGCTCTTCATTGAATCTTATCTTATTTTGGTGAGGTTCATATTATTTGGTATCAGAACTTAGATTTAATTCATGAGAGTCTCGTTTTATTGTGTTCTTGTGTTTTTGTCTCTTTATCTTCTTGTCTTGATCGAAATTTGATGTTGAATCATCTTCCAAGTTGACACCAATATTATTTGTTCCTCAAACCTATTATATTCATTAAAATAATCTACCTTTACTTAGCCACTAAGTAAACCTTAATTTGTTCTCTAAGCAAGCTCAACCCAAAAGTTTTCTTAATCACCAAAAAACCCTTAAAAGCTCTATTTTCACATTAAGACTACTTTGTTTCACAAGCCACCATTCCCTCTCGTTACTTGCCAGACAAGCTATTACCAAAACTAGCTTTTTTTTAAAAAAAGTTGCCTTGTTTTCGAGTAAACCTCTTCTTATCAGTTAGACTTTTTGTTCTTCTTCATTGTTCGTTCACTTTAGCAAAAAAAAAAAGAACTAACAAAAAAAAAGAGGTAAAAAAAAGGAAAAAAAAAAAGAAAAGAAAAATCAATTTAAGAGTTGATTCGTTATATCCTGTGTAGCAAGTGCAACATCAAATGCAATTCATGGAGATGTGCTTCATCAAAATCTTGAATAGTCATTCTTTCTTGAGCTTTGAGATCTCTTGTTTGCTTCAGTCTGAAAATTCATTATTACCTTTCTACTCCTATTGTCTAAAATTATCTTTTGACCCTACCACCTAAAAGGATAAAACTACCCCACCTTTGGCTGAATGTAACCCTACCAAATACCCCAAAACACCCATATTTCCTTCAAAGTTTAAATTCATTGGAGTCTTCTTGAGTCCTGTTGAGTTTTGCTAAGTCTTTTTGAGTCATTTTGTTTTGTTTTCCATTGATTAAAGTCTTGTGCTCATCTTGGTTTATTATTGGTTGAGAGTTGGATTCCATAAGCTTATTTTTTATTGAGTCTTTAGTTCAATATAAAACCTATAGAGAAAGTTATGTGAAGGAAAAAAGGTAAGAGTGTGTTAGTAACATTAGTAGAGAAAAGCCATATTAAAATTGTGTGAAACACGAGTGTCAGTATTACATTTTTGTATATATTGAGTGTAAACACGTAATGTCATACTTGTGAGATTTTTTTTCTTTTACTAAAGTTTCTTGCAGGTTACAATCATGTCTTTTAATAGTGAAAGGCCTGATTTGAGTAAGATCAAGTTCATGTTCCAAGCAATGCAATGGTAATGTCGCGGGTAATAATAAATTACTTTACTTAAACCTATAGATAGGGCAAGCAAAGGTCTATCCCACAGAGATTGTTTTATTCAAGTTAATTATTTAAATTAAATACCTAACTATTATTTAGAGAGAGAAAAGAGAATTTTGGGGGGTTTTTCAATTAAACTAATAACTAAGAAAATAATCAGAAAAATAAACAATTAAATAAATTAGAAAATATCAAATACCACAAAACTTCAGTTACAAGGTAATTAATTATTCTTGAGATATGATGTCGATTATTGATTACCAAAGATCATCATCAATTAAGTAGTCAATCATAGTGTAATTCCCCAGCATCCAATTGTTGGATTATGCCCTTAGAACCATTCATTAGATGATTGACTTTGGCAATTTTATGTATCATGACATTTTTATTTATAGTTCATTGTTATATTTGTCTTATAACTGCGTAATATAATCTTATATGATAATGTCCTTAGAATAGTAATAACACACTATTCTTAAAATATCCCTAGTCAAGTATTATTGTGAACAAGGATAACAATGATACGATAAGACTAGTATGTGGTTGACTGATGACCATTGTCATGGATATAGGATATCAAGTCATCACATAGGTACATGTTAGAGAACTATGTACTGGATCGACCCTCCATGAGAACGTTACATGGATTGTTATATGAGTGTCATAAGCGATTCTCATAGTGATGATGGTGTATGTGATCCTTTGACTTGAGATCATCAGAGATCCCAACATAGAGAATTGCATACTTTAATGCTGCTAGATGTCATTCGTAACAGGATGGACTATAACGGTAGTAATTGGGTATGCCTTGATCTATGTAGAGGGATGTTGAGTGATCAAGATAGAATTTATCCCTCTTATATAACAAGAGTGATGTCTTGGGCCCTTTGATAGAGTGAGACTAAGAAATGCATGGCCGTGCTCGAATAAATCAATATGAGATATTGATTTTATTTGTTTAATTAGTCTACTCAGGAATCAAGAAACGCTGATTAGACTATACAAGTGTGACACATTCCATGACTTGTGTCTAATCAAGACATCAAAGGATAAAGGGATTAGACTGCACGGTAACAGCTATCACGAGTAAGGTTATGTCGAGTCATTGACATTCTCGTTACATGGGTAGCAATGATGTGTTGCTAGATACCGCTCATTGCCTGTGACAATTTTGTCATTGCCATTGTTTTGAGAACCTATTGGGTCGCACACTTAGAACGGATCAGTGAGGAGCTTAATTAATCCTATTCTGAATTGGATTAAGGATATAACTAATCCTATTCTGAATTGGATTAGGGATATAACTAATCCTATTCTAGGTAGGATTAGAGTTCTGTTTGGCAGTAAATTTTAGGGTAAAATTTACTGCCTATAAAAGGATGTTTTCTGAAACATAGCCATACAACAATTAGAAAACAAAAAAGTATTCTTTTAACCTAAGCTAGCAGTTCGGTTATAAAGAATCAAAATCGCTCCTTAAGGCTGAGATCCGTTCGTGTGGATACCATAGAGGCAGGAACGAAAAGTTGCTGCTTGTGATTCGACCAAAGACAGAAAAATCAGAGAAAACGTTAGGTAAAATCTCGAAACCCTAATCAGGCAACCCTCCGAATCGATCTTGGTGGAGGCCGAATGATTTAAATTCTGTTGCGTGCTTGTTTCGGTTTCCTTCACCAATTACACCTATCTTTCCTTACTGTGTTGTTAATTAAAGGCCTCGTGATGCGTACGGACAAGACAAAACGTAGCTTGGAATTTGAAGGAGCTGACACGCAAGAAGACAGAAGCAAAGTTGATGAATGACAACTTCTGAAACCTAGACCCGAAGCCTAAAGTGACTCGAACCCAAAGGTATTGGACCTTGACCCTACGAATAAGAATTCGAGAACCTAAGGTATAGCAATGGTGGATGGTGAAGAAGGAGGCGCCACAAGGAAGAAGACCTTGATAAGCCTAGTTGAGAGGGAACCCAAGAGAAAGGCACACTCAATTTCTGAAAATTCAATTGACTGATCTCCTCATCAATAGCGTTTACAAGGTATTTATAATAATACCTAGCACTTAAGCCCATAAACAAGTGGGCTGGAATTAACACCAATAGAAAATAAAACTAAACCCAAATTCATGCCTAAACCTAGTTACATAAAATAAATAGTCCAAGACACAACAAGACTCAAACGTGGGCTATCTAAACACTTAGCCCATCTTATTGTTAAGCTAAAATAAGATAGTAAACCATGCTCATGTCGTTTGGGCTTCCAAGCAAGTATAGATGTCTTGGGACTCTTCATGGAAGCTTTCTTGACACTTCAATGATGCCAGAGCTTGTTGCATGAATGAGGCCAGGGCTTGTTGCGTTTTCTTAGCTCGAGCTCGGGTAATTGGACCTCCTTGGATGACCAATGGATCCTTAGCATCACGAACATCACGAGCAAGTGGATCTCCATCATTCCACCTCTCCTCAAAAGGATTTGTCCTCAAATCGCATATACCTTCATCAAAAGAAAAGGGAGAAGGATCATAAACATTAAAAGTAGCAGATACACCATACTCACCAGGAAGATCCAATTTGTAGGCATTATCGTTGATCTTCGCTATGACTTGGAATGGTCCATCTCCTCGGGGATGCAACTTGGTTCGTCGCTGAACAGGAAACCTCTCCTTTCGCATATGCACCCAAACCCAATCACCAGGCTCAAAGACTACTTTCTTTCGATGCTTATTTGCTTGGGTGGTATACTGCTCAGTCTTCTTTTCAATAGCTTGACGAACTCTCTCATGGAGTTGCTTCACAAACTTAGCCTTCTGTTCTCCATCCAAGTTACTCTGCCCCGCACTAGGTAATGGCAACAAATCCAAAGGAGTAAGAGGATTGAAGCCATAAACAACTTCGAATGGAGAGCAACTAGTAGTGGAGTGGACACTGCGGTTATATGCAAACTCCACATGGGGCAAGCAATCTTCCCAATTCTTCAAATTTTTCTGAATAATGGACCTCAATAATGTAGACAGGGTTCGGTTGACGACCTCAGTCTGTCCATCAGTCTGGGGGTGACAAGTGGTTTAGAATAACAATTTAGTTCCCAACTTTCCCCATAACGTCTTCCAAAAGTAACTAAGGAACTTTGCATCTCGATCAGAAACAATGGTCCTCGGTATACCATGTAGACGTACTATCTCTTTGAAGAAAAGGTCAGCAACGTTGCTCGCGTCATCCGTCTTGTGGCAAGCAATGAAATGAGCCATCTTAGAGAACCTGTCAACCACAACAAAAACAGAATCTCTACCGCGTTTTGTTCGAGGCAAGCCCAAAACAAAATCCATAGAGATATCAGTCCACGGAGTAGTAGGAATGGGTAAAGGAGTATATAAACCATGATTATGAACTCTAGATTTAGCTTGCCTACATGAAATGCATCTAGCACATAACCTCTCTACATCTCTCCTCATGTTAGGCCAAAAGAAATGTGCTTGCAAAACATCTAGAGTTTTCCTAACTCCAAAGTGACCCATTAATCCTCCACTATGGGCTTCTCTAACTAACAGCTCGCGCAATGAACTCCTAGGCACACATAATTTATTTTCTCTAAATAAGAACCCATCATGCCTAAAGAACTTGCCAAAACCAGATGTAGCACATGCATCATAAACATTACCAAAATCAACATCATCAGCATACTGTTCTTTGATATACTCAAATCCTAAAAGTTTAGCATCAAGAGTAGTGATAAGAGTATACCTACGAGATAACGCATCAGCTACGACGTTCTCTTTACCTTGTTTGTACTTGATCACGTACGGGAACATCTCAATGAACTCTATCCACTTGGCATGACGCTTATGCAGCTTACTCTGTCCTTTCAAATGCTTCAAGGACTCATGATCAGTGTGGATGACAAATTCTTTGGGCCACAAGTAATGTTGCCATGTCTCCAAGGCCCTCACTAACGCGTACATCTCCTTGTCATATGTGGGATAGTTAAGTGCTGCTCCACTTAACTTCTCACTAAAGAAAGCAATTGGGCGTTTTTCCTGCATAAGCACAGCTCCAATACCTACACCTGAGGCATCGCACTCAATCTCAAAAGTTTTAGTAAAGTCAGGCAGAGATAACAAAGGAGCAGAACAAAGTTTATCTTTAAGCAAATTAAAAGCATGCTCTTGTGCAGGACCCCAATGAAATGCAACATTCTTTTTGACCACTTCGATCAAAGGTGCAGCTATAGTGCTAAAATCTCTAACGAATCGACGATAGAAACTAGCTAAACCATGGAAACTACGCACCTCAGAAACAGACTTAGGTACAGGCCAATCTTTAATTGCCTTTACCTTCTCATTATCAACAGAAATGCCATGTGAAGAAACGACATACCCAAGGAAAACAATCTTATCAGTGCAGAACGTACATTTCTTAAAATTGGCATACAAACTTGCATTCCTCAAAACAGTAAGAACATTCCTAAGATGCTCAACATGCTCATGCTGGCTCTTACTGTATATCAAAATATCATCAAAATAGACAACCACATACTTACCAATGAAATCACGTAAAACATGGTTCATTAAACGCATGAATGTACTGGGTGCATTAGTCAAGCCAAAAGGCATAACTAACCACTCGTAGAGACCATGTTTAGTCTTGAATGCGGTTTTCCATTCATCACCTTCTCTCATACGAATTTGGTGATATCCGCTCTTTAAATCAATTTTAGAAAACATGCATGCACCATGCAACTCATCAAGCATGTCATCTAGCCTAGGAATAGGATAGCGGTACTTTACAGTGATTTTGTTGACGGCTCGGCAGTCAATGCACATCCTCCACGTCCCATCTTTTTTTGGCACAAGCAGTACGGGCACGGCGCAAGGACTCATGCTCTCTCTCACATAACCTTTCCTCATGAGCTCCTCAACTTGCCTTTGAAGCTCCTTCGTCTCCTCGGGATTACTTCTGTAGGCTGGACGGTTAGGAATGGTAGCTCCGGGGACAAGGTCAATCATGTGCTCGATCCCACGAATCGGTGGTAATCCACTTGGGATCTCCTCAGGGAATAAATCCTCGAACTCCTGCAACAATGAGACAACATCAGTAGGCAAAGTATCATGGAGTTCAGCATCAATAAAATAAGAATCTTTAAATAAGAGTAAAAGGATAGGAGACTTAGCAAGAAATGCAGTCTTCACATCTCGGGGTTTGGCATAGCAGCTCACTGTTTTGCTGTCCTTGTTTTCCTTCTTTTCTTTAGCTTGCTTCCTTTGCTCATCATGTTGCTCCTTTAGCCTTAATTGGTCCTCATAAATCTCCTTGGGGCTAAGGGGAGCAAGAGCGATCTTCTTGCCATCCATAGTAAAGGAATAACGGTTAGTGTAACCGTCGTGGATGACTCTCCGATCATACTGCCACGGTCTACCCAGCAATATGTGGCTAGCTTGCATGGGCACCACGTCACACAATACCTCATCTTGATACCTTCCAATACGAAAAGGAACCAAGACTTGCTTCACCACGTTTACTTCACCACAGTCATTAATCCACTGCAACTTATATGGGTGGTGATGCTTGGTAGTGGGCAACTTTAATTTATCAACAAGGTATGTGCTAGCAACATTAGTACAACTCCCACCATCAATGATTACAGTACATACCTTGTCACTAATATGGCATCTCGTATGGAAGATGTTCTCGCGCTGTGCCTCATCCTCAAACTTCACATGAGTAGTAAGAGCACGCCTAGCAACAAGTGCTTCACCATGAGCAGCATACTCAACAACTTCTTCTTCGTCGACATCTTCTAACGCAGGCATCTCATCTTCTACACCGAGTTCAGAACCTTCACTCTCAACATCTCCATTCCCATGCATGATCATCACCCTACGGTTGGGACACTGTGAGGCAATATGTCCACGACCTAAACACTTGAAACACTTAATGTCACGTGTCCTGCTCTGGGATGCTTGGGCAGGTTCAGTCTTGGGCTTAGCAAAGCTCTCTGACTTATGCGTAGGCACAGGCTTATCATCCCTATGAAAGGTGTTAGATTTCCAAACAGGAACTGAACTAGAAGTAAAACGGGATGTACCTTTCCTTTTGAGTTGCCTTTCCACTTTGATGGCCACATGCAACATCTCCTCTAAATCCATGTAATGCTGCAACTCGACTACATTGGCAATCTCACGGTTTAAGCCTTGAAGAAAACGAGCCATAGTAGCTTCTGCATCCTCCTGGATATTGGCTCGGATCATGGTTATTTCCATCTCTTTGTAGTAATCCTCAACACTCTTTGAGCCCTGGGTAAGACCTTGGAGCTTCTGGTATAACTCCCTGTAGTAATGAGTAGGAACAAATCTCTTCCTCATGATGCGCTTCATCTCATCCCATGTAGACACTGGAGGATCACCATATCTTCTTCGACTACTGACTAACTGATCCCACCAAACCATAGCATACTCTGTGAACTCAATTGCTGCAAGTTTGACCTTCTTTTCTTCAGAGTAGTGGTGGCAGTCAAACACCATTTCAAGCTTCCTTTCCCACTCCAAATATGCCTCAGGATCATTCTTGCCTTGGAAAGGAGGAATCTTTAATTTTATACTGCTAAGGTTTCCATCCAGCTTCTCCTTGCCTCTATCGCGGGCTCTATCAACTCGATCTCTATACCCATGGTACCTTCTATGATGTCTATCTATCCCAGACTCTTCATTCGAATCATACCCAACATTATCATCATACTCATCAGTGGCAACAACCTTACTTTTTTGACGAGAAGTATCACCTTGTTGGATCTTTGCAAACCGAGCTTCATGTTGGTTCAACTTATCATGAATGTCATTGAATTTCACATCCATCCGTTGGAACTGTTGTTGCATTGCCTGAAGCAGGAATTCAATCTTTTTAAAGTCTGACTTATCACCTTCAGAAGACATTGTCAACAAGTAATATCCTCACGTGTTTACACTCCTGTTTCACTCAAGTAATTTGGCTTTTCTCTACTAATGTCTCTCACACACTCGTGCCTTTTTCCCTTACTCTACCTTAACTCTATAGGTTCACAATCACACTAGAGACTCAGTCAAAGATTCAACCTCGTAAAATCAACTAATTCACCAAGTATTGTCACCAAGAATTTTTTTTCTTTTTTTTTTTCACAGAAAGGTGTGGCTAGGGCTAGGGTGACTCAAAGAAAGAAAGAAAGAATAAAAAAAATAAGAAAAAAAATAAAAAATGGCCTAAAACTATAGGAAAACGATGGAATTTGGGAAAGATAGGGTAGGGCTAGTGAAGCAACTAGGTCATTTACTTTCATCGTTTTCTTTAAAACGGGTACTCAATCGCCTCCTAACTCAACCAAAACTTCTGTTTGAACAGTACCGCAAAAAAATTTTTTTTTCTTCTTTTTTTTTTCTTCTTTTTTTTTTGAATTCTTTTCTTCTTTTTTTTTCGAATTCTTTTCTTCTTCTTTTTTTTTTGAATTCTTTTCTTCTTCTTTTTTTTTTTACTCTGAGTGTTGCGGTTTCCTTGAAAGAGGAGGGGTGCGGCTAGGTTTTTTTTTTTTGAGGGGTGAGGCTAGGGTTTTTTTTTAGGGGTGCGGCTAGGGTTTTTTTTTGAGGGGTGCAGCTAGGGTTTTTTTTTTTTGAGGGGTGCGGCTAGGGTTTTATTTTTGAGGGGTGCGGCTAGGGTTTTTTGTGTAATGAAATAAGTGGTGGCTAGGGTTTTAGGGTTAAGAAATAAGTGGCGGCTAGGAACACACAAACAAACCAGAAAGTGGAATGAACAAAAGAAAAAAAATTGAAACCACAAAAAACAAAAAAAAAATCGAAAAGTGAGTGACGCACAAACAAACCAGAAAATCGAAACTTGAGCTCTGATACCAACTGATGCGTACAGACAAGACAAAACGTAGCTTGGAATTTGAAGGAGCTGACACGCAAGAAGACAGAAGCAAAGTTGATGAATGACAACTTCTGAAACCTAGACCCGAAGCCTAAAGTGACTCGAACCCAAAGGTATTGGACCTTGACCCTACGAATAAGAATTCGAGAACCTAAGGTATAGCAATGGTGGATGGTGAAGAAGGAGGCCCCACAAGGAAGAAGACCTTGATAAGCCTAGTTGAGAGGGAACCCAAGAGAAAGGCACACTCAATTTCTGAAAATTCAATTGACTGATCTCCTCATCAATAGCGTTTACAAGGTATTTATAATAATACCTAGCACTTAAGCCCATAAACAAGTGGGCTGGAATTAACACCAATAGAAAATAAAACTAAACCCAAATTCATGCCTAAACCTAGTTACATAAAATAAATAGTCCAAGACACAACAAGACTCAAACGTGGGCTATCTAAACACTTAGCCCATCTTATTGTTAAGCTAAAATAAGATAGTAAACCATGCTCATGTCGTTTGGGCTTCCAAGCAAGTATAGATGTCTTGGGACTCTTCATGGAAGCTTTCTTGACACTTCAATGATGCCAGAGCTTGTTGCATGAATGAGGCCAGGGCTTGTTGCGTTTTCTTAGCTCGAGCTCGGGTAATTGGACCTCCTTGGATGACCAATGGATCCTTAGCATCACGAACATCACGAGCAAGTGGATCTCCATCACCTCGTGTCTTAATTAATCTCCAATTATCAAAATTTACCTATGCTTAGCGCTATAGATTAAGTTTTAATAGCAGTATTAACATCTAGAAAGATTTGAGTCAACATTAAGTAATGAACTCACTCAACACAATTTATTTAACTTAAACTTTAATTCTCTTAGATCCCTAGTAATTAAATCCACAAGCAATTACGGACTTATGTTTTTAACCTAGCTGTAGATTATTTAATTTAACTAAATAGTGTGCACCCTATCTAATCAAACAAATAATCATGTTGATATGCTTAGAGAATCTCAAATACTTAATAAACAATTATATTCTAAGCTCATAATCTCACAACATGCTTTTTTCAAGAACAATCAATTTACCTCATAACTAAACAAGAAATCTACTCACTAGACATAATTAAGAACATAAAAATCAGATTTAATATTATAAAAATATCAAGAATCATGCAAGAAACAATTAAACAATCAATCTTTAATTATATCAAATCTGAAAATTAATTCAAGATCAAATCTTAGCAAAAACACAAAAACAATAATGAAAACTTAATAAGGAAAACAGAATTAATTATTAAACTTAAGCAAGAATCCAAAATAAATAGCAATTAATTACAAAGAAAACATGAATCCCCCTTAAAAACTTTAAAGAAATCAGTCTTAATGAAAAAGAAAGAAAGAAAATAGCTTTTAAAAGACAAAAATCGGTTCTAACTCTTAATAACTTAAAAATCAAAATTTAATAAGAGCAAAAGAAAACAATCAGTTTTTAAAATAAGAAACAAAATGCAAAAACATGAAAAGAAAAACTAAGAAATTGATAAAACTAATTATTAAAATCAGCAACTATATGAAAAATAAGCAAAATTGGAAAAAAAAAATTTATTAAGAGCCTAAAAAAACCACACAGCCTAAAGGGGAAGTGTGAGGACCTCAATTCTCATATGACTTCCTAAGTTACGGATCTAAGGGAAAGAAAAGAGTGACGGTTAATAGCATGGCTAAGGCTTCCGAATGAAAAGAATGTTGAAGTAAAAAGGGATGTGGGCCCCACATGATTACCTTTAACCGAATGGGGATGGAAGTGGCTAAATGTTAAATTTGGGCCCAAAATGCATAATTGGTAAGAAGGCCACTTTTCGAAATTCCTTCATTTGAGCATGCTTAGGTTTGTATGCAACAAATTCAAAAGTGACGATTTTAACCATAGGTTGGGAGAACTTTCTTGAATAACAATCAATCCAGTTTGACTTTTAACCCACAAAATGTCAAAGATAAATACTTGCGTGAAGAAGTTTCACGTGGATCAGCTTGTAAACTAATTCACCCAAAAATGCTAAAAACAATGAAAATTATCGCTTAAGGTTATTTTGGTAATTTCACTACCCATGATCGATCAAACCTTCTTGAAAGTCAACAATTGACCTGGTTTGACCTAAATAAATGAAAAATAATAAAAAGTAAAATTAAAAATCAAAATTTAAATTAATAAAATAATGCTTATGGCATAAGTGTAAATAATGGAATTTAGAAGGGTATTTTAGACATTTCACATGGGCTGATATTTTTAACATTAAAATAGTAATAAAATAAGATATTTAAGGAGTTCATCTTCCTCGTCTAAGGGTCGACACCATTGAAGCTCTCTTTTCCCCATATTTTTCTAAGTTTCAAGAGTGAGAACCTTGGGAAACACCTCCTCCAAGCCATCAAACCCTCTTCCACCCTTAAGGAAACTTGCTTCTCTCACCATCCCCTCTCTCTTATCTTGGAAACAGCCATAGAAGTGACCATTTGAGGGCCATTTTGGCTGTTGGAATTTTCTGTTAAGGTTGAAGGTGAGAGAGATAGCTTTAGCTTTTGAGTTCAATGGTTGAATATGGTTGTTTTGCACTTGTTTAACATGTTTATGGTTAAAATTGAAGCAAATCAAATTGTATAGACATGCTAGGATTTCGGTCATGAGGGTTCTTAAGGGGAAAATGTTGTTCTCATGCTTAAAGGGTGTTGTAAAGTTGCAAGAAAACAAGTGTTGATGAGTGTCATCAGTCACCAAAAATAAAATTTCCTAACTCTACTATGTAGATAGCGGAGCAAGGGTCGAACCCACAGAGACTGAATTATTTAAGTTAATTATTAAATTAAAAATCTAATTTTAGGGTTTAGGGAAAGAAGAAATTTTGGGGTTTTGGAGTTTTGTAATCTATGTCTAAAAGAGAGAAAGCAAAGATCATTAAATATCAAAAACAAATATAAAAAAGCTTCAATTACGAGGCAATTAATTATTCTTAGATTTCGATGTTGATCATTGATTACAAGATATTATTGTCAATTAAACAGTCAACTGTAGCATAACAACAAGCTCTGTTACATCATCTTTCCTTACTGAGTCTTTAGTTAAAACAAGTTCTTTAACTAATCTCTAACTACTTAATCTACCTAAAACAAGCTCTCTAGATATAAGTTATAGCAGCATTAACAACAAGAAAGATATGTGTTAACATTAGATAATAAACACATAAGCTCAGTTCATTTAATTTAAATCTTAATTTGTGAGATCCCCAATTTCTATGTATTCCTCCATGCATGTAAAGTATTTCAATTAATATGATTAAATAAATATGAAGTTTAATGTATGAATGATGTATGCATGAGGTATAGAGCATGTAAGAAATAAGTAGGATGAGAAGAAATAATAAAGTTGAATGTTAATAAGTCAAATGAAGTAATATTAATATCAGGAAAATAATTGAAGTAGGAAAGAAAATAAAATCAGGATTTTGATTGGATCTAAGTGGATGAGTCATAAGAGAAAAAAAGGAATTAAATGGTCAAATGGATGAGTCAAAGAGGAAAGAAAGGGCTGAGATGATTAATGAGATGAGCACGCATTAAATGCATCTTGCATGACTCACCATCTTCATCAGCTATCACCAACGTCAGCCACTCTTCTTCCAACCCTCTCCCTCTCGTTCCATCCAAGCTTCCAAGTTCCATCCATGGCTACCTTGACAAACCACCTCACTCTTCCATCGATCCATTAAGTTCGTAGAACGAAAAATAATCCTTGTCATTAGACTAAGTGATATTCAAAGTTTGGAGGATTGAATCCAAGTATTGGAGGAGATCTCAACATTTGAGATTTTGGTCTCTAGTGAAGGTAAGAGAAGAAGATGATTCTTGCAATTTCGTTCTGATTTGGAGTTGTTTTAAGTTAGTATAACATGTGTATGTGGTTTAATTTAAGGTTTGATATGATATGATGATTTCAGATTTGAAGAAGTGAAAGCTAGGGTTACGCGCCAAGTGATTTCGCGTTTCCGAAGGAATCAAGGTAAGGAAATTATGTAACGGACGTAAGGCGGCTATGTCCGCATGTTTTATGATGTGTGTATGTGATTTGGAAAGAAACATCAGCTGGTTTTGTGCAGGAAAAGATGCATTTTCGGACTTGTCTCCTAGTACCAATTAGGTTAGGAGCAGCCGACTGCCTAGAGACAACCAAAACGCCGTTTTTCGGAAACCGATGCAAACCAGTCGACTGCTATGTAAGCCAGTCGACTGCTATTTACCCAGAAGCATTCTGTTTCAAACCAGTCGACTGCTATATGGGACAGTCGACTGCTATTTGCTAAATTGCATTCTGTTTCAAAAACAGTCGACTGCTATTTCTTAAGAAGCATTCTGTTTGAAAACCAGTCGACTGTTATATGGACCAGTCGACTGCCCCCATGTATTTTTCGAAAAGAAAATAATTTCTAGAAATGAAGTTATGAAGCAGCAGCCGACTGCCCCATGAGCCCAGTCGACTGCCAAGCATGAAAAGATGTTTTCAAAGTATAATTGATTTAAACACAAAGGTGTTTTCTGAAAAGTATATTATAAATGTTTTGAGGCTATGGACTGCGTAATGATTATGCATTTCTGATGGCTGAGTGACTCTGATCAAGTCCTCAGTAATATGTATGTTGAGCGAGGAACTCTATTCCGGTCCTCAATTCCACGCGTGACACCTGACTAGTGTTCACTGTGGATTTCTAAAGGCAGGAGAGAATCCCTGACCTATACGGAGTGCACTACTGTACCAATGCATGACTAGAGTCATATGAATGGGAATGAACGGTTCATATGACGACTCAATCGCTTAAATATTGTACATAGTCTCCATCTATTTCAAAGTACAAGATGTATGTATGAAGAAATGTATGACGTATGTTTTTAAAGTATGTTATGAAGTATGATGTTTTAAAGAAGAAAGTATGATGGCCATGTTATTTGAAATAAATATGCATGGTTGTAAACAATGCATGAAAGATGTTTATGATGCGCACGGACAGAAGAACTCGTTGGTTGGAGTTTGAAGGAACTGAAACGCAACTGGATAGAAGCAAAAGACGATGAAGGATACCTTATGAAACCTAGACCCAAAGCCTAAAGAGACTCGAACCCAAGGTATTGGACCTTGACCCTACGAATAAGAATTCGAGAACCTAAGGTATAGCAATGGTGGATGGTGAAGAAGGAGGCGCCACAAGGAAGAAGACCTTGATAAGCCTAGTTGAGAGGGAACCCAAGAGAAAGGCACACTCAATTTCTGAAAATTCAATTAACTAACTCCATCAATAGCGTTTACAAGGTATTTATAATAATACCTAGCACTTAAGCCCATAAACAAGTGGGCTGGAATTAACACCAATAGAAAATAAAACTAAACCCAAATTCATGCCTAAACCTAGTTACATAAAATAAATAGTCCAAGACACAACAAAACTCAAACATGGGCTATCCAAACACTTAGCCCATCTTATTGTTAAGCTAAAATAAGATAGTAAACCATGCTCATGTCGTTTGGGCTTCCAAGCAAGTATAGATGTCTTGGGACTCTTCATGGAAGCTTCCTTGACACTTCAATGATGCCAGAGCTTGTTGCATGAATGAGGCCAGGGCTTGTTGCGTTTTCTTAGCTCGAGCTCGGGTAATTGGACCTCCTTGGATGACCAATGGATCCTTAGCATCACGAACATCACGAGCAAGTGGATCTCCATTTGGATCTCCATCAGTTTATGATGCATGTCTTATAATGTTTTACATGACATTATAGAGCGAAGTAGGAAAAAGGCATATAGAGGCATAGCACGCTCTTTTATGTAATTTTCTTACTGAGCGTAAACTCACCCTTTTACGACCATTTTTCAGATTACCTAAAGTGAGCCTCGCTCCGATTAGAGGAGCTTGATTTCGGAAGATTTCAGTGTACCTTCTCGAGACGCTTCCCAGTTAGCATAGAATGTATACTTATATGTTCATATGTAAAGTTAAATTGTAATTCAGCTACAGTACAGTACAAGTAGTCTTTATGTATATAAGATGTCGGGGATGTAAGTTAAGATGATGTATGAGATCCTGTGGAAATGGAATGATATTTATATATATCATTTTTATGTTTACGGAAATTGAATAAAAAAAATTTTATGAGCTATTAAATGATTAGCTTAAGATTAAGGGAAGAATGACACTGGATAAACAAATCTAAATAAAGAAGGAAAAAGTTAGATGATAAGGTGAAGTGACGGGGACGTCACAGAGTGGTATCAGAGCAATTTAGATTGAGGTTTGTCAGTGTCAAGGAGTTAGAAATAGAGTATATCCCCAACTGTACTGTACTTGTCTGAATACAAATGTATAGTATAGCTGTTTCTAGTTATACTAAAGAGCTCAATGATGATTATATTTACAGTATGAGCTCACGAAGAAGAGGTACAAGTAGAGGAAGAGGACGGGGTCGCACTGAAGAGCTGCCAGTTCCGTCTCCTCATCCATCTCCACCACATAGCCCGAATACAAGGCTAGCGAAGATGGAGAAGCACATGGAGAACATGGCCACGATGTTTACGCAGTTCATGTCTAACTTCCCAAGTGTGGCCACAAGCACCCAAGCAACTGCAACTGTTGTTCCTCCTACTGAAGTAAACCCACCAGTTCCAGTTACTGGAATGCGGGATCGTAGAGCTTATTGCAGTGTAGCATTGATTAAGGAATTCAAGAAGTTGGATCCGCCCAAGTTCAAGGGGGAAAGAGATTTGTTGACAGCTGAGAACTGGATGAAAGCTGTCCTAAAATCTTTCGAGTACATGCCCTGCTCCGAAAGGGAGAAAGTAGGTTTGGCTGCCTATCTGTTGATTGATGATGCTGAATATTGGTGGCAAGCCACTCGGACCGTGTTAGAGGCCCGCTATGATGAGGTCACGTGGGACAAATTTGTGGAGGCTTTTAATGAACAATACATCCCACGCACGGATCAGAATAGATTGAAGATTGAGTTTTTGAGTTTGACTCAAGGTACGATGACAGTGAATCAGTATGAGTCTAAGTTCACCACCTTGAGTAGATTCGATCCCGAGGTCCGAAGAGATGAAGGGCATAAGATCTACAGGTTCATCGAGGGATTAAAGTCCCCGATTAGATCGAAACTATATCCGATGGATATCACCACCTATGGAGAAGCTGTCCATAAGGCTCAGTTGTGTGAGCAGGACTATGACCTGCACCATGCTGACTTCCGAGCCAAGGGTAAAGGCAAAGAACCGATGAAACGGAAGTCGGATGAGAAAGCTCCGAGTGATAGGTATCCATTCCGGAGAAATAGACGATCTGAAGGAGTTTCTATAGGTAAGTAAAGTATAGAAAGATGATCTTTTAAATTAATTTAATGGTTATATGGAATTATATTGAAGTTGGAGTTATGATGATGATGATAATGATATAGGTACTCCTAAAGCTACAGGGATCAAGATAAGTGATGAACAATCCCGAAATCCAGCTGGAAGTACCGCTAGCTCACCGAAGAGTACGATACAGAGATGTGAGCAATGCGGGAAATTTCACGGATCACAGCCATGTCGCTTGGCGAGTGGCGCTTGCTTTAGATGTGGGGAGAAAGGGCACATGATTAGGGATTGCCCTCAGAGAGATCCGAGGATGCCTGATGAATCTGATAAGACCCCTAAACCGCAACCTAAGGCCACTGCTGCTGAGAAGGGAAAGAAAGCTGTGACCCAAGGGCGAGTATTTGCCATCGACGAAGAATCTGCCGATGCCTCGTCCAAAGTGATTAAAGGTAAGATTTACTTGTTTGATGTGAATGTCATAGCATTGTTTGATCCAGGCTCCACACATTCTTTTGTGTCTCCTAAGTTTGCTATGAAAATACCTGTTAAGCCTGAGACTTTAGAACACTTATTAAAGATAAGCACACCTCTTAAGGAATCACAAGTGACAGAGTTGGTGTATAGAAACTGTAAGCTACGGGTAGGAGAAAGAGAATCAATGGCTGACCTAATCCTACTAAATATGTATGGGTTTGATGTTATTTTGGGAATGGATTGGTTAGCTAACAATCATGTTATAGTGGACTGTTATGCTAAGAGTGTAACATTCTCTTCACCCGTTAGCTATGTTGTAAATTTTGCAAGTAATTAATATGAAAGCATGTTTGATTTTGATTTGTTTGCAAATGAAAGTAATGGATAATGTGTATGATGATGTGAAGGATTTGTTGCTTATGTGGAGGACGTAGATCAGAAACGTCCCGGACTCAAGGATATTCCTGTAGTCCAAGATTTTCCAGAAGTGTTTCCGGATGACCTTCCAGGACTTCCTCCGGATAGGGAAGTGGAGTTTACAATCGAGTTGGTACCGGGGACTGAGCCCATTTCAAGAGCTCCCTACCGGATGGCCTTGATAGAATTGGAAGAATTGAAGAAGCAACTTCAGGAGTTGCTAGACAAGGGATTCATACGACCCAGCGTATCCCCTTGGGGTGCTCCTGTGCTTTTTGTCAGGAAGAAGGACGGTAGTATGAGGTTATGCATTGACTACCGGTGGTTGAATAAAGTGACAATCAAGAACAAGTATCCTCTTCCCAGGATAGACGACCTCTTTGATCAGCTTAAGGGTGCACAAGTCTTTTCCAAGATAGACTTGAGGTCGGGAAATCATCAGTTGAAGATCCGAGATGAAGATATCCCTAAGATTGCATTCAGGACACGGTATGGCCATTATGAATTCTTGGTGATGCCGTTTGGTCTGACCAATGCACCCGCAGCCTTCATGAACCTGATGAATGATGTGTTTAAGCAGTACCTAGACCTGATGGAGATCCAAGCTCACAAAGATCAAGTCATGTTCGTGATGATCGTGATCCTCTGAGTATCCATGGAGGTCCAATTACAAGAGCTAAATCAAAGATAATGCAACAAGCCTTGGCTGGTTTCATTGATATTGCTAGAGAGAAAGCCCAACAAAGCTTGAGCATGGAGGATGATAAAGTCTTCTACAACATGGTCCAAGCCCAAGTTCAACCTTCTTGAAGACACACAAGTATTGGGCCGAAATGAAAATTATGCTAGATGCATATTTTATCTAGTTAAGTATTATTGGGCTTAACATTGTCTTAATTTAATTTAAGCCCAATTCCTTTTTAAATAATAGATTTTGTAAGACTTCTATTACTTGTTCTGCAAGTTAGGAGAGTAGGATTCCTATTGCTTGTTCTGCAAGTTTGCTATTTCCTATTCTGCAAGTTAGGAAAGTAGGATTCCTATTACTTGTGCTGCAAGTTATCTATTTGCCTATAAATAGTTATGTAACCCTTTGGGGAGAAGACAATTTGATTTTAGTAATAAAATTGAGAGACTTCTTCTCTTTGGTTCTCTTGAGAACTCTTGAACTTATCAAGGTCTTCCTTGTGGCGTTCTTCTACCTTCCACCAATATATACCATAGGTTCTTGCTTTTCTAAGCAACGGGTCTTGGTCCAATACCATAGGTTCTTGTGTTTCTACACAACGGGTCTTGGTTTTATCTCTAATTTTTGTTTTCTTTTGCTGCGTTTTTAACTTGTTCTTGTTTTTCTTCAAGTGTTCTTCATGTTCTTCATTGAACCTCATCTTCTTTCGGTGAGGTCCATATCATTTGGCATCAGAGCTTAGGTTCAATTCGTGGGAGTCTCGTTTTTGTTTTTTTTTTTTTTTGTTTGTCTTCTTGTCTTGGGTTCAATTCGTGGGAGTCTCATTTTTGTTTTTTTTTGTTTGTCTTCTTGTCTTGGACAAACCTTGATCTTGAATCCTTTTCCAAGCCACCACTAATATTGTTTGTCCTTCAAACCTATTGTCATCATTAAAATAACCTACCTTTACTTAGCCACCAAGTAAACCCTATCTTGTTCTCCAAGCAACCAAATCCCAAAGGTTTTCTTGCTCACCAAGAAACCTTCAAAAGCTCTACATCACAAAAAGACTACTTGTTTCACAAGCCACCGTTCCCTCTCATTCCTTGCCACACAAGCTGCTACCAAAACTAGCTTGTTTTTGTCAAAAAGTTGCCTTGTTCCCCAAGTAAACCTCTTCTTATTATTTAGACTTTTTGTTTTTTTTCTTCATTGTTCGTTTACTTTAGTAAAATATAAAAAGAAAAAAAAAGAGAAAAAAAAAGAAAAGAAAAAAAAAAGAGAAAAGAAAAATCAATTCAAGAGGGGATTTATTACATCGTGTGTAGCAAGTGCAACATCAAAGGTAATTCGTGAAGGTGTGCTTCATCAAAATCTTGAGGTAGTCATTCTTTCTTGAGCTTTGAGATTTCTTATTTGCCTAATTTGAAAATTCATTGCTGCCATTCTACCCTACTGCCTAAAATTACCTTTTTGACCCTACCACATAAAAGGACAAAACTACCCCACCTTTGGCTAAACCCTACCCTAATTAAACACCCCAAAACACAATATTTCCTTCAAGGTTTAGTTTCATTAGAGTCTTCTTAAGCCTTATTAAGTCTTGCAAAGTCTTGTTGAGTCTTCATTGTTTTGTTTTCCCTTGATTAAAATCTTGTGCTCAGCTTGTTTATTGTTGGTTGATAGTTGAATTCCATAAGCTGATTTTTGATTAAGTCTTGAGTTCAATATAGAACCTATAGAGAAAAGTTGTGTGAGGGAAAAAGGCAAGAGTGTGTGAGTAACATTAGTAGAGAAAAGCCATATTAAAATTGTGTGAAACACGAGTGTGTGTTACATTCTTGTGTGTATTGAGTATAAACACGTGAGGTCATACTTGTGAGGTCCTTTTCTTTTACTAACGTTTCTTGCAGGTTACAATCATGTCTTCTAATAGTGAAAAGCTTGATTTGAGTAAGATTGAGATCATGTTCCTAGCCATGCAACAACAACTTTCGAGGATAGAGTCGAAGTTGATTAAATATGATAAGTTGGATCAACATGATGTTGCCCTAGCTAAGGTAAACCAAGATAATACTTGTTATGCATGTGATAATGTTGCTCATAATAAGTTGGATAGCAATTATGAAGAAGATTTTGATGATGATTCTATGCTGCAATTAGAGGATGATGAGGATAGTATGGAATTACCAATGGATGGAAAGGAATATATAGCATGTCAAACTTTAAGTGTGCTAATGAAAGATGAGGATCAATTGAGATTAAAAGAGAGTGAGACAAAAATAGTGAGTGAAGATGAGGTTAAGCAAAAAGAGAAAACAATCAAGATTGAGTGTGATGTTTCAAGTATAGGTATCGAAGTTGTTTTAATGCAAGAGAAGCACCCCATTGCTTTCTTCAGTGAGAAGTTAAGTGGAGCTGGCCTTAACTATCCCATGTACAATAAAGAAATGTATGCATTAGTGACAACCTTGGAAACATGGCAACACTATTTATGGCCTAAGGAATTTGTCATCCAAACTGATCATGAGTCCTTGAAGCACTTGAAAGGACAAAGCAAGTTGAACAAGCGTCATGCCAAGTGGATGGAGTTCATTGAGACATTTCCATATGTGATCAAATATAAACAAGGTAAAGAAAATGTCGTGGCTGATGCATTGTCTCGAAGGTATACTCTAATCACTACTCTTAATGCAAAACTACTTGGATTTGAGTATATTAAAGACTTGTATGCTACTGATGAGGATTTTGAAAATGTGTTCATTGCATGTGAGAAAACTGGTTTTGGAAAGTTTTATAGGCATGATGGATTATTATTTAGGGAAAATAGATTATGTGTGCCTAGGAGTTCTTTAAGAGAATTACTTGTTAGAGAAGCCCATAGTGGTGGATTAATGGGACATTTTGGAGTAAAGAAAACTTTAGATATATCGCATGATCACTTCTTTTGGCCTAACATGAAAAGAGATGTTGAAAAATTGTGTGAAAGATGTGTCACTTATAAACAAGCTAAGTCTAGAGTTATGAATCATGGTCTTTATACTCCATTGCCTATTCCTATTGCTCCTTGGACTGACATTTCTATGGACTTTGTTTTGGGGTTACCAAGAACAAAGAGAGGTAGAGATTCTGTTTTTATTGTCGTTGACAGGTTCTCTAAGATGACTCACTTCATTGCTTGTCACAAGACAGATGATGCAAGTAACATTGCCGATTTATTCTTCAAGGAAATTGTTTGTCTACATAGGGTTCCGAGGACCATTGTTTCTGACCGTGATGTGAAGTTCCTTAGCTACTTTTGGAAAACATTATGGGGAAAGTTAGGAACAAAGCTATTGTTTTCAACTACTTGTCATCCACAAACCGATGGTCAAACTGAAGTAGTCAATCGTACTTTGTCTACTTTGTTGAGATCCATTATTCAAAAGAATTTGAAGAATTGGGAAGATTGTTTGCCTCATGTGGAGTTTGCTTACGATAGAAGTGTGCATTCTACTACTAGTTATTCTCCATTTGAAGTTGTCTATGGTTTTAATCCACTCACTCTATTGGATCTTTTACCACTACCTATTGAGGAGAGAGCTAGTTTGGATGGGGAAAAGAAAGCTGATTTTGTTAAGCAACTACATGAGAAGGTATGTCAAAACATTAGGAAGAGGACTGAGCAATATGCTACTCAAGCCAACAAGCACCACAAGAAAGTTGTCTTTGAACCTAGTGATTGGGTTTGGGTACATATGCGTAAAGAGAGATTTCCTGCTCAGCGTCGCTCCAAGCCGCAACCTCAAGGAGATGGACCATTCCAAGTGATTAAGAAGATCAATGACAATGCTTATAAGTTAGATCTTCCAGGTGAGTATAATGTTAGTGCTACATTTAATGTTTCTGATCTTTCTCCCTTTGATATTGATGTAGGTGATTCTGATTTGAGGACAAATCCTTTCGAGGAGAGGGGGAATGATGGAGATCCAAGCTCACAAAGATCAAGTCATGTTCGTGATGATCGTGATCCTCTGAGTATCCATGGAGGTCCAATTACAAGAGCTAAATCAAAGATAATGCAACAAGCCTTGGCTGGTTTCATTGATATTGCTAGAGAGAAAGCCCAACAAAGCTTGAGCATGGAGGATGATAAAGTCTTCTACAACATGGTCCAAGCCCAAGTTCAACCTTCTTGAAGACACACAAGTATTGGGCCGAAATGAAAATTATGCTAGATGCATATTTTATCTAGTTAAGTATTATTGGGCTTAACATTGTCTTAATTTAATTTAAGCCCAATTCCTTTTTAAATAATAGATTTTGTAAGACTTCTATTACTTGTTCTGCAAGTTAGGAGAGTAGGATTCCTATTGCTTGTTCTGCAAGTTTGCTATTTCCTATTCTGCAAGTTAGGAAAGTAGGATTCCTATTACTTGTGCTGCAAGTTATCTATTTGCCTATAAATAGTTATGTAACCCTTTGGGGAGAAGACAATTTGATTTTAGTAATAAAATTGAGAGACTTCTTCTCTTTGGTTCTCTTGAGAACTCTTGAACTTATCAAGGTCTTCCTTGTGGCGTTCTTCTACCTTCCACCAATATATACCATAGGTTCTTGCTTTTCTAAGCAACGGGTCTTGGTCCAATACCATAGGTTCTTGTGTTTCTACACAACGGGTCTTGGTTTTATCTCTAATTTTTGTTTTCTTTTGCTGCGTTTTTAACTTGTTCTTGTTTTTCTTCAAGTGTTCTTCATGTTCTTCATTGAACCTCATCTTCTTTCGGTGAGGTTCATATCAAGACCAGTTTGTCATTGTCTTTATCGATGACATCTTGGTATATTCGAGGTCACAGGAAGAGCATGAGCAGCATTTGAGGATTGTTTTGGAGACCCTCAGAGATCGAGGACTGTATGCCAAGCTAAGTAAATGTGAGTTTTGGCTCAATTATATCTCCTTTTTAGGTCATGTGATCAGTAAAGATGGAGTCTCGGTTGATCCATCAAAGATTGAAGCGGTAGTTCAATGGGAAAGACCGAAGACAGTGACGGAGATTAGGAGTTTCTTGGGTTTAGCTGGCTACTATAGAAGATTTGTAGAGGGTTTCTCGAAGCTAGCTGCTCCATTGACGCGCTTGACGCGCAAGGAAGTGAAATATGAGTGGAACGAAGCCTGTGAATGTAGCTTCCAAGAGTTGAAGCGCAGGCTAACGACTGCACCGATCCTTACCATCCCTAGTGGTTCAGGTGGATTTGCGGTGTATAGTGATGCCTCAGGGCAAGGCTTGGGATGTGTGTTAATGCAGCATGGTAAGGTAGTGGCATATGGCTCTAGACAGTTGAAGGACCATGAGAAGAACTACCCGACTCATGACTTGGAGTTAGCTGCAGTGGTATTTGCCCTGAAGGTATGGAGGCATTACTTATATGGTGAGAGATTTCAGATTTTTACGGATCATAAAAGTCTGAAATACTTGTTCTCCCAAAAGGAATTGAACATGAGACAAAGAAGATGGCTAGAGCTTCTAAAGGATTATGATTGTGAGATCATGTACCACCCAGGGAAAGCTAATGTGGTGGCAGATGCTCTGAGCCGGAAGCATGTAAGTATGGTGTCTTATATGATGATAAAAGAGTATGAGCTAATTGAGCAATTTGCAAGCCTCAACCTTAACGTTATACCTAATGAGCAATTTGGAATGATGGCTAGTTTGAGGATTGAGCCAGAGTTAATAGAAAGAATCCAAAGTGCTCAAAAGGAAGATGATAAATGCATTGAGGCTATGAGTCAGATACAGTCAGGTATGATCTCAGAGTTCAGTCTTGGTAGTGATAGAATTTTGAGGTTTAAGAGTCGTATATGTGTTCCACATGATGATGAATTGAAGAAGTTGATCTTGACAGAAGCACATGCCACTAAGTACACGTTGCACCCGGGAAATACGAAGATGTATCACAATCTTCGCAAAGTGTATTGGTGGAATGGCATGAAGAAAGACATAGCTGAATATGTGGCGAAATGTCTTACATGTCAGCAGGTTAAGGTAGAACATCAAAAGCCAGCAGGATTACTGCATCCTCTACCTATACCTATGTGGAAGTGGGAACACATTACGATGGATTTTATTGTGGGATTGCCCAGAACCAAGAGGAATCATGATGGTATTTGGGTGATCGTGGATACATTGACAAAGTCAGCTCACTTCCTGCCTATGAAGTCAACAGACACGCTTAGCACCTTGGCAGATATGTATGTAAGAGATGTTGTAAGACTACACGGTGTTCCAGTGAGCATCACTTCAGATAGAGATTCCAGGTTTACTTCCCATTTCTGGGAGCATTTTCAAGAAGCCATGGGATCTAAGCTCAATTTTAGCACAGCTTTTCATCCACAGACTGATGGACAGTCCGAGCGCACGATTCAGACGCTCGAGGATATGTTGAGGGCTTGTGCTATGGACTTTAAAGGCTCCTGGGATGACCATCTGCCATTGGCTGAGTTTGCATACAATAATAGTTATCATGCAAGTATCAGGATGGCACCATATGAAGCCTTGTATGGAAGAAGGTGTCGATCTCCAATAGGGTGGGAATAAGTGGGCGAACGTAAGTTGTTGACTCCAGATTTAGTCGAGCAAGCCTCAGAAGATGTTAAGTTGATTTGTCAAAGGCTTAAGACAGCTCAGAGTAGACAAAAGAGCTATGCGGATGCTCGACGGAGACCACTTGAGTTTATGGTTGGAGATTTTGTATTCTTGATAGTTTCTCCATCCAAAGGAATTATGAGATTTGGTCGGCGAGGTAAGTTGAGTCCTCGTTACATCGGTCCATTTGAAGTCTTAGATCGAGTAGGTGATTTTGCCTATAGATTGGCATTGCCTCCGGAGCTATCGGGAGTGCATAATGTGTTTCATGTATCGATGCTTCGGAAGTATAATCCGGATCCGTTTCATGTCATAGAAGATGAACCCTTGGAGATAAGGGAAGATATGAGCTATGTAGAGAAGCCAATTCAGATTTTGGACAGAAAGGACAAAGTATTGAGGTCTAAGACGATCCCACTAGTGAAAGTTCTCTAGCAATACCATACAATGGAAGAAGCTACATGGGAGCTAGAAAGCTTAATGAAGGAAAAGTACCCAGAGTTGTTTACATGACAAGCTAAGGCAAATTTGGAGGACCAAATTTTCTAAGGTGGGGAGGATGTGAGGTCCCCAATTTCTATGTATTCCTCCATGCATGTAAAGTATTTCAATTAATATGATTAAATAAATATGAAGTTTAATGTATGAATGATGTATGCATGAGGTATAGAGCATGTAAGAAATAAGTAGGATGAGAAGAAATAATAAAGTTGAATGTTAATAAGTCAAATGAAGTAATATTAATATCAGGAAAATAATTGAAGTAGGAAAGAAAATAAAATCAGGATTTTGATTGGATCTAAGTGGATGAGTCATAAGAGAAAAAGAGGAATTAAATGGTCAAATGGATGAGTCAAAGAGGAAAGAAAGGGCTGAGATGATTAATGAGATGAGCATGCATTAAATGCATCTTGCATGACTCACCATCTTCATCAGCTATCACCAACGTCAGCCACTCTTCTTCCAACCCTCTCCCTCTCGTCCATCCAAGCTTCCAAGTTCCATCCATGGCTACCTTGACAAACCACCTCACTCTTCCATCGATCCATTAAGTTCGTAGAACGAAAAATAATCCTTGTCGTTAGACTAAGTGATATTCAAAGTTTGGAGGATTGAATCCAAGTATTGGAGGAGATCTCAACATTTGAGATTTTGGTCTCTAGTGAAGGTGATAGGATGATATTTTGTAAATTTTATATGTGCTAATATATTTTCTTTATTGATGTTTTATGCCTAAAAGAGCTTACTAATGTTTATTTTATGTTTTAGGTATTAAATATCAAAGTTGGAATAAAAAGAAGCTAAAAAGAGCAAAGTGCAGTATTTTCTGTCCAGCTTGAAAGATTGACGTTTTTGACCAATTTAACGACCTAAACTGAAGAAGTGGCCTTCATGGAAGTTGTAGAGGACTTCTCAAGGTTTCCAGAATGCACAAGATCGCAAAAATTGGAGTTCGTTTGGTTGGTCAAACGTCTGGACAAAATCAGTACGAAATTCTGGGCAGAAAAACGAGATTGAGAAGAAATTCCAACTAAGCAAGTTCAAGACAAGATTTTGTTGAGACAAGATAATTTCTTAATTTTATTATGTCTTAGATCTGTAATTAATTAATAAAAATAGGCCTTAGGAATTTTACTTAGAAAATAATTGTAAAAGATGATGAGATAAAGGTAAGAGTTTGACTAGTCAAATTACTTGTTTCCCAAGTAAACTCTTATCTGAATCCCACATTGCTTAGGAAAGTCTTTTAAACTCTTCCTTAGGCCTATATAAAGAGCACAAGGCTCTCATAAACAGCATCCCTCACATCCCTCTTCCCTCTTCCCCCTTAGTCTTTTGTAAGGTTTTCTTTAAGGTTTTAGTAAAAGTTTTATTTTCTTTCTTTTAATTTTGATATTGTTGATTTCTTTTTCTTTAAAAATTTTATTTTTCTTCTTTTCTTTATCATTGGTCTTGCTGATTTCTTTCTTTTAAGTTATAAAATTATTTTCTTTTTAGTCTTTCTAATAGAAACAGATTTAATTTCTTTATTTAAACTGATTCTTCCCTTAGGTTTATTAGGTTTTATCTATTTTATAATGTTATATGGTTGCTGATTTCTTTAGTGATAATTATTTTGATTCTTGTTTTGTTTTTCATATTATTTGTTTAGTTCTTGCTAGTTTATAATCTTGATTCTAGATTTCTTGTTTTAGATTATTAAAGATTGATATATTGATTGTCTTTTGCATGATTCTTGATATCTTTATAATATTAAACTTGAAATTTATGATCTTGAATATGACTAGTGAGTAGCTTTCTTATTCAGTTACAAGGTAAATTGATTGTTCTTGGAAAAAGAATGTTGTGAGATTTTGAGTTTATAATATAATTGTTGATTAAATATCCAAGATTCTCTGAGCACATTTGCATGATTATTTGATTGATTAGATGGTAGGGCCCACTATTTAATTTAATTGAATAATCTACTGCCAGATTAAAAACATAAGTCCGTAATTGCTTATGGAGTTAATCACTAGGGATGGAGGAGAATTGAGGTTTAGATTAAATGAACCGAGCTTATGTGTTTGTTATCTAATGTCAACCCATATCTTTCTAGTTGTTAATGCTGCGACAATTTATATCTAGAGAGCTTGTTCTAGGTAGGTTAAGTAGTTAGAGATTAGTTAAAGAGCTTGTTTTAACTAACGACTCAGTAAGGGAAGATGGTGTAACAGAGCTTGTTGTTATGCTACGGTTGACTATTTAATTGACAATAATATTTTGTAATCAATGATCAACTTCTAAATCCAAGAATAATTAATTACCTTGTAACTGAAGCTTTTTCATATTTGTTTTTGATATTTAATAATCCTTGCTTTCTCTCTTTTAGGCATAGCTTACAAAACTCCAAAACCCCAAAATTTCTTCTTTCCATAAAACTTAAGATTAGATTTTTAATTTAATATTTAACTTAAATAATTCAGTCTCTGTGGGTTCGACCCTTACTCCACTATCTAAATAGTAGAGTTAGGAAGTTTTATTTTTTGGTGACTGACGACACTATCAAATTTTGGCGCCGTTGCCGGGGACTGTTATTTATTTAAGTTGTTTATTATAATTTAAAGATCTAATTATTTTCTTTTCTTTCTTCCTTGCAGGGTTTGCATGTCTGACGAGGACTCTAGTTACAAACTTCGAAAGATTAGAGATTACATTCAGGCAACCCAAAGTGCAGTGCTACAAACGCCCCAACCACCACCATCCACTTCCGAAGATCCACCTTCCATCGAGCCCACGTTCAATCCCACTTTTGAATTCTCTAGTGATTCAGAAGAGGATACCATGGCTCAAAACGCTAATAGAACCTTGAAGGAGTTGGTAGCACCCACTATGAACCAACAACCCCTTTGCATAACCTATCCTACTTTAGATGTTGCTTTTGAATTAAAATCTGGTTTGATACATCTTTTACCAACTTTTCATGGTCTTGCAGGTGAAGATCCATACAAACATCTAAAGGAGTTCCATGTTGTTTGCTCCACCATGAAGCCTGCTGGGGTTAGTGAAGAGCAAATCAAGCTAAGGGCCTTTCCATTCTCTCTGGCAGATGCAGCCAAGGATTGGCTTTACTACTTACCTTCTGGGACCATCAACACTTGGGATGATATGAAGAGACTCTTCTTGGAAAGATATTTTCCTGCTTCTAGGGCAGCCAACATCCGCAAAGAAATTTGTGGAATTAGGCAATTTAATGGTGAGTCACTCTATGAATATTGGGAAAGATTTAAACGATTATGTGCTAGTTGCCCACATCACCAAATTCATGAGCAACTATTGATCCAATATTTCTATGAGGGACTATTACCCCATGATAGAAGTATGATAGATGCAGCTAGTGGAGGAGCTTTAGTGGATAAGACTCCTCAAGAAGCCCAAAACTTGATAGCAAACATGGCTGCCAATTCTCAACAATTTAATACAAGGCGTGATCCACCACCACTATCTAAGCAAGCACACGAGGTAAGTACTTTTTCTTTGGAAAAACAAATTGCTAATCTAACATCTCTTGTGCAACAATTGGCTGTAGGTAAAATGCAACAAGCCAAGGCTTGTGGAGTTTGCTCCAACATGGGACACCCTACTGATATGTGTCCAACCTTACAAGAAGATTCCATGGAGCAAGCTAATGTTGTAGGAGGATTCCCAGGGCCTTCCCAAGGTAAGTATGACCCTTACTCCAATACCTACAACCCTGGTTGGAGGGAGCACCCAAATTTGCAATATGGAAATAGGTCTACACCATATGTCCCACCACACAATAGGCCAAGTAATTTTCAAGTCCCCAAACCTACATACCAAGAAATCGAGGTAAGAAATTTATGTAACGGACGTAAGGCGACTATGTCCGCATGTTTTAATGTGCTTTTGATGGTTTTGGAGAGAAGCATTAGTTGTCTTTTTGCAGGAAAAATGACATTTTTCGGACTTGTCTCCTAGTACCAATTAGGTTAGGAGCAGCCGACTGCCTTAAAGGGAAGTCGACTGCCTAGAGACAACCAAAACGCCGTTTTTTGAAAACCGACTCAAACCAATCGACTGCTATGTAAGCCAGTCGACTGCTATTTACCTAGAAGCATTCTGTTTCAAACCAGTCGACTGCTATTTGCCAAAAATGCATTCTGTTTCAAAAATAGTCGACTGCTATATGTACCAGTCGACTGCTATTTGCTAAGAAGCATTCTGTTTGAAAACCAGTCGACTGCTATTTGCTAAGAAGCATTCTGTTTGAAAACCAGTCGACTGCTATATGGACCAGTCGACTGCCCTCATGCGTTTTCAAAATGAAAAATATCGAAATTTTAAATGAAAATAATTTCGATAAATGAAAGTATGAAGCAGCAGCCGACTGCCCTGTTAAGCCAGTGGACTGCCCTGTTTTGAAAATAGGTTTTCAAACCTATTTTCAGAAAGTATGAAATGTCATGGCAAGAAGCTATATGGCATATGTTTTGAGATTATACACTTTCATGTTTCTAGTAGGGGCTCTGATCAAGTCCTGAAATGATGTATGTTATGGGCTGAGGAACCATAAGTCAGGCCTCAGTCGCTACAGAAGGACACCAGACTAGTGTTAACTGTAGCCACCAACAGTTGGCCAATCTGTCTATATTACATGTTCGGCTAAGGGAGGATTCCTGGCCCTACGGGGTACGCCACATGATGATAATGATGATGATGATGATGCAGTGCATAACTCCATAAAAGTACAAATAGGTTTTATGTTATCAAAAACAATATGTATATGCGATTTCTAAGAATAAAGAAATCGAAAGTACTTGGTTTACTTGTATAAGAAGTTTTAAAAGAAGTATATGATGTATGATTTCAAGAAAGTATAAGATGTTTTAAAAAAAGTAAGTATATATGACAATGATATTTCAAAGAAGTACTTGAAATATGTTTTGAAGTATACGAAACATGCTATGTTATCAAAGCATGTAAAGTATGTTTTAAAGATAGAAGATGAGGCATGTTTTTAAAGAAAGTATGTTTGCTTAAACCATTGAAAGAAATATGCATGGTTGCAAATAATGCATGAAAGGAGTATACAATGTATGCATGCTTTATAATGCTTTACATGACATTATAGAGCCAAGTAGGAAAAACTGCATATAGAGGCATAGCACGCTCTTTTACATATTTTTCTTACTGAGCGTAAACTCACCCTTTTACGAACATTTTTCATATAGACTATCTGAAGTAATCCCTCGCTCTCGATAGAAGAGCCTCCGAGTGGATTTTGAAAGTTTACCTTCGAGAGAAGCTTCCCAAGTAGTATAGAAGGTATACTTATGTAATTATGCAAAGTAAATTGTAATTCAGCTATGGTACAATACAACTAACATTATTGAATATAAGATGTCGGGGATTTAAGTTAAAGATGATGCATGAGATCCTGTGGAAACGGATAATACATATATACATGTATCATTAGTCTGTTTTATTGAAATTGAATTATTCATATTGAGCTGTTAGATATTAAGCTTAAGAAAGAAAAGTATGATTGACATTGACAAGTAAATCTAATCAAGTTAAGTGGAAAGGAGAAAAAGGTGAATTGTAAATGTATGGTGACTGGGACGTCTCAGAGTGGTATCAGAGCAATTAGATTGAGGTTTGTCAATGTTGATGAGTTAGAAGTAGAGTATATCCCCAATTGTATTGTACTTGTCTGAATACATATACGATGTATAATTGTTTGAAGTTATACTAAATAGCTCAATTTTGTGATTTTATCGACAGAATGAGCTCAGATAGAAGGGGTGTTGGTGAAGGAAGAGGAAGGGATTATGTAGAACAATCACCAATACAGTCTCCTTTCTCATCTCCACCGCATAGCCCGAACACTAGGTTAGCGAAGATGGAAAAGTGATGGAGATCCAAGCTCACAAAGCTCAAGTCATGTTCGTGATGATCGTGATCATTTGAGTATCCATGGAGGTCCAATTACAAGAGCTAAATCAAAGATAATGCAACAAGCCTTAGCTGGTTTCATTGATATTGCTAGAGAGAAAGCCCAACAAAGCTTGAGCATGGAGGATGAAAAAGTCTTCTACAACATGGTCCAAGCCCAAGTTCAACCTGCTTGAAGACACACAAGTATTGGGCCGAAATGCAAATTAGGCTAGATGCATATTTTATTTAGTTAAGTATTATTGGGCTGAACATTATGTAACCCTTTGGGGAGAACACAATTGATTTTAGTAATAAAATTGAGAGACTTCTTCTCTTTGGTTCTTTTGAGAACTCTTGAACTTATCAAGGTCTTCCTTGTGGCGTTCTTTACCTTCCACCAAAATATATACCATAGGTTCTTGCTTTTCTAAGCAACGGGTCTTGGTCCAATACCATAGGTTCTTGTGTTTCTACACAACGGGTCTTAGTTTTATCTCTAATTTTTGTTTTCTTTTACTGCATTTTTAACTTGTTCTTGTTTTTCTTCAAGTGTTCTTCATGTTCTTCATTGAACCTCATCTTCTTTCGGTGAGGTTCATATCATTTGGTATCAGAGCTTAGGTTTAATTCGTGGAAGTTTCGTTTTTGTTTTTTTTTCTTTGTCTTCTTGTCGTGGACAAACCTTGATCTTGAATCCTTTTCCAAGCCACCACTAATATTGTTTGTCCCTCAAACCTATTGTCTTTACTTAGCCACCAAGTAAACCCTATCTTGTTCTTCAAGCAACCAAATCCCAAAGGTTTTCTTGCTCACCAAGAAACCTTTAAAAGCTCTACATTACATAAAGACTACTTGTTTCACAAGCCACTGTTCCCTCTCATTCCTTGCCACACAAGCTGCTACCAAAACTAGCTTGTTTTTGTCAAAAAGTTGCCTTGTTCCCCAAGTAAGCCTCTTCTTATTATTTAGACTTTTTTTTCTTCATTGTTCGCTTGCTTTAGTAAAATATAAAAAAAAGAGAAAAAAAGCGAAAAAAAAAAGAAAAGAAAAAAAAGAGAAAAGAAAAATCAATTCAAGAGGGGATTTATTACATCGTGTGTAGCAAGTGCAACATCAAAGGTAATTCATGGAGGTGTGCTTCATCAAAATCTTGAGGCAGTCATTCTTTCTTGAGCTTTGAGATTTCTTATTTGCCTAATTTGAAAATTCATTGCTGCCATTCTACCCTACTGCCTAAAATTACCTTTTTGACCCTATCACATAAAAGAACAAAACTACCCCACCTTTGGCTAAACCCTACCCTAATTAAACACCTCAAAACACACATATTTCCTTCAAGGTTTAGTTTCATTAAAGTCTTCTTAAGCCTTATTAAGTCTTGCAAAGTCTTGTTGAGTCTTCATTGTTTTGTTTTCCCTTGATTAAAATCTTATGCTCAGCTTGTTTATTGTTGGTTGATAGTTGAATTCCATAAGCTGATTTTTGATTAAGTCTTGAGTTCAATATAGAACCTATAGAGAAAAGTTGTGTGAGGGAAAAAGGCAAGAGTGTGTGAGTAACATTAGTAGAGAAAAGCCATATTAAAATTGTGTGAAACACGAGTGTGTGCTACATTCTTGTGTGTATTGAGTGTAAACACGTGAAGTCATACTTGTGAGGTCCTTTTCTTTTACTAACATTTCTTGCAAGATAAAATCATGTCTTCTAATAGTGAAAAGCCTGATTTGAGTAAGATCGAGTTCCTGTTCCAAGCTATGCAACAACAATTTTCAAGGATAGAGTTGAGGTTTAATAATATTCATGATAAGTTGGAGGAACATGAAGCTGTCCTAGCTAAGGTAAAGCCAGGTGATACTTCTCATGAGAATGGAAATGTTGTGAATAATGACTTTGATGATAAAGTTGATGATGAGTTGATGAGTGTCGTCAGTCACTAAAAATAAAATTTCCTAACTCTACTATGTAGATAGCGGAGCAAGGGTCGAACCCACAGAGACTGAATTATTTAAGTTAATTATTAAATTAAAAATCTAATCGTAGGGTTTAGGGAAAGAAGAAGTTTGGGGGTTTTGTAGACTATTCTAAAATAAAGAAAACAAGAATTATTGATATGAACCTCACCGAAAGAAGATGAGGTTCAATGAAGAACATGAAGAACACTTGAAGAAAAACAAGAACAAGTTAAAAACGCAGCAAAAGAAAACAAAAATTAGAGATAAAACCAAGACCCGTTGTGTAGAAACACAAGAACCTATGGTATTGGACCAAGACCCGTTGCTTAAAAAAGCAAGAACCTATGGTATATATTGGTGGAAGGTAGAAGAACGCCACAAGGAAGACCTTGATAAGTTCAAGAGTTCTCAAGAGAACCAAAGAGAAGAAGTCTCTCAATTTTATTACTAAAATCAATTGTCTTCTCCCCAAAGGGTTACATAACTATTTATAGGCAAATAGATAACTTGCAGCACAAGTAATAGGAATCCTACTTTCCTAACTTGCAGAATAGGAAATAGCAAACTTGCAGAACAAGTAATAGAAGTCTTACAAAATCTATTATTTAAAAAGGAATTGAGCTTAAATTAAATTAAGACAATGTTCAGCCCAATAATACTTAACTAAATAAAATATGCATCTAGCCTAATTTGCATTTCGGCCCAATACTTGTGTGTGTGTCTTCAAGAAGGTTGAACTTGGGCTTGGATCATGTTGTAGAAGACTTTATCATCCTCCATGCTCAAGCTTTGTTGGGCTTTCTCTCTAGCAATATTAATGAAACCAGCCAAGGCTTGTTGCATTATCTTTGATTTAGCTCTTGTAATTGGACCTCTATGGATACTCAAAGGATCACGATCATCACGAACATGACTTGAGCTTTGTGAGCTTGGATCTCCATCAATTATTAAGTATCAAAGACAAATAGCAAAAAGCTTCAGTTATGAGGCAATCAATCATTCTTGGATTTTGATGTTGATCATTGATTACAAAATATTATTGTCAATTAAATAGTCAACCGTAGCATAACAACAAGCTCTGTTACACCATCTTTCCTTACTGAGTCGTTAGTTAAAACAAGCTCTTTAACTAATCTCTAACTACTTAACCTACCTAGAACAAGCTCTCTAGATATAAGTTGTAGCAGCATTAACAACAAGAAAGATATGGGTTGACATTAGATGACAAACACATAAGCTCGGTTTATTTAATCTAAACCTTAATTCTCCTCCATCCCTAGTGATTAACTCCACAAGCAATTACGGACTTATGTTTTTAATATGGCGGCAGATTATTTAGTTTAACTAAATAGTGTGCACCCTATCTAATCAAACAAACAATCATTATAATGTGCTCAGAGAATCTTGGATACTTAATCAACAATTATATAATAGGTTCAAGAATCTCACAACATGCTTTTCCCAAAAAAAATTAATTTACCTCATAACTGAATAAGAAAACTACTCACTAGACATATTCAAGATCATAAAATTCAAGTTTAATATTATAAAGATTACAAATATCATGCAAGAAACAATCAAAGAAGCAATCTTTAATAATATAAAATCAGAATTAATAATCAAGATTATAAACTAGCAAGCAAGAACACACAAACAATATTAATTTAAATAAAGAAAACAAAATCAGAATTAAAAATAATAAAGAAATAAGCAAAATAATAAAAATAAAATTTCCATTAAATCTACTCTAAAACTAAACAAGAGAGAAGAGGGGGAAGAGAGGGATGTGAGGGATTTGAGGGATGTGTTTATGAGAGCCTTGTGCTCTTTATATAGGCCTAAGGAAGAGTTTAAAAGACTTTCCTAAGCAATGTGAGATTCAGATAAGAGTTTACTTGGGAAACAAGTAATTTGACTAGTCAAACTCTTATCTTTATCTCATCATCTTTTACAATTATTTTTTAAGTAAAATTCCTAAGGCCTATTTTAATTAATTAATTACAGATCTAAGACAAAATAAAATTAAGAAATTATCTTCTCTCAACAAAATCTGGTCTTGAACTTGCTTTGTTGGAATTTCTTCTCAATCTCGTTTTTCTGCCCAGAATTTAGTACTGATTTTGTCCAGACGTTTGACCCATCAAATGAACTCCGATTTTTGCGATCTTGGACATTCTGGAAACCTTGAGAAGTCCTCTACAACTTTCATGAAGGTTACTTCTTGAGATCAGGTCGTTAAATTGGTCAAAAATGTCAATCTTTCAAGCTGGACAGAAAATACTGCACTTTGCTCTTTTTAGCTTTTTTTATTCCAACTTTGATATTTAATATCTAAAACATAAAATAAACATTAGTAAGCTCTTTTAGGCATAAAAAATCAATAAAGCAAATATATTAGCACATATAAAATTCACAAAATATCATCCTATCAAATTCCCCCACACTTAGCTTTTGCTAGTCCTCTAGCAAAACCTAAACTAACTTCCTAAAGAACTAAATCCTAAATCCTAACTCACTTTCGTAGGAATCACGATTGCATTTAGCATATGCAATAAGCCTTTAAACCCCTAGGTCACCCCTAGTGGACGAGTTGTGTCTCGTGAGGGCTTTCAGAAGATATACCCACAAAATCTTTTACTTAAGACTCAATCCTAAAAATTCAAAATAAGACTCAAAAGTTAAAAATTAAGACTCAAAACAAGATTAAGATCATGAACATATTTTCAAATCTTTCAATTCTTATCTCATAACTTCAACAAAAGTCAAATAATCAAGTCAATCATATTCTAATCATTACTTCTCATATTCATGCATACTTCTAAATAAATTCATGCAAAATTCACAATCAACACAATTGAAACATATAACACCAACTTTGCAATTATCCACTTTACATTACCACAAACAAAGTCAATAGATCAAGAATTTTTTTTTCTATTTTCTCTTCCTTCTTTTTCTTTTTTTTTCTTTTGAGGTTTCAATAATAGTTTCCCTAAGTACTTACTTGCCTTTTTACATGAATGTTAATATTGGTGATACCAACACCCGGTTACTCAACAAGTAAGCCCTCTTTTAGAGTGCTTTGCATACTCATATTTTAAGTAACTTCAAGAATTTAATCAACAAGATCGAATAACTCAAAACATTGGAGTAGAATCTAAAGCTTTCAACCTCTATTTTTCTTCTCTTTTATGTTTTTTTTTTGTTCTTGTCTATTTATCCTTTGCTTATACCAACTTCAATGAACTAATCATATTATCAATATCATATAAGCAATCATATTTAATCATGAACTCACATAAATTCTTTAGAAAGTATTCACTTCAACAATAATAACAATCAAAATGCTCTCAACTTTCCTATAAAACTTTGTTTTAGTTTAGAATCAATCCTTAAAAGAAAGAAAACATATCATGATCTTTAAAACTCTTAAAAATTTGACCCTTTTCTCTTTAATTTCCACTTCCTAAAAAAAAAACACTCTATAGACTCTTAAACCAATATTCCCCCCCCACACTTAAATCTTACTTTGTCCTCAAAGTAAGTCTAGCATGCAAAGAAGAACAATAAAAACTCAAAAATTAAATGGTAATACAAGTAAAGGAAGAAATACTCCCTCGTTTTACATCCTTGGGTTGCCTCCCAAGTAGCACTTTTGTTTAATGTCGTTAGCTCGACTGCTCCACCTTCCATCATCCAATCCCAAACCTCAACTTTTTTATTGGTTTCTCGAGTTCCTCATTCTCAAGATTTTTGCTCATGGCTATTTCTAGCTCATCTTTAAGAATCTGCTTTTCATCACCTTTTAATTTCCTCTTGGAAGTGCATAGTTCCCTTAAAAATTTGGCATCACAAGGCACTTGATCATTAGTTTCATCAAGGAGAGGAATATTAACTTCCATTTTCCTAAATGTCTTCAATGTCTCCTTGTCTTGCTCTTCGTTTGTAGCTCTTGCAAACCTACCAGGAAAAGGAGGAGGGTAAGTAGAAGAATTAAAAGGAATTTGTTTTTCACTTACCTCAGCTTTGAATTCTTTGATTTCAACATCCTCATAGTGCTTTATAAAGTTGTTGAAATTCTCTCTCCCTTTTACATTGTGCATGTCAACAACTCCACCATTAATATTGAAATCGATTTCATCCTTCCTTTCTATAAAGTCATCGACATCTTCATGTGCACTTTCCTTGGATTCAATTTCCCTTTCACTTTTCAAGGTGATGTTAGTAACATTATCTCTTGGATTCTCCACAGGTTGAGAGGTCATAGCTTCAATGTTACTTATGGAATTCATTATTTGACTCACATGGTGATCAATATTCTTAATATAAACATCAGCCTCTTGTGACAAATGTAAAGTTTTAATCTCAAGAGTCTTAACAATATCTTCAAGAGACATACTTGATTCTTGAGGTGGAGGCATACCTGAGTCTTGAGGTGGAGCTTGATATGTATCTTGGAATGGCATATTGTAAACCTCATATTGATTCCCATAACTAAAATTAGAATGATCCCACCATCCTTGATAGTAGGTATCGTAGTGTGGTTCATAATTATAGTATGGGTCATAATTATAGTGTGGTTCATAAGCTTGCTCCATGGAGTCCTCTTCTTGTCTTAGGTGGTAGTGATGGATGTTGTGGTGTTTGTGGCACCACGCTTTGGGTTGCTTGTATGTACTCCCTAATCTTTTGAAGTTTGTGACTAGAATCCTTCTCAGACAAGCAATCCCTAAAAAAGAAAAGAAAAAAAAATTAGACTTAAAATTAAAATAATTAACTTAAACAAATTTCAGTCCCCGGCAACGGCGCCAAAATTTGATGAGTGTCGTTAGTCACTAAAAATAAAATTTCCTAACTCTACTATGTAGATAGCGGAGCAAGGGTCGAACCCACAGAGACGGAATTATTTAAGTTAATTATTAAATTAAAAATCTAATCGTAGGGTTTAGGGAAAGAAGAAGTTTGGGGGTTTTGAAGACTATTCTAAAATAAAGAAAACAAGAATTATTAAGTATCAAAGACAAATAGCAAAAAGCTTCAGTTATGAGGCAATCAATCATTCTTGGATTTTGATGTTGATCATTGATTACAAAATATTATTGTCAATTAAATAGTCAACCGTAGCATAACAACAAGCTCTGTTACACCATCTTTCCTTACTGAGTCGTTAGTTAAAACAAGCTCTTTAACTAATCTCTAACTACTTAACCTACCTAGAACAAGTTCTCTAGATATAAGTTGTAGCAGCATTAACAACAAGAAAGATATGGGTTGACATTAGATAACAAACACATAAGCTCGGTTTATTTAATCTAAACCTTAATTCTCCTCCATCTCTAGTGATTAACTCCACAAGCAATTACGGACTTATGTTTTTAATCTGGCGGTAGATTATTTAGTTTAACTAAATAGTGTGCACCCTATCTAATCAAACAAACAATCATTATAATGTGCTCAGAGAATCTTGGATACTTAATCAACAATTATATAATAGGTTCAAGAATCTCACAACATGCTTTTCCCAAAAATAATTAATTTACCTCATAACTGAATAAGAAAACTACTCACTAGGCATATTCAAGATCATAAAATTCAAGTTTAATATTATAAAGATTACAAATATCATGCAAGAAACAATCAAAGAAGCAATCTTTAATAATATAAAATCAGAATTAATAATCAAGATTATAAACTAGCAAGCAAGAACACACAAACAATATTAATTTAAATAAAGAAAACAAAATCAGAATTAAAAATAATAAAGAAATAAGCAAAATAATAAAAATAAAATTTCTATTAAATCTACTCTAAAACTAAACAAGAGAGAAGAGGGGGAAGAGAGGGATGTGAGGGATTTGAGGGATGTGTTTATGAGAGCCTTGTGCTCTTTATATAGGCCTAAGGAAGAGTTTAAAAGACTTTCCTAAGCAATGTGAGATTCAGATAAGAGTTTACTTGGGAAACAAGTAATTTGACTAGTCAAACTCTTATCTTTATCTCATCATCTTTTACAATTATTTTCTAACTAAGCAATGTGAGATTCAGATAAGAGTTTACTTGGGAAACAAGTAATTTGACTAGTCAAACTCTTATCTTTATCTCATCATCTTTTACAATTATTTTCTAAGTAAAATTCCTAAGGCCTATTTTTATTAATTAATTACAGATCTAAGACAAAATAAAATTAAGAAATTATCTTCTCTCAACAAAATCTGGTCTTGAACTTGCTTTGTTGGAATTTCTTCTCAATCTCGTTTTTCTGCCCAAAATTTCGTACTGATTTTGTCCAGACGTTTGACCCATCAAATGAACTCCGATTTTTGCGATCTTGGACATTCTGGAAACCTTGAGAAGTCCTCTACAACTTCCATGAAGGTTACGTCTTGAGATCGGGTCGTTAAATTGGTCAACAATGTCAATCTTTCAAGCTGGACAGAAAATACTGCACTTTGCTCTTTTTAGCTTTTTTTATTCCAACTTTGATATTTAATACCTAAAATATAAAATAAACATTAGTAAGCTCTTTTAGGCATAAAAAATCAATAAAGCAAATATATTAGCACATATAAAATTCACAAAATATCATCCTATCATGAGTTTAGTAGAAGTGTTAAAGGTAACCATGGTAATAAAGGAGGTCGTGGAGATAGGTATAAAGGAGATAGGTATTATGATAGGATAGATGGAAATTTAGGAAGTATCAAATTGAAGATTCCTTCCTTTCAAGGTAAAAATGATCCTGAGGGTTACTTAGAATGGGAAAAGAAAGTGGAGATGGTCTTTGATTGCCATAACTATTCAGAAGAAAAAAAGGTGAAACTTGCTGCTGTAGAGTTCACGGATTATGCAATCATTTAGTGGGACCAACTCATACTTGGTAGACGTAGGAATAGAGAGCCACCTATAGTTACATGGAATGAAATGAAACGTGTTATGAGAAAAAGGTTTGTTCCTAATCATTATTATAGAGAGCTTTATCAAAGGTTACAAGGTCTCACTCAAGGTTCTAAGAGTGTTGAGGATTATCATAAAGAAATGGAAATTATCATGATCAGAGCTAATGTTGAAGAGGATAGTGAAGCTACTATGGCTCGATTTTTACAAGGATTGAATCGTGAGATTGCTAATGTAGTGGAGTTACATCACTATGTGGAGTTTGATGATATGTTGCATATGGCTATCAAGGTTGAAAGGCAACTCAAGAGAAAAGGTTATTCATCTCGTTTTATGCAAGGTTCTAGTTCATCTTCTTCTTGGAAACCGAACACCTTTCGAAGGGATGATAAGACTACATTCAAACTTAAGACTGAATCCTCATTCAAGCCTAAGGGTGAGAGTGTCCAAAAGCCCAAACCCGAGGCTATCCAAGCATCCCAAGGTAATAGTAGAGACATTAAGTGTTTTAGATGTTTGGGAAGAGGACACATTGCATCACAATGCCCAAACAAACGAGTCATGATTATGCGTGATGATGGTGATGTTGTAAGTGAAGATTCTGATGTTGATGATGAGATGCCACCATTGGAGGACATTAATGAGTATGATGACTATGTTGAGTTTGTTGCACATGGTGAAGCACTTGTAGCTCGTCGTGCATTAAGTGCCCAAGTTAAGGATGAAGATGAAGTGCAACGAGAAAATATTTTTCATACTAGATGCCACGTCAACAAAAGGTATGCTCTTTGATTATTGATGGTGGTAGTTGCACTAATGTTGCTAGCACTTATTTGGTTGACAAATTGATTTTGCCCACTACAAAACATCCCAAACCATACAAACTTCAATGGCTCAATAATTGTGGAGAAGTAAATGTGACCAAGCAAGTATTGGTGCTATTTTCAATTGGAAGGTACAATGATAAAGTGTTGTGTGATGTTGTGCCTATACATGCTGGTCATTTGCTTTTAGGAAGACCATGGCAATTTGATAGACATGTCATACATGATGGATTTACAAATCGTTATTCATTTACCATGGCTGGTAAGAAATTCACACTTGCACCCTTGAGTCCTACGGAGATTTATGAGGATCAATTGAGGTTGAAAGAGCAGAATGAATCACAACAAAGGTCAAAGAATCTAGATAAAGGCAAAGATATTGCAAAGAAAGAAAGAAAGGACGTGAGCTTCTATGCAAAGCAAAGTGATGTAAAGGCTGCTTTTCTAGCTAAGTGCCCAATCCTTTTGTTTTTATATAAAGAATCTTGTTTTAGTTCTAATGATCTTAAATCTTCTTTGCCTACTAATGTTGTGTCTCTTTTGAAGGAATTTGGAGATATATTCCCCGAGGAGATTCCAAATGGTTTGCCACCTATTAGGGGAATTGAGCATCAAATAGACCTTGTTCTTGGAGCTGCCATTCCCAACAGACCTGCCTATAGAAGTAATCCCGAGGAGACAAAGGAGCTTCAAAGGCAAGTTGACGAGCTCATGAAGAAAGGCTACGTTAGAGAGAGCATGAGTCCATGTGCTGTTCCTGTGTTACTTGTTCCTAAGAAGGATGGGACGTGGAGGATGTGTGTTGATTGTCGTGCCATCAACAAAATCACTGTAAAGTATCGCTATCCCATTCCTAGATTAGATGATATGCTTGATGAGTTACATGGTTCTTGCATCTTTTCTAAAATTGATTTGAAAAGTGGTTATCATCAAATTCGCATGAGAGAAGGTGATGAATGGAAAACTGCATTTAAGACTAAGCATGGTTTGTATGAATGGTTAGTTATGCCTTTTGGATTAACTAATGCACCTAGCACTTTCATGAGATTAATGAACCATGTCTTGCGTGCTTTCATTGGAAAATTTGTAGTTGTCTATTTTGATGATATCTTGACCTATAGTAGAAGTTTGCATGAACATATTGAACATTTAAAGAATGTGCTTAATGTCTTGAGAAAGGAAAAGTTGTATGCTAACCTTAAGAAATGTTCCTTTTGCACTGATAAGATTATATTTCTTGGATATGTTATTTCTTCTAAGGGTATAGCAGTAGAAGATGAAAAGGTCAAGGCAATTAAAGATTGGCCTATACCTAAGAATGTCTCTGAGGTGCGTAGTTTTCATGGATTAGCTAGTTTCTATCGTAGGTTTGTTAGAGACTTCAGTACAATAGCCGCACCTCCAACTGATGTTGTTAAAAAGAATGTTGGATTTAAATGGGGTCTTGAGCAAGATCATGCTTTTAACTTACTTAAAGAGAAGCTTTGTTCCGCAGCTTTATTATCCTTACCTGACTTTTCTAAAACTTTTGAGATTGAGTGTGATGCTTCAAGTATAGGTATTGGAGCTGTTTTAATGCAGGAGAAGAGCCCCATTGCTTTTTTCAGTGAGAAGTTAAGTGGAGCTGCCCTTAACTATCCCACATATGATAAAGAGATGTATGCATTAGTGAGGGCCTTGGAAACATAGCAACACTATTTATGGCCCAAGGAATTTGTCATCCACACTGATCATGAGTCCTTGAAGCACTTGAAAGGACAAAGCAAGTTGAACAAGCGTCATGCCAAGTGGATGGAGTTCATTGAAACATTTCCATATGTGATCAAATATAAACAAGGTAAAGAAAATGTCGTGGCTGATGCATTATCTCGAAGGTATACTCTAATCACTTCTCTTAATGCAAAACTACTTGGATTTGAGTATATTAAAGACTTGTATGCTACTGATGCGGATTTTGAAAATGTGTTCATTGCATGTGAGAAAACTGGTTTTGGAAAGTTTTATAGGCATGATGGATTCTTATTTAGGGAAAATAGATTATGTGTGCCTAGGAGTTCTTTAAGAGAATTACTTGTTAGAGAAGCCCATAGTGGTGGATTAATGGGACATTTTGGAGTAAAGAAAACTTTAGATATATTGCATGATCACTTCTTTTGGCCTAACATTAAAAGAGATGTTGAAAAATTGTGTGAAAGATGTGTCACTTGTAAACAAGCTAAGTCTAGAGTTATGAATCATGGTCTTTATACTCCATTACCTATTCCTACTGCTCCTTGGACTGACATTTCTATGGACTTTGTTTTGGGGTTACCAAGAACAAAGAGAGGTAGAGATTGTGTTTTTGTTGTTGTTGATAGGTTCTCTAAGATGGCTCACTTCATTGCTTGTCACAAGACAGATGATGCAAGTAACATTGCCGATTTATTCTTCAAGAAAATTGTTCGTCTACATGGAGTTCCGAGGACCATTGTTTCTGACCGTGATGTGAAGTTCCTTAGCTACTTTTGGAAAATATTATGGGGAAAGTTAGGAACAAAGCTATTGTTTTCAACTACTTGTCATCCACAAACCGATGGTCAAACTGAAGTAGTCAATCGTACATTGTCTACTTTGTTGAGATCCATTATTCAAAAGAATTTGAAGAATTGGGAAGATTGTTTGTCTCATGTGGAGTTTGCTTACAATAGAAGTGTGCATTCTACTACTAGTTATTCTCCATTTGAAGTTGTCTATGGTTTTAATCCACTCACTCCATTGGATCTTTTACCACTACCTATTGAGGAGAGAGCTAGTTTGGATGGGGAAAAGAAAGCTGATTTTGTTAAGCAACTACATGAGAAGGTATGTCAAAACATTAAGAAGAGGACTGAGCAATATGCTACTCAAGCCAACAAGCATCGCAAGAAAGTTGTCTTTGAACCTGGTGATTGGGTTTGGGTACATATGCGTAAAGAGAGATTTCCTGCTTAACGTCGCTCCAAGTTGCAACCTCGAGGAGATGGACCATTCCAAGTGATTAAGAAGATCAATGACAATGCTTATAAGTTAGATCTTCCAGGTGAGTATAATGTTAGTGCTACATTTAATGTTTCTGATCTTTCTCCCTTTGATATTGATGTAGGTGATTCTGATTTGAGGACAAATCCTTTCGAGGAGAGGGGGAATGATGGAGATCCAAGCTCACAAAGCTCAAGTCATGTTCGTGATGATCGTGATCCTTTGAGTATCCATGGAGGTCCAATTACAAGAGCTAAATCAAAGATAATGCAACAAGCCTTGGCTGGTTTCATTGATATTGCTAGAGAGAAAGCCCAACAAAGCTTGAGCATGGAGGATGAAAAAGTCTTCTACAACATGGTCCAAGCCCAAGTTCAACCTTCTTGAAGACACACAAGTATTGGGCCGAAATACAAATTAGGCTAGATGCATATTTTATTTAGTTAAGTATTATTGGGCTGAACATTGTCTTAATTTAATTTAAGCCCAATTCCTTTTTAAATAATAGATTTTGTAAGACTTCTATTACTTGTTCTGCAAGTTAGGAGAGTAGGATTCCTATTGCTTGTTCTGCAAGTTTGCTATTTCCTATTCTGCAAGTTAGGAAAGTAGGATTCCTATTGCTTGTTCTGCAAGTTATCTATTTGCCTATAAATAGTTATGTAACCCTTTGGGGAGAACACAATTGATTTTAGTAATAAAATTGAGAGACTTCTTGTCTTTGGTTTTCTTAAGAACTCTTGAACTTATCAAGGTCTTCCTTGTGGCGTTCTTCTACCTTCCACCAATATATACCATAGGTTCTTGCTTTTCTAAGCAACGGGTCTTGGTCCAATACCATAGGTTCTTGTGTTTCTACACAACGGGTCTTGGTTTTATCTCTAATTTTTGTTTTCTTTTACTGCGTTTTTAACTTGTTCTTGTTTTTCTTCAAGTGTTCTTCATGTTCTTCATTGAACCTCACCTTCTTTCGGTTAGGTTCATATCAAGAAGCATGTGGAGAATATGACCACTATGTTTACGCAGTTTATGGCGAACTTTCCAAACATGGTCACAAGTGTACCATTCGCTATTCCTATAGTACAGCCACCACCAGTACAGACAGAGTTACCCCCACCATTCCCAGTTATTGAAAGGCGGGACCTCACAACTTATTGCAGTATGACCTTAATTAAGGAATATAAGAAGCTGGATCCGCCTAAGTTTAAGGGGGATAAGGACACGTTGGCCGCAGTGAATTGGGTGAAGGCGGTCACTAGATCTTTCAAGTATATGCTATGTTCCGAAAAGGAAAAGGTGGGTTTGGCTGCGTATCTGTTAGTGGATGATGCAGAGTATTAGTGGCAGTCCACTCGAGCCTTTTTGGAAGCCCAACATGTTGAGGTTACGTGGGATAGATTTTTAGAGGCCTTTACTGAGCAGTACATCCCACGCACCGATCAAACTAGATTGAAGATTGAATTTTTGAAATTGACTCAAGGGACAATGTCAGTTAATCAATATGAGTCGAAGTTTATTTCTCTAAGCGGATTCGACCGAGAGACCATCAGGAGTGAAGGATATAAGATATACAAATTTATAGAAGGACTGAAGTCTCCTATCAAATCCAAGTTGTATCCTATGGGTATCACTACTTATAATGAGACAGTCCGTAAGGCTCAGTTGTCTGAGCAGGACTATGAGTTTCATCATGACGATTTCCGAGCCCAAAGTAAAGGCAAAGGACCGATGAAGCGGAAGTCAAAAGGGAAAACCTCCCGTGACAAATATCCATCTGGAAGAAGTAGGCCATATGAAAGAGCCTCAATAGGTAAGCAAGTAAAGTATAAGAAAATGATGATTGTTTTAATTAAATGGTTATATGGAAATATATTAAATTGGGAGTATTATGATGATTATGGTATAGGGACTCTGAGAGCTACCAGGATCAAGATTAATGATGAAAGATCCCGACATTCAGCTAGTAGTACCGTTAGCTCACCTAAGAGTACAAGACAAAGGTGTGAACATTGCAGAAAGTTCCACAGAGCACAGCCATGCCGGTTGGCAAGTGGCGCATGTTTTAGATGTGGTGAACAGGGACATGATCAGGGATTGTCCCAAGAGGGACTTGAGGACACCCGAGGAATCAGAGAAGACCCCTCAACCACAGCGCAAGGCCACTGCTGAAGAGAAGGGAAAGACACCTATTAATTATGATGTAAATGTTGAAGATGTCTAATGTAAAAGTATGTGGTATTATCTGACTCATTGTAAATGAAGTTAGTAGAAAGTATATATGATTAGGTAAAGGATTTCTAGCTTACATTGTAGAATAGCAAAGAAAAGTCCTGAACTTAATGAATGTAATAATTGACAAGAAACGATAGTTGGAATTCTGAAGTACTCTTTGGTATAAAGTTTTATGATATATAGTGATATGTGAAAGGAGTCTAAATGAGAATGATGATTGACTTTTATTAGTCGATTTTACTTAAATGTTTTATTATATAAAAGCATTACTCTGAAAAGAATATGAATTAATATGAGAGATGGATTGTCTCAACGACGGTAATTATTCCCTATAGTCGCTTCTAGGTTTGAAACAAGACAGATATTTTAAAGTACCTTCCTTACTCCATCCGAATCCCTAGCCGACTATAGTATCCTTCCTGGTTGATCCTTAGAGTACCATAGGGAAATGAGGACATTCATTCATTTGGCATGTTTGATGCTATGGGAAGAAAATATTTTGGGTACGAGTTAAAAGAACTATGCTAATAGTTTAAAATGTGATCAGTATATGGGTATTAATAGAGCAAAAAGGAAGAAATTATGGATAGCCATTGTGAATAAATTACGGCTATAATTCTGATTGAGATAGAAGAGATGACTCGAGTTTCCAAAGGATTGTGAAGGTGAAGTTATATCACCTAAGGAAAGCCATTACGGTGGCAAATGCTATGAGTCAGAAACATGAGAGAATAATGGTTTATATTATAATAAGAAAGTATGAATTGCTGGAGCAAATTACAAGCCTTAATCTGAATGTTGTGCCTTTAAGGTAAATTTGGAATAATGGCTGGAATAATGATTGAGCCAAAATTGATGAACGGATCTGCTAAGTCAGCCCACTTCCTACCCATGAAGTCTGCAGATACACTTAGTGAGTTCGCAAAAATGTATGTGAAAGAAGTGTTAGACTACATGGAGTTCCAATGAGCATTTCATATGGTAGAGATTTCAGGTTCAATTCTCACTTTAAGGAGATTAGCAAGGAACCATGGGATCTCAGTTGAAAATTTTGCACAGCTTTTCATCCACAGACTGATGAGCAGTCCGAGCACATTATTTAGACGCTTGAGGATATATGTAAAAAGCTGTTGCTATGTATTTTAAAGGCTCATGGGACAACCATCTGCCATTGACTGAGTTTGTTTATAATAATAACTATTATACAAGTATCTAGATGACAGTGTATGAAATGTTATAAGAATAGAAAGTGTCAATCTCTGAAGTGGTGGGAAGAAATAGGCGAGTGAAAGTTATTAGTTTTTGATTTAGTCGAGCAAGCATCTAAAGAGGTTAAGTGAGTGGTCCAAGACATAAGATAGCTCAGAATAGACAAAAAGGTTATACAAATACTTGGCAAAGACTAATTGATGTTTTGGTTGGAGACTCGGTAAATTGAAAATTCTCTATCCAAAGGAATTATAAGATTTGGTCAACGAGGTAAGTTGAGCCCTCGTTATATCGACTCAATTGAAGTCTTAGATCAAATTGGAGATATCACCAATAAATTGATATTACCTCCAGAGCTATTGAGAATACGTAATATTTGTATGTGTCAATGCTTCGAAGGTATAATCCAGAATTCATCTTATGTTATAAAAGATGAAACCTTAGAAGTTCAGAAAGACATAAGTCATGTGAAAAAGCCATTTGGGATTTTGGACAGAAAAGATAAGGTATAGAAGTCTATGATGATCCCATTAGTTAAAGATTATTGACAATACCACATCATGGAAACAGATACATGAAGCTAAATAGCTTGATGAAAGAGAAGTATCCGGAACTGTCTAAGACGTAACTTGATTTGAATTTGGAGGACCAAATTCTCTAAGGTAGGGAGAATGTGAAGTCCCCCAATTTCATGTGAATTCTCTATGATTGTAAAGTAACTCGGCTTAAATGAAGTAAATAGATATGAGAATTATGAAAGGAAAATGATGCATGGAATATGGGAGAAGTAATGAGATGGAAGATTTATTAGTCAAGGAAATTAAATTGATGTTATAAGAATAATTGAGGCATGAGCAAAGAATTAATATCAGAAAATTAAGTGTAACTAAAGACAAGTGTTATATGGGAGAAAGAAGACCAATTAAATGAATGGTCAAATAATAATGGTTAAAGGTTAAGATGAAAGGATTTAATTGGATGATGACAAATTAGATATCAGGATTTTATGTAATTAAATGATTTTGTGTGGCTGATATGAAAAGGGAAGAAGAGAATTAATGGTCAAATGAGTCAAAAGGGTCAAGGAGTAAAGCATTGCTGAGATTGATGAAGGGATAAGAAGCAATTAATGAAATGGCATGACTCATCATCCCTTCCATCACCCCACGGCAGCAACTCTTCTAGCCCTCTCCATCGTGTTCTCCAAACTTCAATAGTTTTCTATTCCAAGCCCGTTGTGATATGGACCTCACCAATAGAAGATGAGGTTCAATGAAGAACATGAAGAACACTTGAAGAAAAACAAGAACAAGTTAAAAACGCAGCAAAAGAAAACAAAAATTAGAGATAAAACCAAGACCCGTTGTGTAGAAACACAAGAACCTATGGTATTGGACCAAGACCCGTTGCTTAGAAAAGCAAGAACCTATGGTATATATTGGTGGAAGGTAGAAGAACGCCACAAGGAAGACCTTGATAAGTTCAAGAGTTCTCAAGAGAACCAAAGAGAAGAAGTCTCTCAATTTTATTACTAAAATCAATTGTGTTCTCCCCAAAGGGTTACATAACTATTTATAGGCAAATAGATAACTTGCAGCACAAGTAATAGGAATCCTACTTTCCTAACTTGCAGAACAAGTAATAGAAGTCTTACAAAGTCTATTATTTAAAAAGGAATTAGGCTTAAATTAAATTAAGACAATGTTGAGCCCAATAATACTTAACTAAATAAAATATGCATCTAGCCTAATTTGCATTTCGGCCCAATACTTGTGTGTCTTCAAGAAGGTTGAACTTGGGCTTGGACTATGTTGTAGAAGACTTTATCATCCTCCATGCTCAAGCTTTGTTGGGCTTTCTCTCTAGCAATATCAATGAAACCAGCCAAGTCTTGTTGCATTATCTTTGATTTAGCTCTTGTAATTGGACCTCCATGGATACTCAAAGGATCATGATCATCACGGACATGACTTGAGCTTTGTGAGCTTGGATCTCCATCATTCCCCCTCTCCTCGAAAGGATTTGTCCTCAAATCAGAATCACCTACATCAATATCAAAGGGAGAAAGATCAGAAACATTAAATGTAGCACTAACATTATACTCACCTGGAAGATCTAACTTATAAGCATTGTCATTGATCTTCTTAATCACTTGGAATGGTCCATCTCCTCGAGGTTGCAACTTGGAGCGACGCTGAGCAGGAAATCTCTCTTTACGCATATGTACCCAAACCCAATCACCAGGTTCAAAGACAACTTTCTTGCGATGCTTGTTGGCTTGAGTAGCATATTGCTCAGTCCTCTTCTTAATGTTTTGACGTACCTTCTCATGTAGTTGCTTAACAAAATCAGCTTTCTTTTCCCCAACCAAACTAGCTCTCTCCTCAATAGGTAGTGGTAAAAGATCCAATGGAGTGAGTGGATTAAAACCATAGACAACTTCAAATGGAGAATAACTAGTAGTAGAATGCACACTTCTATTGTAAGCAAACTCCACATGAGGCAAACAATCTTCCCAATTCTTCAAATTCTTTTGAATAATGGATCTCAACAAAGTAGACAAAGTACGATTGACTACTTCAGTTTGACCATCGGTAAAATAAACATTAGTAAGCTCTTTTAGGCATAAAACATCAATAAAAAAAATATATTGCCACATATAAAATTCACAAAATATCATCCTATCAAAATCACGTAAAACATGGTTCATTAAACGCATGAATGTACTGGGTGCATTAGTCAAGCCAAAAGGCATAACTAACCACTCGTAGAGACCATGTTTAGTCTTAAATGCGGTTTTCCATTCATCACCTTCTCTCATACGAATTTGGTGACATCCGCTCTTTAAATCAATTTTAGAAAACATGCATGCACCATGCAACTCATCGACAGTCAACGCACATCCTCCACGTCCCATCTTTTTTGGGCACAAGCAGTACGGGCACGGCGCATGGACTCATGCTCTCTCTCACATAACCTTTCCTCATGAGCTCCTCAACTTGCCTTTGAAGCTCCTTCGTCTCCTCGGGATTACTTCTGTAGGCTGGACGGTTAGGAATGGTAGCTCCGAGGACAAGGTCAATCATGTGCTCGATCCCACGAATCGGTGGTAATCCACTTGGGATCTCCTCAGGGAATACATCCTCGAACTCCTGCAACAATGAGACAACATCAGTAGGCAAAGTATCATGGAGTTCAACATCAATAAAATAAGAATCTTTAAATAAGAGTAAAAGGATAGGAGACTTAGCAAGAAATGCAGTCTTCACATCTCGGGATTTGGCATAGCAGCTCATTGTTTTGCTTTCCTTGTTTTCCTTCTTTTCTTTCTTTTCTTTAGCTTGCTTTCTTTGCTCGTCATGTTGCTCCTGTAGCCTTAATTGGTCCTCATAAATCTCCTTGGGGCTAAGGGGAGCAAGAGCGATCTTCTTGCCATCCATAGTAAAGGAATAACGGTTAGTGTAACCGTCGTGGATGACTCTCCGATCATACTGCCACGGTCTACCCAGCAATAGGTGGCTAGCTTGCATGGGCACCACGTCACACAACACCTCATCGTGATACCTTCCAATATGAAAAGGATCCAAGACTTGCTTCACCACGTTGACTTCACCACAATCATTAATCCACTGCAACTTATATGGGTGGTGATGCTTGGTAATGGGCAACTTTAACTTATCAACAAGGTATGTGCTAGCAACATTAGTACAACTCCCACCATCAATGATTACAATACATACCTTGTCACTAATATGGCATCTCATATGGAAGATGTTTTAGCGTTGTGCCTCATCTTCAAACTTCACATGGGTATTAAGAGCACGCCTAGCAACAAGTGCTTCATCATGAGCAGCATACTCAACAACTTTTTCTTCGTCAACATCTTCTAACGCAGGCATCTCATTTTCAACCCCGACTTCAGAACCTTCACTCTCAACATCTCCATTCCCAAGCATGATTATCACTCTACGGTTGGGACACTGTGAGGCAATATGTCCACGACAATGCTTATAAGTTAGATCTTCCATGTGAGTATAATGTTAGTGCTACATTTAATGTTTCTGATCTTTCTCCCTTTGATATTGATGTAGGTGATTTTGACTTGAGGACAAATCCTTTCGAGGAGAGGGGGAATGATGGAGATCCAAGCTCACAAAGCTCAAGTCATGTTCGTGATGATCGTGATCCTTTGAGTATCCATGGAGGTCCAATTACAAGAGCTAAATCAAAGATAATGCAACAAGCCTTGGCTGGTTTCATTGATATTGCTAGAGAGAAAGCCCAACAAAGCTTGAGCATGGAAGATGATAAAGTCTTCTACAACATGGTCCAAGCCCAAGTTCAACCTTCTTGAAGACACACAAGTATTGGGCCGAAATGCAAATTAGGCTAGATGCATATTTTATTTAGTTAAGTATTATTGGGCTGAACATTGTCTTAATTTAATTTAAGCCCAATTCCTTTTTAAATAATAGATTTTGTAAGACTTCTTCTATTACCTGTTCTGCAAGTTAGGAGAGTAGGATTCCTATTGCTTGTTTTGCAAGTTTGCTATTTCCTATTCTGCAAGTTAGGAAAGTAGGATTCCTATTACTTGTGCTGCAAGTTATCTATTTGCCTATAAATAGTTATGTAACCCTTTGGGGAGAACACAATTGATTTTAGCAATAAAATTGAGAGACTTCTTCTCTTTGGTTCTCTTGAGAACTCTTGAACTTATCAAGGTCTTCCTTGTGGCGTTCTTCTACCTTCCACCAATATATACCATAGGTTCTTGCTTTTCTAGGCAACGGGTCTTGGTCCAATACCATAGGTTCTTGTGTTTCTACACAACGGGTCTTGGTTTTACTTCTAATTTTTATTTTCTTTTGCAGCGTTTTTAACTTGTTATTGTTTTTCTTCAAGTGTTCTTCGTGTTCTTCATTGAACCTCATCTTCTTTCGGTGAGGTTCATATCACCCATGGTACCTTCTATGATGTCTATCTATCCCAGACTCTTCGTTCGAATCATACCCAACATTATCATCATACTCGTCATTGGCAACAACCTTACTTTTTAGACGAGAAGTAGCACCTTGCTGGATCTTTGCAAACCGAACTTCATGTTGGTTCATCTTATCATGAATGTCATTGAATTTCACGTCCATCCGTTGGAACTGTTGTTGCATTGCCTGAAGTATGAATTCAATCTTTTTAAAGTCGGACTTATCACCTTCAGAAGACATTTTCAACAAAGATATCCTCACGTGTTTACACTCGTGTTTCACTCAAGGAATTTGGCTTTTCTCTACTAATGACTCTCACACACTCATGCCTTTTTCCCTTACTCTACTTTAACTCTATAGGTTCACAATCGCACTAGAGACTCAGTTAAAGATTCAACCTCGTAGAATCAACTAATTCACCAAGAATTGTCACCAAGAAATTTTTTTTTTAATTCTTTTTTTGTTTTATTTTTTTTCCTTTTTCACAGAAAGGTATGGCTAGGGTGACTCAAAGAAAGAAAAAAAAGAGAAATAGAAGAAAAATAAAAAAAATCACAAGAAGGACAAAAAAAATGAAAAATGGCCTAAAACTATAGGAAAACGATGGAATTTGGCCAAGATAGGGTATGGCCCGTGAAGCATAACTTAACGGGTTCAATTTCTTTCATCGTTTTCTTTAAAACGGGTACTCGCACACCTCCTAACTCAACTAAAATTTTCTGTTTGAATAGTACCATAATAATTTTTTTTGAATTCCTCTTTTTTTTCGAATTCTTTTCTTCTTTTTTTTTGAATTCTTTTCTTCTTTTTTTTTTTAACTCTGAGTGTTGCGGTTTCCTTGAAAAGAGGAGGGGTGCAGCTAGGGTTTTTTTTTAGGGGTGCGGCTAGGGTTTTTTTTTTGAGAGGTGCGGCTAGGGTTTTTTTTTTTGAGGGGTGCAGCTAGGGTTTTTTTTTAGGGGTGCAGCCAGGTTTTTTTTTGATGGGTGCAGCTAGGGTTTTTTGTAGGGGTGCGACAGGGTTTTGAGGAATTGCGGCTAGGGTTTTTTTTGAAGGAAGGGGTGCAGCTAGGGTTTTGAGGAATTGCGGCTAGGGTTATGAATTCAACTCAAACACAACAACAAACCAGAAATCGAAACCAACAATAGAGAAAAAAAAAGAAAAAGAAAAATAAAATCGAAACCAATAAACCAAAAATCGAAAAGTGAGTGACGCACAAACAAACCAGAAATCAAAACTTGAGCTTTGAATACCAACTGATGCGCACGGACAAGAGAAAATGTAGCTTGGAATTTGAAGGAGCTGAAAACACAACAGGACAGAAGCAAGGTTGATGAATGATAACTTCTGAAACCTAGACCCGAAGCCTAAAGAGACTCGAACCCAAAGGTATTGGATCTTGACCCTATGAATAAGAATTCGAGAACCTAAGGTATAGCAATGGTGGATGGTTGAGAAGGAGGCGTGATGGAGATCCAAGCTCACAAAGCTCAAGTCATGTTCGTGATGATCGTGATCCTTTGAGTATCCATGGAGGTCCAATTACAAGAGCTAAATCAAAGATAATGCAACAAGCCTTGGCTGGTTTCATTGATATTGCTAGAGAGAAAGCCCAACAAAGCTTGAGCATGGAGAATGAAAAAGTCTTCTACAACATGGTCCAAGCCCAAGTTCAACCTTCTTGAAGACACACAAGTATTGGGCCGAAATGCAAATTAGGCTAGATGCATATTTTATTTAGTTAAGTATTATTGGGCTGAACATTGTCTTAATTTAATTTAAGCCCAATTCCTTTTTAAATAATAGATTTTGTAAGACTTCTATTACTTGTTCTGCAAGTTAGGAGAGTAGGATTTCTATTGCTTGTTCTGCAAGTTTGCTATTTCCTATTCTGCAAGTTAGGAAAGTAGGATTCCTATTACTTGTGCTGCAAGTTATCTATTTGCCTATAAATAGTTATGTAACCCTTTGGAGAGAACACAATTGATTTTAGTAATAAAATTGAGAGACTTCTTCTCTTTGGTTCTCTTGAGAACTCTTGAACTTATCAAGGTCTTCCTTGTGGCGTTCTTCTACCTTCCACCAATATATACCATAGGTTCTTGCTTTTCTAAGCAACGGGTCTTGGTCCAACACCATAGGTTCTTGTGTTTCTACACAATGGGTCTTGGTTTTACTTCTAATTTTTGTTTTCCTTTGCTGCATTTTTAACTTGTTATTGTTTTTCTTCAAGTGTTCTTCGTCTTCTTCATTGAACCTCATCTTCTTTCGGTGAGGTTCATATCATTTGGTATCAGAGCTTAGGTTCAATTCGTGGGAGTCTCGTTTCGTTTTTTTCGTTGTCTTCTTGTCTTGGACAAACCTCGATCTTGAATCCTTTCCCAAGCCACCACTAATATTGTTTATCCCTCAAACCTATTTTCTTTACTTAGCCACCAAGTAAACCCTATCTTGTTCTCCAAGCAACCAAATCCCAAAGGTTTTCTTGCTCACCAAGAAACCTTCAAAAGCTCTACATCACATAAAGATTACTTGTTTCACAAGCCACCGTTCCCTCTCATTCCTTGCCGCACAAACTGCTACCAAAACTAGCTTGTTTTTGTCAAAAAGTTGCCTTGTTCCCCAAGTAAACCTCTTGTTATTATTTAGACTTTTTGTTTTTTTTCTTTATTGTTCGTTTACTTTAGTAAAATATAAAAAAAAAGAAAAGAAAAAAAAAGAGAAAAGAAAAAATCAATTCAAGAGGGGATTTATTACACCGTGTGATGGAGATCCAGATGGAGATCCACTTGCTCGTGATGTTCGTGATGCTAAGGATCCATTGGTCATCCAAGGAGGTCCAATTACCCGAGCTCGAGCTAAGAAAATGCAACAAGCCCTGGCCTCATTCATGCAACAAGCTCTGGCATCATTGAAGTGTCAAGGAAGCTTCCATGAAAAGTCCCAAGACATCTATACTTGCTTGGAAGCCCAAACGACATGAGCATGGTTTACTATCTTATTTTAGCTTAACAATAAGATGGGCTAAGTGTTTGGATAGCCCACGTTTGAGTCTTGTTGTGTCTTGAACTATTTATTTTATGTAACTAGGTTTAGGCATGAATTTGGGTTTAGTCTTATTTTCTGTTTGGTGTTAATTCCAGCCCACTTGTTTATGGGCTTAAGTGCTAGGTATTATTATAAATACCTTGTAAACGCCATTGATGGGAGATTAGATCAGTTAATTGAATTTTCAGAAATTGAGTGTGCCTTTCTCTTGGGTTCCCTCTCAACTAGGCTTATCAAGGTCTTCTTCCTTGTGGCGCCTCCTTCTTCACCATCCACCATTGCTATACCTTAGGTTCTCGAATTCTTATTCGTAGGGTCAAGGTCCAATACCTTGGGTTCGAGTCTCTTTAGGCTTTGGGTCTAGGTTTCATAAGGTATCCTTCATCGTCTTTTGCTTTTATCCAGTTGCGTTTCAGTTCCTTCAAACTCCAACCTACGAGTTCTCCTGTCCGTGCGCATCAGTTGGTATCAGAGCTCCAGTTCCGATTTTTTGGTTTGTTCGTGCGTCACTCACTTTTCGATTTTTTTTTTAAATTTTTTTTTCTTTTGTTCGTTCCACTTTCTGGTTTGTTTGTGTGTTCCTAGCCGCCACTTATTTCTTAACCCTAAAACCCTAGCCACCACTTATTTCATTACACAAAAAACCCTAGCCACCACTTATTTCATTACACAAAAAACCCTAGCCGCACCCCTCAAAAATAAACTCCTTGCCGCACCCTAAAAAAAAAAAAAACCCTAGCCGCAATCGCTCAAAACCCTGTCGCACCCCTTCAACAAACCCTAGCCGCAATTCCTCAAAACCCTGTCGCACTCCTTCAAAAAACCCTAGCCGCGCTCCTCCTCTTTTCAAGGAAACCGCAACACTCAGAGTTGAAAAAAAAAAAACATAAAAAAAAAGAATTCAAAAAAACAGAAAAAAAAATAGAATTCGGAAAAAAAAAAAATTTGTTGCGGTACTGTTCAAACCGAAAATTTTGGTTGAGTTAGGAGGCGTGCGAGTACCCGTTTTAAAGGAAACAATGAAAGAAAACGACCCCGTGGAAATTATTACACGGGCCCCACCCTATCTTGGCCAAATTCCATCGTCTTCTTATAGTTTTAGGCCATTTTTTATTTTTTTGTCATTTTAGTGATTTTTTTAATTTTTTTTTATTCTGTCTTTCTTTCTTTGAGTCATCCTAGCCCTAGCCACACCTTTCTGTGCAAAAAAAAAGGAAAAGAATTCGAAAAAAAAAATTCAGAAAAAAAAAAGAGAAGAATTCAAAAAAAAAAATCTTGGTGACAATACTTGGTGAATTAGTTGATTCTGTGAGGTTGATTCTTTGATTGAGTCTCTAGTGCGATTGTGAACCTATAGAGTTAAGGTAGAGTAAGGGAAAAAGGCAGGAGTGTGTGAGAAACATTAGTAGAGAAAAGCCACATTACTTGAGTGAAACACGAGTGTACACACGTGAGGATATCTTTGTTGAAAATGTCTTCTGAAGGTGATAAGTCCGACTTTAAAAAGATTGAATTCATGCTTCAGGCAATGCAACAACAGTTCCACGGACGGATGGACGTGAAATTCAATGACATTCATGATAAGTTGAACCAACATGACGCTCGGTTTGCAAAGATCCAGCAAGGTGATACTTCTCGTCTAAAGAGTAAGGTTGTTGCCACTGACGAGTATGATGATAATGCTGGGTATGATTCGAACGAAGAGTCTGGGATCGATAGACATCATAGAAGGTACCATGGATATAGAGATCGAGTTGATAGAGCCTGTGATAGAGGCAAGGAGAAGATGGATGGAAACCTTGGCAGTATAAAATTGAAGATTCCTCCTTTCCAAGGCAAGAATGATCCTGAGGCATATTTGGAATGGGAACGGAAGATTGAAATGGTGTTTGACTGCCACCTCTACTCTGAGGAAAAGAAGGTCAAACTTGCAGCAATTGAGTTCACAGAGTATGCTATGGTTTGGTGGGATCAGTTAGTCACTAGTAGAAGAAGATATGGTGATCGTCCAGTGTCTACATGGGATGAGATGAAGCGCATCATGCGGAAGAGATTTGTTCCTACTCATTACTACAGGGAGTTATACCAGAAGCTCCAAGGTCTTACCCAGGGCTCAAAGAGTGTTGAGGATTACTACAAAGAGATGGAAATAACCATGATCCGAGCCAATATCCAGGAGGATGCAGAAGCTACTATGGCTCGTTTTCTTCAAGGCTTAAACCGTGAGATTGCCAATGTAGTCGAGTTGCAGCATTACATGGATTTAGAGGAGATGTTGCATGTGGCCATCAAAGTGGAAAGGCAACTCAAAAGGAAAGGTACATCCCGTTTTACTTCTAGTTCAGTTCCTGTTTGGAAATCTAACACCTTTCATAGGGATGATAAGCCTGTGCCTACGCATAAGTCAGAGAGCTTTGCTAAGCCCAAGCCTGAGGGCCCTCCAAAGCCCAAGACTGAACCTGCCCAAGCATCCCAGAGCAGGACACGTGACATTAAATGTTTCAAGTGTTTAGGTCGTGGACATATTGCCTCACAGTGTCCCAACCGTAGAGTGATGATCATGCATGGGAATGGAGATGTTGAGAGTGAAGGTTCTGAACTCGGTGTAGAAGATGAGATGCCTGCGTTAGAAGATGTCGACGAAGAAGAAGGTTGTTGAGTATGCTGCTCATGGTGAAGCACTTGTTGCTAGGCGTGCTCTTACTACTCATGTGAAGTTTGAGGATGAGGCACAGCGCGAGAACATCTTCCGTACGAGATGCCATATTAGTGACAAGGTATGTACTGTAATCATTGATGGTGGGAGTTGTACTAATGTTGCTAGCACATACCTTGTTGATAAGTTAAAGTTGCCCACTACCAAGCATCACCACCCATATAAGTTGCAGTGGATTAATGACTGTGGTGAAGTCAACGTGGTGAAGCAAGTCTTGGTTCCGTTTCGTATTGGAAGGTATCACGATGAGGTGTTGTGTGACGTGGTGCCCATGCAAGCTAGCCACCTATTGCTGGGTAGACCGTGGCAGTATGATCGGAGAGTCATCCACGACGGTTACACTAACCGTTACTCCTTTACTATGGATGGCAAGAAGATCGCTCTTGCTCCCCTTAGCCCTAAGGAGATTTATGAGGACCAATTAAGGCTAAAGGAGCAACATGAAGAGCAACGGAAGCAAGGTAACGAAAAGAAAGAAAAGAAGGAAAACAAGGAAAGCAAAACAGTGAGCTGCTATGCCAAATCCCGAGATGTGAAGACTGCATTTCTTGCTAAGTCTCCTATCCTTTTACTCTTATTTAAAGATTCTTATTTTATTGATGCAGAACTCCGTGATACTTTGCCTACTGATGTTGTCTCATTGTTGCAGGAGTTCGAGGATGTATTCCCTGCGGAGATCCCAAGTGGATTACCACCGATTCGTGGGATCGAGCATATGATTGACCTTGTCCCCGGAGCTACCATTCCTAACCGTCCAGCCTACAGAAGTAATCCTGAGGAGACGAAGGAGCTTCAAAGGCAAGTTGAGGAGCTCATGAGGAAAGGTTATGTGAGAGAGAGCATGAGTCCATGCGCCGTGCCCGTGCTGCTTGTGCCAAAAAAAGATGGGACGTGGAGGATGTGCGTTGACTGTCGAGCCGTCAACAAAATCACTGTAAAGTATCGCTATCCTATTCCTAGGCTAGATGACATGCTTGATGAGTTGCATGGTGCATGCCTGTTTTCTAAAATTGATTTAAAGAGCGGATATCACCAAATTCGTATGCGAGAAGGTGATGAATGGAAAACCGCATTCAAGACTAAACATGGTCTCTACGAGTGGTTAGTTATGCCTTTTGGCTTGACTAATGCACCCAGTACTTTCATGCGTTTAATGAACCATGTTTTACGTGATTTCATTGGTAAGTATGTGGTTGTCTATTTTGATGATATTTTGATATACAGTAAGAGCCAGCATGAGCATGTTGAGCATCTTAGGAATGTTCTTACTGTTTTGAGGAATGCAAGTTTGTATGCCAATTTTAAGAAATGTACATTCTGCACTGATAAGGTTGTTTTTCTTGGTATGTCGTTTCTTCACATGGCATTTCTGTTGATATTGAGAAGGTAAAGGCAATTAAAGACTGGCCTGTACCAAAGTCTGTTTCTGAGGTGCGTAGTTTCCATGGTTTAGCTAGTTTCTATCGTCGATTCGTTAGAGATTTTAGCACTATAGCCGCACCTTTGATCGAAGTGGTCAAAAAGAATGTTGCATTTCATTGGGGTCCTGCACAAGAGCATGCTTTTAATTTGCTTAAAGATAAACTTTGTTCTGCTCCTTTGTTATCTCTGCCTGACTTTACTAAAACTTTTGAGATTGAGTGCGATGCCTCAGGTGTAGGTATTGGCGCTGTGCTTATGCAGGAAAAATGCCCAATTGCTTTCTTTAGTGAGAAGTTAAGTGGAGCAGCACTTAACTATCCCACATATGACAAGGAGATGTACGCGTTAGTGAGGGCCTTGGAGACATGGCAACATTACTTGTGGCCCAAAGAATTTATCATCCACACTGATCATGAGTCCTTGAAGCATTTGAAAGGACAGAGTAAGCTGCATAAGCGTCATGCCAAGTGGATAGAGTTCATTGAGATGTTCCCGTACGTGATCAAGTACAAACAAGGTAAAGAGAACGTCGTAGCTGATGCATTATCTCGTAGGTATACTCTTATCACTACTCTTGATGCTAAACTTTTAGGATTTGAGTATATCAAAGAACAGTATGCTGATGATGTTGATTTTGGCAATGTTTATGATGCATGTGCTACATCTGGTTTTGGCAAGTTCTTTAGGCATGATGGGTTCTTATTTAGAGAAAATAAATTATGTGTGCCTAGGAGTTCATTGCGCGAGCTGTTCGTTAGAGAAGCCCATAGTGGAGGATTAATGGGTCACTTTGGGGTTAGGAAAACTCTAGATGTTTTGCAAGAACATTTCTTTTGGCCTAACATGAGGAGAGATGTAGAGAGGTTATGTGCTAGATGCATTTCATGTAGGCAAGCTAAGTCTAGAGTTCATAATCATGGTTTATATACTCCTTTACCCATTCCTACTACTCCGTGGACTGATATCTCTATGGATTTTGTTTTGGGCTTGCCTCGAACAAAACGCGGTAGAGATTCTGTTTTTGTTGTGGTTGACAGGTTCTCTAAGATGGCTCATTTCATTGCTTGCCACAAGACGGATGACGCGAGCAACGTTGCTGACCTTTTCTTCAAAGAGATAGTACGTCTACATGGTGTACCAAGGACCATTGTTTCTGATCGAGATGCAAAGTTCCTTAGTTACTTTTGGAAGACGTTATGGGGAAAGTTGGGAACTAAATTGTTATTCTCCACCACTTGTCACCCCCAGACTGATGGACAGACTGAGATCGTCAACCGAACCCTATCTACATTATTGAGGTCCATTATTCAGAAAAATTTGAAGAATTGGGAAGATTGCTTGCCCCATGTGGAGTTTGCATATAACCGCAGTGTCCACTCCACTACTTGTTGCTCTCCATTCGAAGTTGTTTATGGCTTCAATCCTCTTACTCCTTTGGATTTGTTGCCATTACCTAGTGCGGAGCAGAGTAACTTGGATGGAGAACAGAAGGCTAAGTTTGTGAAGCAACTCCATGAGAGAGTTCGTCAAGCTATTGAAAAGAAGACTGAGCAATATACCACCCAAGCAAATAAGCATCGAAAGAAAGTAGTCTTTGAGCCTGGTGATTGGGTTTGGGTGCATATGAGAAAGGAGAGGTTTCCTGTTCAGCGACGAACCAAGCTGCATCCCCGAGGAGATGGACCATTCCAAGTCATAGCGAGGATCAACGATAATGCCTACAAATTGGATCTTCCTGGTGAGTATGGTGTATCTGCTACTTTTAATGTTTCTGATCTTTCTCCCTTTTCTTTTGATGAAGGTATATGCGATTTGAGGACAAATCCTTTTGAGGAGAGGGGGAATGATGGAGATCCAGATGGAGATCCACTTGCTCGTGATGTTCGTGATGCTAAGGATCCATTGGTCATCCAAGGAGGTCCAATTACCCGAGCTCGAGCTAAGAAAATGCAACAAGCCCTGGCCTCATTCATGCAACAAGCTCTGGCATCATTGAAGTGTCAAGGAAGCTTCCATGAAAAGTCCCAAGACATCTATACTTGCTTGGAAGCCCAAACGACATGAGCATGGTTTACTATCTTATTTTAGCTTAACAATAAGATGGGCTAAGTGTTTGGATAGCCCACGTTTGAGTCTTGTTGTGTCTTGAACTATTTATTTTATGTAACTAGGTTTAGGCATGAATTTGGGTTTAGTCTTATTTTCTGTTTGGTGTTAATTCTAGCCCACTTGTTTATGGGCTTAAGTGCTAGGTATTATTATAAATACCTTGTAAACGCCATTGATGGGAGATTAGATTAGTTAATTGAATTTTCAGAAATTGAGTGTGCCTTTCTCTTGGGTTCCCTCTCAACTAGGCTTATCAAGGTCTTCTTCCTTGTGGCGCCTCCTTCTTCACCATCCACCATTGCTATACCTTAGGTTCTCGAATTCTTATTCGTAGGGTCAAGGTCCAATACCTTGGGTTCGAGTCTCTTTAGGCTTTGGGTCTAGGTTTCATAAGGTGGGAATGATGGAGATCCAGATGGAGATCCACTTGCTCGTGATGTTCGTGATGCTAAGGATCCATTGGTCATCCAAGGAGGTCCAATTACCCGAGCTCGAGCTAAGAAAATGCAACAAGCCCTGGCCTCATTCATGCAACAAGCTCTGGCATCATTGAAGTGTCAAGGAAGCTTCCATGAAAAGTCCCAAGACATCTATACTTGCTTGGAAGCCCAAACGACATGAGCATGGTTTACTATCTTATTTTAGCTTAACAATAAGATGGGCTAAGTGTTTGGATAGCCCACGTTTGAGTCTTGTTGTGTCTTGAACTATTTATTTTATGTAACTAGGTTTAGGCATGAATTTGGGTTTAGTCTTATTTTCTGTTTGGTGTTAATTCCAGCCCACTTGTTTATGGGCTTAAGTGCTAGGTATTATTATAAATACCTTGTAAACGCCATTGATGGGAGATTAGATCAGTTAATTGAATTTTCAGAAATTGAGTGTGCCTTTCTCTTGGGTTCCCTCTCAACTAGGCTTATCAAGGTCTTCTTCCTTGTGGCGCCTCCTTCTTCACCATCCACCATTGCTATACCTTAGGTTCTCGAATTCTTATTCGTAGGGTCAAGGTCCAATACCTTGGGTTCGAGTCTCTTTAGGCTTTGGGTCTAGGTTTCATAAGGTATCCTTCATCGTCTTTTGCTTTTATCCAGTTGCGTTTCAGTTCCTTCAAACTCCAACCTACGAGTTCTCCTGTCCGTGCGCATCACCGTGTGTAGCAAGTGCAACGTCAAAGGCAATTCGTGGAGGTGTGCTTCATCAAAATCTTGAGGTAGTCATTCTTTCTTGAGCTTTGAGATTTCTTATTTGCCTAATTTGAAAATTCATTGTTACCATTCTACCCTACTGCCTAAAATTACCTTTTTAACCCTACCACATAAAAGGACAAAACTACCCCACCTTTGGCTAAACCTTACCCTAATTAAACACTCATATTTTCTTCAAGGTTTAGTTTCATTGGAGTCTTCTTAAGTCTTATTGAGTCTTGCTAAGTCTTGTTGAATCTTCATTGTTTTGTTTTCCCTTGATTAAAATCTTGTGCTCATCTTGTTTATTGTTGGTTGATAGTTGAATTCCATAAGCTGATTTTTGATTGAGTCTTGAGTTCAATATAGAACCTATAGAGAAAAGTTGTGTGAGGGAAAAAGGCAAGAGTGTGTGAGTAACATTAGTAGAGAAAAGCCATATGAAAATTGTGTGAAAACACAAGTGTGAGTGTTACATTCATGTGTGTATTGAGTGTAAACACGTGAGGTCATACTTGTGAGGTCCTTTTCTTTTACTAACTTTTCTTGCAGGATAAAATCATGTCTTCTAATAGTGAAAAGCCTGATTTGAGTAAGATTGAGTTCATGTTCCAAGCTATGCAACAACAATTTTCAAGGATAGAGTTGAGGTTTAATAATATTCATGATAAGTTGGAGGAACATGAAGCTATCCTAGCTAAGGTAAAGCAAGGTGATACTTCTCATGAGAATGGCAATGTGGTGAATACTGACTTTGATGATAAAGTTGATGATTAGTTTGATGATGCTGAGCTTAGTAGAAGTGTTAAAGGTAACCATGGTAATAAAGGAGGTCATGGAGATAGGTATAAAAGAGATAGGTATTATGATAGGATAGATGGAAATTTAGGGAGTATCAAATTGAGGATTCCTTCCTTTCAAGGTAAGAATGATCCTGAGGCTTACTTAGAATGGGAAAAGAAAGTGGAGATGGTCCTTGATTGCCATAACTATTCTGAAGAAAAAAAGGTGAAACTTGCTGCTGTAGAGTTTACGGATTATGCAATCATTTGGTGGGACCAACTCATACTTGGTAGACGTAGGAATAGAGATCCACCTATAGTTACATGGAATGAAATAAAACGTGTTATGAGAAAAAGGTTTGTTCCTAATCATTACTATAGAGAGCTTTATCAAAGGTTACCAGGTCTCACTCAAGGTTCTAAGAGTTTTGAGGATTATCATAAAGAAATGGAAATTATCATGATCAGAGCTAATGTTGAAGAGGATAGTGAAGCTACTATGGCTCGATTCTTACAAGGATTGAATCGTGAGATTGCTAATGTAGTGGAGTTACATCACTATGTGGAGTTTGATGATATGTTGCATATGGCTATCAAGGTTGAAAGGCAACTCAAGAGAAAAGGTTATTCATCTCGTTTTATGCAAGGTTCTAGTTCATCTTCTTCTTGGAAACCGAACACCTTTCGAAGGGATGATAAGACTACATTCAAACTTAAGACCGAATCCTCATTCAAGCCTAAGGGTGAGAGTGATGGAGACCCATCAAGCTCACACAGCTCAAGTCAGGTTCGTGATGTTCGTGATCCTTTGAGCATCCATGGAGGTCCAATTACAAGAGCTAAATCAAAGATAATGCAACAAGCCTTGGCTGGTTTCATTAGTATTGCTAGAGAGAAAGCCCAACAAAGCTTGAGCATGGAGGATGATAAAGTCTTCTACAACATGATCCAAGCCCAAGTTCAACCTTCTTGAAGACACATAAAGTATTGGGCCGAAATGCAAATTAGGCTAGATGCATATTTTATTTAGTTAAGTATTATTGGGCTGAACATTGTCTTAATTTAATTTAAGCTCAATTCCTTTTTAAATAATAGATTTGGTAAGACTTCTATTACTTGTTCTGCAAGTTAGGAGAGTAGGATTCCTATTGCTTGTTCTGCAAGTTTGCTATTTCCTATTCTGCAAGTTAGGAAAGTAGGATTCCTATTACTTGTGCTGCAAGTTATCTATTTGCCTATAAATAGTTATGTAACCCTTTGGGGAGAACACAATTGATTTTAGTAATAAAATTGAGAGACTTCTTCTCTTTGGTTCTCTTGAGAACTCTTGAACTTATCAAGGTCTTCCTTGTGGCGTTCTTCTACCTTCCACCAATATATACCATAGGTTCTTGCTTTTCTAAGCAACGGGTCTTGGTCCAATACCATAGGTTCTTGTGTTTCTACACAACGGGTCTTGGTTTTATCTCTAATTTTTGTTTTCTTTTGCTGCGTTTTTAACTTGTTCTTGTTTTTCTTCAAGTGTTCTTCATGTTCTTCATTGAACCTCATCTTCTTTCGGTGAGGTTCATATCATTTGGCATCAGAGCTTAGGTTTAATTCGTGGGAGTTTCGTTTTTGTTTTTTTTTTCTTTGTCTTCTTGTCGTGGACAAACCTTGATCTTAAATCCTTTTCCAAGCCACCACTAATATTGTTTGTCCCTCAAACCTATTGTCTTTAGTTAGCCACCAAGTAAACCCTATCTTGTTCTTCAAGCAACCAAATCCCAAAGGTTTTACTGCTCACCAAGAAACCTTCAAAAGCTCTACATTACATAAAGACTACTTGTTTCACAAGCCACCGTTCCCTCTCATTCCTTGCCACACAAGCTGCTACCAAAACTAGCTTGTTTTTGTCAAAAAGTTGGCTTGTTCCCCAAGTAAACCTCTTCTTATTATTTAGACTTTTTTTTTCTTCATTGTTCGTTTACTTTAGTAAAATATAAAAAAAAGAGAAAAAAAAAAGAAAAGAAAAAAAAAAGAGAAAAGAAAAAACAATTCAAGAGGGGATTTATTACATCGTGTGTAGCAAGTGCAACATCAAAGGTAATTCGTGGAGGTGTGCTTCATCAAAATCTTGAGGTAGTCATTCTTTCTTGAGCTTTGAGATTTCTTATTTGCCTAATTTGAAAATTCATTGCTGCCATTCTACCCTACTGCCTAAAATTACCTTTTTGACCCTACCACATAAAAGGACAAAACTACCCCACCTTTGGCTAAACCCTACCCTACTTAACCACCCCAAAACACACATATTTCCTTCAAGGTTTAGTTTCATTAGAGTCTTCTTAAGCCTTATTAAGTCTTGCAAAGTCTTGTTGAGTCTTCATTGTTTTGTTTTTCCTTGATTAAAATCTTGTACTCAGCTTGTTTATTGTTGGTTGATAGTCGAATTCCATAAGCTGATTTTTGATTAAGTCTTGAGTTCAATATAGAACCTATAGAGAAAAGTTGTGTGAGGGAAAAAGGCAAGAGTGTGTGAGTAACATTAGTAGAGAAAAGCCATATTAAAATTGTGAGAAACACGAGTGTGAGTGTTACATTCTTGTGTGTATTGAGTGTAAACACTTGAGGTCATACTTGTGAGGTCTTTTTCTTTTACTAACATTTCTTGCAAGTTACAATCATGTCTTCCAATAGTGAAAAGCTTGATTTGAGTAAGATTGAGATCATGTTCAAAGCCATGCAACAACAACTTTCGAGGATAGAGTCGAAGTTGGTTAAATATGATAAGTTAGAGAAACATGATGCTACCCTAGCTAAGGTAAACCAAGGTAATACCTCTCATGCATGTGGTATTGTTGCTAATAATAAGTTGGATAGCAACAACGTGGAAGAATCCAATGATGATTCTATACTGCCATTAGAAGATGATGAGGATAGTATGGAATTACCCATGGATGGAAAGGAATATATAGCATGTCAAACTTTAAGTGTGCTAATGAAAGATGAGGATCAATTGAGATTAAAAGAGAGTGAGAAAAAAATAGTGAGTGAAGATGAGGTTAAGCAAAAAGAGAAAACAATCAAGATTGAGTTTGATGCTTCAAGCATAGGTATCGAAGTTGTTTTAATGCAAAAGAAGCCCCCCATTGCTTTCTTCAGTGAGAAGTTAAGTGGAGCTGGCCTTAACTATCCCATGTACAATAAAGAGATGTATGCATTAGTGAGGACCTTGGAAACATGGCAACATTATTTATGGCCTAAGGAATTCGTTATCCACACTGATCATGAGTCTTTGAAGCACTTGAAAGGACAAAGCAAGTTGAACAAGCGTCATGCCAAGTGGATGGAGTTCATAAAGACATTTCCATATGTGATCAAATATAAACAAGGTAAACCAAATGTCGTGGCTGATGCATTGTCTCGAAGATATACTCTAATCACTACTCTTAATGCAAAACTACTTGGATTTGAGTATATTAAAGACTTGTATGCTATTGATGAGGATTTTGAAAATGTGTTCATTGCATGTGAGAAAACTGGTTTTGGAAAGTTTTATAGGCATGATGGATTCTTATTAAGGGAAAATAGATTATGTGTGCCTAGGAGTTCTTTAAGAGAATTACTTGTTAGAGAAGCCCATAGTGGTGAGTTAATTGGACATTTTGGAGTAAAGAAAACTTTAGATATATTGCATGATCACTTCTTTTGGCCTAACATGAAAAGAGATGTTGAAAAATTGTGTGAAAGATGTGTCACTTGTAAACAAGCGAAGTCTAGAGTTATGAATCATGGTCTTTATACTCCATTACCTATTCCTACTGCTCCTTGGGCTGACATTTCTATGGACTTTGTTTTGGGGTTACCAAGAACAAAGAGAGGTAGAGATTCTGTTTTTGTTGTTGTTGACAGATTCTCTAAGATGGCTCACTTCATTGCTTGTCACAAGACAGATGATGCAAGTAACATTGCCGATTTATTCTTCAAGGAAATTGTTCGTCTACATGGAGTTCCGAGGACCATTGTTTCTGACCGTGATGTGAAGTTCCTTAGCTACTTTTGGAAAACATTATGGGGAAAGTTAGGAACAAAGCTATTGTTTTCAACTACTTGTCATCCACAAACCGATGGTCAAACTGAAGTAGTCAATCGTACTTTGTCTACTTTGTTGAGATCCATTATTCAAAAGAATTTGAAGAATTGGGAAGATTGTTTGCCTCATGTGGAGTTTGCTTACAATAGAAGTGTGCATTCTACTACTAGTTATTTTCCATTTGAAGTTGTCTATGGTTTTAATCCACTCACTCCATTGGATCTTTTACCACTACCTATTGAGGAGAGAGCTAGTTTGGATGGGGAAAAGAAAGCTGATTTTGTTAAGCAACTACATGAGAAGGTATGTCAAAACATTAAGAAGAGGACTGAGCAATATGCTACTCAAGCCAACAAGCATCGCAAGAAAGTTATCTTTGAACCTGGTGATTGGGTTTGGGTACATATGCGTAAAGAGAGATTTCCTGCTCAACGTCGCTCCAAGTTGCAACCTCGAGGAGATGGACCATTCCAAGTGATTGAGAAGATCAATGACAATGCTTATAAATTGGATCTTCCAGGTGAGTATAATGTTAGTGCTACATTTAATGTTTCTGATCTTTCTCCCTTTGATATTGATATAGGTGATTCTAATTTGAGGACAAATCCTTTCGAGGAGAGGGGGAATGATGGAGACCCATCAAGCTCACACAGCTCAAGTCAGGTTCGTGATGTTCGTGATCCTTTGAGCATCCATGGAGGTCCAATTACAAGAGCTAAATCAAAGATAATGCAACAAGCCTTGGCTGGTTTCATTAGTATTGCTAGAGAGAAAGCCCAACAAAGCTTGAGCATGGAGGATGATAAAGTTTTCTACAACATGATCCAAGCCCAAGTTCAACCTTCTTGAAGACACATAAAGTATTGGGCCGAAATGCAAATTAGGCTAGATGCATATTTTATTTAGTTAAGTATTATTGGGCTGAACATTGTCTTAATTTAATTTAAGCTCAATTCCTTTTTAAATAATAGATTTGGTAAGACTTCTATTACTTGTTCTGCAAGTTAGGAGAGTAGGATTCCTATTGCTTGTTCTGCAAGTTTGCTATTTCCTATTCTGCAAGTTAGGAAAGTAGGATTCCTATTACTTGTGCTGCAAGTTATCTATTTGCCTATAAATAGTTATGTAACCCTTTGGGGAGAACACAATTGATTTTAGTAATAAAATTGAGAGACTTCTTCTCTTTGGTTCTCTTGAGAACTCTTGAACTTATCAAGGTCTTCCTTGTGGCGTTCTTCTACCTTCCACCAATATATACCATAGGTTCTTGCTTTTCTAAGCAACGGGTCTTGGTCCAATACCATAGGTTCTTGTGTTTCTACACAACGGGTCTTGGTTTTATCTCTAATTTTTGTTTTCTTTTGCTGCGTTTTTAACTTGTTCTTGTTTTTCTTCAAGTGTTCTTCATGTTCTTCATTGAACCTCATCTTCTTTCGGTGAGGTTCATATCAGAGAGTGTCCAAAAGCCCAAACCCGAGGCTATCCAAGCATCCCAAGGTAAGAGTAGAGACATTAAGTGTTTTAGATGTTTGGGAAGAGGACACATTGCATCACAATGCCCAAACAAACGAGTCATGATTATGCGTGATGATGGTGATGTTGTAAGTGAAGATTCTGATGTTGATGATGAGATGCCACCATTGGAGGACATTCATGAGGATGATGACTATGTTGAGTTTGCTGCACATGGTGAAGCACTTGTAGCTCGTCGTACATTAAGTGCCCAAGTTAAGGATGAAGATGAAGTGCAACGAGAAAATATTTTTCATACTAGATGCCACGTCAACAATAAGGTATGCTCTTTGATTATTGATGGTGGTAGTTGCACTAATGTTGCTAGCACTTATTTGGTTGACAAATTGAGTTTGCCCACTACAAAACATCCCAAACCATACAAACTTCAATGGCTCAATAACTGTGGAGAAGTAAATGTGACCAAGCAAGTATTGGTGCCATTTTCCATTGGAAGGTACAATGATAAAGTGTTGTGTGATGTTGTACCTATGCATGCTGGTCATTTGCTTTTAGGAAGACCATGGCAATTTGATAGACGTGTCATACATGATGGATTCACAAACCGTTATTCATTTACCATGGATGGCAAGAAATTTACACTTGCACCCTTGAGTCCTAAGGAGATTTATGAGGATCAGTTGAGGTTGAAAGAGCAAAATGAATCACAACAAAGGTTAAAGAATCTAGACAAAGATATTGCAAAGAAAGAAAGAAAGGATGTGAGCTTCTATGCAAAGCAAAGTGATGTGAAGGCTGCTTTTCTAGCTCAGTGCCCAATCCTTTTGTTTTTATATAAAGAATCTTGTTTTAGTTCTAATGATCTTAAATCTTCTTTGCCTACTAATGTTGTGTCTCTTTTGAAGGAATTTGGAGATATATTCCCCGAGGATATTCCAAATGGTTTGCCACCTATTAGGGGAATTGAGCATCAAATAGACCTTGTTCCTGGAGCTGCCATTCCCAACCGACCTGCCTATAGAAGTAATCCCGAGGAGACAAAGGAGCTTCAAAGGCAAGTTGACGAGCTCATGAAGAAAGGCTACGTTAGAGAGAGCATGAGTCCATGCGCTGTTCCTGTGTTACTTGTTCCTAAGAAGGATGGGACGTGGAGTATGTGTGTTGATTGTCGTGCCATCAACAAAATCACTGTAAAGTATCGCTATCCCATTCCTAGATTAGATGATATGCTTGATGAGTTACATGGTTCTTGCATCTTTTCTAAAATTGATTTGAAAAGTGGTTATCATCAAATTCGCATGAGAGAAGGTGATGAGTGGAAAACTGCATTTAAGACTAAGCATGGTTTGTATGAATGGTTAGTTATGCCTTTTGGATTAACTAATGCACCTAGCACTTTCATTGGAAAATTTGTAGTTGTCTACTTTGATGATATCTTGATCTATAGTAGAAGTTTGCATGAACATATTGAACATTTAAAGAATGTGCTTAATGTCTTGAGAAAGGAAAAGCTGTATGCTAACCTTAAGAAATGTTCCTTTTGCACTGATAAGATTATATTTCTTGGATATGTTGCTTCTTCTAAGGGTATAGCAATAGAAGATGAAAAGGTTAAGGCAATTAAAGATTGGCCTATACCTAAGAATATCTCTGAGGTGCGTAGTTTTCATGGATTAGCTAGTTTCTACCGTAGGTTTGTTAGAGACTTCAGTACTATAGCTGCACCTTTAACTGATGTTGTTAAAAAGAATGTTGGATTTAAATGGGGTCTTGCGCAAGATCGTGCTTTTAACTTGCTTAAAGAGAAGCTTTGTTCCGCACCTTTGTTATCCTTACCTGACTTTTCTAAAACTTTTGAAATTGAGTGTGATGCTTCCAGTATAGTTATTGGAGCTGTTTTAATGCAAGAGAAGCGCCCCATTGCTTTTTTCAGTGAGAAGTTAAGTGGAGCTGCCCTTAACTATCCCACATATGATAAAGAGATGTATGCATTAGTGAGGGCCTTAGAAACATGGCAACACTATTTATGGCCTAAGGAATTTGTCATCCACACGGATCATGAGTCGTTGAAGCACTTGAAAGGACAAAGCAAGTTGAACAAGCATCATGCCAAGTGGATGGAGTTCATTGAGACATTTCCATATGTGATCAAATATAAACAAGGTAAAGAAAATGTCGTGGCTGATGCATTGTCTCGAAGGTATACTCTAATCACTACTCTTAATGCAAAACTACTTGGATTTGAGTATGTTAAAGACTTGTATGCTACTGATGAGGATTTTGAAAATGTGTTCATTGCATGTGAGAAAACTGGTTTTGGAAAGTTTTATGGGCATGATGGATTCTTATTTAGGGAAAATAGATTATGTGTGCCTAGGAGTTCTTTAAGAGAATTACTTGTTAGAGAAGCCCATAGTGGTGGATTAATGAGACATTTTGGAGTAAAGAAAACTTTAGATATATTGCATGATCACTTCTTTTGGCCTAACATGAAAAGAGATGTTGAAAAATTGTGTGAAAGATGTGTCACTTGTAAACAAGCTAAGTCTAGAGTTATGAATCATGGTCTTTATACTCCATTACCTATTCCTACTGCTCCTTGGATGATGAGTGTCGTCAGTCACCAAAAATAAAACTTCCTAACTCTACTATGTAGATAGTGGAGTAAGGGTCGATCCCACAGAGACTGAATTATTTAAGTTAATTATTAAATTAAAAACCTAATCTTAAGTTTTAGGGAAAGAAGAAATTTTGGGGTTTTGGAGTTTTGTAAGCTATGCCTAAAAGAGAGGAAGCAAGGATTATTAAATATCAAAAACAAATATGAAAAAGCTTCAGTTACAAGGTAATTAATTATTCTTGGATTTAGATGTTGATCATTGATTACAAAATATTATTGTCAATTAAATAGTCAACCGCAGCATAACAACAAGCTCTGTTACACCATCTTCCCTTAATGAGTCGTTAGTTAAAACAAGCTCTTTAACTAATCTCTAACTACTTAACCTACCTAGAACAAGCTCTCTAGATATAAGTTGTAGCAGCATTAACAACTAGAAAGATATGGGTTGACATTAGATAACAAACACATAAGCTCGGTTCATTTAATCTAAACCTCAATTCTCCTCCATCCCTAGTGATTAACTCCATAAGCAATTACGGACTTATGTTTTTAATCTGGCAGTAGATTATTCAATTAAATTAAATAGTGGGCCCTACTATCTAATCAATCAAATAATCATGCAAATGTGCTCAGAGAATCTTGGATACTTAATCAACAATTATATTAGAAGCTCAAAATCTCACAACATTCTTTTTCCAAAGAACAATCAATTTACCTTGTAACTGAATAAGAAACCTACTCACTAGTCATATTCAAGATCATAAATTTCAAGTTTAATATTATAAAGATATCAAGAATCATGCAAAAGACAATCAATATATCAATCTTTAATAATCTAAAATAAGAAATCTGGAATCAAGATTATAAACTAGCAAGAACTAAACAAATAATATGCAAAACAAAACAAGAATAATTATCACTAAAGAAATCAGCAAGTATAAGAAAGAAAAGAAAAATAAAATATTTTTGCTAAACTTAATATAGAAATCAACAACTAATTAAAAATAAAATTTTTATTAAAAACCCTAAAGAAAATCCTACACAAGACTAAAAGGGAAGAGGGAGGAGAGGGATGTGAGGGATGTAAAGGGATGCTGTTTATGAGAGCCTTGTGCTCTTTATATAGGCCTAAGGAAGAGTTTAAAAGACTTTCCTAAGCAATGTGGGATTCAGATAAGAGTTTACTTGGGAAACAAGTAATTTGACTAGTCAAACTCTTACCTTTATCTCATCATCTTTTACAATTATTTTCTAAGTAAAATTCCTAAGGCCTATTCTTATTAATTAATTACAGATCTAAGACATAATAAAATTAAGAAATTATCTTGTCTTAACAAAATCTGGTCTTGAACTTGCTTTGTTGGAATTTCTTCTCAATCTCGTTATTTTGCCCAGAATTTCGTACTGATTTTGTCCAGACGTTTGACCCACCAAATGAACTCCAATTTTTTCCATCTTGTACATTCTGGAAACCTTGAGAAGTCCTCTACAACTTCCATGAAGGCCACTTTTTCAGATCAGGTCGTTAAATTGGTCAAAAACGTCAATCTTTTAAGCTGGACAGAAAATACTGCACTTTGCTCTTTTTAGCTTCTTTTTATTCCAACTTTGATATTTAATACCTAAAACATAAAATAAACATTAGTAAGCTCTTTTAGGTATAAAATATCAATAAAGAAAATATAATAGCAGATATAAAATTCAAAAAATATCATCCTATCAAATTCCCCCACACTTAGCTTTTGCTAGTCCTCTAGCAAACCTAAACTAACTTCCTAAAGAACTAAATCCTAAATTCCAATTCTTAAATCCTAACTCACTTTCGTAGGAATCACGATTGCATTTAGCTAATGCAATAAGCCTTTAAACCCCTAGGTCACCCCTAGTGGACGAGTTGTGTCTCGTGAGGGCTTTCAGAAGATATACCCACAAAATCTTTTACTTAAGACTCAATCCTAAAAATTCAAAATAAGACTCAATTTTTAAAAATTGTGACTCCAAAACAAGATTAAGATCATGGACATATTTTCAAATCTTTCAATTCTTAACTCGTAACTTCAACAAGAGTTAAATAATCAAGTCAATCATATTCTAATCATTACTTCTCATATTCATGCATACTTCTAAATAAATTCATGCAAAATTTACAATCAACACAACTGAAACATATAATATCAACTTTGCAATTATCCACTTTACATTACTACAAACAAAGTTAATAGATCAAGAACTCTTTTTTTTCTTTTTCTTTTGAGGTTTCAACAATGGTTTCCCTAAGTACTTACTTGCCTTTTTACGCGAATGTTAATATCGGTGATACCAACACCCGGTTACTCAACAAGTTAGCCCTCTTTTAGAGTGCTTTGCATACTCATATTTCAAGTCACTTCAAGAATTTAATCAACAAGATCAAGCAACTCAAAACATTGGAGTAGAATTTAAAGCTTTCAACCTCTATTTTTTTTTCTTCTTTTTCTTCTTTTATGTTTATTTTTATTTTTATTTTTTTTTCTTTTGTTCTTGTCTATTTATCCTTTGTTTATACCAACTTCAATGAACTAATCACATTATCAATATCATATGATCAATCATATTTAATCATGAACTCACATAAATTCTTTAGAAAGTACTCACTTCAACAATAATAACAATCAAAATAGTCTCAGCTTTCTTATAAAACTTTGTTTTAGTTTAGAATCAATCCTTAAAAGAAAGAAAACATATCATGATCTTCAAAACTCTTAAAAATTTGACCCTTTTTTTTATTTCACTTCATAAAAAAAAACTCTATAGACTCATAAACCAATATTCCCCCCCCACACTTAAATCTTACTTTGTCCTCAAAGTAAGTCTAGCATGCAAAGAAGAACAATAAAAACTCAAAAATTAAATGGTAATACAAGTAAAGGAAAGAAATACTCCCTCATTTTACATCCTTGGGTTGCCTCCCAAGTAGCGCTTTTGTTTAATGTCGTTAGCTCGACTGCTTCACCTTTCATCATCCAATCCCAAATGCAAACCTTTTCTTTGATTTCTGTTGGTTCTGACTTATGATTACTTCTCCAAAGATGTTGAACTCCACTATGTTATCATCAAACTCCATGGTGAGTGTTTCCTTATCCACATCTATTTTGGCTTTGGATGTCTTCAAGAATGGTCTCCCTAGCAGCATTGGTGTTGGAAAAGGAGAATTATCATCCTCCATGTCAAGAACATAGAAGTCTGCTGGGAAGACTAATTTATCAACCTGCACAAGAACATCCTCTAATATCCCTTCAGGATAGGCATTAGTTTTGTCAGCCAATTGTATAATAACACCAGTCTCTTTCAAAGGTCCAAGATTTAAAGATTTATAAATTGACAAAGGCATGACATTTATAGAAGCTCCTAAATCTATCATGGACTTATCAATCATGGTGTTACCTATCTTACATGAAATACTAAATATGCCAGGATCTCCACACTTTGGGGGAAGTTTTCTTTGAATGATGGCAGACACATTCTCCCCCACAACTACTTTTTCATCACCTTTTAATTTCTTCTTGTTAGTGCAGAATTCTTTTAAAAATTTTGCGTACCTAGGAACTTGCTTGATAGCATCAAGAAGAGGAATGTTCACCTCCACTTTCCTAAAGGTCTCCAAGATCTCTTTGTCTTGCTCTTCTTTCTTGTTGTTGGCTAACCTGCTAGGAAAAGGAGGAGGGTAAGTACCAGTATTAAATGGAACTATTTTATCACTTGCCTTAAACTTTGAAGCATTGTTGTCAACTTCTCCTTTTGCTTCTATGACAGTGTCAACATGCTCTTCTTTCTTTGGTTTTGCCAACCTACTAGGAAAAGGAGGAGGGTAAGTACCAACATTAAAAGGGACACGTTTTTCACTTACCTTGTCAAAATCTCTATAAAGAGGAGGGAGCTTGACTACATTTTTATGTGGTGGAGCCTTAAAATTGACCTCTTCATATGCATTCTCTTTGGGTCCAATTTCCTTCTCACTCCTCAGAAAGATGGCACTCACATTCTCCCTTGGATTCACCATAGGTTGAGAAGGCAACTTGTTGGATTCCCTAGCTTCAAGTCTGCTTAGTGAAGTAGCCATTTGGCTCATTTGGTGCTCAAGGTGTGCAATTCTTTGATTGTTCTCTTGTTGATTTTGTAAAGTAGAGGCAGCAAGATTCTTTACAATTTCTTCAAGAGACATGGTTCCACTTTGGTGTTGTGTTTGGTGTGGTGGCCTCTCTTGGTATGTAGGTTTGGGGACTTGGAAATTATTTGGCCTATTGTGTGGTGGGACATATGGTGTAGACCTATTTCCATATTGCAAATTTGGGTGGTCCCTCCAACCAGGGTTGTAAGAATTGGAGTAAGGGTCATGCTTACCTTGGGAAGGTCCTAGGAATCCTCCTACAACATTAGCTTGCTCCATGGAATCTTCTTGTAAGGTTGGACACATATCAGTAGGGTGTCCCATGTTGGAGCAAACTCCACAAGCCTTGGCTTGTTGCATTTTACCTACAGCCAATTGTTGCACAAGAGATGTTACATTAGCAATTTGTTTTTCCAAAGAAGAAGAACTTACCTCGTGTGCTTGCTTAGATAGTGGTGGTGGATCATGCCTTGTATTAAATTGTTGAGAATTGGCAGCCATGTTTGCTATCAAGTTTTGGACTTCTTGAGGAGTCTTATCCACTAAAGCTCCTCCACTAGCTGCATCTATCATACTTCTATCATGGGGTAATAGTCCCTGATGGGTACGGACAAGACAAAACGTAGCTTGGAATTTGAAGGAGCTGACACGCAAGAAGACAGAAGCAAAGTTGATGAATGACAACTTCTGAAACCTAGACCCGAAGCCTAAAGAGACTCGAACCCAAAGGTATTGGACCTTGACCCTACGAATAAGAATTCGAGAACCTAAGGTATAGCAATGGTGGATGGTGAAGAAGGAGGCGCCACAAGGAAGAAGACCTTGATAAGCCTAGTTGAGAGGGAACCCAAGAGAAAGGCACACTCAATTTCTAAAAATTCAATTAACTGATCTCCCCATCAATAGCGTTTACAAGGTATTTATAATAATACCTAGCACTTAAGCCCATAAACAAGTGGGCTGGAATTGACAACAATAGAAAATAAAACTAAACCCAAATTCATGCCTAAACCTAGTTACATAAAATAAATAGTCCAAGACACAACAAGACTCAAACGTGGGCTATCCAAACACTTAGCCCATCTTATTGTTAAGCTAAAATAAGATAGTAAACCATGCTCATGTCGTTTGGGCTTCCAAGCAAGTATAGATGTCTTGGGACTCTTCATGGAAGCTTCCTTGACACTTCAATGATGCCAGAGCTTGTTGCATGAATGAGGCCAGGGCTTGTTGCGTTTTCTTAGCTCGAGCTCGGGTAATTGGACCTCCTTGGATGACCAATGGATCCTTAGCATCACGAACATCACGAGCAAGTGGATCTCCATCTGGATCTCCATCATTCCCCCTCTCCTCAAAAGGATTTGTCCTCAAATCGCATATACCTTCATCAAAAGAAAAGGGAGAAAGATCAGAAACATTAAAAGTAGCAGATACACCATACTCACCAGGAAGATCCAATTTGTAGGCATTATCGTTGATCTTCGCTATGACTTGGAATGGTCCATCTCCTCGGGGATGCAGCTTGGTTCGTCGCTGAACAGGAAACCTCTCCTTTCTCATATGCACCCAAACCCAATCACCAGGCTCAAAGACTACTTTCTTTCGATGCTTATTTGCTTGGGTGATATACTGCTCAGTCTTCTTTTCAATAGCTTGACGAACTCTGGTGATGTGGGCAACTAGCACATAATCTTTTAAATCTTTCCCAATATTCATAGAGTGACTCACCATTAAATTGCCTAATTCCACAAATTTCTTTGCGGATGTTGGCTGCCCTAGAAGCAGGAAAATATCTTTCCAAGAAGAGTCTCTTCATATCATCCCAAGTGTTGATGGTCCCAGAAGGTAAGTAGTAAAGCCAATCCTTGGCTGCATCTGCCAGAGAGAATGGAAAGGCCCTTAGCTTGATTTGCTCTTCACTAACCCCAGCAGGCTTCATGGTGGAGCAAACAACATGGAACTCCTTTAGATGTTTGTGTGGATCTTCACCTGCAAGACCATGAAAAGTTGGTAAAAGATGTATCAAACCAGATTTTAATTCAAAAGCAACATCTAAAGTAGGATAGGTTATGCAAAGGGGTTGTTGGTTCATAGTGGGTGCTGCCAACTCCTTCAAGGTTCTATTAGCGTTTTGAGCCATGGTGTCCTCTTCTAAATCACTAGGGAATTCAAAAGTGGGATTGAATGTGGGCTCGGTGGAAGGTGGATCTTCGGAAGTGGATGGTGGTGGTTGGGGCTTTGTAGCACCGCACTTTGGGTTGCCTGAATGTAATCTCTAATCTTTCGAAGTTTGTAACTAGAGTCCTCGTCAGACATGCAAACCCTGCAAGGAAGAAAGAATAGAAAATAATTAGATCTTTAAATTATAATAAACAACTTAAAATAAATAACAGTCCCCGGCAACGGCGCCAAAATTTGATGAGTGTCGTCAGTCACCAAAAATAAAACTTCCTAACTCTACTATGTAGATAGCGGAGTAAGGGTCGATCACACAGAGACTGAATTATTTAAGTTAATTATTAAATTAAAAACCTAATCTTAAGTTTTAGGGAAGGAAGAAATTTTGGGGTTTTGGAGTTTTGTAAGCTATGCCTAAAAGAGAGGAAGCAAGGATTATTAAATATCAAAAACAAATATGAAAAAGCTTCAGTTACAAGGTAATTAATTATTCTTGGATTTAGATGTTGATCATTGATTACAAAATATTATTGTCAATTAAATAGTCAACCGTAGCATAACAACAAGCTCTGTTACACCATCTTCCCTTAATGAGTCGTTAGTTAAAACAAGCTCTTTAACTAATCTCTAACTACTTAACCTACCTAGAACAAGCTTTGGAGATATAAGTTGTAGCAGCATTAACAACTAGAAAGATATGGGTTGACATTAGATAACAAACACATAAGCTCGGTTCATTTAATCTAAACCTCAATTCTCCTCCATCCCTAGTGATTAACTCCATAAGCAATTACGGACTTATGTTTTTAATCTGGCAATAGATTATTCAATTAAATTAAATAGTGGGCCCTACTATCTAATCAATCAAATAATCATGCAAATGTGCTCAGAGAATCTTGGATACTTAATCAACAATTATATTAGAAGCTCAAAATCTCACAACATTCTTTTTCCAAAGAACAATCAATTTACCTTGTAACTGAATAAGAAACCTACTCACTAGTCATATTCAAGATCATAAATTTCAAGTTTAATATTATAAAGATATCAAGAATCATGCAAAAGACAATCAATATATCAATCTTTAATAATCTAAAATAAGAAATCTGGAATCAAGATTATAAACTAGCAAGAACTAAACAAATAATATGCAAAACAAAACAAGAATAATTATCACTATAGAAATCAGCAAGTATAAGAAAGAAAAGAAAAATAAAATATTTTTGCTAAACTTAATATAGAAATCAACAACTAATTAAAAATAAAATTTTTATTAAAAACCCTAAAGAAAATCCTACACAAGACTAAAAGGGAAGAGGGAGGAGAGGGATGTGAGGGATGTAAAGGGATGCTGTTTATGAGAGCCTTGTGCTCTTTATATAGGCCTAAGGAAGAGTTTAAAAGACTTTCCTAAGCAATGTGGGATTCAGATAAGAGTTTACTTGGGAAACAAGTAATTTGACTAGTCAAACTCTTACCTTTATTTCATCATCTTTTACAATTATTTTCTAAGTAAAATTCCTAAGGCCTATTCTTATTAATTAATTACAGATCTAAGACATAATAAAATTAAGAAATTATCTTGTCTTAACAAAATCTGGTCTTGAACTTGCTTTGTTGGAATTTCTTCTCAATCTCGTTATTTTGCCCAGAATTTCGTACTGATTTTGTCCAGACGTTTGACCCACCAAATGAACTCCAATTTTTGCCATCCTATACATTCTGGAAACCTTGATAAGTCCTCTACAACTTCCATGCAGGACACTTTTTCAGATCAGGTCGTTAAATTGGTCAAAAACGTCAATCTTTTAAGCTGGACAGAAAATACTGCACTTTGCTCTTTTTAGCTTCTTTTTATTCCAACTTTGATATTTAATACCTAAAACATAAAATAAACATTAGTAAGCTCTTTTAGGTATAAAATATCAATAAGGAAAATATATTAGCACATATAAAATTCACAAAATATCATCCTATCATTGGACTGACATTTCTATGGACTTTGTTTTGGGGTTACCAAGAACAAAGAGAGGTAGAGATTCTGTTTTTGTTGTTGTTGACAGGTTCTCTAAGATGGCTCACTTCATTGCTTGTCACAAGACAGATGATGCAAGTAACATTGCTGATTTATTCTTCAAGGAAATTGTTCGTCTACATGGAGTTCCGAGGACCATTGTTTCTGACCGATATGTGAAGTTCCTTAGCTACTTTTGGAAAACATTATGGGGAAAGTTAGGAACAAAGCTATTGTTTTCAACTACTTGTCATCCACAAACCGATGGTCAAACTGAAGTAGTCAATCGTACTTTGTCTACTTTGTTGAGATCCATTATTCAAAAGAATTTGAAGAATTGGGAAGATTGTTTGCCTCATGTGGAGTTTGCTTACAATAGAAGTGTGCATTCTACTACTAGTTATTCTCCATTTGAAGTTGTCTATGGTTTTAATCCACTCACTCCATTGGATCTTTTACCACTACCTATTGAGGAGAGAGCTAGTTTGGATGGGGAAAAGAAAGCCGATTTTGTTAAGCAACTACATGAGAAGGTACGTCAAAACATTAAGAAGAGGACTGAGCAATATGCTACTCAAGCCAACAAGCATCGCAAGAAAGTTGTCTTTGAACCTGGTGATTGGGTTTGGGTACATATGCGTAAAGAGAGATTTCCTGCTCAGCGTCGCTCCAAGTTGCAACCTCGAGGAGATGGACCATTCCAAGTGATTAAGAAGATCAATGACAATGCTTATAAGTTAGATCTTCCAGGTGAGTATAATGTTAGTGCTACATTTAATGTTTCTGATCTTTCTCCCTTTGATATTGATGTAGGTGATTCTGATTTGAGGACAAATCCTTTCGAGGAGAGGGGGAATGATGGAGATCCAAGCTCACAAAGCTCAAGTCATGTTCGTGATGATCGTGATCCTTTGAGTATCCATGGAGGTCCAATTACAAGAGCTAAATCAAAGATAATGCAACAAGCCTTGGCTGGTTTCATTGATATTGCTAGAGAGAAAGCCCAACAAAGCTTGAGCATGGAGGATGAAAAAGTCTTCTACAACATGGTCCAAGCCCAAGTTCAACCTTCTTGAAGACACACAAATATTGGGCCGAAATGCAAATTAGGCTAGATGCATATTTTATTTAGTTAAGTATTATTGGGCTGAACATTGTCTTAATTTAATTTAAGCCCAATTCCTTTTTAAATAATAGATTTTGTAAGACTTCTATTACTTGTTCTGCAAGTTAGGAGAGTAGGATTCCTATTGCTTGTTCTGCAAGTTTGCTATTTCCTATTCTGCAAGTTAGGAAAGTAGGATTCCTATTACTTGTGCTGCAAGTTATCTATTTGCCTATAAATAGTTATGTAACCCTTTGGGGAGAACACAATTGATTTTAGTAATAAAATTGAGAGACTTCTTCTCTTTGGTTCTCTTGAGAACTCTTGAACTTATCAAGGTCTTCCTTGTGGCGTTCTTCTACCTTCCACCAATATATACCATAGGTTCTTGTGTTTCTACACAACGGGTCTTGGTTTTACTTCTAATTTTTGTTTTCCTTTGCTGCATTTTTAACTTGTTATTGTTTTTCTTCAAGTGTTCTTCGTCTTCTTCATTGAACCTCATCTTCTTTCGGTGAGGTTCATATCAAGGCGCCACAAGGAAGAAGACCTTGATAAGCCTAGTAGAGAGGGAACCCAAGAGAAAGGCACACTCAAATTCTGAAAATTCAATTTTACTCATCTGTTCATCAATAGCATTTACAAAGTATTTATTATACCTAGCACTTAAGCCCATAAACAAGTGAGCTAGAATTAACACCAATAGAAAATAAAGACTAAACCCAAATTCATGCCTAAACCTAGTTACATAAAATAAATAGTCCAAGACACAACAGGACTCAAACGTGGGCTATCCAAACACTTAGCCCATCTTATTGTTAAGCTAAAATAAGACAATAAACTATGCTCATGTCGTTTGGGCTTCCAAGCAAGTATAGATGTCTTGGGACTCTTCATGGAAGCTTCCTTGACACTTCAATGATGCCAGAGCTTGTTGCATTAATGAGGCCAGGGCTTGTTGCGTCTTCTTAGCTCGAGCTCGGGTAATTGGACCTCCTTGGATGACCAATGGATCCTTAGCATCACGAACATCACGAGCAAGTGGATCTCCATCATTTTGGATCCCTAGTCTTCCTATACATGTCCCTTACGGGATATAGTACATGCGTGAATCTCTAGGAGATTATTTTTCTATCGATATGTGATACTTGACAGATGATTGATTTAATGAATGATTTGATTTACGAGACTAGTACATGATTTGATAGAAAAGTGATGAAAGAAGTGATATGAGTTTTACAGTTGATGAGTGTCGTCAGTCACCAAAAATAAAATTTCCTAACTCTACTATGTAGATAGCGGAGCAAGGGTCGAACCCACAGAAACTGAATTATTTAAGTTAATTACTAAATTAAAAATCTAATTTTAGGGTTTAGGGAACGTAGAAGAAATTTTGGGGTTTTGTAAACTATTCTAAAATAAAGAAAACAAGAATTATTAAATATAAAAAAAACAAATAGCAGTTACGAGGCAATCAATCATTCTTGGATTTTGATGTTGATCATTGATTACAAAATATTATTGTCAATTAAATAGTCAACCGTAGCATAACAACAAGCTCTGTTACACCATCTTTCCTTATTGAGTTGTTAGTTAAAACAAGCTCTTTAACTGATCTCTAACTACTTAACCTACCTAGAACAAGCTCTCTAGATATAAGTTGTAGCAGCATTAACAACAAGAAAGATATGGGTTGACATTAGATAACAAACACATAAGCTCGGTTTATTTAATCTAAACCTTAATTCTCCTCCATCCCTAGTGATTAACTCCACAAAGAATTACAGATTTATGTTTTTAATCTGGCTGTAGATTATTTAATTTAACTAAATAGTGTGCACCCTATCTAATCAAACAAACAATCATTATAATGTGCTCAGAGAATCTTGGATATTTAATCAACAATTATATAATAGGTTCAAGAATCTCACAACATGCTTTTCCCAAGAATAATCAATTTACCTCAAAACTGAATAAGAAAACTACTCACTAGACATATTCAAGATCATAAAATTCAAGTTTAATATTATAAAGATTACAAATATCATACAAGAAACAATCAAAGAAGCAATCTTTAATAATATAAAATCAGAATTAATAATTAAGATTATAAACTAGCAAGCAAGAACACACAAACAATCTGAATTTAAATAAAGAAAACAAATTCAGAAATAATAATAATAATAATAATAATAATAATAATAATAATAATAATAATAATATAATAATAATAATAAAGAAATCAGCAACTAATTAAAAATAAAGAAAAAATAAAATTTTATTAAAAACCCTAAAAAAAATCCTACAAGACTAAAAGAGAAGAGGGAGGAGAGGGATCTTGTTTATGAGAGCCTTGTGCTCTTTATATAGGCCTAAGGAAGAGTTTAAAAGACTTTCCTAAGCAATGTGGGATTCAGATAAGAGTTTACTTGGGAAACAAATAATTTGACTAGTTAAATTCTTACCTTTATCTCATCATCTTTTTACAATTATTTTCTAAATAAAATTTTTAAGGCCTATTTTTATTAATTAATTACAGATCTAAGACAAAATAAAATTAATAAATTATCTTTCCTCAACAAAATCTGGTTTTGAACTTGCTTTGTTGGAATTTCTTCTCAATCTCGTTTTTCTGCCCAGAATTTCGTACTGATTTTGTCCATACGTTTAACCCATCAAATGAACTCCGATTTTTGTGATCTTGGACATTCTGGAAATCTTGAGAAGTCCTCTACAACTTCCATGAAGGCCACATCTTGAGATCAGGTCGTTATGTTGGTCGAAAACGTCAATCTTTCAAGTTGGACAGAAAATACTGCACTTTGCTCTTTTTATCTTCTTTTTATTCCAACTTTGATATTAATACCTAAAACATAAAATAAACATTAGTAAGCTCTTTTAGGCATAAAACATCAATAAAGAAAATATATTAGCACATATAAAATTCACAAAATATCATCCTATCAACAGTATATATTTTCCCGATACAAGTGCATTTCTTGTATTTTAGTGAGTTTAAATGAATCGCTTTTTTGTATTGAATAAAATCACTGGAATTATTGCATTATCTCATGACTTTGAAAATGTTATCATACACTGCATACTGAATTGCATTGTGGAAATTGTCTAAAATAAAATTGTTTTATATTCATGGTTTGAAAACTACATAAAATTATTAATGATTTACATTGCATAATTATTCCAAGGACAACTATTTGCTCCCTATAGTCACATCTAGGGGCCGAAACATGACAAGTACTTCAAAGTAACTCCCATACTCTACCCGGTTACTTAGCCAACTATAGTATCCTTCCTATACTGTCCCATAGTGAGCTGTTAGGAAATAAATATTTTTATGTATTTTAACATTTATGTTTAATGTCTTTTTATAATTAGTAAAACAAATCATTTTTATTTAATTGCATATTGATGGAGATCCACTTGCTCGTGATGTTCGTGATGCTAAGGATCTATTGGTCATCCAAGAAGGTCCAATTACCCGAGCTCAAGCCAAGAAGACCCAACAAGCCCTGGCCTCATTAATGCAACAAGCTCTGGCCTCATTGAAGCGTCAAGGAAGGCGTCAAGGAAGCTTCCATGAAGAGTCTCAAGACATCTATACTTGCTTGGAAGCCCAAACGACATGAGCATGGTTTACTGTCTTATTTTAGCTTAACAATAAGATGGGTTAAGTGTTTGAATAGCCCACATTTGAGTCTTATTGTGTCTTGGACTATTTATTTATATAACTAGGTTTAGGCATGAATTTAGGTTTAGTCTTATTTTCTGTTGGTGTTAATTCCAGCCCACTTGTTTATGGGCTAAGTGCTAGGTATTATTATAAATATCTTGTAAACGCTATTGATGGATAGATTAGTTTTGAATTTCAGAAATTGAGTGTGCCTTTCTCATGGGTTCCTTCTCAACTAGGCTTATCAAGGTCTTCTTCCTTGTGGTGCCTCCTTTTTTCACCATCCACCATTACTATACCTTAGGTTCTCGAATTCTTATTTGTAGGGTCAAGGTCCAATACTTTGGGTTCGAGTCTCTTTAGGCTTCGGGTCTAGGTGTTAGAAGGTGACGTTCATCCTCTTTGCTTTTGTCTTGTTGTGTTTCAGCCCCCTTAAATTTCACTCCACGTTTTCTAATGTTCCGCGCACATCAGTTGGCATCAGAGCTCAAGTTTCGATTTCTGGTTTGTTTGTGCATCACTCATTTTTCGATTTCTGATTTATTTGTGTGTCACTCACTTTTCGATTTCTGGTTTGTTTCTAGTTGAATTCTAAAATCTGGTGCAAATTCAATCTCTTAGTTGTTGTGTTTGAGTTAAACTCTGAGTTTTATTCCAAGTCAATCTCTTAGCCACACCAAAACCCCTTTAATCACAACCCTAGCCACACTTCTTCATAACCCTAGCCGCACTTCTTTAGTCACTTATTTCAACCCTAGCTGCACCCCTAGTCTTTTCAAGGAAACCGCAAAATTAGATTAAAAAAAGAGGATAAAAAAATTCGAAAAAAAAATTGTTGTGGTACTGTTCAAACAGAAAAATTGGGTTGAGTTAGGAGGTATGCGAGTACCATTTTAAAAAAAGAACGAAATAAAACGAACCTGTGGAAATGGGTCCCCACCCTATCTTGGCCAAATTCCATCGTCTTCCTATAGTTTTAGGCCCATTTTTATTTTTTTTGTCATTCTAGTTATTTTTTTTTCTTTTTTCCTTTCTTTGAGTCACCCTAGATGCACCATTTGTGAAAAAAAAAAAGAAGAATTCGAAAAAAAAAGAAGAGAAAATACTTAGGGAAAATACTTAGTGAATTAGTTGATTCTACGAGGTTGAATCTTTGACTGAGTCTCTAGTGCGATTGTGAACCTATAGAGTTGAGGTAGAGTAAGGGAAAAAGGCATGAGTGTGTGAGAATCATTAGTAGAGAAAAGCCAAATTACTTGACTGAAACACGAGTGTAAACACCTGAGGATATCACTTGTTAAAGATCTCTTCTGAATGTGATAAGTCAGACTTTAAAAAGATTGAATTCATGCTTTAGTCAATGCAACAACAGTTCCAATGGATGGACATGAAATTCAATGACATTCATGATAAGTTGAACTAACATGAAGCTCGGTTTGCGAAGATCCAACAAGGTGATACTTCCCATCTAAAAAGTAAGGTTGTTGCCAATGACGAGTATGATGATAATGTTGGGTATGACTCAAAAGAAGAGTCTGAGGCAGATATACATCATAGGAGGTACCATGGGTATAGAGATAGAGATCGAGTTGATAGAGCCCATGATAGAGGCAAGGAGAAGATAGATGGAAACCTTGGTAGTATAAAATTGAAGATTTCTCCTTTTCAAGGCAAGAATGATCCTAAGGCATATTTGGAGTGGGAAAGGAAGATTGAAATGGTATTTGACTGCCACCACTACTCTGAGGAAAAGAAGGTCAAACTTGCAGCAGTTAGTTCACAAAGTATGCTATGGTTTGGTGGGATCAGTTAATCACTAGTAGAAGAAGATATAGAGTCCTCTGGTGTCTACATGGGATGAGATGAAGAGCATCATGAGGAAGAGATTTGTTCCTACTCATTACTACAGAGAGCTATACCAGAAGCTCCAAGGTCTTATCCAGGGCTCAAAAAATGTTGAGGATTACTGCAAAGAGATGGAAATAACCATGATCTGAGCCAATATCTAGGAGGATGCAGAAGCTACTATGGCTTGTTTTCTCCAAGGCTTAAACCGTGAGATTGCCAATGTAGTAGAGTTGCAGCATTACATGGATTTAGAGGAGATGCTGCATGTGGCCATCAAAGTGGAGAGGCAACTCCAAAGGAAAGGTACATCTCGTTTCATTCCTAGTTCAGGTCCTATTTGGAAATCTAACACCTTTCGTAGGGATGATAAGCTTGTGTCTACGCCTAAGTCAGAGAGCTTTGCTAAGCCCAAGCCTGAGGGTCCTCCAAAGCCCAAGACTGAACCTGCCCAAGCATCCCAAGCAGGACACATGACATTAAGTGTTTCAAGTGTTTAGGTCCTAGACATGTTGCCTCACAGTGTCCCAACCGTAGAGTGATGATCATGCATGGGAATGGAGATGTTGAGAGTGAAGGTTCTGAAGTCGGTGTTGAAGATGAGATGCTTGAGTTAGAAGATGCTGAAGAAGATGAAGTTGTTGAGTATGCTGCTCATGGTGAAGCACTTGTTGCCAGGCATGCTCTTAATACCCATGTGAAGTTTGAAGATGAGGCACAGCACGAGAACATCTTCCATACGAGATGCCATATTAGTGACAAGATATGCACTGTAATCATTGATGGTGGGAGTTGTACTAATGTTGCTAGCACATACCTTGTTGATAAGTTAAAGTTGCCCACTGCCGAGCATCACCACCCATATAAGTTGCAGTGGATTAATGACTGTGGTGAAGTGAACGTGGTGAAGCAAGTCTTGGTTCCTTTTCATATTGGAAGTTATCGGGATAAGGTGTTGTGTGACGTTGTGCCCAAGCAAGCTAGCCACCTATTGCTGGGTAGACCATGGCAGTATGATCGAAGAGTCATCCACAATGGTTACACTAACCGTTACTCCTTTACTATGGATAGCAAGAAGATCACTCTTGCTCCCCTTAGCCCCAAGGAGATTTATGAGGACCAATTAAGGCTAAAGAAGCAATGTGACGAGCAAAGGAAGCAAGCTAAAGAAAAGAAGGAAAACAAGGAAAGCAAAATAGTGAGCTGTTATGCCAAACCCCGAGATGTGAAGACTGGGTTTCTTGCTAAGTCTCCTATCCTTTTACTCTTATTTAAAGATTCTTATTTCACTGATGCTGAACTCCATGATACTTTGCCTATTGATGTTGTCTCATTGTTGCAAGAGTTCGAGGATGTATTCCCTGAGGAGATCCCAAGTGGATTACCACCGATTCGTGGGATCGAGCACATGATTGACCTTGTCCCTGGGGCTGCCATTCCTAACCGTTCAGCCTGCAGAAGTAATTCTGAGGAGACGAAGGAGCTTCAAAGGCAAGTTGAGGAGCTCATGAGGAAAGGTTATGTGAGAGAGTATGAGTCCATGCGTCGTGCCCGTACTGCTTGTGCCAAAAAAAGATGGGACGTGGAGGATGTGCGTTGACTGCCAAGCCATCAACAAAATCACTGTAAAGTACCGCTACCCTATTCCTAGGCTAGATGACATGCTTGATGAGTTGCATGGTGCATGCATGTTTTCTAAAATTGATTTAAAGAGCGGATATCACCAAATTCATATGAAAGAAGGTGATGAATGGAAAACTACATTCAAGACTAAACATGGTCTCTACGAGTGGTTAGTTATGCCTTTTGGCTTGACTAATGCACCTAGTACATTCATGCGCTTAATGAACCATGTTTTACATGATTTCATTGGTAAGTATATGGTTGTCTATTTTGATGATATTTTGATATATAGTAAGAGCCAGCATGAGCATGTTGAGCATCTTAGGAATGTTCTTACTGTTTTGAGGAATGAAAGTTTGTATGCCAATTTTAAGAAATGTACATTCTGCACTGATAAGATTGTTTTCCTTGGGTATGTAGTTTCTTCACATGGCATTTCTGTTGATAATGAGAAGGTAAAGTTAATTAAAGATTGGCCTGTACCTAATTCTGTTTCTGAGGTGCGTAGTTTCCATGGTTTAGCTAGTTTTTATCGTCGATTCGTTAGAGGTTTAACACTATAGCTGCACTTTTGATCGAAGTGGTCAAAAAGAATGTTGCATTTCATTAGGGTCCCGTACAAGAGCATGCTTTTAATTTGCTTAAGGATAAACTTTGTTTTGCTCCTTTGTTATCTCTGCCTGACTTTACTAAAACTTTTGAGATTGAGTGCGATGCCTCGTGTGTAGGTATTGGAGCTGTGCTTATGCAAGAAAAACTCCTAATTGCTTTCTTTAGTGAGAAGTTAAGTGGAGCAGCACTTAACTATCCCACATATGACAAGGAGATGTACGCGTTAGTGAGGGCCTTGGAGACATGGCAACATTACTTATGGCCCAAGGAAATTGTCATCCACACTGATCATGAGTCCTTGAAGCATATGAAAGGACAAAGTAAGTTGCATAAGCATCATGCCAAATGGATAGAGTTCATTGAGATGTTCTCGTACGTGATCAAGTACAAACAAGGTAAAGAGAACGTCGTAGCTGATGTGTTATCTCGTAGGTATACTCTTATCACTACTCTTGATGCTAAACTTTTAGGATTTGAGTATAACAAAGAACAGTATGCTGATGATGTTGATTTTGGTAATGTTTATGAGGCATGTGCTACATCTAGGTTTCGCAAGTTCTTTAGGTACGATGGGTTCTTATTTAGAGGAAATAAATTATGTGTGCCTAGGAGTTCGTTGCGCAAGCTGTTAGTTAGAGAAGCCCATAGTGGAGGATTAATGGGCCACTTTGGAGTTAGGAAAACTCTAGATGTTTTGCAAGAACATTTCTTTTGGCCTAACATGGTTATGTGATGTAGCGAGGTTATGTGATAGATGTATTTCATGTAGGCAAGTTAAATCTAGAGTTCATAATCATGGTTTATATACTCCTTTACCCATTCCTACTACTTCATGGACTGATATCTCTATGGATTTTATTTTGGGCTTGTCTAGAACAAAACGCGGTAGAGATTCTATTTTTGTTGTGGTTGACAGGTTCTCTAAGATGGCTCATTTCATCGCTTGCCACAAGACGGATGTTGCGAGCAACATTGTTGACCTTTTCTTCAAAGAGATAGTACGTCTACATGGTGTACCGAGGACTATTGTTTCTGATCGAGATATCAAGTTCCTTAGTTACTTTTGGAAGACGTTATGGGGAAAGTTGGGAACTAAATTGTTATTCTCCACCACTTGTCAACCCCAGATTGATGGACGGACTGAGGTAGTCAACCGAACCCTATCTACATTATTGAGGTCCATTATACAGAAGAATTTGAAGAATTCGGAAGATTACTTGCCACATGTGGAGTTTGCATATAACCGCAGTGTCCACTCCACTACAAGCTGCTCTCCATTCGAAGTAATACTCATAAAATCATTTTCATATATCCATAAAATCATAGAAAAATCATTTCTCATATAAGCAATCTTCATTCAAATCATAATCATGTAAGGAAAGAAGTATTATATTTAACAGTAGAAATTCAATAAAATTCTTAATGTAGAAAGTTAAATAAAAATTATATATCTATACAATTTAATTGACATATAAAACAACTCATACCATGTGCTAAACAATATAAAATAATTATAAATATTTCTTAGTCGATTTATGCAAATCAAATTATATTTTAAATTCATAAAAATAAGTTTCCCTATTTTTTGTTGAGGACATTGGTTGGATAGTCAATCAAGATTTAATTTTTGAAATTCAACGGTATATATGTTTATAACTCTCCTAACCCCCTTTCATAAACCACAATTTATACTACCTAAAATCACATGTTTCCCATGCAGACACAATACATCCTACACAACTTCCATATACTTTCCTTACCTCATGTTATAGTGCAATGTAGCAGTCCGATAGCACCACTTTTGCAGCCTTAGTCCTCCGAATTTAATGCTGCAACATAACATTAGAAATGATTAAAATTCGGCCTTCTAACTTATGAAAATTATTTTACTTCTTTATGTTCTTCATTTGACTTAAAATTCCCAATCTAATGCTACCTATTATCCAAGGTTACCACTACCAACCGATTTTATTTTCTTCAAGCCAAATTCACCATAAATCTTATTAACACATACATTTTTCTTCAACTTATAAACCTATTGCAATCAGCATGGAACCCTACCAAATGCTTATGGCCGAATACATCATCTTGTCTCACACTTGTACCATTTTTCAATTCTAGCTCTGTACTTAATCTTCATTCAATTCCTACAACCATCCAACACCCAACATCCATCAAAATTTTATCATCTTCTATAAACTCTCATCATGGCAAAATGGTGTTATGGTGCTAAACTTGTGGCTATGCTAGGTTATGGTTATGGCTATGTTTATCTCTTTCTTAGCTATAATTTTCTATCTTTCATGCATAGAAAACACCATGCTAGCCACATAATTCCATTATGGCAGAAACAATCTTGCATTCCTACACTTAATTTTGATTCAAACAAAGACCATAAACATATTTTTCGTGCCTAGCACAATCTAAAATCATAGTTGGAATTAAAGGAAACATCACCATCTCCTACCTTTCACTAAGACTGAATCTGTCCAGCAGTAGAACAGCCCTCAATTGTTGGCTTTTGGTTTAGCAAATGGTATGCTTAGATAGCTTTTGAGATGAGGAACAAGTTTTATGAAGGAAGTGTGTTGATTTGGTGAAGGATTAATGGTGTTTCTCAAGGTGGAAAAGGAAGAAAATTTGGAGAAAATGTGCAAAACTGGTATGGTCATCTGGAGCTTGAAGAAGGCCTGGAAAATTCTAATTTTATGGTTATTTTAACATTATTTTATCAGCCCATTAAAATTCTCATATTTACCAATCTACCTTTGAACAGTGTTTCATTATTTTAATCCCAGATTTTAATTTTAATTTTTATTAAATTATATTTATTTAAGCCAAATCTGGTCAAACATTGACCAATTTGACCAACCCCCTTGCTAAAAGACCATAATACTCTTGTACAATTCCATTATTTCCAAATCTGTCCTAGCATAATTTTATTATTTATAAATTCAGATTTTATATTTTATATTTTTATTATTTTTCATATATTAAGGTCAAACATGGTCAACGGTTGACTCCCAAGGTGGTTTGACCAGCTATACGTTGTGAAATTACCAAACTGCCCCTCAATGAAGGCATTTGGCTTCGTTCGCATTGTTTTTAGCACTTTCGCATAATTCGATTCATGGGTTGGATCCACTTGAAACTTCTTTACACGAGGATTTTCCTATGATAGTCTGTGGGTCCGAAGTCAATTTAGTTTGACTGCTATTCAGGAAAGTTCATTCGAGCTATAGACTAAATTGTCATTTTTGAATTTGTTGCACGTAAACCTATGCATGCTCATCTTAAAGAATTCTGAAACATAGTCTTCTTGTCCCTTAGGTATTCTGAGCCTAAATTTCACATTTTGCCATTTCAGAGGTCATCTGAGTTATAGATTTCCCTATGGGGCACACTTGACAGTTTTCTTGATAATTCCATAACATATAAGAATTAATTTTCCGTAACTTTACTTAATATTCTAATTCAACACCTTCCATAGGTATAGGGAGAATAGAGAAATTTGGGATCTCACACCAGTACCTTCCTTTTGATATGATTAAGGCTGGGAGACGTTAAGTCCCTAGTACCTTCCCTTATACCGTAATTGTCACCTGACGAGTGTACACTGTGGACCTTTCAATAGCGACCATTGTTATAGATAGGAATGGCTTAAGGATAGATACTTGGCCCTTTGTGGGTATGCCTGATTCCTATACAGATCCCTGAAGGGATAATAGATCGTGCATGAGTCTCTTAAATGTTGACTTCTCTAGTGATTTGTAAAGATTATCAGATGATTGATTTGAGTGATTTGAACTACGAATATATATATATATATATATATATATATATATGATTAGATTGAAATGTTATGAATGAAAAGAATGAGTTTTGAGTATATGTCCACATGATATAGGATGCATTTATTTTATTTTAATGATTTTAAATCCAATATTTTTAATTGAAAGAGTCGCATTGATTTTATGTTACCATGTAGATATATATATATATATGGGATTCCTGCACATAGTTACATGATATTCTTTCTTTTATATATGTTTCTTATTGGGCTTCCCCAAGCTCACCCCCTTACTCACCATATCAGATAGCACATCGGTATACATGATAACTGCTATTGTAAGGTTGAATGAAGAAAATTCCTAGAAGTCTAAACGATAGAGTAAATAGGTATATCTTAAGTGTTATGCTTTTATATTCAAACATGTGTATGCACAACAATTGTATTGATAGTCCAGGATGTAAATCATATAGTGTAAGGTCTAAAAATATCAAAGAACTAGTTGAAATGTAATTGTAATGGGTTGATATTAATAAAAATATAAATTTTCATATTGTGGTTTATACTTTGTTTTCATGTTTAACATTCATGGATAAATTATTCTAATGGTATAAGGATTAATAGATATCGAAAGTTATAGGATGAACTTACACTAACACTGAATGCAAACCATACAATTGTAATTGATTGAATGTGAATGTGTTTCAAAAAAGAAAAAGTTGGTTCGAAAGTTTGCGTTTCTAGTCTTGACAATACCTGGTTGCTTAAGACTTTAATTGCCAGTAGTATTCTTCGACTAATTTGAAGCAACGGTTGCCACGAATATCGATGAACTATCTGAGATGGTAAGTAGGGGGTGAGCTATGAAGCCTAGTAAGAAACCTATATAAAAGAATAAATATCATGTTAACTATATGCAGAAATCCTATATATATCTACATGATAATATAAAACTGATGCAGTTCTTTCAACTGATATCTTATCGATTACCACAAACATTGACTTAGTTCGGAAGGAGGCAGTACTATAGCCGGCAGGGATATGGGGCTTAGTATGGAAGGATACTTTAAAGTACCTCACTTGTCCCAGTCCCTAGATCTGGCTATATGTGTCCTAATGACACTGACAAATGATGTATTACTATTATGAAAGTGTTAATGTACATGTATGCTTTTTCTTTAAAACAATGACAATTTCTTTTCTTTCAAACTATAACAATGTGAGTTAGTTCTTTTAAAACTACAAAAATGCAATTCATTTCCTTTAAAATCATAAGGACGCATCTTACAAGCGTTTCATTTCAAAATCTGATTTTTAAAGCATTAAGGTTAAACGGTTCATAATCATTCATTTCAAATACAAACGATAAAGCTTATTAAACATTTAAATCAAATACAGATAGATAAATACTTTTAATTGATATCATCAATCATTAGTATTCTTTCTGATTTTCAAACATTTCATTTATGTAAAACATTCAATGGAGACTATTAGCATCCTCCAATAATTGTTAAAACTATCAAACCATGTGTGTGACATGAATGATGCAATTATGCATGATTAACTTGTGCAGACACTATCGACCAATCTAATTCTATACAATTTCATCAAGTTTACTTGACTCCTTTCATTACGATCATTAAAATTTCCATTCGACCTCAAAATTCATAACTAATTCCAAGACATTTTATTCGGTTCATTATCTATTGATCACTTCAATTAATTTATCTTAAACCATCTAAGTCATTCGATAAAATTCAAATCAATAACCCAAATTCAAAGCTTCAAATTAATTCTTACTAAATACAATTATTAACATCTAAATATATTCATTGAAAATATAATTTTTTTTCGAACAATTATTTTTCCTATTTATGACTTGGGATGTTTTTCTGGAGGCCTTTCATAGGTAGTACATTCCCCACACGGCTCAGAGAAAATTGAAATCAGAACTATTACATTTATATCAAGGGAATATGAGGAGCATTTATACCAGTACGTGTCCAAATTTACCACATTGAGTTATTTCTATTGAGAGACAACAAGGAATGAGGAGCATAAGGTTGATAGGTTTTCGGCAGGGTTGAGGCCTTTTATCCGAAGTAAATTAGCAGTGCTGGACATTCCCACCTATGATCAGGCTATCCTCTGGGCTTAATTATTTGAGCAAAATTTTGAGTTCCCGCAGAATTCAGACCGCAAGCTAAGGGAAAACGTAAAGAGAAAATGAAGCAAGGTTTCGAGGAGTGATTGGACAAAGGACCAGTGAAGAAGGCTAATTGGATTGTGATTGGTGGTAGGAGTTCCAAAGAAGATATAGTTAGGTACACAGCGACCGAGCGCCCTACTACCACTCAGAGGGGTGTTGCAACCCGATGGTCTCGATACGGGAGGTTGCATCCTGATAGACCTTGCAGGTAGGCCACAGGTGCCCGTTTTAAGTGTGGGCAGCGAGTACATTTGATTAGAGACCACCCTTGATGGAGACCTATCAAGCTCACACAGCTCAAGTCATGTTCGTGATGTTCGTGATCCTTTGAGCATCCATGGAGGTCCAATTACAAGAGCTAAATCAAAGATAATGCATCAAGCCTTGGCTGGTTTCATTAATATTGCTAAAGAGAAAGCCCAACAAAGCTTGAGCATGGAGGATGATAAAGTCTTCTACAACATGATCCAAGCCCAAGTTCAACCTTCTTGAAGACACACACAAGTATTGGGCCGAAATGCAATTAGGTTGGATGCATATTTTATTTAGTTAAGTATTATTGGGTTGAACGTTGTCTTAATTTAATTTAAGCCCAATTCCTTTTTAAATAATATATTTTGTAGGACTTCTATTACTTGTTCTGCAAGTTAGGAGAGTAGGATTCCTATTGCTTGTTCTGCAAGTTTGCTATTTCCTATTCTGCAAGTTAGGAAAGTAGGATTCCTATTACTTGTGCTGCAAGTTAGCTAGTTGCCTATAAATAGTTATGTAACCCTTTGGGGAGAACACAATTGACTTTAGTAATAAAATTGAGAGACTTCTTCTCTTTGGTTCTCTTGAGAACTCTTGAACTTATCAAGGTCTTCCTTGTGGCGTTCTTCTACTTTCCACCAATATATACCATAGGTTCTTGCTTTTCTAAGCAACGGGTCTTGGTCCAATACCATAGTTTCTTGTGTTTCTACACAACGGGTCTTGGTTTTATCTCTAATTTTTGTTTTCTTTTGCTGCGTTTTTAACTTGTTCTTGTTTTTCTTCAAGTGTTCTTCATGTTCTTCATTGAACCTCATCTTCTTTCGGTGAGGTCCATATCATTTGGCATCAGAGCTTAGGTTCAATTCGTGGGAGTCTCGTTTTTGTTTTTTTTTCTTTCTTTTTCTTCTTGTCTTGGACAAACCTTGATCTTGAATCCTTTTCCAAGCCACCACTAATATTGTTTGTCCCTCAAACCTATTGTCTTCATTAAAATAACCTACCTTTATTTAGCCACCAAGTAAACCCTATCTTGTTCTCCAAGCAACCAAATCCCAAAGGTTTTCTTGCTTACCAAGAAACCTTCAAAAGCTCTACATCACATAAAGACTACTTGTTTCACAAGCCACTGTTCCATCTCGTTCCTTGCCACACAAGCTACTACCAAAACTAGCTTATTTTTGTCAAAAGTTGCCTTGTTCCCCTAGTAAACCTCTTCTTATTATTTAGACTTTTTGTTTTTTTCTTCATTGTTCGTTTACTTTAGTAAAATATTAAAAAAAAGGAAAAAAAAAAGAGAAAAGAAAAATCAATTCAAGAGGGGATTTATTACATCGTGTGTAGCAAGTGCAACATCAAAGGCAATTCGTGGAGGTGTGCTTCATCAAAATCTTGAGGTATTCATTCTTTCTTGAGCTTTGAGATTTCTTATTTGCCTAATTTGAAAATTCACCATTACCATTCTACCCTACTGCCTAAAATTACCTTTTTGACCTTATCACATAAAAGGACAAAACTACCCCACCTTTGGCTAAACCCTATCCTAATTAAACACCTCAAAACATGCATATTTCCTTCAAGGTTTAGTTTCATTAGAGTCTTCTTAAGCCTTATTGAGTCTTGCTAAGTCTTGTTGAGTCTTCATTGTTTTGTTTTCCGTTGATTAAAATCTTGTGCTCATCTTGTTTATTGTTGGTTGATAGTTGAATTCCATAAGCTGATTTTTGATTGAGTCTTGAGTTCAACATAGAACCTATAGAGAAAAGCTGTGTGAGGGAAAAAGGCAAGAGTGAGTAACATTAGTAGAGAAAAGCCATATTAAAATTGTGTGAAAACACGAGCTTGAGTGTTACATTCTTGTGTGTATTGAGTGTAAACACGTGAGGTCATACTTGTGAGGTCCTTTTCTTTTACTAACTTTTCTTGCAGGATAAAATCATGTCTTCTAATAGTGAAAAGCCTGATTTGAGTAAGATCGAGTTCATGTTCCAAGCTATGCAACAACAATTTTCAAGGATAGAGTTGAGGTTTAATAATATTCATGATAAGTTGGAGGAACATGAAGCTGTCCTAGCTAAAGTAAATCAAGATAATACTTCTCATGTGAAAGGCAATGTTGTGAATAATGACTTTGATGATAAAGTTGATGATGAGTTTGATGATGATGAGTTTAGTATGAATAGAAGTGTTAAAGGTAATCATGGTAATAGAGGAGGTCGTGGAGATAGGTATAAAGGAGATAGATATTATGATAGGATAGATGGAAATTTAGGAAGTATCAAATTGAGGATTCCTTCCTTTCAAGGTAAGAATGATCCTAAGGCTTACTTAGAATGGGAAAAAGAAAGTGGAGATGGTCTTTGATTGCCATAACTATTTCAAAGAAAAAAAGGTGAAACTTGCTGCTGTAGAGTTCACAGATTATGCAATCATTTGGTGGGACCAACTCATGCTTGGTAGACGTAGGAATAGAGAGCCACCTATAGTTACATGGGATGAAATGAAACGTGTTATGAGAAAAAGGTTTGTTCTTAATCATTACTATAGAGAGCTTTATCAAAGGTTACAAGGTCTCACTCAAGGTTCTAAGAGTGTTGAGGATTATCATAAAGAAATGGAAATTATCATGATCAGAGCTAATGTTGAAAAGGATAGTGAAGCTATTATGGCTCGATTCTTACAAGGATTCAATCGTGAGATTGCTAATGTAGTGGAGTTACATCACTATGTGGAGTTTGATGATATGTTGCATATGGCTATAAAGGTTGAAAGGCAACTCAAGAGAAAAGGTTATTCATCTCGTTTTATGCAAGGTTCTAGTTCATCTTCTTCTTGGAAACCGAACACCTTTCGAAGGGATGATAGGATTACATTCAAACTTAAGACTGAATCCTCATTCAAGCCTAAGGGTGAGAGTGTTCAAAAGCCCAAACCCGAGGCTGTCCAAGCATCCCAAGGTAGAGTAGAGACATTAAGTGTTTTAGATGTTTGGGAAGAGGACACATTGCATCACAATGCCCAAACAAACGAGTCATGATTATGCGTGATGATGGTGATGTTGTAAGTGAAGATTCTGATATTGACGATGAGATGCCACCATTGGAGGACATTGATGAGGATGATGACTATGTTGAGTTTGCTGCACATGGTGAAGCACTTGTAGCTTGTCGTGCATTAAGTGCCCAAGTTAAGGATGAAGATGAAGTGCAACGAGAAAATATTTTCCATACTAGATGCCATGTCAACAATAAGGTATGCTCTTTGATTATTGATGGTGGTAGTTGCACTAATGTTGCTAGCACTTATTTGGTTGACAAATTGAGTTTGCCCACTACAAAACATCCCAAACCATACAAACTTCAATGACTCAATAATTGTGGAGAAGTAAATGTGACCAAGCAAGTATTGGTGCCATTTTCAATTGGAAGGTACAATGATAAAGTGTTGATGTTGTGCCTATGCATGCTGGTCATTTGCTTTTAGGAAGACCATGGCAATTTGATAGACGTGTCATACATGATGGATTCACAAACTGTTATTCATTTATCATGGATGGCAAGAAATTTACACTTGCACCCTTGAGTCCTAAGGAGATTTATGAGGATCAGTTGAGGTTGAAAGAGCAAAATGAATCACAACAAAGGTTAAAGAATCTATGATGCGTACGGACAAGACAAAACGTAGCTTGGAATTTGAAGGAGTTGACACGCAAGAAGACAGAAGCAAAGTTGATGAATGACAACTTCTGAAACCTAGACCCGAAGCCTAAAGAGACTCGAACCCAAAGGTATTGGACCTTGACCCTACGAATAAGAATTCGAGAACCTAAGGTATAGCAATGGTGGATGGTGAAGAAGGAGACGCCACAAGGAAGAAGACCTTGATAAGCCTAGTTGAGAGGGAACCCAAGAGAAAGGCACACTCAATTTCTGAAAATTCAATTAACTGATCTCCTCATCAATAGCGTTTACAAGGTATTTATAATAATACCTAGCACTTAAGCCCATAAACAAGTGGGCTGGAATTAACACCAATAGAAAATAAAACTAAACCCAAATTCATGCCTAAACCTAGTTACATAAAATAAATAGTCCAAGACACAACAAGACTCAAACGTGGGCTATCCAAACACTTAGCCCATCTTATTGTTAAGCTAAAATAAGATAGTAAACCATGCTCATGTCGTTTGGGCTTCCAAGCAAGTATAGATGTCTTGGGACTCTTCATGGAAGCTTTCTTGACACTTCAATGATGCCAGAGCTTGTTGCATGAATGAGGCCAGGGCTTGTTGCGTTTTCTTAGCTCGAGCTCGGGTAATTGGACCTCCTTGGATGACCAATGGATCCTTAGCATCACGAACATCACGAGCAAGTGGATCTCATCATTCCCCCTCTCCTCAAAAGGATTTGTCCTCAAATCGCATATACCTTCATCAAAAGAAAAGGGAGAAAGATCAGAAACATTAAAAGTAGCAGATACACCATACTCACCAGGAAGATCCAATTTGTAGGCATTATCGTTGATCTTCGCTATGACTTGGAATGGTCCATCTCCTCGGGGATGCAACTTGGTTCGTCGCTGAACAGGAAACCTCTCCTTTCTCATATGCACCCAAACCCAATCACCAGACTCAAAGACTACTTTCTTTCGATGCTTATTTGCTTGGGTGGTATACTGCTCAGTCTTCTTTTCAATAGCTTGATGAACTCTCTCATGGAGTTGCTTCACAAACTTAGCCTTCTGTTCTCCATCCAAGTTACTCTGCTCCGCACTAGGTAATGGCAACAAATCCAAAGGAGTAAGAGGATTGAAGCCATAAACAACTTCGAATGGAGAGCAACTAGTAGTGGAGTGGACACTGCGGTTATATGCAAACTCCACATGGGGCAAGCAATCTTCCCAATTCTTCAAATTTTTCTGAATAATGGACCTCAATAATGTAGACAGGGTTCGGTTGACGACCTCAGTCTGTCCATCAGTCTGGGGGTGTCAAGTGGTGGAGAATAACAATTTAGTTCCCAACTTTCCCCATAACGTCTTCCAAAAGTAACTAAGGAACTTTGCATCTCGATCAGAAACAATGGTCCTTGGTATACCATGTAGACGTACTATCTCTTTGAAGAAAAGGTCAGCAACGTTGCTGGCGTCATCCGTCTTGTGGCAAGCAATGAAATGAGCCATCTTAGAGAACCTGTCAACCACAACAAAAACAGAATCTCTACCGCGTTTTGTTCGAGGCAAGTCCAAAACAAAATCCATAGAGATATCAGTCCACGGAGTAGTAGGAATGGGTAAAGGAGTATATAAACCATGATTATGAACTCTAGATTTAGCTTGCCTACATGAAATGCATCTAGCACATAACCTCTCTACATCTCTCCTCATGTTAGGCCAAAAGAAATGTGCTTGCAAAACATCTAGAGTTTTCCTAACTCCAAAGTGACCCATTAATCCTCCACTATGGGCTTCTCTAACTAACAGCTCGCGCAATGAACTCCTAGGCACACATAATTTATTTTCTCTAAATAAGAACCCATCATGCCTAAAGAACTTGCCAAAACCAGATGTAGCACATGCATCATAAACATTACCAAAATCAACATCATCAGCATACTGTTCTTTGATATACTCAAATCCTAAAAGTTTAGCATCAAGAGTAGTGATAAGAGTATACCTACGAGATAACGCATCAGCTACGACGTTCTCTTTACCTTGTTTGTACTTGATCACGTACGGGAACATCTCAATGAACTCTATCCACTTGGCATGACGCTTATGCAGCTTACTCTGTCCTTTCAAATGCTTCAAGGACTCATGATCAGTGTGGATGACAAATTCTTTGGGCCACAAGTAATGTTGCCATGTCTCCAAGGCCCTCACTAACGCGTACATCTCCTTGTCATATGTGGGATAGTTAAGTGCTGCTCCACTTAACTTCTCACTAAAGAAAGCAATTGGGCGTTTTTCTTGCATAAGCACAGCTCCAATACCTACACCTGAGGCATCACACTCAATCTCAAAAGTTTTAGTAAAGTTAGGCAGAGATAACAAAGGAGCAGAACAAAGTTTATCTTTAAGCAAATTAAAAGCATGCTCTTGTGCAGGACCCCAATGAAATGCAACATTCTTTTTGACCACTTCGATCAAAGGTGCAGCTATAGTGCTAAAATCTCTAACGAATCGACGATAGAAACTAGCTAAACCATGGAAACTACGCACCTCAGAAACAGACTTAGGTACAGGCCAATCTTTAATTGCCTTTACCTTCTCATTATCAACAGAAATGCCATGTGAAGAAACGACATACCCAAGGAAAACAATCTTATCAGTGCAGAACGTACATTTCTTAAAATTGGCATACAAACTTGCATTCCTCAAAACAGTAAGAACATTCCTAAGATGCTCAACATGCTCATGCTGGCTCTTACTGTATATCAAAATATCATCAAAATAGACAACCACATACTTACCAATGAAATCACGTAAAACATGGTTCATTAAAGGCATGAATGTACTGGGTGCATTAGTCAAGCCAAAAGGCATAACTAACCACTCGTAGAGACCATGTTTAGTCTTGAATGCGGTTTTCAATTCATCACCTTCTCTCATACGAATTTGGTGATATCCGCTCTTTAAATCAATTTTAGAAAACATGCATGCACCATGCAACTCATCAAGCATGTCATCTAGCCTAGGAATAGGATAGCGGTACTTTACAGTGATTTTGTTGACGGCTCGGCAGTCAACGCACATCCTCCACGTCCCATCTTTTTTTGGCACAAGCAGTACGGGCACGGCGCAAGGACTCATGCTCTCTCTCACATAACCTTTCCTCATGAGCTCCTCAACTTGCCTTTGAAGCTCCTTCGTCTCCTCGGGATTACTTCTGTAGGCTGGACGGTTAGGAATGGTAGCTCCGGGGACAAGGTCAATCATGTGCTCGATCCCACGAATCGGTGGTAATCCACTTGGGATATCCTCAGGGAATAAATCCTCGAACTCCTGCAACAATGAGACAACATCAGTAGGCAAAGTATCATGGAGTTCAGCATCAATAAAATAAGAATCTTTAAATAAGAGTAAAAGGATAGGAGACTTAGCAAGAAATGCAGTCTTCACATCTCGGGGTTTGGCATAGCAGCTCACTGTTTTGCTGTCCTTGTTTTCCTTCTTTTCTTTAGCTTGCTTCCTTTGCTCATCATGTTGCTCCTTTAGCCTTAATTGGTCCTCATAAATCTCCTTGGGGCTAAGGGGAGCAAGAGCGATCTTCTTGCCATCCATAGTAAAGGAATAACGGTTAGTGTAACCGTCGTGGATGACTCTCCGATCATACTGCCACGGTCTACCCAGCAATATGTGGCTAGCTTGCATGGGCACCACGTCACACAATACCTCATCTTGATACCTTCCAATACGAAAAGGAACCAAGACTTGCTTCACCACGTTTACTTCACCACAGTCATTAATCCACTGCAACTTATATGGGTGGTGATGCTTGGTAGTGGGCAACTTTAATTTATCAACAAGGTATGTGCTAGCAACATTAGTACAACTCCCACCATCAATGATTACAGTACATACCTTGTCACTAATATGGCATCTCGTATGGAAGATGTTTTCGCGCTGTGCCTCATCCTCAAACTTCACATGAGTAGTAAGAGCACGCCTAGCAACAAGTGCTTCACCATGAGCAGCATACTCAACAACTTCTTCTTCGTCGACATCTTCTAACGCAGGCATCTCATCTTCTACACCGAGTTCAGAACCTTCACTCTCAACATCTCCATTCCCATGCATGATCATCACCCTACGGTTGGGACACTGTGAGGCAATATGTCCACGACCTAAACACTTGAAACACTTAATGTCACGTGTCCTGCTCTGGGATGCTTGGGCAGGTTCAGTCTTGGGCTTTGGAGGGCCCTCAGGCTTGGGCTTAGCAAAGCTCTCTGACTTATGCATAGGCACATGCTTATCATCCCTATGAAAGGTGTTAGATTTCCAAACAGGAACTGAACTAGAAGTAAAACGGGATGTACCTTTCCTTTTGAGTTGCCTTTCCACTTTGATGGCCACATGCAACATCTCCTCTAAATCCATGTAATGCTGCAACTCGACTACATTGGCAATCTCACGGTTTAAGCCTTGAAGAAAACGAGCCATAGTAGCTTCTGCATCCTCCTGGATATTGGCTCGGATCATGGTTATTTCCATCTCTTTGTAGTAATCCTCAACACTCTTTGAGCCCTGGGTAAGACCTTGGAGCTTCTGGTATAACTCCCTGTAGTAATGAGTAGGAACAAATCTCTTCCTCATGATACGCTTCATCTCATCCCATGTAGACACTGGAGGATCACCATATCTTCTTCGACTAGTGACTAACTGATCCCACCAAACCATAGCATACTCTGTGAACTCAATTGCTGCAAGTTTGACCTTCTTTTCTTCAGAGTAGTGGTGGCAGTCAAACACCATTTCAAGCTTCCTTTCCCACTCCAAATATGCCTCAGGATCATTCTTGCCTTGGAAAGGAGGAATCTTTAATTTTATACTGCTAAGGTTTCCATCCAGCTTCTCCTTACCTCTATCACGGGCTCTATCAACTCGATCTCTATACCCATGGTACCTTCTATGATGTCTATCTATCCTAGACTCTTCATTCGAATCATACCCAACATTATCATCATACTCATCATTGGCAACAACCTTACTTTTTGGACGAGAAGTATCACCTTGTTGGATCTTTGCAAACCGAGCTTCATGTTGGTTCAACTTATCATGAATGTCATTGAATTTCACATCCATTCGTTGGAACTGTTGTTGCATTGCCTGAAGCAGGAATTCAATCTTTTTAAAGTCTGACTTATCACCTTCAGAAGACATTGTCAACAAGTAATATCCTCACGTGTTTACACTCCTGTTTCACTCAAGTAATTTGGCTTTTCTCTACTAATGTCTCTCACACACTCGTGCCTTTTTCCCTTACTCTACCTTAACTCTATAGGTTCACAATCACACTAGAGACTCAGTCAAAGATTCAACCTCGTAAAATCAACTAATTCACCAAGTATTGTCACCAAGAATTTTATTTTTCATTTTTTTTGTCATTCTAGTAATTTTTTTTTCTTTCTTATTTTTTTTTCTTCTTTCTTTCTTTCTTTGAGTCACCCTAGCCTGATACCAACTGATGCGTACGGACAAGACAAAACGTAGCTTGGAATTTGAAGGAGCTGACATGCAAGAAGACAGAAGCAAAGTTGATGAATGACAACTTCTGAAACCTAGACCCGAAGCCTAAAGAGACTCGAACCCAAAGGTATTGGACCTTGACCCTACGAATAAGAATTCGAGAACCTAAGGTATAGCAATGGTGGATGGTGAAGAAGGAGACGCCACAAGGAAGAAGACCTTGATAAGCCTAGTTGAGAGGGAACCCAAGAGAAAGGCTCACTCAATTTCTGAAAATTCAATTAACTGATCTCCTCATCAATAGCGTTTACAAGGTATTTATAATAATACCTAGCACTTAAGCCCATAAACAAGTGGGCTAGAATTAACACCAATAGAAAATAAAACTAAACCCAAATTCTTGCCTAAACCTAGTTACATAAAATAAATAGTCCAAGACACAACAAGACTCAAACGTGGGCTATCCAAACACTTAGCCCATCTTATTGTTAAGCTAAAATAAGATAGTAAACCATGCTCATGTCGTTTGGGCTTCCAAGCAAGTATAGATGTCTTGGGACTCTGCATGGAAGCTTTCTTGACACTTCAATGATGCCAGAGCTTGTTGCATGAATGAGGCCAGGGCTTGTTGCGTTTTCTTAGCTCGAGCTCGGGTAATTGGACCTCCTTGGATGACCAATGGATCCTTAGCATCACGAACATCACGAGCAAGTGGATCTCCATCAATCTAGACAAAGATATTGCAAAGAAAGAAAGAAAGGATGTGAGCTTCTATGCAAAGCAAAGTGATGTAAAGGCTGCTTTTCTAGCTAAGTGCCCAATCCTTTTGTTTTTATATAAAGAATCTTGTTTTAGTTCTAATGATCTTAAATCTACTTTGCCTACTAATGTTGTGTCTCTTTTGAAGGAATTTGGAGATATATTCCCCGAGGAGATTCCAAATGGTTTGCCACCTATTAGGGGAATTGAGCATCAAATAGACCTTGTTCCTGGAGCTGCCATTCCCAACCGACCTGCCTATAGAAGTAATCCCGAGAAGACAAAGGAGCTTCAAAGGCAGGTTGACGAGCTCATGAAGAAAGGCTACATTAGAGAGAGCATGAGTCCATGCGCTATTCCTGTGTTACTTGTTCCTAAGAAGGATGGGACGTGGAGGATGTGTATTGATTGTCGTGCCATCAACAAAATCACTGTAAAGTATCGCTATCCCATTCCTAGATTAGATGATATGCTTGATGAGTTACATGGTTCTTGCATCTTTTCTAAAATTGATTTGAAAAGTGGTTATCATCAAATTCGCATGAGAGAAGGTGATGAGTGGAAAACTGCATTTAAGACTAAGTGATGGAGATCCACTTGCTCGTGATGTTCGTGATGCTAAGGATCCATTGGTCATCCAAGGAGGTCCAATTACCCGAGCTCGAGCTAAGAAGACGCAACAAGCCCTGGCCTCATTCATGCAACAAGCTCTGGCATCATTGAAGTGTCAAGGAAGCTTCCATGAAGAGTCCCAAGACATCTATACTTGCTTGGAAGCCCAAACGACATGAGCATGGTTTACTGTCTTATTTTAGCTTAACAATAAGATGGGCTAAGTGTTTGGATAGCCCACGTTTTGATGGAGATCCAGATGGAGATCCACTTGCTCGTGATGTTCGTGATGCTAAGGATCCATTGGTCATCCAAGGAGGTCCAATTACCCGAGCTCGAGCTAAGAAAATGCAACAAGCCCTGGCCTCATTCATGCAACAAGCTCTGGCATCATTGAAGTGTCAAGGAAGCTTCCATGAAGAGTCCCAAGACATCTATACTTGCTTAGAAGCCCAAACGACATGAGCATGGTTTACTATCTTATTTTAGCTTAACAATAAGATGGGCTAAGTGTTTGGATAGCCCACGTTTGAGTCTTGTTGTGTCTTGGACTATTTATTTTATGTAACTAGGTTTAGGCATGAATTTGGGTTTAGTTTTATTTTTCTATTGGTGTTAATTCCAGCCCACTTGTTTATGGGCTTAAGTGCTAGGTATTATTATAAATACCTTGTAAACGCTATTGATGGAGATCAGTTAATTGAATTTTCAGAAATTGAGTGTGCCTTTCTCTTGGGTTCCCTCTCAACTAGGCTTATCAAGGTCTTCTTCCTTGTGGCGCCTCCTTCTTCACCATCCACCATTGCTATACCTTAGGTTCTCGAATTCTTATTCGTAGGGTCAAGGTCCAATACCTTTGGGTTCGAGTCTCTTTAGGCTTCGGGTCTAGGTTTCAGAAGTTGTCATTCATCAACTTTGCTTCTGTCTTCTTGCGTGTCAGCTCCTTCAAATTCCAAGCTACGTTTTGTCTTGTCCGTACGCATCAGGTTTAGTCTTATTTTCTGTTTGTGTTAATTCCAGCCCACTTGTTTATGGGCTTAAGTGCTAGGTATTATTATAAATACCTTGTAAACACTATTGATGGAGATCAGTTAATTGAATTTTCAGAAATTGAGTGTGCCTTTCTCTTGGGTTCCCTCTCAACTAGGCTTATCAAGGTCTTCTTCCTTGTGGCGCCTCCTTCTTCACCATCCACCATTGCTATACCTTAGGTTCTCGAATTCTTATTCGTAGGGTCAAGGTCCAATACCTTTGGGTTCGAGTCTCTTTAGGCTTCGGGTCTAGGTTTCAGAAGTTGTCATTCATCAACTTTGCTTCTGTCTTCTTGCGTGTCAGCTCCTTCAAATTCCAAGCTACGTTTTGTCTTGTCCGTACGCATCAGTTGGTATTCAGAGCTCAAGTTCCGATTTTCTGGTTTGTTTGTGCGTCACTCACTTTTCGATTTTTTTTTTGTTTCAATTTTTTTTCTTTTCTTTTGTTCGTTCCACTTTCTGGTTTGTTTGTGTGTTCCTAGCCGCCACCTGTTTCATAACCCTAAACCCTAGCCGCCACTTGTTTCATAACCCTAAACCCTAGCCGCCACTTATTTTCATAACCCTAAACCCTAGCCGCCACCTGTTTCATAACCCTAAACCCTAGCCGCCACTTGTTTCATAACCCTAAACCCTAGCCGCCACTTATTTCTTAACCCTAAAACCCTAGCCGCCACTTATTTCTTAACCCTAAAACCCTAGCCACCACTTATTTCATTGCACAAAAAACCCTAGTCGCCACTTAATTCAACGCTAGTTGCACCCCTACTCTTTCAAGGAAACCGCAACACTCAGAGTTAAAAAAAAAAAGAAGAAGAAAAGAATTCAAAAAAAAAAAAGAAGAAAAGAATTCGAAAAAAAAAAAAGAAAAAAAAAAGAAGAAAAAAAAAGTTTTTTGCGGTACTGCTCAAACAGAAGTTTTGGTTGAGTTAGGAGATGTGTGAGTACCCGTTTTAAAGAAAACGACGAAAGAAAACGACCTAGTGAAGCATAGCTTCACTAGCCCCACCCTATCTCGGCCAAATTCCATCGTTTTGCTATAGTTTTAGGCCTTTTTTTATTTTTTTGTCATTCTAGTGATTTTTTTTATTTTTTTCTTATTTTTTTTATTCTTTCTTTCTTTCTTTGAGTCACCCTAGCCCTAGCCACTGCTTTCTGTAAAAAAAAAAAGAAAAAAAAAATTCTTGGTGACAATACTTGGTGAATTAGTTGATTTTACGAGGTTGAATCTTTGACTGAGTCTCTAGTGTGATTGTGAACCTATAGAGTTAAGGTAGAGTAAGGGAAAAAAGGCACGAGTGTGTGAGAGACATTAGTAGAGAAAAGCCAAATTACTTGAGTGAAACACGAGTGTAAACACGTGAGGATATTACTTGTTGACAATGTCTTCTGAAGGTGATAAGTCAGACTTTAAAAAGATTGAATTCCTGCTTCAGGCAATGCAACAACAGTTCCAACGGATGGATGTGAAATTCAATGACATTCATGATAAGTTGAACCAACATGAAGCTCGGTTTGCAAAGATCCAACAAGGTGATACTTCTCGTCAAAAAAGTAAGGTTGTTGCCAATGATGAGTATGATGATAATGTTGGGTATGATTCGAATGAAGAGTCTGGGATAGATAGACATCATAGAAGGTACCATGGGTATAGAGATCGAGTTGATAGAGCCCGTGATAGAGGCAAGGAGAAGCTGGATGGAAACCTTAGCAGTATAAAATTAAAGATTCCTCCTTTCCAAGGCAAGAATGATCCTGCGGCATATTTGGAGTGGGAAAGGAAGCTTGAAATGGTGTTTGACTGCCACCACTACTCTGAAGAAAAGAAGGTCAAACTTGCAGCAATTGAGTTCACAGAGTATGCTATGGTTTGGTGGGATCAGTTAGTCACTAGTAGAAGAAGATATGGTGATCCTCCAGTGTCTACAGAAACGTTAGTAAAAGAAAAGGACCTCACAAGTATGACCTCACGTGTTTGCACTCAATACACACAAGAATGTAACACACACTCGTGTTTCACACAATTTTAATATGGCTTTTCTCTACTAATGTTACTCACACACTCTTGCCTTTTTCCCTCACACAACTTTTCTCTATAGGTTCTATATTGAACTCAAGACTTAATCAAAAATTAGCTTATAAAATTCAACTATCAACCAACAATAAACATGCTGAGCACAAGATTTTAATCAAGGGAAAACAAAACAATGAAGACTCAACAAGACTTTGCAAGACTTAATAAGGCTTAAGAAGACTCTAATGAAACTAAACCTTGAAGGAAATATGTGTGTTTTGGGGTGTTTAATTAGGGTAGGGTTTAGCCAAAGGTGGGGTAGCTTTGTCCTTTTATGTGGTAGGGTCAAAAAGGTAATTTTAGGCAGTAGGGTAGAATGGCAGTAATGAATTTTCAAATTAGGCAAATAAGAAATCTCAAAGCTCAAGAAAGAATGACTACCTCAAGATTTTGATGAAGCACACCTCCACGAATTACCTTTGATGTTGCACTTGCTACACGATGTAATAAATCCCCTCTTGAATTGATTTTTCTTCTCTTTTTTTTTCTTTTCTTTTTTTTTTCTTTTTTTTTCTCTTTTTTTTTATATTTTACTAAAGTAAACGAACAATGAAGAAAAAAAGTCTAAATAATAAGAAGAGGTTTACTTGGGGAACAAGGCAACTTTTTGACAAAAAAAGCTAGTTTTGGTAGCAGCTTGTGTGGCAAGGAATGAGAGGGAACGGTGGCTTGTGAAACAAGTAGTCTTTATGTAATGTAGAGCTTTTGAAGGTTTCTTGGTGAGCAAGAAAACCTTTGGGATTTGGTTGCTTGAAGAACAAGATAGGGTTTACTTGGTGGCTAAGTAAAGACAATAGGTTTGAGGGACAAACAATATTAGTGGTGGCTTGGAAAAGGATTCAAGATCAAGGTTTGTCCACGACAAGACAAAGAAAAAAAAACAAAAACGAAACTCCCACGAATTAAACCTAAGCTCTGATGCCAAATGATATGGACCTCACCGAAAGAAGATGAGGTTCAATGAAGAAGACGAAGAACACTTGAAGAAAAAAACAATAACAAGTTAAAAACGCAGCAAAGGAAAACAAAAATTAAAAGTAAAACCAAGACCCGTTGTGTAGAAACACAAGAACCTATGGTATTGGACCAAGACCCGTTGCTTAGAAAAACAAGAACCTATGGTATATATTGGTGGAAGGTAGAAGAACGCCACAAGGAAGACCTTGATAAGTTCAAGAGTTCTCAAGAGAACCAAAGAGAAGAAGTCTCTCAATTTTATTACTAAAATCAATTGTGTTCTCCCCAAAGGGTTACATAACTATTTATAGGCAAATAGATAACTTGCAGCACAAGTAATAGGAATCCTACTTTCCTAACTTGCAGAATAGGAAATAGCAAACTTGCAGAACAAGCAATAGGAATCCTACTCTCCTAACTTGCAGAACAAGTAATAAAAGTCTTACAAAATCTATTATTTAAAAAGGAATTGGGCTTAAATTAAATTAAGACAATGTTCAGCCCAATAATACTTAACTAAATAAAATATGCATATAGCCTAATTTGCATTTCGGCCCAATACTTGTGTGTCTTCAAGAAGGTTGAACTTGGGCTTGGACCATGTTGTAGAAGACTTTTTCATCCTCCATGCTCAAGCTTTGTTGGGCTTTCTCTCTAGCAATATCAATGAAACCAGCCAAGGCTTGTTGCATTATCTTTGATTTAGCTCTTGTAATTGGACCTCTATGGATACTCAAAGGATCACGATCATCACGAACATGACTTGAGCTTTGTCAGCTTGGATCTCCATCAATAGGAAATCTCTTTTTATGCATATGTACCAAACCCAATCACCAAGTTCAAATACAACTTTCTTGCGATGCTTATTGGCTTGAGTAGCATATTGCTCAGTGCTCTTTTCAATGTTTTAGAGTACCTTCTCATGCAGTTGCTTAACAATATCAACTTTCTTTTCCCCATCCAAACTAGCTCTTTCCTCAATAGGTACTGGTAAAAGATCCAACGTAGTGAGTGGATAAAAATCATAGACAACTTCAAATGGGGAACAACTAGTAGTAGAATGCACACTTTTATTGTAAGCAAACTCCATATGAGGCAAACAATCTTATCAATTCTTTAGGTTCTTTTGAATAATAGACCTCAACAAAGTGGACAAAGTATGATTAACTACCTTAGTTTGACCATCAGTTTATGGTTGACAAGTAGTTGAAAACAATAGCTTTTTTCCTAACTTTTCCCAAAATATTTTCTAAAAGTAACTAATGAACTTCACATCACGGTCAGAAACAATGGTCCTCGGAACACGATGCAAACGAACAATTTCCTTGAAAAATAAATCAGCAATATTGCTTGCATCATTAGTCTTATGACAAGCAATAAAGTGAGCCATCTTAGGGAACCTATCAACAACAACGAAAACAGAATCTATACCTCTTTTTGTTCTTGGTAAACCCAAACAAAGTCCATAAAAATGTCAGTCCAAGGATTAGTAGGAATAGGAAATGGAGTATAAAGACCATGATTCATAACTCTCGACTAAGCTTGTTTACAAGTGACACATCTTTCACACAACTTTTCAACATCTTCTTTCATGTTAGGCCAAAAGAAGTGATCATACAATATGTTTAAAGTTTTCTTTACTCTAAAATGTCCCATTAATCCACCACTATAGGCTTCTCTAACAAGTAATTCTCTCAAACTCCTAGGCACACATAATCTATTTTCTCTAAAAAAAAATCCATCATACCTAAAAACTTTCCAAAACAAGTTTCTCACATACATTGAACACATTTTCAAAATCCTCATCACTAGCATACAAGTTTTTAATATACTCAAATCCAAGTAGTTTGCATTAAGAGTAGTGATTAGAGTATATCTTCGAGAAAATGCATTAGCCACAACATTTTCTTTACCTTGTTTATGTTTGATCACATATAGGAATGTCTCAATGAACTCCATCCACTTGACATGATGCTTATTCAACTTGTTATGTCCCTTCAAGTGCTTCAAGGACTCATGATTAGTGTGGATGACGAATTCCTTGGGCCATAAATAATGTTGCCACGTTTCCAAGAACCTCACTAATATATACATCTCTTTATCGTACGTGTGATAGTTAAGGGCAGCTCCACTTAACTTCTCACTAAAGAAAGCAATAAGGCACTTCTGTTGCATTAAAACAACTTCGATACCTATGCTTGAAGCATCACATTCAATTCAATCTTGATTGTTTTCTCTTTTTGCTTTGCCTCGGCTTCACTCACTATATTTTCCTCACTCTCTTTTAATCTCAATTGTTCCTCATCTTTCAATAGCACACTTAAAGCTTGACATGCTATGGATTCCTTTCCATCCATAGGTAATTCCATACTATCCTCTTCATCTTTGAATGGCAGCATAGAATCATCTTTGGATTCTTCTATGTAGTTGCTATCCAACTTATTATTAGCAATAATACCATGTGCGTGAGAAGTATTACCTTGGTTTACCTTATCTAGGGTAGGGTCATGTTGCTTCAACTTATCATGAGTATTATACAACTTTGACTCTATTCTCGTAAGTTGTTGCATGGCTTGGAGCATGATCTCAATCTTACTCAAACCAAGCATTTCAGTATTAGAATAAATGATTGTAACCTGCAAGAAACGTTAGTAAAAGAAAAGGACCTCACAAGTATGACCTCACGTGGTTACACTTAATACACACAAGAATTTAACACTTACACTCGTGTTTCACATAGTTTTAATATGGGTTTTCTCTACTAATGTTACACACTCTTGCCTTTTTCTCTCACACATTTTCTCTATAAGTTCTATATTGAGCTCAAGACTCAATCAAAAATTAGCTTATGGAATCTATCAACCACCAATAAACAAGATGAGCACAAGATTTTAACCAAAGGAAAACAAAATAATGAAGACTCACTAAGACTTAGCAAGACTGATTAAGAGTCAGAAGACTCTAATGAATCTAAACGTTGAAGGAAATATGGGTGTTTTGGGGTGTTTGGTTAGGGTAAGGTTCAGCCAAAGATGGGATAGTTTTGTCTTTTTAGGTGGTAGGGTCCAAAAGGTAATTTTAGGCAGTAAGGGTAAAAAGGTAACAATGAATTTTTAAATTTAGGCAAACAAGAAATCTCAAAGCTCAAGAAAGAATGACTACCTCAAAATTTGATGAAACACACATCCATGGATTGCTTTTGATGTTGCACTTGCTACACACGATATAACGAATCACCTCTTGAATTGATTTTCTTTTTTCTACTTTTTTTACTTTTTTTGTTACTTTTTTTTAGTAAAGTAAACGAACAATGAAGAAAAACAAAAAGTCTGAGTGACATTGATAGGATGATATTTTGTGAATTTTATATGTGCTAATATATTTGCTTTATTGATGTTTTATGCCTAAAAGAGCTTACTAATGTTTATTTTATGTTTTAGGTATTAAATATCAGAGTTGGAATAAAAAGAAGCTAAAAAGAGCAAAGTGCAGTATTTTCTGTCCAGCTTGAAAGATTGACATTTTTGACCAATTTAACGACCTGATCTCAAGATGTGGCCTTCATGGAAGTTGTAGAGGACTTCTCAAGGTTTCCAGAATGTCCAAGATCTCAAAAATCGGAGTTCATTTGGTGGGTCAAACATCTGGACAAAATCAGTACGAAATTCTGGGCAGAAAAACGAGATTGAGAAGAAATTCCAACAAAGCAAGTTCAAGACCAGATTTTGTTGAGAGAAGATAATTTCTTAATTTTATTTTGTCTTAGATCTGTAATTAATTAATAAAAATAGGCCTTAGGAATTTTACTTAGAAAATAATTGTAAAAGATGATGAGATAAAGATAAGAGTTTGACTAGTCAAATTACTTGTTTTCCAAGTAAACTCTTATCTGAATCCCACATTGCTTAGGAAAGTCTTTTAAACTCTTCCTTAGGCCTATATAAAGAGCACAAGGCTCTCATAAACAATATCCCTCAAATCCCTCAAATCCCTCACATCCCTCTCTTCCCCCTCTTCTCTCTTGTTTAGTTTTAGAGTAGATTTAATAGAAATTTTATTTTTATTATTTTGCTTATTTCTTTATTATTTTTAATTCTGATTTTGTTTTCTTTATTTAAATTAATATTGTTTGTGTGTTCTTGCTTGCTAGTTTATAATCTTGATTATTAATTCTGATTTTATATTATTAAAGATTGCTTCTTTGATTGTTTTCTTGCATGATATTTGTAATCTTTATAATATTAAACTTGAATTTTATGATCTTGAATATGTCTAGTGAGTAGTTTTCTTATTCAGTTATGAGGTAAATTAATTATTCTTGGGAAAAGCATGTTGTGAGATTCTTGAACCTATTATATAATTGTTGATTAAGTATCCAAGATTCTCTGAGCACATTATAATGGTTGTTTGTTTGATTAGATAGGGTGCACACTATTTATTTAAACTAAATAATCTACCGCCAGATTAAAAACATAAGTCCGTAATTGCTTGTGGAGAATCACTAGGGATGGAGGAGAATTAAGGTTTAGATTAAATAAACCGAGCTTATGTGTTTGTTATCTAATGTCAACCCATATCTTTCTTGTTGTTAATGCTGCTACAATTTATATCTAGAGAGCTTGTTCTAGGTAGGTTAAGTAGTTAGAGATTAGTTAAAGAGCTTGTTTTAACTAACGACTCAGTAAGGAAAGATGGTGTAACAGAGCTTGTTGTTATGCTACGGTTGACTATTTAATTAACAATGATATTTTGTAATCAATGATCAACATCAAAATCCAAGAATGATTGATTGCCTCATAACTGAAGCTTTTTGCTATTTGTTTTTTTTATATTTAATAATTCTTGTTTTCTTTATTTTAGACATAGCTTACAAAACCCCCCAGATTTTCTTCTTCTTTCCCCAAATCCTGAAATTAGATTTTAATTTAATAATTAATTTAAATAATTCAGTCTCTGTGGGTTCGACCCTTGCTCCGCTATCTACATTGTAGAGTTAGGAAATTTTATTTTTGGTGACTGACGACACTCATCAAATTTTGGCGCCGTTGCCGGGGACTGAAATTTGTTTAAGTTAATTATTTTAATTTTAAGTCTAATTTTTTTTCTTTTCTTTTTCAGGGATTGCTTGTCTGAGAAGGATTCTAGTCACAAACTTCAAAAGATTAGGGAGTACATACAAGCAACCCAAAGCGTGGTGCCACAAACACCACAACATCCATCACTACCACCTAAGACAAGAAGAGGACTCCATGGAGCAAGCTTATGAACCACACTATAATTATGACCCATACTATGATTATGAACCACACTACGATACCTACTATCAAGGATGGTGGGATCATTTTAATTTTAGTTATGGGAATCAATATGAGGTTTACAATATGCCATTCCAAGATACATATCAAGCTCCACCTCAAGACTCAGGTATGCCTCCACCTCAAGAATCAGGTATGTCTCTTGAAGATATTGTTAAGACTCTTGAGATTAAAACTTTACAATTGTCACAAGAGGCTGATGTTTATATTAAGAATATTGATCACCATGTGAGTCAAATAATGAATTCCATCAGTAACATTGAAGCTATGACCTCTCAACCTGTGGAGAATCCAAGAGATAATGTTACTAACATCACCTTGAAAAGTGAAAGGGCAATTGAATCCAAGGAAAGTGCACATGAAGATGTCGATGACTTTATAGAAAGGGAGGATGAAACCGATTTCAATATTAAAGGTGGAGTTGTTGACATGCACAATGTAAAAGGGAGAGAGAATTTCGACAACTTTATAAAGCACTATGAGGATGTTGAAATCAAAGAATTCAAAGCTGAGGTAAGTGAAAAACAAATTCCTTTTAATTCTTCTACTTACCCTCCTCCTTTTCCTGGTAGGTTTGCAAGAGCTACAAATGAAGAGCAAGACAAGGACACCTTGAAGACATTTAGGAAAATCGAAGTTAATATTCCTCTCCTTGATGAAATTAATGATCAAGTGCCTTGTGATGCCAAGTTTTTAAGGGAACTATGCACTTCCAAGAGGGAATTAAAAGGTGATGAAAAGCAGGTTCTTAAAGATGAGCTGGAAATAGCCATGAGCAAAAATCTTGAGAATGAGAAACTCGAGAGACCGATAAAAAAGTTGAGGTTTGGGATTGGATGATGGAAGGTGGAGCAGTCGAGCTAACGACATTAAACAAAAGCGCTACTTGGGAGGCAACCCAAGGATGTAAAACGAGGGAGTATTTCTTCCTTTACTTGTATTACCATTTAATTTTTGAGTTTTTTTATTGTTCTTCTTTGCATGCTAGACTTACTTTGAGGACAAAGTAAGATTTAAGTGTGGGGGGGGATATTGGTTTATGAGTCTATAGAGTTTTTTATTTTTTTTTAACTGCTATGTTTTTTTGAAAAAAAAAAGGGTCAAATTTTTAAAGAGTTTTAAAGATCATGATATGTTTTCTTTCTTTTAAGGATTGATTCTAAATTAAAACAAAGTTTTATAAGAAAGTTGAGACTATTTTGATTGTTATTATTGTTGAAGTGAGTACTTTCTAAAGAATTTATGTGAGTTCATGATTAAATATGATTGCTCATATGATATTGATAATGTGATTAGTTCATTGAAGTTGGTATAAGCAAAGGATAAATAGACAAGAACAAAAAAAAAACATAAAAAAAGAAGAAAAATAGAGGTTGAAAGCTTTAAATTCTACTCCGATGCTTTGAGTTACTCGATCTTGTTGATTAAATTCTCGAAGTGACTTAAAATATGAGTATGCAAAGCACTCTAAAAGAGGGCTTACTTGTTGAGTAACCAGGTGTTGGTATCACCAATATTAACATTCGCGTAAAAAGGCAAGTAAGTACTTAGGGAAACCATTATTGAAACCTCAAAAGAAAAAAAAGAAAAGAAAGAAAAACAAAAAAAAAAGTTCTTGATCTATTGACTTTGTTTGTGGTAATGTAAAGTGGATAATTGCAAAGTTGGTGTTATATGTTTCAATTGTGTTGATTGTGAATTTTGCATGAATTTATTTAGAAGTATGCGTGAATATGAGAAGTAATAATTAGAATATGATTGACTTGATTATTTGAATCTTGTTGAAGTTATGAGTTAAGAATTGAAAGATTTGAAAATATGTTCATGATCTTAATCTTGTTTTGAGTCTTAATTTTTAATTTTTAAGTCTTATTTTGAATTTTTAGGATTGAGTCTTAAGTAAAAGATTTTGTGGGTATATCTTCTGAAAGCCCTCACGAGACACAACTCGTCCACTAGGTGTGACCTAGGGGTTTAAAGGCTTATTGCATATGCTAAATGCAATCGTGATTCCTACGAAAGTGAGTTAGGATTTAAGATTTGGAATTTAGGATTTAGTTCTTTAGGAAGTTAGTTTAGGTTTTGCTAGAGGACTAGCAAAAGCTAAGTGTGGGGGAATTTGATAGGATGATATTTTGTGAATTTTATATGTGCTAATATATTTGCTTTATTGATGTTTTATGCCTAAAAGAGCTTACTAATGTTTATTTTATGTTTTAGGTATTAAATATCAGAGTTGGAATAAAAAGAAGCTAAAAAGAGCAAAGTGCAGTATTTTCTGTCCAGCTTGAAAGATTGACATTTTTGACCAATTTAACGACCTGATCTCAAGATGTGTCCTTCATGGAAGTTGTAGAGGACTTCTCAAGGTTTCCAGAATGTCCAAGATCTCAAAAATCGGAGTTCATTTGGTGGGTCAAACATCTGGACAAAATCAGTACGAAATTCTGGGCAGAAAAACGAGATTGAGAAGAAATTCCAACAAAGCAAGTTCAAGACCAGATTTTGTTGAGAGAAGATAATTTCTTAATTTTATTTTGTCTTAGATCTGTAATTAATTAATAAAAATAGGCCTTAGGAATTTTACTTAGAAAATAATTGTAAAAGATGATGAGATAAAGATAAGAGTTTGACTAGTCAAATTACTTGTTTTCCAAGTAAACTCTTATCTGAATCCCACATTGCTTAGGAAAGTCTTTTAAACTCTTCCTTAGGCCTATATAAAGAGCACAAGGCTCTCATAAACAATATCCCTCAAATCCCTCACATCCCTCTCTTCCCCCTCTTCTCTCTTGTTTAGTTTTAGAGTAGATTTAATAGAAATTTTATTTTTATTATTTTGCTTATTTCTTTATTATTTTTAATTCTGATTTTGTTTTCTTTATTTAAATTAATATTGTTTATGTGTTCTTGCTTGCTAGTTTATAATCTTGATTATTAATTCTGATTTTATATTATTAAAGATTGCTTCTTTGATTTTTTCTTGCATGATATTTGTAATCTTTATAATATTAAACTTGAATTTTATGATCTTGAATATGTCTAGTGAGTAGTTTTCTTATTCAGTTATGAGGTAAATTAATTATTCTTGGGAAAAGCATGTTGTGAGATTCTTGAACCTATTATATAATTGTTGATTAAGTATCCAAGATTCTCTGAGCACATTATAATGGTTGTTTGTTTGATTAGATAGGGTGCACACTATTTATTTAAACTAAATAATCTACCGCCAGATTAAAAACATAAGTCCGTAATTGCTTGTGGAGTTAATCACTAGGGATGGAGGAGAATTAAGGTTTAGATTAAATAAACCGAGCTTATGTGTTTGTTATCTAATGTCAACCCATATCTTTCTTGTTGTTAATGCTGCTACAATTTATATCTAGAGAGCTTGTTCTAGGTAGGTTAAGTAGTTAGAGATTAGTTAAAGAGCTTGTTTTAACTAACGACTCAGTAAGGAAAGATGGTGTAACAGAGCTTGTTGTTATGCTACGGTTGACTATTTAATTAACAATGATATTTTGTAATCAATGATCAACATCAAAATCCAAGAATGATTGATTGCCTCATAACTGAAGCTTTTTGCTATTTGTTTTTTTTATATTTAATAATTCTTGTTTTCTTTATTTTAGACATAGCTTACAAAACCCCCCAGATTTTCTTCTTCTTTCCCCAAATCCTGAAATTAGATTTTTAATTTAATAATTAATTTAAATAATTCAGTCTCTGTGGGTTCGACCCTTGCTCCGCTATCTACATTGTAGAGTTAGGAAATTTTATTTTTGGTGACTGACGACACTCATCAGACATGAAGAGGTTTACTTGGAGAATAAGGCAATTTTTGAGAAAACAAGCTAGTTTTGGTAATAGCCTGTGTAGCAAGAAACAAGAGGGAACAGTGGCTTGTGAACAAGGTAATCTCTATGAGAAAGTAGAGCTTTTGAAGGTTTCTTGGTGAGTAAGAAAATCTTTGGGGTTTGGATTCTTGGAGAACAAGAAAGGGTTCACTTGGTGGCTAAGTAAAGGTAGGGTATTTTAATGAAGACAATAGGTTTGAGGGACAAAATATATTGGTAGTGGCTTGAAGAGGATTCAAGATCAAGGTTTGTCCAAGACAAAGAGACGAAAACACAAGAACGCAACAAAATAAAACTCCCACGAGTTGAACCCAAGCTCAAATACCAAATGAGATGAACCTCACCTGTGAGACCCGATTTTATTACACTGTACACTATACTTGTGAATTATTGATAGTAAAATTTAATTATTTAGTGGAATTTAAATAAAGATGGAATGAATTTCCATTCTCAATTTGGAATTTTTGGATTCATGAATTGTAGTATAGTGTATAAAGTTGAAACAAATATGGAAAGATGAATTAAAGAGCATAGAATATGAGAAGAAAAAGAATCAAAAAAATCATGCATGGAAGAGTTATTCCATGGTATAAAATATCAACAAAAATATTAATAAGAGAAAAGAGAATTTTATATTATATGTGATGTATTTTGGATGTATGGAATGTACATATAAAAAGAGGAACAAACTTAAATCATGTAGCAAAAAGGAGGTAGCTTCCACGCCATTTACATGGCTGCTGCATGTACACGGTTTGCTATTGATTGTGATACAATTTTTGTGGAAAAAATTTGATAAATAATAGAGATGAAGAAGAGGTTATTGATAAGCTAAAAGGCTGGAATTTTATTGGCTTAAATAACTACCAAGGGAACAAAGAAAAGTCAAGAAACATGGATTACACGCCAAAAAAAATTCTTTTGTTGCATGTAGTGTTCGGTTAGTCATCAAAGAAGTGTGAACAAAGTTAAGAAAAGGTGCAGCCGAAATTGAGGACTTCACCTCTGCCATGTGCGTGCTCAGCTGGAAAATTTGGCTGAGTTTGTAGCCATATGTTTATAAAGTAAAATGCTAAATTTATAATAAGAGGAAGAGGTAATTAATGTTAACATGGAGCCAAGTGTGGACGGCAAGTTGTTTTTCTTCTGCCTTCATGCATGACCAGCTGTAGACTTTTCTTGAGTTTTGAGTATGAATTTTATACAATAAAAATGCCAAGTTAAAAATATACAATGAGAATTGAATACATAAAATAAGGAAAAGAATTCTTATTGGATGAACTATGAAATGGGAAGTGATGGAAGTCAATAAAGGGTGCAGCAAAAGTGGACTTCCATGCCACTTTGCTGCTGTTACACATTTTTCTTCAGCCTTTTAAAGGCTGGTAAACTATGAATTCTTGGTAGAGAATATAAAGGGAATTTAATTCCTATTGGTTGATTGGAGATATTTTTGATTTAATGGACTAAAGTATATAGCAAAAACAGGCCAAACAAGTCAATAACGTGCAAGAAAAAAATGACTCCAGTCTATTTCTTTTGCTGCAGTTTTCTTCATGTCTTAAATGCACAATATGATGCGTACGGACAAGACAAAACGTAGCTTGGAATTTGAAGGAGCTGACACGCAAGAAGACAGAAGCAAAGTTGATGAATGACAACTTCTGAAAACCTAGACCCGAAGCCTAAAGAGACTCGAACCCAAAGGTATTGGACCTTGACCCTACGAATAAGAATTCGAGAACCTAAGGTATGGCAATGGTGGATGGTGAAGAAGGAGGCGCCACAAGGAAGAAGACCTTGATAAGCCTAGTTGAGAGGGAACCCAAGAGAAAGGCACACTCAATTTCTGAAAATTCAATTAACTGATCTGCCCATCAATAGCGTTTACAAGGTATTTATAATAATACCTAGCACTTAAGCCCATAAACAAGTGGGCTGGAATTAACACCAATAGAAAATAAAACTAAACCCAAATTCATGCCTAAACCTAGTTACATAAAATAAATAGTCCAAGACACAACAAGACTCAAACGTGGGCTATCCAAACACTTAGCCCATCTTATTGTTAAGCTAAAATAAGATAGTAAACCATGCTCATGTCGTTTGGGCTTCCAAGCAAGTATAGATGTCTTGGGACTCTTCATGGAAGCTTCCTTGACACTTCAATGATGCCAGAGCTTGTTGCATGAATGAGGCCAGGGCTTGTTGCGTTTTCTTAGCTCGAGCTCGGGTAATTGGACCTCCTTGGATGACCAATGGATCCTTAGCATCACGAACATCACGAGCAAGTGGATCTCCATCTGGATCTCCATCATTCCCCCTCTCCTCAAAAGGATTTGTCCTCAAATTGCATATACCTTCATCAAAAGAAAAGGGAGAAAGATCAGAAACATTAAAAGTAGCAGATACACCATACTCACCAGGAAGATCCAATTTGTAGGCATTATCGTTGATCCTCGCTATGACTTGGAATGGTCCATCTCCTCGGGGATGCAGCTTGGTTCGTCGCTGAACAGGAAACCTCTCTTTTCTCATATGCACCCAAACCCAATCACCAGGCTCAAAGACTACTTTCTTTCTATGCTTATTTGCTTGGGTGGTATACTGCTCAGTCTTCTTTTCAATAGCTTGACGAACTCTCTCATGGAGTTGCTTCACAAACTTAGCCTTCTGTTCTCCATCCAAGTTACTCTGCGCCGCACTAGGTAATGGCAACAAATCCAAAGGAGTAAGAGGATTGAAGCCATAAACAACTTCGAATGGAGAGCAACTAGTAGTGGAGTGGACACTGCGGTTATATGCAAACTCCACATGGGGCAAGCAATCTTCCCAATTCTTCAAATTTTTCTGAATAATGGACCTCAATAATGTAGACAGGGTTCGGTTGACGACCTCAGTCTGTCCATCAGTCTGGGGGTGACAAGTGGTGGAGAATAACAATTTAGTTCCCAACTTTCCCCATAACGTCTTCCAAAAGTAACTAAGGAACTTTGCATCTCGATCAGAAACAATGGTCCTTGGTACACCATGTAGACGTACTATCTCTTTGAAGAAAAGGTCAGCAACGTTGCTCGCGTCATCCGTCTTGTGGCAAGCAATGAAATGAGCCATCTTAGAGAACCTGTCAACCACAACAAAAACAGAATCTCTACCGCGTTTTGTTCGAGGCAAGCCCAAAACAAAATCCATAGAGATATCAGTCCACGGAGTAGTAGGAATGGGTAAAGGAGTATATAAACCATGATTATGAACTCTAGATTTAGCTTGCCTACATGAAATGCATCTAGCACATAACCTCTCTACATCTCTCCTCATGTTAGGCCAAAAGAAATGTGCTTGCAAAACATCTAGAGTTTTCCTAACTCCAAAGTGACCCATTAATCCTCCACTATGGGCTTCTCTAACTAACAGCTCGCGCAATGAACTCCTAGGCACACATAATTTATTTTCTCTAAATAAGAACCCATCATGCCTAAAGAACTTGCCAAAACCAGATGTAGCACATGCATCATAAACATTACCAAAATCAACATCATCAGCATACTGTTCTTTGATATACTCAAATCCTAAAAGTTTAGCATCAAGAGTAGTGATAAGAGTATACCTACGAGATAACGCATCAGCTACGACGTTCTCTTTACCTTGTTTGTACTTGATCACGTACGGGAACATCTCAATGAACTCTATCCACTTGGCATGACGCTTATGCAGCTTACTCTGTCCTTTCAAATGCTTCAAGGACTCATGATCAGTGTGGATGACAAATTCTTTGGGCCACAAGTAATGTTGCCATGTCTCCAAGGCCCTCACTAACGCGTACATCTCCTTGTCATAAGTGGGATAGTTAAGTGCTGCTCCACTTAACTTCTCACTAAAGAAAGCAATTGGGCGTTTTTCCTGCATAAGCACAGCTCCAATACCTACACCTGAGGCATCGCACTCAATCTCAAAAGTTTTAGTAAAGTCAGGCAGAGATAACAAAGGAGCAGAACAAAGTTTATCTTTAAGCAAATTAAAAGCATGCTCTTGTGCAGGACCCCAATGAAATGCAACATTCTTTTTGACCACTTCGATCAAAGGTGCAGCTATAGTGCTAAAATCTCTAACGAATCGACGATAGAAACTAGCTAAACCATGGAAACTATGCACCTCAGAAACAGACTTAGGTACAGGCCAATCTTTAATTGCCTTTACCTTCTCATTATCAACAGAAATGCCATGTGAAGAAACGACATACCCAAGGAAAACAATCTTATCAGTGCAGAACGTACATTTCTTAAAATTGGCATACAAACTTGCATTCCTCAAAACAGTAAGAACATTCCTAAGATGCTCAACATGCTCATGCTGGCTCTTACTGTATATCAAAATATCATCAAAATAGACAACCACATACTTACCAATGAAATCACGTAAAACATGGTTCATTAAACGCATGAATGTACTGGGTGCATTAGTCAAGCCAAAAGGCATAACTAACCACTCGTAGAGACCATGTTTAGTCTTGAATGCGGTTTTCCATTCATCACCTTCTCTCATACGAATTTGGTGATATCCGCTCTTTAAATCAATTTTAGAAAACATGCATGCACCATGCAACTCATCAAGCATGTCATCTAGCCTAGGAATAGGATAGCGGTACTTTACAGTGATTTTGTTGACGGCTCGGCAGTCAACGCACATCCTCCACGTCCCATCTTTTTTTGGCACAAGCAGTACGGGCACGGCGCAAGGACTCATGCTCTCTCTCACATAACCTTTCCTCATGAGCTCCTCAACTTGCCTTTGAAGCTCCTTCGTCTCCTCGGGATTACTTCTGTAGGCTGGACGGTTAGGAATGGTAGCTCCGGGGACAAGGTCAATCATGTGCTCGATCCCACGAATCGGTGGTAATCCACTTGGGATCTCCTCAGGGAATACATCCTCGAACTCCTGCAACAATGAGACAACATCAGTAGGCAAAGTATCATGGAGTTCAGCATCAATAAAATAAGAATCTTTAAATAAGAGTAAAAGGATAGGAGACTTAGCAAGAAATGCAGTCTTCACATCTCGGGGTTTGGCATAGCAGCTCACTGTTTTGCTGTCCTTGTTTTCCTTCTTTTCTTTAGCTTGCTTCCTTTGCTCGTCATGTTGCTCCTTTAGCCTTAATTGGTCCTCATAAATCTCCTTGGGGCTAAGGGGAGCAAGAGCGATCTTCTTGCCATCCATAGTAAAGGAATAACGGTTAGTGTAACCGTCGTGGATGACTCTCCGATCATACTGCCACGGTCTACCTAGCAATATGTGGCTAGCTTGCATGGGCACCACGTCACACAATACCTCATCTTGATACCTTCCAATACGAAAAGGAACCAAGACTTGCTTCACCACGTTGACTTCACCACAGTCATTAATCCACTGCAACTTATATGGGTGGTGATGCTTGGTAGTGGGCAACTTTAATTTATCAACAAGGTATGTGCTAGCAACATTAGTACAACTCCCACCATCAATGATTACAGTACATACCTTGTCACTAATATGGCATCTCGTATGGAAGATGTTCTCGCGCTGTGCCTCATCCTCAAACTTCACATTAGTAGTAAGAGCACGCCTAGCAACAAGTGCTTCACCATGAGCAGCATACTCAACAACTTCTTCTTCGTCGACATCTTCTAACGCAGGCATCTCATCTTCTACATCGAGTTCAGAACCTTCACTCTCAACATCTCCATTCCCATGCATGATCATCACCCTACGGTTGGGACACTGTGAGGCAATATGTCCACGACCTAAACACTTGAAACACTTAATGTCACGTGTCCTGCTCTGGGATGCTTGGGTAGGTTCAGTCTTGGGCTTTGGAGGGCCCTCAGGCTTGGGCTTAGCAAAGCTCTCTGACTTATGCGTAGGCACAGGCTTATCATCCCTATGAAAGGTGTTAGATTTCCAAACAGGAACTGAACTAGAAGTAAAACGGGATGTACCTTTCCTTTTGAGTTGCCTTTCCACTTTGATGGCCACGTGCAACATCTCCTCTAAATCCATGTAATGCTGCAACTCGACTACATTGGCAATCTCACGGTTTAAGCCTTGAAGAAAACGAGCCATAGTAGCTTCTGCATCCTCCTGGATATTGGCTCGGATCATGGTTATTTCCATCTCTTTGTAGTAATCCTCAACACTCTTTGAGCCCTGGGTAAGACCTTGGAGCTTCTGGTATAACTCCCTGTAGTAATGAGTAGGAACAAATCTCTTCCTCATGATGCGCTTCATCTCATCCCATGTAGACACTGGAGGATCACCATATCTTCTTCGACTAGTGACTAACTGATCCCACCAAACCATAGCATACTCTGTGAACTCAATTGCTGCAAGTTTGACCTTCTTTTCCTCAGAGTAGTGGTGGCAGTCAAACACCATTTCAATCTTCCTTTCCCACTCCAAATATGCCTCAGGATCATTCTTGCCTTGGAAAGGAGGAATCTTTAATTTTATACTGCCAAGGTTTCCATCCATCTTCTCCTTGCCTCTATCACGGGCTCTATCAACTCGATCTCTATACCCATGGTACCTTCTATGATGTCTATCTATCCCAGACTCTTCATTTGAATCATACCCAACATTATCATCATACTCATCATTGGCAACAACCTTACTTTTTTGACGAGAAGTATCACCTTGTTGGATCTTTGCAAACCGAGCTTCATGTTGGTTCAACTTATCATGAATGTCATTGAATTTCACATCCATCCGTTGGAATTGTTGTTGCATTGCCTGAAGCAGGAATTCAATCTTTTTAAAGTCTGACTTATCACCTTCAGAAGACATTGTCAACAAGTAATATCCTCACGTGTTTACACTCCTGTTTCACTCAAGTAATTTGGCTTTTCTCTACTAATGTCTCTCACACACTCGTGCCTTTTTCCCTTACTCTACCTTAACTCTATAGGTTCACAATCACACTAGAGACTCAGTCAAAGATTCAACCTCGTAAAAGCAACTAATTCACCAAGTATTGTCACCAAGAATATTTTTTTTTTGTTTTTTTTGAATTCTCTTTTTTTTTTTCACAGAAAGGTGTGGCTAGGGCTAGGGTGACTCAAAGAAAGAAAGAAAGAATAAAAAAAATAAGAAAAAAAAATAAATAAAAAATCACTAGAATGACAAAAAAAATAAAAAATGGCCTAAAACTATAGGAAAACGATGGAATTTGGCCAAGATAGGATGGGGCTAGTGAAGCAAAGCTTCACTAGGTCATTTTCTTTCGTCGTTTTCTTTAAAACGGGTACTCACACGCCTCCTAACTCAACCAAAACTTCTGTTTGAACAGTACCGCAAAAAATTTTTTTTTTCTTTTTTTTTTCTTCTTTTTTTTTTTTCGAATTCTTTTCTTCTTCTTTTTTTTTTCGAATTCTTTTCTTCTTCTTTTTTTTTTGAATTCTTTTCTTCTTCTTTTTTTTTTTTAACTCTGAGTGTTGCGGTTTCCTTGAAAGAGGAGGGGTGCGGCTAGGTTTTTTTTTGAGGGGTGAGGCTAGGGTTTTTTTTTTGAGGGGTGAGGCTAGGGTTTTTTTTTTAGGGGTGCGGCTAGGGTTTTTTTTTGAGGGGTGCAGCTAGGGTTTTTTTTTTTGAGGGGTGCGGCTAGGGTTTTATTTTGAGGGGTGCGGCTAGGGTTTTATTTTTGAGGGGTGCGGCTAGGGTTTTATTTTTAAGGGGTGCGGCTAGGGTTTTTTGTGTAATGAAATAAGTGGTGGCTAGGGTTTTAGGGTTAAGAAATAAGTGGCGGCTAGGAACACACAAACAAACCAGAAAGTGGAACGAACAAAAGAAAAAAAATTGAAACAAAAAAAAAATCGAAAAGTGAGTGACGCACAAACAAACCAGAAAATCGAAACTTGAGCTCTGAATACCAACTGATGCGTACGGACAAGACAAAACGTAGCTTGGAATTTGAAGGAGCTGACACGCAAGAAGACAGAAGCAAAGTTGATGAATGACAACTTCTGAAAACCTAGACCCGAAGCCTAAAGAGACTCGAACCCAAAGGTATTGGACCTTGACCCTACGAATAAGAATTCGAGAACCTAAGGTATGGCAATGGTGGATGGTGAAGAAGGAGGCGCCACAAGGAAGAAGACCTTGATAAGCCTAGTTGAGAGGGAACCCAAGAGAAAGGCACACTCAATTTCTGAAAATTCAATTAACTGATCTGCCCATCAATAGCGTTTACAAGGTATTTATAATAATACCTAGCACTTAAGCCCATAAACAAGTGGGCTGGAATTAACACCAATAGAAAATAAAACTAAACCCAAATTCATGCCTAAACCTAGTTACATAAAATAAATAGTCCAAGACACAACAAGACTCAAACGTGGGCTATCCAAACACTTAGCCCATCTTATTGTTAAGCTAAAATAAGATAGTAAACCATGCTCATGTCGTTTGGGCTTCCAAGCAAGTATAGATGTCTTGGGACTCTTCATGGAAGCTCCCTTGACACTTCAATGATGCCAGAGCTTGTTGCATGAATGAGGCCAGGGCTTGTTGCGTTTTCTTAGCTCGAGCTCGGGTAATTGGACCTCCTTGGATGACCAATGGATCCTTAGCATCACGAACATCACGAGCAAGTGGATCTCCATCTGGATCTCCATCACAATAAGACAAGGAAAGCATGAAGAAATGGATTAATTGTACATGTAACTAAATTTTGATTGGTTGGCATGTATTAAAAGCGGTAGAAAATAAGCAAAATCGTGCAGCTAACAGAAATTTCTACTGCATGCCACTTGAATGTCTGCTACCGTTGTGATGCACGCTGTTCTTTTGGCTACAAATTATCTTCACAAATTAATGAGTGTAGGAAAAATTGCTCCTCACGGTATTCTTTTTAGCTGCCATTTTCTTCATCATTTAATGAGATATCAGACAAGAAAAATGATGAGGAAAACGATGGGAAGCTAAGTGGATTTGATAATAGGATAAATACTCATTCCTTCCATGATTCCTTAGCAAATTTTCATCCTTTTGCTAGCTAATTATTCAAACCTTCTTCATAAACATTTCCTTTACCCAAAGAGCACCTAAGAACTAAGGAAAGGGAGGGCTGACATGAAACAGAAAGTATTCTGTTTGGGAGTAGTGTCGATTTGGTCAAGCAAAGGTAATGAGTTTTGGTGTTGATTTATTTCTTATGATGATTTTTAATTGTCATAGCATGGATGGTATAGTTAAGATATGGAATTTAAACTAAATAAATGAGCAGAAATAAGCTAAGGGATATTCGGCCAAGTGTGGAAGACTTGAAAATTGGATGTTTTGAATTATTCTAAATTGATGTTCTAGCTAAGAAAATGGTATAGAATACAAGTATGCCATTAGAAATTTATAAAATTGGATCAATAAAAATCTGCTAATTTTTGTGAATTTCGGTGGGTTTATGAACTCATGGAGGACATGCATATTTTTGCATGTCAAAGGTAGGAAATAACAACTTGATATGAGACAAGAATGTTGAGATGTCAAAATGGAAAATGAAAGCAAAATCAAGAAATGGCCAAAAAGGGGGATCTTGGCCATGTTATTTGAGGCATGAATCAATGCTGAATTTTATAGTTTAATAATAGAAAATGAATATAGAAATTTAAAGAAGAAGATCGGTGCAATTAAAACCGAAAAAGGAAGTGGAATGAAGAAATTGATTTTAAGTACCAGTATAATTTTACTGGTTGTATTCATAAGATGAAGTTAGTGGCTGCATTTTATGAATTTTAGTGGTTTCAAATAAGAAGAAAATTATTAATAATTTTCGATAAAATTATTTTGCAGCTGAGAAGTACGATTTCGATAGACGTAACTAGGAAGCTTGGTTTCGTAAGACCAGGTAAGGGAGTAGTATGTGAAGTGAAATGCATGTCCTATGGAGAAAAATATTATAAAAATATTGAGAAAATGATTTGGTTTGAGACATGCATTAATTTGATAAACTGTTTTGAATTTGGGTGAGCCAAAGATAGGTGACCCCTTTTATATAATTCTGGGCGAGCCAACAGTAGGCAATCCCTTATTTTTTTAAAGAAAAATATTTTGTGGGCGACCCTCCAATTCAACGTAGTGTGAGAGCCACAGTGGATGATGTTAGTTCGCCACATGGGCGAATGAAAACATGCGAACTTAATCCACTGCGAGGGGCGAGCCATAATGGGTGAGCTGGTGAGGGGCGAGCCGGTTTAACTTGTGTTTTTCTCACACGAAAAATGGTGAAATTACTGGCTATTTTTATTGTGTTTTGTAAACATAAAATATAATACATTTTTGGAAAACAATCATTTTAAAGAAATGATGAAATATGTGAAATATTCCTCAAGGGTTCTTTATGAGATATAAATTGATTTTTGAGACTTTAGGCCTCGAGTTTCATGCGTTACTATTAACGTGGCTGATTGATCTGTCAAGTCATTAGAGGTCTCGAGGTCACCTGGCAAGTGTACCCAAGGACCACCTATAGATTATGGTCATAGATCTAGCTGTGTCCCTGTGGGGACGATTACTGGTTTCCTTTGGGAACAGTTTGTTTCGTCGAGAACGATGATAGCATGATTTAATTGTAGGGTGATGCATAGTCTCCACTTACTGATTTCTGTTTACTGAAATGATTTACTGAATCCTGTTTACTATTTACTATTTACTATACTATATTGTAAACTGTTTAGCTAGTGATTTAAATATTAAAGACTATTCACTACATCCACTGTTTTCCTACTGGGTATGCTGTTAGGGAAAATAAACGTTTTGTGGTATATAGTTTTTATTTTATAAAGCAGCATACAACTCCTTTACTGAGCACGTTGTCGCTCACCCCCTTATTTCCACTCCACAGGTTATTAATGTGGATTAAAAGGTTTACCTTTCAGAGTTATCAGCTGCTAAAGTCAGCAGGTATACGATATCGAAGGTACATTTTATTTTTTTATATATTCAGTAAAATTATACAGTACTACTTTGAGTAAAAAGGGAATGTAGGTGATCTCAAAATTTATGAGATATTCATATTTCTATTTTGGTACAGAAATGAAAGTACCATTTATTTCTTAAAGGGTTAATAGAATGTTAAGCATCACAGACAGCCCAACTAGTAAAAATGTGTGAATAAGAGTAAAATATGTGACTTACTGTAGATTCGGGATATTACATCACCAAAAGAAGATAAGGTTCAATGAAGATTACAAAGAACACACGAAGAAAAACAAAGAACAAGTTAAAAATACAGCAAAGTAAAACAATGAATTTGAGATAAAACCATGACTCGTTGTGTAGAAATACTAGAACGACTCCTACGAATTAAACTTAAGTTCTGATACTAAATGATATGAACCTAATCGAAAGAACATGAGATTCAATGACGAACATGAAGAACATTCGAAGAAAAACAGAAGAACATTAAAAACGTAGCAAAGTAAAACAAAGAATTTGAGACAAAACCAAGACCCGTTGCATAGAAACACAAGAACCTATGGTATTGGAGAAAAGCAAGAATCTAAGGTATAAATTGGTGAAAGGTAAAAGAACACCACAAGGATAACCTTAAATAAGTTTAAGAGTTCTCAAGAGAATCAAAGAAAAGAAGTCTCTCAATTTTATTACTCAAATCAATTGTGTTCTGTGAGACCCGATTTGATTACACTGTACACTATACTTGTGTATTATTGATAGTGAAATTTCATTATTTAGTGGAATTTAAATAAAGATGGAATGAATTTCCATTTTCAATTTGGAATTTTTGGATTCATGAATTGTAGTATAGTGTATATAGATGAAACAAATATGGAAAGATGAATTAAAGAGCATAGATTATGCCAAAGAAAAGTCAAGAAAGAGTAGCCAAAATGGATTGCAGTATGCCACTTATGCTACTGTTTTCTTCATGTTGTACGGCTGGAAAACAATCCAAAGGAAAGGAAAGCAAGTTCTATGGTATAAAATATACCATGAAAGAAAAAGGCAATTAATGTTAACATGTGAGCCAATATTATTAGCTGAAGTAAACAAAGAAAAGAAACAAAACCGTGCAGCCAAATTTGACTTCATGCCATTTTTTCTGTTACTGTTATACTACACGGCTGAAGAAAGATTTAATATAGGATGAATGATATTGGCTGAAGCAAAAATAAGTCAATTACGTGTTGGAAAAAAATAAGCTCCAACCATCTTTTTTGCTACCGTTTGCTACCCGATTTAATGCCTGTACTGTATGCTGAAAATTTTCTACTCGATTTTAATGCAGCGTGAGACAGAAACGTTGAAAGAAATGGATTAGGAAGCTAAGTGGCAATCGCCCATTGGATAAAGTAAATATAAATAAGACTAATGGGAATCAAAGCTTTAGAAATGTCTTCTCCTCGCCAACTTCCTTTGCTGCTCCACGAGAATTCTGTTTTGGCCTCGCGTTCTGGCTCTGTTCTTGTTCCATTTCTTCCAAAATGATTTAATAAAAATTCCATCTATTTACTACCTAATCATCTAACCTTCTCTATATACCTCCCCTCCATCTTAAGACCATCTAAAAGATCAAGAAAGGAGGGTTGACGAGAGAGGAAACAACACAAGAATTCAGTTGCTGGTTCAGTTAAGGTGAGGAGATTTCATGTTTTCTTGTTTTAAAAATTTAATCTAAAGTTATATGTTAGTTTAATTTAAAGTTTAGAAGAAGGTTATGAAGCCAATTTTCCATGTTCTTAGCTAGATAAGAATTAGCCATGGAAGAAGAATTCGAGTGATCTGAAAAAAAAGAGTGCTTTACGGTCTCATACAGAAAAATAGTATGAAATGATAAGGTGAGTAAGAATTTAAAAGAGGGAAACAATAAATCATGGAAATAGAATGAAAAGTCAAAGATGGCAACCAATGAGGGTTTCGTCCATGACTTGATTGAGCATGATTCAATGCTGCAAATTATAATTTGATAGTAGAAAATTAAGGTAGAAATTAAAAGAGGAAGATTGGTGAAATTGGAACCGAAAAAGGAGCTAAAACGAGAAAGTTTAGTTTTAGCACCAGTGTAAATAATACTGGTTGTGCATGCACTGTATCATTAGTGGCTGCATTTTATGAAAGCTAGTGGCTTAAAATTAAGAGAAAAACTATTAATAATTTTTGATAAAATTATTTTGCAGCCGGGAATTAAGGACTCGGTAAAGGCGATCGGGAAGCTAGGCTTCGTAAGACAGATAAGGGAGTAGTATGTGAAGTGAAATGCATGTTCTGTAGAGAAAAATGTTATAAAAATATTGAGAAAATGATTTGGTTTGAGACATGCATTAGTTTAATAAACTGTTTTCACAAACCATGATTTGGGCGAGCTATAAAGTCGACCCTTATGTTGTTTTCTGGGCAAGCCAAAGAAAGACGACCCCTGTTTTAATAAAATCCGGACGAGCCAAAAATAGGTGACCCCTTTGATATAATTCTAGGTGAGCCAACAGTGGGCGATCCCTTGTTTCTTTTAAAGAGAAATATTTTGTGGGCCACCCCCTAGTTCAACTCGGTGTGAGAGCCACAGTGGGTGATGTTAGTTCGCCACATGGGTGAATGAAAACATGCGACTTCAATCCACTGCGATGGGCAAGCTAATAAGGGGCGAGCCGATTTAACTTGTGTTTTTCTCATACGAAAAATGGTGAAATTATTGACTGTTTTTACTGTGTTTTGTAAACATAAAATATAATACCTTTTTGGAAAACAATCATTTTAAGAAATGATGAAATATGTGAAATATTCCTTAAGGGTTCTTTATGAGATATAAATTGATTTTTGAGACTTTAGGCCTCGAGTTTCATGCGTTACTATTCATGTGGCTGATTAGTGTCATAGATCTAGCTGTGTCCCAGTAGGGACGCGAATTGGAGTTTTGGCATAAGGGCACACTCCGAGAAAGCCGTGAGGGGTGATGGCCTACAAGGGCACCCCAAAGCGGACAACTTGTGTTCCTATGGGAACGACGATAGCATGATTTAATTGTAGGGTGATGCCTAGTCTCAACTTACTGATTTCTATTTACTGAAAGGAATTATTGAATCCTGTTTACTGTTTACTATACTATATCATAAACTGTTTAGTCAGTGATTTGAATATTAAAGACTGTTCACTATATCCACTGTTTTCCTACTGGCTATGCTGTTAGGGAAAATAAACATTTCATAGTATATAGTTTTGGTTTTATAAAGCAGCATACAACTCCTTTACTGAGCACGTTGTTGCTCACCCCTTTGATTTCCACTCCACAGGTTACTTAAGAGACTTACCCTCCAGAGTTATCAACTGCTTAGGTTAGCAAAAATTGGATATCGGAGGTATATAATTTTCTCTTATATATTCAAACATTTATATACAGTACTACCTTATGGAAAAATAGAAACAGGGGATGTAAAGTGTATGGAATATTGTAAAAAATTTTATATTCCAAATTATTGAATAAATGTTTACCATTTATTACTGTTGTTGATCACGTGTTAAAGGCATCACAGACGGCTCAATCGGTAAAAATATGTAAAATATGAGGAAATATTGTGTTATACTGTGGATTCGGCATGTTACAGTTTTAATGATATCAGAGCAAGGTTGGCCTGATATCTATTGATGCCTTTAGAACAGAAAGTGTTGAAAAAGGTTAACATTCCCTGTAGTACTGTATAGTCTAAATGGATAGAGAAATCAAGTGACTGTAAATTGGGTGAAGTGTTTAGAATGGTGTGAAAGTTTATGAATCAAGGATTACAAAAAAGAATTGTAATTCGAGAATTTTACATGAAAGAGGTGATCTTATCATCTTAATGTTAGGTCTGTTCGGTAAGGCACAGAGGTGGACTCGGTAAGGGCCCCAGTAGGACTTCTCTGTCTGAATTGAACTAAGACCCTGAAATGATGATATTGGAGTGGAATAAAATATTATTAGTTTTGATGCGCACGGACAGGAGAACTCGTAGGTTGGAGTTTGAAGGAACTGAAACGCAACTGGATAAAAGCAAAAGACGATGAAGGATACCTTATGAAACCTAGACCCAAAGCCTAAAGAGACTCGAACCCAAGGTATTGGACCTTGACCCTACGAATAAGAATTCGAGAACCTAAGGTATAGCAATGGTGGATGGTGAAGAAGGAGGCGCCACAAGGAAGAAGACCTTGATAAGCCTAGTTGAGAGGGAACCCAAGAGAAAGGCACACTCAATTTCTGAAAATTCAATTAACTGATCTGATCTCCCCATCAATGGCGTTTACAAGGTATTTATAATAATACCTAGCACTTAAGCCCATAAACAAGTGGGCTGGAATTAACACCAAACAGAAAATAAGACTAAACCCAAATTCATGCCTAAACCTAGTTACATAAAATAAATAGTTCAAGACACAACAAGACTCAAACGTGGGCTATCCAAACACTTAGCCCATCTTATTGTTAAGCTAAAATAAGATAGTAAACCATGCTCATGTCGTTTGGGCTTCCAAGCAAGTATAGATGTCTTGGGACTCTTCATGGAAGCTTCCTTGACACTTCAATGATGCCAGAGCTTGTTGCATGAATGAGGCCAGGGCTTGTTGCATTTTCTTAGCTCGAGCTCGGGTAATTGGACCTCCTTGGATGACCAATGGATCCTTAGCATCACGAACATCACGAGCAAGTGGATCTCCATCTGGATCTCCATCATTCCCCCTCTCCTCAAAAGGATTTGTCCTCAAATCGCATATACCTTCATCAAAAGAAAAGGGAGAAAGATCAGAAACATTAAAAGTAGCAGATACACCATACTCACCAGGAAGATCCAATTTGTAGGCATTATCGTTGATCCTCGCTATGACTTGGAATGGTCCATCTCCTCGGGGATGCAGCTTGGTTCGTCGCTGAACAGGAAACCTCTCCTTTCTCATATGCACCCAAACCCAATCACCAGGCTCAAAGACTACTTTCTTTCGATGCTTATTTGCTTGGGTGGTATATTGCTCAGTCTTCTTTTCAATAGCTTGACGAACTCTCTCATGGAGTTGCTTCACAAACTTAGCCTTCTGTTCTCCATCCAAGTTACTCTGCTCCGCACTAGGTAATGGCAACAAATCCAAAGGAGTAAGAGGATTGAAGCCATAAACAACTTCGAATGGAGAGCAACTAGTAGTGGAGTGGACACTGCGGTTATATGCAAACTCCACATGGGGCAAGCAATCTTCCCAATTCTTCAAATTTTTCTGAATAATGGACCTCAATAATGTAGATAGGGTTCGGTTGACGACCTCAGTCTGTCCATCAGTCTGGGGGTGACAAGTGGTGGAGAATAACAATTTAGTTCCCAACTTTCCCCATAACGTCTTCCAAAAGTAACTAAGGAACTTTGCATCTCGATCAGAAACAATGGTCCTTGGTACACCATGTAGACGTACTATCTCTTTGAAGAAAAGGTCAGCAACGTTGCTCGCGTCATCCGTCTTGTGGCAAGCAATGAAATGAGCCATCTTAGAGAACCTGTCAACCACAACAAAAACAGAATCTCTACCGCGTTTTGTTCGAGGCAAGCCCAAAACAAAATCCATAGAGATATCAGTCCACGGAGTAGTAGGAATGGGTAAAGGAGTATATAAACCATGATTATGAACTCTAGACTTAGCTTGCCTACATGAAATGCATCTAGCACATAACCTCTCTACATCTCTCCTCATGTTAGGCCAAAAGAAATGTTCTTGCAAAACATCTAGAGTTTTCCTAACCCCAAAGTGACCCATTAATCCTCCACTATGGGCTTCTCTAACGAACAGCTCGCGCAATGAACTCCTAGGCACACATAATTTATTTTCTCTAAATAAGAACCCATCATGCCTAAAGAACTTGCCAAAACCAGATGTAGCACATGCATCATAAACATTGCCAAAATCAACATCATCAGCATACTGTTCTTTGATATACTCAAATCCTAAAAGTTTAGCATCAAGAGTAGTGATAAGAGTATACCTACGAGATAACGCATCAGCTACGACGTTCTCTTTACCTTGTTTGTACTTGATCACGTACGGGAACATCTCAATGAACTCTATCCACTTGGCATGACGCTTATGCAGCTTACTCTGTCCTTTCAAATGCTTCAAGGACTCATGATCAGTGTGGATGATAAATTCTTTGGGCCACAAGTAATGTTGCCATGTCTCCAAGGCCCTCACTAACGCGTACATCTCCTTGTCATATGTGGGATAGTTAAGTGCTGCTCCACTTAACTTCTCACTAAAGAAAGCAATTGGGCGTTTTTCCTGCATAAGCACAGCGCCAATACCTACACCTGAGGCATCGCACTCAATCTCAAAAGTTTTAGTAAAGTCAGGCAGAGATAACAAAGGAGCAGAACAAAGTTTATCTTTAAGCAAATTAAAAGCATGCTCTTGTGCAGGACCCCAATGAAATGCAACATTCTTTTTGACCACTTCGATCAAAGGTGCGGCTATAGTGCTAAAATCTCTAACGAATCGACGATAGAAACTAGCTAAACTACGCACTACGCACCTCAGAAACAGACTTTGGTACAGGCCAGTCTTTAATTGCCTTTACCTTCTCAATATCAACAGAAATGCCATGTGAAGAAACGACATACCCAAGAAAAACAACCTTATCAGTGCAGAATGTACATTTCTTAAAATTGGCATACAAACTTGCATTCCTCAAAACAGTAAGAACATTCCTAAGATGCTCAACATGCTCATGCTGGCTCTTACTGTATATCAAAATATCATCAAAATAGACAACCACATACTTACCAATGAAATCACGTAAAACATGGTTCATTAAACGCATGAAAGTACTGGGTGCATTAGTCAAGCCAAAAGGCATAACTAACCACTCGTAGAGACCATGTTTAGTCTTGAATGCGGTTTTCCATTCATCACCTTCTCGCATACGAATTTGGTGATATCCGCTCTTTAAATCAATTTTAGAAAACAGGCATGCACCATGCAACTCATCAAGCATGTCATCTAGCCTAGGAATAGGATAGCGATACTTTACAGTGATTTTGTTGACGGCTCGACAGTCAACGCACATCCTCCACGTCCCATCTTTTTTTGGCACAAGCAGCACGGGCACGGCGCATGGACTCATGCTCTCTCTCACATAACCTTTCCTCATGAGCTCCTCAACTTGCCTTTGAAGCTCCTTCGTCTCCTCAGGATTACTTCTGTAGGCTGGACGGTTAGGAATGGTAGCTCCGGGGACAAGGTCAATCATATGCTCGATCCCACGAATCGGTGGTAATCCACTTGGGATCTCCGCAGGGAATACATCCTCGAACTCCTGCAACAATGAGACAACATCAGTAGGCAAAGTATCACGGAGTTCTGCATCAATAAAATAAGAATCTTTAAATAAGAGTAAAAGGATAGGAGACTTAGCAAGAAATGCAGTCTTCACATCTCGGGATTTGGCATAGCAGCTCACTGTTTTGCTTTCCTTGTTTTCCTTCTTTTCTTTCTTTTCGTTACCTTGCTTCCGTTGCTCTTCATGTTGCTCCTTTAGCCTTAATTGGTCCTCATAAATCTCCTTAGGGCTAAGGGGAGCAAGAGCGATCTTCTTGCCATCCATAGTAAAGGAGTAACGGTTAGTGTAACCGTCGTGGATGACTCTCCGATCATACTGCCACGGTCTACCCAGCAATAGGTGGCTAGCTTGCATGGGCACCACGTCACACAACACCTCATCGTGATACCTTCCAATACGAAACGGAACCAAGACTTGCTTCACCACGTTGACTTCACCACAGTCATTAATCCACTGCAACTTATATGGGTGGTGATGCTTGGTAGTGGGCAACTTTAACTTATCAACAAGGTATGTGCTAGCAACATTAGTACAACTCCCACCATCAATGATTACAGTACATACCTTGTCACTAATATGGCATCTAGTACGGAAGATGTTCTCGCGCTGTGCCTCATCCTCAAACTTCACATGAGTAGTAAGAGCACGCCTAGCAACAAGTGCTTCACCATGAGCAGCATACTCAACAACTTCTTCTTCGTCGACATCTTCTAACGCAGGCATCTCATCTTCTACACCGAGTTCAGAACCTTCACTCTCAACATCTCCATTCCCATGCATGATCATCACTCTACGGTTGGGACACTGTGAGGCAATATGTCCACGACCTAAACACTTGAAACATTTAATGTCACGTGTCCTGCTCTGGGATGCTTGGGCAGGTTCAGTCTTGGGCTTTGGAGGGCCCTCAGGCTTGGGCTTAGCAAAGCTCTCTGACTTATGCGTAGGCACAGGCTTATCATCCCTATGAAAGGTGTTAGATTTCCAAACAGGAACTGAACTAGAAGTAAAACGGGATGTACCTTTCCTTTTGAGTTGCCTTTCCACTTTGATGGCCACATGCAACATCTCCTCTAAATCCATGTAATGCTGCAACTCGACTACATTGGCAATCTCACGGTTTAAGCCTTGAAGAAAACGAGCCATAGTAGCTTCTGCATCCTCCTGGATATTGGCTCGGATCATGGTTATTTCCATCTCTTTGTAGTAATCCTCAACACTCTTTGAGCCCTGGGTAAGACCTTGGAGCTTCTGGTATAACTCCCTGTAGTAATGAGTAGGAACAAATCTCTTCCGCATGATGCGCTTCATCTCATCCCATGTAGACACTGGACGATCACCATATCTTCTTCTACTAGTGACTAACTGATCCCACCAAACCATAGCATACTCTGTGAACTCAATTGCTGCAAGTTTGACCTTCTTTTCCTCAGAGTAGTGGTGGCAGTCAAACACCATTTCAATCTTCCGTTCCCATTCCAAATATGCCTCAGGATCATTCTTGCCTTGGAAAGGAGGAATCTTCAATTTTATACTGCCAAGGTTTCCATCCATCTTCTCCTTGCCTCTATCACAGGCTCTATCAACTCGATCTCTATATCCATGGTACCTTCTATGATGTCTATCGATCCCAGACTCTTCGTTCGAATCATACCCAGCATTATCATCATACTCGTCAGTGGCAACAACCTTACTCTTTAGACGAGAAGTATCACCTTGCTGGATCTTTGCAAACCGAGCGTCATGTTGGTTCAACTTATCATGAATGTCATTGAATTTCACGTCCATCCGTTGGAACTGTTGTTGCATTGCCTGAAGCATGAATTCAATCTTTTTAAAGTCGGATTTATCACCTTCAGAAGACATTTTCAACAAAGATATCCTCACGTGTGTACACTCGTGTTTCACTCAAGTAATTTGGCTTTTCTCTACTAATGTTTCTCACACACTCCTGCCTTTTTCCCTTACTCTACCTTAACTCTATAGGTTCACAATCGCACTAGAGACTCAATCAAAGAATCAACCTCACAGAATCAACTAATTCACCAAGTATTGTCACCAAGATTTTTTTTTTTTTTGAATTCTTCTCTTTTTTTTTCTGAATTTTTTTTTTTCGAATTCTTTTCCTTTTTTTTTTGCACAGAAAGGTGTGGCTAGGGCTAGGATGACTCAAAGAAAGAAAGACAGAATAAAAAAAAAATTAAAAAAATCACTAAAATGACAAAAAAATAAAAAATGGCCTAAAACTATAAGAAGACGATGGAATTTGGCCAAGATAGGGTGGGGCCCGTGATTTAAACTCCACGGGGTCGTTTTCTTTCGTCGTTTCCTTTAAAACGGGTACTCGCACGCCTCCTAACTCAACCAAAATTTTCGGTTTGAACAGTACCGCAACCAAAACGGTCTTCTTCCTTGTGGCGCCTCCTTCTTCACCATCCACCATTGCTATACCTTAGGTTCTCGAATTCTTATTCGTAGGGTCAAGGTCCAATACCTTTGGGTTCGAGTCTCTTTAAGCTTCGGGTCTAGGTTTCAGAAGTTGTCATTCATCAACTTTGCTTCTGTCTTCTTGCGTGTCAGCTCCTTCAAATTCCAAGCTACGTTTTGTCTTGTCCGTACGCATCAGTTGGTATTCAGAGCTCCAGTTCCGATTTTCTGGTTTGTTCGTGCGTCACTCACTTTTCGATTTTTTTTTAAATTTTTTTTTCTTTTGTTCGTTCCACTTTCTGGTTTGTTTGTGTGTTCCTAGCCGCCACTTATTTCTTAACCCTAAAACCCTAGCCACCACTTATTTCATTACACAAAAAACCCTAGCCACCACTTATTTCATTACACAAAAAACCCTAGCCGCACCCCTCAAAAATAAACTCCTTGCCGCACCCTAAAAAAAAAAAAACCCTAGCCGCAATTACTCAAAACCCTGTCGCACCCCTTCAACAAACCCTAGCCGCAATTCCTCAAAACCCTGTCGCACTCCTTCAAAAAACCCTAGCCGCGCTCCTCCTCTTTTCAAGGAAACCGCAACACTCAGAGTTGAAAAAAAAAACAGAAAAAAAAAGAATTCGGAAAAAAAAAATTTGTTGCGGTACTGTTCAAACCGAAAATTTTGGTTGAGTTAGGAGGCGTGCGAGTACCCGTTTTAAAGGAAACGACGAAAGAAAACGACCCCGTGGAGTTTAAATCACGGGCCCCACCCTATCTTGGCCAAATTCCATCGTCTTCTTATAGTTTTAGGCCATTTTTTATTTTTTTGTCATTTTAGTGATTTTTTTAATTTTTTTTTATTCTGTCTTTCTTTCTTTGAGTCATCCTAGCCCTAGCCACACCTTTCTGTGCAAAAAAAAAAGGAAAAGAATTCGAAAAAAAAAAATTCAGAAAAAAAAAAGAGAAGAATTCAAAAAAAAAAAATCTTGGTGACAATACTTGGTGAATTAGTTGATTCTGTGAGGTTGATTCTTTGATTGAGTCTCTAGTGCGATTGTGAACCTATAGAGTTAAGGTAGAGTAAGGGAAAAAGGCAGGAGTGTGTGAGAAACATTAGTAGAGAAAAGCCAAATTACTTGAGTGAAACACGAGTGTACACACGTGAGGATATCTTTGTTGAAAATGTCTTCTGAAGGTGATAAATCCGACTTTAAAAAGATTGAATTCATGCTTCAGGCAATGCAACAACAGTTCCAACGGATGGACGTGAAATTCAATGACATTCATGATAAGTTGAACCAACATGACGCTCGGTTTGCAAAGATCCAGCAAGGTGATACTTCTCGTCTAAAGAGTAAGGTTGTTGCCACTGACGAGCATGATGATAATGCTGGGTATGATTCGAACGAAGAGTCTGGGATCGATAGACATCATAGAAGGTACCATGGATATAGAGATCGAGTTGATAGAGCCTGTGATAGAGGCAAGGAGAAGATGGATGGAAACCTTGGCAGTATAAAATTGAAGATTCCTCCTTTCCAAGGCAAGAATGATCCTGAGGCATATTTGGAATGGGAACGGAAGATTGAAATGGTGTTTGATTGCCACCACTACTCTGAGGAAAAGAAGGTCAAACTTGCAGCAATTGAGTTCACAGAGTATGCTATGGTTTGGTGGGATCAGTTAGTCACTAGTAGAAGAAGATATGGTGATCGTCCAGTGTCTACATGGGATGAGATGAAGCGCATCATGCGGAAGAGATTTGTTCCTACTCATTACTACAGGGAGTTATACCAGAAGCTCCAAGGTCTTACCCAGGGCTCAAAGAGTGTTGAGGATTACTACAAAGAGATGGAAATAACCATGATCCGAGCCAATATCCAGGAGGATGCAGAAGCTACTATGGCTCGTTTTCTTCAAGGCTTAAACCGTGAGATTGCCAATGTAGTCGAGTTGCAGCATTACATGGATTTAGAGGAGATGTTGCATGTGGCCATCAAAGTGGAAAGGCAACTCAAAAGGAAAGGTACATCCCGTTTTACTTCTAGTTCAGTTCCTGTTTGGAAATCTAACACCTTTCATAGGGATGATAAGCCTGTGCCTACGCATAAGTCAGAGAGCTTTGCTAAGCCCAAGCCTGAGGGCCCTCCAAAGCCCAAGACTGAACCTGCCCAAGCATCCCAGAGCAGGACACGTGACATTAAATGTTTCAAGTGTTTAGGTCGTGGACATATTGCCTCACAGTGTCCCAACCGTAGAGTGATGATCATGCATGGGAATGGAGATGTTGAGAGTGAAGGTTCTGAACTCGGTGTAGAAGATGAGATGCCTGCGTTAGAAGATGTCGACGAAGAAGAAGTTGTTGAGTATGCTGCTCATGGTGAAGCACTTGTTGCTAGGCGTGCTCTTACTACTCATGTGAAGTTTGAGGATGAGGCACAGCGCGAGAACATCTTCCATACGAGATGCCATATTAGTGACAAGGTATGTACTGTAATCATTGATGGTGGGAGTTGTACTAATGTTGCTAGCACATACCTTGTTGATAAATTAAAGTTGCCCACTACCAAGCATCACCACCCATATAAGTTGCAGTGGATTAATGACTGTGGTGAAGTAAACGTGGTGAAGCAAGTCTTGGTTCCTTTTCGTATTGGAAGGTATCAAGATGAGGTATTGTGTGACGTGGTGCCCATGCAAGCTAGCCACATATTGCTGGGTAGACCGTGGCAGTATGATCGGAGAGTCATCCACGACGGTTACACTAACCGTTATTCCTTTACTATGGATGGCAAGAAGATCGCTCTTGCTCCCCTTAGCCCCAAGGAGATTTATGAGGACCAATTAAGGCTAAAGGAGCAACATGATGAGCAAAGGAAGCAAGCTAAAGAAGCGAAGGAAAACAAGGACAGCAAAACAGTGAGCTGCTATGCCAAACCCCGAGATGTGAAGACTGCATTTCTTGCTAAGTCTCCTATCCTTTTACTCTTATTTAAAGATTCTTATTTTATTGATGCTGAACTCCATGATACTTTACCTACTGATGTTGTCTCATTGTTGCAGGAGTTCGAGGATTTATTCCCTGAGGAGATCCCAAGTGGATTACCACCGATTCGTGGGATCGAGCACATGATTGACCTTGTCCCCGGAGCTACCATTCCTAACCGTCCAGCCTACAGAAGTAATCCCGAGGAGACGAAGGAGCTTCAAAGGCAAGTTGAGGAGCTCATGAGGAAAGGTTATGTGAGAGAGAGCATGAGTCCTTGCGCCGTGCCCGTACTGCTTGTGCCAAAAAAAGATGGGACGTGGAGGATGTGCGTTGACTGCCGAGCCGTCAACAAAATCACTGTAAAGTACCGCTATCCTATTCCTAGGCTAGATGACATGCTTGATGAGTTGCATGGTGCATGCATGTTTTCTAAAATTGATTTAAAGAGCGGATATCACCAAATTCGTATGAGAGAAGGTGATGAATGGAAAACCGCATTCAAGACTAAACATGGTCTCTACGAGTGGTTAGTTATGCCTTTTGGCTTGACTAATGCACCCAGTACATTCATGCGTTTAATGAACCATGTTTTACGTGATTTCATTGGTAAGTATGTGGTTGTCTATTTTGATGATATTTTGATATACAGTAAGAGCCAGCATGAGCATGTTGAGCATCTTAGGAATGTTCTTACTGTTTTGAGGAATGCAAGTTTGTATGCCAATTTTAAGAAATGTATGTTCTGCACTGATAAGATTGTTTTCCTCGGGTATGTCGTTTCTTCACATGGCATTTCTGTTGATAATGAGAAGGTAAAGGCAATTAAAGATTGGCCTGTACCTAAGTCTGTTTCTGAGGTACGTAGTTTCCATGGTTTAGCTAGTTTCTATCGTCGATTTGTTAGAGATTTTAGCACTATAGCTGCACCTTTGATCGAAGTGGTCAAAAAGAATGTTGCATTTCATTGGGGTCCTGCACAAGAGCATGCTTTTAATTTGCTTAAAGATAAACTTTGTTCTGCTCCTTTGTTATCTCTGCCTGACTTTACTAAAACTTTTGAGATTGAGTGCGATGCCTCAGGTGTAGGTATTGGAGCTGTGCTTATGCAAGAAAAACGCCCAATTGCTTTCTTTAGCGAGAAGTTAAGTGGAGCAGCACTTAACTATCCCACATATGACAAGGAGATGTACGCGTTAGTGAGGGCCTTGGAGACATGGCAACATTACTTGTGGCCCAAAGAATTTGTCATCCACACTGATCATGAGTCCTTGAAGCATTTGAAAGGACAGAGTAAGCTGCATAAGCGTCATGCCAAGTGGATAGAGTTCATTGAGATGTTCCCGTACGTGATCAAGTACAAACAAGGTAAAGAGAACGTCGTAGCTGATGCGTTATCTCGTAGGTATACTCTTATCACTACTCTTGATGCTAAACTTTTAGGATTTGAGTATATCAAAGAACAGTATGCTACTGATGTTGATTTTGGTAATGTTTATGATGCATGTGCTACATCTGGTTTTGGCAAGTTCTTTAGGCATGATGGGTTCTTATTTAGAGAAAATAAATTATGTGTGCCTAGGAGTTCATTGCGCGAGCTGTTAGTTAGAGAAGCCCATAGTGGAGGATTAATGGGTCACTTTGGAGTTAGGAAAACTCTAGATGTTTTGCAAGCACATTTCTTTTGGCCTAACATGAGGAGAGATGTAGAGAGGTTATGTGCTAGATGCATTTCATGTAGGCAAGCTAAATCTAGAGTTCATAATCATGGTTTATATACTCCTTTACCCATTCCTACTACTCCGTGGACTGATATCTCTATGGATTTTGTTTTGGGCTTGCCTCGAACAAAACGCGGTAGAGATTCTGTTTTTGTTGTGGTTGACAGGTTCTCTAAGATGGCTCATTTCATTGCTTGCCACAAGACGGATGACGCGAGCAACGTTGCTGACCTTTTCTTCAAAGAGATAGTACGTCTACATGGTGTACCAAGGACCATTGTTTCTGATCGAGATGCAAAGTTCCTTAGTTACTTTTGGAAGACGTTATGGGGAAAGTTGGGAACTAAATTGTTATTCTCCACCACTTGTCACCCCCAGACTGATGGACAGACTGAGGTCGTCAACCGAACCCTGTCTACATTATTGCGGTCCATTATTCAGAAAAATTTGAAGAATTGGGAAGATTGCTTGCCCCATGTGGAGTTTGCATATAACCGCAGTGTCCACTCCACTACTAGTTGCTCTCCATTCGAAGTTGTTTATGGCTTCAATCCTCTTACTCCTTTGGATTTGTTGCCATTACCTAGTGCGGAGCAGAGTAACTTGGATGGAGAACAGAAGGCTAAGTTTGTGAAGCAACTCCATGAGAGAGTTCGTCAAGCTATTGAAAAGAAGACTGAGCAGTATACCACCCAAGCAAATAAGCATCGAAAGAAAGTAGTCTTTGAGCCTGGTGATTGGGTTTGGGTGCATATGAGAAAGGAGAGGTTTCCTGTTCAGCGACGAACCAAGCTACATCCCCGAGGAGATGGACCATTCCAAGTCATAGCGAAGATCAACGATAATGCCTACAGATTGGATCTTCCTGGAGAGTATGGTGTATCTGCTACTTTTAATGTTTCTGATCTTTCTCCTTTTTCTTTTGATGAAGGTATATGCGATTTGAGGACAAATCCTTTTGAGGAGAGGGGGAATGATGGAGATCCAGATGGAGATCCACTTGCTCGTGATGTTCGTGATGCTAAGGATCCATTGGTCATCCAAGGAGGTCCAATTACCCGAGCTCGAGCTAAGAAGACGCAACAAGCCCTGACCTCGTTCATGCAACAAGCTCTGGCATCATTGAAGTGTCAAGGAAGCTTCCATGAAGAGTCCCAAGACATCTATACTTGCTTGGAAGCCCAAACGACATGAGCATGTTTACTATCTTATTTTAGCTTAACAATAAGATGGGCTAAGTGTTTGGATAGCCCACGTTTGAGTCTTGTTGTCTCTTGGACTATTTATTTTATGTAACTAGGTTTAGGCATGAATTTGGGTTTAGTCTTATTTTCTGTTGGTGTTAATTCCAGCCCACTTGTTTATGGGCTTAAGTGCTAGGTATTATTATAAATATCTTGTAAACGCTATTGATGAGCAGATCAGTTAATTGAATTTTCAGAAATTGAGTGTGCCTTTCTCTTGGGTTCCCTCTCAACTAGGCTTATCAAGGTCTTCTTCCTTGTGGCGCCTCCTTCTTCACCATCCACCATTGCTATACCTTAGGTTCTCGAATTCTTATTCGTAGGGTCAAGGTCCAATACCTTTGGGTTCGAGTCTCTTTAGGCTTCGGGTCTAGGTTTCAGAAGTTGTCATTCATCAACTTTGCTTCTGTCTTCTTGCGTGTCAGCTCCTTCAAATTCCAAGCTACGTTTTGTCTTGTCCGTACGCATCATTGATAAGCCTAGTTGAGAGGGAACCCAAGAGAAAGGCACACTCAATTTCTGAAAATTCAATTAACTGATCTGATCTCCCCATCAATGGCGTTTACAAGGTATTTATAATAATACCTAGCACTTAAGCCCATAAACAAGTGGGCTGGAATTAACACCAAACAGAAAATAAGACTAAACCCAAATTCATGCCTAAACCTAGTTACATAAAATAAATAGTTCAAGACACAACAAGACTCAAACGTGGGCTATCCAAACACTTAGCCCATCTTATTGTTAAGCTAAAATAAGATAGTAAACCATGCTCATGTCGTTTGGGCTTCCAAGCAAGTATAGATGTCTTGGGACTCTTCATGGAAGCTTCCTTGACACTTCAATGATGCCAGAGCTTGTTGCATGAATGAGGCCAGGGCTTGTTGCATTTTCTTAGCTCGAGCTCGGGTAATTGGACCTCCTTGGATGACCAATGGATCCTTAGCATCACGAACATCACGAGCAAGTGGATCTCCATCTGGATCTCCATCAAGTTTTAGATCTTAAGATCGCCTGCTTAAAGGTATCTTGAAGAGAGAGAAATAAACAGGGAAATGACAAATATGCCCCTATACGGAAATAATTCCTCTTAATCATAGTTGACTAAATTGGTTTGGAACCAATTGATGGTAATAAGTAACTAATGGTGTAAAGGACATGTTACATGTATAATGGTCCCTAGTTTTAGCCCCACTTATACTTTGAAGAGTAATGCGACCCCTAGTATATACTGTGGGAGGTCGTGACATAGTCGGCCCTGTTATGGATCTTAGGGTTTGAATTAAACATGAAAATATGGGGTATATTAGTTAGGGATTATTGGACATTATGAAAAGAGATACACTTGCGGAGTGTGATTAAAAAGGTGAATTATGCATTGATGATTCAATATCAGTGTTATTAATTCTGATTCTAAATAGTCCTGTTTCATATGAGTATAAATCAGACAATTATAGAATCAGAATATTTTGGAATATGCTTTACAAAATGGTATATTATGAAGGGAAAACATATATAAGTGAATCTATTGACATATAGATTACATGATTTGAAAGTTATATGTATGTGAGGATACATAGTGGATTTACATGATGTAAATAATAAAACATCCAAGATGATATGAGACTATGATTTAGAAGATACAGGATGAAATTCTAAATAAATTTTTGGAGTAATGTAGATTCGAGAAATTATTAATTCGATTCACAACATGGAATCTATTTATAAGCTCTTACCAGAAAACATAAAAAGAGTTTGAAGAGCTTAAGGAATTACTCCAGAGATTAATGAATAAAGAACCTATCTGTGCTAGTGTAACTGGTGAAAACACAGATGATATGGTTCGAAAGAATAAGAATAGCTTATGATCATGTACTAAATTCCGAATGTTCAATAGTGTTGTTACTGAAAATGGATATTTATTTGTTCAAGATTGATATTTTAATCGATCCATTTAATGATATACATGGAGTTTTAAGACCAATCTTTGAACAAGATGTTATTGGATAAAAAGCTTACAGACAGGCATTCATAAGATGATGTTCAGAACTTGGTAACTCCTACGAGTCCTTCGTGGTACTTAAGAGATATATGAAATATCATGTGACGTATGTGGAATTAATGAAATCACGTACAGATAAATTATAATAGTATGAAACCACGAGATGTGAATATGTATAATTGTTTAAAGAATATAAGCAGCATCTTTGAATAATTCCATAAATTTCTGGAAAAAAAATTTTAATGTTAAGCTCAGTAAATATGAGTTTTAACTGAATTCGAGCACTATTAGAGACGGGTGGTCTCGAATGATAAAGTGAATATTGATAGAGAAGTTTGTGGAATCAGCAGCTTTACTGATATGGTATATGATGTGAGAGAATGTTAAAAAGTGGATGAATATGTGAGGATATAGTATTCAAAAAATGTTAAAAATTTTTAACAGAAGAGTACTATACCATTTTGAAAAGCAATTGAAATGATAAGTGTGAAGAGGAAAATGTATTAAGAAGATGAGTCCTATGACAATAAGGGAACACAAATTATGAGGAAGTTCCCAAATCAAGATTGAATGTGATTCCTCTTATTATCATATTGTCATGGCTAGATTTGAGATTGAGCCAGATTAACAGATGAAATTTAGTATACTCAAAGGAGTGAATAAATGAAGTACTGCTAGCCATGTAAATGGATATATAGATGTATATATATATATTGAAACTGTGAAATCGCATGAATAATGTGGAGATAGAATTGATATTTTGATAAATTCAATTACAAAATTTGAGTGTGAAAAGATTACATCCGCATGTACATTCTCCAATTGAGTGATATTACAAGTACCATGAGAATAAGGGATGTAATGGTAATACTATATGAAAAAAGATGTCAAGGAAAATTATTACCTAACGTCTCATTCACTGTAAGTGATAATGGATATTAAAGGCTGCAAATAAAGTGCAACTTTAGCTAAACTGTGAAATGATTGTTGTGGGTTCGTAAGGAATCTGAAAAAAAAAACCATGATGTCATAGAAGTGACTATAGATTGATTGATCAAACAGATTCACTTCTACATCATCAAGTTCTTGATCTCTTGAGTGCCCTAGTCGATATATATCGGTGAAACAATGAGAATGTATGTGAAGTTCCAGTGAGCGAGTACATGTGATAGGGATCCCTGATTTGGCACCATGCTTTGAGAGAGTAGAAACAGGCCTTAGGATTCCAAATTTACTATTAGCACCGCCTCTTATTGATATAGATATCTGAGCGCATTGTGTGGACGCTCAAGGATATATTGAGAGTGAGTGTATTGCATTTAAAAAGGCTACTGGGACAATTACATACGATTGATTAAAAATTGTTTAAATAATAGTCACCAAATTATTATCGACTTCGCACTAAATAAGATAATATGTGACAAATAGTGTGAAATTATGTGCTGTATGAAGAGAAAGTAAAATTTGTTAACTGTGAAATCCCTAATTTTCTATTTTTCATACACCTACTTAACCTGATAAAGTTAGAATATCAAGTTTAATCGTTACAATTTATTCATATGAATTTCGTAGGTGTCGGGGAGATGGCTAAGTGGGCCCCACAACATAAGCTATAATCTGAATGAGTTTGGAAGCGCCAAAATATGAAAGTCAGACTTGAAATATTTAAAAGGTAAGAAGAATATTCCTTGAAATGGTATTGGAATAGAATTGGAATTTATGAAATTGTAAAGGAGTATTTAAGTCATTTTTACATGAGACCTTGGTCAAATTTTATATTGAGTCAATAGTTGACTTAATTTGATTAGAATAAAAATAATCTACTAAAAATAATCAATAAAATCTGGAATTAAAAATAAATACTAAAGTATTAAGTGGCTAAATTAGGAATAAGTGGAAATTAATGGGGAGTTTGTAATTTTAAAAATACTGGATAGATTTTTATTGAATAAATTAATATAAAATAAGACTTGTTGACCCATTTACTCATCTTCTCCAAACCGACTGCTTTGTTTTGTTATTTCTCCATTTCCACGCCAACTTCCTCTCAAATTTACCTTGTGAAACTATACTTGTTCTTCACCAAATCGAGAACCTCATTTAACAAAATTTGTTCTACTCAACAAGGGCTGTTGATAGGTGGTCTTATTGAGGGCTAGAACCAAAAATTGAAGGAGTATTTTACTGCTACAGTTTCGTTTTTATGGATAAGAAAGAAAGATGTTGTTTTTATTAAGTTTGTTCATGGTTTGGTTATTGATTTAAGTGTGAATGATATATTTATAGCCTTAATTTTACATGGAACTAAGTGTGTGAAGTGAAGAGGATTTTGGCCAAAAGAGGGTTCATGATGAACTAACGTGAATGGCATGTTTGAGAGGAGGGAAAATAGATGTTATGAGAGGATGAGTTAGCCATGACTTGGAATTAAACAAAACAATGAGTTTGACAAATTGGGTAGGTTCGGTCAAGCTAGGAATGGAGGGAATATGGTGGAATTTTTATGTAAGGAAATTATGGAATTAATGTTGATATGGATTAAATAGAAATATGGAATTAAAGTTGGAAAATGATTAAGGAAAACATGAGGATGCTCACGGTTGGGATGAAGGGGGACTTGGAATTCCCTTGATTTTATAAGATTAATGGTTATAAGAATATTTTAAATAATGCATGAAGCCTATAAAGGAAATTAGAATGGAAATATATATATATTTATATATATGTTGGAGAATGAAGGAAGCATTTAGCCAAGCTTCCATTGATATGCTTCATGCTACTTTTTCAAAGGTTTATTGTTAAAAATAAAGTATAATTTAAAGGAATTAATATTATTTTTGCAGCTTTCAATCCAAAGGAATAAAGTTACAAAAGTGGTGCAATTGAATTCCATACGGCACAGTAAATAAGGTAAGGAATATATATGGAGGTTGTTAGGAAGATACTGTGCTTGCTTGGGAAAATTGGTGGATTTGGAAATTATATATTGTGAATTTCATTGCAAGGGGTTAGGATAGACTTAATCATCATTCCATTATAATTATAAAAAAAATCCCTTCCTTAAATTTACTACTTAAATATGTTTAAATGTTTAAACTTGAAGTTTATGGCAAGTGGAATATGTTCTAAAGATTATTTTAATTATTTTAGAACATATATTTGATTTTATTGATCTTCCTTTATAAAGAATATTTACTTCTATTATTATGGATGAGTGAGGTGATGAATGACCCGTAAGGTACTTCAGGCCCTCACAATAAAATGTCATTGATTTTACCGATATTTGAATTTAACTGAATTTTGAGATTGTTGCTCCGTGATGACCATGCATTTACTGTTACCGAATTACATGTTATCGACTATGAGACATTTGGGCAAGTCCGCAGTCCCACAGATGTCATATGCCCAATGTACACTGTGGATCATTAAGCAATGGCCATTGTTACCGATAGGAACAACTTAGGGATGGATTCCTGGCCCAACTTGGGTACGCTTAATTCTTATGCCGATTACCGAACTGTTTATGCATAAGTCTCTTGGGTGTTGACTGTCTCTACCGACTGATATGAATTATTGATTTATCGACTTACCGTTACTGATTTATTTATTGAATAAATTATTTCTGTTGAATTACCGAAATTAAATATATTATATGATTTTTTAAATTGCATATAGTAGCATAGTATTACACTTCTATATATATCTCCTTACTAAACTAACTCACCCTTAAATCCCAGAATATTTGCAGTGACCTTCCACTCATACGAGAGGAGCATGATTTTTGGACCCTACAGTATTTCCTTCGAGACTGGTTGTTTATCCAGTGAAGGTATATTGTATTTTCTATATATCTCAGACTTGTCTGGTACAGTACTTATTATGTTGTAAAGATTAAGGGGATGTAAATTAAAAATAAAGAAATTTTGTACATGTGTCTAGAGACCTGCACTTTTACATAAAAGGTATATTGAATGTCCAAATTTTTGTGGACTTAATTAAATGAAATTATTTGGTATTTAAATTGCATTGGAATCAAGTGAAAATTGCGGTTTTCAGCTGGTATATAAATTGTGTTTGAAGTGCAGGAGGTTAGGATATTTGCAGCAGTTATGCTGCCGAAATTTTGTCAGAAATTTACTAAAATATCATAAAATATTCTATGAACATAATCGACTGAAATGAAATAAGAAATCGACATCGACAAAAAGCCTAACCAATCCGAAAATAAGAACAATTAATTGAATATTTTTACCGAAAATCGGATCTTACATTAACTCCCAAAGATGATAAATAATTACAAGGAGTATAAACTGATTGTGAAAGATGAAATGTGGGATTTAAAAGAAATTTGGATTGTAAAGGTACACTGGCAGTCTCATCTTAAAGACAAGAGTAATTGAAAGTTGAAATTATATAAAGAAGAAAAATACCTATATTGGTTGTACTTCCTAGATTAAGTGAAATTCGAAGGACCCGCAAAGGGTATAATGCTAGCTGGATAATTATGGACAAATTAACTAAGTCTGCCCAATTTCTTGGCTATGAAATCTGTTGATCCAAATTATTGCTTTAGCCGAATTATATGTCAGGGAGATAGTGAGATTACATGGTGTTCCAGTGAGCATCACATCTGACAGGGAGTCCCGCTCCGCAATCTCATTGTTGAGAGAGACTTCAGGAAGCTATGGGATCCCAGTTGAGCTTTAGCACCGTGTTTTATCCGTAGACTGACGGACAGTTCGAGCGTACGATATAGATGCTCGAAGATATGTGTGAGCATGTGCATTTGATGTTAGAGGCTCCTGGGACGATCATCTACCCCTGGCAGAGATTACTTATTGATGAGTGTCATCAGTCACCAAAAATAAAATTTTCTAACTCTAGTATGTAGATAGCAGAGCAAGGGTCGAACCCACAGAGAAATCTAATTTTAGGGTTTAGGGAAATTAGAAGAAATTTTGGGGTTTTGTAAACTATTCTAAAATAAAGAAAACAAGACTTATTAAATATAAAAAACAAATAGCAAAAAGCTTCAATTACGAGGCAATCAATCATTCTTGGATTTTGATGTTGATCATTGATTACAAAATATTATTGTCAATTAAATAGTCAACCGTAGCATAACAACAAGCTTTGTTACACCATCTTTCCTTACTGAGTCATTAGTTAAAACAAGCTCTTTAACTAATCTCTAACTACTTAACCTACCTCGAACAAGCTCTCTAGATATAAGTTGTCGCAGCATTAACAACAAGAAAGATATGGGTTGACATTAGATAACAAACACATAAGCTCGGTTTATTTATTCTAAACCTTAATTCTCCTCCATCCCTAATGATTAACTCCACAAGCAATTACAGACTTATGTTTTTAATTTGGCGGTAGATTATTTAATTTAACCAAATAGTGTGCACCCTATCTGATGGAGATCCAAGCTCACAAAGCTCAAGTCATGTTCGTGATGATCGTGATCCTTTGAGCATCCATGGAGGTCCAATTACAAGAGCTAAATCAAAGATAATGCAACAAGCCTTGGCTGGTTTCATTAATATTGCTAGAGAGAAAGCCCAACAAAGCTTGAGCATGGAGGATGATAAAGTCTTCTACAACATGATCCAAGCCCAAGTTCAACCTTCTTGAAGACACACAAGTATTGGGCCGAAATGCAATTAGGCTAGATGCATATTTTATTTAGTTAAGTATTATTGGGCTGAACATTGTCTTAATTTAATTTAAGCCCAATTCCTTTTTAAATAATAGATTTTGTAAGACTTCTATTACTTGTTCTGCAAGTTAGGAAAGTAGGATTCCTATTACTTGTGCTGCAAGTTATCTATTTGCCTATAAATAGTTATGTAACCCTTTGGGGAGAACACAATTGATTTTAGTAATAAAATTGAGAGACTTCTTCTCTTTGGTTCTCTTGAGAACTCTTGAACTTATCAAGGTCTTCCTTGTGGCGTTCTTCTACCTTCCACCAATATATACCATAGGTTCTTGCTTTTCTAAGCAACGGGTCTTGGTCCAATACCATAGGTTCTTGTGTTTCTACACAACGGGTCTTGGTTTTATCTCTAATTTTTGTTTTCTTTTGCTGCGTTTTTAACTTGTTCTTGTTTTTCTTCAAGTGTTCTTCATGTTCTTCATTGAACCTCATCTTCTTTCGGTGAGGTTCATATCATTTGGCATCAGAGCTTAGGTTCAATTCGTGGGAGTCTCGTTTTTGTTTTTTTTTGTTTGTCTTCTTGTCTTGGGTTCAATTCGTGAGAGTCTCGTTTTTGTTTTTTTTGTTTGTCTTCTTGTCTTGGACAAACCTTGATCTTAAATCCTTTTCCAAGCCACCACTAATATTGTTTGTCCCTCAAACCTATTTTCTTTACTTAGCCACCAAGTAAACCCTATCTTGTTCTCCAAGCAACCAAATCCCAAAGGTTTTCTTGCTCACCAAGAAACCTTCAAAAGCTCTACATTACATAAAGACTACTTGTTTCACAAGCCACCGTTCCCTCTCATTCCTTGCCACACAAGCTGCTACCAAAACTAGCTTGTTTTTGTCAAAAAGTTGCCTTATTCCCCAAGTAAACCTCTTCTTATTATTTAGACTTTTTTTTTCTTCATTGTTCGTTTACTTTAGTAAAATATAAAAAAAAAGAAAAAAAGAGAAAAAAAAAGAAAAAAAAAAAAGAAAAAAGAAAAATCAATTCAAGAGGGGATTTATTACATCGTGTAGCAAGTGCAACGTCAAAGGCAATTCGTGGAGGTGTGCTTCATCAAAATCTTGAGGTAGTCATTCTTTCTTGAGCTTTGAGATTTCTTATTTGCCTAATTTGAAAATTCATTGTTACCATTCTACCCTACTGCCTAAAATTATCTTTTTGACCCTACCACATAAAAGGACAAAACTACCCCACCTTTGGCTAAACCCTACCCTAATTAAACACCCAAAAACACCCATATTTCCTTCAAGGTTTAGTTTCATTAGAGTCTTCTTAAGCCTTATTGAGTCTTGCAAAGTCTTGTTGAGTCTTCTTTGTTTTGTTTTCCCTTGATTAAAATCTTGTGCTCAGCTTGTTTATTGTTGGTTGATAGTTGAAGTCCATAAGCTGATTTTTGATTGAGTCTTGAGTTCAATATAGAACCTATAGAGAAAAGTTGTGTGAGGAAAAAAAAAAGGCAAGAGTATGTGAGTAACATTAGTAGAGAAAAGCCTATTAAAATTGTGTGAAACACGAGTGTGAGTGTTACATTCTTATGTGTATTGAGCGTAAACACGGGAGATCATACTTGTGAGGTCCTTGTCTTTTACTAACGTTTCTTGCAGGTTACAATTATGTCTTCTAATAGTGAAAAGCTTGATTTGAGTAACATTGAGATCATGTTCCTAGCCATGCAACAACAACTTTCGAGGATAGAGTCGAAGTTGATTAAATATGATAAGTTGGAGCAACACGATGTTGCCCTAGCTAAGGTAAACCAAGATAATACTTATTATGCATGTGATAATGTTGCTCATAATAAGTTGGATAGCAATTATGAAGAAGATTTTGATGATGATTCTATGTTGCAATTAGAGGATGATGAGGATAGTATGAAATTACCCATGGATGGAAAGGAATATATAGCATGTCAAACTTTAAGTGTGCTAATGAAAGATGAGGATCAATTGAGATTAAAAGAGAGTAAGAAAAAAATAGTGAGTGAAGATGAGGTTAAGCAAAAAGAGAAAACAATTAAGATTGAGTGTGATGCTTCAAGCATAGGTATCGAAGTTGTTTTAATGCAGGACAAGAGCCCCATTGCTTTTTTCAGTGAGAAGTTAAGTGGAGCTGCCCTTAACTATTCCACATATGATAAAGAGATGTATGCATTAGTGAGGGCCTTAGAAACATGGCAACACTATTTATGGCCCAAGGAATTTGTCATCCACACTGATCATGAGTCTTTGAAGCACTTGAAAGGACAAAGCAAGTTGAACAAGCATCATGCCAAGTGGATGGAGTTCATTGAGACATTTCCATATGTAATCAAATATAAACAAGGTAAAGAAAATGTTGTGGCTGATGCATTGTCTCGAAGGTATACTCTAATCACTACTCTTAATGCAAAACTACTTGGATTTGAGTATATTAAAGACTTGTATGTTACTGATGAGGATTTTGAAAATGTGTTCATTGCATGTGAGAAAACTGGTTTTGGAAAGTTTTATAGGCATGATGGATTCTTATTTAGGGAAAATAGATTATGTGTGCCTAGGAGTTCTTTAAGAGAAGTACTTGTTAGAGAAGCCCATAGTGGTGGATTAATGGGACATTTTGGAGTAAAGAAAACTTTAGATATATTGCATGATCACTTCTTTTGGCCTAACATGAAAAGAGATGTTGAAAAATTGTGTGAAAGATGTGTCACTTGTAAACAAGCTAAGTCTAGAGTTATGAATCATGGTCTTTATACTCCATTACCTATTCCTACTGCTCCTTGGACTGACATTTCTATGGACTTTGTTTTGGGGTTACCAAGAACAAAGAGAGGTAGAGATTCTGTTTTTGTTGTTGTTGACAGGTTCTCTAAGATGGCTCACTTCATTGCTTGTCACAAGACAGATGATGCAAGTAACATTGCCGATTTATTCTTCAAGGAAATTGTTCGTCTACATGGAGTTCCGAGGACCATTGTTTCTGACCGTGATGTGAAGTTCCTTAGCTACTTTTGGAAAACATTATGGGGAAAGTTAGGAACAAAGCTATTGTTTTCAACTACTTGTCATCCACAAATCGATGGTCAAACTGAAGTAGTCAATCGTACTTTGTCTACTTTGTTGAGATCCATTATTCAAAAGAATTTGAAGAATCGGGAAGATTGTTTGCCTCATGTGGAGTTTGCTTACAATAGAAGTGTGCATTCCACTACTAGTTATTCTCCATTTGAAGTTGTCTATGGTTTTAATCCACTCACTCCATTGGATCTTTTACCACTACCTATTGAGGAGAGAGCTAGTTTGGATGGGGAAAAGAAAGGTGGTTTTGCTAAGCAACTACATGAGAAGGTACGTCAAAACATTAAGAAGAGGACTGAGCAATATGCTACTCAAGCCAACAAGCATCGCAAGAAAGTTGTCTTTGAACCTGGTGATTGGGTTTGGGTACATATGCGTAAAGAGAGATTTCCTGCTCAGCGTCGCTCCAAGTTGCAACCTCGAGGAGATGGACCATTCCAAGTGATTAAGAAGATCAATGACAATGCTTATAAGTTAGATCTTCCAGGTGAGTATAATGTTAGTGCTACATTTAATGTTTCTGATCTTTCTCCCTTTGATATTGATGTAGGTGATTCTGATTTGAGGACAAATCCTTTTGAGGAGAGGGGGAATGATGGAGATCCAAGCTCACAAAGCTCAAGTCATGTTCGTGATGATCGTGATCCTTTGAGCATCCATGGAGGTCCAATTACAAGAGCTAAATCAAAGATAATGCAACAAGCCTTGGCTGGTTTCATTAATATTGCTAGAGAGAAAGCCCAACAAAGCTTGAGCATGGAGGATGATAAAGTCTTCTACAACATGATCCAAGCCCAAGTTCAACCTTCTTGAAGACACACAAGTATTGGGCCGAAATGCAATTAGGCTAGATGCATATTTTATTTAGTTAAGTATTATTGGGCTGAACATTGTCTTAATTTAATTTAAGCCCAATTCCTTTTTAAATAATAGATTTTGTAAGACTTCTATTACTTGTTCTGCAAGTTAGGAAAGTAGGATTCCTATTACTTGTGCTGCAAGTTATCTATTTGCCTATAAATAGTTATGTAACCCTTTGGGGAGAACACAATTGATTTTAGTAATAAAATTGAGAGACTTCTTCTCTTTGGTTCTCTTGAGAACTCTTGAACTTATCAAGGTCTTCCTTGTGGCGTTCTTCTACCTTCCACCAATATATACCATAGGTTCTTGCTTTTCTAAGCAACGGGTCTTGGTCCAATACCATAGGTTCTTGTGTTTCTACACAACGGGTCTTGGTTTTATCTCTAATTTTTGTTTTCTTTTGCTGCGTTTTTAACTTGTTCTTGTTTTTCTTCAAGTGTTCTTCATGTTCTTCATTGAACCTCATCTTCTTTCGGTGAGGTTCATATCACTATCTAATCAAACAAACAATTATTATAATGTGCTCAGAGAATTTTGGATATTTAATCAACAATTATATAATAGGTTCAAGAATCTCACAACATGCTTTTCACAAGAATAATCAATTTACCTCATAACTGAATAAGAAAACTACTTACTAGACATATTCAAGATCATAAAATTCAAGTTTAATATTATAAAGAAGACAATTATCATGCAATAAACAATTAAACTATCAATCTTTAATAATATCAAACAAGAAATCTATAATCAAGATTATGATCTAATAATATTTTAACAAAAAAAGAAATCACAAAATCTAAAAAAATAAAAAGAAAATAATTTTATAAAACAATAATAAGAAATCAGCAACTAATTAAAAATAAAGAAAAATAAAATTTTTATTAAAAACCCTAAAGAAAATCCTACAAGACTAAAAGAGAAGAGGGAGGAGAGGGATGTTGTTTATGAGAGCCTTGTGCTCTTTATATACACCTAAGGAAGAGTTTAAAAGACTTTCCTAAGCAATGTGGGATTCAGATAAGAGTTTACTTGGAAAACAAGTAATTTGACTAGTCAAACTCTTACCTTTATCTCATCATCTTTTTACAATTATTTTCTAAGTAAAATTCCTAAGACCTATTTTTATTAATTAATTACAGATCTGAGACATAATAAAATTAAGAAATTATCTTCTCTCAACAAAATTTGGTCTTGAACTTGCTTTGTTGGAATTTCTTCTCAATCTCGTTTTTCTGCCTAGAATTTTATACTAATTTTGTCCAAACGTTTGACCCATCAAATGAACTCTGATTTTTGCAATCTTGGACATTCTGGAAACCTTGAGAAGTCCTCTACAACTTCCACATGAAGGCCACATCTTGAGAACAGGTCGTTATGTTGGTCGAAAATGTCAATCTTTCAAGCTAGACAGAAATATCTACACTTTGCTCTTTTTAGCTTCTTTTTATTCCAACTTTCATATTTAATACATAAAACATAAAATAAAAATTAGTAAGCTCTTTTAGGTATAAAATATCAATAAAGAAAATATATTAGCACATATAAAATTCACAAAATATCATCCTATCAAATTCCCCCACACTTAGCTTTTGCTAGTCCTTTAGCAAACCTAAACTAACTTCCTAAAGAACTAAATCCTAAATTCCAAATCTTAAATCCTAACTCACTTTCGAAGGAATCACGATTGCATTTAGCTTATGCAATAAGCCTTTAAACCCCTAGGTCACCCCTAGTGGACGAGTTGTGTCTCGTGAGGGCTTTCAGAAGATATACCCACAAAATCTTTTACTTAAGACTCAATCCTAAAAATTCAAAATAGGACTCAAAAATTAAAAATTAAGACTCAAAACAAGATTAAGATCATGAACATATTTTCAAATCTTTCAATTCTTAACTCATAACTTCAACAAGAGTCAAATAATCAAGTCAATCATATTCCAATCATTACTTCTCATATTCATGCATACTTCTAAATAAATTCATGCAAAATTCACAATCAACACAATTGAAACATATAACATCAACTTTGCAATTATCCAATTTACATTACTACAAACAAAGTCAATAGATCAAGAATTTTTTTTTCTATTTTCTCTTCCTTCTTTTTCTTTTTTTTTCTTTTGAGGTTTCAATAATGCTTTTCCTAAGTACTTACTTGCCTTTTTACGCGAATGTTAATATTAGTAATACCAACACCCAGTTACTCAACAAGTAAGCCCTCTTTTAGAGTGCTTTGCATACTCATATTTTAAGTAACTTCAAGAATTTAATCAATAAGATCGAGTAACTCAAAACATTGGAGTAGAATTTAAAGCTTTCAACCTCTATTTTTCTTCTCTTTTTATTTTTTTTTTCTTGTCTATTTATCCTTTGCTTATACCAACTTCAATGAACTAATCATATTATCAATATCAAATGAGCAATCATATTTAATCATGAACTCACATAAATTCTTTAGAAAGTACTCACTTCAACAATAATAACAATCAAAATAGTCTCAACTTTCTTATAAAACTTTGTTTTACTGTAGAATCAATCCTTAAAAGAAAGAAAACATATCATGATCTTTTAAAACTCTTAAAAATTTGACCCCTTTTTTTCAAAAAAAAAATTTCCACTTCCTAGAAAAAAAAATCTATAGACTCATAAACCAATATTCCCCCCCCCCCCCCACACTTAAATCTTACTTTGTCCTCAAAGTAAGTCTAGCATGCAAAGAAGAACAATAAAAAACTCAAAAATTAAATGGTAATACAAGTAAAGGAAGAAATACTCCCTCGTTTTACATCCGTGGGTTGCCTCCCAAGTAGCGCTTTTGTTTAATGTCGTTAGCTCGACCGCTCCACCTTCCATCATCCAATCCCAAACCTCAACTTTTTTATCAGTCGCTCGAGTTCCTCATTCTCAAGATTTTTACTTGTGGCTATTTCTAGCTCATCTTTAAGAACCTGCTTTTCATCATCTTTTAATTTCCTCTTGGAAGTGCATAGTTCCCTTAAAAACTTGGCATCACAAAGCACTTGATCATTAATTTCATCAAGGAGAGGAATATTAACTTCCATTTTCCTAAATGTCTTCAAGGTCTCCTTGTCTTGCTCTTCATTTGTGGCTCTTGCAAACCTACTAGGAAAAGGAGGAGGGTAAGTAGAAGCATTAAAAGGAATTTGTTTATCACTTACCTCAGCTTTGAATTCCTTGATTTGAACATCCTCATAGTGCTTTATAAAGTTGTCGAAATTCTCTCTCTCTTTTACATTGTGCATGTCAACAACTCCACCTTTAATATAGACATTGGATTCATCCTCCCTTTCTATAAAGTTATCGACATCTTCATATGCAGTTTCCTTGGATTCAATTGCCCTTTCACTTTTCAAGGTGATGTTAGTAACATTATCTCTTGGATTCTCCATAGGTTGAGAGGTCATAGTTTCAACGTTACTTATGGAATTCATTATTTGACTCACATGGTGATCAATATTCTTAATATAAACATCAGCCTCTTGTGAAAATTGTAAAGTTTTCATCTCAAGAGTCTTAACAATATCTTCAAGAGACATACCTGATTCTTGAGGGTGGAGGCATACCTGAGTCTTGAGGTGGAGCTTGATATGTATCTTGGAATGGTATATTGTAAACCTCATATTGATTCCCATAACTAAAATTAGAATAATCCCACCATCCTTGATAGTATGGTATCGTAGTGTGGTTCATAATTATAGTATGGGTCATAATTATAGTGTGGTTCATAAGCTTGCTCCATGGAGTCCTCTCACTACTCGTCTTGGGAGGTAGTGGTGGTGGATGTTGTGGTGCTTGTGGCACTGCGCTTTGGGTTGCTTGTATATAGTCCCTAATCTTTTGAAGTTTGTGGCAAGAATCCTTGTCAGACAAGCAATCCCTGAAAAAGAAAAGAAAAGGAAAAGAAAAAATTAGACTTTAAATTAAAATAATTAACCTATCCTCGGCAGCTGCGCCAAAATTTGATGAGTGTCGTCAGTCACCAAAAATAAAATTTCCTAACTCCACTATGTAGATAGCGGAGCAAGGGTCGAACCCACAAAGATTGAATTTTTTAAGTTAATTGTTAAATTAAAAATCTAATTTTAGGGTTTAGGGAAAGTAGAAGAAATTTTGGGGTTTTGTAAACTATTCTAAAATAAAGAAAACAAGAATTATTAAATATAAAAAACAAATAGCAAAAAGCTTCAGTTACGAGGCAATCAATCATTCTTGGATTTTGATGTTGATCATTGATTACAAAATATAACTGTCAATTAAATAGTCAACCGTAGCATAACAACAAGCTCTGTTACACCACCTTTCCTTACTGAGTCGTTAGTTAAAACAAGCTCTTTAACTAATCTCTAACTACTTAACCTACCTAGAACAAGCTCTCTAGATATAAGTTGTAGCAGCATTAACAACAAGAAAGATATGGGTTGACATTAGATAACAAACACATAAGCTCGGTTTATTTATTCTAAACCTTAATTCTCCTCCATCCCTAGTGATTAACTCCACAAGCAATTACAGACTTATGTTTTTAATCTGGCGGTAGATTATTTAATTTAACTAAATAGTGTGCACCCTATCTAATCAAACAAACAATCATTATAATGTGTTCAGAGAATCTTGGATATTTAATCAACAATTATATAATAGGTTCAAGAATCTCACAACATGCTTTTCCCAAGAATAATCAATTTACCTCATAACTGAATAAGAAAACTACTCACTAGACATATTCAAGATCATAAAATTCAAGTTTAATATTATAAAGAAGACAATTATCATGCAATAAACAATTAAACTATCAATCTTTAATATCAAACAAGAAATCTATAATCAAGATTATGATCTAATAAGATTTTAACAAAAAAAGAAATCACAAAATCTAAAAAAATAAAAAGAAAATAATTTTATAAAACAATAATAAGAAATCAGCAATTAATTAAAAATAAAGAAAAATAAAATTTTTATTAAAAACCCTAAAGAAAATCCTACAAGACTAAAAGAGAAGAGGGAGGAGTGGGATGTTGTTTATGAGAGCATTGTACTCTTTATATAGGCCTAAGGAAGAGTTTAAAAGACTTTCCTAAGCAATGTAGGATTCAGATAAGAGTTTACTTGGTAAACAAGTAATTTGACTAATCAAACTCTTACCTTTATCTCATCATCTTTTTACAATTATTTTCTAAGTAAAATTCCTAAGACCTATTTTTATTAATTAATTACAGATCTAAGACATAATAAAATTAAGAAATTATCTTCTCTCAACAAAATCTGGTCTTCAACTTGCTTTGTTGGAATTTCTTCTCAATCTCGTTTTTCTGCCTAGAATTTCGTACTAATTTTGTCCAGATGTTTGACCCATCAAATGAACTCCGATTTTTACGATCTTGGACATTCTAGAAACCTTGAGAAGTCCTCTACAACTTCCATGAAGGCCACATCTTGAGATCAGGTCATTATGTTGGTCGAAAATGTCAATCTTTCAAGCTGGACAGAAATATCTGCACTTTGCTCTTTTTAGCTTCTTTTTAATCTAACTTTGATATTTAATACCTAAAACATAAAATAAACATTAGTAAGCTCTTTTAGGTATAAAATATCAATAAAGAAAATATATTAGCACATATAAAATTCACAAAATATCATCCTATCAGTTATAGAAATGGCTAATAGGTGAATATCGGTATGGCACCTTACAAAACTATTGATAGGATGATATTTTGTGAATTTTATATGTGCTAATATATTTGCTTTATTGATGTTTTAACCCTAAAAGAGCTTACTAATGTTTATTTTATGTTTTAGGTATTAAATATCAAAGTTGGAATAAAAAGAAGCTAAAAAGAGCAAAGTGCAGTATTTTCTGTCCAGCTTGAAAGATTGACATTTTCGACCAATTTAACAACCTGATCTCAAGAAGTGGCCTTCATGGAAGTTGTAGTAGACTTCTCAAGGTTTCCAGAATGTCCAAGATCGCAAAAATCAGAGTTCATTTGATGGGTCAAACGTCTGGACAAAATCAGTACGAAATTCTGGACAGAAAAACGAGATTGAAAAGAAATTCCAACAAAGCAAGTTCAAGACCAGATTTTGTTGAGAGAAGATAATTTCTTAATTTTAGTTTGTCTTAGATCTGTAATTAATTAATAAAAATAGGCCTTAGGAATTTTATTTAGAAAATAATTGTAAAAGATGATGAGATAAAGATAAGAGTTTGACTAGTCAAATTACTTGTTTCTCAAGTAAACTCTTACCTGAATCCCACATTGCTTAGGAAAGTCTTTTAAACTCTTCCTTAGGCCTATATAAAGAGCACAAGGCTCTCATAAACAACATCCCTCTCCTTCCTCTTCTCTTTTAGTCTTGTAGGATTTTCTTTAAGGTTTTTAATAAAATTTTATTTTTCTTTATTTTTAATTAGTTGCTGATTTCTTTATTATTTTGTTTTCTTTATTTAAATTAATATTGTTTGTGCATTCTTGCTTGCTAGTTTATAATCTTGATTAGTAATTCTGATTTTATATTATTAAAGATTGCTTCTTTGATTGTTTCTTGCATGATATTTGTAATCTTTATAATATATAACTTGAATTTTATGATCTTGAATATGTCTAGTGAGTAGTTTTCTTATTCAGTTATGAGGTAAATTGATTATTCTTGGGAAAAGCATGTTGTGAGATTCTTGAACCTATTATATAATTGTTGATTAAGTATCCAAGATTCTCTGAGCACATTATAATGATTGTTTGTTTGATTAGATAGGGTGCACACTATTTAGTTAAATTAAATAATCTATCGCCAGATTAAAAACATAAGTCTGTAATTGCTTGTGGAGTTAATAACTAGGGATCTAGGAGAATTAAGGTTTAAGTTAAATAAACCGCGCTGGGTGAGTTTGTTACTTAATGTTGACTCAAATCTTTCTAGATATTAATGCTGCTATTAAAACTTAATCTATAGCGCTGAGCATAGGTAAATTTTGATAGTTAGAGATTAATTAAGACGCTGAGCCTTTAATTAACAACACAGTAAGGAAAGATAGGTGTAATTGGACGCTGGGGAATTACACTACGGTTGACTACTTAATTGACAATGATCTTAAATAATCAATGATCAACATCTAAATCCAAGAATAATTAAATGCCTCGTAACTGAAGCTTTTTGCTATTTGTTTTTTTTATATTTAATAATTCTTGTTTTTTTTTAATTTTAGAATAGTCTCCAAAACCCCCAAATTTCTTCTTTCCCTGAACCATAAGATTAGATTTTTAATTTAACAATTAACTTAAATAATTCAGTCTCTGTGGGTTCGACCCTTGCTCCGCTATCTACATAGTAGAGTTAAGAAATTTTATTTTTGGTGACTGACGACACTCATCAATAATGCAACAAGCCTTGGCTAGTTTCATTAATATTGCTAGAGAGAAAGCCCAACAAAGCTTTGAGCATGGAGGATGATAAAGTCTTCTACAACAAAATCCAAGCCCAAGTTCAACCTTCTTGAAGACACATACACAAAAATATTGGGCCGAAATGCAATTAGGCTGGATGCATATTTTATTTAGTTAAGTATTATTGGGCTAAACGTTGTCTTAATTTAATTTAAGCCCAATTCCTTTTTAAATAATATATTTTGTAGGACTTCTATTACTTGTTCTGCAAGTTAGGAGAGTAGGATTCCTATTGCTTGTTCTGCAAGTTTGCTATTTCCTATTCTGCAAGTTAGGAAAGTATGATTCCTATTACTTGTGCTGCAAGTTAGCTAGTTGTCTATAAATAGTTATGTAACCCTTTGGGGAGAATACAATTGATTTTAGAGAGACTTCTTCTCTTTGGTTCTCTTGAGAACTCTTGAACTTATCAAGGTCTTCCTTGTGGCGTTCTTCTACCTTCCACCAATATATACCATAGGTTCTTGCTTTTCTAAGCAACGGGTCTTGGTCCAATACCATAGGTTCTTGTGTTTCTACACAACGGGTCTTGGTTTTATCTCTAATTTTTGTTTTCTTTTGTTGCGTTTTTAACTTGTTCTTGTTTTTCTTCAAGTGTTCTTCATGTTCTTCATTGAACCTCATCTTCTTTCGGTGAGGTCCATATCATTGGGCTTCCAACATGGCCCGAGTGGACTGCCACCAATACTTTGCATTGTCCACTAACAGATACGCAGCCAAACCCACCTTTTCCTTTTTGGAACATAGCATATACTCGAAGGATCTAGTGACCACCTTCACCCAATTTACTATGGCCAACGTGTCCTTATCCCCCTTAAACTTAGGCGGATCCAGCTTCTTATATTCCTTAATTAAGGTCACACTGCAATAAGCTGTGAGATCTCGTCTTTCAATAACTGGGACTGGTGGGGGTAACTCTATCTGTACTGGTGGTGGCTGTACTTTAGGAATAGCGAATGGTACACTTGTAACCACATTTGGAAAATTCGCCATAAACTGCGTAAACATGGTGTTCATATTCTCCACATGCTTCTCCATCTTCGCTAACCTAATGTTCGAGCTATGGGGTGGAGATGGGAAAGGAGACTGTGTTGGGGACTGTTCTACATAACCCTTTCCTCTTCCTTCACCAACACCCCTTCTATCTGAGCTCATTCTGTCGATAAAATCAAAACATTGAGCTATTTAGTATAACTTCAGACAGTTATACATCGTATATGGATTCAGACAAGTACAATACAATTGAGGATATACTCTACTTCTATCTTCTTGACACTGACAACTACTAATCAAATCGCTCTGATGCCACTCTGTGACGTCCCCGTCACTCCATCTTATCATCTAACTTTTTCTTTTCACGTCTTATACAACATCATTTGATTTAGTTCATCAGTGCCAATCATTCCTTACCCTTAAGCTAATTTTCTTATAGCTCATGCAAATTTATTTACTGTCCATAAACATAAAATGATATATATAAATATCATTCCATTCCATTCCATAGGATCTTACACATCGTCTTAACTTACATCCCCAACATCTTATAAACATAATTACTACTTGTACTGTACTGTAGCTGAATTACAATTAACTATACATAAACATATAAGTATACCTTCTCTGCTAACCGGGAAGCGTATCAAGAAGGTACACTGCGATCTTTCAAAATCAGGCTCCTCTAATCGGAGCGAGGCTCACTTCATGTAATCTATAGGAAAAATGGTCGTAAAAGGGTGAGTTTACACTCAGTAAGAAAAATATGTAAAAGAGCGTACTATGCCTCTATATGCATTTTTCCTACTTGGCTCTATAATGTCATGTAAAATCATTATAAAGCATATTCATGTACTTTCATCAAATATAGAGAGTTCATAATAGCATATGCTTATAAATCAAGTAAATCATGTGCTTCTTTAAAGTAGCATATGCAAACACCCATCGTATACTTCTTTTAAATCATCATGGAAAACATAGTCATATACTTCATTCAAAACATACTTCAAGTACTTCTTTAAAATATCATTTACATAAATACATACTCTTCTTAAAACATCTTATACTTTCTTGAAATCATACATCAAATACTTCTTTTAAAACTTCTTATACAAGTAAACCAAGTACTTTCGATTTCTTTATTCTTAGAAATCGCATATACATATAGTTTTTTTTATAACATAAAAACTATTTGTACTTTTATGGAGTTATGCACTGCATCATCATCATCATCATTATCATCATGTGGCGTACCCCGTAGGGCCAGGAATCCTCCCTTAGCCGAACATGAAATATAGACAGATTGGCCAACTGTGGGTGGCTACAGTTAACACTAGTCAGGTGTCCTTCTGTAGCGACTGAGGCCTGACTTATGGTTCCTCAGCCAAACGTACATCATTTTGGGACTTGATCAGAGCCCCTACTATAAACATAAAAGTGTATAATCTCAAAACATATGCCGTATAGCTTTTTGCCAAGACATTTTATACTTTCTTGAAATAGGTTTGAAAACCTCTTTTCAAAACAAGGTAGTCGACCGGCCTCATAGGGCAGTCGGCTGCTGCTTCATATTTTCATTTATCGAAATTCTTTTTATTTAAAATTTCGATATTTTTCATTTTGAAAACGCACGAGGGCAGTCGACTGGTCCATATAGCAGTCGATTGGTTTTCAAACAGAATGCTTCTTAAGAAATAGCATCGACTGTCCCATATAGCAGTCGACTGGTTTGAAACAGAATGCTTCTGGGTAAATAGCAGTCGACTGGCTTACATAGCAGTCGACTGGTTTGAACCAGTTTTCGAAAAACGGCGTTTTGGTTGTCTCTAGGCAGTCGGCTGCTACTTAAGGCAGTCGGCTGCACCTAACCTAATTTGATGGAGACCCAAGCTCACAAAGCTCAAGTCATGTTCGTGATGATCGTGATCCTTTGAGCATCCATGGAGGTCCAATTACAAGAGCTAAATCAAAGATAATGCAAGAAGCCTTGGCTGGTTTCATTAATATTGCTAGAGAGAAAGCCCAACAAAGCTTGAGCATGGAGGATGATAAAGTCTTCTACGCCCAAGTTCAACCTTCTTGAAGACATACACACAAGTATTGGGCTGAAATGCAATTAGGCTGGATGCATATTTTATTTAGTTAAGTATTATTGGGCTGAACGTTGTCTTAATTTAATTTAAGCCCAATTCCCTTTTAAAAAAATATATTTTGTAGGACTTCTATTACTTGTTCTGCAAGTTAGAAGAGTAGGATTCTTATTACTTGTTCTGCAAGTTTGCTATTTCCTATTCTGCAAGTTAGGAAAGTAGGATTCCTATTACTTGTGCTGCAAGTTATCTATTTGCCTATAAATAGTTACGTAACCCTTTGGGGAGAACACAATTGATTTTAGTAATAAAATTGAGAGACTTCTTCTCTTCGGTTCTCTTGAGAACTCTTGAACTTATCAAGGTCTTCCTTGTGGCGTTCTTCTACCTTCCACCAATATATACCATAGGTTCTTGCTTTTCTAAGCAACGGGTCTTGGTCCAATATGATATGGACCTCACCGAAAGAAGATGAGGTTCAATGAAAAAGACGAAGAACACTTGAAGACAAACAATAACAAGTTAAAAACGCAGCAAAGGAAAACAAAAATTAGAAGTAAAACCAAGACCCGTTGTGTAGAAACACAAGAACCTATGGTATTGGACCAAGACCCGTTGCTTAGAAAAGCAAGAACCTATGGTATATATTGGTGGAAGGTAGAAGAACGCCACAAGGAAGACCTTGATAAGTTCAAGAGTTCTCAAGAGAACCAAAGAGAAGAAGTCTCTCAATTTTATTACTAAAATCAATTGTGTTATCCCCAAAGGGTTACATAACTATTTATAGGCAACTAGCTAACTTGTAGCACAAGTAATAGGAATCCTACTTTCCTAACTTGCAGAATAGGAAATAGCAAACTTGCAGAACAAGCAAAAGGAATCCTACTCTCCCAACTTGCAGAACAAGTAATAGAAGTCCTATAAAATATATTATTTAAAAATGAATTGGGCTTAAATTAAATTAAAACAATGTTCAGCCCAATAATACTTAACTAAATAAAATATGCATCCAGCCTAATTGCATTTCAGCTCAATACTTGTGTGTCTTCAAGAAGGTTGAGCTTGGGCTTGGATCATGTTGTAGAAGACTTTATCATCCTCCATGCTCAAGCTTTGTTGGGCTTTCTCTCTAGCAATATCAATGAAAGCAGCCAAGGCTTGTTGCATTATCTTTGATTTAGCTCTTGTAATTGGACCTCCATAGATACTCAAAGGATCACGATCATCACGAACATGACTTGAGCTTTGTGAGCTTGGATCTCCATCATTCCCCCTCTCCTCGAAAGGATTTGTTCTCAAATCAGAATCACCTACATCAATATCAAAGGGAGAAAGATCAGAAACATTAAATGTAGCACTAACATTATACTCACCTGGAAGATCTAACTTATAAGCATTGTCATTGATCTTCTTAATCACTTGGAATGGTCCATCTCCTCGAGGTTGCAACTTGGAGCGACGCTGAGCAGGAAATCTCTCTTTACGCATATGTACCCAAACCCAATCGCCAGGTTCAAAGACAACTTTCTTGCGATGCTTGTTGGCTTGAGTAGCATATTGCTCAGTCCTCTTCTTAATGTTTTGACGTACCTTCTCATGTAGTTGCTTAACAAAATCAGCTTTCTTTTCCCCATCCAAACTAGCTCTCTCCTCAATAGGTAGTGGTAAAAGATCCAATGGAGTGAGTGGATTAAAACCATAGACAACTTCAAATGGAGAATAACTAGTAGTAGAATGCACACTTCTATTGTAAGCAAACTCCACATGAGGCAAACAATCTTCCCAATTCTTTAAATTCTTTTGAATAATGGATCTCAACAAAGTAGACAAAGTACGATTGACTACTTCAGTTTGACCATCGGTTTGTGGATGACAAGTAGTTGAAAACAATAGCTTTGTTCCTAACTTTCCCCATAATGTTTTCCAAAAGTAGCTAAGGAACTTCACATCACGGTCAGAAACAATGGTCCTCGGAACACCATGTAGACGAACAATTTCCTTGAAGAATAAATCGGAAATGTTGCTTGCGTCATCTTGTTTATATTTGATCACATATGGAAATGTCTCAATGAACTCCATCCACTTGGCATGACGCTTGTTCAACTTGCTTTGTCCTTTCAAGTGCTTCAAGGACTCATGATCAGTTTGGATGACAAATTCCTTAGGCCATAAATAGTGTTGCCATGTTTCCAAGGCCCTCACTAATGCATACATCTCTTTATCATATGTGGGATAGTTAAGGGCAGCTCCACTTAACTTCTCACTGAAAAAAGCAATGGGGCGCTTCTCCTGCATTAAAACAACTTCGATACCTATGCTTGAAGCATCACACTCAATCTTAATTGTTTTCTCTTTTTGCTTAACCTCATCTTCACTCACTATTTTTTTCTTACTCTCTTTTAATCTCAATTGATCCTCATCTTTCATTAGCACACTTAAAGTTTGACATGCTATATATTCCTTTCCATCCATGGGTAATTTCATACTATCCTCATCATCCTCTAATTGCAGCATAGAATCATCATCAAAATCTTCTTCATAATTGCTATCCAACTTATTATGAGCAACATTATCACATGCATAAGAAGTATTATCTTGGTTTACCTTAGCTAGGGCAACATCGTGTTGCTCCAACTTATCATATTTAATCAACTTCGACTCTATCCTTGAAAGTTGTTGTTGCATGGCTAGGAACATGATCTCAATCTTACTCAAATCAAGCTTTTCACTATTAGAAGACATGATTGCAACCTGCAAGAAACGTTAGTAAAAGAAAAGGACCTCACAAGTATGACCTCACGTGTTTACACTCAATACACACAAGAATGTAACACACACTCGTGTTTCACACAATTTTAATATGGCTTTTCTCTACTAATGTTACTCACACACTCTTGCCTTTTTCCCTCACACAACTTTTCTCTATAGGTTCTATATTGAACTTAAGACTTAATCAAAAATCAGCTTATGGAATTCAACTATCAACCAACAATAAACAAGCTGAGCACAAGATTTTAATCAAGGGAAAACAAAACAATGAAGACTCAACAAGACTTTGCAAGACTTAATAAGGCTTAAGAAGACTCTAATGAAACTAAACCTTGAAGGAAATATGTGTGTTTTGGGGTGTTTAATTAGGGTAGGGTTTAGCCAAAGGTGGGGTAGTTTTGTCCTTTTATGTGGCAGGGTCAAAAAGGTAATTTTAGGCAGTAGGTAGAATGGCAGCAATGAATTTTCAAATTAGGCAAATAAGAAATCTGAAAGCTCAAGAAAGAATGACTACCTCAAGATTTTGATGAAGCACACCTCCACGAATTACCTTTGATGTTGCACTTGCTACACACGATGTAATAAATCCCCTCTTGAATTGATTTTTCTTTTCTCTTTTTTTTCTTTTCTTTTTTTTTTTCTCTTTTTTCTCTTTTTTTTTATATTTTACTAAAGTAAACGATCAATGAAGAAAAAAAAAGTCTAAATAATAAGAAGAGGTTTACTTGGGGAACAAGGCAACTTTTTGACAAAAACAAGCTAGTTTTGGTAGCAGCTTGTGTGGCAAGGAATGAGAGGGAACGGTGGCTTGTGAAACAAGTAGTCTTTATGTGATGTAGAGCTTTTGAAGGTTTCTTGGTGAGCAAGAAAACCTTTGGGATTTGATTGCTTGGAGAACAAGATAGGGTTTACTTGGTGACTAAGTAAAGACAATAGGTTTGAGGGACAAACAATATTAGTGGTGGCTTGGAAAAGGATTCAAGATCAAGGTTTGTCCAAGACAAGAAGACAAAGAAAGAAAAAAAAAACAAAAACGAGACTCCCACGAATTGAACCTAAGCTCTGATGCCAAATGATATGGACCTCACCGAAAGAAGATGAGGTTCAATGAAAAAGACGAAGAACACTTGAAGACAAACAATAACAAGTTAAAAACGCAGCAAAGGAAAACAAAAATTAGAAGTAAAACCAAGACCCGTTGTGTAGAAACACAAGAACCTATGGTATTGGACCAAGACCCGTTGCTTAGAAAAGCAAGAACCTATGGTATATATTGGTGGAAGGTAGAAGAACGCCACAAGGAAGACCTTGATAAGTTCAAGAGTTCTCAAGAGAACCAAAGAGAAGAAGTCGCTCAATTTTACTACTAAAATCAATTGTGTTATCCCCAAAAGGTTACATAACTATTTATAGGCAACTAGCTAACTTGTAGCACAAGTAATAGGAATCCTACTTTCCTAACTTGCAGAATAGGAAATAGCAAACTTGCAGAACAAGCAAAAGGAATCCTACTCTCCCAACTTGCAGAACAAGTAATAGAAGTCCTATAAAATATATTATTTAAAAATGAATTGGGCTTAAATTAAATTAAAACAATGTTCAGCCCAATAATACTTAACTAAATAAAATATGCATCCAGCCTAATTGCATTTCAGCTCAATACTTGTGTGTCTTCAAGAAGGTTGAGCTTGGGCTTGGATCATGTTGTAGAAGACTTTATCATCCTCCATGCTCAAGCTTTGTTGGGCTTTCTCTCTAGCAATATCAATGAAAGCAGCCAAGGCTTGTTGCATTATCTTTGATTTAGCTCTTGTAATTGGACCTCCATAGATACTCAAAGGATCACGATCATCACGAACATGACTTGAGCTTTGTGAGCTTGGATCTCCATCACAATACCATAGGTTCTTGTGTTTCTACACAACGGGTCTTGGTTTTACTTCTAATTTTTGTTTTTTCTTCGCTGTGTTTTTAACTTGTTATTGTTTTTCTTCAAGTGTTCTTCGTTTTCTTCATTGAACCTCATCTTCTTTCGGTGAGGTCCATATCATTTGGCATCAGAGCTTAGGTTCAATTTGTGGGAGTCTCGTTTTTTTTTTTTTTTTCTTTCTTTGTCTTGTCTTGGACAAACCTTGATCTTGAATCCTTTTCCAAGCCACCACTAATATTGTTTGTCCCTCAAACCTATTTTCTTTACTTAGCCACCAAGTAAACCCTATCTTGTTCTCCAAGCAACCACTATTTCCATATGTGATCAAATATAAACAAGGTAAAGAAAATGCCGTGGCTGATACATTATCTCGAAGGTTCTCTAAGATGGCTCACTTCATTGCTTGTCAGAAGACAGATGATGCAAGTAACATTGCCGATTTATTCTTCAAGGAAATTGTTCGTCTACATGGAGTTCTGAGGACCATTGTTTCTGACCGTGATGTGAAGTTCCTTAGCTACTTTTGGAAAACATTATGGGGAAAGTTAGGAACAAAGCTATTGTTTTCAACTACTTGTCATCCACAAACCGATGGTCAAACTGAAGTAGTCAATCGTACTTTGTCTACTTTGTTGACATCAATTATTCAAAAGAATTTGAAGAATTGGGAAGATTGTTTGCCTCATGTGGAGTTTGCTTACAATAGAAGTGTGCATTCTACTACTAGTTATTCTCCATTTGAAGATGTCTATGGTTTTAATCCACTCACTCCATTGGATCTTTGACCACTACCTATTGAGGAGAGAGCTAGTTTGGATGGGGAAAAGAAAGCTGATTTTGTTGAGCAACTACATGAGAAGGTACGTCAAAACATTAAGAAGAGGACTGAGCAATATGCTACTCAAGCCAACAAGCATCGCAAGAAAGTTGTCTTTGAACCTAGTGATTGGGTTCCACATATGGGTAAAGAGAGATTTCCTGCTCAGCGTCGCTCCAAGTTGCAACCTCGAGGAGATGGACCATTCCAAGTGATTAAGAAGATCAACGACAATGCTTATAAGTTAGATCTTCCAGGTGAGTATAATGTTAGTGCTACATTTAATGTTTCTGATCTTTCTCCCTTTGATATTGATGTAGGTGATTCTGATTTGAGGACAAATCCTTTCGAGGAGAGGGGGAATGATGGAGATCCAAGCTCACAAAGCTCAAGTCATGTCCGTGATGATCATGATCCTTTGAGTATCCATGGAGGTCCAATTACAAGAGCTAAATCAAAGATAATGCAACAAGACTTGGCTGGTTTCATTGATATTGCTAGAGAGAAAGCCCAACAAAGCTTGAGCATGGAGGATGATAAAGTCTTCTACAACATGGTCCAAGCCCAAGTTCAACCTTCTTGAAGACACACAAGTATTGGGCCGAAATGCAAATTAGGCTAGATGCATATTTTATTTAGTTAAGTATTATTGGGCTCAACATTGTCTTAATTTAATTTAAGCCTAATTCCTTTTTAAATAATAGATTTTGTAAGACTTCTATTACTTGTTCTGCAAGTTAGGAAAGTAGGATTCCTATTACTTGTGCTGCAAGTTATCTATTTGCCTATAAATAGTTATGTAACCCTTTGGGGAGAACACAATTGATTTTAGTAATAAAATTGAGAGACTTCTTCTCTTTGGTTCTCTTGAGAACTCTTGAACTTATCAAGGTCTTCCTTGTGGCGTTCTTCTACCTTCCACCAATATATACCATAGGTTCTTGCTTTTCTAAGCAACGGGTCTTGGTCCAATACCATAGGTTCTTGTGTTTCTACACAACGGGTCTTGGTTTTATCTCTAATTTTTGTTTTCTTTTGCTGCTTTTTTTAACTTGTTCTTGTTTTTCTTCAAGTGTTCTTCATGTTCTTCATTGAACCTCATCTTCTTTCGGTGAGGTCCGTATCAAAGAATCTTGGATACTTAATCAACAATTATATAATAGGTTCAAGAATCTCACAACATGCTTTTCCCAAGAATAATCAATTTACCTCATAACTGAATAAGAAAACTACTCACTAGACATATTCAAGATCATAAAATTCAAGTTATATATTATAAAGATTACAAATATCATGTAAGAAACAATCAAAGAAGCAATCTTTAATAATATAAAATCAGAATTACTAATCAAGATTAAAAGTAGCAAGCAAGAACACAAACAATATTAATTTAAATAAAGAAAACAAAATCAGAATTAAAAATAATAAAGAAATCAGCAACTAATTAAAAATAAAGAAAAAATAAAATTTTATTAAAAACCCTAAAGAAAATCTTACCAGACTAAAAGAGAAGAGGGAGGAGAGGGATGTGAGGGATGTTGTTTATGAGAGCCTTGTGCTCTTTATATAGGCCTAAGGAAGAGTTTAAAAGACTTTCCTAAGCAATGTGGGATTCAGATAAGAGTGGGAAACAAGTAATTTGACTAGTCAAACTCTTACCTTTATCTCATCATCTTTTTACAATTATTTTCTAAATAAAATTCCTAAGGCCTATTTTTATTAATTAATTACAGATCTAAGACAAAATAAAATTAATAAATTATCTTCTCTCAACAAAATCTGGTCTTGAACTTGCTTTGTTGGAATTTCTTCTAAATCTCGTTTTTCTGCCCAGAATTTCGTACTGATTTTGTCCAGATGTTTGACCCATCAAATGAACTCCGATTTTTACAATCCTGGACATTCTGGAAACCTTGAGAAGTCCTCTACAACTTCCATAAAGGCCACATCTTGAGATCAGGTCGTTAAATTGGTCAAAAACGTCAATCTTTCAAGCTGGACAGAAAATACTGCACTTTGCTCTTTTTATCTTCTTTTTATTCCAACTTTGATTTAATACCTAAAACATAAAAATAAACATAGTAAGCTCTTTTAGGGTTAAAACATCAATAAATCAAATATATTAGCACATATAAAATTCACAAAATATCATCCTATCAAAATTAAATGTGGGATTAATAGAAAATAATGGTAGAAATGATAAATAGCTTATAATTCATTTTAGTAAAATTAAATGGAAAAAAATTCATATGTAGGGATGGATGGAAAGTGTGGTTTGGCCATGGCATGAGGGACTAGAATTTTGTGTCATTTAATGTGTAAATCATGTGGAAGTAGTATAGAAAATTTGTAGAATTAATTTGGAATTGATAAAATAATTAACTTTGGAAGAAAACACTAGTAAAAGAGAGAACAAGCATTCGGCCTTGGTGAAGGGGAAGGAGAATTCTTGGCTATTTCAATACCATTTAGGTCCTAAAATAATGTATAAATTATTCTGAGAATTTAGGCACAATCGGAACCGAAAAAGGACTTACGTAGAGAAAGTTAAAATTTTTGTACCGATAGAAAATAAACAGAAAAAAAAGGCTGCAGTAGGCAATGTAATATATTTTGTGATATTAAATATTTTTACAATTAAAATATAGAATATTAACAATATTGATATGATAATTTGTAGCTAAGAAAACCGAGGACACTGGTGCTATAATGAACATAAGGATGCTATAATGCATATTTTGCTATCAAATTAATTCTTTGAAATTGTTTTGGAATCAATTAGATTGGAAATTCTGAACTGTTGTTGTGAAATTTTTATTGTTTTGTGCAGGAGGGTTAGGATATAACTAGCCTTTATGCTGTTGAAATTTTAATAATCTCATAAATTACTCTTTTTATATCATTGAAAATTAATAGTTAATGATTTACTAAGAAATTCCATCTACTTTATTGAAATTCATTATTTTCATATTATACCGAAGAACAATATTTAAAAATTCATGTTATCGAATTTCCATACGTGAAGGTATCGACATGTTGTTATAACTTATTTACAGACAAATAAACTATTTTTAGAACTAAATATTGAATTGTGAAATTTTATGAATTTTTATTTTGAACTGCTTATACCTTCAAGATATGCCTTTGTTGATTAATTTAATGATTTAACTTTATAAAATTATCTCCGTGAACAACAATAAAATGTTTTAGACAATTTTTAGAGACTGTTAGCCCCATAGCTGCCTACGGGCACATGCTATTATGAATGTATGATCGTATGACTGACTTGTGGGCTGATTGACCTTGATCCCGTCATCAACGTACTGGATGGTGCCTGATCGGTACCGCTGAGGACTAAATTCTGATTATGGTCATATGTCCTATTGCATGAGTCTATTGGGTGATGCCTTGTCTCTACAGATTTAATTTTGATGATAATTGTGATTTTAAAGTGTGGCTTGTCATGAAATTTGTGAACTGAAGTTTTATATATGTTTGCAGAGTAGTTTAGAATTGATTTATTGAATTTAAACTTATGAAATTTATTTTGAAATATAATTAATTTTTGAACTCGTTACAGTCGCATGTGGGAACCGGGACACGATAGGTACTTTAATGTACCTCCCATACTCTATCTGGTTTCCTAACCGACTATAGTATCCATCCTGTGAAAATGATGCCTAAAATATTTCACTTTTGTTATTTATAAATTTTAGTGCATGTTTTGAATCCTTGCATATAGTTTATATAGTATTAGTTTTGTTATATATATTTCTTACTGGGCATTAGCTTCTCCCATTTTTTCGCTCCTCCCAATTATTTTTAGTAGATTTTTACTTCCACTCGAAGGTTTGCGACGAGGTATCCCTTGGTGAAATTGTTTTACCATTGAGATATAGTTACTTCTTTTATGTATTCAGACTTTTGTTGTACAGTACTGATCTATGTAAAATACAAATATGGGACGTAAATTAAGGATAATTTCATAATATAAATAAATAAGTTTCCCTTTGTATATCTATTTTATATGGTGAAATGAAGGCACTGCAGACAGCCTAACCGTTATCTTGTGCAATTAGTGAAAAATGTATAGAAAATATCAAATTCAGAACATGACAGTTTTGGACGACACAAAATGGGTGGAGAACGTGGTGTGGCCGACTCTTCAAGAAGATGAGATAAAAATACTCATTTTAATATTTTTTAATAATTAAATATCTTTTGATGCCAAATGACAAGTTTGCCCCTTACTTTTCCACTTTATTACTAAGGTTTGTTTGTTTTTCACTCAAGTTCATTACTACAAAAATTCATTTTCCTACCAAGATCCAAACATTGCCTTAATCACTTTCCAAAGCTCATCATTACCTTTAAAATATCTGCACCTGAGAAATGACCATTTTGCCCCTTTACAATCTCATTATTTACATCTATGTCTTAGCTATTATTTTACTATTTAAAATCTGATTTTCAATTTTCATTTTGTATAATGATAAAGTGTTGAGTGATGTTGTGCCTATGCATGCTGGCCATTTGCTTTTGGGAAGACCATGGCAATTTGATAGACGTGTCATACATGATAGATTCACAAACTGTTATTCATTTACCATGGATGGTAAGAAATTCACGCTTGCACCCTTGAGTCCTAAGGAGATTTATGAGGACCAATTAAGGTTGAAAGAGCAAAATGATTCACAACAAAGGTTAAAGAATCTAGATAAGGGCAAAGATATTGTGAAGAAAGTAAGAAAGGACATTAGCTTCTATGCAAAGGAAAGTGATGTCAAGGCTGCTTTCTAGCTATGTGCCCAATCCTTATGTTTTTATAAGGCTTAATAGCCAAATAAGCCCTCAACCTTTAGCCCAAAATGGAATTCAGCCCTCAACGTTTTATCGCATGACATTCAGTCCATAAACTTTTTATTTCGGTGGAAATAAACCCTCAACCATATAAAATTATGTAATTAAGTCCAAATCTATTAAATACACTAACTACCGTTAGTATATCTAACGTGAAAGCTAACATGGATAGCTTAGTTGGCTGCCACGTGTGCAATCTAACGGCAGTTAGTGTCATTTAACATATTTGGATTTAATTGCATAATTTTAAAAGGTTGAGGGTTTATTTCCACTGAAATAAAAGTTTATGAATTGAATTTCACACAATAAAACGTTGAGGGCTGAATTCTATTTTGGGCTAAAGGTTGAGGGCTTATTTGGCTATTAAGCCTTTATATAAAGAAACTTATTTTAGTTCTAATGATCTTAATGCTTCTTTGCCTACTGATGTTATGTCTCTTTTGAAGGAATTTGCATATATATTCCTTGAGGAGATTCCAAGGAATATATTAGGGGATTTAAGCATCAAATAGACCTTGTTCTTGGAGCCGCCATTCCCAACCAACCCGCCTATAGAAGTAATCCCGAGGAGACAAAGAAGCTTCAAAGGCAAGTTGAAGAGCTCATGAAGAAAGGCTATATCAAAGAGAGCATGAATCCATGTGCTATTCCTGTTTTACTTGTTCCTAAGAAGGATGGGACATGAAGGATGTGTGTTGATTGTCGTGCCATCAACAAAATCACTGTAAAGTATGGTTATCCCATTCCTAGATTAGATGATATGTGATGAGTGTCGTCAGTCACCAAAAATAAAACTTCCTAACTCTACTATGTAGATAGCGGAGTAAGGGTCGAACCCACAGAGACTGAATTATTTAAGTTAATTATTAAATTAAAAATCTAATCTTAAGTTTTACGGAAAGAAGAAATTTTGTGGTTTTGGAGTTTTGTAAGCTATGCCTAAAAGAGAGAAAGCAAGGATTATTAAATATCAAAAACAAATATGAAAAAGCTTCAGTTACAAGGTAATTAATTATTCTTGGATTTAGAAGTTGATCATTGATTACAAAATATTATTATCAATTAAATAGTCAACCGTAGCATAACAACAAGCTCTGTTACACCATCTTCCCTTACTGAGTCGTTAGTTAAAACAAGCTCTTTAACTAATCTCTAACTACTTAACCTATCTAGAACAAGCTCTCTAGATATAAGTTGTAGCAGCATTATCAACAAGAAAGATATGGGTTGACATTAGATAACAAACATATAAGCTCGGTTCATTTAATCTAAACCTCAATTCTCCTCCATCCCTAGTGATTAACTCCATAAGCAATTACGGACTTATGTTTTTAATCTGGCTATATTATTCAATTAAATTAAATAGTGGGCCCTACCATCTAATCAAGCAAATAATCATGCAAATGTGCTCAGAGAATCTTGGATACTTAATCAACAATTATATTATAAGCTCAAAATCTCACAACATTCTTTTTCCCAAGAACAATGAATTTACCTCATAACTGAATAAGAAAACTACTCACTAGACATATTCAAGATCATAAAATTCAAGTTATATATTATAAAGATTACAAATATCATGCAAGAAACAATCAAAGAAGCAATCTTTAATAATATAAAATCAGAATTACTAATCAAGATTATAAACTAGTAAGCAAAAACACACAAACAATATTAATTTAAATAAAGAAAACAAAATCAGAATTAAAAATAATAAAGAAATCAGCAACTAATTAAAAATAAAGAAAAAAATAAAATTTTATTAAAAACCCTAAAGAAAATCCTACAAGACTAAAAGAGGGAAGAGGGATAAGAAGGATGTGAGGGATAAGAGAGATGATGTTTATGAGAGCCTTGTGCTCTTTATATAGGCCTAAGGAAGAGTTTAAAAGACTTTCCTAAGCAATGTGGGATTCAGATAAGAGTTTACTTGGGAAACAAGTAATTTGACTAGTCAAACTCTTACCTTTATCTCATCATCTTTTTACAATTACTTTCTAAGTAAAATTCCTAAGGCCTATTTTTATTAATTAATTACAGATCTAAGACATGATAAAATTAAGAAATTATCTTGTCTCAACAAAATCTTGTCTTGAACTTGCTTAGTTGGAATTTCTTCTCAATCTCGTTTTTCTGCCCAGAATTTCGTACTGATTTTGTCCAGACGTTTGACCAACCAAACGAACTCCAATTTTTGCGATCTTATGCATTCTGGAAACCTTGAGAAGTCCTCTACAACTTCCATGAAGGCCACTTCTTGAGATCAGGTCTTTAAATTGGTCAAAAATGTCAATCTTTCAAGCTGGACAGAAAATACTGCACTTTGCTCTTTTTAGCTTCTTTTTATTCCAACTCTGATATTTAATACCTAAAACATAAAATAAAGATTAGTAACCTCTTTTAGGCATAAAACATCAATAAAGAAAATATATTAGCACATATATAATTTGCAAAATATCATCTTATCAAATTCCCCCACACTTAGCTTTTGCTAGTCCTCTAGCAAACCTTAGCTAAACTAATTCCTAAAGAACTAAATCCTAAAATCCTAACTCACTTTCGTAGGAATCACGATTGCATTTAGCATATGCAATAAGCCTTTAAACCCTTAGGTCACCCCTAGTGGACGAGTTGTGTCTCGTGAGGGCTTTCAGAAGATATACCCACAAAATCTTTTACTTAAGACTCAATCCTAAAAATTCAAAATAAGACTCAATTTTAAAAATTATGACTCCATCACCAAAACAAGATTAAGATCATGGACATATTTTCAAATCTTTCAATTCTTAACTCGTAACTTCAACAAGAGTTAAATAATCAAGTCAATCATATTCTAATCATTACTTCTCATATTCATGCATACTTCTAAATAAATTCATGCAAAATTTACGATCAACACAACTGAAACATATAACATCAACTTTGCAATTATCCACTTTACATTACTACAAACAAAGTCAATAGATCAAGAACCTTTTTTTTTTCTTTTGAGGTTTCAACAATGGTTTCCCTAAGTACTTACTTGCCTTTTTACGCGAATGTTAATATTGGTGATACCAACACCCGGTTACTCAACAAGTTAGCCCTCTTTTAGAGTGCTTTGCATACTCATATTTCAAGTCACTTCAAAGAATTTAATCAACAAGATCAAGCAACTCAAAACATTGGAGTAGAATTTAAAGCTTTCAACCTCTATTTTTTTTTTCTTCTTTTTTTTTCTCTTTTATGTTTATTTTTATTTTTTTTCTTTTGTTCTTGTCTATTTATCCTTTGCTTATACCAACTTCAATGAACTAATCACATTATCAATATCATATGATCAATCATATTTAATCATGAACTCACATAAATTCTTTAGAAAGTACTCACTTCAATAATAATAACAATCAAAATAGTTTCAACTTTCTTATAAAACTTTGTTTTAGTTTAGAATCAATCCTTAAAAGAAAGAAAACATATCAGGATCTTTTAAAACTACTGTAAATTTTGACCCTTTTTTTTTAATTTCCACTTCCTAAAAAAAAACACTCTATAGACTCTTAAACCAATATTCCCCCCCACACTTAAATCTTACTTTGTCCTCAAAGTAAGTCTAGCATGCAAAGAAGAACAATAAAAACTCAAAAATTAAATGGTAATACAAGTAAAGGAAAGAAATACTCCCTCATTTTACATCCTTGGGTTGCCTCCCAAGTAGCGCTTTTGTTTAATGTCGTTAGCTCGACTGCTCCACTTTCCATCATCCAATCCCAAATGCAAACCTTTTCTTTGATTTCTGTTGGTTCTGACTTATGATTACTTCTCCAAAGATGTTGAACTCCACTATGTTATCATCAAACTCAATGGTGAGTGTTTCCTTATCCACATCTATTTTGGCTTTGGATGTCTTCAAGAATGGTCTCCCTAGCAGCATTGGTGTTGGAAAAGGAGAATTATCATCCTCCATATCTAGAACATAGAAGTCTGCTGGGAAGACTAATTTATCAACCTGCACAAGAACATCCTCTAATATCCCTTCAGGATAGGCATTAGTTCTATCAGCCAATTGTATAATAACACCAGTCTCTTTCAAAGGTCCAAGATTTAAAGATTTATAAATTGACAAAGGCATGACATTTATAGAAGCTCCTAAATCTATCATGGACTTATCAATCATGCTGTTACCTATCTTACATGAAATACTAAACATGCCAGGATCTCCACACTTTGGGGGAAGTTTTCTTTGAATGATGGCAGACACATTCTCCCCCACAACTACTTTTTCATCACCTTTTAATTTCTTCTTGTTAGTGCACAATTCTTTTAAAAATTTTGCGTACCTGGGTACTTGCTTGATAGCATCAAGAAGAGGAATGTTCACCTCCACTTTCCTAAAGGTCTCCAAGATCTCTTTATCTTGCTCTTCTTTCTTGTTGTTGGCTAACCTGCTAGGAAAAGGAGGAGGGTAAGTACCAGTATTAAAGGGGACTCTTTTATCACTTACCTTAGACTTTGAAGCATTGTTGTCAACTTCTCCTTTTGCTTCCATGTTAGTGTCAACATGCTCTTCTTTCTTTGGTTTTGCCAACCTACTAGGAAAAGGAGGAGGGTAAGTACCAACATTAAAAGGGACACGTTTTTCACTTACCTTGTCAAAATCTCTGTAAAGAGGAGGGAGCTTGACTACATTTTTATGTGGTGGAGCCTTAAAGTTGACCTCTTCATATGCATTCTCTTTGGGTCCAATTTCCTTCTCACTCCTCAAAAAGATGGCACTCACATTCTCCCTTGGATTCACCATAGGTTGAGAAGGCGACTTGTTGGGTTCCCTAGCTTCAAGTCTGCTTAGTGAAGTAGCCATTTGGCTCATTTGGTGCTCAAGGTGTGCAATTCTTTGATTGTTCTCTTGTTGATTTTGCAAAGTAGAGGCAGCAAGATTCTTTACAATTTCTTCAAGAGACATGCTTCCACTTTGGTGTTGTGTTTGGTGTGGTGGCCTCTCTTGGTATGTAGGTTTGGGGACTTGGAAATTATTTGGCCTATTGTGTGGTGGGACATATGGTGTAGACCTATTTCCATATTGCAAATTTGGGTGGTCCCTCCAACCAGAGTTGTAAGAATTGGAGTAAAGGTCATACTTACCTTGGGAAGGTCCTGGGAATCCTCCTACAACATTAGCTTGCTCCATGGAATCTTCTTGTAAAGTTGGACACATATCAGTAGGGTGTCCGATGTTGGAGCAAACTCCACAAGCCTTGGCTTGTTGCATGTTACCTACAGCCAATTGTTGCACAAGGGATGTTAGATTAGCAATTTGTTTTTCCAAAGAAGAAGTACTTACCTCATGTGCTTGCTTAAGTGGTGGTGGTGGATCTCTCCTTGTGTTAAATTGTTGAGAATTGGCAGCCATGTTTGCTATCAAGTTTTGAGCTTCTTGAGGAGTCTTATCCACCAAAGCTCCTCCACTGGCAGCATCTATCATGCTTCTATCATGGGGTAATAGTCCCTCATAGAAATATTGGATCAATAGTTGCTCATGAATTTGGTGATGTGGGCAACTAGCACATAATCGTTTAAATCTTTCCCAATATTCATAGAGTGACTCACCATTAAATTGCCTAATTCCACAAATTTCTTTGCGGATGTTGGCTGCCCTAGAAGCAGGAAAATATCTTTCCAAGAGGAGTCTCTTCATATCATCCCAAGTGTTGATGGTCCCAGAAGGTAAGTAGTAAAGCCAATCCTTGGCTGCATCTGCCAGAGAGAATGGAAAGGCCCTTAGCTTGATTTGCTCTTCACTAACCCCAGCAGGCTTCATGGTGGAGCAAACAACATGGAACTCCTTTAGATGTTTGTGTGGATCTTCACCTGCAAGACCATGAAAAGTTGGTAAAAGATGTATCAAACCAGATTTTAATTCAAAAGCAACATCTAAAGTAGGATAGGTTATGCAAAGGGGTTGTTGGTTCATAAGGGGTGCTGCCAACTCCTTCAAGGTTCTGTTAGCGTTTTGAGCCATGGTGTCCTCTTCTGAATCACTAGAGAATTCAAAAGTGGGATTGAACGTGGGCTCGGGGGAAGGTGGATCTTCGGAAGTGGATGGTGGTGGTTGGGGCGTTTGTAGCACCGCACTTTGGGTTGCCTGAATGTAATCTCTAATCTTTCGAAGTTTGTAACTAGAGTGCTCGTCAGACATGCAAACCCTGCAAGGAAGAAAGAAAAGAAAATAATTAGATCTTTAAATTATAATAAACAACTTAAATAAATAACAGTCCCCGGCAACGGCGCCAAAATTTGATGAGTGTCGTCAGTCACCAAAAATAAAACTTCCTAACTCTACTATGTAGATAGCGGAGTAAGGGTCGAACCCACAGAGACTGAATTATTTAAGTTAATTATTAAATTAAAAATCTAATCTTAAGTTTTACGGAAAGAAGAAATTTTGTGGTTTTGGAGTTTTGTAAGCTATGCCTAAAAGAGAGAAAGCAAGGATTATTAAATATCAAAAACAAATATGAAAAAGCTTCAGTTACAAGGTAATTAATTATTCTTGGATTTAGAAGTTGATCATTGATTACAAAATATTATTGTCAATTAAATAGTCAACCGTAGCATAACAACAAGCTCTGTTACACCATCTTCCCTTACTGAGTCGTTAGTTAAAACAAGCTCTTTAACTAATCTCTAACTACTTAACCTATCTAGAACAAGCTCTCTAGATATAAGTTGTAGCAGCATTATCAACAAGAAAGATATGGGTTGACATTAGATAACAAACACATAAGCTCGGTTCATTTAATCTAAACCTCAATTCTCCTCCATCCCTAGTGATTAACTCCATAAGCAATTACGGACTTATGTTTTTAATCTGGCAGTAGATTATTCAATTAAATTAAATAGTGGGCCCTACCATCTAATCAAGCAAATAATCATGCAAATGTGCTCAGAGAATCTTGGATACTTAATCAACAATTATATTATAAGCTCAAAATCTCACAACATTCTTTTTCCCAAGAACAATGAATTTACCTCATAACTGAATAAGAAAACTACTCACTAGACATATTCAAGATCATAAAATTCAAGTTATATATTATAAAGATTACAAATATCATGCAAGAAACAATCAAAGAAGCAATCTTTAATAATATAAAATCAGAATTACTAATCAAGATTATAAACTAGTAAGCAAAAACACACAAACAATATTAATTTAAATAAAGAAAACAAAATCAGAATTAAAAATAATAAAGAAATCAGCAACTAATTAAAAATAAAGAAAAAAATAAAATTTTATTAAAAACCCTAAAGAAAATCCTACAAGACTAAAAGAGGGAAGAGGGATAAGAAGGATGTGAGGGATAAGAGAGATGATGTTTATGAGAGCCTTGTGCTCTTTATATAGGCCTAAGGAAGAGTTTAAAAGACTTTCCTAAGCAATGTGGGATTCAGATAAGAGTTTACTTGGGAAACAAGTAATTTGACTAGTCAAACTCTTACCTTTATCTCATCATCTTTTTACAATTACTTTCTAAGTAAAATTCCTAAGGCCTATTTTTATTAATTAATTACAGATCTAAGACATGATAAAATTAAGAAATTATCTTGTCTCAACAAAATCTTGTCTTGAACTTGCTTAGTTGGAATTTCTTCTCAATCTCGTTTTTCTGCCCAGAATTTCGTACTGATTTTGTCCAGACGTTTGACCAACCAAACGAACTCAATTTTTGCGATCTTGTGCATTCTGGAAACCTTGAGAAGTCCTCTACAACTTCCATGAAGGCCACTTCTTGAGATCAGGTCTTTAAATTGGTCAAAAATGTCAATCTTTCAAGCTGGACAGAAAATACTGCACTTTGCTCTTTTTAGCTTCTTTTTATTCCAACTCTGATATTTAATACCTAAAACATAAAATAAAGATTAGTAACCTCTTTTAGGCATAAAACATCAATAAAGAAAATATATTAGCACATATATAATTTGCAAAATATCATCTTATCAATATGCTTGATGAGTTACATGGTACTTGCATCTTTTCTAAAATTGATTCGAAAAGTGGTTATCATCAAACTTGCATGAGAGAAGGTGATGAGTGGAAAACTGCATTTAAGACTAAGCATGGTTTGTATGAATGGTTAGTTATGCCTTTTGGATTAACTAATGCACCTAGCACTTTCATGAGATTAATGAACCATGACTTGCATGCTTTCATTGGAAAATTTGTAGTTGTCTATTTTGATGATATCTTGATCTATAGTAAAAGTTTGCATAAACATATTGAACATTTAAAGAATGTGCTTAATGTCTAGAGAAAGGAAAAGCTGTATGCTAACCTTAAGAAATGTTTTTTTTGCACTGATAAGATTATATTTCTTGTATATGTCTAAACTTTTCTTTACTCCAAAATGTCCCATCAATCCACCACTATGGGCTTCTCTAACAAGTAATTCTCTTAAAGAACTCCTAGGCATACATAATCTATTTTCTCTAAATAAGAATCCATGATGCCTATAAAACTTTCCAAAACCAGTTTTCTCACATGCATTGAACACATTTTCAAAATCCTCATCAGTAGCATACAAGTCTTTAATATACTTAAATCCAAGTAGTTTTGCATTAAGAGTAGTGATTAGATAGAGTATACCTTCAAGACAATGTATCAGCCACGACATTTCCTTTACCTTGTTTATATTTGATCACATATGGGAACGTCTCAATGAACTCCATCCACTTGGCATGACGCTTGTTCAACTTGCTTTGTCCTTTCAAGTGCTTGAAGGACTCATGATCAGTATGGATGACGAATTCCTGAGGCCATAAATATTGTTGCCATGTTTCCAAGGCCTTCACTAAAGCATACATTTCTTTATCATACGTGAGATAGTTAAGGGCAGCTCCACTTAACTTCTCACTGAAGAAAGTAATGAGGCGCTTCTCCTGCATTAAAACAGCTCCAATACCTATACTTGAAGCATCACACTCAATCTCAAAAGTTTTAAAAAAGTCAGGTATGGATAATAAAAGTTCAGAACAAAGCTTCTCTTTAAGCAAGTTAAAAGCATGATCTTGCTTAGGACCCCATTTAAATCCAACATTCTTTTTAACAACTTCAGTTAAAGGTGCAGTTATAGTGCTAAAGTCTCTAACAAACCTACGGTATAAACTAGCTAATCCATAAAAACTACGCACCTCAGAGATATTCTTAAGTATAAGCCAATCTTTAATTGCCTTAACCTTTTCATCATCTACTGTTATACCCTTAGAAGAAACTACATATCCAAGAAATATAATCTTATCAGTTCAAAAAGAACATTTCTTAAAGTTAGCATACAGTTTTTCCTTTCTCAAGACATTAAGCACATTATTTAAATGTTCAATATGTTCATGCAAACTTCTACTATAGATCAAGATATCATCAAAATAAATAACTACAAATTTTCCATTAAAAGCACGCAAGACATGGTTCATTAATCTCATGAAAGTGCTAGGTGCATTAGTTATTCCAAAAGGCATAACTAACCATTCATATAAACCATGCTTAGTCTTAAATGCAGTTTTCCACTCATCACCTTCTCTCATGCAAATTTGATGATAACCACTTTTCAAATCAATTTTAGGAAAGATGCAAGAACCATGTAACTCATCAAGAATATCATCTAATCTAGGAATGGGATAGCGATACTTTACAGTGATTTTGTTGATGGTAAGACAATCAACACACATCCTCCACATCCCATCCTTTTTAGGAACAAGTAACACAGGAACAACACATTGACTCATGCTCTCTCTAACATAGCCTTTCATGCAAACTTCTACTATAGATCAAGATATCATCAAAATAGACAACTACAAATTTTCCAATGAAAGCACGCAAGACATGGTTCATTAATCTCATGAAAGTGCTAGGTGCATTAGTTAATCCAAAAGGCATAACTAACCATTCATACAGACCATGCTTAGTCTTAAATGCAGTTTTCCATTTGATACGGACCTCACCGAAAGAAGATGAGGTTCAATGAAGAACATGAAGAACACTTGAAGAAAAACAAGAACAAGTTAAAAACGCAGCAAAAGAAAACAAAAATTAGAGATAAAACCAAGACCCGTTGTGTAGAAACACAAGAACCTATGGTATTGGACCAAGACCCGTTGCTTAGAAAAGCAAGAACCTATGGTATATATTGGTGGAAGGTAGAAGAACGCCACAAGGAAGACCTTGATAAGTTCAAGAGTTCTCAAGAGAACCAAAGAGAAGAAGTCTCTCAATTTTATTACTAAAATCAATTGTGTTCTCCCCAAAGGGTTACATAACTATTTATAGGCAAATAGATAACTTGCAGCACAAGCAATAGGAATCCTACTCTCCTAACTTGCAGAACAAGTAATAGAAGTCTTACAAAATCTATTATTTAAAAAGGAATTGGGCTTAAATTAAATTAAGACAATGTTCAGCCCAATAATACTTAACTAAATAAAATATGCATCTAGCCTAATTTGCATTTCGGCCCAATACTTGTGTCTTCAAGAAGGTTGAACTTGGGCTTGGATCATATTGTAGAAGACTTTATCATCCTCCATGCTCAAGCTTTGTTGGGCTTTCTCTCTAGCAATATCAATGAAACCAGCCAAGGCTTGTTGCATTATCTTTGATTTAGCTCTTGTAATTGGACCTCTATGGATACTCAAAGGATCACGATCATCACGAACATGACTTGAGCTTTGTGAGCTTGGATCTCCATCATTCCCCCTCTCCTCGAAAGGATTTGTCCTCAAATCAGAATCACCTACATCAATATCAAAGGGAGAAAGATCAGAAACATTAAATGTAGCACTAACATTATACTCACCTGGAAGATCTAACTTATAAGCATTGTCATTGATCTTCTTAATCACTTGGAATGGTCCATCTCCTCGAGGTTGCAACTTGGAGCGACGCTGAGCAGGAAATCTCTCTTTACGCATATGTAACCAAACCCAATCACCAGGTTCAAAGACAACTTTCTTGCGATGCTTGTTGGCTTGAGTAGCATATTGCTCAGTCCTCTTCTTAATGTTTTGACGTACCTTCTCATGTTGTTGCTTAACAAAATCAGCTTTCTTTTCCCCATCCAAACTAGCTCTCTCCTCAATAGGTAGTGGTAAAAGATCCAATGGAGTGAGTTGATTAAAACCATAGACAACTTCAAATGGAGAATAACTAGTAGTAGAATGCACACTTCTATTGTAAGCAAACTCCACATGAGGCAAACAATCTTCCCAATTCTTCAAATTCTTTTGAATAATGGATCTCAACAAAGTAGACAAAGTACGATTGACTACTTCAGTTTGACCATCGGTTTGTGGATGACAAGTAGTTGAAAACAATAGCTTTGTTCCTAACTTTCCCCATAATGTTTTCCAAAAGTAGCTAAGGAACTTCACATCACGGTCAGAAACAATGGTCCTCGGAACTCCATGTAGACGAACAATTTCCTTGAAGAATAAATCGGCAATGTTACTTGCATCATCTGTCTTGTGACAAGCAATGAAGTGAGCCATCTTAGAGAACCTGTCAACAACAACAAAAACAGAATCTCTACCTCTCTTTGTTCTTGGTAACCCCAAAACAAAGTCCATAGAAATGTCAGTCCAAGGAGCAGTAGGAATAGGTAATGGAGTATAAAGACCATGATTCATAACTCTAGACTTAGCTTGTTTACAAGTGACACATCTTTCACACAATTTTTCAACATCTCTTTTCATGTTAGGCCAAAAGAAGTGATCATGCAATATATCTAAAGTTTTCTTTACTCCAAAATGTCCCATTAATCCACCACTATGGGCTTCTCTAACAAGTAATTCTCTTAAAGAACTCCTAGGCACACATAATCTATTTTCCCTAAATAAGAATCCATCATGCCTATAAAACTTTCCAAAACCAGTTTTCTCACATGCAATGAACACATTTTCAAAATCCTCATCAGTAGCATACAAGTCTTTAATATACTCAAATCCAAGTAGTTTTGCATTAAGAGTAGTGATTAGAGTATACCTTCGAGATAATGCATCAGCCACGACATTTTCTTTACCTTGTTTATATTTGATCACATATGGAAATGTCTCAATGAACTCCATCCACTTGGCATGACGCTTGTTCAACTTGCTTTGTCCTTTCAAGTGCTTCAAGGACTCATGATCAGTGTGGATGACAAATTCCTTAGGCCATAAATAGTGTTGCCATGTTTCTAAGGCCCTCACTAATGCATACATCTCTTTATCATATGTGGGATAGTTAAGGGCAGCTCCACTTAACTTCTCACTGAAAAAAGCAATGGGGCGCTTCTCTTGCAATAAAACAGCTCCAATACCTATACTGGAAGCATCACACTCAAACTCAAAAGTTTTAGAAAAGTCAGGTAAGGATAACAAAGGTGCGGAACAAAGCTTCTCTTTAAGCAAGTTAAAAGCACGATCTTGCTCAAGACCCCATTTAAATCCAACATTCTTTTTAACAACATCAGTTAAAGGTGCAGCTATAGTACTGAAGTCTCTAACAAACCTACGGTAGAAACTAGCTAATCCATGAAAACTACGCACCTCAGAGATATTCTTAGGTATAGGCCAATCTTTAATTGCCTTAACCTTTTCATCTTCTACTGCTATACCCTTAGAAGAAACAACATATCCAAGAAATATAATCTTATCAGTGCAAAAGGAACATTTCTTAAGGTTAGCATACAGCTTTTCCTTTCTCAAGACATTAAGCACATTCTTTAAATGTTCAATATGTTCATGCAAACTTCTACTATAGATCAAGATATCATCAAAATAGACAACTACAAATTTTCCAATGAAAGCACGCAAAACATGGTTCATTAATCTCATGAAAGTGCTAGGTGCATTAGTTAATCCAAAAGGCATAACTAACCATTCGTACAAACCATGCTTAGTCTTAAATGCAGTTTTCCATTCATCACCTTCTCTCATGCGAATTTGATGATAACCACTTTTCAAATCAATTTTAGAAAAGATGCAAGAACCATGTAACTCATCAAGCATATCATCTAATCTAGGAATGGGATAGCGATACTTTACAGTGATTTTGTTGATGGCACGACAATCAATGATGGAGATCCAGATGGAGATCCACTTGCTCGTGATGTTCGTGATGCTAAGGATCCATTGGTCATCCAAGGAGGTCCAATTACCCGAGCTCGAGCTAAGAAAACGCAACAAGCCCTGGCCTCATTCATGCAACAAGCTCTGGCATCATTGAAGTGTCAAGAAAGCTTCCATGAAGAGTCCCAAGACATCTATATTTGCTTGGAAGCCCAAACGACATGAGCATGGTTTACTATCTTATTTTAGCTTAACAATAAGATGGGCTAAGTGTTTGGATAGCCCACGTTTGAGTCTTGTTGTGTCTTGGACTATTTATTTTATGTAACTAGGTTTAGGCATGAATTTGGGTTTAGTTTTATTTTCTATTGGTGTTAATTCCAGCCCACTTGTTTATGGGCTTAAGTGCTAGGTATTATTATAAATACCTTGTAAACGCTATTGATGAGGAGATCAGTTAATTGAATTTTCAGAAATTGAGTGTGCCTTTCTCTTGGGTTCCCTCTCAACTAGGCTTATCAAGGTCTTCTTCCTTGTGGCGCCTCCTTCTTCACCATCCACCATTGCAATACCTTAGGTTCTCGAATTCTTATTCGTAGGGTCAAGGTCCAATACCTTTGGGTTCGAGTCTCTTTAGGCTTCGGGTCTAGGTTTCAGAAGTTGTCATTCATCAACTTTGCTTCTGTCTTCTTGCGTGTCAGCTCCTTCAAATTCCAAGCTACGTTTTGTCTTGTCCGTATGCATCAGTTGGTATTCAGAGCTCAAGTTTCGATTTTCTGGTTTGTTCGTGCGTCACTCACTTTTCGATTTTTTTTTGTTTCAATTTTTTTTCTTTTGTTCGTTCCACTTTCTGGTTTGTTTGTGTGTTCCTAGCCGCCACTTATTTCTTAACCCTAAAACCCTAGCCACCACTTATTTCATTACACAAAAAACCCTAGCCACCACTTATTTCATTACACAAAAAACCCTAGCCGCACCCCTTAAAAATAAAACCCTAGCCACACCCCTCAAAAATAAAACCCTAGCCGCACCCCTCAAAAAAAAAACCCTAGCCGCACCCCTAAAAAAAACCCTAGCCTCACCCCTCAAAAAAAAAAAAAACCTAGCCGCACCCCTCCTCTTTCAAGGAAACCGCAACACTCAGAGTTAAAAAAAAAAAGAAGAAGAAAAGAGTTCAAAAAAAAAAAGACGAAGAAAAGAATTCAAAAAAAAAAAGAAGAAAAGAATTCGAAAAAAAAAGAAGAAGAAGAAAAGAATTCGAAAAAAAAAAGAAGAAAAAAAAGGAAGAAAAAAATTTTTTTTTGCGGTACTGTTCAAACAGAAGTTTTGGTTGAGTTAGAAGGCGTGTGAGTACCCGTTTTAAAGAAAACGACGAAAGAAAACGACCTACTAGCCCCACCCTATCTTGGCCAAATTCCATCGTTTTCCTATAGTTTTAGGCCATTTTTCATTTTTTTTGTCATTCTAGTGATTTTTTTTATTTTTTTTCTTATTTTTTTTTTATTCTTTATTTCTTTCTTTGAGTCACCCTAGCCCTAGCCACACTTTTCTGTGAAAAAAAAAAGAAAAAAAAAAGAAAAAAAAATTCTTGGTGACAATACTTGGTGAATTAGTTGATTTTACGAGGTTGAATCTTTGACTGAGTCTCTAGTGTGATTGTGAACCTATAGAGTTAAGGTAGAGTAAGGGAAAAAGGCACGTGTGTGTGAGAGACATTAGTAGAGAAAAGCCAAATTACTTGAGTGAAACAGGAGTGTAAACACGTGAGGATATTACTTGTTGACAATGTCTTCTGAAGGTGATAAGTCAGACTTTAAAAAGATTGAATTCCTGCTTCAGGCAATGCAACAACAGTTCCAACGGATGGATGTGAAATTCAATGACATTCATGATAAGTTGAACCAACATGAAGCTCAGTTTGCAAAGATCCAACAAGGTGATACTTCTCGTCCAAAAAGTAAGGCTGTTGCCAATGATGAGTATGATGATAATGTTGGGTATGATTCGAATGAAGAGTCTGGGATAGATAGACATCATAGAAGGTACCATGGGTATAGAGATCGAGTTGATAGAGCCCGTGATAGAGGCACGGAGAAGCTGGATGGAAACCTTAGCAGTATAAAATTAAAGATTCCTCCTTTCCAAGGCAAGAATGATCCTGAGGCATATTTGGAGTGGGAAAGGAAGCTTGAAATGGTGTTTGACTGCCACCACTACTCTGAAGAAAAGAAGGTCAAACTTGCAGCAATTGAGTTCACAGAGTATGCTATGGTTTGGTGGGATCAGTTAGTCACTAGTCGAAGAAGATATGGTGATCCTCCAGTGTCTACATGGGATGAGATGAAGCGTATCATGAGGAAGAGATTTGTTCCTACTCATTACTACAGGGAGTTATACCAGAAGCTCCAAGGTCTTACCCAGGGCTCAAAGAGTGTTGAGGATTACTACAAAGAGATGGAAATAACCATGATCCGAGCCAATATCCAGGAGGATGCAGAAGCTACTATGGCTCGTTTTCTTCAAGGCTTAAACCGTGAGATTGCCAATGTAGTCGAGTTGCAACATTACATGGATTTAGAGGAGATGTTGCACGTGGCCATCAAAGTGGAAAGGCAACTCAAAAGGAAAGGTACATCCCGTTTTACTTCTGGTTCAGTTCCTGTTTGGAAATCTAACACCTTTCATAGGGATGATAAGCCTGTGCCTACGCATAAGTCAGAGAGCTTTGCTAAGCCCAAGCCTGAGGGCCCTCCAAAGCCCAAGACTGAACCTGCCCAAGCATCCCAGAGCAGGACACGTGACATTAAGTGTTTCAAGTGTTTAGGTCGTGGACATATTGCCTCACAGTGTCCCAACCGTAGGGTGATGATCATGCATGGGAATGGAGATGTTGAGAGTGAAGGTTCTGAACTCGGTGTAGAAGATGAGATGCCTGCGTTAGAAGATGTCGACGAAGAAGAAGTTGTTGAGTATGCTGCTCATGGTGAAGCACTTGTTGCTAGGCGTGCTCTTACTACTCATGTGAAGTTTGAGGATGAGGCACAGCGCGAGAACATCTTCCATACGAGATGCCATATTAGTGACAAGGTATGTACTGTAATCATTGATGGTGGGAGTTGTACTAATGTTGCTAGCACATACCTTGTTGATAAATTAAAGTTGCCCACTACCAAGCATCACCACCCATATAAGTTGCAGTGGATTAATGACTGTGGTGAAGTCAACGTGGTGAAGCAAGTCTTGGTTCCTTTTCGTATTGGAAGGTATCAAGATGAGGTATTGTGTGACGTGGTGCCCATGCAAGCTAGCCACATATTGCTGGGTAGACCGTTGCAGTATGATCGGAGAGTCCTCCATGACGGTTACACTAACCGTTATTCCTTTACTATGGATGGCAAGAAGATCGCTCTTGCTCCCCTTAGCCCCAAGGAGATTTATGAGGACCAATTAAGGCTAAAGGAGCAACATGACGAGCAAAGGAAGCAATCTAAAGAAAAGAAGGAAAACAAGGACAGCAAAACAGTGAGCTGCTATGCCAAACCCCGAGATGTGAAGACTGCATTTCTTGCTAAGTCTCCTATCCTTTTACTCTTATTTAAAGATTCTTATTTTATTGATGCTGAACTCCATGATACTTTGCCTACTGATGTTGTCTCATTGTTGCAGGAGTTCGAGGATGTATTCCCTGAGGAGATCCCAAGTGGATTACCACCGATTCGTGGGATCGAGCACATGATTGACCTTGTCCCCGGAGCTACCATTCCTAACCGTCCAGCCTACAGAAGTAATCCCGAGGAGACGAAGGAGCTTCAAAGGCAAGTTGAGGAGCTCATGAGGAAAGGTTATGTGAGAGAGAGCATGAGTCCTTGCGCCGTGCCCGTACTGCTTGTGCCAAAAAAAGATGGGACGTGGAGGATGTGCGTTGACTGCCGAGCCGTCAACAAAATCACTGTAAAATACCGCTATCCTATTCCTAGGCTAGATGACATGCTTGATGAGTTGCATGGTGCATGCATGTTTTCTAAAATTGATTTAAAGAGCGGATATCACCAAATTCGTATGAGAGAAGGTGATGAATGGAAAACCGCATTCAAGACTAAACATGGTCTCTACGAGTAGTTAGTTATGCCTTTTGGCTTGACTAATGCACCCAGTACATTCATGCGTTTAATGAACCATGTTTTACGTGATTTCATTGGTAAGTATGTGGTTGTCTATTTTGATGATATTTTGATATACAGTAAGAGCCAGCATGAGCATGTTGAGCATCTTAGGAATGTTCTTACTGTTTTGAGGAATGCAAGTTTGTATGCCAATTTTAAGAAATGTACGTTCTGCACTGATAAGATTGTTTTCCTTGGGTATGTCGTTCCTTCACATGGCATTTCTGTTGATAATGAGAAGGTAAAGGCAATTAAAGATTGGCCTGTACCTAAGTCTGTTTCTGAGGTACGTAGTTTCCATGGTTTAGCTAGTTTCTATCGTCGATTCGTTAGAGATTTTAGCACTATAGCTGCACCTTTGATCGAAGTGGTCAAAAAGAATGTTGCATTTCATTGGGGTCCTGCACAAGAGCATGCTTTTAATTTGCTTAAAGATAAACTTTGTTCTGCTCCTTTGTTATCTCTGCCTGACTTTACTAAAACTTTTGAGATTGAGTGCGATGCCTCAGGTGTAGGTATTGGAGCTGTGCTTATGCAAGAAAAACGCCCAATTGCTTTCTTTAGTGAGAAGTTAAGTGGAGCAGCACTTAACTATCCCACATATGACAAGGAGATGTACGCGTTAGTGAGGGCCTTGGAGACATGGCAACATTACTTGTGGCCCAAAGAATTTGTCATCCACACTGATCATGAGTCCTTGAAGCATTTGAAAGGACATAGTAAGCTGCATAAGCGTCATGCCAAGTGGATAGAGTTCATTGAGATGTTCCCGTACGTGATCAAGTACAAACAAGGTAAAGAGAACGTCGTAGCTGATGCGTTATCTCGTAGGTATACTCTTATCACTACTCTTGATGCTAAACTTTTAGGATTTGAGTATATCAAAGAACAGTATGCTGATGATGTTGATTTTGGTAATGTTTATGATGCATGTGCTACATCTGGTTTTGGCAAGTTCTTTAGGCATGATGGGTTCTTATTTAGAGAAAATAAATTATGTGTGCCTAGGAGTTCATTGCGCGAGCTGTTAGTTAGAGAAGCCCATAGTGGAGGATTAATGGGTCACTTTGGAGTTAGGAAAACTCTGGATGTTTTGCAAGCACATTTCTTTTGGCCTAACATGAGGAGAGATGTAGAGAGGTTATGTGCTAGATGCATTTCATGTAGGCAAGCTAAATCTAGAGTTCATAATCATGGTTTATATACTCCTTTACCCATTCCTACTACTCCGTGGACTGATGTCTCTATGGATTTTGTTTTGGGCTTGCCTCGAACAAAACGCGGTAGAGATTCTGTTTTTGTTGTGGTTGACAGGTTCTCTAAGATGGCTCATTTCATTGCTTGCCACAAGACGGATGACGCGAGCAACGTTGCTGACCTTTTCTTCAAAGAGATAGTACGTCTACATGGTGTACCAAGGACCATTGTTTCTGATCGAGATGCAACGTTCCTTAGTTACTTTTGGAAGACGTTATGGGGAAAGTTGGGAACTAAATTGTTATTCTCCACCACTTGTCACCCCCAGACTGATGGACAGACTGAGGTCGTCAACCGAACCCTATCTACATTATTGAGGTCCATTATTCAGAAAAATTTGAAGAATTGGGAAGATTGCTTGCCCCATGTGGAGTTTGCATATAACCGCAGTGTCCACTCCACTACTAGTTGCTCTCCATTCGAAGTTGTTTATGGCTTCAATCCTCTTACTCCTTTGGATTTGTTGCCATTACCTAGTGCGGAGCAGAGTAACTTGGATGGAGAACAGAAGGCTAAGTTTGTGAAGCAACTCCATGAGAGAGTTCGTCAAGCTATTGAAAAGAAGACTGAGCAGTATACCACCCAAGCAAATAAGCATCGAAAGAAAGTAGTCTTTGAGCCTGGTGATTGGGTTTGGGTGCATATGAGAAAGGAGAGGTTTCCTGTTCAGCGACGAACCAAGCTGCATCCCCGAGGAGATGGACCATTCCAAGTCATAGCGAAGATCAACGATAATGCTTACAAATTTGATCTTCCTGGTGAGTATGGTGTATCTGCTACTTTTAATGTTTCTGATCTTTCTCCCTTTTCTTTTGATGAAGGTATATGCGATTTGAGGACAAATCCTTTTGAGGAGAGGGGGAATGATGGAGATCCAGATGGAGATCCACTTGCTCGTGATGTTCGTGATGCTAAGGATCCATTGGTCATCCAAGGAGGTCCAATTACCCGAGCTCGAGCTAAGAAAACGCAACAAGCCCTGGCCTCATTCATGCAACAAGCTCTGGCATCATTGAAGTGTCAAGGAAGCTTCCATGAAGAGTCCCAAGACATCTATACTTGCTTGGAAGCCCAAACGACATGAGCATGGTTTACTATCTGATTTTAGCTTAACAATAAGATGGGCTAAGTGTTTGGATAGCCCACGTTTGAGTCTTGTTGTGTCTTGGACTATTTATTTTATGTAACTAGGTTTAGGCATGAATTTGGGTTTAGTTTTATTGGTGTTAATTCCAGCTCACTTGTTTATGGGCTTAAGTGCTAGGTATTATTATAAATACCTTGTAAACGCTATTGATGGGAGATCAGTTAATTGAATTTTCAGAAATTGAGTGTGCCTTTCTCTTGGGTTCCCTCTCAACTAGGCTTATCAAGGTCTTCTTCCTTGTGGCGCCTCCTTCTTCACCATCCACCATTGCAATACCTTAGGTTCTCGAATTCTTATTCGTAGGGTCAAGGTCCAATACCTTTGGGTTCGAGTCTCTTTAGGCTTCGGGTCTAGGTTTCAGAAGTTGTCATTCATCAACTTTGCTTCTGTCTTCTTGCGTGTCAGCTCCTTCAAATTCCAAGCTACGTTTTGTCTTGTCCGTACGCATCAATCAACACACATCCTCCACGTCCCATCCTTCTTAGGAACAACTAACACAGGAACAGCGCATGGACTCATGCTCTCTCTAACGTAGCCTTTCTTCATGAGCTCGTCAACTTGCCTTTGAAGCTCCTTTGTCTCCTCGGGATTACTTCTATAGGCAGGTCGGTTGGGAATGGCAGCTCCAGGAACAAGGTCTATTTGATGCTCAATTCCCCTAATAGGTGGCAAACCATTTGGAATCTCCTCGGGGAATATATCTCCAAATTCCTTCAAAAGAGACACAACATTAGTAGGCAAAGAAGATTTAAGATCATTAGAACTAAAACAAGATTCTTTATATAAAAACAAAAGGATTGGGCACTTAGCTAGAAAAGCAGCCTTTACATCACTTTGCTTTGCATAGAAGCTCACGCCCTTTCTTTCTTTCTTTGCAATATCTTTGCCTTTATCTAGATTCTTTGACCTTTGTTGTGATTCATTCTGCTCTTTCAACCTCAATTGATCCTCATAAATCTCTGTAGGACTCAAGGGTGCAAGTGTGAATTTCTTACCAGCCATGGTAAATGAATAACGGTTTGTAAATCCATCATGTATGACATGTCTATCAAATTGCCATGGTCTTCCTAAAAGCAAATGACCAGCATGCATAGGCACAACATCACACAACACTTTATCATTGTACCTTCCAATTGAAAATAGCACCAATACTTGCTTGGTCACATTTACTTCTCCACAATTATTGAGCCATTGAAGTTTGTATGGTTTGGGATGTTTTGTAGTGGGCAAACTCAATTTGTCAACCAAATAAGTGCTAGCAACATTAGTGCAACTACCACCATCAATAATCAAAGAGCATACCTTATTGTTGACATGGCATCTAGTATGAAAAATATTTTCTCGTTGCACTTCATCTTCATCCTTAACTTGGGCACTTAATGCACGACGAGCTACAAGTGCTTCACCATGTGCAGCAAACTCAACATAGTCATCATCCTCATTAATGTCCTCCAATGGTGGCATCTCATCATCAACATCAGAATCTTCACTTACAACATCACCATCATCACGCATAATCATGACTCGTTTGTTTGGGCATTGTGATGCAATGTGTCCTCTTCCCAAACATCTAAAACACTTAATGTCTCTACTCTTACCTTGGGATGCTTGGACAGCCTCGGGTTTGGGCTTTTGGACACTCTCACCCTTAGGCTTGAATGAGGATTCAGTCTTAAGTTTGAATGTAGTCTTATCATCCCTTCGAAAGGTGTTCGGTTTCCAAGAAGAAGATGAACTAGAACCTTGCATAAAACGAGATGAATAACCTTTTCTCTTGAGTTGCCTTTCAACCTTGATAGCCATATGCAACATATCATCAAACTCCACATAGTGATGTAACTCCACTACATTAGCAATCTCACGATTCAATCCTTGTAAGAATCGAGCCATAGTAGCTTCACTATCCTCTTCAACATTAGCTCTGATCATGATAATTTCCATTTCTTTATGATAATCCTCAACACTCTTAGAACCTTGAGTGAGACCTTGTAACCTTTGATAAAGCTCTCTATAGTAATGATTAGGAACAAACCTTTTTCTCATAACACGTTTCATTTCATTCCATGTAACTATAGGTGGCTCTCTATTCCTACGTCTACCAAGCATGAGTTGGTCCCACCAAATGATTGCATAATCCGTGAACTCTACAGCAGCAAGTTTCACCTTTTTTTCTTCGGAATAGTTATGGCAATCAAAGACCATCTCCACTTTCTTTTCCCATTCTAAGTAAGCCTCAGGATCATTCTTACCTTGAAAGGAAGGAATCTTCAATTTGATACTTCCTAAATTTCCATCTATCCTATCATAATACCTATCTCCTTTATACCTATCTCCACGACCTCCTTTATTACCATGGTTACCTTTAACACTTCTACTAAACTCATCATCATCAAACTCATCATCTACTTTATCATCAAAGTCATTATTCACAACATTGCCTTTCACATGAGAAGTATTATCTTGATTTACTTTAGCTAGGACAGCTTCATGTTCCTCCAACTTATCATGAATATTATTAAACCTCAACTCTATCCTTGAAAATTGTTGTTGCATAGCTTGGAACATGAACTCGATCTTACTCAAATCAGGCTTTTCACTATTAGAAGACATGATTTTATCCTGCAAGAAAAGTTAGTAAAAGAAAAGGACCTCACAAGTATGACCTCACGTGTTTACACTCAATACACACAAGAATGTAACACTCACACTCGTGTTTTCACACAATTTTAATATGGCTTTTCTCTACTAATGTTACTCACACACTCTTGCCTTTTTCCCTCACACAACTTTTCTCTATAGGTTCCATATTGAACTCAAGACTCAATCAAAAATCAGCTTATGGAATTCAACTATCAACCAACAATAAACAAGATGAGCACAAGATTTTAATCAAGGGAAAACAAAACAATGAAGACTCAACAAGACTTAGCAAGACTCAATAAGACCTAAGAAGACTCCAATGAAACTAAACCTTGAAGAAAATATGAGTGTTTAATTAGGGTAAGGTTTAGCCAAAGGTGGGGTAGTTTTGTCCTTTTATGTGGTAGGGTCAAAAGGTAATTTTAGGCAGTAGGGTAGAATAGTAACAATGAATCTTCAAATTAGGCAAATAAGAAATCTCAAAGCTCAAGAAAGAATGACTACCTCAAGATTTTGATAAAGCACACCTCCACGAATTGCCTTTGACGTTGCACTTGCTACACACGATGTAATAAATCCCCTCTTGAATTGATTTTTTTTTTTTCTCTTTTTTTTCTTTTCTTTTTTTTTCTCTTTTTTTTCCTTTTTCTTTTATATTTTACTAAAGTAAACGAACAATAAAGAAAAAAAAAGTCTAAATAATTAGAAGAGGTTTACTTGGGGAACAAGGCAACTTTTTGACAAAAACAAGCTAGTTTTGGTAGCAGCTTGTGTGGCAAGGAATGAGAGGGAACGGTGGCTTGTGAAACAAGTAGTCTCTATGTGATGTAGAGCTTTTGAAGGTTTCTTGGTGAGCAAGAAAACCTTTGGGATTTGGTTGCTTGGAGAACAAGATAGGGTTTACTTGGTGGCTAAGTAAAGAAAATAGGTTTGAGCGACAAACAATATTAGTGGTGGCTTGGAAAAGGATTCAAGATCAAAGTTTGTCCAAGACAAGAAGACAAGGAAAGAAAAAGAAAAAAAAAACAAAAACGATGCTCCCATGAATTGAACCTAAGCTCTGATACCAAATGATACGGACCTCACCGAAAGAAGATGAGGTTCAATGAAGAACATGAAGAACACTTGAAGAAAAACAAGAACAAGTTAAAAACGCAGCAAAAGAAAACAAAAATTAGAGATAAAACCAAGACCCGTTGTGTAGAAATTGATAGGATGATATTTTGTGAATTTTATATGTGCTAATATATTTTCTTTATTGATGTTTTATGCCTAAAAGAGCTTACTAATGTTTATTTTATGTTTTAGGTATTAAATATCAAAGTTGGAATAAAAAGAAGTTAAAAAGAGCAAAGTGCAGTATTTTCTGTCCAGCTTGAAAGATTGACATTTTTGACCAATTTAACGACCTGATCTCAAGAAGTGGCCTTCATGGAAGTTGTAGAGGACTTCTCAAGGTTTCCAGAATGTCCAAGATCGCAAAATTTGGAGTTCATTTGGTGGGTCAAACGTCTGGACAAAATCAGTACGAAATTCTGGGCAGAAAAACGAGATTGAGAAGAAATTCCAACAAAGCAAGTTCAAGACCAGATTTTGTTGAGAGAAGATAGTTTCTTAATTTTATTTTGTCTTAGATTTGTAATTAATTAATAAAAATAGGCCTTAGGAATTTTACTTAGAAAATAATTGTAAAAAGATGATGAGATAAAGGTAAGAGTTTGACTAGTCAAATTACTTGTTTTCCAAGTAAACTCTTATCTGAATCCCACATTGCTTAGGAAAGTCTTTTAAACTCTTCCTTAGGCCTATAAAAAGAGCACAAGGCTCTCATAAACAGCAATCCCTCTTATCCCTCACATCCCTCTCCTCCCTCTTCTCTTTTAGTCTTGTAGGATTTTCTTTAGGGTTTTTAATAAAATTTTTTTTTCTTTCTTTATTTTTAATTAGTTGCTGATTTCTTCATTATTTTTAATTCTGATTTTGTTTTCTTTATTTAAATTAATATTGTTTGTGTGTTCTTGCTTGCTAGTTTATAATCTTGATTAGTAATTCTGATTTTATATTATTAAAGATTGCTTCTTTGATTGTTTCTTGGATGATATTTGTCTTCTTTATAATATATAACTTGAATTATATGATCTTGAATATGTCTAGTGAGTAGTTTTCTTATTCAGTTATGAGGTAAATTAATTATTCTTGGGAAAAGCATGTTGTGAGATTCTTGAACCTATTGTATAATTGTTGATTAAGTATCCAAGATTCTCTGAGCACATTATAATGATTGTTTGTTTGATTAGATAGGGTGCACACTATTTAGTTAAACTAAATAATCTACCGCCAGATTAAAAACATAAGTCCGTAATTGCTTGTGGAGTTAATCACTAGGGATGGAGGAGAATTAAGGTTTAGATTAAATAAACCGAGCTTATGTGTTTGTTATCTAATGTCAACCCATATCTTTCTTGTTGTTAATGCTGCTACAACTTATATCTAGAGAGCTTGTTCTAGGTAGGTTAAGTAGTTAGAAATTAGTTAAAGAGCTTGTTTTAACTAACGACTCAGTAAGGAAAGATGGTGTAACAGAGCTTGTTGTTATGCTACGGTTGACTATTTAATTGACAGTGATATTTTGTAATCAATGATCAACATCAAAATCCAAGAATGATTGATTGCCTCGTAACTGAAGCTTTTTTGCTATTTGTTTTTTATATTTAATAATTCTTGTTTTCTTTATTTTAGAATAGTTTACAAAACCCCCAAACTTCTTCTTTCCCTAAACCCTAAGATTAGATTTTTAATTTAATAATTAACTTAAATAATTCAGTCTCTGTGGGTTCGACCCTTGCTCCGCTATCTACATAGTAGAGTTAGGAAATTTTATTTTTGGTGACTGACGACACTCATCAGAAACACAAGAACCTATGGTATTGGACCAAGACCCGTTGCTTAGAAAAGCAAGAACCTATGGTATATATTGGTGGAAGGTAGAAGAACGCCACAAGGAAGACCTTGATAAGTTCAAGAGTTCTCAAGAGAACCAAAGAGAAGAAGTCTCTCAATTTTATTACTAAAATCAATTGTGTTCTCCCCAAAGGGTTACATAACTATTTATAGGCAAATAGATAACTTGCAGCACAAGCAATAGGAATCCTACTCTCCTAACTTGCAGAACAAGTAATAGAAGTCTTACAAAATCTATTATTTAAAAAGGAATTGGGCTTAAATTAAATTAAGACAATGTTCAGCCCAATAATACTTAACTAAATAAAATATGCATCTAGCCTAATTTGCATTTCGGCCCAATACTTGTGTCTTCAAGAAGGTTGAACTTGGGCTTGGATCATATTGTAGAAGACTTTATCATCCTCCATGCTCAAGCTTTGTTGGGCTTTCTCTCTAGCAATATCAATGAAACCAGCCAAGGCTTGTTGCATTATCTTTGATTTAGCTCTTGTAATTGGACCTCTATGGATACTCAAAGGATCACGATCATCACGAACATGACTTGAGCTTTGTGAGCTTGGATCTCCTTCACCATTCATCACCTTCTCTCATGCGAATTTGATGATAACCACTTGATGGAGACCCATCAAGCTCACACAGCTCAAGTCATGTTCGTGATGTTCATGATCCTTTGAGCATCCATGGAGGTCCAATTACAAGAGCTAAATCAAAGATAATGCAACAAGCCTTGGCTGGTTTCATTGATATTGCTAGAGAGAAAGCCCAACAAAACTTGAGCATGGAGGATGATAAAGTCTTCTACAGCATGGTCCAAGCCCAAGTTCAACCTTCTTGAAGACACACAAGTATTGGGCCGAAATGCAAATTAGGCTAGATGCATATTTTATTTAGTTAAGTATTATTGGGCTGAACATTGTCTTAATTTAATTTAAGCCCAATTCCTTTTTAAATAATAGATTTTGTAAGACTTCTATTACTTGTTCTGCAAGTTAGGAGAGTAGGATTTCTATTGCTTGTTTTGCAAGTTTGCTATTTCCTATTCTGCAAGTTAGGAAAGTAGGATTCCTATTACTTGTGCTGCAAGTTATCTATTTGCCTATAAATAGTTATGTAACCCTTTGGGGAGAACACAATTGATTTTAGTAATAAAATTGAGAGACTTCTTCTCTTTGGTTCTCTTGAGAACTCTTGAACTTATCAAGGTCTTCCTTGTGGCGTTCTTCTACCTTCCACCAATATATACCATAGGTTCTTGCTTTTCTAAGCAACGGGTCTTGGTCCAATACCATTGGTTCTTGTGTTTCTACACAACGGGTCTTGGTTTTACTTCTAATTTTGTTTTCCTTTGCTGCGATTTTAACTTGTTATTGTTTTTCTTCAAGTGTTCTTCGTCTTCTTCATTGAACCTCATCTTCTTTCGGTGAGGTTCATATCATTTGGCATCAGAGCTTAGGTTCAATTCGTGGGAGTCTCGTTTTTGTTTTTGTTTGTCTTCTTGTCTTGGGTTCAATTCGTGGGAGTCTCGTTTTTGTTTTTTTTTTTGTTTGTCTTCTTGTCTTGGACAAACCTTGATCTTGAATCCTTTTCCAAGCCACCACTAATATTGTTTGTCCCTCAAACCTATTTTCTTTACTTAGCCACCAAGTAAACCCTATCTTGTTCTCCAAGCCACCAAATACCAAAGGTTTTCTTGCTCACCAAGAAACCTTCAAAAGCTCTATATCACATAAAGACTACTTGTTTCACAAGCCACCGTCCCCTCTTATTCCTTGCCACACAAGCTGCTACCAAAACTAGCTTGTTTTTGTCAAAAAGTTGCCTTGTTCCCCAAGTAAACCTCTTCTTATTATTTAGACTTTTTTTTTCATTGTTCGTTTACTTTAGTAAAATATAAAAAAAAGAGAAAAAAAGAGAAAAAAAAAGAAAAAAGAGAAAAGAAAAATCAATTCAAGAGGGGATTTATTAAATCGTGTGTAGCAAGTGCAACATCAAAGGTAATTCGTGGAGGTGTGCTTCATCAAAATCTTGAGGTAGTCATTCTTTCTTGAGCTTTGAGATTTCTTATTTGCCTAATTTGAAAATTCATTGCTGCCATTCTACCCTACTGTCTAAAATTACCTTTTTGACCCTACCACATAAAAAGACAAAACTACCCCTCCTTTGGCTAAACCCTACCCTAATTAAACACCCCAAAACACACATATTTCCTTCAAGGTTTAGTTTCATTAGAGTCTTCTTAAGCCTTATTAAATCTTGCAAAGTCTTGTTGAGTCTTCATTGTTTTGTTTTCCCTTGATTAAAATCTTGTGCTCAGCTTGTTTATTGTTGGTTGATAGTTGAATTCCATAAGCTGATTTTTGAATTAAGTCTTGAGTTCAATATAGAACCTATAGAGAAAAGTTGTGTGAGGGAAAAAGGCAAGAGTGTGTGAGTAACATTAATAGAGAATTGCCATATTAAAATTGTGTGAAACACGAGTGTGTGTTACATTCTTGTGTGTATTGAGTGTAAACACGTGAGGTCATACTTGTGAGGTCCTTTTCTTTTGCTAACGTTTCTTGCAGGTTACAATCATGTCTTCTAATAGTGAAAAGCTTGATTTGAGTAAGATTGAGATCATGTTCCTAGCCATGCAACAACAACTTTCGAGGATAGAGTCGAAGTTGATTAAATATGATAAGTTGGAGCAACATGATGTTGCCCTAGCTAAGGTAAACCAAGATAATACTTCTTATGCATGTGATAATGTTGCTCATAATAAGTTGGATAGCAATTATGAAGAAGATTTTGATGATGATTCTATGCTGCAATTAGAGGATGATGAGGATAGTATGGAATTACCCATGGATGGAAAGGAATATATAGCATGTCAAACTTTAAGTGTGCTAATGAAAGATGAGGATCAATTGAGATTAAAAGAGAGTGAGAAAAAAATAGGGAGTGAAGATGAGGTTAAGCAAAAAGAGAAAACAATCAAGATTGAGTGTGATGCTTCAAGCATAGGTATCGAAGTTGTTTTAATGCAAGAGAAGCCCCCCATTGCTTTCTTCAGTGAGAAGTTAAGTGGAGCTGGCCTTAACTATCCCATGTACAATAAAGAGATGTATGCATTAGTGAGGACCTTGGAAACACGGCAACACTATTTATGGCCCAAGGAATTTGTCATCCACACTGATCATGAGTCCTTGAAGCACTTGAAAGGACAAAGCAAGTTGAACAAGCGTCATGCCAAGTGGATGGAGTTCATTGAAACATTTCCATATGTGATCAAATATAAACAAGGTAAAGAAAATATCGTGGCTGATGCATTATCTCGAAGGTATACTCTAATCACTACTCTTAATGCAAAACTACTTGGATTTGAGTATATTAAAGACTTGTATGCTACTGATGAGGATTTTGAATATGTGTTCATTGCATGTGAGAAAACTGGTTTTGGAAAGTTTTATAGGCATGATGGATTCTTATTAAGGGAAAATAGATTATGTGTGCCTAGGAGTTCTTTAAGAGAATTACTTGTTAGAGAAGCCCATAGTGGTGGATTAATGGGACATTTTGGAGTAAAGAAAACTTTAGATATATTGCATGATCACTTCTTTTGGCCTAACATGAAAAGAGATGTTGAAAAATTGTGTGAAAGATGTGTCACTTGTAAACAAGCTAAGTCTAGAGTTATGAATCATGGTCTTTATACTCCATTACCTATTCCTACTGCTCCTTGGACTGACATTTCTATGGACTTTGTTTTGGGGTTACCAAGAACAAAGAGAAGTAGAGATTCTGTTTTTGTTGTTGTTGACAGGTTCTCTAAGATGGCTCACTTCATTGCTTGTCACAAGACAGATGATGCAAGCAACATTGCCGATTTATTCTTCAAGGAAATTGTTCGTCTACATGGTGTTCCAAGGACCATTGTTTCTGACCGTGATGTGAAGTTCCTTAGCTACTTTTGGAAAACATTATGGGGAAAGTTAGGAACAAAGCTATTGTTTTCAACTACTTGTCATCCACAAACCGATGGTCAAACTGAAGTAGTCAATCGTACTTTGTCTACTTTGTTGAGATCCATTATTCAAAAGAATTTGAAGAATTGGGAAGATTGTTTGCCTCATGTGGAGTTTGCTTGCAATAGAAGTGTGCATTCTACTACTAGTTATTCTCCATTTGAAGTTGTCTATGGTTTTAATCCACTCACTCCATTGGATCTTTTACCACTACCTATTGAGGAGAGAGCTAGTTTGGATGGGGAAAAGAAAGCTGATTTTGTTAAGCAACTACATGCGAAGGTACGTCAAAACATTAAGAAGAGGACTGAGCAATAATCTACTCAAGCCAACAAGCATCGCAAGAAAGTTGTCTTTGAACCTGGTGATTGGGTTTGGGTACATATGCGTAAAGAGAGATTTCCTACTCAACGTCGCTCCAAGCTGCAACCTCGAGGAGATGGACCATTCCAAGTGATTAAGAAGATCAATGACAATGCTTATAAGTTAGATCTTCCAGGTGAGTATAATGTTAGTGCTACATTTAATGTTTCTGATCTTTCTCCCTTTGATATTGATATAGGTGATTCTGATTTGAGGACAAATCCTTTCGAGGAGAGTGGGAATGATGGAGACCCATCAAGCTCACACAGCTCAAGTCATGTTCGTGATGTTCATGATCCTTTGAGCATCCATGGAGGTCCAATTACAAGAGCTAAATCAAAGATAATGCAACAAGCCTTGGCTGGTTTCATTGATATTGCTAGAGAGAAAGCCCAGCAAAGCTTGAGCATGGAGGATGATAAAGTCTTCTACAGCATTGTCCAAGCCCAAGTTCAACCTTCTTGAAGACACACAAGTATTGGGCCGAAATGCAAATTAGGCTAGATGCATATTTTATTTAGTTAAGTATTATTGGGCTGAACATTGTCTTAATTTAATTTAAGCCCAATTCCTTTTTAAATAATAGATTTTGTAAGACTTCTATTACTTGTTCTGCAAGTTGATGCGTACGGACAAGACAAAACGTAGCTTGGAATTTGAAGGAGCTGACACGCAAGAAGACAGAAGCAAAGTTGATGAATGACAACTTCTGAAAACCTAGACCCGAAGCCTAAAGAGACTCGAACCCAAAGGTATTGGACCTTGACCCTACGAATAAGAATTCGAGAACCTAAGGTATGGCAATGGTGGATGGTGAAGAAGGAGGCGCCACAAGGAAGAAGACCTTGATAAGCCTAGTTGAGAGGGAACCCAAGAGAAAGGCACACTCAATTTCTGAAAATTCAATTAACTGATCTGCCCATCAATAGCGTTTACAAGGTATTTATAATAATACCTAGCACTTAAGCCCATAAACAAGTGGGCTGGAATTAACACCAATAGAAAATAAAACTAAACCCAAATTCATGCCTAAACCTAGTTACATAAAATAAATAGTCCAAGACACAACAAGACTCAAACGTGGGCTATCCAAACACTTAGCCCATCTTATTGTTAAGCTAAAATAAGATAGTAAACCATGCTCATGTCGTTTGGGCTTCCAAGCAAGTATAGATGTCTTGGGACTCTTCATGGAAGCTTCCTTGACACTTCAATGATGCCAGAGCTTGTTGCATGAATGAGGCCAGGGCTTGTTGCGTTTTCTTAGCTCGAGCTCGGGTAATTGGACCTCCTTGGATGACCAATGGATCCTTAGCATCACGAACATCACGAGCAAGTGGATCTCCATCATTCCCCCTCTCCTCAAAAGGATTTGTCCTCAAATTGCATATACCTTCATCAAAAGAAAAGGGAGAAAGATCAGAAACATTAAAAGTAGCAGATACACCATACTCACCAGGAAGATCCAATTTGTAGGCATTATCGTTGATCCTCGCTATGACTTGGAATGGTCCATCTCCTCGGGGATGCAGCTTGGTTCGTCGCTGAACAGGAAACCTCTCTTTTCTCATATGCACCCAAACCCAATCACCAGGCTCAAAGACTACTTTCTTTCTATGCTTATTTGCTTGGGTGGTATACTGCTCAGTCTTCTTTTCAATAGCTTGACGAACTCTCTCATGGAGTTGCTTCACAAACTTAGCCTTCTGTTCTCCATCCAAGTTACTCTGCTCCGCACTAGGTAATGGCAACAAATCCAAAGGAGTAAGAGGATTGAAGCCATAAACAACTTCGAATGGAGAGCAACTAGTAGTGGAGTGGACACTGCGGTTATATGCAAACTCCACATGGGGCAAGCAATCTTCCCAATTCTTCAAATTTTTCTGAATAATGGACCTCAATAATGTAGACAGGGTTCGGTTGACGACCTCAGTCTGTCCATCAGTCTGGGGGTGACAAGTGGTGGAGAATAACAATTTAGTTCCCAACTTTCCCCATAACGTCTTCCAAAAGTAACTAAGGAACTTTGCATCTCGATCAGAAACAATGGTCCTTGGTACACCATGTAGACGTACTATCTCTTTGAAGAAAAGGTCAGCAACGTTGCTCGCGTCATCCGTCTTGTGGCAAGCAATGAAATGAGCCATCTTAGAGAACCTGTCAACCACAACAAAAACAGAATCTCTACCGCGTTTTGTTCGAGGCAAGCCCAAAACAAAATCCATAGAGATATCAGTCCACGGAGTAGTAGGAATGGGTAAAAGAGTATATAAACCATGATTATGAACTCTAGATTTAGCTTGCCTACATGAAATGCATCTAGCACATAACCTCTCTACATCTCTCCTCATGTTAGGCCAAAAGAAATGTGCTTGCAAAACATCTAGAGTTTTCCTAACTCCAAAGTGACCCATTAATCCTCCACTATGGGCTTCTCTAACTAACAGCTCGCGCAATGAACTCCTAGGCACACATAATTTATTTTCTCTAAATAAGAACCCATCATGCCTAAAGAACTTGCCAAAACCAGATGTAGCACATGCATCATAAACATTACCAAAATCAACATCATCAGCATACTGTTCTTTGATATACTCAAATCCTAAAAGTTTAGCATCAAGAGTAGTGATAAGAGTATACCGACGAGATAACGCATCAGCTACGACGTTCTCTTTACCTTGTTTGTACTTGATCACGTATGGGAACATCTCAATGAACTCTATCCACTTGGCATGACGCTTATGCAGCTTACTCTGTCCTTTCAAATGCTTCAAGGACTCATGATCAGTGTGGATGACAAATTCTTTGGGCCACAAGTAATGTTGCCATGTCTCCAAGGCCCTCACTAACGCGTACATCTCCTTGTCATATGTGGGATAGTTAAGTGCTGCTCCACTTAACTTCTCACTAAAGAAAGCAATTGGGCGTTTTTCCTGCATAAGCACAGCTCCAATACCTACACCTGAGGCATCGCACTCAATCTCAAAAGTTTTAGTAAAGTCAGGCAGAGATAACAAAGGAGCAGAACAAAGTTTATCTTTAAGCAAATTAAAAGCATGCTCTTGTGCAGGACCCCAATGAAATGCAACATTCTTTTTGACCACTTCGATCAAAGGTGCAGCTATAGTGCTAAAATCTCTAACGAATCGACGATAGAAACTAGCTAAACCATGGAAACTACGCACCTCAGAAGACAGACTTAGGTACAGGCCAATCTTTAATTGCCTTTACCTTCTCATTATCAACAGAAATGCCATGTGAAGAAACGACATACCCAAGGAAAACAATCTTATCAGTGCAGAACGTACATTTCTTAAAATTGGCATACAAACTTGCATTCCTCAAAACAGTAAGAACATTCCTAAGATGCTCAACATGCTCATGCTGGCTCTTACTGTATATCAAAATATCATCAAAATAGACAACCACATACTTACCAATGAAATCACGTAAAACATGGTTCATTAAACGCATGAATGTACTGGGTGCATTAGTCAAGCCAAAAGGCATAACTAACCACTCGTAGAGACCATGTTTAGTCTTGAATGCGGTTTTCCATTCATCACCTTCTCTCATACGAATTTGGTGATATCCGCTCTTTAAATCAATTTTAGAAAACATGCATGCACCATGCAACTCATCAAGCATGTCATCTAGCCTAGGAATAGGATAGCGGTACTTTACAGTGATTTTGTTGACGGCTCGGCAGTCAACGCACATCCTCCACGTCCCATCTTTTTTTGGCACAAGCAGTACGGGCACGGCGCAAGGACTCATGCTCTCTCTCACATAACCTTTCCTCATGAGCTCCTCAACTTGCATTTGAAGCTCCTTCGTCTCCTCGGGATTACTTCTGTAGGCTGGACGGTTAGGAATGGTAGCTCCGGGGACAAGGTCAATCATGTGCTCGATCCCACGAATCGGTGGTAATCCACTTGGGATCTCCTCAGGGAATACATCCTCGAACTCCTGCAACAATGAGACAACATCAGTAGGCAAAGTATCATGGAGTTCAGCATCAATAAAATAAGAATCTTTAAATAAGAGTAAAAGGATAGGAGACTTAGCAAGAAATGCAGTCTTCACATCTCGGGGTTTGGCATAGCAGCTCACTGTTTTGCTGTCCTTGTTTTCCTTCTTTTCTTTAGCTTGCTTCCTTTGCTCGTCATGTTGCTCCTTTAGCCTTAATTGGTCCTCATAAATCTCCTTGGGGCTAAGGGGAGCAAGAGCGATCTTCTTGCCATCCATAGTAAAGGAATAACGGTTAGTGTAACCGTCGTGGATGACTCTCCGATCATACTGCCACGGTCTACCCAGCAATATGTGGCTAGCTTGCATGGGCACCACGTCACACAATACCTCATCTTGATACCTTCCAATACGAAAAGGAACCAAGACTTGCTTCACCACGTTGACTTCACCACAGTCATTAATCCACTGCAACTTATATGGGTGGTGATGCTTGGTAGTGGGCAACTTTAATTTATCAACAAGGTATGTGCTAGCAACATTAGTACAACTCCCACCATCAATGATTACAGTACATACCTTGTCACTAATATGGCATCTCGTATGGAAGATGTTCTCGCGCTGTGCCTCATCCTCAAACTTCACATGAGTAGTAAGAGCACGCCTAGCAACAAGTGCTTCACCATGAGCAGCATACTCAACAACTTCTTCTTCGTCGACATCTTCTAACGCAGGCATCTCATCTTCTACACCGAGTTCAGAACCTTCACTCTCAACATCTCCATTCCCATGCATGATCATCACCCTACGGTTGGGACACTGTGAGGCAATATGTCCATGACCTAAACACTTGAAACACTTAATGTCACGTGTCCTGCTCTGGGATGCTTGGGTAGGTTCAGTCTTGGGCTTTGGAGGGCCCTCAGGCTTGGGCTTAGCAAAGCTCTCTGACTTATGCGTAGGCACAGGCTTATCATCCCTATGAAAGGTGTTAGATTTCCAAACAGGAACTGAACTAGAAGTAAAACGGGATGTACCTTTCCTTTTGAGTTGCCTTTCCACTTTGATGGCCACATGCAACATCTCCTCTAAATCCATGTAATGCTGCAACTCGACTACATTGGCAATCTCACGGTTTAAGCCTTGAAGAAAACGAGCCATAGTAGCTTCTGCATCCTCCTGGATATTGGCTCGGATCATGGTTATTTCCATCTCTTTGTAGTAATCCTCAACACTCTTTGAGCCCTGGGTAAGACCTTGGAGCTTCTGGTATAACTCCCTGTAGTAATGAGTAGGAACAAATCTCTTCCTCATGATGCGCTTCATCTCATCCCATGTAGACACTGGAGGATCACCATATCTTCTTCGACTAGTGACTAACTGATCCCACCAAACCATAGCATACTCTGTGAACTCAATTGCTGCAAGTTTGACCTTCTTTTCCTCAGAGTAGTGGTGGCAGTCAAACACCATTTCAATCTTCCTTTCCCACTCCAAATATGCCTCAGGATCATTCTTGCCTTGGAAAGGAGGAATCTTTAATTTTATACTGCCAAGGTTTCCATCCATCTTCTCCTTGCCTCTATCACGGGCTCTATCAACTCGATCTCTATACCCATGGTACCTTCTATGATATCTATCTATCCCAGACTCTTCATTTGAATCATACCCAACATTATCATCATACTCATCATTGGCAACAACCTTACTTTTTTGACGAGAAGTATCACCTTGTTGGATCTTTGCAAACCGAGCTTCATGTTGGTTCAACTTATCATGAATGTCATTGAATTTCACATCCATCCGTTGGAATTGTTGTTGCATTGCCTGAAGCAGGAATTCAATCTTTTTAAAGTCTGACTTATCACCTTCAGAAGACATTGTCAACAAGTAATATCCTCACGTGTTTACACTCCTGTTTCACTCAAGTAATTTGGCTTTTCTCTACTAATGTCTCTCACACACTCGTGCCTTTTTCCCTTACTCTACCTTAACTCTATAGGTTCACAATCACACTAGAGACTCAGTCAAAGATTCAACCTCGTAAAATCAACTAATTCACCAAGTATTGTCACCAAGAATTTTTTTTTTGTTTTTTTTGAATTCTCTTTTTTTTTTTCACAGAAAGGTGTGGATAGGGCTAGGGTGACTCAAAGAAAGAAAGAAAGAATAAAAAAAATAAGAAAAAAAAATAAATAAAAAATCACTAGAATGACAAAAAAAATAAAAAATGGCCTAAAACTATAGGAAAACGATGGAATTTGGCCAAGATAGGGTAGGGCTAGTGAAGCAAAGCTTAACTAGGTCATTTTCTTTCGTCGTTTTCTTTAAAACGGGTACTCACACGCCTCCTAACTCAACCAAAACTTCTGTTTGAACAGTACCGCAAAAAAAATTTTTTTTCTTTTTTTTTTCTTTTTTTTTTTCGAATTCTTTTCTTCTTCTTTTTTTTTTTCGAATTCTTTTCTTCTTCTTTTTTTTTTGAATTCTTTTCTTCTTCTTTTTTTTTTTAAACTCTGAGTGTTGCGGTTTCCTTGAAAGAGGAGGGGTGCGGCTAGGTTTTTTTTTGAGGGGTGAGGCTAGGGTTTTTTTTTGAGGGGTGAGGCTAGGGTTTTTTTTTTAGGGGTGCGGCTAGGGTTTTTTTTTGAGGGATGCAGCTATTTTTTTTTTTGAGGGGTGCGGCTAGGGTTTTATTTTGAGGGGTGCGGCTAGGGTTTTATTTTTGAGGGGTGCGGCTAGGGTTTTATTTTTAAGGGGTGCGGCTAGGGTTTTTTGTGTAATGAAATAAGTGGTGGCTAGGGTTTTAGGGTTAAGAAATAAGTGGCGGCTAGGAACACACAAACAAACCAGAAAGTGGAACGAACAAAAGAAAAAAATTGAAACCAAAAAAAAATCGAAAAGTGAGTGACGCACAAACAAACCAGAAAATCGAAACTTGAGCTCTGAATACCAACTGATGCGTACGGACAAGACAAAACGTAGCTTGGAATTTGAAGGAGCTGACACGCAAGAAGACAGAAGCAAAGTTGATGAATGACAACTTCTGAAAACCTAGACCCGAAGCCTAAAGAGACTCGAACCCAAAGGTATTGGACCTTGACCCTACGAATAAGAATTCGAGAACCTAAGGTATGGCAATGGTGGATGGTGAAGAAGGAGGCGCCACAAGGAAGAAGACCTTGATAAGCCTAGTTGAGAGGGAACCCAAGAGAAAGGCACACTCAATTTCTGAAAATTCAATTAACTGATCTGCCCATCAATAGCGTTTACAAGGTATTTATAATAATACCTAGCACTTAAGCCCGTAAACAAGTGGGCTGGAATTAACACCAATAGAAAATAAAACTAAACCCAAATTCATGCCTAAACCTAGTTACATAAAATAAATAGTCCAAGACACAACAAGACTCAAACGTGGGCTATCCAAACACTTAGCCCATCTTATTGTTAAGCTAAAATAAGATAGTAAACCATGCTCATGTCGTTTGGGCTTCCAAGCAAGTATAAATGTCTTGGGACTCTTCATGGAAGCTTCCTTGACACTTCAATGATGCCAGAGCTTGTTGCATGAATGAGGCCAGGGCTTGTTGCGTTTTCTTAGCTCGAGCTCGGGTAATTGGACCTCCTTGGATGACCAATGGATCCTTAGCATCACGAACATCACGAGCAAGTGGATCTCCATCACAAGTTAGGAGAGTAGGATTTCTATTGCTTGTTCTGCAAGTTTGCTATTTCCTATTCTGCAAGTTAGGAAAGTAGGATTCCTATTACTTGTGCTGCAAGTTATCTATTTGCCTATAAATAGTTATGTAACCCTTTGGGGAGAACACAATTGATTTTAGTAATAAAATTGAGAGACTTCTTCTCTTTGGTTCTCTTGAGAACTCTTGAACTTATCAAGGTCTTCCTTGTGGCGTTCTTCTACCTTCCACCAATATATACCATAGGTTCTTGCTTTTCTAAGCAACGGGTCTTGGTCCAATACCATTGGTTCTTGTGTTTCTACACAACGGGTCTTGGTTTTACTTCTAATTTTTGTTTTCCTTTGCTGCGTTTTTAACTTGTTATTGTTTTTTCTTCAAGTGTTCTTCGTCTTCTTCATTGAACCTCATCTTCTTTCGGTGAGGTTCATATCACCACTTTTCAAATCAATTTTAGAAAAGATGCAAGAACCATGTAACTCATCAAGCATATCATCTAATCTAGGAATGGGATAGCGATATTTTACAGTGATTTTGTTGATGGCACGACAATCAACACACATCCTCCACGTCCCATCCTTCTTAGGAACAAGTAACACAGGAACAGCACATGGACTCATACTCTCTCTAATGTAGCCTTTCTTCATGAGCTCGTCAACTTGCCTTTGAAGCTCCTTTGTCTCCTTGGGATTACTTCTATAGGCAGGTTTGTTGGGAATGGCAGCTCCAGGAACAAGGTCTATTTGATGCTCAATTCCCCTAATAGGTGGCAAACCATTTGGATTCTCCTCGGGGAATATATCTCCAAATTCCTTCAAAAGAGACACAACATTAGTAGGCAAAGAAGATTTAAGATCATTAGAACTAAAACAAGATTCTTTATATAAAAACAAAAGGATTGGGCACTTAGCTAGAAAAGCAACCTTTACATAACTTTGCTTTGCATAGAAGCTCACGTCCTTTCTTTCTTTCTTTGCAATATCTTTGCCTTTATCTAGATTCTTTGACCTTTGTTGTGATTCATTCTTCTCTTTCAACCTCAATTGATCCTCATAAATCTCCGTAGGACTCAAGGGTGCAAGTGTGAATTTCTTACCAGCCATGGTAAATGAATAACGGTTTGTAAATCCATCATGTATGACATGTCTATCAAATTGCCATGGTCTTCCTAAAAGCAAATGACCAGCATGCATAGGCACAACATCACACAACACTTTATCATTGTACCTTCCAATTGAAAATAGCACCAATACTTGCTTGGTCACATTTACTTCTCCACAATTATTGAGCCATTGAAGTTTGTATGGTTTGGGATGTTTTGTAGTGGGCAAACTCAATTTGTCAACCAAATAAGTGCTAGCAACATTAGTGCAACTACCACCATCAATAATCAAAGAGCATACCTTATTGTTGACATGGCATCTAGTATGGAAAATATTTTCTCGTTGCACTTCATCTTCATCCTTAACTTGGGCACTTAATGCACGACGAGCTACAAGTGCATCACCATGTGCAGCAAACTCAACATAGTCATCATCCTCATCAATGTCCTCTAATGGTGGCATCTCATCATCAACATCAGAATCTTCACTTACAACATCACCATCATCACGCATAATCATGACTCGTTTGTTTGGGCATTATGATGCAATGTGTCCTCTTCCCAAACATCTAAAACACTTAATGTCTCTACTCTTACCTTGGGATGCTTGGACAGCCTCGGGTTTAGGCTTTTGGACACTCTCACCCTTAGGCTTGGATGAGGATTCAGTCTTAAGTTTGAATGTAGTCCTATCATCCCTTTGAAAGGTGCTCGGTTTCTAAGAAGAAGACGAACTAGAACCTTGCATAAAACGAGATGATTAACGTTTTCTCTTGAGTTGCCTTTCAACCTTTATAGCCATATGCAACATATCATCAAACTCCACATAGTGATGTAACTCCACTACATTAGCAATCTCACGATTCAATCCTTGTAAGAATCGAGCCATAGTAGCTTCACTATCCTCTTCAATATTAGCTCTGATCATGATAATTTCCTTTTCTTTATGATAATCCTCAACACTCTTAGAACCTTGAGCGAGACCTTGTAACCTTTGATAAAGCTCTCTATAGTAATGATTAGGAACAAACCTTTTTCTCATAACACGTTTCATTTCATCCCATGTAACTATAGGTGGATCTCTATTCCTACGTCTACCAAGTATGAGTTGCTCCCACCAAATGATTGCATAATCCATAAACTCTACAGCAGCAAGTTTCACCTTTTTTTCTTCGGAATAGTTATGGCAATCAAAGACCATCTCCACTTTCTTTTCCCATTCTAAGTAAGCCTCAGGATCATTCTTACCTTGAAAGGAAGGAATCTTCAATTTGATACTCCCTAAATTTCCATCTATCCTATCATAATACCTATCTCCACGACCTCCTTTATTACCATGGTTACCTTTAACACTTCTACTAAACTCATCATCATCAAACTCATCATCAACTTTATCATCAAAGTCAGTATTCACCACATTACCATTCTCATGAGAAGTATCACCTTGCTTTACCTTAGCTAGGACAGCTTCATGTTCCTACAACTTATCATGAATATTATTAAACCTCAACTCTATCCTTGAAAATTGTTGTTGCATAGCTTGGAACATGAACTCAATCTTACTCAAATCAGGCTTTTCACTATTAGAAGACATGATTTTATCCTGCAAGAAACGTTAGTAAAAGAAAAGGACCTCACAAGTATGACCTCACGTGTTTACACTCAATACACACAAGAATGTAACACACACTCGTGTTTCACACAATTTTAATATGGCTTTTCTCTACTAATGTTACTCACACACTCTTGCCTTTTTCCCTCACACAACTTTTCTCTATAGGTTCTATATTGAACTCAAGACTTAATAAAAAATCAGCTTATAGAATTCAACTATCAACCAATAATAAACAAGCTGAGCACAAGATTTTAATCAAGGGAAAACAAAACAATGAAGACTCAACAAGACTTTGCAAGACTTAATAAGGCTTAAGAAGACTCTAATGAAACTAAACCTTGAAGGAAATATGTGTGTTTTGGGGTGTTTAATTAGGGTAGGGTTTAGCCAAAGGAGGGGTAGTTTTGTCCTTTTATGTGGTAGGGTCAAAAAGGTAATTTTAGGCAGTAGGGTAGAATGGCAGCAATGAATTTTCAAATTAGGCAAATAAAAAATCTCAAAGCTCAAGAAAGAATGACTACCTCAAGATTTTGATGAAGCACACCTCCATGAATTACCTTTGATGTTGCACTTGCAACACACGATGTAATAAATCCCCTCTTGAATTGATTTTTCTTTTCTCTTTTTTTTCTTTTCTTTTTTTTTTCTTTTTTTTATATTTTAATAAAGTAAACGAACAATGAAGAAAAAAGTCTAAATAATAAGAAGAGGTTTACTTGGGGAACAAGGCAACTTTTTGACAAAAACAAGCTAGTTTTGGTAGCAGCTTGTGTGGCAAGGAATGAGAGGGAACGGTGGCTTGTGAAACAAGTAGTCTTTATGTAATGTAGAGCTTTTGAAGGTTTCTTGGTGAGCAAGAAAACCTTTGGGATTTGGTTGCTTGAAGAACAAGATAGGGTTTACTTGGTGGCTAAGTAAAGACAATAGGTTTGAGGGACAAACAATATTAGTGGTGGCTTGGAAAAGGATTCAAGATCAAGGTTTGTCCACGACTAGAACTCAAGAAAGAATGAATAACTGCTCCAACTCCATAACTCACTAACCACAGAAACAGAGAGAAGCAACTCGGAACGGCAAGTTCGAACTGAAAGAGCTACTGAACTAACTAAACAAGAAGAAGTTAAAGAGGAAGCAAAAGAAAACAAAAATTAGAGATAAAACCAAGACCCGTTATGTAGAGACACAAGAACCTATGGTATTGGACCAAGACCCGTTGCTTAGAAAAGCAAGAACCTATGGTATATATTGGTAGAAGGTAGAAGAACGCCACAAGGAAGACCTTGATAAGTTCAAGAGTTCTCAAGAGAACCAAAGAGAGAAAAGCCCCTCAATTCTTTTACTAAAATCAATTGTATTCTCCCCATAGGGTTACATAACTATTTATAGGCAAATAGATAACTTGCAGCACAAGTAATAGGAATCCTACTTTCCTAACTTGCAGAATAGGAAATAGCAAACTTGCAGAACAAGCAATAGGAATCCTACTTTCCTAACTTGCAGAACAAGTAATAGAAGTCTTACAAAATCTATTATTTAAAAAGGAATTGGGCTTAAATTAAATTAAGACAATGTTCAGCCCAATAATACTTAACTAAATAAAATATGCATCTAGCCTAATTTGCATTTCGGCCCAATACTTGTGTCTTCAAGAAGGTTGAACTTGGGCTTGGACCATGTTGTAGAAGACTTTATTATCCTCAATGCTCAAGCTTTGTTGGGCTTTCTCTCTAGCAATATCAATGAAACCAGCCAAGGTTTGTTGCATTATCTTTGATTTAGCTCTTGTAATTGGACCTCCATGGATACTCACAGGATCACGAACATGACTTGAGCTTTGTGAGCTTGGATCTCCATCACTTTTCTCTACTAATGTTACTCACATACTCTTGCCTTTTTTTCCCTCACACAACTTTTCTCTATAGGTTCTATATTGAACTCTAGACTCAATCAAAAATCAGCTTATGAAATTCAACTATCAACCAACAATAAACAAGGTGAGCACAAGATTTTAATCAAGGGAAAAACAAAACAATAAAGACTCAACAAGACTTTGCAAGACTCAATAAGGCTTAAGAAGACTCTAATGAAACTAAACCTTGAAGGAAATATGCGTGTTTTTGGGTGTTTAATTAGGGTAGGGTTTAGCCAAAGGTGGGGTAGTTTTGTCCTTTCATGTGGTAGGGTCAAAAAGGTAATTTTAGGCAGTAGGGTAGAATGGTAACAATGAATTTTCAAATTAGGCAAATAAGAAATCTCAAAGCTCAAGAAAGAATGACTACCTCAAGATTTTGATGAAGCACACCTCCACGAATTGCCTTTGATGTTGCACTTGCTACACACGATGTAATAAATCCCCTCTTGAATTGATTTTTTCTTTTCTCTTTTTTTTTTCTTTTTTCTTTCTCTTTTTTTTCTTTTTTTTTTATATTTTACTAAACTAAACGAATAATGAATAAAAAAACAAAAAGTCTATATAATAAGAAGAGGTTTTCTTGGGGAACAAGGCAACTTTTTGACAAAAACAAGCTAGTTTTGGTAGCAGCTTGTGTGGCAAGGAATGAGAGGGAACGGTGGCTTATGAAACAAGTAGTATTTATGTGATGTAGAGCTTTTGAACGTTTCTTGGTGAGCAAGAAAACCTTTGGGATTTGGTTGCTTGGAGAACAAGATAGGGTTTACTTGGTGGCTAAGTAAAGAAAATAGGTTTGAGGGACAAAAACTATTAGTGGTGGCTTGGAAAAGGATTCAAGATCAAGGTTTGTCTAAGACAGGAAGACAAAGAAAGAAAAAAAAAACAAAAACGAGACTCCCACGAATTGAACCTAAGCTCTGATGCCAAATGATATGAACCTCACCGAAAGAAGATGAAGTTCAATGAAGAACACAAAGAACACTTGAAGAAAAACAAGAACAAGTTAAAAACGCAGCAAAAGAAAACAAAAATTAGAGATAAAACCAAGACCCGTTGTGTAGAAACACAAGAACCTATGGTATTGGACCAAGACCCGTCGCTTAGAAAAGCAAGAACCTATGGTATATATTGGTGGAAGATAGAAGAACGCCACAAGGAAGACCTTGATAAGTTCAAGAGTTCTCAAGAGAACCAAAGAGAAGAAGTCTCTCAATTTTATTACTAAAATCAATTGTGTTCTCCCCAAAGGGTTACATAACTATTTATAGGCAAATAGATAACTTGCAGCACAAGTAATAGGAATTCTACTTTCCTAACTTGCAGAATAGGAAATAGCAAACTTGCAGAACAACCAATAGGAATCCTACTCTCCTAACTTGCAGAACAAGTAATAGAAGTTTTACAAAATCTATTATTTAAAAAGGAATTGGGCTTAAATTAAATTAAGACAATGTTCAGCCCAATAATATTTAACTAAATAAAATATGCATCTAGCCTAATTTGCATTTCGGCCCAAATACTTGTGTGTCTTCAAGAAGGTTGAACTTGGGCTTGGACCATGTTGTAGAAGACTTTATCATCCTCCATGCTTAAGCTTTGTTGGGCTTTCTCTCTAGAAATATCAATGAAACCAACCAAGGCTTGTTGCATTATCTTTGATTTAGCTCTTGTAATTGGACCTTCATGGATGCTCAAAGGATCACGATCATCACGAACATGACTTAAGCTTTGTGAGCTTGGGTCTCCATCAATAGATGTCTTGGGACTCTTCATGGAAGCTTCCTTGACACTTCAATGATGCCAGAGCTTGTTGCATTAATGAGGTCAGGGCTTGTTGCGTCTTCTTGGCTTAAGCTTGGGTAATTGGACCTCCTTGGATGACTAATGGATCCTTAGCATCACGAACATCACGAGCAAGTGGATCTCTATCACCACATCCCATCTTTTTTTTGGCACAAGTAGCATGGGCACGGCGCATGGACTCATGCTCTCTCTCACATAATCTTTTCTCATGAGCTCCTCAACTTGCCTTTGAAGCTCCTTGGTCTCCTCGGGATTACTTTTGTAGGCTGGACGGTTAGGAATGGCAGCTCCGGGGACAAGGTCAATCGTGTGCTCGATCCCACGAATCGGTGCTAATCCACTTGGGATGTCCTCAGGGAGTACATCCTCGAACTCCTGCAACAATGAGACAACATCAGTAGGCAAAGTATCATGGAGTTCAGCATAAATAAAATAAGAATCTTTAAATAAGAGTAACAGGATAGGAGACTTAGCAAGAAATGCAGTCTTCACATCTCAGGGTTTGGCATAGCAGCTCACTGTTTTGCTGTCCTTGTTTACCTTCTTTTCTTTCGCTTGCTTTCTTTGCTCGTCATGTTGCTCCTTTAGCCTTAATTGGTCCTCATAAATCTCCTTGGGGTTAAGGGGAGCAAGAGCAATCTTCTTGCCATCCATAGTAAAGGAGTAACTGATAAATACTTGATGAGTGTCGTCAGTCACCAAAAATAAAATTTCCTAACTCTACTATGCAGATAGCGGAGCAAGGGTCGAACCCACAGAGACTGAATTATTTAAGTTAATTACTAAATTAAAAATCTAATTTTAGGGTTTAGGGAAAGAAGAAATTTGGGGGTTTTGGAGACTATTCTAAATTAAAGAAAACAAGAATTATTAACTATCAAAGACAAATAGTAAAAAGCTTCAGTTATGAGGCATTTAATTATTCTTAGATTTAGATGTTGATCATTGATTATTTAAGATCATTGTCAATTAAGTAGTCAACCGTAGTGTAATTCCCCAGCGTCCAATTATACCTATCTTTCCTTATTGTGTTGTTAATTAAAGGCTCAGCGTCTTAATTAATCTCTAACTATCAAAATTTACCTATGCTCAGCGCTATAGATTAAGTTTAATAGCAGCATTAATATCTAGAAAGATTTGAGTCAACATTAAGTAACAAACTCACTCAGCACGGTTTATTTAACTTAAACCTTAATTCTCTTAGATCCCTAGTGATTAACTCCACAAGCAATTACAGACTTATGTTTTTAATCTGGCGGTAGATTATTTAATTTAACTAAATAGTGTGCACCCTATCTAATTAAACAAACAATCATTATAATGTGCTCAAAGAATCTTGGATACTTAATCAACAATTATATAATAGGTTCAAGAATCTCACAACATGCTTTTCCCAAGAATAATCAATTTACCTCATAACTGAATAAGAAAACTACTCACTAGACATATTCAAGATCATAAAATTCAAGTTATATATTATAAAGATTACAAATATCATGCAAGAAACAATCAAAGAAGCAATCTTTAATAATATAAAATCAGAATTACTAATCAAGATTATAACTAGCAAGCAAGAACACACAAACAATATTAATTTAAATAAAGAAAACAAAATCAGAATTAAAAATAATAAAGAAATAATAAAAATAAAATTTCTATTAAATCTACTCTAAAACTAAACAAGAGAGAAGAGGGGGAAGAGAGGTATGTGGGGGATGTTGTTTATGAGAGCCTTGTGCTCTTTATATAGGCCCAAGGAAGAGTTTAAAAGACTTTCCTAAGCAATGTGGGATTCAGATAAGAGTTTACTTGGAAAACAAGTAATTTGACTAGTCAAACTGTGACGACCTGAAGACCGCGACTTTCACTTGATTCTTATACTTTTCTTAGTCTACAAATTTATGGACTAAATTTTTCTTTTTCATTTTAAGGTTTGTATTCGGTGTCAATGTAGTTACTATACTATCTAGGTGACCTATAGTCGTTTCATTTAAATATTAAACTAACACGGAAACGGTTCTTAGTTACATCCCGACTTGTTAAACAGAAAATGTACTGTACATCAATTTGAGTCTTACATGTAAACAAGTAATTTATAAGGAACATATACCTTAGAAGACTAGTACCAAGTCCATACACCGTCTCCGATGCCCACTCAGCAGCTCACATGGCAGATATTAACTTTAATAGTCTGAAAGAGATGAAATTTAGTGGGGCGAGCAAAATCACGGCTCAGTAAGATACTAATATAAATACAAGAGTAGGATTACACTGTCTTAAACTGCAATGCTTAAAACTTGCAAGTTTGCAATTACCGTTAGTCCTTTGTATTATCACTTCTCATATTCACTTTTCATTTCATAATCATACTTTTGTATTCTATCGTCTCATATAAATTCTCATATTTATTTTTCATTTCATAATCATACTTTTGTATTCTATCATCTCTTATCAAGTCTCATATTGTGGATCATGATCACGACGATACGAAGTCATAATTTTCTTCGGGTATTTCTATATTCATGTTTCATCTCATATCATGACTTCATATCGATGAAATATCGCTACCACCGAGTCATGACACTCCTCATATATTCTCCATGTTTAATGCAGATATCCTATCGAATTCACTTTACATTTAACAATCATATTCCCATATTACATCAATTCATATCACTTATCGTCTGGAAAATTAAGATCACGATAGAGTGAGATCAGAATTCTCTTCATATCAATCTTATGTTCATATATCATATCATATCATATCATGTCATTGTATAGATGAAACATCATTAACGTCGAGTCACAACATTCCTCATGGAATTCTCATGTACTAAGCATATTATCATATCCGGGTTTAATATGCAATGTATGAAATTTTACTGTATCAACCGCTATCATTTCAAATCGTATCATATATACTTTAGAACATGCTCAACATATGAATTTTCAATTCATTTCAAATTTGCCTTTAAGGCATGATAGAAACATGTTCAATTTCAATTCATGTATTCGTTTTTAGAGCATGTCTAAAACATGTGCGGTTTTAAAATATTTTCATTTACTATAAGTTATATCAGGTCTAAAGTTTATATCAAATCAATTTATACTCTAGACCGCATATCATTTTAAATTCGACACAAAATCGTATGTAAATCATGTAAGTGTTGAAATCATTTATCATGTACTTTTAAAACATATACTGTAAATCATATCAGGTCTAGAGTTCATATCAAATCAAACTATACTCTAGATCGCATATCATGCCATGTTCGATACAAAATCACATATAAATCATATAAGTGTCGAAATCATATCTCATGGACTTTTAAAACATGTACTGTTTCAAAACATATTTCATTTCAAATCTGTTTCATGTACGTATAAATCATGTCAAGTCTAGAGTTCATATCAATAAAATCATACTCTAGACTTCATATCATATCGGTTAAGACTAGGCTAGATCCCTATCATCTCTATCAATAAGGACTTAATCACTGTAGCTAGCAGTGAAATCATATCATCGTCCCCTGTAAACCAACAAAATCACTGTAAAGTATCGCTATCCCATTCCTAGATTATGATATGCTTGATGATGAGTGTCGTCAGTCACCAAAAATAAAATTCCTAACTCTACTATGTAGATAGCGGAGCAAGGGTCGAACCCACAAAGACTGAATTTTTTAAGTTAATTATTAAATTAAAAATCTAATCTTAGGGTTTAGGGAAAGAAGAAGTTTGGGGGTTTTGTAAACTATTCTAAAATAAAGAAAACAAGAATTATTAAATATAAAAAACAAATAGCAAAAAAGCTTCAGTTACGAGGCAATCAATCATTCTTGGATTTTGATGTTGATCATTGATTACAAAATATCACTGTCAATTAAATAGTCAACCGTAGCATAACAACAAGCTCTGTTACACCATCTTTCCTTACTGAGTCGTTAGTTAAAACAAGCTCTTTAACTAATCTCTAACTACTTAACCTACCTAGAACAAGCTCTCTAGATATAAATTGTAGCAGCATTAACAACAAGAAAGATATGGGTTGACATTAGATAACAAACACATAAGCTCGGTTTATTTAATCTAAACCTTAATTCTCCTCCATCCCTAGTGATTAACTCCACAAGCAATTACGGACTTATGTTTTTAATCTGGCGGTAGATTATTTAGTTTAACTAAATAGTGTGCACCCTATCTAATCAAACAAACAATCATTATAATGTGCTCAGAGAATCTTGGATACTTAATCAACAATTATATAATAGGTTCAAGAATCTCACAACATGCTTTTCCCAAGAATAATTAATTTACCTCATAACTGAATAAGAAAACTACTCACTAGACATATTCAAGATCATATATAATTCAAGTTATATATTATAAAGAAGACAATTATCATGCAATAAACAATTAAACTATCAATCTTTAATAATATAAAATCAGAATTACTAATCAAGATTATAAAGTAGCAAGCAAGAACACACAAACAATATTAATTTAAATAAAGAAAACAAAATCAGAATTAAAAATAATAAATAAAATCAGCAACTAGTTAAAAATAAAAAAAATAAAATTTTATTAAAAACCCTAAAGAAAATCCTACAAGACTAAAAGAGAAGAGGGAGGAGAGGGATCTGAGGGATTTGAGGGATTTGAGGGATTGCTGTTTATGAGAGCCTTGTGCTCTTTATATAGGCCTAAGGAAGAGTTTAAAAGACTTTCCTAAGCAATGTGGGATTCAGATAAGAGTTTACTTGGGAAACAAGTAATTTGACTAGTCAAACTCTTACCTTTATCTCATCATCTTTTTACAATTATTTTCTAAGTAAAATTCCTAAGGCCTATTTTTATTAATTAATTACAGATCTAAGACAAAATAAAATTAAGAAATTATCTTGTCTCAACAAAATCTGGTCTTGAACTTGCTTTGTTGGAATTTCTTCTCAATCTCGTTTTTCTGCCCAGAATTTCGTACTGATTTTGTCCAGACGTTTGACCCACCAAATGAACTCCAATTTTTGCGATCTTGGACATTCTGGAAACCTTGAGAAGTCCTCTACAACTTCTATGAAGGCCACTTCTTGAGATCAGGTCGTTATGTTGGTCCAAAATGTCAATCTTTCAAACTGGACAGAAAATACTGCACTGTGCTCTTTTTAACTTCTTTTTATTCCAACTTTGATATTTAATACCTAAAACATAAAATAAACATTAGTAAGCTCTTTTAGGCATAAAACATCAATAAAGAAAATATATTAGCACATATAAAATTCACAAAATATCATCCTATCACTTGATGAGTTACATGGTTCTTGCATCTTTTCTAAAATTGATTTGAAAAGTGGTTATCATCAAATTCGCATGAGAGAAGGTGATGAGTGGAAAACTGCATTTAAGACTAAGCATGGTTTGTATGAATGGTTAGTTATGCCTTTTGGATTAACTAATGCACCTAGCACTTTCATGAGATTAATGAACCATGTTTTGCGTGCTTTCATTGGAAAATTTGTAGTTGTCTATTTTGATGATATCTTGATCTATAGTAGAAGTTTGCATGAACATATTGAACATTTAAAGAATGTGCTTAATGTCTTGAGAAAGGAAAAGCTGTATGCTAACCTTAAGAAATGTTCCTTTTGCACTGATAAGATTATATTTCTTGGATATGTTGTTTCTTCTAAGGGTATAGCAGTAGAAGATGAAAAGGTTAAGGCAATTAAAGATTGGCCTATACCTACGAATATCTCTGAGGTGCGTAGTTTTCATAGATTAGCTAGTTTCTACCGTAGGTTTGTTAGAGACTTCAGTATTATAGCTGCACCTTGAACTAATGTTGTTAAAAAGAATGTTGGATTTAAATGGGGTCTTGAGCAAGATAGTGCTTTTAACTTGCTTAAAGAGAAGCTTTGTTCCGCACCTTTGTTATCCTTACCTGACTTTTCTAAAACTTTTGAGATTGAGTGTGATGCTTCAAGTATAGGTATTGGAGCTGTTTTAATGCAAGGGAAGTGCCCCATTGCTTTTTTCAGTGAGAAGTTAAGTGGAGCTGCCCTTAACTATCCAACATATGATAAAAAGATGCATGCATTAGTGAGAGCCTTAGAAACATGGCAACACTATTTATGGCCTAAGAAATTTGTCATCCACACTGATCATGAGTCCTTGAAGCACTTGAAAGGACAAAGCAAGTTGAACAAGCGTCATGCCAAGTGGATGGAGTTCATTGAGACATTTCCATATGTGATCAAATATAAACAAGGTAAAGAAAATGTCGTGGCTGATGCATTGTCTCGAAGGTATACTCTAATCACTACTCTTAATGCAAAACTGCTTGGATTTGAGTATATTAAAGACTTGTATGCTACTGATGAGGATTTTGAAAATGTGTTCATTGCATGTGAGAAAACTGGTTTTGGAAAGTTTTATAGGCATGATGGATTCTTATTTAGGGAAAATAGATTATGTGTGCCTAGGAGTTCTTTAAGAGAATTACTTGTTAGAGAAGCCCATAGTGGTGGATTAATGGGACATTTTAGAGTAAAGAAAACTTTAGATATATTGCATGATCACTTCTTTTGGCCTAACATGAAAAGAGATATTGAAAAATTGTGTGAAAGATGTGTCACTTGTAAACAAGCTAAGTCTAGAGTTATGAATCATGATCTTTATACTCCATTGCCTATTCCTACTGCTCCTTGGACTGACATTTCTATGGACTTTGTTTTGGGATTACCAAGAACAAAGTAAGGTAGAGATTCTATTTTTGTTGTTGTTGACAGGTTCTCTAAGATGTCTCACTTCATTGCTTGTCACAAGACAGATGATGCAAGCAACATTGCTGATTTATTCTTCAAGGAAATTGTTCGTCTACATGGTGTTTCGAGGACCGTTGTCTCTAACCGCGATGTGAAGTTCCTTAGCTACTTTTGGAAAACATTATGGGGAAAGTTAGGAACAAAGCTATTGTTTTCCACTACTTGTCATCCACAAACCGACGGTCAAACTGAAGTAGTCAATCGTACTTTGTCTACTTTGTTGAGGTCCATTATTCAAAAGAATTTGAAGAATTGGGAAGATTGTTTGCCTCATGTGGAGTTTGCTTACAATAGAAGTGTGCATTCTACTACTAGTTATTCTCCATTTGAAGTTGTCTATGGTTTTAATCCACTCACTCCATTGGATCTTTTACCACTACCTATTGAGGAGAGAGCTAGTTTGGATGGGGAAAAGAAAGCTGATTTTGTTAAGCAACTACATGAGAAGGTTCGTCAAAACATTGAGAAGAGGACTGAGCAATATGCTACTCAAGCCAACAAGCATCGTAAGAAAGTTGTCTTTGAACCTGGTGATTGGGTTTGGGTACATATGCGTAAAGAGAGATTTCCTGCTCAACGTCGCTCCAAGTTGCAACCTCGAGGAGATGGACCATTCCACGTGATTGAGAAGATCAATGACAATGCTTATAAATTGGATCTTCCAGGTGAGTATAATATTAGTGCTACATTTAATGTTTCTGATCTTTCTCCCTTTGATATTGATATAGGTGATTCTGATTTGAGGACAAATCCTTTCGAGGAGAGGGGGAATGATGGAGACCCATCAAGCTCACACAGCTCAAGTCATGTTCGTCATGTTCGTGATCCTTTGAGCATCCATGGAGGTCCAATTACAAGAGCTAAATCAAAGATAATGCAACAAGCCTTGGCTGGTTTCATTAATATTGCTAGAGAGAAAGCCCAACAAAGCTTGAGCATGGAGGATGATAAAGTCTTCTACAACATGATCTGATGGAGACCCATCAAGCTCACACAGCTCAAGTCATGTTCGTGATGTTCGTGATCCTTTGAGCATCCATGGAGGTCCAATTACAAGAGCTAAATCAAAGATAATGCAACAAGCCTTGGCTGGTTTCATTAATATTGCTAGAGAGAAAGCCCAACAAAGCTTGAGCATGGAGGATAATAAAGTCTTCTACAACATGATCCAAGCCCAAGTTCAACCTTCTTGAAGACATACAAACAAGTATTGGGCCGAAATGCAATTAGGCTGGATGCATATTTTATTTAGTTAAGTATTATTGGGCTAAACGTTGTCTTAATTTAATTTAAGCCCAATTCCTTTTTAAATAATATATTTTGTAGGACTTCTATTACTTGTTCTGCAAGTTAGGAGAGTAGGATTCCTATTGCTTGTTCTGCAAGTTTGCTATTTCCTATTCTGCAAGTTAGGAAAGTAGGATTCCTATTACTTGTGCTGCAAGTTATCTATTTGCCTATAAATAGTTATGTAACCCTTTGGGGAGAAGACAATTGATTTTAGTAATAAAATTGAGAGACTTCTTCTCTTTGGTTCTCTTGAGAACTCTTGAACTTATCAAGGTTTTCCTTGTGGCGTTCTTCTACCTTCCACCAATATATACCATAGGTTCTTGCTTTTCTAAGTAACGGGTCTTGGTCCAATACCATAGGTTCTTGTGTTTCTACACAACGGGTCTTGGTTTAACTTCTAATTTTTGTTTTCCTTTGCTGCATTTTTAACTTGTTATTGTTTTTTTTCTTCAAGTGTTCATCTTCTTCATTGAACCTCATCTTCTTTCGGTGAGGTCCATATCATGATCCAAGCCCAAGTTCAACCTTCTTGAAGACACACACACAAGTATTGGGCCGAAATGCAATTAAGCTGGATGCATATTTTATTTAGTTAAGTATTATTGGGCTGAACGTTGTCTTAATTTAATTTAAGCCCAATTCCTTTTTAAATAATATATTTTGTAGGACTTCTATTACTTGTTCTGCAAGTTAGGAGAGTAGGATTCCTATTGCTTGTTCTGCAAGTTTGCTATTTCCTATTCTGTAAGTTAGGAAAGTAGGATTCCTATTACTTGTGCTGCAAGTTAGCTAGTTGCCTATAAATAGTTATGTAACCCTTTGGGGAGAAGACAATTGACTTTAGTAATAAAATTGAGAGACTTCTTCTCTTTGGTTCTCTTGAGAACTCTTGAATTTATCAAGGTCTTCCTTGTGGCGTTCTTCTACCTTCCATCAATATATACCATAGGTTCTTACTTTTCTAAGCAACGGGTCTTGGTCCAACACCATAGGTTCTCTTGTTTCTACACAACGGGTCTTGGTTTTATCTCTAATTTTTGTTTTCTTTTGCTGCGTTTTTAACTTGTTCTTGTTTTTCTTCAAGTGTTCTTCATGTTCTTCATTGAACCTCATCTTCTTTCGGTGAGGTCCATATCAAAACCTACCAGGGAAAGGAGGAGGGTAAGTAGAAGCATTAAAAGGAATTTGTTTATCACTTACCTCAGCTTTGAATTCCTTGATTTCAACATCCTCATAGTGCTTTATAAAGTTGTCGAAATTCTCTCTCTTTTACATTGTGCATGTCAACAACTCCACCTTTAATATAGACATTGGATTCATCCTCCCTTTCTATAAAGTTGTCGACATCTTCATGTGCACTTTCCTTGGATTCAATTGCCCTTTCACTTTTCAAGGTAATTTTAGTAACATTATCTCTTGGATTCTCCACAGGTTGAGAGGTCATAGCTTCAATGTTACTTATGGAATTCATTATTTGACTCAGATGATGATCAAAAATCTTAATATAAACATCAGCCTCTTGTGACAATTGTAAAGTTTTAATCTCAAGAGTCTTAACAATATCTTCAAGAGACATACCTGATTCTTGAGGTGGAGGCATACCTGAGTCTTGAGGTGGAGCTTGATATGTATCTTGGTGATAGGATGATATTTAGTAAATTTTATATGTGCTAATATATTTACTTTATTGATGTTTTATGCCTAAAAGAGCTTACTAATGTTTATTTTATGTTTTAGGTATTAAATATCAAAGTTGGAATTAAAAGAAGCTAAAAAGAGCAAAGTGCAGTATTTTTTGTCCAGCTTGAAAAATTAACGTTTTTGACCAATTTAACGACCTGATCTCAAGATGTGGCCTTCATGGAAGTTGTAGAAGACTTCTCAAGGTTTCCAGAATGTCCAAGATCGCAAAAATCAGAGTTCATTTGGTGGGTCAAACGTCTGGACAAAATCAGTACGAAATTCTGGGCAGAAAAACGAGATTGAGAAGAAATTCCAACAAAGCAAGTTCAAGACCAGATTTTGTTGAGAGAAGATAATTTCTTAATTTTATTTTGTCTTAGATCTGTAATTAATTAATAAAAATAGGCCTTAGGAATTTTACTTAGAAAATAGTTGTAAAAAGATGATGAGATAAAGGTAAGAGTTTGACTAGTCAAATTACTTGTTTTCCAAGTAAACTCTTATCTGAATCCCACATTGCTTAGGAAAGTCTTTTAAACTCTTCCTTAGGCCTATATAAAGAGCACAAGGCTCTCATAAACAAGATCCCTCTCCTCCCTCTTCTTTTAGTCTTGTAGGATTTTCTTTAGGGGTTTTAATAAAATTTTATTTTTTTCTTTATTTTTAATTAGTTGTTGATTTTTTTATTATTATTATTTCTGAATTTATTTTCTTTATTTAAATTTATATTGTTTGTGTGTTCTTGCTTGTTAGTTTATAATTTTGATTATTAATTCTGATTTTATATTATTAAAGATTGCTTCTTTGATTGTTTCTTGCATGATATTTGTAATCTTTATAATATATAACTTGAATTTTATGATCTTGAATATGTCTAGTGAGTAGATTTTTTATTCAGTTATGAGGTAAATTGATTGTTTTTGGGAAAAGCATGTTGTGAGATTCTTGAACCTATTATATAATTGTTAATTAAGTATCCAAGATTCTCTGAGCACATTATAATGATTGTTTGTTTGATTAGATAGGGTGCACACTATTTAGTTAAATTAAATAATCTACTGCTAGATTAAAAACATAAGTCCGTAATTGCTTGTGGAGTTAATCACTAGGGATAGATGGAGGAGAATTAAGGTTTAGATTAAATGAACCGAGCTTAGGTGTTTGTTATCTAATGTCAACCCATATCTTTCCTGTTGTTAATGCTGCTACAACTTATATCTAGAGAGCTTGTTCTAGGTAGGTTATGTAGTTAGAGATTAGTTAAAGAGCTTGTTTTAACTAACGACTCAGTAAGGAAAGATGGTGTAACAGAGCTTGTTGTTATGCTACGGTTGACTGTTTAATTGACAGTAATGTTTTGTAATCAATGATCAACATCAAAATCCAAGAATGATTGATTGCCTCGTAACTGAAGCTTTTTGCTATTTGTTTTTTTTTATATTTAATAATTCTTGTTTTCTTTATTTTAGAATAGTCTCCAAACCCCCCAAACTTCTTCTTTCCCTAAACCCTAAGATTAGATTTTTAATTTAATAATTAACTTAAAAAAAATTCAGTCTCTATGGGTTCGACCCTTGCTCCGCTATCTACATAGTAGAGTTAGGAAATTTTATTTTTGGTGACTGACAACACTCATCAAATTTTGGCGCCGTTGCCGGGGATTGAAATTTGTTTAGGTTAATTATTTTAATTTAAATTCTAATTTTTTTTCTTTTCCTTTTCTTTTCTTTTTCAGGGATTGCTTGTCTGACAAGGATTCTAGTCACAAACTTCAAAAGATTAGGGACTATATACAAGCAACCCAAAGCGTGATGCCACAAACACCAAAACATCCACCACTACTACCTCCCAAGACGAGAAGTGAGAGGACTCCATGGAGCAAGCTTATGAACCACACTATGATTATGACCCATACTATAATTATGAACCACACTACGATACCTACTATCAAGGATGGTGGGATCATTCTAATTTTAGTTATGGGAATCAATATGAGGTTTACAATGTGCAATTCCAAGATACATATCAAGCTCCACCTCAAGACTCAGGTATGCCTCCACCTCAAGAATCAGGTATGTCTCTTGAAGATATTGTTAAGACTCTTGAGATTAAAACTTTACAATTGTCACAAGAGGCTGATGTTTATATTAAGAATATTGATCACCATGTGAGTCAAATAATGAATTCCATAAGTAACATTGAAGCTATGACCTCTCAACCTGTGGAGAATCCAAGAGATAATGTTACTAACATCACCTTGAAAAGTGAAAGGGCAATTGAATCCAAGGAAAGTGTACATGAAGATGTCGACAACTTTATAGAAAGGGAGGATGAATCCAATGTCTATATTAAAGGTGGAGTTGTTGACATGCACAAGGTAAAAGGGAGAGAGAATTTCGACAACTTTATAAAGCACTATGAGGATGTTGAAATCAAGGAATTCAAAGCTGAGGTAAGTGATAAATAAATTCCTTTTAATGCTTCTACTTACCCTCCTCCTTTTCCTAGTAGGTTTGCAAGAGCTACAAATGAAGAGCAAGACAAGGAGACATTGAAGACATTTAGGAAAATGGAAGTCAATATTCCTCTCCTTGACGAAATTAATGATCAAGTGCTTTGCGATGCCAAGTTTTTAAGGGAACTATGCACTTCCAAGAGGAAATTAAAAGGTTATAAAAAGCAGGTTCTTAAAGATGAGCTAGAAATAGCCATGAGCAAAAATCTTGAGAATGAGGAACTCAAGAAACCGATAAAAACGTTGAGGTCTGGGATTGGATGATGGAAGGTGGAGCAATCGAGCAAACGACATTAAACAAAAGCGCTACTTGGGAGGCAACCCAAGGATGTAAAACGAGGGAGTATTTCTTTCCCTTTCTTGTATTACTATTTAATTTTTGAGTTTTTTATTGTTCTTCTTTGCATGCTAGACTTACTTTGAGGACAAAGTAAGATTTAAGTGTGGGGGAGAATATTGGTTTACGAGTCTATAGAGATTTTTTTTAGGAACTGGAAATTTTTTTTTGAAAAAAAAAAGTGGTCAAATTTTTAAGAGTTTTAAAAGATCATGATATGTTTTCTTTCTTTTAAGGATTGATTCTAAACTAAAACAAAGTTTTATAGGAAAGTTAAGAGTATTTTGATTGTTATTATTGTTGAAGTGAATACTTTCTAAAGAATTTATGTGAGTTCATGATTAAATATGATTGCTCATATGATATGGATAATTTGATTAGTTCATTGAAGTTGGTATAAGCAAAGAATAAATAGACAAGAACAAAAAAAAAAACAAAAAGAGAAGAAAAATAGAGGTTGGAAGCTTTAAATTCTACTCCAATGTTTTGAGTTACTCGATCTTGTTGATTAAATTCTTGAAGTGACTTAAAATATGAGTATGCAAAGCACTCTAAAAGAGGGCTTACTTACTGAGTAACCGGGTGTTGGTATCACCAATATTAACATTCACGTAAAAAGGCAAGTAACTACTTAGGGAAACCATTATTAAAACCTCTAAAGAAAAAAAAAGAAAAAAAAGTTCTTGATCTATTGACTTTGTTTGTAGTAATGTATTTTGGTTAATTGCAAAGTTGATGTTATATGTTTCAATTGTGTTGATTGTGAATTTTGCATGAATTTATTCAGAAGTATGCATGAATATGAGAAATAATGATTAGAATATGATTGACTTGATTATTTGACTCTTGTTGAAGTTATGAGTTAAGAATTGAAAGATTTGAAAATATGTCCATGATCTTAATCTTGTTTTGAGTCTTAATTTTTAAATTTTTGAGTCTTATTTTGAATTTTTAGGATTGAGTCTTAAGTAAAAGATTTTGTGGGTATATCTTCTGAAAGCCCTTACGAGACACAACTCGTCCACTAGGGGTGACCTAGGGGTTTAAAGGCTTATTGCATATGCTAAATCCAATCGTGATTCCTACGAAAGTGAGTTAGGATTTTAGGATTTAGTTCTTTAGGAATTAGTTAGCTAAGGTTTTGCTAGAGGACTAGCAAAAGCTAAGTGTGGGGGAATTTGATAGGATGATATTTTGTAAATTTTATATGTGCTAATATATTTGCTTTATTGATGTTTTATGCCTAAAAGAGCTTACTAATGTTTATTTTATGTTTTAGGTATTAAATATCAAAGTTGGAATTAAAAGAAGCTAAAAAGAGCAAAGTGCAGTATTTTCTGTCCAGCTTGAAAGATTGACGTTTTTGACCAATTTAACGACCTGATCTCAAGATGTGGCCTTCATGGAAGTTATAGAAGACTTCTCAAGGTTTCCTGAATGTCCAAGATCGCAAAAATCAGAGTGCATTTGGTGGGTCAAACGTCTGGACAAAATCAGTACGAAATTCTGGGCAGAAAAACGAGATTGAGAAGAAATTCCAACAAAGCAAGTTCAAGACCAGATTTTGTTGAGAGAAGATAATTTCTTAATTTTATTTTGTCTTAGATCTGTAATTAATTAATAAAAATAGGCCTTAGGAATTTTACTTAGAAAATAGTTGTAAAAAGATAATGAGATAAAGGTAAGAGTTTGACTAGTCAAATTACTTGTTTTCCAAGTAAACTCTTATCTGAATCCCACATTGCTTAGGAAAGTCTTTTAAACTCTTCCTTAGGCCTATATAAAGAGCACAAGGCTCTCTTAAACGAGATCCCTCTCCTCCCTCTTCTTTTAGTCTTGTAGGATTTTCTTTAGGGTTTTTAATAAAATTTTATTTTTTTTCTTTATTTTTAATTAGTTGTTGATTTTTTTATTATTATTATTTCTGAATATGTTTTCTTTATTTAAATTTATATTGTTTGTGTGTTCTTGCTTGTTAGTTTATAATTTTGATTATTAATTCTGATTTTATATTATTAAAGATTGCTTCTTTGATTGTTTCTTGCATGATATTTGTAATCTTTATAATATATAACTTGAATTTTATGATCTTGAATATGTCTAGTGAGTAGATTTTTTATTCAGTTATGAGGTAAATTGATTGTTTTTTGGGAAAAGCATGTTGTGAGATTCTTGAACCTATTATATAATTGTTAATTAAGTATCCAAGATTCTCTGAGCACATTATAATGATTGTTTGTTTGATTAGATAGGGTGCACACTATTTAGTTAAATTAAATAATCTACTGCCAGATTAAAAACATACGTCCGTAATTGCTTGTGGAGTTAATCACTAGGGATGGAGGAGAATTAAGGTTTAGATTAAATGAACCGAGCTTATGTGTTTGTTATCTAATGTCAACCCATATCTTTCTTTTTGTTAATGCTGCTACAACTTATATCTAGAGAGCTTGTTCTAGGTAGGTTATGTAGTTAGAGATTCGTTAAAGAGCTTGTTTTAACTAACGACTCAGTAAGGAAAGATGGTGTAACAGAGCTTGTTGTTATTCTACAGTTGATTGTTTAATTGACAGTAATGTTTTGTAATCAATGATCAAAATCAAAATCCAAGAATGATTGATTGCCTCGTAACTGAAGCTTTTTGCTATTTGTTTTTTTATATTTAATAATTCTTGTTTTCTTTATTTTAGAATAGTCTGCAAAACCCCCAAACTTCTTCTTTCCCTAAACCCTAAGATTAATAATTAACTTAAAAAAATTCAGTCTCTGTGGGTTCGACCCTTGCTTCGCTATCTACATAGTAGAGTTAGGAAATTTTATTTTTGGTGACTGACGACACTCATCACTTGGAATGGCACATTGTAAACCTCATATTGATTCCCATAACTAAAATTAGAATGATCCCACCATCCTTGATAGTAGGTATCGTAGTGTGGTTCATAATTATAGTATGGGTCATAATTATAGTGTGGTTCATAAGCTTGCTCCATGGAGTCCTCTCACTTCTCGTCTTGGGAGGTAGTGGTGGTGGATGTTGTGGTGCTTGTGGCACTGCGCTTTGGGTTGCTTGTATATAGTCTCTAATATTTTGAAGTTTGTGGCAAGAATCCTTGTCAGACAAGCAATCCCTGAAAAAGAAAAGAAAAGGAAAAGAAAAAAAATTAGACTTTAAATTAAAATAATTAACCTAAACAAATTTCAGTCCCCGGCAACGGCGCCAAAATTTGATGTGTCGTCAGTCACCAAAAATAAAATTTCCTAACTCTACTATGTAGATAGCGGAGCAAGGGTCGAACCCACAGAGACTGAATTATTTAAGTTAATTACTAAATTAAAAATCTAATTTTAGGGTTTAGGGAAAGAATAAATTTGGGGGTTTTGGAGACTATTCTAAATTAAAGAAAACAAGAATTATTAAATATCAAAGACAAATAGTAAAAAGCTTCAGTTACGAGGCATTTAATTATTCTTAGATTTAGATGTTGATCATTGATTATTTAAGATCATTGTCAATTAAGTAGTCAACCGTAGTGTAATTCCCCAGCGTCCAATTACACCTATCTTTCCTTATTGTGTTGTTAATTAAAGGTTCAGCATCTTAATTAATCTCTAACTATCAAAATTTACCTATGCTCAGCGCTATAGATTAAGTTTAATAGCAGCATTAATATCTAGAAAGATTTGAGTCAACATTAAGTAACAAACTCACTCAACGCGGTTTATTTAACTTAAACCTTAATTCTCCTAGATCCCTAGTGATTAACTCCACAAGCAATTATAGACTTATGTTTTTAATCTGGCGGTAGATTATTTAATTTAACTAAATAGTGTGCACCCTATCTAATTAAACAAACAATCATTATAATGTGCTCAAAGAATCTTGAATACTTAATGAACAATTATATAATAGGTTCAAGAATCTCACAACATGCTTTTCTCAAGAATAATCAATTTACCTCATAACTGAATAAGAAAACTACTCACTAGACATATTCAAGATCATAAAATTCAAGTTATATATTATAAAGATTACAAATATAATGCAAGAAACAATCAAAGAAGCAATCTTTAATAATATAAAATCAGAATTACTAATCAAGATTATAACTAGCAAGCAAGAACACACAAACAATATTAATTTAAATAAAGAAACAAAATCAGAATTAACAAATAATAAAGAAATAATAAAAATAAAATTCTATTAAATCTACTCTAAAACTAAACAAGAGAGAAGAGGGGGAAGAGAGTGGATGTGAGGGATGTGTTTATGAGAGCCTTGTGCTCTTTATATAGGCCCAAGGAAGAGTTTAAAAGACTTTCCTAAGCAATGTGGGATTCAGATAAGAGTTTACTTGGAAAACAAGTAATTTGACTAGTCAAACTCTCACCTTTATCTCATCATCTTTTTACAATTATTTTCTAAGTAAAATTCCAAAGGCTATATTTTTATTAATTAATTACAGATCTAAGACAAAATCTGGTCTTGAACTTGCTTTGTTGTTGGAATTTCTCCTCAATCTCGTTTTTCTGCCCAGAATTTTTTGTACTGATTTTGTTTCTCTAGACGTTTGACCCATCAAATGAACTCCGATTTTTTCGATCTTGGACATTCTTGAAACCTGGGGAAGTCTTCTACAACTTCTATGAAGGCCACTTCTTGAGATCAGGTCGTTAAATTGGTCAAAAATGTCAATCTTTCAAGCTGGACAGAAAATACTGCACTTTGCTCTTTTTATCTTCTTTTAATTCCAACTTTGATATTTAATACCTAAAACATAAAATAAACATTAGTAAGTTCTTTTAGGCATAAAACATCAGTAAAGTAAATATATTAGCACATATAAAATTTACAAAATATCATCCTATCAGTAACGGTTAGTGTAACCGTCGTGGATGACTCTCCGATCATACTACCACAGTCTACCCAGCAATAGGTGGCTAGCTTGCATGGGCACCATGTCACACAGCACCTCATCTCGATACCTTCCAATATGAAAAGGAACCAAGACTTGTTTCACCACATTCACTTCACCACAGTCATTAATCCACTGCAACTTATATGGATGGTGATGCTTGGTAGTGGGCAACTTTAATTTATCAACAAAGTATGTGCTAGCAACATTAGTACAACTCCCACCATCAATGATTACAGTGCATACCTTGTCACTAATATGACATCTCGTATGGAAGATGTTCTCATGCTATGCCTCATCTTCAAACTTCACATGGGTATTAAGAGCACGCATGGCAACAAGTGCTTCACCATGAGCAGCATACTCGACAACTTCTTCTTCTTCAGCATCTTCTAACGCAAGCATCTCATCTTCAACACCGACTTCAGAACCTTCACTCTCAACATCGCCATTCCCATGCATGATCATCACTCTACGGTTGGGACACTATGAGGCAATATGTCCACGACCTAAACACTTGAAACACTTAATGTCACGTGTCCTACTCTAGGATGCTTGGGCAGGTTCAGTCTTGGACTTTGGAGGGCCCTCAGGCTTGGTGATAGGATGATATTTTGTGAATTTTATATGTGCTAATATATTTTCTTTATTGATGTTTTTTGCCTAAAAGAGCTTACTAATGTTTGTTTTATGTTTTAGGTATTAAATATCAAAGTTGGAATAAAAAGAAGATAAAAAGAGCAAAGTGCAGTATTTTCTGTCCAGCTTGAAAGATTGACATTTTTGACCAATTTAATGACCTGATCTCAAGCAGTGGCCTTCATGAAAGTTGTAGAGGACTTCTCAAGGTTTCCAGAATGCATAAGATCGCAAATATCGGAGTTCATTTGTTTGGTCAAACGTCTGGACAAAATCAGTACGAAATTCTGGACAGAAAAACGAGATTGAGAAGAAATTCCAACAAAGCAAGTTCAAGACCAGATTTTGTTGAGACAAGATAATTTCTTAATTTTATTTAGTCTTAGATCTGTAATTAATTAATAAAAATAGGCCTTAGGAATTGTACTTAGAAAATAATTGTAAAAAGATGATGAGATAAAGGTAAGAGTTTGACTAGTCAAATTACTTGTTTCCCAAGTAAACTCTTATCTGAATCCCACATTGCTTAGGAAAGTCTTTTAAACTCTTCCTTAGGCCTATATAAAGAGCACAAGGCTCTCATAAATAGCAATCCCTCAAATCCCTCTCCTCCCTCTTCTCTTTTAGTCTTGTAGGATTTTCTTTAGGGTTTTTAATAAAATTTTATTTTTTTTCTTTATTTTTAATCAGTTGCTGATTTCTTTATTATTTTTAATTCTGATTTTGTTTTCTTTATTTAAATTAATATTGTTTGTGTGTTCTTGCTTGTTAGTTTATAATCTTGATTATTAATTCTGATTTTATATTATTAAAGATTGCTTCTTTGATTGTTTCTTGCATGATTTTTGTAATCTTTATAATATTAAACTTGAATTTTATGATCTTGAATATGACTAGTGAGTAGTTTTCTTATTCAGTTATGAGGTAAATTGATTATTCTTGGGAAAAGCATGTTGTGAGATTCTTGAACCTATTATATAATTGTTGATTAAGTATCCAAGATTCTCTGAGCACATTATAATGATTGTTTGTTTAATTAGATAGGGTGCACACTATTTAGTTAAATTAAATAATCTACCGTCGGATTAAAAACATAAGTCTGTAATTGCTTGTGGAGTTAATTACTAGGGATATAAGAGAATCAAGGTTTCAGTTAAATAAACCGCGCTGAGTGAGTTTGTTACTTAATGTTGACTCAAATCTTTCTAGATATTAATGTTGCCTATTAAAACTTAATCTATAGCGCTGAGCATAGGTAAATTTTGATAGTTAGAGATTAATTAAGACGCTGAGCCTTTAATTAACAACACAGTAAGGAAAGATAGGTGTAATTGGACGCTGGGGAATTACACTACGATTGACTACTTAATTGACAATGATCTTAAATAATCAATGATCAATATCTAAATCCAAGAATAATTAAATGCCTCGTAACTGAAGCTTTTCGCTATTTGTTTTTTTTATATTTAATAATTCTTGTTTTTTTTAATTTTAGAATAGTCTCAAAACCCCCAAATTCCTTCTTTCCCTAAACCCTAAGATTAGATTTTTAATTTAATAATTAACTTAAATAATTCAGTCTCTGTGGGTTCGACCCTTGCTCCGTTATCTACATAGTAGAGTTAGGAAATTTTATTTTTGGTGACTGACGACACTCATCAAATTTTGGCGCCGTTGCCGGGGATTGAATTTTTGTTTAAGTTAATTATTAAAATCTTATTTTTTTTCTTTTCTTTTCTTTTTCAGGGATTGCTTTTCTGACAAGGATTCTAGTCACAAACTTCAAAAGATTAAGGACTATATACAAGCAACCCAAAGCGCAGTGCCGCAAGCACCACAACATCCACCATCACTACCAGCCAAGACAAGAAGTAAGAGGCCTCCATGGAGCAAGCTTATGAACCATACTATGATTATGACCCATACTATAATTATGAACCACACTATGATATCTACAATCAAGGATGGTGGGATCATTCTAATTATGGGAATCAATATGAGGTTTACAATGCACAATTCCTAGATACATATCAAGCTCCATCTCAAGACTCAGGTATGCCTCTACCTCAAGAATCAGGTGTGTCTCTTGAAGATATTGTTAGGACTCTTGAGATTAAAACCTTACAATTTTCACAAGAGGCTGATGTTTATATTAAGAATATTGATCACCATGTGAGTCAAATAATGAATTCCATAAGAAACATTGAAGCTATGACCTCTCAACCTATGGAGAATCCAAGAGATAATGTTACTAACATCACCTTGAAAAGTGAAAGGGCAATTGAATCCAAGGAAAGTGCATATGAAGATGTCGACAACTTTATAGAAAGGGAGGATGAATCCAATGTCTATATTAAAGGTGGAGTTGTTGACATGCACAATGTAAAAGAGAGAGAGAATTTCGACAATTTTATAAAGCACTATGAGGATGTTGAAAGCAAGAATTCAAAGCTGAGGTAAGTGAAAAACAAATTCCTTTTAATTCTTCTACTTACCCTCCTCCTTTTCCTAGTAGGTTTGCAAGAGCTACAAACGAAGAGCAAGACAAGGAGACATTGAAGACATTTAGGAAAATGGAAGTTAATAATCCTCTCCTTGATGAAATTAATGATCAAGTGCCTTGTGATGCCAAGTTTTTAAGGGAACTATGCACTTCCAAGAGGAAATTAAAAGGTGATGAAAAGCAAGTTCTTAAAGATGAGCTAGAAATAGCCACAAGTAAAAATCTTGAGAAGGAGGAACTTGAGAAACCGATAAAAAAGTTGAGGTCTGGGATTGGATGATGGAAGGCGGAGCAGTCGAGCTAACGACATTAAACAAAAGCGCTACTTGGGAGGCAACCCAAGGATGTAAAACGAGGGAGTATTTCTTCCTTTTCTTGTATTACCATTTAATTTTTGAGTTTTTTATTGTTATTCTTTGCATGCTAGACTTACTTTGAGGACAAAGTAAGATTTAAGTGTGGGGGGGAATATTGGTTTATGAGTCTATAGAGTTTTTTATTTTTTTTAACTGCTATTTTTTTTTGAAAAAAAAAGGTCAAATTTTTAAGAGTTTTAAAGATCATGATATGTTTTCTTTCTTTTAAGAATTGATTCTAAACTAAAACAAAGTTTTATAAGAAAGTTGAGACTATTTTTGATTGTTATTATTGTTGAAGTGAGTACTTTCTAAAGAATTTATGTGAGTTCATGATTAAATATGATTGTTCATATCATATTGATAATGTGATTGGTTCATTGGAGTTGGTATAAGCAAAGGATAAATAGACAAGAACAAAGAAAAAAATATATAAAAAGAGAAGAAAAATAGAGGTTGAAAGCTTTAAATTCTACTCCAATGTTTTGAGTTACTCGATCTTGTTGATTAAATTCGATGAAGTGACTAAATGAGTATGCAAAGCACTCTAAAAGAGGGCTTACTTGTTGAGTAACCGGGTGTTGGTATCACCAATATTAACATTCGCGTAAAAAGGCAAGTAAGTACTTAGGGAAACCGTTATTGAAACTCAAAAGAAAAAAAAAAGGAAGAGAAAATAGAAAAAAAAATTCTTGATCTATTGACTTGTTTGTAGTAATGTAAAGTGGATAATTGCAAAGTTGGTGTTATATGTTTCAATTGTGTTGATTGTGAATTTTGCATGAATTTATTTAGAAGTATGCATGAATATGAGAAGTAATGATTAGAATATGATTGACTTGATTATTTGACTCTTGTTGAAGTTATGAGTTAAGAATTGAAAGATTTGAAAATATGTTCATGATCTTAATCTTGTTTTGAGTCTTAATTTTTAAATTTTTGAGTCTTATTTTGAATTATTTAGGATTGAGTCTTAAGTAAAAGATTTTGTGGGTATATCTTCTGAAAGCCCTCACGAGACACAACTCGTCCACTAGGGGTACCTAGGGGTTTAAAGGCTTATTGCATATGCTAAATGCAATCGTGACTCCTACGAAAGTGAGTTAGGATTTTAGGATTTAGTTCTTTAGGAATTAGTTAGCTAAGGTTTGCTAGAGGACTAGCAAAAGCTAAGTGTGGGGGAATTTGATAGGACGATATTTTGTGAATTTTATATGTGCTAATATATTTTCTTTATTGATGTTTTATGCCTAAAAGAGCTTACTAATGTTTTTTTATGTTTTAGGTATTAAATATCAAAGTTGGAATAAAAAGAAGATAAAAAGAGCAAAGTGCAGTATTTTCTGTCCAGCTTGAAAGATTGACATTTTTGACCAATTTAATGACCTGATCTCAAGAAGTGGCCTTCATGAAAGTTGTAGAGTACTTCTCAAGGTTTCCAGAATGCATAAGATCGCAAAAATCGGAGTTCATTTGATAGGTCAAACGTCTGGACAAAATCAGTACGAAATTCTGGACAGAAAAACGAGATTGAGAAGAAATTCCAACAAAGCAAGTTCAAGACCAGATTTTGTTGAGACAAGATAATTTCTTAATTTTATTTTGTCTTAGATCTGTAATTAATTAATAAAAATAGGCCTTGGGAATTTTACTTAGAAAATAATTGTAAAAAGATGATGAGATAAAGGTAAGAGTTTGACTAGTCAAATTACTTGTTTCCCAAGTAAACTCTTATCTGAATCCCACATTGCTTAGGAAAGTCTTTTAAACTCTTCCTTAGGCCTATATAAAGAGCACAAGGCTCTCATAAACAGCAATCCCTCAAATCCCTCTCCTCCCTCTTCTCTTTTAGTCTTGTAGGATTTTCTTTAGGGTTTTTAATAAAATTTTATTTTTTTTCTTTATTTTTAATCAGTTGCTGATTTCTTTATTATTTTTAATTCTGATTTTGTTTTCTTTATTTAAATTAATATTGTTGTGTGTTCTTGCTTGTTAGTTTATAATCTTGATTATTAATTCTGATTTTATATTATTAAAGATTGCTTCTTTGATTATTTCTTGCATGATATTTGTAATCTTTATAATATTAAACTTGAATTTTATGATCTTGAATATGACTAGTGAGTAGTTTTCTTATTCAGTTATGAGGTAAATTGATTATTCTTGGGAAAAGCATGTTGTGAGATTCTTGAACCTATTATAAATTGTTGATTAAGTATCCAAGATTCTCTGAGCACATTATAATGATTGTTTGTTTAATTAGATAGGGTGCACACTATTTAGTTAAATTAAATAATCTACCGCCGGATTAAAAACATAAGTCCGTAATTGCTTGTGGAGTTAATTACTAGGGATATAGAGAATCAAGGTTTAAGTTAAATAAACCGCGCTGAGTGAGTTTGTTACTTAATGTTGACTCAAATCTTTCTAGATATTAATGCTACTATTAAAACTTAATCTATAGCGCTGAGCATAGGTAAATTTTGATAGTTAGAGATTAATTAAGACGCTGAGCCTTTAATTAACAACACAGTAAGGAAAGATAGGTGTAATTGGACGCTGGGGAATTACACTACGGTTGACTACTTAATTGACAATGATCTTAAATAATCAATGATCAATATCTAAATCCAAGAATAATTAAATGCCTCGTAACTGAAGCTTTTTGCTATTTTGTTTTTTTATATTTAATAAATCTTGTTTTTTTTTATTTTAGAATAGTCTCTAAAACCCCCAAATTCCTTCTTTCCCTAAACCCTAAGATTAGATTTTTAATTTAATAATTAACTTAAATAATTCAGTCTCTGTGGGTTCGACCCTTGCTTCGCTATCTACATAGTAGAGTTAGGAAATTTTATTTTTGGTGACTGACGACACTCATCACTTGGGCTTAGCAAAGCTCTCTGACTTAGGCGCAGACACAGGCTTATCATCCCTACGAAAGGTGTTAGATTTCCAAACAGGAACTGAACTAGATGTGAAACGGGATGTACCTTTCCTTTGGAGTTGCCTTTCCACTTTGATGGCCACATGCAGCATCTCCTATAAATCCATGTAATGCTGCAACTCTACTACATTAGCAATCTCACGGTTTAAGCCTTGGATTAAAAGAGCCATAGTAGCTTCTGCATCCTCCTAGATATTGGCTCGGATCATGGTTATTTCCATCTCTTTGTAGTAATCCTTAACACTTTTTGAGCCCTGGGTAAGACCTTAGAGTTTCTGGTATAACTCTCTGTAGTAATGCGTAGGAACAAATCTCTTATTCATGATGCACTTCATCTCATCCCATGTAGACACTGGAGAATCTCCATATCTTCTTCTGCTAGTGACTAACTGATCCCACCAAACCATAGCATACTCTGTGAACTCAACTGCTGCAAGTTTGACCTTCTTTTCCTCAGAGTAGTGGTGGCAGTCAAACACCATTTCAATCTTCCTTTCCCACTCCAAATATGCCTCAGGATCATTCTTGCCTTGGTGATGAGTGTCGTCAGTCACCAAAAATAAAATTTCCTAACTCTTCTATGTAGATAGCGGAGCAAGGGTCGAACCCACAAAGACTGAATTATTTAAGTTAATTATTAAATTAAAAATCTAATCTTAGGGTTTAGGGAAAGAAGAAGTTTGGGGGTTTTGTAAACTATTCTAAAATAAAGAAAACAAGAATTATTAAATATAAAAAACAAATAGCAAAAAAGCTTCAGTTACGAGGCAATCAATCATTCTTGGATTTTGATGTTGATCATTGATTACAAAATATCACTGTCAATTAAATAGTCAACCGTAGCATAACAACAAGCTCTGTTACACCATCTTTCCTTACTGAGTCGTTAGTTAAAACAAGCTCTTTAACTAATCTCTAACTACTTAACCTACCTAGAACAAGCTCTCTAGATATAAATTGTAGCAGCATTAACAACAAGAAAGATATGGGTTGACATTAGATAACAAACACATAAGCTCGGTTTATTTAATCTAAACCTTAATTCTCCTCCATCCCTAGTGATTAACTCCACAAGCAATTACGGACTTATGTTTTTAATCTGGCGGTAGATTATTTAGTTTAACTAAATAGTGTGCACCCTATCTAATCAAACAAACAACCATTATAATGTGCTCAGAGAATCTTGGATACTTAATCAACAATTATATAATAGGTTCAAGAATCTCACAACATGCTTTTCCCAAGAATAATTAATTTACCTCATAACTGAATAAGAAAACTACTCACTAGACATATTCAAGATCATAAAATTCAAGTTTAATATTATAAAGATTACAAATATCATGCAAGAAACAATCAAAGAAGCAATCTTTAATAATATAAAATCAGAATTAATAATCAAGATTATAAACTAGCAAGCAAGAACACACAAACAATATTAATTTAAATAAAGAAAACAAAATCAGAATTAAAAATAATAAAGAAATCAGCAACTAATTAAAAATAAAGAAAAAATAAAATTTTATTAAAAACCCTAAAAAAAATCCTACAAGACTAAAAGAGAAAAGAGGGATGTGAGGGATTTGAGGGCTGTCTTTATGAGAGCCTTGTGCTCTTTATATAGGCCTAAGGAAGAGTTTAAAAGACTTTCCTAAGCAATGTGGGATTCAGATAAGAGTTTACTTGGGAAACAAGTAATTTGACTAGTCAAACTCTTACCTTTATCTCATCATCTTTTTACAATTATTTTCTAAGTAAAATTCCTAAGGCCTATTTTTATTAATTAATTACAGATCTAAGACAAAATAAAATTAAGAAATTATCTTGTCTCAACAAAATCTGGTCTTGAACTTGCTTTGTTGGAATTTCTTCTCAATCTCGTTTTTCTGCCCAGAATTTCGTACTGATTTTGTCCAGACGTTTGACCCACCAAATGAACTCCAAATTTTGCGATCTTGGACATTCTGGAAACCTTGAGACGTCCTCTACAACTTCCATGAAGGCTACTTCTTGAGATCAGGTCGTTACATTGGTCAAAATGTCAATCTTTCAAGCTGGACAGAAAATACTGCACTTTGCCCTTTTTATCTTCTTTTTATTCCAACTTTGATATTTAATACCTAAAACATAAAATAAACATTAGTAAGCTCTTTTAGGCATAAAACATCAATAAAGAAAATATATTAGCACATATAAAATTCACAAAATATCATCCTATCACTTGGAAAGGAGGAATCTTCAATTTTATGCTGCCAAGGTTTCCATCCATCTTCTCCTTGCCTCTATCACGGGCTCTATCAACTCGATCTCTATACCCATGGTACCTTCTATGATGTCTATCTATCCCAGATTCTTCGTTCGAGTCATACCCAACATTATCATCATACTCGTCATTGGCAACAATCTTACTTTTTAGATGGGAAGTATCACTTTGTTGGATCTTTGCAAACCGAGCTTCATGTTGGTTCAACTTATCATAATGTCGTTGAATTTCACATCCATCCATTGGAACTGTTGTTGCATTCCCTGAAGCATGAATTCAATCTTTTTAAAGTCTGACTTATCACCTTCAGAAGACATTTTCAACAAGTAATATCCTCACGTGTTTACACTCGTGTTTCACTCAAGTAATTTGGCTTTTCTCTACTAATGTTTCTCACACACTCATGCCTTTTTCCCTTACTCTACCTCAACTCTATAGGTTCACAATCGCACTAGAGACTCAGTCAAAGACTCAACCTCGCAGAATCAACTAATTCACCAGGTATTTTCACCAAGTATTTTTTTTGAATTTTTTTTCCAATTCCTTTTTTTTCTTTTTTTTACAGAAAGGTACGGCTAGGGCTAGGATGACTCAAAGAAAGACAGAATAAAAAATAATCAAAAAATAAAAAATACTAGAATGATAAAAAAAATAAAAAATGGCCTAAAACTATAGGAAAATGATGGAATTTGGCCAAGATAGGGTGGGGCCCGTGAAATTCTTTTCACGGGTTCGTTTTCTTTCGTTGTTTTCTTTAAAACGGGTACTCGCACACCTCCTAACTCAACAAAAATTTTCTGTTTGAACAGTGTTTGAACAATACCGCAATTTTTTTTCTTCTTTTTTTTTTTTTTCTGATTTTGCGGTTTCCTTGAAAAGAGTAGGGGTGCGGCTAGGGTTGTGAAGAAATACTCAACCTAATTTTTTTTTAACAGTATCGTAATTTTTTTTTCTCTTTTTTTTTATCTAATTTTGCGGCTTCCTTGAAAAGAGCAGGGGTGCGGCTAGGGTTGAAATAAGTGGTTGAAGAAGTGTGGCTAGGGTTTTTGGAGGGATGCGGCTAGGGTTTTTTGGAGGGATGCGGCTAGGGTTTTTGGAGGGATGCGGCTAAGGTTTTTTTTGGAGGGATGCGACTAGGGTTTTTGGAGGGATGCGGCTAAGGTTTTTTTGGAGGGATGCAACTTGGGTTTTTTTTCTAGAGGGATGCTGTTAGGGTTTTTTTTTTTGGAAGGATGCGGCTAGGGTTGTGATTGAAAAGTGAGTGACGCACTGACAAACCAGAAATCGAAAAGTGACTGACACAGACAAACCAGAAATCGAAAAGTGAGTGACATAGACAAATCGAAAATCGAAACTTGAGCTCTGATACCAACTGATGTGCACGGACAAGAGAAAACGTAGCTTGGAGTTAGAAGGAGCTGAAAATGCAACAGGACTGAAGCAAGGATGAAGAATGACAACTTCTGAAAACCTAAACCCGAAACCTAAAGAGACTCGAACCCAAAGGTATTGGACCTTGACCCTACGAATAAGAATTCGAGAACCTAAGGTGTAGTAATGGTGGATGGTGAAGAAGGAGGCGCCACAAGGAAGAAGACCTTGATAAGCCTAGTAGAGAGGGAACCCAAGAGAAAGGCACACTCAAATTCTGAAATTCAAAACTGATCTGTTCATCAATAGCGTTTACAAGGTATTTATAATAATATCTAGCACTTAAGCCCATAAACAAGTGGGTTGGAATTAACACCAACAGAAAGTAAGACTAAACCCAAATTCATGCCTAAACCTAATTACATAAAATAAATAGTCCAAGACACAACAAGACTCAAACGTGGGCTATTCAAACACTTAGCCCATCTTATTTTTAAGCTAAAATAAGACAGTAAGCCATGCTCATGTCGTTTGGGCTTCCAAGCAAGTATAGATGACTTGGGACTCTTCATGGAAGCTTCCTTGACACTTCAATGATGCCAGAGCTTGTTGCATTAATGAGGTCAGGGCTTGTTGCGTCTTCTTGGCTTGAGCTCGGGTAATTGGACCTCCTTGGATGACCAATGGATCCTTAGCATCACGAACATCATGAGCAAGTGGATCTCCATCAGAATGCTTTTGGGTAAATAGCAGTCGACTGGCATGTATAACAGTCAGTTGGTTTTTCTCAGTTTTCAAAAAATGGTGTTTTGGTTATCTCTAGGCAGTCGACTTCCCTTTAAGGCAGTCGGCTGCTCGTAGCCTAATTGACACTAGGAGTCAAGTCCGAAAATGTAACTTTTCCTGCACAAAACAGCTGGTGTTTCTCTCCAAATCACATAAAAACATCATAAACCATGTGGACTGATAGGATGATATTTTGTAAATTTTATACGTGCTAATATATTTTCTTTATTGATGTTTTATGCCTAAAAGAGCTTACTAATGTTTATTTTATGTTTTAGGTATTAAATATATAAGTTGGAATAAAAAGAAACTAAAAAGAGCAAAGTGCAGTATTTTCTGTCCAGCTTGAAAGATTGACGTTTTTGACCAATTTAACGACCTGGTCTCAAGAAGTGGCCTTCATGGAAGTTGTAGAGGACTTCTCAAGGTTTCCAGAATGCACACGATCGCAAAAATTGGAGTTCATTTTTTGGGTCAAACGTCCGGACAAAATCAGTATGAAATTCTGGGTAGAAAAACGGGATTGAGAAGAAATTCCAACAAAGCAAGTTCAAGACCAGATTTTGTTGAGACAAGATAATTTCTTAATTTTATTATGTCTTAGATCTGTAATTAATTAATAAAAATAGGTCTTAGGAATTTTACTTAGAAAATAATTGTAAAAAGATGATGAGATAAAGGTAAGAGTTTGACAAGTCAAATTACTTGTTTCCCAAGTAAACTCTTGTCTAAATTCCACATTGCTTAGGAAAGTCTTTTAAATTCTTCCTTAGGCCTATATAAAGAGCACAAGGCTCTCATAAACAGGATCCCCCTACATCCCTCTCCTCCCTCTTCCCTCTTAGTCTTTTGTAAGGTTTTCTTTAGGGTTTTAATAAAAGTTTTATTTTCTTTCTTTTAATTTTGATATTGCTGATTTCTTTTTCTTTAAAAATTTTATTTTTTTTCTTTGCTTTATCATTGGTCTTGCTGATTTCTTTCTTTTATGTTATAAAATTATTTTCTTTTTAGTCTACCTAATAGAAACAGATTTAATTTTGTATTTAATATTTTTCAAAGAAAAGCAATTTCTTTATAGTTTTTAGGATTAAATTGTTTTCTTTTCTTTTCTTTATTTAAACTGATTCTTCCCTTAGGTTTACTAGGTTTTATCTATTTTATAATGTTATATGGTTGCTGATTTCTTTAGTGATAATTATTTTGATTCTTGTTTTGTTTTTCATATTATTTGTTTAGTTCTTGCTAGTTTATAATCTTGATTCCAGATTTCTTGTTTAGATTATTAAAGATTGATATATTGATTGTCTTTTGCATGATTCTTGATATCTTTATAATATTAAACTTGAAATTTATGATCTTGAATATGACTAGTGAGTAGGTTTCTTATTCAGTTACAAGGTAAATTGATTGTTCTTGGAAAAAGAATGTTGTGAGATTTTGAGCTTATAATATAATTGTTGATTAAGTATCCAAGATTCTCTTAGCACATTTGCATGATTATTTACTTGATTAGATGGTAGGGCCCACTATTTAATTTAATTGAATAATCGACTGCCAGATTAAAAACATAAGTCCGTAATTGCTTATGGAGTTAATCACTAGGGATGGAGGAGAATTGAGGTTTAGATTAAATGAACCGAGCTTATGTGTTTGTTATCTAATGTCAACCCATATCTTTCTAGTTGTTAATGCTACTACAACTTATATCTAGAGAACTTGTTCTAGGTAGGTTAAGTAGTTAGAGATTAGTTAAAGAGCTTGTTTTAACTAACGACTCAGTAAGGGAAGATGGTGTAACAGAGCTTGTTGTTATGCTACGGTTGACTATTTAATTGATAATAATATTTTGTAATTAATGATCAACATCTAAATCTAAGAATATTTAATTACCTTGTAACTGAAGCTTTTTCATATTTGTTTTTGATATTTAATAATCCTTGCAGGGTTTGCATGTCTGACGAGGACTCTTCCTTGCAGGGTTTGCATGTCTGACGTGGACTCTAGTTACAGACTTCGAAAGATTAGAGATTACATTCAAGCAACCCAAAGTGCGGCGCTACAAATGCCCCAACCACCACCATCGACTTCCAATGATCCACCTTCCACCGAGCCCACGTTCAATCCCACTTTTGAATTCTCTAGTGATTCAAAAGAGGACACCATGGCTCAAAACGCTAATAGAACCTTGAAGGAGTTGGCAGCGCCCACTATGAACCAACAACCCCTTTGCATAACCTACCCTACTTTAGATGTTGCTTTTGAATTAAAATCTGGTTTGATACATCTTTTACCAACTTTTCATGGTCTTGCAGGTGAAGATCCACACAAACATCTAAAGGAGTTCCATGTTGTTTGCTCCACCATGAAGCCTGCTGGGGTTAGTGAAGAGCAAATCAAGCTAAGGGCCTTTCCATTCTCTCTGGCAGATGAAGCCAAGGATTGGCTTTATTACTTACCTTCTGGGACCATCAACACTTGGGATGATATGAAGAAACTCTTCTTGGAAAGATATTTTCCAACATAGGACACCCTACTGATATGTGTCCAACCTTACAAGAAGATTCCATGGAGCAATCTAATGTTGTAGGAGGATTCCCAGGGCCTTCCCAAGGTAAGTATGACCCTTACTCCAATACTTACAACCCTGGTTGGAGGGAGCACCCAAATTTGCAATATGGAAATAAGTCTACACCATATGTCCCACCACACAATGGGCCAAGTAATTTTCAAGTCCCCAAACCTACATACCAAGAGAGGCCACCACCCCAAACACAACACCAAAGTGGAACCATGTCTCTTGAAGAAATTGTAAAGAATCTTGCTGCCTCTACTTTACAAAATCAACAAGAGAACAATCAAAGAATTGCTCACCTTGGTGTTAAATGAGCCAAATGGCTACTTCCCTAAGCAGACTTGACGCCAAGGAATCCAACAAGTTGCCATCTCAACCAGAGGTCAATCCAAGAGAGAATGCACATGCCATAACTTTGAGAAGTGGTAAGGAAATTGGCCCTAAGGAACCCTTAATTATAGATGTTGACAATGGCTCTAAAAACTATCAAGAAATTGAAAATTCAAGTGAAATAAAGGAGGATGTCAACTCTAATAACAAAGGAGACCAAGGGACCGATTTTGATAATGCAAATGGGGGTGTCGACAAGCATAATGCAGGCAAGGAAGGATATGTCAGCAACCTTCCACCACTTAATAGAGAGGTAAGTAAAAAAAAAGTTCCATTTAACACAGGCACTTACTCTCCTCCTTTTCCTAGCAGGTTAGCCAAAAACAAAAAAAAATGTGCAAGAAAAGGAGATTTTGGAAACCTTTAGGAAGGTTGAAGTCAATATTCCTCTTCTTGATGCCATTAAGCAAGTGCCAAGATACGCAAAGTTTCTAAAAGAATTGTGCACTAACAAGAGGAAATTGCAAGGTAATGAGAAGGTAAGTGTGGGGGAGAATGTATCTGCAGTTATCCAAAGGAAACTTCCTCCCAAGTGCAAGGACCCAGGTACATTCACTATCCCTTGTAAGATAGGTGATATTAGATTTGAAAGATGCATGATAGATCTAGGTGCTTCGATTAATGTTATGCCATTGTCAATCTTTAAAAGTTTGAATCTTGGAACTTTAAAAGAGACTGGTGTAATAATTCAATTAGCTGATAGATCTAATACATATCCTGAAGGGGTAATTGAGGATGTACTAGTCCAAGTTAATGAACTTGTCTTCCCTGCAGATTTTTACATACTGAATATGGAAGATGATGACTCTTCTAATCTGCACCTATATTGTTAGGTAGACCATTCTTAAAAACATCTAAGACTAAAATTGATGTGCACAATGGAACATTAACTATGGAATTTGATGGTGAAAGTGTTAAATTTAATATTTTTGAAGCCTTGAGATATCCTAGTGATGTGCATGCTATTTTTGGAATTGATGTTATTGATGATCTAACCCAACAATTCTTCGAGCTAGGAAGAGAAGACAAGTTAGAGGTGGCTATAAGCCACAATTTAAAACTAGAAAATTTTGAAAAAGACCCCTTTGCTGATTTTAATAGTTTACTAGAGGAAGTTTTTGCTCTTCAGTCCTTACCCGAAGCAAGGTATGAAAACTTAAAGAGAGACTTGCCTATTACTCATACAAAACTTCTTCCTTCTGTTGTGCAAGCCCCTGAGATCGAATTGAAGCCATTGCCAGAACATCTTAAATATGTGTTTTTGGGAGACAATGAAACCTTGCCTGTAATCATTGCAAAGGACCTCACACCAATGCAAGAAGAAAAGCTCATTCAAGTGCTTAAAGATCATAAGACAGCCATAGGATGGACTATTGCAGACATCGAGGGAATAAGCCCAACTATGTGTATGCATCGCATCTTACTTGAGGAAGGTTCAAAACCAACACGAGAGGCTCAAAGAAGATTGAACCCTCCAATGATGGAAGTTGTGAAAAAGGAGATCTTAAAACTCCTTGATGTTGGGATTATCTATCCAATCTTTGACAGTAAGTGGGTGAGCCCAATACAAGTGGTTCCAAAGAAGTCAGGCATCACGGTGGTGAAGAATGAAGATAACGAGTTGATACCAACAAGAATTCAAAATGGGTGGCGAGTTTGCATAGATTATAGAAAATTGAATGCTACTACTCGCAAGGATCACTTTCCTTTACCTTTTATTGATCAAATGCTTGAAAGACTTGCTGGTAGAACTCACTATTGTTTTCTTGATGGTTATTCAGGTTATAATCAAATTGTGATAGCTCCCGAGGATCAAGAAAAGACCACCTTCACATGCCCCTTTGGCACTTTTGCTTATAAACGCATGCCATTTGGTCTTTGTAATGCCCCTGCCACTTTCCAAAGTGTATGGTAAGCATATTTTCTGATTATGTAGAAAATATCATAGAAGTTTTTATGGATGATTTCACAGTCTATGGAAACTCCTTTGATGAATGCTTAGACAACCTTACACTTATCCTTCGAAGATGCATGGAAACTAACCTTGTTTTAAATTCTGAAAAATGTCACTTTATGGTAGAACAAGGAATAGTTTTAGGGCATGTAATTTCTGCAAATGGCATAGAAGTTGATAAATCTAAGATTAGCATTGTTCAATCTTTACCTTACCCCATAAATGTGCGGGAAGTGCGTTCTTTTCTTGGACATGCAGGTTTTTATCGTAGGTTTATCAAAGACTTCTCCAAGATTGCGTTACCTTTGTGTAAACTCTTACAAAAGGATGTTGATTTTGTGTTTGATGAGAGATGCAAAGAAGCATTCGACAAGTTGAAAGAATGTTTAATCTCTGCTCCAATCATTCAACCACCTAATTGGGATCTACCATTCGAATTGATGTGTGATGCAAGTGATTACGCAATTGGGGCTGTTTTGGGACAAAAAGTTGGAAGAGCTTCACACGTTATCTATTATGCTTCAAGGACCCTAAATGAAGCTCAACGAAACTACTCTACCACAGAAAAAGAGCTTCTTGCTATTGTCTTTGCTTTAGATAAGTTTCGATCTTACTTGCTTGGTACTAAAATAATTGTTTATTCTGATCATGCAGCCTTGAGATATTTACTATCCAAAAAGGAGGCAAAGCCAAGACTCATAAGATGGATCCTTTTGCTTCAAGAATTTAACTTAGAGATCAAAGACAAGAAAGGTGTAGAGAACTTTGTGGCAGATCATTTAAGTAGATTGGAAAGAGAAGAAGATGCGTTACCACTTCAAGAGTTCTTTCCTGATGAAGAATTGATGGCAGTCAAAGTAACTACACCATGGTATGCTGATATTGTGAATTATTTAGTTACTAACACTTTGCCTCATGATTTGACTAGAGCTCAGAAGGATAAGCTTAAGAGTGATGCCAAATATTATATTTGGGATGACCCTTACTTGTGGAAGAATTGCTCTGACCAAATAATAAGAAGGTGTGTCACACAAGATGAGATTCCATCAATCTTGACCTTTCGCCATAGCTATGAGTGTGGAGGCCACTTTGGACCTAATAGGATGGCAAGAAAGGTATTAGAATGTGGATTATTTTGGCCCACAATATTTAAAGATGCATACTTATTTTGCAAGACATGTGAGCATTGCCAAAAGTCAGGTAACATCTCTCAAAGAAACCAAATGCCACAAACCCCTATTCTAGTTTGTGAAATTTTTGATGTTTGGGGCATTGATTTCATGGGACCTTTTCCTTCCTCCTACAGTAATCTTTACATAATTCTTGCTGTTGATTATGTCTCGAAATGGGTGGAAGCTAAAGCCACTAGGATTGATGATTCTAAAGTTGTTGCAGAATTTGTTAAATCTAATATTTTTGCTAGGTATGGAACACCAAGAGCTTTGATAAGTGATAGAGGTACCCACTTTTGCAATCGTATGATTGAAGCTTTATTGAAGAGGTACCACGTCGCTCACAATGTGTCAACAGCCTACCATCCTCAAACAAGTGGCCAAGCAAAAGTCTCTAATAGGGAGATAAAAAGTATTCTAGAGAAAACTGTGAACCCTCAAAGGAAAGATAGGAGTATGAGGCTTAATGATGCATTATGGGCATATAGAACAGCCTATAAAACACCTATTGGGATGTCCCCTTATAGGTTGGTTTATGGTAAGCCATGCCATCTTCCTGTTGAGTTGGAACATAAAGCTTATTGGGCTATAAAACAATGCAACATGAATTATGATGAAGTGGGAAACCATAGAAAGCTTCAGTTGCAAGAGCTAGAGGAGATTCGTAATGAAGCCTATGTAAACTCAAGGATTTACAAGGAGAAAACTAAAGCCTTCCATGACAAAATATTGCAAGAAAGACTTTTGAAATTGGACAAAAAGTTCTTCTCTATCACTCAAGGCTTAAGTTATTTCCAGGTAAGTTACGTTAGATGGGTAGGACCTTTTATTATTACTAATGTTTTTCCTCATGGTGCAGTTGAAATTCAAAATTTAAAAACTTCAAAAGCTTTCAAGGTGAATGGACATAGATTGAAACCATACTATGAGGGATTTAAAGTCTACAATGTGGAAGAGGTGAAGTTGGAAGATCCAATCTACAGGATTGAAAGAGGTGGCAATGTCGAGCAAACGACAATAAACAAAAGCGCTACTTGGGAGGCAACCCAAGGATGTAAAAACAAGGGAGTATTTCTTTCCTTACTTGTATTACCATTTAATTTTTGAGTTTTTATTGTTCTTCTTTGCATGCTAGACTTACTTTGAGGGCAAAGTAAGATTTAAGTGTGGGGGGGAATATTGGTTTATGAGTCTATAGAGTTTTTTTTTTAGGAAGTGGAAATTAAAAAAAAAGGTCAAATTTTTATAGTAGTTTTAAAAGATCATGATATGTTTTCTTTCTTTTAAGGATTGATTCTAAACTAAAACAAAGTTTTATAAGAAAGTTGAGAGTATTTTGATTGTTATTATTGTTGAAGTGAATACTTTCTAAAGAATTTATGTGAGTTCATGATTAAATATGATTGCTCATATGATATTGATAATGTGATTAGTTCATTGAAGTTGGTATAAGCAAAGGATAGATAGACAAGAAAAAAAAACATAAAAAGAGAAGAAAAATAGAGGTTGAAAGCTTTAAATTCTACTCCAATGTTTTGAGTTACTCGATCTTATTGATTAAATTCTTGAAGTGACTTAAAATATGAGTATGCAAAGCACTCTAAAAGAGGCTTACTTGTTGAGTAACCGGGTGTTGGTATCACCAATATTAACATTCGCGTAAAAAGGCAAGTAAGTACTTAGGGAAACCATTATTGAAACCTCAAAAGAAAAAAAAAGAGAAAAAAAAAGGAAGAGAAAATAGAAAAAAAAATTCTTGATCTATTGACTTTGTTTGTGGTAATGTAAAATGGATAATTGCAAAGTTGATGTTATATGTTTCAATTGTGTTGATTGTGAATTTTGCATGAATTTATTTAGAAGTATGCATGAATATGAGAAGTAATGATTAGAATATGATTGACTTGATTATTTGACTCTTGTTGAAGTTATGAGTTAAGAATTGAAAGATTTGAAAATATGTTCATGATCTTAATCTTGTTTTGGAGTCATAATTTTTAAAATTGAGTATTATTTTGAATTTTTAGGATTGAGTCTTAAGTAAAAGATTTTGTGGGTATATCTTCTGAAAGCCCTCACGAGACACAACTCGTCCACTAGGGGTGACCTAGGGTTTAAAGGCTTATTGCATATGCTAAATGCAATCGTGATTCCTATGAAAGTGAATTAGGATTTTATGATTTAGTTCTTTAGGAATTAGTTTAGCTAAGGTTTGCTAGAGGACTAGCAAAAGCTAAGTGTGGAAAATTTGATAGGATGATATTTTGTAAATTTTATACATGCTAATATATTTTTTTTATTGATGTTTTATGCCTAAAAGAGCTTATTAATGTTTATTTTATGTTTTAGGTATTAAATATATAAGTTGGAATAAAAAGAAACTAAAAAGAGCAAAGTGCAGTATTTTCTGTCCAGCTTGAAAGATTGACGTTTTTGACCAATTTAACGACCTGATCTCAAGAAGTGGCCTTCATGAAGTTGTAGAGAACTTCTCAAGGTTTCCAGAATGCACAAGATCGCAAAAATTGGAGTTCATTTGTTGGGTCAAACGTCTGGACAAAATCAGTACGAAATTCTGGGTAGAAAAACGGGATTGAGAAGAAATTCCAACAAAGCATGTTCAAGACCAGATTTTGTTGAGACAAGATAATTTCTTAATTTTATTATGTCTTAGATCTGTAATTAATTAATAAAAATAGGTCTTAGGAATTTTACTTAGAAAATAATTGTAAAAAGATGATGAGATAAAGGTAAGAGTTTGACTAGTCAAATTACTTGTTTCCCAAGTAAACTCTTATCTGAATCACACATTGCTTAGGAAAGTCTTTTAAATTCTTCCTTAGGCCTATATAAAGAGCACAACGCTCTCATAAACAGGATCCCCTTACATCCCTCTCCTCCCTCTTCCCTCTTAGTCTTTTGTAAGGTTTGCTTTAGGGTTTTAATAAAAGTTTTATTTTCTTTCTTTTAATTTTGATATTGCTGATTTCTTTTTCTTTAAAAATTTTATTTTTTTTTCTTTGCTTTATCATTGGTCTTTCTGATTTCTTTCTTTTATGTTATAAAATTATTTTCTTTTTAGTCTACCTAATAGAAACATATTTAATTTTGTATTTAATATTTTTCAAAGAAAACCAATTTCTTTATAGTTTTTAGGATTAAATTGTTTTCTTTTCTTTTCTTTATTTAAATTGATTCTTCCCTTAGGTTTATTAGGTTTTATCTATTTTATAATGTTATATGGTTGCTGATTTCTTTAGTGATAATTATTTTGATTCTTGTTTTGTTTTTCATATTATTTGTTTAGTTCTTGCTAGTTTATAATCTTGATTCCAGATTTCTTGTTTAGATTATTAAAGATTGATATATTAATTGTCTTTTGCATGATTCTTGATATCTTTATAATATTAAACTTGAAATTTATGATCTTGAATATGACTAGTGAGTAGGTTTCTTATTCAGTTACAAGGTAAATTGATTGTTCTTGGAAAAAGAATGTTGTGAGATTTTGAGCTTATAATATAATTGTTGATTAAGTATCCAAGATTCTCTGAGCACATTTGCATGATTATTTACTTGATTAGATGGTAGGGCCCACTATTTAATTTAATTGAATAATCGACTGCCAGATTAAAAACATAAGTCCGTAATTGCTTATGGAGTTAATCACTAGGGATAGAGGAGAATTGAGGTTAGATTAAATGAACCGAGCTTATGTGTTTGTTATCTAATGTCAACCATATCTTTCTAGTTGTTAATGCTACTACAACTTATATCTAGAGAACTTGTTCTAGGTAGGTTAAGTAGTTAGAGATTAGTTAAAGAGCTTGTTTTAACTAACGACTCAATAAGGGAAGATGGTGTAACAGAGCTTGTTGTTATGCTACGGTTGACTATTTAATTGATAATAATATTTTGTAATTAATGATCAACATCTAAATCTAAGAATAATTAATTACCTTGTAACTGAAGCTTTTTCATATTTGTTTTTGATATTTAATAATCCTTGCTTTCTCTCTTTTAGGCATAGCTTACAAAACTCAAAACCCCAAAATTTCTTCTTTCCCTAAACCTTAAGATTAGATTTTTAATTTAATAATTATCTTAAATAATTCAGTCTTTGTGGGTTCGACCCTTACTCCGCTATCTACATAGTAGAGTTAGAAAGTTTTATTTTTGGTGACTAACGACACGCATCATGGACATAGCCTCCTTACGTCTGTTACATAAATTTCTTACCTCGATTGCCAATAATCCTCAAGTTTGATCGCATCAACCTTAGCTTTTCGATTTACTTCTTCAAAGCTATAACATCATATCAAATTAAACCTTTAAACAATCGTCATACACATGCTAGACCAACTCAACTCAACTCCAAACCATGAATAAAATCAACTAAAACCACTTCCATCTTTTACCTTTATAAATCACCAAATTTCAGGATTTCTGATCTCCTCAATTACTTGGATTGAATCCACTAAACTTCAGACATAGCTTCGTCTAGTGATTGTGATTGTTTTTCTTCTAACAAGCTTAACGATTTGGTTTCTAAACAAAGGTGTTTGTTAAGGCAGATATGGAGGAAGCCTTGGAAGCTTGGAGAAGTGGAGAGAACAAGAGTGAGAGGGCTGGAAAGTGATGTGCACGGACAAGAGAAAACGTAGCTTGAAATTTGAAGGAGCTGAAAACGCAACAGGACAGAAGCAAGGATGATGAATGACAAATTCTGAAAACCTAGACCTGAAGCCTAAAGAGACTCGCACCCAAAGGTATTGGACCTTGACCCTACAAATAAGAATTTGAGAACAAAAGGTATAGCAATGGTGGATGGTGAAAAAGGAGGCGCCACAAGGAAGAAGACTTTGGTAAGCCTAGTTGAGAGAGAACCCAAGAGAAAGGCACACTCAAATTCTGAAATTCAAAACTGATCTGCCCATCAATAGCGTTTACAAGGAATTTATAATAATACCTAGCACTTAAGCCCATAAACAAGTGGGTTGGAATTAACACCAACAGAAAATAAGACTAAACCAAATTCATGCCTAAACCTAGTTACATAAAATAAATAGTCCAAGACACAACAAGACTCAAATGTGTGCTATTCAAACACTTAACCCATCTTATTGTTAAGCTAAAAAAGATAGTAAACCATGCTCATGTCGTTTGGGCTTCCAAGCAAGTATAGATGTCTTGGGACTCTTCATGGAAGCTTCCTTGACACTTTAACGATGCCAGAGCTTGTTGCATTAATAAGGCCAGGGCTTGTTGCGTCTTCTTGGCTCGAGCTTAGGTAATTGGACCTCCTAGGATGACTAATGGATCCTTAGCATCACGAAGATCATGAGCGAGTGGATCTCCATCATTCCCCCTCTCCTCAAAAGGATTTGTCCTCAAATCACATATACCATCATCAAAAGAAAAGGGAGAAAGATGATATGGACCTCACCGAAAGAAGATGAGGTTCAATGAAAAAGACGAAGAACACTTGAAGAAAAACAAGAACAAGTTAAAAACGCAGCAAAAGAAAGCAAAAATTAGAGATAAAACCAAGACCCGTTGTGTATAAACACAAGAACCTATGGTATTAGACCAAGACCGTTGCTTAGAAAAGCAAGAACCTATGGTATATATTGGTGGAAGGTAGAAGAACGCCACAAGGAAGACCTTGATAAGTTCAAGAGTTCTCAAGAGAACCAAAGAGAAGAAGTCTCTCAATTTTATTACTAAAATCAATTGTGTTCTCCCCAAAGGGTTACATAACTATTTATAGGCAAATAGATAACTTGCAGCACAAGTAATAGGAATCCTACTCTCCTAACTTGCAGAATAGGAAATAGCAAACTTGCAGAACAAGCAATAGGAATCCTATTCTCCTAACTTGCAGAACAAGTAATAGAAGTCTTACAAAATATATTATTTAAAAAGGAATTTGATATGAACCTCACCGAAAGAAGATGAGGTTCAATGAAGAACACTTGAAGAAAAACAAGACCAAGTTAAAAATGCAGCAAAAGAAAACAAAAATTAGAGATAAAACCAAGACCCGTTGTGTAGAAACACAAGAACCTATGGTATTGGACCAAGACCCGTTGCTTAGAAAAGCAAGAACCTATGGTATATATTGGTGGAAGGTAGAAGAACGCCACAAGGAAGACCTTGATAAGTTCAAGAGTTCTCAAGAGAACCAAAGAGAAGAAGTCTCTCAATTTTATTACAAAATCAATTGTGTTCTCCCCAAAGGGTTACATAATTATTTATAGGCAAATAGATAACTTGCAGCACAAGTAATAGGAATCCTACTTTCCTAACTTGCAGAATAGGAAATAGCAAACTTGCAGAATAGGAAATAGCAAACTTGCAGAACAAGCAATAGGAATCCTACTCTCCTAACTTGCAGAACAAGTAATAGAAGTCTTACAAAATCTATTATTTAAAAAGGAATTGGACTTAAATTAAATTAAGACAATGTTCAGCCCAATAATACTTAACTAAATAAAATATGCATCTAGTCTAATTTGCATTTCGTCCCAATACTTTTGTGTCTTCAAGAAGGTTGAACTTGGGCTTGGACCATGTTGTAGAAGACTTTATCATCCTCCATGCTCAAGCTTTGTTGGGCTTTCTCTCTAGCAATATCAATGAAACCAGCCAAGGCTTGTTGCATTATCTTTGATTTAGCTCTTGTAATTGGACCTCCATGGATGCTCAAAGGATCACGAACATCACAAACATGACTTGAGCTGTGTGAGCTTGATGGGTCTCCATCATTCCCCCTCTCCTCGAAAGGATTTGTCCTCAAATCAGAATCACCTATATCAATATCAAAGGGAGAAAGATCAGAAACATTAAATGTAGCACTAACATTATACTCACCTGGAAGATCCAATTTATAAGCATTGTCATTGATCTTCTCAATCACTTGGAATGGTCCATCTCCTTGAGGTTGTAACTTGGAACGACGTTGAGCAGGAAATCTCTCTTTACGCATATGTACCCAAACCCAATCACCAAGATCAAAGACAATTTTCTTGCGATGCTTGTTGGCTTGAGTAGCATATTGCTCAGTCCTCTTCTTAATGTTTTGACGTACCTTCTCATGTAGTTGCTTAACAAAATCAGCTTTCTTTTCCCCATCCAAACTAGCTCTCTCCTCAATAGGTAGTGGTAAAAGATCCAATGGAGTGAGTGGATTAAAAACATAGACAACTTCAAATGGAGAATAACTAGTAGTAGAATGCACACTTCTATTGTAAGCAAACTCCACATGAGGCAAACAATCTTCCCAATTCTTCAAATTCTTTTGAATAATGGACCTCAACAAAGTAGACAAAGTAGGATTGACTACTTCAGTTTGACCATCGGTTTGTGGATGACAAGTAGTGGAAAACAATAGCTTTTTTCCTAACTTTCCCCATAATGTTTTCCAAAAGTAGCTAAGGAACTTCACATCACGGTCAGAAACAATGGTCCTCGGAACACCATGTAGACGAACAATTTCCTTGAAGAATAATTTGGCAATGTTGCTTGCATCATCTGTCTTGTGACAAGCAATGAAGTGAGCCATCTTAGAGAACCTGTCAACAACAACAAAAACAGAATCTCTACCTCTCTTTGTTCTTGGTAACCCCAAAACAAAGTCCATAGAAATGTCAGTCCAAGGAGCAGTAGGAATAGGTAATGGAGTATAAAGACCATGATTCATAACTCTGGACTTAGCTTGTTTACAAGTGACACATCTTTCACACAATTTTTCAACATCTCTTTTCATGTTAGGCCAAAAGAAGTGATCATGCAATATATCTAAAGTTTTCTTTACTCCAAAATGTCCCATTAATCCACCACTATGGGCTTCTCTAACAAGTAATTCTCTTAAAGAACTCCTAGGCACACATAATCTATTTTCCCTAAATAAGAATCCATCATGCCTATAAAACTTTCCAAAACCAGTTTTCTCACATGCAATGAACACATTTTCAAAATCCTCATCAGTAGCATACAAGTCTTTAATATACTCAAATCCAAGTAGTTTTGTATTAAGAGTAGTGATTAGAGTATACCTTCGAGATAATGCATCAGCCACGACATTTTGTTTACCTTGTTTATATTTGATCACATATGGAAATGTTTCAATGAACTCCATCCACTTGGCATGACGCTTGTTCAACTTGCTTTGTCCTTTCAAGTCCTTCAAGGACTCATGATCAGTGTGGATGACAAATTCCTTGGGCCATAAATAGTGTTGCCATGTTTCCAAGGCCCTCACTAATGCATACATCTCTTTATCATATGTGGATAGTTAAGGGCCGCTCCACTTAACTTCTCACTGAAAAAAGCAATGGGGCGCTTCTCCTGCATTAAAACAGCTCCAATACCTATACTTGAAGCATCACACTCAATCTCAAAAGTTTTAGAAAAGTCAGGTAAGGATAATAAAGCTGCGGAACAAAGCTTCTCTTTAAGCAAGTTAAAAGCATGATCTTGCTCAAGACCCCATTTAAATCCAACATTCTTTTTAACAACATCAGTTAGAGGTGCAGCTATTGTACTGAAGTCTCTAACAAACCTACGATAGAAACTAGCTAATCCATGAAAACTACGCACCTCAGAGATATTCTTAGGTATAGGCCAATCTTTAATTGCCTTAACCTTTTCATCTTCTACTGCTATACCCTTAGAAGAAATAACATATCCAAGAAATATAATCTTATCAGTGCAAAAGGAACATTTCTTAAGGTTAGCATACAGCTTTTCCTTTCTCAAGACATTAAGCACATTCTTTAAATGTTCAATATGTTCATGCAAACTTCTACTATAGATCAAGATATCATCAAAATAGACAACTACAAATTTTCCAATGAAAGCACGCAAGACATGGTTCATTAATCTCATGAAAGTGCTAGGTGCATTAGTTAATCCAAAAGGCATAACTAACCATTCATACAAACCATGCCTAGTCTTAAATGCAGTTTTCCATTCATCACCTTCTCTCATGCGAATTTGATGATAACCACTTTTCAAATCAATTTTAGAAAAGATGCAAGAATCATGTAACTCATCAAGCATATCATCTAATCTAGGAATGGGATAGCGATACTTTACAGTGATTTTGTTGATGGCACGACAATCAACACACATCCTCCATGTCCCATCCTTCTTAGGAACAAGTAACACAGGAACAGCACATGGACTCATGCTCTCTCTAACGTAGCCTTTCTTCATGAGCTCGTCAACTTGCCTTTGAAGCTCCTTTGTCTCCTCGGGATTACTTCTATAGGCAGGTCTGTTGGGAATGGCAGCTCCAGGAACAAGGTCTATTTGATGCTCAATTCCCCTAATAGGTGGCAAACCATTTGGAATCTCCTCGGGGAATATATCTCCAAATTCCTTCAAAAGAGACACAACATTAGTAGGCAAAGAAGATATAAGATCATTAGAACTAAATCAAGATTCTTTATATAAAAACAAAAGGATTGGGCACTTAGCTAGAAAAGCAGCCTTTACATCACTTTGCTTTGCATAGAAGCTCACGTCCTTTCTTTCTTTCTTTGCAATATCTTTGCCTTTATCTAGATTCTTTGACCTTTGTTGTGATTCATTCTGCTCTTTCAACCTCAATTGATCCTCATAAATCTCCGTAGGACTCAAGGGTGCAAATGTGAATTTCTTACCAGCCATGGTAAATGAATAACGGTTTGTAAATCCATCATGTATGACATGTCTATCAAATTGTCATGGTCTTCCTAAAAGCAAATGACCAGCATGCATAGGCACAACATCACACAACACTTTATCATTGTACCTTCCAATTGAAAATAGCACCAATACTTGCTTGGTCACATTTACTTCTCCACAATTATTGAGCCATTGAAGTTTGTATGGTTTGGGATGTTTTGTAGTGGGTAAACTTAATTTGTCAACCAAATAAGTGCTAGCAACATTAGTGCAACTACCACCATCAATAATCAAAGAGCATACCTTATTGTTGACGTGGCATCTAGTATGAAAAATATTTTCTCGTTGCACTTCATCTTCGTCCTTAACTTGGGCACTTAATGCACGACGAGCTACAAGTGCTTCACCATGTGCAGCAAACTCAACATAGTCATCATCCTCATTAATGTCCTCCAATGGTGGCATCTCATCATCAACATCAGAATCTTCACTTACAACATCACCATCATCACACATAATCATGACTCGTTTGTTTGGGCATTGTGATGCAATGTGTCCTCTTCCCAAACATCTAAAACACTTAATGTCTCTACTCTTACCTTGGGATGATTGGATAGCCTCGGGTTTGGGCTTTTGGACACTCTCACCCTTAGGCTTGAATGAGGATTCAGTCTTAAGTTTAAATGTAGTCTTATCATCCCTTCGAAAGGTGTTCAGTTTCCAAGAAGAAGATGAACTAGAACCTTGCATAAAACGAGATGAATAACCTTTTCTCTTGAGTTGCCTTTCAACCTTGATAGCCATATGCAACATATCATCAAACTCCACATAGTGATGTAACTCCACTACATTAGCAATCTCACGATTCAATCCTTGTAAGAATCGAGCCATAGTAGCTTCACTATCCTCTTCAACATTAGCTCTAATCATGATAATTTCCATTTCTTTATGATAATCCTCAACACTCTTAGAACCTTGAGTGAGACCCTGTAACCTTTGATAAAGCTCTCTATAGTAATGGTTAGGAACAAACCTTTTTCTCATAACACGTTTCATTTCATTCCATGTAACTATAGGTGGCTCTCTATTCCTACGTCTACCAAGCATGAGTTGGTCCCACCAAATGATTGCATAATCCGTGAACTCTACAGCAGCAAGTTTCACCTTTTTTTCTTCGGAATAGTTATGGCAATCAAAGACCATCTCCACTTTCTTTTCCCATTCTAAGTAAGCCTCAGGATCATTCTTACCTTGAAAGGAAGGAATCTTCAATTTGATACTTCCTAAATTTCCATCTATCCTATCATAATACCTATCTCCTTTATACCTATCTCCACGACCTCCTTTATTACCATGGTTACCTTTAACACTTCTACTCATCAAACTCATCATCATCAACTTTATCATCAAAGTTATTATTCACAACATTGCCATTCTCATGAGAAGTATCACCTGGCTTTACCTTAGCTAGGACAGCTTCATGTTCCTCCAACTTATCATGAATATTATTAAACCTCAACTCTATCCTTGAAAATTGTTGTTGCATAGCTTGGAACATGAACTCGATCTTACTCAAATCAGGCTTTTCACTATTAGAAGACATGATTTTATCCTGCAAGAAACGTTAGAAAAGAAAAGGACCTCACAAGTATGACCTCACGTGTTTACACTCAATACACACAAGAATGTAACACACACTCGTGTTTCACACAATTTTAATATGGCTTTTCTCTACTAATGTTACTCACACACTCTTGCCTTTTTCCCTCACACAACTTTTCTCTATAGGTTCTATATTGAACTCAAGACTTAATCAAAAATCAGCTTATGGAATTCAACTATCAACCAACAATAAACAAGCTGAGCACAAGATTTTAATCAAGGGAAAACAAAACAATGAAGACTTAACAAGACTTTGCAAGACTTAATAAGGCTTAAGAAGACTCTAATGAAACTAAACCTTGAAGGAAATATGTGTGTTTTGGGGTGTTTAATTAGGGTAGGGTTTAGCCAAAGGTGGGGTAGTTTTGTCCTTTTATGTGGTAGGGTCAAAAAGGTAATTTTAGGCAGTAGGGTAGAATGGCAGCAATGAATTTTCAAATTAGGCAAATAAGAAATCTCAAAGCTCAAGAAAGAATGACTACCTCAAGATTTTGATGAAGCACACCTCCATGAATTACCTTTGATGTTGCACTTGCTACACACGATGTAATAAATCCCCTCTTGAATTGATTTTTCTTTTCTCTTTTTTTTTTCTTTTCTTTTTTTTCTCTTTTTTTCTCTTTTTTTTTTATATTTCACTAAAGTAAACGAACAATGAAGAAAAAAAAGTCTAAATAATAAGAAGAGGTTTACTTGGGAAACAAGGCAACTTTTTGACAAAAAAAAGCTACTTTTGGTAGCAGCTTGTGTGGCAAGGAATGAGAGGGAACGGTGGCTTGTGAAACAAGTAGTATTTATGTAATGTAGAGCTTTTGAAGGTTTCTTGGTGAGCAAGAAAACCTTTGGGATTTGGTTGCTTGAAGAACAAGATAGGGTTTACTTGGTGGCTAATAAAGACAATAGGTTTGAGGGACAAACAATATTAGTGGTGGCTTGGAAAAGGATTCAAGATCAAAGTTTGTCCACGACAAGAAGACAAAGAAAAAAAAAACAAAAACGAAACTCCCACGAATTAAACCTAAGCTCTGATACCAACCAAATGATATGGCCTCACCGAAAGAAGATGAGGTTCAATGAAGAAGACGAAGAACACTTGAAGAAAAACAATAACAAGTTAAAAACGCAGCAAAGAAAACAAAAATTAAAAGTAAAAACCAAGACCCGTTGTGTAGAAACACAAGAACCTATGGTATTGGACCAAGACCCGTTGCTTAGAAAAGCAAGAACCTATGGTATATATTGGTGGAAGGTAGAAGAACGCCACAAGGAAGACCTTGATAAGTTCAAGAGTTCTCAAGAGAACCAAAGAGAAGAAGTCTCTCAATTTTATTACTAAAATCAATTGTGTTCTCCCCAAAGGGTTACATAACTATTTATAGGCAAATAGATAACTTGCAGCACAAGTAATAGGAATCCTACTTTCTTAACTTGCAGAATAGGAAATAGCAAACTTGCAGAACAAGCAATAGGAATCCTACTCTCCTAACTTGCAGAACAAGTAATAGAAGTCTTACAAAATCTATTATTTAAAAAGGAATTGGGCTTAAATTAAATTAAGACAATGTTCAGCCCAATAATACTTAACTAAATAAAATATGCATCTAGTCTAATTTGCATTTCGGCCCAATACTTGTGTGTCTTCAAGAAGGTTGAACTTGGGCTTGGACCATGTTGTAGAAGACTTTATCATCCTCCATGCTTAAGCTTTGTTGGGCTTTCTCTCTAGCAATATCAATGAAACCAGCCAAGGCTTGTTGCATTATCTTTGATTTAGCTCTTGTAATTGGACCTCCATGGATACTCAAAGGATCACGATCATCACGAACATCACTTGAGCTTTGTGAGCTTGGATCTCCATCAATACTACATGAAGAGAATATGATAGTCTAATGAATTATGATTGTAAGAGATGATCTATAGTAAAGTCGGCAAATGAGATGCAGCCTTGGTGGAATAAGTGTGAAAATGAATATTGTAGACAATAAAGAGTCCAAAAGAGAAATGATAATATGGAAGTGATTAAAGACTGATGATCTAAATAGAATCACTTTCCATTATCAGACTTCTAGATTCTCTAGTGCCTTAGTTGAAGTATAAATGTTAAACGGTGTGAATGTGTATGTACAGTTCCAATGAGCCTTACATGTGATGGGAGTCACTGAGTTGCCATATGCTAATGAGAGATAGCAAAAGGCTTTGAGATCCCAAGTGTATTGATAGCACTGCTCCATACTGATATATATATATATGAGCGTGAGATGTAAACGCTCCGTGATATTGAGAGAGTGTGTGCATGAGATGTGGAAGCTACTGGGACACTTACATATAATTGATTGACATGAGTACATGATAGTACCAAATTATGTCGACTCGGCACTAAATGAGAAGAATGGATGATGAACAACATAGATCAGCTGTAATATGAAAAATATTGTGTATGGACTCTTATATGAAAAGAGTAAAAGTGAATAACTCCCGATTTGAGAAATGAACTTACAGAAGTATAGACATATATGATGAAAGACAGCATGTAGTGGTCTAAAGTACTCTTGATGTTGAAAGTGTACTGGCAGTATTACTTGGAGGATGAACTAGAGGTCAGAAGTCGTAAGTATACGACATGTACCACCTTTAGACTTAAGTTAAATTCGGAGTACCGAATTTCTTAAGGTGGGGAGGATGTGATAACCGTAAATTTTCCATTTATTGGAAATTATAAATATTGAAAATAAATATTGGAGAAAATAAATAAGAGGAAATAAATAAAATTTGCGAGAATGGGATATTGGTGAAAATCTGTGTAAAGGAAATTGCAAAGTTTTAATCTCAAGAGTCTTAACAATATCTTCAAGAGACATACCTGATTCTTGAGGTGGAGGCATACCTGAGTCTTGAGGTGGAGCTTGATATGTGTCTTGGAATAGCACATTGTAAACCTCATATTGATTCCCATAACTAAAATTAGAATGATCCCACCATCCTTGATAGTAGGTATCATAGTGTGGTTCATAATTATAGTATGGGTCATAAAGACTCGACCCTTGTACCGTGTGAGCCACCTCTAGAGAACTCAAGGGACCTACGTGCTACATAGATTCTTCAAAAACAATGGGAGCCACCTCTAGAATCCTTTAAGAGCTAAGTGCTACACGTGTTTTGATGAAATATGAGGAATCATAGGTTATTGTGACAATAAATAAATGATGGTGATTTGTGAATGTGACAAATGTCAGTAGATGGAATAGATCTTATACATAAGACAGAGAATGTGTATGATCATTGAATTATGCTTATATATGCCATACAAACATGTGCTATTTGAATGTTTGTCCTCTTTCACACTTAACTCCATTGCTAGTTAGGATGGATGTCGTAACTGAATCAGTGAATTGGGGCTTACGCCTAAAGTGATTAAGTGATCGGTTATTTTGAACTGTTTTCAATGAGTTAAGCTATATGCTTGAAGTTTATTGATTTTCATTTTGTGAATGGATTGATTTATAATCTTGCATAGTAACCGATTTATCGACGTGTATAGTGACTAATCTACCGAAGTTCTTGCTGCTTTGCTAATGTGATAAGTGGAATAGATTTTAATATTTTTACTATGATTTTAAATTGGATATTAGACTATATGTGACATGAATATGTGATATGTTTTCCAAAAAGGAAAGAGGAGGAAAATAAATCTAATATTCTTATTTTAATTTTTAAATTGAATAATAGATTTAAATGATTTATATGTTATACGAAAAGAAATTAATAGCTTATTTTGCTATTTAAAGTACTGTACTAATTATGATTGTACAGTAAAATATGAAATGAGTTTAAATAAGAATGATGATGATTTAATTAATATTCTTTTCAAAGAATATATGAATATTAGTTACTTTATTTAAATGCTTTATTTCATAAAAGCATTATTTTGAAAAGAACATGAAAATGATATGAAATAAAAAGGAAAATGATTTAAATTTCATGTGAAAAGAAATTTATTACACTCTACAGTTGCTTCTAGATTCCGGAACAAGATAGGTATTTCAAAATACCTACCTTACTCCATCCGGATCCCTAGCCGACTGTAGTTTTGCTTCAGATTGATCCCTACCTTACTCTCGATCTTTTTCTTTTTCTTTTCTTTTTCTTTTTCCTCTTCTTTCTTTTCCTGGCCGGACCCATCAGACTGGTTCACTGCCGGTTCTTCTCCGGCAACTGGTTCTCCGGCGGTTCGGCGGCTCCTCAACTGGCCGACGTCAAGGCAAATCTATTGGTGGCTTCCGTTTAGTCTGGTTCGATGGCACGGCGGTGGATCTACTCGATTTAGATCAGCCTCCTTCTGCCTCTTCGCTGGCCTTCCTTCGCCATTCTCCGCCTGACTGGTGGCATCCCACGTCTTCCTTTTCCTTCGGCGAAGCTTCGGTTGCACTGGCGACGATCGATTTGGCCAGCACCGCCACTTTCTCTTCTCTTCTCCTTCTCGGCTTCCGCCGAGTTTTTGCTTCTGTTTCTTTATTTTCTTCCGCCTCCGGCAGCTTCCTTCTTTTCTCTGGCCGGTGGCATCTCATCTTTTTCCTTTTTTTTCCTGGCCGGCAGTGGCAGCTCCGCCACCGTCGACCCCTTTGGCTGGGAAGGGTTGGTCTCCCGATCATTCTGTTTCCTTTCCTTTCCTCTTTTGTTTACTTTATTTTCCTTATTTGGTATATATTATATACTATAGATTATACTTTATACATATAATATATACTATATATTATACATATATTATTTCATATATAATATACTACAATATATATTATAAATAAAATATATATTGTATATTACAAAATATATGTCTAGTATATATATATATATGTATATTTATATGTTTTAAATTTAAATAACTTGTAAAATTTCAGAGGCATGGGATTTTGGTCATTTTTTGTCAAAAATATTCTCTCTCCTCAAAATGCCTTCAATCGGTGATTTTAAGGTCTATTTAATGCTGATATTTCATTCCCCTCCTTTATATCATCACTTTTAGGTCTCATTTTGATCTGGACAGAAAAGTATTGGTGGGGCCCTCACCGAGTCCATTTCTGTTCCTTACGAACCGACCTTCATTTAGATTATAAGATCACCATTTCAGTTAACATTCCTGAGCTGTTTTCCCTTTTTGACATCTTTAGTTCATAATTCTCACCCCCTTCTAAACACTTAACTCAATTTACAATCATTTATTTTCTCTATGTATTTAGACTACACAGTACTACAGGGGATGTTAACCTTTTCAACACATTTTCTTTCCAAAAGTATCGACAAACATCAGGCCAACCCTGCTCTGATACCATTAAATCTGTCACAGCCCGTGACCCTATTTTTCACCTTATTCTATACATCTTATTTGGTTGGGTTGTCTGCGATACTTTATTTTTTTTTACATATAAACAATTACATATTAAATTATAATATGAATTACATCTCCTATTTTAATTCATAAGGAAGTAGTACTGTAGATAAGTCTAAATACAGAAAATAGATGATCATACCTTATTAAATAAATCAAGCTGTGGCATCGTCCCCAAATGCACAGACGAAGTCCTTTAGATGTCAGACTCTTAGTCCTCGAAAACCTGAAATGTTAATATTAAGGGGTGAGCAAACCGCGGCTCAGTAAGAGAATTATATGCCTCACTTGATACTCAACTATCTATATGCTGAAAAACTTTTTCATTTTTTCCTATGGGCTCTAGGCTCGCATGTAGGAAGGATACTACAGTCGACTAGCGATCCGGATGGAGTAAGGTAGGTATTTTGAAATACCTATCTTGTCCCGGAACCTAGAAGCAACTGTGGAGAATAATTTCCTTTTCGTTTGGAATTTTAATCATTTTTACCTTTTTATTCCATAACATTTTCATATTCTTTTCAAAATAATGCTTTTATAAAATAAAGCATTTAAATAAAGTAATTAATATTCATATATTCTTTGAAAAGAATATTAGTTAAATTCTCATCATTCTCATTTAAAACTTATTTCATGTTTTACTGTACAACCATAATTAGTACAGTACTTTAAATAGCAAAATCAGCTATTAAATCCTTTTCGTATAACATATATATCATTTAAACCTAATATTCAATTTAAAAATTAAAATAAGAATATTAGATTTATTTTCCTCCTCTTTCCTTTTTTTTTGGAAAACATATCACATATTCATGTCACATATAGTCTAATATTCAATATAAAATCATAGTAAGAATATTAGACTTATAAACTCTTTTTCCTTTTGAAAACATATTACATGTTCATATCACATGTCATATGAAGATCATCTCGTAGTACTAAAATCAGTATTGAAATAAGCATTATGTAAAATGCTGTAAATCACTTTCATTTAACTTATCACATATCATGTAAAACGTTTACATTTAACATATAACATCATATAAAACATTTCTCATATATGGAAACTTAGGCACGCAGCCCGTCCACTGGGTCGTTACTCATATCATGCTATAGACCTCGAAGGGTATAAATAATCATGTCAGATCTATGGCCATAGTCTATAATTGTCCTCGGCGGATCACTGATCAGGTGTCAGTCGGGACCATATATCACATATCACATATTACATATCACATGTCACATATCAACATGATAGGATGCCATCTAGTCTCAAAACCGTATTTTTCTTCATAAAATAACCTTTATGGAATTTATAAAAATATATAATTTCATAATTTAAAACCATAAAGGTTATAAAATCATTAGTGAATATTTAAGAAATATATATAAAAATATTCACTTTATTTCTTTTCATTTTTCATCTCGTATTACGTGTAATTTACATATCAGGGAAATTTTCGATGATTTCATTATCACTATTCTCGAAAACATGAATATTTTAAAATCACTTTCATTTCATTCATGTTTTTATGGAAAATATTCATTTTCTCGATTTTCGTGGTTGAAAATCTTTTTTCGTGTAATAAAATCATTATTATGATTTTATGTAGTTTTCTAGAAATTTTCGGTAATTTTCGATAATTTTTCGACAGTATAACGGCTGGCGAATGGCTGGCCTCCTGCACGAAAAATACAGTTTATAATTTCAACTGGTACTTCACCACAATTTTCCAACCAATCATTCATCACAATATTTTCATAAATATTTTCATAAAATATTTCATAATTAAAATCATGCAGACTGAATATCCTTACAGTGCTGCACATGTATCCCTTACCTGTCTCGGGTCGGCGACTGCCTCTCGAAGGTCGCGCCCGTGTTCACCTCGCCCGATTCCATCGTCTCGGTCATCGAGGAATTTGCTGGAAATTAAATTCTAAAATTTAGATTTTTTTCATAATTTATTAAAATAAATCATTCGAAATTAATTTTCGGAATTCTTATCGAATTTTTGTAATTTTCGAGTTTCCGAATTCTAGGGATTTCCCATAATTTCTGAAATTCTTCTTTTTCCTCTTTTACTTCCTTTTTCTGTTTTCTTTCCTTTCTCTTTCTTTTTCTTTTTCTTTTTCCTTTTTTCTTTTCTTTTTCTTTTTCCTCTTCTTTCTTTTCCTGGCTGGACCCGTCAGACTGGTTCACCTTCGGTTTTTTCTCCGGCGGTTCGACGGCTCCTCAGCTAGTCGAGGTCAAGGCGAATCTACCGGTGGCCTCCGTTCAGTCTGGTTCGACGGCACGACGGTGGATTTACTCGGTTTAGATCGGCCTCTTTCTGCCTCTTTGCTGGCCTTCCTCCGCCATTCTCTGCCTGACTGGTGGCATCCTACGTCTTCCTCTTCCTCCAGCGAAGCTTCGGTTGCAGTGGCGGCGATCGATTTGGCCGGCACCGCCACTTTCTCTTCTCTTCTCCTTCTCGGCTTTCGCCGAGCTTTTGCTTCTGTTTCTTTATTTTCTTCCACCGCCGGCAGCTTCCTTCTTTTCTCTGGCAGGTGGCGTCTTATCTTTTTCCTTTTTTTTCCTCACCGGCGGTGGCAGCTCCGCCACCGTCGGCCCCTTTGGCTAGGAAGGGTCGGTCACCCGATCCTTCTGTTTCTTTTTTCCTCCTCTTTGTTTTCTTTATTTTCCTTATTTAGTATATATTATATTATATACTATAGATTATACTTTATACATATAATATATACTATATATTATACATATATTATTTCATATATAATATACTACAATATATATTATATATAAAATATATATTGTATATTACAAAATATGTCTAGTATATATATATATGTATATTTATATGTTTTAAATTTAAATAACTTTTATATATATTTTTAAACTTTAATGTAAATCAATATTTACATTTCTCAATTATATGTATATACATTTATATATACATAATAGATTATACTAAAATACATATGTATTATTTAACTTTATAAAATAGTATATATTCATATATACAAACGTATATTGATATATACTATATAATATTCACATACATATGTATTTGTATAAAAATACATTTATATAATTTGTAATTATATAAACATATTTTATTTTCATCTCTCATTTTCCTTATTTAATTTGGATTTCCATTTATCCAAATTAAATTTTCTCTTTTCATTATTTTCCATAATTTCATCCTTCTCCTTATTTACAATTTATCCAAATTTAAATTCCTCAATTTCCTCACTTCCTAAATTTCTGGAATTTCAACGATATTCCATCTCGTAAATAAGTTTTATTTATTTACTTTAATTTATTTATTTCCTTTTATCTATTTTCTTTAATATTAATTTCCAAAAATAGAAAATTTACGGTTATCATAGTTCATATTCTATGACATGAGACGGATCTAGATTATACTTCCAAAGCATAGACACATGAAATACATTATGCACTCTCGATAGCTTCAGAGGCAACGCCAATCTGTAGGCCACATCTCCAATTCTATCTAGGACTTCAAATGGTCCGATGTAGCGAGGACTAAGCTTACCTCTTCAGCCAAATCTCATGATCCCTTTAGATGGAGAGACTTTCAAAAACACATAATCTCCAACCAAAAAGTTAAGTGGTCTCCATCGAGCATCCGCATAACTCTTTTGTCGACTCTGAGCTGTCTTAAGTCTTTGAAAAATCATCTTAACATCCTCAGAGGCTTGCTCGACTAAATCTGGAGCTAATATCTTGCGTTCGCCCACTTCTTCCCACCTAATCGAAGATCGACACCTTCGACCATACAAAGCTTCATATGGTGCCATCCCGGTACTTGCATGATAGCTATTATTGTAAGCAAACTCAGCCAATGGCAGATGGTCATCCCAAGAGCCTTTAAAATCCAAAGCACAAGCCCTCAACATATCCTCGAGCATCTAGATAGTGCACTCGGACTGACCATCCGTCTGCGGATGGAAAGCTGTGCTAAAATTCAACTGAGATCCCATGGCTTCTTGAAAATGTTCCCAAAAATGAGAAATAAACCTAGAATCTCTATCAGATGTAATGCTCACTAGAACTCCATGTAGTCTGACTACTTCTCTCACAAACAAATCTGCCAAAGCACTAAGCGTATCTGTAGACTTCATAGGTAAGAAGTGTGCGGACTTAGTCAATCTGTCCACAATTACCCAAATACCATCATGATTCCTCTTGGTCCTAGGCAATCCCATAACAAAATGCATCATAACGTGCTCCCATTTCCACATAGGTGTGGGTAGAGGCTGTAACAAACTTGCTGGTCTTTGATGCTCTACCTTAACCTACTGACATGTGAGACACTTTGCCACAAATTTTGCTGTTTTTTTCATGCCAGTGCACCAATACACCTTGCGAAGATTTTGATACATCTTCGTATTTCTCGGATGCAACGTGTATCTGATGCATGTTCTTCTGTCAAAATCAACTTTCTCAACTCCTTATCATCGGGAACACATATACGGTTATTAAACCTCAAGATTCCATCACTACCAATATTAAACTCTTATGGCATACTCGATTGAATCTGATCCATAGCCTCAATGCACTGATCATCTTTCCTCTGAGCAGCCCGAATTTTGTCCATTAACTCTGGCTCAAGGTTAGAAAGATCTCTCAAGGCATCACCAGCTTAATGGATGGTCTAAAGAGGGTTTTCGATAACTAGTGGCCTATATTCGGTCTAAAAATAAAATAAGACATACTATAAAACTAAAATTAAAATAATTAGTTATAAAAATAAAATAATAAATATAAAGAAATATTAATAATTCAATAACAATCATAAATAATAATAATAAATGATAAAGTAGAATTATTGAGATTGAGTATTGATTATTAAGATGATAAGATTCCAAAGTGGGTTATGCTTAAGTAATACTTTAGAAATCTTTAGGTAAAGCAACTTCTTTGAAGATCTGACCAGCTTAATGGAAGATCTAAAATTTTTTTGAGAAAACTAATTCAAATTCATTCTCTTATAAAATAAATAAATAAGCATTAATAAAATAATAGAAAATAATAGAAATAATAAAAATGATAAGATAGCAAGAATGAATTAGATGGAAGAGTCAAAATTAGAATTTTTCATAAAACATTAAAATGAATCAGACGATGGAGCCTCTTCAAACAAGTCGCATAATACTACTTGAATACTTTTAAGGTGAGGAAGATTTTTTAAGTTGTCCCACCAACTTAATGGAGGATGCTTAGAAATATTTTCCACTATTTAGTTATTGAACTTAAGATTAACTAAGGCAAATTTGAGGTAACCTAAAGTTAGTTGGTACCATTTTAGGATGGGCGTTGTGAGGGTGCTAATCCTTCCTCACACGTAACTATACTCTCGAACCCTAAATTTGAGATGTAGACCAGTCCATATCCATAGTTTGAATAGGTGACAAATCACACATAAATAGATTGGTTGGGGGCGACTCCATAGATTTTATGTCTAGCTATTAGGTTTTCTCTAAAACTTAATACGTTATAACAAGCACAATTATTAGTTTGAATTAAATGCATCAAAAAATATGTTTTGTTATCAGTATTGGTTTTAGTATTCTGAGGCTTTATGCCTAACTTATCAGTTATAAGTTCTGTACATTTATTTGTTTTGAACCATGTGTTTAAGAAATATGTTTTGTTATTTAGCATCTATTTTAGTATTTTGAGACTTATGCCTAAAGTGATCAGTAACCTATATTGAGCAAAGTGTATAGTAATTTTGTTTTGAACTAAGTACGTTGTGAATCTGTTTTGAACTATGTGCTTAAGCAATCGGCTTTTAACTAAGCATGTTGCCCATTGTAGTGCTGTGCATTATGTTGATATTCTAGTAATGTGACAAGTGACCATGTCTTTTTAGTATTGTGTTGAGGCTCGAGGAATCGAGGTACCTAAGGTATCCTTCCAACTAATACCCCGCACGGCCTCAACCTTGAACTGTGAGTCCAAATAGATAGATCTGGCATCAGGAAATAGTTACACGCATACATGTCACTTTATGTTCTGTTCATGAATACACATGCATGTGATTCGATATGAGCCTAGCATGCATTTACTTAAACCACTTACTGAACTGTTGCTCATCTTTTTTTCCACCACTTACAGACTACTCGAGCTAGGCTACAGTGCTGAGCCTCTATGTGGGCCATCGAGACTGTACTTACCCTAGGTGCATGTTAGTGTCATTCAAGCCCTGCTTTTGCTGTTTTTAAGGTATACAAATAGTGTATTATTTTGTTTACATGCACAGTCTATATAGATTACACAGTACAATTTGTTTGTGTCATGGGATGTAGCTTAAGATCGTTTTATATTATTTTATGAGTGATATGATGATTGAGTGTTATCCTAAATTCGATATGAATGTGATGATTAGTAGTAGATAGTAGGATTGTTGACATGATAATCATTTGATGATTTGCATTATGATATGAATTTGTGGATAGCAGAATTGTTTTTGGTATGACTGGATTATGATAAAAGACAATGTTTCACAGGTTGTTTATCTGGGGAAATCTCTAAATATAAGGGGGATATTTTCAATCTGTTTCTAGGCAAAAGTATGTTATGGATTACAAATGAACATTACATGCCTTAAAGAATTATTTAACTCGCCTTTGAATCAAAGAACAAGTTAGTAAAGTCAAATTGAAATTAAAAGGATAGGTGAAAATTGTTTAGTGACAACACTGGCACCGAATACAAACCATAATTTGAAAGAAAAAATTGAGTTCATGAATTTGTTAATTAGAATAAGTGTAAGTGTTAAGCGTATGTCATGGCCTTCAAGTCTTGACAAATAGTCCTTATAATTTATTATTTTCCTTCTAGTTTAAGTGTTTTAAGTTAGCATTGTCTTTACCATATGCTGAACCAAGTTCTTCATTAAGAACTGTAACAGTCCACACATACTGTAAATCATGTATTTTTACACATAATCCACGGTTGGGCCGTTTATGATGCCATAACATTCAATAGTGACAGTAATAAATGATAAACATTTATTTAACAAATACGGAATATGAAATTTTTTTCACTATTCCTTACATCTGACATCTCCTATTGTCCTTATTTCAATAAAGTAGTATTGTATACATATGTCTGAAATGTAATAGAGAAGTGACTGTACCTGTCATATTTAACATAATTTGCCCCAACGCTTTATATATAGCTATATCCATCTGAGGGATAATTCTCTAACTCCGTGTCTTTTTATCTTTGGAGTTAAAACAAAGGGGTGAGCGAACCATGCGCTTAGTAAAGGAGACGTATGCTGCTTTAAATAAAGCAAAACTATATACCACAAAGTATTTATTTTTCCTAAAATCATACCAAGTAGGAAAACAGTAGGAAAACAGTGGATATAGTAAAGAGTAAACAAGATTCAGTAAATCCTTTCAATAAACAGAAATTAATAAGTTGAGACTAGGTATCACCCTACAATTAAATCATGCTATCATCGTTCCCAAAGGAACGCATCATTTCCGAAGAAACATAGTAATCACCCCCACAGGGATATAGTAGATCTATGGCCATGGTCTATATTGTGACGCCTTGGGGTGCACCCGCTGGTCCACCTACCCGAGCCATCGCCCCAGGCAGGTCACTCAGCTACGTGAATAGTAATGCATGAAACTCGAGGCCTAAAGTCTCAAAAATCACTTTATATCTCATGAAGAACCTTTAAGGAATATTTCACATATTTCATCATTTTCTCAAAATGATTGTTTTCCAAAAAGGTATTATATTTTCTGTTTACAAAACATAGTAAAAACAGCCTGTAATCTCACCAATTTATACGTGAGAAAAACATGAGTTAAACTGGCTCGCCCATGGTCAGCTCGCCCATTACGGATCGCCCATGGTCAGTTCACCCATTATGGCTTGCCCATGGTTAGCATGCCCATAAAAATATTCGTCTGAAGGCTGAAATATAACTCAATGGTTCGGGGTCACCCATAAGATTATTAGGGATCACTCATAAGCACTTATCTTTAAAAACCAAGGGGTCGTCCACTTTTGGCTCGCCCGAAATATCACAAAGGGGTCGCCTATCTTTGGCTCACCCGGATTTTATTATTAAAACATGGGTCGCCTTTCTTTGGCTTGCCCGGATTTTATTAAAATAAAGGTTGCCTTTCTTTGGCTCGCCCAGAAACAACATAAGGATCGGTTTTATAGCTCGCCCAGAAACAACATAAGGATCGGTTTTATAGCTCGCCCAAATCATGGTCTATGAAAATAGTATCAAACCAATTCATGTTTCAAACCAAATCATTTTCTCAATATTTCCATAAAATTTAACTTCACAGAACATGCATTCACTTCACACATATCTCCCTTACCTGGTCTTACGAAACCGTGCTTCTCGGTTACGTCTATCGAAATCGTACTTCTCAGCTGCAAAATAATTGTATCAACTCATTAGCTTAATTATCCTTGTTTCTTTAAGCTATGATTCATATCAAACTATAAGTAAGTCCCACAGCTAAAATGGCTATTCTTCATGCCATTCTCTCTTACTTTATAACTCTAAAGTGAGATCCTCGCCTACTTGGACAAGTACTTTCAACTTGGTGAGTTCTTTATTTCCTACTCGCCTCATTGGTGATCACTAACGTTCCACATAGGCGATCACAATAGTTGCCATTCTCGCCCTTTTGGGCGATCATACCTCAATCCAATTAGGCGATCCTATGCCCTCATCTATTCTCGCTCTTTTAGTGATCATCAAGTCCATACATTTTGGGCGATCATAAGCCCTCGCCCATTCGGGCGATCATTCTGATTTTTCAAAATGTTGGTGAACATGTATATCATCGATTCATGCATTTCATTAAGCTCGCCTCATCCTTTAGGCAAGTATCTGATATGAACCTCACCGAAAGAAGATGAGGTTCAATGAAGAAGACGAAGAACACTTGAAGACAAACAATAACAAGTTAAAAACGCAGCAAAGGAAAACAAAAATTAGAAGTAAAACCAAGACCCGTTGTGTAGAAACACAAGAACCTATGGTATTCGACCAAGACCCGTTGCTTAGAAAAGCAAGAACCTATGGTATATATTGGTGGAAGGTAGAAGAACGCCACAAGGAAGACCTTGATAAGTTCAAGAGTTCACAAGAGAACCAAAGAGAAGAAGTCTCTCAATTTTATTACTAAAATCAATTGTGTTCTCCCCAAAGGGTTACATAACTATTTATAGGCAAATAAATAACTTGCAGCACAAGTAATAGGAATCCTACTTTCCTAACTTGCAGAATAGGAAATAGCAAACTTGCAGAACAAGTAATAGGAATCCTACTCTCCTAACTTGCAGAACAAGTAATAGAAGTCCTACAAAATATATTATTTAAAAAGGAATTGGGCTTAAATTAAATTAAGACAATGTTCAGCCCAATAATACTTAACTAAATAAAATATGCATCTAGCCTAATTTTCATTTCGGCCCAATACTTGTGTGTCTTCAAGAAGGTTGAACTTGGGCTTGGACCATGTTGTAGAAGACTTTATCATCCTCCATGCTCAAGCTTTGTTGGGCTTTCTCTCTAGCAATATCAATGAAACCAGCCAAGGCTTGTTGCATTATCTTTGATTTAGCTCTTGTAATTGGACTTCCATGGATACTCAAAGGATCACGATCATCACGAACATGACTTGAGCTTTGTGAGCTTGGATCTCCATCATTCCCCCTCTCCTCGAAAGGATTTGTCCTCAAATCAGGATCACCTACATCAATATCAAAGGTAGAAAGATCAGAAACATTAAATGTAGCACTAACATTATACTCACCTGGAAGATCCAATTTATAAGCATTGTCATTGATCTTCTCAATCACTTGGAATGGTCCATCTCCTCGAGGTTGCAACTCGGAGCGACGTTGAGCAGGAAATCTCTCTTTACGCATATGTACCCAAACCCAATCACCAGGTTCAAAGACAACTTTCTTACGATGCTTGTTGGCTTGAGTAGCATATTGCTCAGTCCTCTTCTTAATGTTTTGACGTACCTTCTCATGTAGTTTCTTAACAAAATTAGCTTTCTTTTCCCCATCCAAACTAGCTCTCTCCTCAATAGGTAGTGGTAAAAGATCCAATAGAGTGAGTGGATTAAAACCATAGGCAACTTCAAATGGAGAATAACTAGTAGTAGAATGCACACTTCTATTGTAAGCAAACTCCACATGAGGCAAACAATCTTCCCAAATCTTCAAATTCTTTTGAATAATGGATCTCAACAAAGTAGACAAAGTACGATTGACTACTTCAGTTTGACCATCGGTTTGTGGGTGACAAGTAGTTGAAAACAATAGCTTTGTTCCTAACTTTCCCCATAATGTTTTCCAAAAGTAGCTAAGGAACTTCACATCACGGTCAGAAACAATGGTTCTCGAAACTCCATGTAGACGAACAATTTCCTTGAAGAATAAATCGGCAATGTTACTTGCATCATCTGTCTTGTGACAAGCAATGAAGTGAGCCATCTTAGAGAACCTGTCAACAACAACAAAAACAGAATCTCTACCTCTCTTTGTTCTTGGTAACCCGAAAACAAAGTCCATAGAAATGTCAGTCCAAGGAGCAGTAGGAATAGGTAATGGAGTATAAAGACCATGATTCATAACTCTAGACTTAGCTTGTTTACAAGTGACACATCTTTCACACAATTTTTCAACATCTCTTTTCATGTTAGGCCAAAAGAAGTGATCATGCAATATATCTAAAGTTTTCTTTACTCCAAAATGTCCCATTAATCCACCACTATGGGCTTCTCTAACAAGTAATTCTCTTAAAGAACTCCTAGGCACACATAATCTATTTTCCCTAAATAAGAATCCATCATGCCTATAAAACTTTCCAAAACCAGTTTTCTCACATGCAATGAACACATTTTCAAAGTCCTCATCAGTAGCATACAAGTCTTTAATATACTCAAATCCAAGTAGTTTTGCATTAAGAGTAGTGATTAGAGTATACCTTCGAGACAATGCATCAGCCACGACATTTTCTTTACCTTGTTTATATTTGATCACATATGGAAATGTCTCAATGAACTCCATCCACTTGGCATGACGCTTGTTCAACTTGCTTTGTCCTTTCAAGTGCTTCAAGGACTCATGATCAGTTTGGATGACAAATTCCTTAGGCCATAAATAGTGTTGCCATGTTTCCAAGGTTGTCACTAATGCATACATCTCTTTATTGTACATGGGATAGTTAAGGCCAGCTCCACTTAACTTCTCACTGAAGAAAGCAATGGGGTGCTTCTCTTGCATTAAAACAACTTCGATACCTATACTTGAAGCATCACACTCAATCTTGATTGTTTTCTCTTTTTGCTTAACCTCATCTTCACTCACTATTTTTGTCTCACTCTCTTTTAATCTCAATTGATCCTCATCTTTCATTAGCACACTTAAAGTTTGACATGCTATATATTCCTTTCCATCCATGGGTAATTCCATACTATCCTCATCATCCTCTAATTGCAGCATAGAATCATCATCAAAATCTTCTTCATAATTGCTATCCAACTTATTATGAGCAACATTATCACATGCATAAGAAGTATTATCTTGGTTTACCTTAGCTAGGGCAACATCATGTTGATCCAACTTATCATATTTAATCAACTTCGACTCTATCCTCGAAAGTTGTTGTTGCATGGCTAGGAACATGATCTCAATCTTACTCAAATCAAGCTTTTCACTATTAGAAGACATGATTGTAACCTGCAAGAAAAATTGTAAAAGAAAAGGACCTCACAAGTATGACCTCACGTGTTTACACTCAATACACACAAGAATGTAACACACACTCGTGTTTCACACAATTTTAATATGGCTTTTCTCTACTAATGTTACTCACACACTCTTGCCTTTTTCCCTCACACAACTTTTCTCTATAGGTTCTATATTGAACTTAAGACTTAATCAAAAATCAGCTTATGGAATTCAACTATCAACCAACAATAAACAAGCTGAGCACAAGATTTTAATCAAGGGAAAACAAAACAATGAAGACTCAACAAGACTTTGCAAGACTTAATAAGGCTTAAGAAGACTCTAATGAAACTAAACCTTGAAGGAAATATGTGTGTTTTGGGTGTTTAATTAGGGTAGGGTTTAACCAAAGGTGGGGTAGTTTTGTCCTTTTATGTGGTAGGGTCAAAAAGGTAATTTTAGGCAGTAGGGTAGAATGGCAGCAATGAATTTTCAAATTAGGCAAATAAGAAATCTCAAAGCTCAAGAAAGAATGACTACCTCAAGATTTTGATGAAGCACACCTCCACGAATTGCCTTTGACGTTGCACTTGCTACACATGATGTAATAAATCCCCTCTTGAATTGATTTTTTTTTCTTTTCTCCTTTTTTTCTTTTCTTTTTTTTTCTCTTTTTTTTCCTTTTTTTTTTTTGATATTTTACTAAAGTAAACGAACAATAAAGAAAAAAACAGAAAGTCTAAATAATAAGAAAAGGTTTACTTGGGGAACAAGGCAACTTTTGAAAAAAACCAAGCTAGTTTTGGTAGTAGCTTGTGTGGCAAGGAATGAGAGGGAACGATGGCTTGTGAAACAAGTAGTCTTTATGTGATGTAGAGCTTTTGAAGGTTTCTTGGTGAGCAAGAAAACCTTTGAGATTTGGTTGCTTGGAGAACAAGATAGGGTTTACTTGGTGGCTAAGTAAAGGTAGGTTATTTTAACGAAGACAATAGGTTTGAGGGACAAACAATACTAGTGGTGGCTTGGAAAAGGATTCAAGATCAAGGTTTGTCCAAGATAAGAAGACAAAGAAAGAAAAAAAAAAAAAAAAACAAAAACGAGACTCCCACGAATTGAACCTAAGCTCTGATACCAAATGATATGAACCTCACCGAAAGAAGATGAGGTTCAATGAAGAAGACGAAGAACACTTGAAGACAAACAATAACAAGTTAAAAACGCAGCAAAGGAAAACAAAAATTAGAAGTAAAACCAAGACCCGTTGTGTAGAAACACAAGAACCTATGGTATTCGACCAAGACCCGTTGCTTAGAAAAGCAAGAACCTATGGTATATATTGGTGGAAGGTAGAAGAACGCCACAAGGAAGACCTTGATAAGTTCAAGAGTTCACAAGAGAACCAAAGAGAAGAAGTCTCTCAATTTTATTACTAAAATCAATTGTGTTCTCCCCAAAGGGTTACATAACTATTTATAGGCAAATAAATAACTTGCAGCACAAGTAATAGGAATCCTACTTTCCTAACTTGCAGAATAGGAAATAGCAAACTTGCAGAACAAGTAATAGGAATCCTACTCTCCTAACTTGCAGAACAAGTAATAGAAGTCCTACAAAATATATTATTTAAAAAGGAATTGGGCTTAAATTAAATTAAGACAATGTTCAGCCCAATAATACTTAACTAAATAAAATATGCATCTAGCCTAATTTTCATTTCGGCCCAATACTTGTGTGTCTTCAAGAAGGTTGAACTTGGGCTTGGACCATGTTGTAGAAGACTTTATCATCCTCCATGCTCAAGCTTTGTTGGGCTTTCTCTCTAGCAATATCAATGAAACCAGCCAAGGCTTGTTGCATTATCTTTGATTTAGCTCTTGTAATTGGACTTCCATGGATACTCAAAGGATCACGATCATCACGAACATGACTTGAGCTTTGTGAGCTTGGATCTCCATCAGTATCCAAATTTCTTTGCTCGTCTATTTGGCGAGCAGTTGGATAATCACGTTCACCCATCGTGTTTCATCTACTCACGTTACATATGCATAACATAGCAGTTTATGTTCAGCCATTAATGTCCCCAACCAGTAAGAAATTTAGCCATGTTAACTTGCTACATACTTTCATGCCAAGTAATATACCTACACATCTCCTACTTAGCATATCATCATTATAAACCAAGGAATAAATACATACAACGTTGGCGGGAAATTCCTTGACCTTTGTTTAACCGAACCAGCACAGCTCAAAATTGTTGTTGTTTCCTCCCTCGTCAGTCCTTCATTTCTTGGTTTCTTGGATGGTTTGATGGTGAAGGAAAGGTGTATAAAGGAGTGTTAAGTGATTTGTAGCAAAAGGTAAAATCTTGCAACTTAAACGTGAGATAGGCGGGCAAAACAAAGCAGAATTTAACAGCAACAGCGTTGGGCATGAAGAGGAAATATGCTGGAGTTCTTGGTTTCACTTAGTAAGATATATATATATTCTATCATCAAAACCTCATAGCTTCTTATCATTTTCTTCTTCATTACGTTGTCTGATGGCTCATTAGCAGCCGAAAGGTAAGTGGCGGGGTGCACATTTTTTTGCTCCCATTAAATGGCGAAGAAAATCGCAACCAACAAGAACGGCGTGCAGTGATTTTGTCCATCCCGTTTTTCTTGACTTATTTTCACCTTTGTCTTATTCCTCATTCAATTAAAACACATCTCATATTGACTTAACATTTCTCTCTTCTCATTTCGTCCAACACAACCAACTTTCTCTCAAATCAGAAGTGGTGTGTAGCAGCAATTTTCTGCTGCCGATAGACTTATTCTTCATCCCTTTTTACATACATCTCCACCAATCAAAATAATTTACATTTAATATAATTAATCCCTTTCTCTTATGATTATATTTATTGATATTTTATGTCATAAAATAATGCTTCTATTCTAAATTTTCTGATTTCCTTTTCTTCCTTCATTCCATACTTTTAATTCATCATTCCATATTTAAACTTCGTTAAATAATTTACAATTATGGTGTAAAGTGTAATAAATTCGGGTCTCACATTTCTCCCCACCTTAAGAAATTTGGTCCTTCAAATTTAACCCGAACTTGTCACTAGAAGAGCTCCGGATTTTTTTCACGCTTAAGGCTCTCCAACTCCCAAGTAGCTTTTTCCTCGGTATGATACTGCCAGAGTACCTTGACCAAAGGAATCGTCTTAGATCGCTATACCTTATCCTTCCTACCCAAGATCCTTACCGATTTCTCAACGTAACTCATGTCCTCTCTGATCTCCAGTGGCTCATGTCGAATTACGTGAGAAGGATCTGGATGGTACTTTCTCAGTATTGAGATGTGGAATACATTATGCACTCCTGACAGCTCTGGTGATAGTGCTGACCGATAGGCCACATCTCCTACGCGATCTAAGGTCTCGACAGATCCAATATGTCAAGGACTCAGCTTTCCTTTCTTATCGAATTTCATTTGGTCTTTAGGGGGTGAGACCTTTAAAAATATATTATCACTCGTACATTTTGGGAATCTGCTCGACCACATAAGGAGCTAATAACTTACAGTCTCCCACTTTTTCCCACGCTTTCGTGGATCTATATCGTCTGCTATATATAGTTTTGTAAGGTGCCATACCGATATTCACCTATTAGCCATTACTATAAGGAATCTTTGCTAGGGGTATATGATTGTCCCAAAAGCCTTTAACATTAAATGCGCACGCTCACACATATCCTCGAGCGTCTATATCATACGCTTGGACTGTCTGTCATTCTGCAGATAAAACACTGTGCTAAACTCAGTTGGGATCCCATGGCCTCCTGAAATCTCTCATAATGAGACGTGAGGTGGGACTCCCTGTTAAATGTGATGCTCCCTGGAACACCATATACCTTCATCATTTTTCTAACATATTAATCGGCCCAGGCACTAATTAGAGTAGTGAATTCCATAGCCAAAAAATTAGTAGACTTAGCCAATCTATCCACAATTATCCAGATAGCATTATACCATTTTATGGGTAATTCAATTTTCACTTAGTTTAAGAAGTACCACTAATATATGTATTTTTCTTCCTTATAACATTTTTAACTTTTAGTTAATCTAGTCTCTAAGATGAGACTGCTAGTATCTCTTTGCTCCAAATTTTCTTTAAGAGCCCCGCCCATCTCTTCAGGCCAACGGCGATCATCCCTTTGGCGCTTTCCCGCACACAGGATTACTCTTTCAAGTGAGTCGGTGACCACATAGTTCACCCATACCTCACAACGTATTATCCGTTGTTAGGCGATCACCCAACTCGTGGATCGCCCATCCCGGATTTTGCTCAAAGGTCCTGAAGAACTCGGGCTTCTTCTTTCAAAACCAATTTATACTCCCTGAAATCTTTTATCATCCTTGGGAGTTAGCAAATTTTCACTTTTTTTTTCGCAGAAACTCATTCACACTATTTATCACTTATCATCTCATTCGGTGCTAAGTCGATAATAATTTAGTGACTATCATTTAGACAGTTTTAATCAATCGTATGTAATTGTCCCAGTAGTCTCTTAAATGCGATGCACTCGCTCTCAATATATCCCGAAGCGTCCACACAATGTGCTTGGATATCTATATCAATCAGAGGTGGTGCTGACAGTAAATTTGGGATCCCAGAGCCTATTGCTATTTACTCAAAGCATGTGGCAAATCAGAGATCCCTATCACATGTACTCACTCACTGGAACTTCACATACATTCTCACCATTTCATGGATATATATCGACTAGGGCACTCAAGAGATCAAGAAACCTGATGATGAAGAAGTGAATCAATTTGGTTGCTCAATCCATAGTCACTTCTGTCACATCATGGTTCTTTCGGATGCCTTACTATCCCACCACAATTATTTCACAATTAAACTATGACTGCACTTCATTTGCAGACTTCAAGATTAATCATCATTTATACATTAGATAACCATTTTTCTCGATAACTCCCTGTATTCTTTTTTTTATTCTCCTAGTACACGTAATACCACTTGGAGGATGTACTTGAGAATGTAAATTTTTCACAATCAAATTCTGTAATTGAATTTATCAAAATACAGATTTCATCGCCACATTCCTTGTGTAATTTCACAGTTCCAATATGTATATATATACAAGTATATCCTTTTATAGGATTAAAAATACTTCTCGTGTCTGCTCTTCTGATTATAACTTTATCTGTCAAATTTGGCTTGATATTAATTCCGGCCATAACCACACGATGATCAGAAGGAATCACATTTATCACTTTCTTACAAGTATGTATCATATCAGTAAAGTAGTGAATTCCATAAACTCCTTTACAAATCATTTATATCATACGGGTAAACCTTATAAATTTTATACCCTAATAACTATGTTTTAATCTCACTTAATTAGTAAGATCCTTTACTTAGACAATTTCAATGTCCACTTAATCATTTGAGACCTCACATCTCTAACGTACATAGTTCAGTTAGAACTTATGTTCACTGACTTAACAATAAGGTTTTCCATTCCTAGAAGTTTGTGGCATTATTCAACGATGTTGCTTATATCAATACAGCTGATTTCTCTACTCATCAATCTCTTGAGTAATTTCTCAAGCTCTTCTGATTCTCTGGTAAGGGCTTACAAAAAAATTCCATGTTGTGAATCGAGTCAACAATCTTTCGAATTCACATTACTCCAAAAGATTACTTAGAATTTCATCCCGTAATTTCTAATTCACAAACCCATATCGTCTTGGATGTCTCGTTTTTTACATTCAACAGATCCACTATGTATCCTCCAAACATATACGTATAAATTTTTAAGTCATTTCACATGTATTTCACAATATTTCGATTTTATAAATATCGTATTTATTCTCCTAAAAACATAAGGAGTATATAGAACCAGTATTAACATCATCGATTTTAAATCATTGATCACACAATTCACCTTTTTGGTTCACACTCTATAAGTATATCATGTCTCATAATATTCAATAATTCCTAACCAATATAACCCATATTTTCACACTTAATTCGGACCCAAAAACCATAATAGGGCCAACTATCTCACGATCTATCATAGTATATACTCCGGGTTGCATTACTAATCAAAATATCAGTGGGGGTTACAGTAGGGATCATCAAACATGTAATTTGTCCTTTACACCATCAAATACTATTTCACCATCAATTTATTCTATATCAATTTAATCATTTATGACTCAGAGAAAGTATTTCAATATCATTATTTCAGGATCTTAGTTCGATATGGACAGAGAAGTCCTGGTGGGCCCTCACCGAGTTCCTCATTGGACCTTACCGAATAGACCTGACATTATGATGATAAGATCGCCTATCTCATGTAAAATTATCGGATTACAGTCCCTATTTGTAACCCTTAATTCACCAACTTTCACCACATTTAAAAACTTAACCCAATTTACAGTCACTTGACTCCTCTATACATTCAGACTATATAGTACTACAGGGATATTAACCTTTTTTAACACTTTTCGTTCTAAAGGCATCAATAGACATAACAGATATCAGGCCAACCAAAGCTTTGATACCATTAAATGTAACAGTCCACACATACTGTAAATCACGTATTTTTACACATAATCCACGGTTGGGCTATCTGTGATGTCATTAACATTCAATAGTGACAGTAATAAATGATAAATATTTATTTAACAAATACGAAATATGAAATTTTTTTCACTATTTCTTACATCTGACATCCCCTATTGTCCTTGTTTCAATAAAGTAGTATTATATACATATGTCTGAAATGTAATAGAGAGACTGTACCTGTCATATTTAACATAATTTGCCCCAGCGCTTTATATGTAGCTATATCCATCTGGGGGATAATTCTCTAACTCCTTGTCTTTTTATCTGTGGAGTTAAAACAAAGGGGTGAGCGAACCATGCGCTCAGTAAATGAGACGTATGCTGCTTTAAATAAAGCAAAACTATATACTACAAAGTATTTATTTTTCCTAAAATCATACTAAGTAGGAAAACAGTGGATATAGTAAACAGTAAACAGGATTCAGTAAATCCTTTCAGTAAACAGAAATCAATAAGTTGAGACTAAGCATCACCCTACAATTAAATCATGCTATAATCGTTCCCAAAGGAACGCATCGTTTCGAAAGAAACATAGTAATCATCCCTACAGGGATATAGTAGATCTATGGCCATGGTTTATATTGTGACGCCCTGGGGTGCACCCACTGGTCCACCAACAGGAGCCATCGCCCCAGGCGGGTCACTCAGCTATGTGAATAGTAATGCGTGAAACTCGGGGCCTAAAATCTCAAAAATCACTTTATATCTCATGAAGAACCTTTAAGAAATATTTCACATATTTCATCATTTTCTCAAAATGATTGTTTTCCAAAAAGGTATTATATTTTCTTTTTACAAAATATAGTAAAAACAGCCCGTAATCTCACCAATTTACGCGTGAGAAAAACATGAGTTAAACTGGCTCGCCCATGGTCAGCTCGCCCATTACGACTCGCCCATGGTCAGTTCGCCCATTATGGCTTGCCCATGGTCAGCTCGCCCATAAAAATATTCGCCCGAAGGCTGAAATATAACTCAATGGTTCGGGGTCGCCCGTAAGATTATTAGGGATCGCCCATAAGCACTTATCTTTAAAAACCAAAGGGTCGCCACTTTTGGCTCGCCCGAAATATCACAAAGGGGGCCCCTATCTTTGGCTCGCCCGGATTTTATTATTAAAACATGGGTCGCCTTTCTTTGGCTCACCCGGATTTTATTAAAACAAGGGTTGCCTTTCTTTGGCTCACCCAGAAACAACATAAGGGTCAGCTTTATAGCTCGCCTAAATCATGGTATATGAAAATAGTTTATCAAACCAATGCATGTTTCAAACTAAATCATTTTCTCAATATTTCCATAAAATTTAACTCCACGGAACATGCATTCACTTCACACACATCTCTCTTACCTGGTCTTACGAAACCGTGCTTCCCGGTTACGTCTACTGAAATCGTACTTCTCAGCTGCAAAATAATTGTATCAACTCATTAGCTTAATTATCCTTATATCTTTAAGCTATGATTCATATCAAACTATAAGTAAGTCCCACAACAAAAATGGCTATTCTTCATGCCATTCTCTCTTACTTTATCACTCTAAAATGAGATGCTCGCCTACTTGAACAAGTACTTTCAACTTGGCGAGTTCTTTATTTCCTACTCGCCTCATTGGCGATCACTAACGTTCCACATGGGCGGTCACAATAGTCACCATTCTCACCCTTTTGGGCTATCATACCTCGGTCCATTTAGGTGATCCTATGCCCTCACCTATTCTCGCTCTTTTGGCGATCATCAAGTCCATACATTTTGGGCGATCATAAGCCCTCGCCCATTCGACCAATCATTCTGATTTTTCAAAAAGTTCATGAACATGTATATCGTCGATTCATGCATTTCATTAAGCTTGCCTCATCCTTTAGGTGAGTATCCTAATTTCTTTGCTCGCCTATTTGGTGAGCAGTTGGATAATCACGTTCGCCCATCATGTTTCATCTACTTACGTTACATATGCATAACACAGTAGTTTATGTTCAGCCATTAACGTCCCCAACCAGTAAGAAATTCAGCCATGTTAACTTGCTACATACTTTCATGCCAAGTAATATACCTACACATCTCCTACTTAGCATATCACCATTATAAACCAAGGATTAAATACATACAAGGTTGACTGGAAATTCCTTTACCTTTGTTTAACCGAACCAGCACAGCTCAAAGTTGTTGTTTCCTCCCTCGTCAGTCCTTCATTTCTTGGTTTCTTGGATGGTTTGATGGTGAAGGAAAGGTGTATAAAGGAGTGTTAAGTGATTTGATAGCAAGAAGGTGAAATCTTGCAACTTAAACGTGAGATAGGTGGGCAAAACAAGCAGAATTTAACAGCAATAGCGTCGGGCATGAAGAGGAAATATGCTGGAGTTCTTGGTTTCACTTAGTAAGATATATATATTCTATCAACAAAGCCTCGTAGCTTCTTATCATTTTCTTCTTCATTACGTTGTCTGATGGTTCATTAAATGGTGAAGAAAATAGCAGTCGAAGGGTAAGTGGCGGGGTGCACATTTTTTTGCTCCCATTAAATGGCGAAGAAAACCGTAGCCAACAAGAACGGTGTGCAGTGATTTTGTCCATCCCGTTTTTCTTGACTTATTTGCACATTTGTCTTATTCCTCATTCAATTAAAACACATCTCATATTGACTTAACATTTCTCTCTTCTTATTTCGTCCAACACAGTCGACTTTCTCTCAAATTAGAAGTGACGTGTAGCAGCAATTTTCTGTTGCCCATTGACTTATTCTTCATCCCTTTTTACATACATCTCCACCAATCAAAATAATTTACATGTAATATAAGTAATCCCTTTCTCTTGTGATTATATTTATTGATATTTTATGTCATAAAATAATGCTTCTAGTCTAAATTTTCTGATTTCCTTTTCTTCCTTCATTCCATACTTTTAATTCATCATTCCATATTTAAACTTCGTTAAATAATTTACAATTATGGTGTACAGTGTCATAAATTCGTGTCTCACAAGAACCTTCCAATTAAGATGAAGAAGTACATGGACAATATGAAGGTTACAGAGATAATCTGACAATTCTCAATGACTCAAACACTCCAACATTTGCAACTATTATTCTCCGCATGCATAATAAAAGATAGGAAGGTAGTAAAAGGTAGGAAGGTAGTATAATTGCATCATTCTATTTGTTATTTTTTCTCTTATAAAAAATTTTTTTTGGGTGGCTCAGCCTAGAAAATCTGAGTAATTCATTCGGAATTTGATGTTATTTTATCCTTCCATGTCTGAGTCTGTTTGTCATTTCTATTGATTGTTTACGTGCATCTTTATATGTTCTACCAACTTATAAATTTAATTTAAATTTCTCATTAGATGTTTGGTTTGTTTTTAGGTGTTCCATTTATACTGAAGGTAGGGAAAGCATTGAATTCAAGAGAGGTAACGATATGCGTTCAATTTAAGGATGTTCCTGGTGATATATTCAAATGAATGATAATAGACCTTTAAAATTCTTTATAACTTCGCTTATATGATTTCTTGTTTTCATTGAGCTGCTTCTACAGTCTTTTTAATCAACTTGAATGCGGAAATATGATAACCTCTGACTTCAGTTTACGTAATTACTTGGGTAGTTATGACATTTACAAATAATGGAATGGACTTTAGAAAGCATACTTTGAAAACGAAGATATTTGTCTTTTTATATGTAGAGGTGTCTTTAGTGATTTCTTCTTTATGATAGATGAAATACATGTCATTTTGTTGATATAGAAAATGATGGTGATTGTGCATAAATGAAAGATAATGAGCTAGAACAGTTCCTTTTAAAGGTTTAGTTGTACTTATGATTAGGGGTTAGAGGGAAAACACATTCATAGGACAAGTCAATTCAACTTGCAAAACATAATAGTAGGTGGCATAGATAAAGTACATTCGTTCTTGCTCAAATTTTTTTCTTTTTTATATAGGTAAAAAGCTAGGGAGAAATAAGTTTGTCATACACCTGCAACCTTCTAAAGCCATGTACGTGAAATTAACAGTGACTAACAATGAGTTTTCTAATCTTTTCATGTCCATTTGAAAACTACTAAAACTATAATTTCTGTGTATGAAGATCATGCTCGTGATTTCTGATGTTTCTTTTATGATTCAAGATGTACTGAGTAGTTTTGTTATTCTTGACACATATGATCCTTGCCCTTGCAGATCCTTGAAATATTCTTGTCTGTAATGCTTTACTCTTTCTACTTTCAGATGAAATGCATCAATTTTCATATGAGCTTTAAAGGCTAGTAGGTTTGGTAATGAGGATCAAAACTATGATGACTAGTTAAATACAAGTGAATTAAGAGTAGGATTTTTATGGTTGCCATGTAATGAACGATAGAATCCTTTTTTGGTTAGACGTGATAAGAGGTAATTAGCAACCTTTTTTTCGTAAAGATGAGTAAAGTAAGAATTTGTGTATACTTAGGAAGAAGATAACTTGTAGGGTATACAAACCGACATTCATATTGCTTCTATCATTAAGCCCATGGGAGATTTTCACGCTTTTTCTGCATAGAATTGACAATGGTGAAATGAAGCCAATTACATACCTATTAGGTAGCACTGGTTCAATAGAAGCAGATGAGCTTTCAACTAAAATTAATCTTGTTCAAACACATGGATATATTTGGATTTCTCCCACCTTGTAGAAACTTACTAGCTTCTAGTATTCCATTTGTGAGAACTGCAATTTTTTTAAATCGGTCATATATTTAACGTGTAATTGTAAGTATAGATAATGCAAAAATGTAATTAGGGGATTTCAAATACATAATTGTGGTTCATAATTATCGAAATGAAGTTTTCAAGAATAGGAGTTGAGAACAACGTGAAACGTACACGAATGCCATATGTACAATGTACGTTAAATTGATATAAATGGAGTATATGAATTTCGGACATATGTTTACGTACACGCATGAACCAAATTAAATGCATACAATGTGCATACATGCATGCATATTGACGTATGTACATAAATAGATATACATAGGTACGTATAAGTATTGATATATATATATTTAGATCTATGCTCATAAGAATATATGTATATGTATATGTATATGTATATAAACAAATATAAATACAAGAACATATATATGAGATAAATATATATATATATATATCTATATGTATAAGTGTATAAATGGAAACATAAGTGAATAATAAATGTATACATACAATTATATATACATTTTGGGCTTAAATATATGTGAATATGGGTATATAAATATAGGTATAATAAAAGGAGAACAAAGAAATATATCTATATTCATAATAGTTATTTGGCTTAATACTCAAATATGTCATCCACATTTGCCACAAAATGGAATTAAGTCTTCAACGTTCAATTATATGGAAATTAGTCCTAAACATTTCAAAATAATAGAATTAAGGACATTTCCGTTAATTCCCTCTAACGCCGTTAAGTTTTATTACTGTGCAATAGTAACAGAAATCAAAGAATTTAATAGAAATGTCCTTAATTCTATTATTTTGAAACGTTTAGGACTAATTTCCATGCAATTGAATGTTGAGGACTTAATTCCATTTTGTGACAAACGTGGAGGACATATTTGGATATTAAGCGTAGTTATTTTATAAAATGATAAAAGGTACATATATATAAATATATTTGTATACATAATAGGTATAATAATATATATGCATAGAAATAATATATTTTATAAAATGTATTTATATATATTAAGTTATAGAATAACTAGATATATACTAAGATAAAGAACTAAAAAAATATATATAAAAAAAATTTTTAAAGTCGGGTTGGTGGGATTCATGCTCCTCCATCTCCATCTCTCATTTGCCTGTTTCTCTCTCCCTCTCCCTCTCTATCTTGCATCACTCCCTCATCGCGGCACTATCTCCACTTCTCTATCACTCTTGGTCTCATTAGGGTAATGAAGGAAGCGTGGAGCAGCGGTGCGTGGAAGCAGTGGCGTGACTTGAGGCTGGGATTTCGGTGGCTTGATTAGGGTGGCTGGAGGCTGTTTCGATGGCTAGAATCTGGCTGGTTGAAGACTGATCAGGGGCTGGTTCCTGGCTGGGTGTTAAGTGCAGTGAGGTGTTGTTAAGGGGCAGAAAAACTAGGGCTGGAAGCTAAGCTTAGTAGCTGACGGTAGGGCAGTAAACAGGGGCTGAATACAGTGCTTTGGGGCTGTGCAGAGGCTATTGGCAAGGTTCAAGCGTTACTCTTGGTGGCTATGTGAGGGTTGAAGTTGGCGGTGGGATGGTGGCTAAACCATGGCTGTTTAGTGCATGAAGAAAAGGAAGAAAGTGAGCTGGAAACAGAGCTTTGCAGGGGAAGAATGCTGGAATTAAAGATTGACGTTCGTGCTGTTTTGGAGTTCCATTTGCAACATTGTGGTGGTTATCTTTAAGGGCTGATTAGGGCAGCTCGACAAGGGCTGGTTAGACTAAATGTGGTGTCTGGGATGGCTGAAACTGAAGGCCTTGAGGCTAGATTTTTGTTCCCAAAATAGGGACATCTCAGAAGGTTATAGGTTGAGTTAAGGTTGATCATTGAAGCTATTAGGCGTGGAAGAAAGAGGCTGCCAAGTGTGTTAAGGTGGCCTGTGAAAGCTAGACTTTTTGAATCCAAAACAGTAAGCTTTTGGGGCTGAGCCGATCATGATTTTAGGCCGAAAATAAAGCTAAAAAGAGATGGATCAAAGGCTGAAACAGAGGCCATTAAAGGTTGGGACTGTGAGCTGAAATTGTGAGGTTTTGTGACAGTTTTAGGAGTTTAAAAGGGGGCTGGACATAGTACCATTTGGGCTGATCTTTAAAGAGCATATTGAGGCTGATTTTAGGATGGTTTAGGGGGTGGGAAAATGCGTTAGAAGAGAAGGTTCATGTTGGCTGTCTGGGTGACACTTTTAGGATAAAGCCGTGGCTTGTAGGAGCTAAGTTGGATGGTTTTGAAGGCTGAATTTGGCTGGAGCTTGGGTTGAGTTAAGATGAAGATCAAGGCACCAAATAATAGAGGAAAGAAAAGGGTGCACAGGGCTGGAAGGTTAAGCCAAGAGTGGTCAAGCCGAGGAAGAAAAAAAGAGAGAATAGGAAAGGAAAGAAAAGAAAGAAAGAAAAATATATATATATTTAAGGAAAAGGAAACATATATTTTGGCTCTGGTTTATAGGTAAGCTAATATCATTAAATATATTTATATTTTGAATTTTATTAAATTCATATTAAATAAATTATCAATGTTTAAAGTTGTACGCATGAAATTTGTTGGCTCAATTGGCAACGCAGGCTGAGTTTGTGAAAAAAGCTCTCGGGTTCGACTCCCACTAAACACAACTTTGGAGAGGGGTGAAGAGCCTTAACTGTGACTAAACCCCGAACAGGATTAGTCTCAGATCGTTAAAACGGATGAGAATACCTGTGGTTTACACCAAAAAAAAAGTTGTACGCATGAAATTTGTTGCACGTGTGCAAAGCTCGAATTTCAAGCACGTGAAGCTTTAAATCGGTAAAGCAACTCCGGAGTGCTACATACTATAAAATTAAATTAGAAAATAACTCTTGTAAATTGACACTAATACAATATTATCATGTTGAGGTGTAGCAAGGCACTAAGACGAGAACTCGAGTTCAGGTTAAGCTCGATGCACTAGCCCCAAGCGTAGGGGTCGGTAAGACTTTTATATAAGTTTGCAATAGATTTATATTGTATAGGTCATATAGAATTATTAAATTGGATAATGATACAATATAGCATGAAATTGAATATAGAGTTGGTAATTATATAGTTAAACATTAAATTGCGGAATTATCAACTAAGTCGGATAGATAAGGATGATTTTTGGGATTAAATAATTTCAATTTATTGATTGTGTAATAGTTTCAAAAGTGGTAGCATTGATATTGCATGAGATCAATAATTAAATGATTTTATAGTATTATATTGTTAAATATACATGAGATACGAAGAGAATTTGTACTAGTGGTGGGGGTTTTAGTATCGATATTGTGGGTGTGATGGATGATAGTGTCATGATCCGAAGGTTGCAATGTACACTTAACAATCACACTTACCACTTATCAAATTTACGAACTAATTTTTTTTAATTTATGGTTTATATTCGGTGCCAGTGTAGTCACTAAATGATTTTCACTTTTTCTTTTCATTTCGATTCAACTTTATTAACTTCTTTTTTGATCTAAAGGCAAGCTAAATAATTCTCTAGGGTATGTAATGATCAATTTTTTAATCTATAACATAATCTTGCTTAGAAAATAGATTGAAAATATCACCTTATATATTCGATTTTCCCTAGATAAGTTACCTGCAAGTCATTTTTATTTATCATCACTCAATCATATCAATCAATTCCCACAATTTACTACGTACTAACTAAGTCACTAATCATATCAAAGACATTCACATCGTACCACTGATCATGAAATAATATCATATTAATAGTCCTTACATCCACAACTAATATCAAATACATATTGTATCCACATCATTTCACATTCACTGGATCAAATTATGTCACCACTTAAATCAGATCCTGGATCGCACTTAATACTATAACACTCCTATAATGATCTAGAACGGCCCTAAGTTACATCCCAATACATTGCAAATAAATGTGTACTGTGCATCGCATAATATTGTACATGATAACCAACATCTATACAAGGTTCATATACATCCAAAGTAGCAAGAGCAATACTTAGATGACTAGACAAGAACCACTAGTAAGTGTCGAACCTAAGCGCTCGCATAGAAACTCCAAGCATGAAGTCTAACTTGTATGATCTACGAGGATATTAGAAAGGTGTGCTCAGTAAATAGTTTAAATAAATGTATGCTAGACTCATGTCGCTCTACATGCAAGTGTATGAGAAAGTAGTAATTGAAGCGACGTGTATGAATGGTATTATGTTAAGATACCAATGATTTAATATGAACTTTAATCAAGACACTTTCGCTATGCACTTTAATTTAAAACACATTCACTATGCACTTCAATTAAAATAGTTACATTGTGCACTTAATTCAAGCAGAATCACTATGCATTTAATTTAGGACACCATGACTATGTTCTTAATTCGAAATGCAATCACAATGCTATTAGTTTGAAACACAATCACGATGCACTCAGTTTGATACACTATCATAATGCACTTAGTTCAATGCACAATCACAATGTACTCAGTTCAATGCACAATCTCCATACACTTGGTTCAAAAACATATGCATTAGGCACTTTTAAAGCAAAGAAACTTATGAAAATCAATATAGTTAGCCAAAATGCCTCAAAGTATTGGAAACAAATTTCAAAATTGATCAATTATCACTTCTAGTCCAAAGTCTCAATTCACTGAAAACAATTTTAAAACCAATCACTTATCACTTTAGGCATAAGCCTTAATTTAATAAAAATGATTTCAAAACTGATCACTTATCACATTAGGCATAAGCCTCAATTCACTAAAATGATTTCAAATCGATCACTTGTCACTTTTAGGCATCAGCCTCAATTCACTAAAAACAATTTCAAAACTGATAAGGCAGTTATCCTAATTCACTGATATACATTTAATATCCACCATAGTTAATGATGGATAAAATATCACAGAGACATAACTGTATAGCACATAGTTCCCTCAGGACTCTATAGGTGGTTTCCACAGCCTAGAGGTACCTGTGTAGCATTTAGTTCCTTTGGGGTCTCTAGAGGTGGCTTCCACAATTTAAGAGATCCATGTAGCATGTAGTTCTTTTAGGATTCTGAAGGTGGCTCCCACAGTCCCAGAGGTACTCGTGTAGCATATAAGTTCTTTGGGGTCTTTAGAGGTGACTCCTATGGTATGGTATCTATGGCCATAGAATACTCCAGTCTTGCTGATCAATCAAGAACTAGGACCTATTTGCTAGTTTTCCAAACTAGTATGATTTGCCTAGAACATTAGGCTGATAGGCACACTGCACTAATGGTCTAGAGTACGAAGCTTGATAGACGGGTAATAAAACCAAAAGCAAGCTCGATAGGCTCAAAGTGACCAAAGGTCAATGGGTTTGCCTGCACTTATGAGTAGAGCTGAAAACCGAGTACAAATAGAAAACTTATAGTTCACAAAATGGAGCACTTATCAAAACCTAACAAAATGGAACATATCATTGAGATTCAAAGGCACTCGTGTAGTACGTAGTTCCTTTACGACTCTAAAAGTGGCTCCCACAGTCCTAAAGGTATCTGTGTAGCGCTTAGTTTCTTTAAAGTCTCTAAAGGTGGCTCCTACGATCTGAAATCTTACGACCTTGGCCGCTTTGCCTTATAGGCGATTGGTTTTCAAATCACAGATTAGAAATAGTTTTTCGTTTTCAAATCGCATGGATGTCAATTATTACAAAATTGATTCAATACTATGATTTTCAAGTTAAAATATAGTATCCGATATTGTAAAACTCTTGCGTAAAAGAAATGTGAACTGAGTATGCTATGCATGAATCATTTATGCAACACTAATATGCCACTATACACTTTGCATGGCTGCCTAGTGTAATTAATGTAAGACATGCACACATACACTTAGCTTTCGCATATAAAATGAGCAAGGTTTATAATTTTCACTTATTCCTATTCAAAATCACTAAAAATTTCGACAGCATAATAACTTATATCTTAGCCTAACCCAACATGCAGAAAACACAATTCTAACTCATATCTTAGCCTAACCCAACATGCTGAAAACACAATTCTAACGAATCTATTACAGTAATTCCACAACCACAACTCAGTAGTCTTATTAGAATCAATTCATTTCATAATTTTTTTATTTTCTTTCTCATCACAAACAATCAATCACATAAGCATATATATATATATAGTCAACCGATATGTAGACTAATTTCTACTTAACATATGCATAAATCGCTTCATTCAACATGCTAGCTTGGCTGGCCACAACACACAAGGCAGAAACAACTTCTCAAATCCAACCCAGGCAAATGTCCAAAATCGCAATTCAATTGTATCTTCAATCTTACCTTTACTTACCTCAACTGCCAAATCAATAGCATTGTATCGCTTAATTCAAAAGCTATATTAATTATTAAAATAAACCTAGTAATCTCCTACGAGATGATTCTAGCAAACTTTACTTAACCCACTTACCTCGAGACTTTAGCAAATGTCTTCCTTGAGCGTCCAAGCCAAATCAGGGTCTAATACCACTCTGATTCACTACAAACCAATTTATTTACACCTCAATAACTTATCCTCATTATTTGAATAATAAATATATACAGCTGTATTTTTTTTGAATAAATATCATCTCACTCTCAAGTTCACTTTTCACTGCACAAATATCTTTATATATACATATATTTCTTATATATATGATCTTGTATAATTATTTTGATATCATCTCATCCCAATATGTCTTACTAGTGCCGTTTACATGCTTTTACTTATGCCATTTGTATAATTATACTAACCACATCATATTAGTCACACTTTTTTTTATATCAACACATATCTTTCATTTTCATCATCTCATTTCCGTGTATGAGCACATATACAGTCTTAGGCTTTAACCAAAAAAAATCACAAATCTTAACTATTTACCTTTAAAATTCTTCAAACTTGAATTAGCCATTGCCTTCCCTCTTTATCGAAGTCTATCTTTAAACTCTCCTTATGCTGGCCCTTCACCAATTCCTCAAAGTTTCCACGATCCCCACACCCATATTTACTCATTTTCATTATCAGGCTAAAAGCATACATCTATATCGATATATTTATATATGTATATACATATATACATGCATGTATATATCACTTTAATAACATATACATATTTATACTAATGATATATGTGTGTAGGTATATATACACACACATACTAAATTATATTTATATGCATATATATTTATCACCATCCTCATCCTTTAATACATATACACACCTTGTTATAGCCACTAGAACTGTGCCCAACCAACCTCTGTCTAGAGCCTTTCAAAAACCACCTAAAACAGCCACTAAAGTGCTACAAATAGCCACCTTTTATAGCCCTTCAGTAGCCTCGATTAGTAGCCCAAAAATCCCAGTTGAACACTTGTCTTTAATGACACTAAACAGCCCTATACATTAGCCAACACAAAAACCTGAACAGCCCTTTAAAAGATGCCATTTCTAGCTTCAATTTCTTCCACTCGGTGTTTCTCTCCCTCATGTGTGTATCACCTCAAGTTAAAATAAAAGTATCTGATATTGTAAAACTCTTGCGTAAAAGAAATGTGAACTGAGTATGCTATGCATGAATCATTTATGCAACACTAATATGCCACTATACACTTGGCATGGCTGCCTAATGTAATTAATGTAAGACATGCACACATACACTTAGCTTTCGCATATAAAATGATCAAGGTTTATAATTTTCACTTATTCCTATTCAAATCACTAGAAATTTCGACAGCATAACAACTTATATCTTAGCCTAACCCAACATGCAGAAAACACAATTCTAATGAATCTATTATAGAATTCCACAACCACAACTTAGCAGTCTCATTACAATCAATTCATTTCATTATTTTTTTTATTTTTTTATTTTCTTTCCCATCACAAACAATCAATCACATAAGCATATATATAGTCAATCGATATGTAGACTAATTTCTACTTAACACATGCATAAATCGTTTCGTTCAACATGCTAGCTTGGTTGCCCACAACACACAAGGCAGAAACAACTTCTCAAATCCAACCCAAGCAAACGTCCAAAATCACAATTCAATTGTATCTTCAATCTTACCTTTACTTACCTCAACTGCCCAATCAATAGCATTGTATCGCTTAATTCAAAAGCTAAATTAATTATTAAAATAAACCTAGTAATCTCCTACGAGATGATTCTAGCAAACTTTACTTAACCCACTTACTTCGAGACTTTAGCAAATGTCTTCCGTGAGCGTCCAAGCCAAATCAGGGTCTAATACCACTCCGATTCACTACAAACCAATTTATTTACACCTCAATAACTTATCCTCATTATTTGAATAATAAATATATACAGTCGTATTTTTTTGAATAAATATCATCTCACTCTCAAGTACACTTTTCACTTCACAAATATCTTTACATATACATATATTTCTTATATATATGATCTTGTATAATTATGTTGATATCATCTCATCCCAATATATCCTACTAGTGTCGTTTACATGCTTTTACTTTGCCATTTGTATATTTATACTAACCATATCATATTAGTCACACTTTTTTTTATATCAACACACATCTTTCATTTTCATCATCTCATTTCCGTGCATGAGCACATATACAGTCTTAGGCTTTAACCAAAAAAATCACAAATCTTAAACTATTTACCTTTAAAATTCTTCAAACTTGAACTAGTCATTGCCTTCCCTGATATGAACCTCACCGAAAGAAGATGAGGTTCAATGAAGAACATGAAGAACACTTGAAAAAAAACAAGAACAAGTTAAAAACGCAGCAAAAGAAAACAAAAATTAGAGATAAAACCAAGACCCGTTGTGTAGAAACACAAGAACCTATGGTATTGGACCAAGACCCGTTGCTTAGAAAAGCAAGAACCTATGGTATATATTGGTGGAAGGTAGAAGAACGCCACAAGGAAGACCTTGATAAGTTCAAGAGTTCTCAAGAGAACCAAAGAGAAGAAGTCTTTCAATTTTATTACTAAAATCAATTGTGCTCTCCCCAAAGGGTTACATAACTATTTATAGGCAAATAGATAACTTGCAGCACAAGTAATAGGAATCCTACTTTCCTAACTTGCAGAATAGGAAATAGCAAACTTGCAGAACAAGCAATAGGAATCCTACTCTCCTAACTTGCAGAACAAGTAATAGAAGTCTTACAAAATCTATTATTTAAAAAGGAATTGGGCTTAAATTAAATTAAGACAATGTTCAGCCCAATAATACTTAACTAAATAAAATATGCATCTAGCTTAATTTGCATTTCGGCCCAAGACTTGTGTGTCTTCAAGAAGGTTGAACTTGGGCCTGGACCATGTTGTAGAAGACTTTATCATTCTCCATGCTCAAGCTTTGTTGGGCTTTCTCTCTAGCAATATCAATGAAACCAGCCAAGGCTTGTTGCATTATCTTTGATTTAGCTCTTGTAATTGGACCTCCATGGATGCTCAAAGGATCACGATCATCACGAACATGACTTGAGCTTTGTGAGCTTGGATCTCCATCATTCCCCCTCTCCTCGAAAGGATTTGTCCTCAAATCAGAATCACCTACATCAATATCAAAGGGAGAAAGATCAGAAACATTAAATGTAGCACTAACATTATACTCACCTGGAAGATCTAACTTATAAGCATTGTCATTGATCTTCTTAATCACTTGGAATGGTCCATCTCCTCGAGGTTGCAACTTGGAGCGACGCTGAGCAGGAAATCTCTCTTTACGCATATGTACCCAAACCCAATCACCAGGTTCAAAGACAACTTTCTTGCAATGCTTGTTGGCTTGAGTAGCATATTGCTCAGTCCTCTTCTTAATGTTTTGACGTACCTTCTCATGTAGTTGCTTAACAAAATCAGCTTTCTTTTTCCCATCCAAACTAGCTCTCTCCTATAGGTAGTGGTAAAAGATCCGATGGAGTAAGTGGATTAAAACCATAGACAACTTCAAATGGAGAATAACTAGTAGTAGAATGCACACTTCTATTGTAAGCAAACGCCACATGAGGCAAACAATCTTCCCAATTCTTCAAATTCTTTTGAATAATGGACTTCAACAAAGTAGACAAAGTACGATTGACTACTTCAGTTTGACCATCGGTTTGTGGATGACAAGTAGTGGAAAACAATAGCTTTGTTCGTAACTTTTCCCATAATGTTTTCCAAAAGTAGCTAAGGAACTTCACATACCGATCAGAAACAATGGTCCTCAGAACTCCACGTAGACGAACAATTTCCTTGAAGAATAAATCGGCAATGTTGCTTGCATCATCTGTCTTGTGACAAGCAATGAAGTGAGCCATCTTAGAGAACCTGTCAACAACAACAAAAACAGAATCTCTACCTCTCTTTGTTCTTGGTAACCCCAAAACAAAGTCCATAGAAATGTCAGTCCAAGGAGCCAAAACAAAGTCCATAGAAATGTCAGTCCAAGGAGCAGTAGGAATAGGCAATGAAGTATAAAGACCATGATTCACAACTCTAGACTTAGCTTGTTTACAAGTGACACATTTTTCACACAATTTTTCAACATCTCTTTTCATGTTAGGCCAAAAGAAGTGATCATGCAATATATCTAAAGTTTTCTTTACTCCAAAATGTCCCATTAATCCACCACTATGGGCTTCTCTAACAAGTACTTCTCTTAAAGAACTCCTAGGCAACATAATCTATTTTCCCTAAATAAGAATCCATCATGCCTATAAAACTTTCCAAAACCAGTTTTCTCACATGCAATGAACACATTTTCAAAATCCTCATCAGTAGCATACAAGTCTTTAATATACTCAAATCCAAGTAGTTTTGCATTAAGAGTAGTGATTAGAGTATACCTTCGAGACAATGCATCAGCCACAACATTTTCTTTACCTTGTTTATATTTGATTACATATGGAAATGTCTCAATGAACTCCATCCACTTGGCATGACGCTTGTTCAACTTACTTTGTCCTTTCAAGTGCTTCAAAGACTTATGATCAGTGTGGATGACAAATTCCTTAGGCCATAAATAGTGTTGCCATGTTTCTAAGGCCCTCACTAATGCATACATCTCTTTATCATATGTGGAATAGTTAAGGGCAGCTCCACTTAACTTCTCACTGAAAAAAGCAATGGGGCGCTTCTCCTGCATTAAAATAACTTCGATACCTATGCTTGAAGCATCACACTCAATCTTAATTGTTTTCTCTGTTTGCTTAACCTCATCTTCACTCACTATTTTTTTCTTACTCTCTTTTAATCTCAATTGATCCTCATCTTTCATTAGCACACTTAAAGTTTGACATGCTATATATTCCTTTCCATCCATGGGTAATTTCATACTATCCTCATCATCCTCTAATTGCAGCATAGAATCATCATCAAAATCTTCTTCATAATTGCTATCCAACTTATTATGAGCAACATTATCACATGCATAAGAAGTATTATCTTGGTTTACCTTAGCTAGGGCAACATCGTGTTGCTCCAACTTATCATATTTAATCAACTTCGACTCTATCCTCGAAAGTTGTTGTTGCATTGCTAGGAACATGATCTCAATCTTACTCAAATCAAGCTTTTCACTATTAGAAGACATGATTGCAACCTGCAAGAAACGTTAGTAAAAGACAAGGACCTCACAAGTATGACCTCCCGTGTTTACACTCAATACACATAAGAATGTAACACTCACACTCGTGTTTCACACAATTTTAATAGGCTTTTCTCTACTAATGTTACTCACATACTCTTGCCTTTTTTTTTCCTCACACAACTTTTCTCTATAGGTTCTATATTGAACTCAAGACTCAATCAAAAATCAGCTTATGGACTTCAACTATCAACCAACAATAAACAAGCTGAGCACAAGATTTTAATCAAGGGAAAACAAAACAATGAAGACTCAACAAGACTTTGCAAGACTCAATAAGGCTTAAGAAGACTCTAATGAAACTAAACCTTGAAGGAAATATGGGTGTTTTTGGGTGTTTAATTAGGGTAGGGTTTAGCCAAAGGTGGGGTAGTTTTGTCCTTTTATGTGGTAGGGTCAAAAAGGTAATTTTAGGCAGTAGGGTAGAATGGTAGCCAAAGGTGGGGTAGTTTTGTCCTTTTATGTGGTAGGGTCAAAAAGGTAATTTTAGGCAGTAGGGTAGAATGGTAACAATGAATTTTCCAATTAGGCAAATAAAAAAATCTCAAAGCTCAAGAAGGAATGACTACCTCAAGATTTTGATGAAGCACACCTCCACGAATTGCCTTTGATATTGCACTTGCTACACACGATTTAATAAATCCCCTCTTGAATTGATTTTTCTTTTTTTCTTTTTTTTTTTTTCTTTTTTTCTCTTTTTTTTCTCTTTTTTTTTATATTTTACTAAAGTAAATGAACAATGAAGAAAAAAAAAAGTCTAAATAATAAGAAGAGGTTTACTTGGGGAACAAGGCAACTTTTTGACAAAAACAAGCTAGTTTTGGTAGCAGCTTGTGTGGCAAGGAATGAGAGGGAACGGTGGCTTGTGAAACAAGTAGTCTTTATGTGTTGTAGAGCTTTTGAAGGTTTCTTGGTGAGCAAGAAAACCTTTGGGATTTGGTTGCTTGGAGAACAAGATAGGGTTTACTTGGTGGCTAAGTAAAGAAAATAGGTTTGAGGGACAAACAATATTAGTGGTGGCTTGGAAAAGGATTCAAGATCAAAGTTTGTCCAAGACAAGAAGACAAAGAAAGAAAAAGAAAAAAAAACGATGCTCCCACGAATTGAACCTAAGCTCTGATGCCAAATGATATGGACCTCACCGAAAGAAGATGAGGTTCAATGAAGAACATGAAGAACACTTGAAGAAAAACAAGAACAAGTTAAAAACGCAGCAAAAGAAAACAAAAATTAGAGATAAAACCAAGACCCGTTGTGTAGAAACACAAGAACCTATGGTATTGGACCAAGACCCGTTGCTTAGAAAAGCAAGAACCTATGGTATATATTGGTGGAAGGTAGAAGAACGCCACAAGGAAGACCTTGATAAGTTCAAGAGTTCTCAAGAGAACCAAAGAGAAGAAGTCTCTCAATTTTATTACTAAAATCAATTGTGTTCTCCCCAAAGGGTTACATAACTATTTATGGCAAATAGATAACTTGCAGCACAAGTAATAGGAATCCTACTTTCCTAACTTGCAGAATAGGAAATAGCAAACTTGCAGAACAAGCAATAGGAATCCTACTCTCCTAACTTGCAGAACAAGTAATAGAAGTCTTACAAAATCTATTATTTAAAAAGGAATTGGGCTTAAATTAAATTAAGACAATGTTCAGCCCAATAATACTTAACTAAATAAAATATGCATCTAGCTTAATTTGCATTTCGGCCCAAGACTTGTGTGTCTTCAAGAAGGTTGAACTTGGGCCTGGACCATGTTGTAGAAGACTTTATCATCCTCCATGCTCAAGCTTTGTTGGGCTTTCTCTCTAGCAATATCAATGAAACCAGCCAAGGCTTGTTGCATTATCTTTGATTTAGCTCTTGTAATTGGACCTCCATGGATACTCAAAGGATCACGATCATCACGAACATGACTTGAGCTTTGTGAGCTTGGATCTCCATCATTCCCTCTTTATCGAAGTCTATCCTTAAACTCTCCTTATGCTGGCCCTTCACCAATTCCTCAAAGTTTCCACGATCCCTACACCCATATTTACTCATTTTCATTATCAGGCTAAAAGCATACATCTATATCAATATATTTATATATGTATATGATGGAGATCCAAGCTCACAAAGCTCAAGTCATGTTCGTGATGATCGTGATCCTTTGAGTATCCATGGAGGTCCAATTACAAGAGCTAAATCAAAGATAATGCAACAAGCCTTGGCTGGTTTCATTGATATTGTTAGAGAGAAAGCCCAACAAAGCTTGAGCATGGAGGATGATAAAGTCTTCTACAACATGGTCCAAGCCCAAGTTCAACCTTCTTGAAGACACACAAGTATTGGGCCGAAATGCAAATTAGGCTAGATGCATATTTTATTTAGTTAAGTATTATTGGGCTGAACATTGTCTTAATTTAATTTAAGCCCAATTCCTTTTTAAATAATAGATTTTGTAAGACTTCTATTACTTGTTCTGCAAGTTAGGAGAGTAGGATTCCTATTGCTTGTTCTGCAAGTTTGCTATTTCCTATTCTGCAAGTTAGGAAAGTAGGATTCCTATTACTTGTGCTGCAAGTTATCTATTTGCCTATAAATAGTTATGTAACCCTTTGGGGAGAACACAATTGATTTTAGCAATAAAATTGAGAGACTTCTTCTCTTTGGTTCTCTTGAGAACTCTTGAATTTATCAAGGTCTTTCTTGTGGCGCTCTTCTACCTTCCACCAATATATACCATAGGTTCTTGCTTTTCTAAGCAACGGGTCTTGGTCTAATATCATTGGTTCTTGTGTTTCTACACAACGGGTCTTGGTTTTATCTCTAATTTTTGTTTTCCTTTGCTGCGTTTTTAACTTCTTATTGTTTTTCTTCAAGTGTTCTTCGTCTTCTTCATTGAACCTCATCTTCTTTCGGTGAGGTTCATATCATTTGGTATCAGAGCTTAAGTTTAATTTGTGGGAGTTTCGTTTTTGTTTTTTTTTCTTTGTCTTCTTGTCGTGGACAAACCTTGATCTTGAATCCTTTTCCAAGCCACCACTAATATTGTTTGTCCCTCAAACCTATTGTCTTTACGTAGCCACAAGTAAAACCATCTTGTTCTTCAAGCAACCAAATCCAAAGGTTTTCTTGCTCACCAAGAAACCTTCAAAAGCTCTACATTACATAAAGAACTACTTGTTTCACAAGCCACTGTTCCCTCTCATTCCTTGCCATACAAGCTGCTACCAAAACTAGCTTGTTTTTGTCAAAAAGTTACCTTGTTCCCCAAGTAAACCTCTTCTTATATTTAGATTTTTTTTCTTCATTGTTCATTTACTTTAGTAAAATATAAAAAAAAAAAAAAAAAAAAGAAAAAAAAAGAAAAGAAAAAAAAAGAGAAAAGAAAAATCAATTCAAGAGGGGATTTATTACATCGTGTAGCAAGTGCAACATCAAAGGTAATTCGTGGAGGTGTGCTTCATCAAAATCTTGAGGTAGTCATTCTTTCTTGAGCTTTGAGATTTCTTATTTGCCTAATTTGAAAATTCATTGCTGCCATTCTACCCTACTGCCTAAAATTACCTTTTGACCCTACCACATAAAAGGACAAAACTACCCCACCTTTGGCTAAACCGTACCCTAATTAAACACCCCAAAACACACATATTTCCTTCAAGGTTTAGTTCCATTAGAGTCTTCTTAAGCCTTATTAAGTCTTGCAAAGTCTTGTTGAGTCTTCATTGTTTTGTTTTCCCTGATTAAAATCTTGTGCTCAGCTTGTTTATTGTTGGTTGATAGTTGAATTCCATAAGCTGATTTTTGATTAAGTCTTGAGTTCAATATAGAACCTATAGAGAAAAGTTGTGTGAGGGAAAAAGGCAAGAGTGTGTGAGTAACATTAGTAGAGAAAAGCCATATTAAAATTGTGTGAAACACGAGTGTGTGTTACATTCTTGTGTGTATTGAGTGTAAACACAGAGTCATACTTGTGAGGTCCTTTTCTTTTACTAACGTTTCTTGCAGGATAAAATCATGTCTTCTAATAGTGAAAAGCCTGATTTTAGTAAGATTGAGTTCATGTTCCAAGCTATGCAACAACAATTTTCAAGGATAGAGTTGAGGTTTAATAATATTCATGATAAGTTGGAGGAACATGAAGCTGTCCTAGCTAAGGTAAAGCCAGGTGATACTTCTCATGAGAATGGCAATGTTGTGAATAATGACATTGATGATAAAGTTGATGATGAGTTTGTGATGATGAGTTTAGTAGAAGTGTTAAAGGTAACCATGGTAATAAAGGAGGTCGTGGAGATAGGTATAAAGGAGATAGGTATTATGATAGGATAGATGGAAATTTAGAAGTATCAAATTGAAGATTCCTTCCTTTCAAGGTAAGAATGATCCTGAGGCTTACTTAGAATGGGAAAAGAAAGTGGAGATGGTCTTTGATTGCCATAACTATTCCGAAGAAAAAAGGTGAAACTTGCTGCTGTAGAGTTCACACGGATTATGCAATCATTTGGTGGGACCAACTCATGCTTGGTAGACGTAGGAAGAGAGCCACCTATAGTTACATGGAATGAAATGAAACGTGTTATGAGAAAAAGGTTTGTTCCTAATCATTACTATAGAGAGCTTTATCAAAGGTTACAAGGTCTCACTCAAGGTTCTAAGAGTGTTGAGGATTATCATAAAGAAATGGAAATTATTATGATCAGAGCTAATGTTGAAGAGGATAGTGAAGCTACTATGGCTCGATTCTTACAAGGATTGAATTGTGAGATTGCTAATGTAGTGGAGTTACATCACTATGTGGAGTTTGATGATATGTTGCATATGGCTATCAAGGTTGAAAGGCAACTCAAGAGAAAAGGTTATTCATCTCGTTTTATGCAAGGTTCTAGTTCATCTTCTTCTTGGAAACCGAACACCTTTCGAAGGGATGATAACTACATTCAAACTTAAGACTGAATCCTCATTCAAGCCTAAGGGTGAGAGTGTCCAAAAGCCCAAACCCGAGGCTATCCAAGCATCCCAAGGTAAGAGTAGAGACATTAAGTGTTTTAGATGTTTGGGAAGAGGACACATTGCATCATAATGCCCAAACAAACGAGTCATGATTATGCGTGATGATGGTGATGTTGTAAGTGAAGATTCTGATGTTGATGATGAGATGCCACCATTGGAGGACATTAATGAGGATGATGACTATGTTGAGTTTGCTGCACATGGTGAAGCACTTGTAGCTCGTCGTGCATTAAGTGCCCAAGTTAAGGATGAAGATGAAGTGCAACAAGAAAATATTTTTCATACTAGATGCCACGTCAACAATAAGGTATGCTCTTTGATTATTGATGGTGGTAGTTGCACTAATGTTGCTAGCACTTATTTGGTTGACAAATTGAGTTTGCCCACTACAAAACATCCCAAACCATACAAACTTCAATGGCTCAATAATTGTGGAGAAGTAAATGTGACCAAGCAAGTGTTGGTGCTATTTTCAATTGGAAGGTACAATGATAAAGTGTTGTGTGATGTTGTGCCTATGCATGCTGGTCATTTGCTTTTAGGAAGACCATGGCAATTTGATAGATATGTCATACATGATGGATTTACAAACCATTATTCATTTACCATGGCTGGTAAGAAATTCACACTTGCACCCTTGAGTCCTACGGAGATTTATGAGGATCAATTGAGGTTGAAAGAGCAGAATGAATCACAACAAAGGTCAAAGAATCTAGATAAAGGCAAAGATATTGCAAAGAAAGAAAGAAAGGACGTGAGCTTCTATGCAAAGCAAAGTGATGTAAAGGCTGCTTCTCTAGCTAAGTGCCCAATCCTTTTGTTTTTATATAAAGAATCTTGTTTTAGTTCTAATGATCTTAAATCTTCTTTGCCTACTAATGTTGTGTCTCTTTTGAAGGAATTTGGAGATATATTCCCCGAGGAGATTCCAACTGGTTTGCCACCTATAAGGGGAATTGAGCATCAAATAGACCTTGTTCCTGGAGCTGTCATTCCCAACAGACCTGCCTATAGAAGTAATCCCGAGGAGACAAAGGAGCTTCAAAGGCAAGTTGACGAGCTCATGAAGAAAGGCTACGTTAGAGAGAGCATGAGTCCATGTGCTGTTCCTGTGTTACTTGTTCCTAAGAAGGATGGGACGTGGAAGATGTGTGTTGATTGTCGTGCCATCAACAAAATCACTGTAAAGTATCGCTATCCCATTCCTAGATTAGATGATATGCTTGATGAGTTACATGGTTCTTGCATCTTTTCTAAAATTGATTTGAAAAGTGGTTATCATCAAATTCGCATGAGAGAAGGTGATGAATGGAAAACTGCATTTAAGACTAAGCATGGTTTGTATGAATGGTTAGTTATGCCTTTTGGATTAACTAATGCACCTAGCACTTTCATGAGATTAATGAACCATGTCTTGCGTGCTTTCATTGGAAAATTTGTAGTTGTCTATTTTGATGATATCTTGATCTATAGTAGAAGTTTGCATGAACATATTGAACATTTAAAGAATGTGCTTAATGTCTTGAGAAAGGAAAAGCTGTATGCTAACCTTAAGAAATGTTCCTTTTGCACTGATAGATTATATTTCTTGGATATGTTATTTCTTCTAAGGGTATAGCAGTAGAAGATGAAAAGGTCAAGGCAATTAAAGATTGGCCTATACCTAAGAATATCTCTGAGGTGCGTAGTTTTCATGGATTAGCTAGTTTCTATCGTAGGTTTGTTAGAGACTTCAGTACAATAGCTGCACCTCTAACTGATGTTGTTAAAAAGAATGTTGGATTTAAATGGGGTCTTGAGCAAGATCATGCTTTTAACTTGCTTAAAGAGAAGCTTTGTTCCGCAGCTTTATTATCCTTACCTGACTTTTCTAAAACTTTTGAGATTGAGTGTGATGCTTCAAGTATAGATATTGGAGCTGTTTTAATGCAGGAGAAGCGCCCCATTGCTTTTTTCAGTGAGAAGTTAAGTGGAGCTGCCGTTAACTATCACACATATGATAAAGAGATGTATGCATTAGTGAGGGCCTTGGAAACATGGCAACACTATTTATGGCCCAAGGAATTTGTCATCCACACTGATCATGAGTCCTTGAAGCACTTGAAAGGACAAAGCAAGTTGAACAAGCGTCATGCCAAGTGGATGGAGTTCATTGAAACATTTCCATATGTGATCAAATATAAACAAGGTAAAGAAAATGTCGTGGCTGATGCATTATCTCGAAGGTATACTCTAATCACTACTCTTAATGTAAAACTACGCATACTGATGCATACGGACAAGACAAAACGTAGCTTGGAATTTGAAGGAGCTGACACGCAAGAAGACAGAAGCAAAGTTGATGAATGACAACTTCTGAAACCTAGACCCGAAGCCTAAAGAGACTCGAACCCAAAGGTATTGGACCTTGACCCTACGAATAAGAATTCGAGAACCTAAGGTATAGCAATGGTGGATGGTGAAGGAGACGCCACAAGGAAGAAGACCTTGATAAGCCTAGTTGAGAGGGAACCCAAGAGAAAGGCACACTCAATTTCTGAAAATTCAATTAACTGATCTTGCTCATCAATAGCGTTTACAAGATATTTATAATAATACCTAGCACTTAAGCCCATAAACAAGTGGGCTGGAATTAACACCAACAGAAAATAAGACTAAACCCAAATTCATGCCTAAACCTAGTTACATAAAATAAATAGTCCAAGAGACAACAAGACTCAAACGTGGGCTATCAAACACTTAGCCCATCTTATTGTTAAGCTAAAATAAGATAGTAAACATGCTCATGTCGTTTGGGCTTCCAAGCAAGTATAGATGTCTTGGGACTCTTCATGGAAGCTTCCTTGACACTTCAATGATGCCAGAGCTTGTTGCATGAACGAGGTCAGGGCTTGTTGCGTCTTCTTAGCTCGAGCTCGGGTAATTAGACCTCCTTGGATGACCAATGGATCCTTAGCATCACGAACATCACGAGCAAGTGGATCTCCATCTGGATCTCCATCAAACTATGCATTCTTGATTTTGTGGATATTGAGGTTATTAAGTCAAGGTTAATTGTGTGTGCAATGATTGATCTTGAATTTAATCGCATGTTTGTACGACTGTATCTATATTATGCATATGTATATCATGGGAGTTAAACTCATGTTTACTTCATGGCTTTGAGCACGTACAAGGTACATAACATAAGTTTTATTGAAAATGCATTGATTTGAGATGCATAAATGAATATGTTTGGTTTTGTAAGACCCGATGTTACTGTACTGTATATGTAAAATATAAATAATTTTTGAGTTTTTAACTAGGAGGACCACAATTTCCTGAAGGATAATGGGAAATTTACTTTCTAAGATGAAAAGTAAATGAAAATGAATGAATTAAATTATTGAAAGTAGTTAGTAAATTTAATTAAGGATTGGAAATTGTGAAGATAAAATATCATGAGGCTTGAATGACCAATCAACAGTGGTTCGATTATAATTTTTGATCGCAGTATCCAATTGATAAACTGTAAAAATATTTTGGAAAGCTAACTCAATTATCTTTCCAAGCATATAGGCCTCTTATATTAGTTCCTTATGGATCAATACCAGAAATTTTGTAAAATTACCCCATGAGCACTAGATTCTACCAACCGACTCAGCCGACTTATCTATAAATATTCACCCATAGCGGTTGGTGGGAAACTCCGATCAAGGTGATTCAAAATCCATTAGAAAGCTAACTTAAATATCTTTTATCCATATAAGGCTCATATTTAAATTCATTATAGATTAACCACAAGAAATTCCTACATTCACGTCACAACTATGGAATCCAGCATTGAGCAATCAGTAAAGAATCAGACATAAGTTTTGATAGGGAACTCCGAATGAGGTGATTCAAATTGTGTTGGAAAGTTAACTCGAAGACCTTTCCGGCGATATATGGCTCATAGTTTTGTTCATTTTGGATTAATTTCGGTGAATTTTAAAGTTGGTGGTACATGCAGTAAAGTGATCAGAAAATTCTCAGCATGTACACCACTTCCTTTTTGGCTGCTGTTGTGCTATATGTTGAGATGTAAATTATGATATAAAAAAAAATCAAACAAGTCTTGACTAAAGGAAGGATATGGATTAGCTCGACAAGTGATGAATTGTGATTGGTTGAGTACATAAAAGAGAGGGAAGATAAGCTAAAAATGAGCAGATAAATTGGATACTCACGCCACTTTTACTGCTGTATACTACACAGCTGATGCAAGTTTAAAAGCTAGTTTATGGTATAAAATACAACAGAATAAGGCTTAAAAGAAAAAGGCATTTAAAGTTTAACATATGGTTAAACTTTATTGGTTGAAGAATACATCAAAAGTAAGTAAATTAAGTCAACAAAACTGATCAGTAAAATAGGTCTCATACGCCACTTCTCTGCTGTAGTTAAGCTATCCAGCTGGACCCAATCTAAAGTAAATGAATTGCAATTTTTATGGTATAAAAATTGCCAACAAATAATGTGTAATGAGGGAAAATTTTGTATTTGAAAATATGATTAATTTCCATTGGATAGAGCTTTCCAAAAGAAAGAAAAACAAGTCAAGAAACATGTAACTCAAATTGTCTTCACCGCCACTTCTCTTTGCTGCCTTGTTTGCTGCACGTGTAACCTCAATTAAAGCAAGATATGATGAAAGAAATAGAAGAGTAAATAATATTGCAAATTGCTATTGGTTGACATGAGGAAAAGAGGACTGAATAAAACAAAAACTGTTGTAATCTTCTTCAGTCTTACCGATTCATTCAGCAACTCCTCGAGTTTTCTGTCTTTGTGATATGGACCTCACCGAAAGAAGATGAGGTTCAATGAAGAAGACAAGAACACTTGAAGAAAAACAATAACAAGTTAAAAACGCAGCAAAGAAAAAAACAAAAAATTAGAAGTAAAACCAAGACCCGTTGTGATATGAACCTCACTGAAAGAAGATGAGGTTCAATGAAGAAAACGAAGAACACTTGAAGAAAAACAATAACAAGTTAAAAACGCAGCAAAGAAAAACAAAAATTAGAAGTAAAACCAAGACCCGTTGTGTAGAAACACAAGAACCTATGGTATTGGACCAAGACCCGTTGCTTAGAAAAGCAAGAACCTATGGTATATATTGGTGGAAGGTAGAAGAACACCACAAGGAAGACCTTGATAAGTTCAAGAGTTTTCAAGAGAACCAAAGAGAAGAAGTCTGTCAATTTTATTACTAAAATCAATTGTGCTCTCCCCAAAGGGTTACATAACTATTTATAGGCAAATAGATAACTTGCAGCACAAGTAATAGGAATCCTACTTCCTAACTTGCAGAATAGGAAATAGCAAACTTGCAGAACAAGCAAAAGGAATCCTACTCTCCTAACTTGCAGAACAAGTAATAGAAGTCCTACAAAATATATTATTTAAAAAGGAATTGGGATTAAATTAAATTAAGACAATGTTCAGCCCAATAATACTTAACTAAATAAAATATGCATCCAGCCTAATTGCATTTTAGCCCAATACTTGTGTGTATGTCTTCAAGAAGGTTAAACTTGGGCTTGGATCATGTTGTAGAAGACTTTATCATCCTCCATGCTCAAGCTTTGTTGGGCTTTCTCTCTAGCAATATTAATGAAACCAGCCAAGGCTTGTTGCATTATCTTTGATTTAGCTCTTGTAATTGGACCTCCATGGATACTCAAAGGATACGATCATCACGAACATGACTTGAGCTTTGTGAGCTTGGATCTCCATCATTCCCCCTCTCCTCGAAAGGATTTGTCCTCAAATCAGAATCACCTACATCAATATCAAAGGGAGAAAGATCAGAAACATTAAATGTAGCACTAACATTATACTCACCTGGAAGATCTAACTTATAAGCATTGTCATTGATCTTCTTAATCACTTGGAATGGTCCATCTCCTCGAGGTTGCAACTTGGAGCGACGCTGAGCAGGAAATCTCTCTTTACGCATATGTACCCAAACCCAATCACCAGGTTCAAAGACAACTTTCTTGCGATGCTTGTTGGCTTGAGTAGCATATTGCTCAGTCATCTTCTTAATGTTTTGACGTACCTTCTCATGTAGTTGCTTAACAAAATCAGCTTTCTTTTCCCCATCCAAACTAGCTCTCTCCTCAATAGGTAGTGGTAAAAGATCCAATGGAGTGAGTGGATTAAAACCATAGACAACTTCAAATGGAGAATAACTAGTAGTAGAATGCACACTTCTATTGTAAGCAAACTCCACATGAGGCAAACAATCTTCCCAATTCTTCAAATTCTTTTGAATAATGGATCTCAACAAAGTAGATAAAGTACGATTGACTACTTCAGTTTGACCATCGGTTTGTGGATGACAAGTAGTGAAAACAATAGCTTTGTTCCTAACTTTCCCCATATGTTTTCCAAAAGTAGCTAAGGAACTTCACATCACGGCCAGAAACAATGGTCCTCGGAACTCCGTGTAGACGAACAATTTCCTTGAAGAATAAATCGGCAATGTTACTTGCATCATCTGTCTTGTGACAAGCAATGAATTGAGCCATCTTAGAGAACCTGTCAACAACAACAAAAACAAAAACAGAATCTCTACCTCCCTTTGTTCTTGGTAACCCCAAAACAAAGTCCATAGAAATGTCAGTCCAAGGAGCAGTAGGAATAGGTAAGGGAGTATAAAGACCATGATTCATAACTCTAGACTTAGCTTGTTTACAAGTGACACATCTTTCACACAATTTTTCAACATCCCTTTTCATGTTAGGCCAAAAGAAGTGATCATGCAATATATCTAAAGTTTTCTTTACTCCAAAATGTCCCATTAATCCACCACTATGGGCTTCTCTAACAAGTAATTCTCTTAAAGAACTCCTAGGCACACATAATCTATTTTCCCTAAATAAGAATCCATCATGCCTATAAAACTTTCCAAAACCAGTTTTCTCACATGCAATGAACACATTTTCAAAATCCTCATCAGTAGCATACAAGTCTTTAATATACTCAAATCCAAGTAGTTTTGTATTAAGAGTAGTGATTAGAGTATACCTTCGAGACAATGCATCAGCCACGACATTTTCTTTACCTTGTTTATATTTGATCACATATGGAAATGTCGCAATGAACTCCATCCACTTGGCATGACGCTTGTTCAACTTGCTTTGTCCTTTCAAGTGCTTCAGGGACTCATGATCAGTGTGGATGACAAATTCCTTAGGCCATAAATAGTGTTGCCATGTTTCCAAGGCCCTCACTAATGCATACATCTCTTTATCATATGTGGGATAGTTAAGGGCAGGTCCACTTAACTTCTCACTGAAAAAAGCAATGGGGCGCTTCTCTTGCATTAAAACAACTTCGATACCTATGCTTAAAGCATCACACTCAATCTCAATTGTTTTCCCTTTTGCTTAGCCTTGGCTTCACTCACTATTTTTTTCTCACTCTCTTTTAATCTCAATTGATCCTCATCTTTCATTAGCACACTTAAAGTTTGACATGCTATAGATTCCTTTCCATCCATGGGTAATTCCATACTATCCTCATCATCCTCTAATTGCAGCATAGAATCCTCATTAAAATCTTCTTCATAATTGCTATCCAACTTATTATGAGCAACATTATCACATGCATAAGAAGTATTATCTTGGTTTACCTTAGCTAGGGCAACATCATGTTGATCCAACTTATCATATTTAATCAACTTCGACTCTATCCTCGAAAGTTGTTGTTGCATGGTTAGGAACATGATCTCAATCTTACTCAAATCAAGCTTTTCACTATTAGAAGACATGATTGTAACCTGCAAAAAACGTTAGTAAAAGAAAAGGACCTCACAAGTATAACCTCCCATGTTTACACTCAATACACATAAGAATGTAACACTCAAACTCGTGTTTCACACAATTTTAGTAAGCTTTTCTCTACTAATGTTACTCACATACTCTTGCCTTTTTTTTTCCCTCACACAACTTTTCTCTATAGGTTCTATATTGAACTCAAGACTTAATCAAAAATCAGCTTATGAAATTCAACTATCAACCAACAATAAACAAGGTGAGCATAAGATTTTAATCAAGGGAAAACAAAACAATGAAGACTCAACAAGACATAGCAAGACTCAATAAGACTTAAGAAAACTCTAATGAAACTAAACCTTGAAGGAAATATGGATGTTTTGGGGTGTTTAATTAGGGTAAGGTTTAGCCAATGGTGGGGTAGTTTTGTCCTTTTATGTGGTAGGCTCAAAAAGGTAATTTTAGGTAGTAGGGTAGAATGGTAACAATGAATTTTCAAATTAGGCAAATAAGAAATCTCAAAGCTCAAGAAATAATGACTACCTTAAGATTTTGATGAAGCACACCTCCACGAATTACCTTTGATGTTGCACTTGCTACACACGATGTAATAAATCCCCTCTTGAATTGATTTTTCTTTTCTCTCTTCTTTTTTCTTTTCACTTTTTTTCTCTTTTTTTTTTATATTTTACTAAAGTAAACGAACAATGAAGAAAAAAAAAGTCTAAATAATAAGAAGAGGTTTACTTGGGGAACAAGGCAACTTTTTGACAAAAACAAGCTAGTTTTGGTAGCAGCTTGTGTGGCAAGGAATGAGAGGGAACGGTGGCTTGTGAAACAAGTAGTCTTTATGTAATGTAGAGCTTTTGAAGGTTTCTTGGCGAGCAAGAAAACTGATGGAGATCCAAGCTCACAAAGCTCAAGTCATGTTCGTGATGATCGTGATCCTTTGAGTATCCATGGAGGTCCGATTACAAGAGCTAAATCAAAGATAATGCAACAAGCCTTGGCTGGTTTCATTGATATGGCTAGAGAGAAAGCCCAACAAAGCTTGAGCATGGAGGATGATAAAGTCTTCTACAACATGGTCCAAGCCCAAGTTCAACCTTCTTGAAGACACACAAGTATTGGGCCGAAATGCAAATTAGGCTAGATGCATATTTTATTTAGTTAAGTATTATTGGGCTGAACATTGTCTTAATTTAATTTAAGCCCAATTCCTTTTTAAATAATAGATTTTGTAAGACTTCTATTACTTGTTCTGCAAGTTAGGAGAGTAGGATTCCTATTGCTTGTTCTGCAAGTTTGCTATTTCCTATTCTGCAAGTTAGGAAAGTAGGATTCCTATTACTTATGCTGCAAGTTATCTATTTGCCTATAAATAGTTATGTAACCCTTTGGGGAGAAGACAATTGATTTTAGTAATAAAATTGAGAGACTTCTTCTCTTTGGTTCTCTTGAGAACTCTTGAACTTATCAAGGTCTTCCTTGTGGCGTTCTTCTACCTTCCACCAATATATACCATAGGTTCTTGCTTTTCTAAGCAACGGGTCTTGGTCCAATACCATAGGTTCTTGTGTTTCTACACAACGGGTCTTGGTTTTATCTCTAATTTTTGTTTTCTTTTGCTGCGTTTTTAACTTGTTCTTGTTTTTCTTCAAGTGTTCTTCATGTTCTTCATTGAACCTCATCTTCTTTCGGTGAGGTTCATATCATTTGGCATCAGAGCTTAGGTTCAATTCATGGGAGCATCGTTTTTGTTTTTTTTCTTTTTCTTTCCTTGTCTTCTTGTCTTGGACAAATTTGATCTTGAATCCTTTTCCAAGCCACCACTAATATTGTTTGTCCCTCAAACCTATTTTCTTTACTTAGCCACCAAGTAAACCCTATCTTGTTCTCCAAGCAACCAAATTCCAAAGGTTTTCTTGCTCACCAAGAAACCTTCAAAAGCTCTACATCACATAAAGACTACTTGTTTCACAAGCCACCGTTCCCTCTCGTTCCTTGCCACACAAGCTACTACCAAAACTAGCTTGTTTTTCTCAAAAGTTGCCTTGTTCCCCAAGTAAACCTCTTCTTATTATTTAGACTTTTTGTTTTTCTTCATTGTTCGTTTACTTTAGTAAAAGAAAAAAAAAGAGAAAAAAAAAAAGAAAAGAAAAAAAAAAGAGAAAAGAAAAATCAATTCAAGAGGGGATTTATTACATCGTGTAGCAAGTGCAACATCAACGGCAATTCGTGGAGGTGTGCTTCATCAAAATCTTGAGGTAGTCATTCTTTCTTGAGCTTTGGGATTTCTTATTTGCCTAATTTGAAAACTCATTGTTACCATTCTACCCTACTGCCTAAAATTACCTTTTTGACCCTACCATATAAAAGGACAAAACTACCCCACCTTTGGCTAGACCCTACCCTAATTAAACACCCCAAAACATGCATATTTCCTTCAAGGTTTAGTTTCATTAGAGTCTTCTTAAGCCTTATTGAGTCTTGCAAAGTCTTCTTGAGTCTTCATTGTTTTGTTTTCCCTTGATTAAAATCTTGTTCTCAGCTTGTTTATTGTTGGTTGATAGTTGAATTCCATAAGCTGATTTTTGATTGAGTCTTGAGTTCAATATAGAACCTATAGAGAAAAGTTGTGTGAGGGAAAAAGGCAAGAGTGTGTGAGTAACATTAGTAGAGAAAAGCCATATTAAAATTGTGTGAAACACGAGTGTGAGTGTTACATTCTTGTGTGTATTGAGTGTAAACACCTGAGGTCATACTTGTGAGGTCCTTTTCTTTTACTAACGTTTCTTGGAGGATAAAATCATGTCTTCTAATAGTGAAAAGCCTGATTTGAGTAAGATTGAGTTCATGTTCCAAGCTATGCAACAACAATTTTCAAGGATAGAGTTGAGGTTTAATAATATTCATGATAAGTTGGAGGAACATGAAGCTGTCCTAACTAAAGTAAAGCAAGGTGATACTTCTCATGAGAATGGCAATGTTGTGAATAATGACTTTGATGATAAAGTTGATGATGAGTTTGATGATGAGTTTAGTAGAAGTGTTAAAGGTAACCATGGTAATAAAGGAGGTCGTGGAGATAGGTATAAAGGAGATAGGTATTATGATAGGATAGATGGAAATTTAGGAAGTATCAAATTGAAGATTCCTTCCTTTCAAGGTAAGAATGATCCTGAGGCTTACTTAGAATGGGAAAAGAAAGTGGAGATGGTCTTTGATTGCCATAACTATTCCGAAGAAAAAAAGGTGAAACTTGCTGCTGTAGAGTTCACGGATTATGCAATCATTTGGTGGGACCAACTCATGCTTGGTAGACGTAGGAATAGAGAGCCACCTATAGTTACATGGAATGAAATGAAACGTGTTATGAGAAAAAGGTTTGTTCCTAATCATTACTATAGAGAGCTTTATCAAAGGTTACAAGGTCTCACTCAAGGTTCTAAGAGTGTTGAGGATTATCATAAAGAAATGGAGATTATCATGATCAGAGCTAATGTTGAAGAAGATAGTGAAGCTACTATGGCTCGATTCTTACAAGGATTAAATAGTGAGATTGCTAATGTAGTGGAGTTACATCACTATGTGGAGTTTGATGATATGTTGCATATGGCTATAAAGGTTGAAAGGCAACTCAAGAGAAAAGGTTATTCATCTCGTTTTATGCAAGGTTCTAGTTCGTCTTCTTCTTGGAAACCGAACACCTTTCGAAGGGATGATAGGACTACATTCAAACTTAAGACTGAATCCTCATTCAAGCCTAAGGGTGAGAGTATCCAAAAGCCCAAACCCGAGGCGGTCCAAGCATCCCAAGGTAAGAGTAGAGACATTAAGTGTTTTAGATGTTTGGGAAGAGGACACATTGCATCACAATGCCCAAACAAACGAGCCATGATTATGCGTGATGATGGTGATGTTGTAAGTGAAGATTCTGATGTTGATGATGAGATGCCACCATTGGAGGACATTAATGAGGATGATGACTATGTTGAGTTTGCTGCACATGGTGAAGCACTTGTAGCTCGTCGTGCATTAAGTGCCCAAGTTAAGGATGAAGATGAAGTGCAACGAGAAAATATTTTTCATACTAGATGCCACGTCAACAATAAGGTATGCTCTTTGATTATTGATGGTGGTAGTTGCACTAATGTTGCTAGCACTTATTTGGTTGACAAATTGAGTTTGCCCACTACAAAACATCCCAAACCATACAAACTTCAATGGCTCAATAATTGTGGAGAAGTAAATGTGACCAAGCAAGTATTGGTGCTATTTTCAATTGGAAGGTACAATGATAAAGTGTTGTGTGATGTTGTGCCTATGCATGCTGGTCATTTGCTTTTAGGAAGACCATGGCAATTTGATAGACATGTCATACATGATGGATTTACAAACCGTTATTCATTTACCATGGCTGGTAAGAAATTCACACTTGCACCCTTGAGTCCTACGGAGATTTATGAGGATCAATTGAGGTTGAAATAGCAGAATGAATCACAACAAAGGTCAAAGAATCTAGATAAAGGCAAAGATATTGCAAAGAAAGAAAGAAAGGACGTGAGCTTCTATGCAAAGCAAAGTGATGTAAAGGCTGCTTTTCTAGCTAAGTACCCAATCCTTTTGTTTTTATATAAAGAATCTTGTTTTAGTTCTAATGATCTTAAATCTTCTTTGCCTACTAATGTTGTGTCTCTTTTGAAGGAATTTGGAGATATATTCCCCGAGGAGATTCCAAATGGTTTGCCACCTATTAGGGGAATTGAGCATCAAATAGACCTTATTCCTGGAGCTGCCATTCCCAACCGACCTGCCTATAGAAGCAATCCCGAGGAGACAAAGGAGCTTCAAAGGCAAGTTGACGAGCTCATGAAGAAAGGCTACGTTAGAGAGAGCATGAGTCCATGCGCTGTTCCTGTGTTACTTGTTCCTAAGAAGGATGGAACGTGGAGGATGTGTGTTGATTGTCGTGTCATCAACAAAATCACTGTAAAGTATCGCTATCCCATTCCTAGATTAGATGATATGCTTGATGAGTTACATGGTTCTTGCATCTTTTCTAAAATTGATTTGAAAAGTGGTTATCATCAAATTCGCATGAGAGAAGGTGATGAGTGGAAAACTGCATTTAAGACTAAGCATGGTTTGTATGAATGGTTAGTTATGCCTTTTGGATTAACTAATGCACCTAGCACTTTCATGAGATTAATGAACCATGTTTTGCGTGCTTTCATTGGAAAATTTGTAGTTGTCTATTTTGATGATATCTTGATCTATAGTAGAAGTTTTGCATGAACATATTGAACATTTAAAGAATGTGCTTAATGTCTTGAGAAAGGAGAAGTTGTATGCTAACCTTAAGAAATGTTCCTTTTGCACTGATAAGATTATATTTCTTGGATATGTTGTTTCTTCTAAGGGTATAGCAGTAGAAGATGAAAAGGTTAAGGCAATTAAAGATTGGCCTATACCTAAGAATATCTCTGAAGTGCGTAGTTTTCATGGATTAGCTAGTTTCTACCGTAGGTTTGTTAGAGACTTCAGTACTATAGCTGCACCTTTAACTGATGTTGTTAAAAAGAATGTTGGTTTTAAATGGGGTCTTGAGCAAGATCGTGCTTTTAACTTGCTTAAAGAGAAGCTTTGTTCCGCAGCTTTATTATCCTTACCTGACTTTTCTAAAACTTTTGAGATTGAGTGTGATGCTTCAAGTATAGGTATTGGAGCTGTTTTAATGCAAGAGAAGCGCCCCATTGCTTTTTTCAGTGAGAAGTTAAGTGGAGCTGCCCTTAACTATCCCACATATGATAAAGAGATGTATGCATTAGTGAGGGCCTTAGAAACATGGCAACACTATTTATGGCCTAAGGAATTTGTCATCCACACTGATCATGAGTCCTTGAAGCACTTGAAAGGACAAAGCAAGTTGAACAAGCGTCATGCCAAGTGGATGGAGTTCATTGAAACATTTCCATATGTGATCAAATATAAACAAGGTAAAGAAAATGTCGTGGCTGATGCATTATCTCGAAGGTATACTCTAATCACTACTCTTAATGCAAAACTACTTGGATTTGAGTATATTAAAGACTTGTATGCTACTGATGAGGATTTTGAAAATGTGTTCATTGCATGTGAGAAAACTGGTTTTGGAAAGTTTTATAGGCATGATGGATTCTTATTTAGGGAAAATAGATTATGTGTGCCTAGGAGTTCTTTAAGAGAATTACTTGTTAGAGAAGCCCATAGTGGTGGATTAATGGGACATTTTGGAGTAAAGAAAACTTTAGATATATTGCATGATCACTTCTTTTGGCCTAACATGAAAAGAGATGTTGAAAAATTGTGTGAAAGATGTGTCACTTGTAAACAAGCTAAGTCTAGAGTTATGAATCATGGTCTTTATACTCCATTACCTATTCCTACTGCTTCTTGGACTGACATTTCTATGGACTTTGTTTTGGGGTTACCAAGAACAAAGAGAGGTAGAGATTCTGTTTTTGTTGTTGTTGACAGGTTCTCTAAGATGGCTCACTTCATTGCTTGTCACAAGACAGATGATGCAAGTAACATTGCCGATTTATTCTTCAAGGAAATTGTTCGTCTACATGGAGTTCCGAGGACCATTGTTTCTGACCGTGATGTGAAGTTCCTTAGCTACTTTTGGAAAACATTATGGGGAAAGTTAGGAACAAAGCTATTGTTTTCAACTACTTGTCATCCACAAACCGATGGTCAAACTGAAGTAGTCAATCGTACTTTGTCTACTTTGTTGAGATCCATTATTCAAAAGAATTTGAAGAATTGGGAAGATTGTTTGCCTCATGTGGAGTTTGCTTACAATAGAAGTGTGCATTCTACTACTAGTTATTCTCCATTTGAAGTTGTCTATGGTTTTAATCCACTCACTCCATTGGATCTTTTACCACTACCTATTGAGGAGAGAGCTAGTTTGGATGGGGAAAAGAAAGCTGATTTTGTTAAGCAACTACATGAGAAGGTACGTCAAAACATTAAGAAGAGGACTGAGCAATATGCTACTCAAGCCAACAAGCATCGCAAGAAAGTTGTCTTTGAACCTGGTGATTGGGTTTGGGTACATATGCGTAAAGAGAGATTTCCTGCTCAACGTCGCTCCAAGTTGCAACCTCGAGGAGATGGACCATTCCAAGTGATTAAGAAGATCAATGACAATGCTTATAAGTTAGATCTTCCAGGTGAGTATAATGTTAGTGCTACATTTAATGTTTCTGATCTTTCTCCCTTTGATATTGATGTAGGTGATTCTGATTTGAGGACAAATCCTTTCGAGGAGAGGGGGAATGATGGAGATCCAAGCTCACAAAGCTCAAGTCATGTTCGTGATGATCGTGATCCTTTGAGTATCCATGGAGGTCCGATTACAAGAGCTAAATCAAAGATAATGCAACAAGCCTTGGCTGGTTTCATTGATATGGCTAGAGAGAAAGCCCAACAAAGCTTGAGCATGGAGGATGATAAAGTCTTCTACAACATGGTCCAAGCCCAAGTTCAACCTTCTTGAAGACACACAAGTATTGGGCCGAAATGCAAATTAGGCTAGATGCATATTTTATTTAGTTAAGTATTATTGGGCTGAACATTGTCTTAATTTAATTTAAGCCCAATTCCTTTTTAAATAATAGATTTTGTAAGACTTCTATTACTTGTTCTGCAAGTTAGGAGAGTAGGATTCCTATTGCTTGTTCTGCAAGTTTGCTATTTCCTATTCTGCAAGTTAGGAAAGTAGGATTCCTATTACTTATGCTGCAAGTTATCTATTTGCCTATAAATAGTTATGTAACCCTTTGGGGAGAACACAATTGATTTTAGTAATAAAATTGAGAGACTTCTTCTCTTTGGTTCTCTTGAGAACTCTTGAACTTATCAAGGTCTTCCTTGTGGCGTTCTTCTACCTTCCACCAATATATACCATAGGTTCTTGCTTTTCTAAGCAACGGGTCTTGGTCCAATACCATAGGTTCTTGTGTTTCTACACAACGGGTCTTGGTTTTATCTCTAATTTTTGTTTTCTTTTGCTGCGTTTTTAACTTGTTCTTGTTTTTCTTCAAGTGTTCTTCATGTTCTTCATTGAACCTCATCTTCTTTCGGTGAGGTTCATATCAAAAACCTTTGGGATTTGGTTGCTTGGAGAACAAGATAGGGTTTACTTTGTGGCTAAGTAAAGACAATAGGTTTGAGGGACAAACAATATTAGTGGTTGCTTGGAAAAGGATTCAAGATCAAGGTTTGTCCACGACAAGAAGACAAAAAAAAACAAAACAAAAACGAAACTCCCACGAATTAAACCTAAGCTCTGATGCCAAATGATATGGACCTCACCGAAAGAAGATGAGGTTCAATGAAGAAGACAAGAACACTTGAAGAAAAACAATAACAAGTTAAAAACGCAGCAAAGAAAAAAAACAAAAAATTAGAAGTAAAACCAAGACCCGTTGTGATATGAACCTCACTGAAAGAAGATGAGGTTCAATGAAGAAAATGAAGAACACTTGAAGAAAAACAATAACAAGTTAAAAACGCAGCAAAGAAAAACAAAAATTAGAAGTAAAACCAAGACCCGTTGTGTAGAAACACAAGAACCTATGGTATTGGACCAAGACCCGTTGCTTAGAAAAGCAAGAACCTATGGTATATATTGGTGGAAGGTAGAAGAACACCACAAGGAAGACCTTGATAAGTTCAAGAGTTCTCAAGAGAACCAAAGAGAAGAAGTCTCTCAATTTTATTACTAAAATCAATTGTGTTCTCCCCAAAGGGTTACATAACTATTTATAGGCAAATAGATAACTTGCAGCACAAGTAATAGGAATCCTACTTCCTAACTTGCAGAATAGGAAATAGCAAACTTGCAAAACAAGCAATAGGAATCCTACTCTTCTAACTTGCAGAACAAGTAATAGAAGTCCTACAAAATATATTATTTAAAAAGGAATTGGGCTTAAATTAAATTAAGACAACGTTCAGCCCAACAATACTTAACTAAATAAAATATGCATCCAGCCTAATTGCATTTTAGCCCAATACTTGTGTGTATGTCTTCAAGAAGGTTGAACTTGGGCTTGGATCATGTTGTAGAAGACTTTATCATCCTCCATGCTCAAGCTTTGTCGGGCTTTCTCTCTAGCAATATTAATGAAACCAGCCAAGGCTTGTTGCATTATCTTTGATTTAGCTCTTGTAATTGGACCTCCATGGATACTCAAAGGATCACGATCATCACAAACATGACTTGAGCTTTGTGAGCTTGGATCTCCATCACTTTGGCTAACCGTCCATGCTCTGTTTTGCTTCGGTCCTCTCATGAATTCTTACCAAAACTCCATCTTTATGCTATCTGATCATCAAACCACCTCCATAGACTTTACATCTACCTTAAGAATATCAAGAAAACCAAGAAAGGAGGAGGCTAATGTTAAAATAGAAACTGCTTTGGGTTGGAGCAGTGATGATCATTCAAGGTGAGTTTTCATATTATTATGGTTTTCTTAAATTTCAATGGTGGATTTATGTGTTTCTTAACATGAGAAGTATGATTCTAGTATTAATTTTAGTTGAGCCTTATTAGATCATGGAAATGGAACAAAATTGAGATCTTGGTATAGATGAAAACAAAAAATAAAGAAAGTGTACTGGAATTTAAGGATGATGAGAAATGATAAATAGAATAAAAAGAAAATGAAGAGGAAACTTGGTATTATGAGATGATTGAAAATGAAATTTGGCTATGGAATGAAGGTTTCGGTTTGGACATGAAAGAGTAGGAAATTTATGGTTCATGCAAGAAGATAACAAGGAAGGCTCACGTGGACAAGCATGTTTCAATTAGAAACAATAAATTGAAGAAAAGGAATTGAAATCAAAGAAATGGCCATAAAGTAGATTTCGGCCATGACAAATTGAATAAGAAAAAATGTATTAATTTTGGACTAATGGTAGAAAATAACTATAAAAATAAAAAGGGAAGGATTGGTAGAATTAAAACCGAAAAGAGGATTAAAAATGAGGAAGTTGAGATTTAGCACCGGTATAATTTATACTGATTGTGCTTATATTATGAAGTTAGTGGCTGCATTTTTCAAATATCAGTGACTTAAAAATAAGAAGAAAAAAATTAATATATTTGATAAAATTATTTTGTAGCTCGGGTTAACAGAGTTCGATTAGCGTAACCGGAAAGCTCGACTTCATAAAACTGGTAAGGGATGCATGTGCAGCACTGTAAGGATATTCAGTATGCATGTTTTTAATTATGAAATATTTTATGAAAAATTGTGATGATTCTTTGGTTGGAAATTTGTGATGATGTACTGGTTGAGATTATAAACTGTATTTTTCGTGCAGGAGGCTAGCCAATCGGCAGCCGTTATACTGCCGAAAAATTATCAAAAATTACCGAAAATTTTTAGAAAACTACAAAAAATCATAATAAATGATTTTATTTCACGAGAAATGATTTTCAACCACGAAAATCAAGAAAATGAATATTTTCCATAAAAACATGAATAAAATGAAAGTGATTTTAAAATATTCAAGTTTTTGAGAATGGTGATAATGAAATCACCGAAAATTCTCCTGATATGTAAATTACACGTAATACGAGATGAAAAATGAAAAGAAATAAAGTGAATATTTTTATATATATTTCTTAAATATTCACTAAATGATTTTATAACCTTTATGGTTTTAAATTATGAAATTATATATTTTTATAAATTCCATAAAGTTTATTTTATGATGAAAAATATGGTTTTGAGACTAGATGGCATCCTATCATGCTGATATGTGATATGTAACATGTAATATGTGATATGTGATATGTAGTCCCGGCCGACACCTGATCAGTGATCCGCCAAGGACAATTATAGACTATGGCCATAGATCTGACATGATGATTTTATACCCTTCGGGGTCTATAGCATGATATGAGTAACGACTCAGTGGACGGGCTGGGTGTGCCTTAGTCTCCATATATGAAAATGTTTTATATGATATGTGATATGTGAAATGTAAATGTTTTACCTGATATGTGACAAGTTAAATGGAAGTGATTTACAGCATTTTATATAATGCTTTTTACGGTACTGATTTGAGTACTATGAAATGATTTTCATATGATATGTGATATGAATATGTAATATGTTTTCAAAAAGGAAAAGGAGGAAAATAAATCTAATATTCTTATTTTTAAATTTAATATTAGATTTAAATGCTTTATATGTTATACGAAAAAGATTTAATAGCTTATTTGCTATTTAAAGCACTGTACTAATTATGATTGTACAGTAAAATATGAAATGAGTTTAAATGAGAATAATGATGATTTAACTAATATTCTTTTCAAAAAATATATGAATATTAGTTACTTTATTTAAATGCGTTATTTCATAAAAACATTATTTAAAAAAAAAGAATATGAAAATGATAAGGAATAAAAAGGAAAAGGATTTAAATTTCAAACGAAAAGAAATTAATTACTCTCTATAGTTGCTTCTAGGTTCCGGGATAAGATAGGTATTTCAAAATACCTACTTTACTCCATCCAGATCCCTAGTCGACTGTAGTATCCTTCCTACATGCGAGCCTAGAGCCCATAGGAAAAATGAAAAAGTTTTTCAGCATATAGATAGGTGAGTATCAAGTGAGGCATATAATTCCCTTACTGAGCCGTGGTTTGCTCACCCCTTAATATTAACATTTCAGGTTTTCGAAGACTAAGAGTTTGACATCTAAAGGACTTCGGCTGTGCATTTGGGGACGATGCGACAGCTCGACTTATGACATGAGGTACGATCATTTATTTTTCGTATTTAGACATTTTCACAGTACTATTTTCTTATAAAGTAAGATAGGGGATGTATTTCATATTATAATTTAATATGCAATTTTTTATATGTAAAAGAAAAGTAAAGTATCGCAGACAGCCCAACCAAATAAGATGTATAGAATAAGGTGAAAAATAGGGTCACGGGCTGTGACAAATTTAATGGTATCTGGGTGTGACGTCCCCGCCACTTCATCTTATCACTTAACTTTTTCTTATAATCTTATCCGACATCATTTGATTTAGTTCATCAGTGCCAATCATTCCTTACCCTTAAGCTAATTTTCTTATAGCTCATACAAATTTATTTACTGTCCATAAACATAAAATGATATATATATATATCATTCCATTCCACAGGATCTTACACATCGTCTTAACTTACATCCCCAACATCTTATAAACATAATTGCTACTTGTACTGTACTGTAGCTGAATTACAATTAACTATACATAAACATATAAGTATACCTTCTATGCTAACCGGGAAGCGTATCAAGAAGGTACATTGCGATCTTTCAAAATCAGGCTCCTCTAATCAGAGCGAGGCTCACTTCATGTAATCTGTAGGAAAAATGGTCGTAAAAGGGTGAGTTTACGCTCAGTAAGAAAAATATGTAAAAGAGCGTACTATGCCTCTATATGCATTTTTCCTACTTGGCTCTATAATGTCATGTAAAATCATTATAAAGCATATTCATGTACTTTCATCAAATATAGAAGGTTCATAATAGCATATGCTTATAAATCAAGTAAATCATGTGCTTCTTTAAAGTAACATATGCAAACACCCATCGTATACTTCTTTTAAATCATCATGGAAAACATACGTCATATACTTCATTCAAAACATACTTCAAGTACTTCTTTTAAATATCATTTACATACATACATACTTCTCTTAAAACATCTTATACTTTCTTGAAATCATACATCATATACTTCTTTTAAAACTTCTTATACAAGTAAACCAAGTACTTTCGATTTCTTTATTCTTAGAAATCGCATATACATATAGTTTTTTTGATAACATAAAAACTATTTGTACTTTTATGGAGTTATGCACTGCATCATCATCATCATCATCATTATCATGTAGCGTACCCCGTAGGGCCAGGAATCCTCCCTTAGCCGAACATGAAATATAGACAGATTGGCCAACTGTGGGTGGCTACAGTTAACACTAGTCAGGTGTCCTTCTGTAGCGACTGAGGCCTGACTTATGGTTCCTCAGCCAAACATACATCATTTCGGGACTTGATCAGAGCCCCTACTATAAACATAAAAGTGCATAATCTCAAAACATATGCCATATAGCTTTTTGCCATGACATTTTATACTTTCTTGAAATAGGTTTGAAAATCTCTTTTCAAAATAAGGCAGTCGACTGGCTTCATAGGGCAGTCGGCTGCTGCTTCTTATTTTCATTTATCAAAATTCTCTTTATTTAAAAATTTTGATATTTTTCATTTTGAAAACGCATGAGGGCAGTCGACTGGTCCATATAGCAGTCGACTGGTTTTCAAACAGAATGCTTCTTAAGAAATAGCAGTCGACTGTCCCATATAGCAGTCGACTGGTTTGAAACAGAATGCATTTTTGGCAAATAGCAGTCGACTGTCCCATATAGCAGTTGACTGGTTTGAAACAGAATGCTTCTGGGTAAATAGCAGTCGACTGGCTTACATAGTAGTCGACTGGTTTGAGTCGGTTTTCGAAAAAATGGCGTTTTGGTTGTCTCTAGGCAGTCGGCTGCTACTTAAGGCAGTCGGCTGCTCCTAACCTAATTGGCACTAGGGGACAAGTCCGAAAATGTCATTTTTCCTGCATGAAATCAGCTGATGTTTCTTTCCAAACCACATACATATATCATAAAACATGCGGACATAGCCGCCTTACGTCCGTTACATAAATTTCTTACCTCGATTTTTTCGAGAACATGAAATCACTTGGTTCACCAACCCTAACCTTTTTCTTCTTCAAATCTGAAATCATCATATCAAAGCAAACCTTTAAGAATTTGCCATAAACATGTTATACTAATTCAGTACAACACCATACCATGAACATAATTGAACAAATCATCTTCTTCTCTTACCTTTTGCTAGTGACCAAAATCTCAGGATTTCTGATCTCTCAATTTACTTGGATTCAATCTACCAAACTTCAGATATCACTTAGTCTAGTGACAAGGATCGATTTTCGTTCAACTAGCTAAAGGGATCGATGGAGGAATAAGGTAGCTTGTCAAGGTAGCTATGGAAGGAGACTTGGAAGCTTGGAGAAATGGAGAGAACGAAAGGGAGAGGGCTGGAAAGAATTACTGCCGTAGGGTGATGGCTGGAGGTGGTGACTCATGCAGCCTCATTTAATGCTTCCCTATCCCATATCATCTCGTCTCAGCCATGCTTTCTCTTTGACTATGCTTTTTAACCCTTCTTTGACCATGCTTTTTGACCCTTCTTTGACCATTAATTCTCTTCTTCCCTTTTCATATCAGCCACACATAATCATTTAATTATGAAAATCTGATATTGTTTTATCATCATCCAATTAAATCAATTCATCTTAACCTTTGACCATCCTTATTTGACCATTCACTTAATTGGTCTCCTTTCTTCCATATAACACTTGTCTTTAATTACACTTAATTTCTGATATTTAATTGTACAAAATCTTACATTTATTTTGCCATACTATAAGCATTCTCATAATATCATAATTTACTTCTTTGACTATTTGACCTTCCATTTCATTACTTCTTCCATGTTCCATACATCCTTCATACTTCATACTTCTCATATCTACTTATTTTCATTTAAGCTAACATACTGTATAATTATGGAGAAGTTTCCTGAAATGGGGGATTTCACATAGGGCAGGGTTGGCCTGATGTCTATCGATAATTTTGGAAAGAAAATGTGTTGAAAAGGTTAACATCCCCTGTAATACTGTGTAGTCTAAATACATAGAGAAAATAAATGATTGTAAATTGAGTTTAGTGTTTAGAAGGGAGTGAGAATTATGAACTAAGGATGTCAAAAAGGGAAAACGGCTCAGGAATGATACCTGAAATGGTGATCTTATAATCTAAATGAAGGTCGGTTCGATAAGGAACAGAAATGGACTCGGTGAGGGCCCCACCAATACTTTCTGTCCGGATCGAACTAAGACCTGAAAGTGATGATATAAAGGAGGGAAATGAAATATCATCATTAAATAGACATTAAGATCACCGATTGAAGGTATTTTGAGGAGAGAGAATATTTTTGACAAAAAATGACCAAAATACCCTTGCCTCCGAAATTTTATCGGGAGTCAAAATAGACCAACAGATGTTGAAATTGATTGATTTGACAGAGAAATTGATGATGTAAAGCTGCATTTCATGCAAAATAATTCAATTATGGATCCTAGTGGACTTCCCTGTCGAAATCGAAAAAGATTTTAAACTGCTGATAGTGGTATGAGAAAGGGGTACTATCAGCACATAGATAATAAGATCACTTATTTAAATGTATATTGAGGAGAAAGAAATAATTGTTGAAATGACGAAAATGCCCCTGTGTGGGATTATGGTTTGAATAGTGATAAAACCAAGTCGATTTTGAATATATTGATAGTAATGGAGTTATTGATGGTATAAGAACATAAAATGAGTATAACGATCCCGATTATAAATTTCACTACACTTAGTGTGCTGATACAACCCAAATGGTTATAGGGAAGTCGTAGGATGAGCGACTTAGTATTGATTTTATGGGTCTAAATTAAAAGTGTATTAACAGGATATTATTACGGGATCGTTAGATATGATGAAAAGTAAACTGATTATTGATGATGAATGAGAAAGTGATCGGTATGGTTGATGAAATCCATAGCAGTATGATTAATTCTAGTTCTAAACAATCATACAAATTTTTGAAGTATTTAATGGATATTTATAGAACCGGAATATTTTGGAATATGTTTTATAGAATAATGTACTGTATGGAGTATATGAAATTGGAGAATATGCATAAGAATAGTAAGTGAAGATAAGCGATGAGGAAGACAACAGCTAACCTGAATTATTAAATGAAAATGATTGTAAAAGTAAATTACAGTAGTAATAAATCGGTTAGCTGTGAAAGGTGTTAATCAAATGATAACACTTGACATAGTATAATCATTAAGATGATCAATATGCTGTGAAGTATGAGGAAATAAGTGAATCAAGGCGGAGTAGATGTTAAAATGATTTAAATATTAAATGTCTCTACCTTGAGGATATACAGTGGAAATGATAGGACACAAAGATGAAATGTCCAAAATGATAAGAGATGTGTGATTAAAGGAAGTATCGGATGAGATTCCCGATAAATTTTCAGAGTTATATAGATTGGAAAAATCGAGCTAACATTGACTCGATTGGTGATATGGAATCTAATTTTAAGCTTATATCGGAGAACACTGAAGAATCCGAAAAGCTTAAAAAAATAACTCTGAAAAATTAGTGAATACTGAAATTCACTTATATAAGGATAATTGATGGAAATACAGATAATATGATTTGAGAATGAATTAAATGGTGTATTAAATTCCTATTAATTTATAAGTTCTTATTAAGAACAAATAATCATCTGTATGAAATTGATGCCTTATTTAATTTAATCAGAGATATATGAGGAGTCTAGAAGACCAATCTTTGTAAAAGGCATTATCAGATGAAAAGTTGAAGGCTGATGGTCATAAGATGATAATGATTTGAACTCGAAAAAAAAATTATCATGAGTTCCTATTTTACAAGGTTAATAAAATTCCTTATAAGGTATAGAAGCCTAATGAATGAGGCATTCATATAAGGATAAGTGATGAGATATTGATATAGTCTAAGACATCAATGGAAAATGAGCAGCATAGTGGTATGACCCTACAGACTCTCAAAGATTGTGATCTATATGTTGATTGGCAAATAAGAGATGTGACTAGACAGTATCTCTTTCTAAGATATATGATCTCGAATGACAGAGCGATGTGGATCTGTTTACGATGAAGAGATAATGATTGAGATACGAAATGTACTGGGTCTAGCTAGATACTATTGCCAGTCTATGGAAGAGTTATTGGGTTAGCTGCTCTACAGATGTAACTGATTAGTAAATAAGCTTAAATGGATGAATGAATAAATGTAAAGATGGTATACAAAAGGTTAAAAGAGTTTAATAGTGGAATATTTTACCACTGAGGAAAAGTGACCGAAATGATGATGAAGGAAAAGATGAATATGTAATAAGAGGATAAGTATATGATGATGAGTAAGGAACACGAATACAAAAGTAGTTCCTGAATTTAAAACTAAAAGTGATTTTTGTGGTTATCACATGATTATGGCTAGATGTAAGATCGAGTCATACTAGATAGAGGAAAAATAATTATACTCAAAGGAGTAAAGAAATGATTTACATTGTACTGCCAGTCATATAAATGGAAAAAGAATATATATACACATACCTCGAAATGGTGAAATGGTATGAATAACACGGTGATGAAAAGGATGATTGATTAGTCACCTATGGAATCTAAATTATCAAAAGAGTATAAGTTCAGGTATATTCTAAAAGTAAAGTGATAATGAATATACCACAAGAATAAAAGAGGTAATAAGAATGCTACATGAAAAGATGATTTAGAGAGAAAATGATGAGTGATGAGTGTCGTCAGTCACCAAAAATAAAATTTCCTAACTCTACTATGTAGATAACGGAGCAAGGGTCGAACCCACAGAGACTGAAATTTTTTTTTAAGTTAATTATTAAATTAAAAATCTAATCTTAGGGTTTAAGGAAAGAAGAAGTTTGGGGGTTTTGGAGACTATTCTAAAATAAAGAAAACAAGAATTATTAAATATAAAAAAAAAACAAATAGCAAAAAGCTTCAGTTACGAGGCATTTAATTATTCTTAGATTTAGATGTTGATCATTGATTATTTAAGATCATTGTCAATTAAGTAGTCAACCGTACTGTAATTCCCCAGCGTCCAATTACACCTATCTTTCCTTACTGTGTTGTTAATTAAAGGCTCAGCGTCTTAATTAATCTCTAACTATCAAAATTTACCTATGCTCAGCGCTATAGATTAAGTTTTAATAGCAGCATTAATATCTAGAAAGATTTGAGTCAACATTAAGTAACAAACTCACTCAGCGCGATTTATTTAACTTAAACCTTAATTCTCCTAGATCCCTAGTGATTAACTCCACAAGCAATTACGGACTTATGTTTTTAATCTGGTGGTAGATTATTTAATTTAACTTAATAGTGTGCACCCTATCTAATCAAACAAACAATCATTATAATGTGCTCAGAGAATCTTGGATACTTAATCAACAATTATATAATAGGTTCAAGAATCTCACAACATGTTTTTCCCAAGAATAATCAATTTACTTCATAACTGAATAAGAAAACTACTCACTAGACATATTCAAGATCATAAAATTCAAGTTATATATTATAAAGATTACAAATATCATGTAAGAAACAATCAAAGAAGCAATCTTTAATAATATAAAATCAGAATTACTAATCAAGATTATAAAGTAGCAAGCAAGAACACACAAACAATATTAATTTAAATAAAGAAAACAAAATCAGAATTAAAAATAATAAAGAAATCAGCAACTAATTAAAAATAAAAAAATAAAATTTTATTAAAAAACCTAAAGAAAATCCTACAAGACTAAAAGAGAAGAGGGAGGAGAGGGATGTAAGGGGATGTGAGGGATCTTGTTTATGAGAGCCTTGTGCTCTTTATATAGGCCTAAGGAAGAGTTTGAAAGACTTTCCTAAGCAATGTGGGATTCAGATAAGAGTTTACTTGGAAAACAAGTAATTTGACTAGTCAAACTCTTACCTTTATCCCATCATCTTTTTACAATTATTTTCTAAGTAAAATTCCTAAGGCCTATTTTATTAATTAATTACAGATCTAAGACAAAATAAAATTAAGAAATTATCTTCTCTCAACAAAATCTGGTCTTGAACTTGCTTTGTTGGAATTTCTTCTCAATCTCGTTTTTCTGCCCAGAATTTCGTACTGATTTTGTCCAGACGTTTGACCCACCAAATGAACTCTGATTTTTGCGATCGTGGACATTATGGAAACCTTGAGAAGTCCTCTACAACTTCCATGAAGGGCACTTCTTGAGATCAGGTCGTTAAATTGGTCAAAAACGTCAATCTTTCAAGCTGGACAGAAAATACTGCACTTTGCTCTTTTTAACTTCTTTTTATTCCAACTTTGATATTTAATACCTAAAACATAAAATAAACATTAGTAAGCTCTTTTAGGCATAAAACATCAATAAAGAAAATATATTAGCACATATAAAATTCACAAAATATCATCCTATCAAATTCCCCCACACTTAGCTTTTGCTAGTCCTCTAGCAAAACGTAAACTAACTTCCTAAAGAACTAAATCGTAAATCCTAACTCACTTTCGTAGGAATCACGATTGCATTTAGCATATGCAATAAGCCTTTAAACCCCTAGGTCACCCCTAGTGGACGAGTTGTGTCTCGTGAAGGCTTTCAGAAGATATACCCATAAAATCTTTTACTTAAGACTCAATCCTAAAAATTCAAAATAAGACTCAAAAATTAAAAATTAAGACTTAAAACAAGATTAAGATCATGAACATATTTACAAATCTTTCAATTCTTAACTCATAACTTCAGCAAGAGTCAAATAATCAAGTCAATTATATTCTAATCATTACTTCTCATATTCATGCATACTTGTAAATAAATTCATGCAAAGTTCACAATCAACACAATTGAAACATATAACATCAACTTTGCAATTATCCATTTTACATTACCACAAACAAAGTCAATAGATCAAGAATTTTTTTTTGTTCTATTTTCTCTTCCTTCTTTTTCTTTTTTTTCTTTTGAGGTTTCAATAATGGTTTCCCTAAGTACTTACTTGCCTTTTTATGCGAATGTTAATATTGGTGATACCAACACCCGGTTACTCAACAAGTAAGCCCTCTTTTAGAGTGCTTTGCATACTCATATTTTAAGTCACTTCAAGAATTTAATCAACAAGTTCGAGTAACTCAAAACATTGGAGTAGAATTTAAAGCTTTCAACCTCTATTTTTCTTCTCTTTTTATGTTTTTTTTTGTTCTTGTCTATTTATCCTTTGCTTATACCAACTTCAATGAACTAATCACATTATCAATATCAGATAAGCAATCATATTTAATCATGAACTCACATAAATTCTTTAGAAAGTATTCACTTCAACAATAATAACAATAAAAAAATACTCTCAACTTTCCTATAAAACTTTGTTTTAGTTTAGAATCAATCCTTAAAAGAAAGAAAACATATCATGATCTTTAAAAACTCTAAAAAATTTGATGTCTTTTTTTTTAATTTCCACTTCCTAAAAAAAAAACTCTATAACTCATAAACAAATATTCCCCCCACACTTAAATCTTACTTTGTCCTCAAAGTAAGTCTAGCATGCAAAGAAGAACAATAAAAACTCAAAAATTAAATGGTAATACAAGTAAAGGAAAGAAATACTCCCTTTTTTTTTACATCCTTGGGTTGCCTCCCAAGTAGCGCTTTTGTTTAATGTCGTTAGCTCGACCTCTCCACATTCCATCATCCTCAACATTTTTATCGATTTCTTGAGTTCCTCATTCTCAAGATTTTTGCTCATGGCTATTTCTAGCTCATCTTTAAGAACCTGCTTTTCATCACCTTTTAATTTCCTCTTGGAAGTGCATAGTTCCCTTAAAAACTTGGCATCGCAAAGCACTTGATCATTAATTTCATCAAGGAGAGGAATATTGACTTCCATTTTCCTAAATGTCTTCAATGTCTCCTTGTCTTGCTCTTCATTTGTAGCTCTTGCAAACCTACTAGGAAAAGGAGGAGGGTAAGTAGAAGCATTAAAAGGAATTTGTTTATCACTTACCTCAGCTTTGAATTCCTTGATTTCAACATCCTCATAGTGCTTTATAAAGTTGTCGAAATTCTCTCTCCCTTTTACATTGTGCATGTCAACAACTCCACCTTTAATATAGACATTGGATTCATCCTCCCTTTCTATAAAGTTGTCGACATCTTCATGTGCACTTTCCTTGGATTCAATTGCCCTTTCACTTTTCAAGGTGATGTTAGTAACATTATCTCTTGGATTCTCCACAGGTTGAGAGGTCATAGCTTCAATGTTACTTAAAGAATTCATTATTTGACTCACATGGTGATCAATATTCTGAATATAAACATCAGCCTCTTGTGACAATTGTAAAGTTTTAATCTCAAGAGTCTTAACAATATCTTCAAGAGACATACCTGATTCTTGAGGTGGAGGCATACCTGGGTCTTGAGGTGGAGCTTGATATGTATCTTGGAATGGCATATTGTAAACCTCATATTGATTCCCATAACTAAAATTAGAATGATCCCACCATCCTTGATAGTAGGTATCGTAGTGTGGTAAATAATTATAGTATGGGTCATAATTATAGTGTGGTTCATAAGCTTGCTCCATGGAGTCCTCTCACTTCTTGTCTTGGGAGGTAGTGGTGGTGGATGTTGTGGTGCTTGTGGTACTACGCTTTGGGTTGCTTGTATATAGTCCCTAATCTTTTGAAGTTTGTGACTAGAATCCTTGTCAGATAAGCAATCCCTGAAAAAGAAAAGAAAAGGAAAAGAAAAAAAAAGACTTTAAATTAAAATAATTAACCTAAACAAATTTCAATCCCCGGCAACGGCGCCAAAATTTGATGAGTGTCGTCAGTCACCAAAAATAAAATTTCCTAACTCTACTATGTAGATAGCGGAGCAAGGGTCGAACCCACAGAGACTGAAATTTTTTTTAAGTTAATTATTAAATTAAAAATCTAATCTTAGGGTTTAGGGAAAGAAGAAGTTTGGGGGTTTTGGAGACTATTCTAAAATAAAGAAAACAAGAATTATTAAATATAAAAAAAACAAATAGCAAAAAGCTTCAGTTACGAGGCATTTAATTATCTTAGATTTAGATGTTGATCATTGATTATTTAAGATCATTGTCAATTAAGTAGTCAACCGTGGTGTAATTCCCCAGCGTCCAATTACACCTATCTTTCCTTACTGTGTTGTTAATTAAAGGCTCAGCGTCTTAATTAATCTCTAACTATCAAAATTTACCTATGCTCAGCTCTATAGATTAAGTTTTAATAGCAGCATTAATATCTAGAAAGATTTGAGTCAACATTAAGTAACAAACTCACTCAGCACGATTTATTTAACTTAAACCTTAATTCTCCTAGATCCCTAGTGATTAACTCCACAAGCAATTACAGACTTATGTTTTTAATCTGGCGGTAGATTATTTAATTTAACTTAATAGTGTGCACCCTATCTAATCAAACAAACAATCATTATAATGTGCTCAGAGAATCTTGGATACTTAATCAACAATTATATAATAGGTTCAAGAATCTCATAACATGTTTTTCCCAAGAATAATCAATTTACCTCATAACTGAATAAGAAAACTACTCACTAGACATATTCAAGATCATAAAATTCAAGTTATATATTATAAAGATTACAAATATCATGCAAGAAACAATCAAAGAAGCAATCTTTAATAATATAAAATCAGAATTACTAATCAAGATTATAAAGTAGCAAGCAAGAACATACAAACAATATTAATTTAAATAAAGAAAACAAATTCAGAATTAAAAATAATAAAGAAATCAGCAACTAATTAAAAATAAAAAAATAAAATTTTATTAAAAAACCCTAAAGAAAATCCTACAAGACTAAAAGAGAAGAGGGAGGAGAGTGCTGGAATTTAAGGATGATGAGAAATGATTAATAGAATAAAAAGAAAATGAAGAGGAAACTTGGTATTATGAGATGATTGAAAATGAAATTTGGCTATGGAATGAAGGTTTCGGTTTGGACATGAAAGAGTAGGAAATTTATGGTTCATGCAAGAAGATAACAAGGAAGGCTCACGTGGACAAGCATGTTTCAATTGGAAACAATAAATTGAAGAAAAGGAATTGAAATCAAAGAAATGGCCATAAAGTAGATTTCGGCCATGACAAATTGAATAGGAAAAAATGTATTAATTTTGGACTAATGGTAGAAAATAACTATAAAAATAAAAAGGGAAGGATTGGTAGAATTAAAACCGAAAAAAGGGTTAAAAATGAGGAAGTTGAGATTTAGCACCGATATAATTTATACTGATCGTGCTTATATTATGAAGTTAGTGGCTGCATTTTTCAAATATCAGTGACTTAAAAATAAGAAGAAAAATATTAACATATTTGATAAAATTATTTTGCAGCCCGGGTTAATGGAGTTCGGTTAGCGTAACCGGGAAGCTCAACTTCATAAGATTGGTAAGGGATGCATGTGTAGCACTGTAAGGATATTCAGTATGCATGTTTTTAATTATGAAATATTTTATGAAAAATTGTGATGATTCTTTGGTTGGAAATTTGTGATGATGTACTGGTTGAGATTATAAACTATATTTTCCGTGCGGAGGCTAGCCAATCGGCAGTCGTTATACTGCCGAAAAATTATCAAAAATTACCGAAAATTTTTAGAAAACTACAAAAAATCATAATAAATGATTTTATTTCATGAGAAATGATTTTCAACCACGAAAATCAAGAAAATGAATATTTTCCATAAAAACATGAATAAAATGAAAGTGATTTTAAAATATTCATGTTTTCGAGAATGGTGATAATGAAATCACCGAAAATTCTCCTGATATGTAAATTACACGTAATACGAGATGGAAAATGAAAAGAAATAAAGTGAATATTTTTATATATATTTCTTAAATATTCACTAAATGATTTTATAACCTTTATGGTTTTAAATTATGAAATTATATATTTTTATAAATTCCATAAAGTTTATTTTATGATGAAAAATACAGTTTTGAGACTAGATGGCATCCTATCATGCTAATATGTGATATGTGATATGTAACATGTAATATGTGATATGTGATATGTAGTCCCGGTCGACACCTGATCAGTGATCCACCGAGGACAATTATAGTGATGGAGACCCATCAAGCTCACACAGCTCAAGTCATGTTCGTGATGTTCGTGATCCTTTGAGCATCCATAGAGGTCCAATTACAAGAGCTATATCAAAGATAATGCAACAAGCCTTGGCTGGTTTCATTAATATTACTAGAGAGAAAGCCCAACAAAGCTTGAGAATGGAGGATGATAAAGTCTTCTACAACATGATTCAAGCCCAAGTTCAACCTTCTTGAAGACACACACAAAAGTATTGGGCTGAAATGCAATTAGGCTGGATGCATATTTTATCTAGTTAAGTATTATTGGGCTGAACGTTGTCTTAATTTAATTTAAACCCAATTCCTTTTTAAATAATATATTTTGTAGGACTTCTATTACTTGTTCTGCAAGTTAGGAGAGTAGGATTCCTATTGCTTGTTCTGCAAGTTTGCTATTTCCTACTCTGCAAGTTAGGAAAGTAGGATTCCTATTACTTGTGCTGCAAGTTAGCTAGTTGCCTATAAATAGTTATGTAACCCTTTGGGGAGAACACAATTGATTTTAGTAATAAAATTGAGAGACTTCTTCTCTTTGGTTCTCTTAAGAACTCTTGAACTTATCAAGGTCTTCCTTGTGGCGTTCTTCTACCTTCCACCAATATATACCATAGGTTCTTGCTTTTCTAAGCAACGGGTCTTGGTCCAATACCATAGGTTCTTGTGTTTCTACACAACGGGTCTTGGTTTTACTTCTAATTTTTGTTTTTCCTTTGCTACGTTTTTAACTTGTTATTGTTTTTCTTCAAGTGTTCTTCGTCTTCTTCATTGAACCTCATCTTCTTTCGATGAGGTTTATATCATATAGACTATGGTCATAGATCTGACATGATGATTTTATACCCTTTAGGGTCTATAGCATGATATGAGTAACGACTCAGTGGACGGGCTGGGTGTGCCTTAGTCTCCATAGATGAAAATGTTTTATATGATATGTGATATGTGAAATGTAAATGTTTTACATGATATGTGACAAGTTAAATGGAAGTGATTTACAGCATTTTATATAATGCTTTTTACGGTACTGATTTGAGTACTATGAAATGATTTTCATATGATATGTGATATGAATATGTAATATGTTTTCAAAAAGGAAAAGGAGGAAAATAAATCTAATATTCTTATTTTTAAATTTAATATTAGATTTAAATGCTTTATATGTTATACGAAAAAGATTTAATAGCTTATTTGCTATTTAAAGTACTGTACTAATTATGATTGTACAGTAAAATATGAAATGAGTTTAAATGAGAATAATGATGAATTTAACTAATATTCTTTTCAAAGAATATATGAATATTAGTTACTTTATTTAAATGCTTTATTTCATAAAAGCATTATTAAAAAAAAGAATATGAAAATGATAAGGAATAAAAAGGAAAAGGATTTAAATTTCAAACGAAAAGAAATTAATTACTCTCTACAGTTGCTTCTAGGTTCCGGGACAAGATAGGTATTTCAAAATACCTACCTTACTCCATCCGGATCCCTAGCCGACTGTAGTATCCTTCCTACATGCGAGCCTAGAGCCCATAGGAAAAATGAAAAAGTTTTTCAGCATATAGATAGCTGAGTATAAAGTGAGGCATATAATTCCCTTATTGAGCCGTGGTTTGCACACCCCTTAATATTAACATTTCAGGTTTTCGAAGACTAAGAGTTTGACATCTAAAGGACTTCGGCTGTGCATTTGGGGACGATGTGACAGCTCGACTTATGACATGAGGTACGATCATTTATTTTCCGTATTTAGACATTTTCACAGTACTATTTTCTTATAAAGTAAGATAGGGGATGTATTTCATATTATAATTTAATATGAAATTGTTAATATGTAAAAGAAAAGTAAAGTATCGCAGACAGTCCAACCAAATAAGATGTATAGAATAGGATGAAAAATAAGGTCACGGGCTATGACAGATTTAACGTTATCAGAGCAGGGTTGGCTTGATGTCTGTCGATACTTAAGAAAAGAATCACGTCAAAAAAAAGGGTTGATGAGTGAGATAAACAAAGCATATTAATTACTCAAATAAAAGCAAAATGAAATATGTCACAAAAACTTACATAAGTTCAGGTCCACTAGATTATTACCTCCTCTTTCTCTTGTTGGTTTTTTTTTGTTACAACTCTTCCTCTTGTTGTTTTATTCTTCCTAATTTCTCTCCTGACGAGTGTCACGTGACCATTACCCTCTCCCTGCAAAGCCGGCTTAACAGAGTGTGCAGCGTCAACGCTTATAAGCTCAGGGACCTCCCTTTTCCTTATCGATATGGGATTGAATTCACCCTGCCTACCCCTTTCTGGGTGCATGGCGTGACATGAGGCGGCTCTTATCTTTATTTTCTTCCTTTCCTTTTCACTAAAAGACATTCACTCCTTTTAAAATTTCTTATTTTCTTTCCATGGATAGAAGCCGCCGGCCACTGTTCCTAAACCCTACCACCGCTTATACTTCTTTTGGCCTATGTCCGTTAATGGTTGGCATTGCTCTATTTCCTTCTCCTCTAAGAAATAACCCCACCAATTAAATTTAAAGACTCAAGTTGAAAATACAGGAGAGTACCTAAAACAGGACCTCTACTCGTCTCTCTTCGAATTTTTCAATTGTTTTTGGTTTGATGGTCTTCTAACTGATTTTTATCTTTTTTCTCTTGTCAATTATGGGTTGATTCTACTGATCTTGCAGACATGGCTGCTATTGATGTTGTTTATGGGTTTGGGCGTGAGACTCGAAGGTATTCAGGTCTGTGAGGTAATAGAGGAGGCTGTGGTGAGGAGTATCAGGTATGGTGGTGGAATAGGGGTAACATGAAGGTATAGGTGGGTCACAAAAAGGTCGGTGGGTTCTGTTGGGGGAGGAGATCTGTCTATTCGACTCCTCTTTGGTTGTCCTGTGATAAGCTCTTTATAGGTGGTGGCTGGGCGGTGTGCAATGATGAATTTGGGCAGTTGGGATGATGGCATTAGGCAAGTTGACCTACATGTTGGGTGAAAATTAGATATATATTTTTTTATATTTATTTGATTTATTAAATTATTAATTTCTAGCAATTTATTTAGGGGTTGATAATGATTTTGTTTCTGAAATTCCAAAAATCAAAACAAAAATTTAAAATTTTTAATTTTTGATTTTTGATTTTTGATTTTTGATTTTTGATTTTTATATTTATCTAATTTTTTAGAAAATGAAGGAAAGATGAAATAAACAAAAAAAAGGTGAAATAAAAATAAAATAAAATAAAAAATAAAGAAAAAAAGAGAAAATAAAAAATAGAAATAAATATAACCAAAATAATAAATATAATATATTATAAATAATAATAAAGGGTGAATACTGAAAGCAACAATGGACTTAGATTAGACAAACCTAGGTGATAAGATGATATTTTGTGAATTTTATATGTGCTAATATATTTTCTTTATTGATGTTTTATGCCTAAAAGAGCTTACTAATGTTTATTTTATGTTTTAGGTATTAAATATCAAAGTTGGAATAAAAAGAAGCTAAAAAGAGTAAAGTGCAGTATTTTCTGTCCAGCTTGAAAGATTGACTTTTTTGACCCATTTAACGACCTGATCTCAAGAAGTGGCCTTCATGGAAGTTGTAGTGGACTTCTCAAGGTTTCCAGAATGCACAAGATCGCTAAAATCAGAGTTCATTTGGTGGGTCAAACGTCTAGACAAAATCAGTACGAAATTCTGGGCAAAAAAACGAGATTGAGAAGAAATTCCAACAAAGCAAGTTCAAGATCAGATTTTGTTGAGAGAAGATAATTCCTTAATTTTATTTTGTCTTAGATCTGTAATTAATTAATAAAAATAGGCCTTAGGAATTTTACTTAGAAAATAATTGTAAAAAGATAATGGGATAAAGGTAAGAGTTTGACTAGTCAAATTACTTGTTTTTATCCCATCATCTTTTTATTCCAACTTTGATATTTAATACCTAAAACATAAAATAAACATTAGTAAGCTCTTTTAGGCATAAAACATCAATAAAAAAAATATATTAGCACATATAAAATTCACAAAATATCATCCTATCAAATTCCCCCACACTTAGCTTTTGCTAGTCCTCTAGCAAACCTTAGCTAACTAATTCCTAAAGAACTAAATCCTAAAATCCTAACTCACTTTCGTAGGAATCATGATTGCATTTAGCTTATGCAATAAGCCTTTAAACCCCTAGGTCACCCCTAGTGGACGAGTTGTGTCTCGTTAGGGCTTTTAGAAGATATACCTACAAAATCTTTTACATAAGACTCAATCCTAAAAATTCAAAATAAGACTCAAAAATTAGAAAATTAAGACTCAAAACAAGATTAAGATCATGAACATATTTTCAAATCTTTCAATTCTTAACTCATAACTTCAACAAGAGTCAAATTAAAAAGTCAATCATATTCTAATTATTACTTCTCATATTCATGCATACTTCTAAATAAATTCATGCAAAATTCACAATCAACACAATTGAAACATATAATATCAACTTTGGAATTATCCAATTTACATTACTACAAACAAAGTCAATAAATCAAGAATTTTTTTTCTATTTTCTCTTCCTTCTTTTTCTTTTTTTTTTCTTTTGAGGTTTCAATAATGGTTTCCCTAAGTACTTACTCGCCTTTTTACGCGAATGTTAATATTGGTGATACCAACACCTGGTTACTCAACAAGTATGCCCTCTTTTAGAGTGCTTTGTATACTCATATTTTAAGTCACTTCAAGAATTTAATCAACAAGATCGAGTAACTCAAAACATTGGAGTAGAATTTAAAGCTTTCAACCTCTATTTTTCTTCTCTTTTTATGTTTTTTTTTGTTCTTGTCTATTTATCCTTTGCTTATACCAACTTCAATGAACTAATCACATTATCAATATCATATGAGCAATCGTATTTGATCATGAACTCACATAAATTCTTTAGAAAGTATTCACTTCAGCAATAATAACAATCAAAATACTTTCAACTTTCTTATAAAACTTTGTTTTAGTTTAGAATCAATCCTTAAAAGAATGAAAACATATCATGATCTTTAAAACTCTTAAAAATTTGACCCTTTTTTTCAAAAAAAAAAATTACAGTTCCTAAACAAAAACACTCTGTAGACTCTTAAACCACTAGGTGGGATCAATTAATCCTGCTATTAGACTTAGATTGATCTCAACTCGGATCTAGACCTTATTTGTGTTGAGATTGGTCTTGATTTGCGCAAAGACTTTGATTCGGACAAAATTAGGTGTTTGTAAAGTCGATATACATATTGAGTTTGATATTAAGCTGTGCCTTAGAGTTTAGTTACTTTTGTCTACAGGTGTCAAGTTAGAGTTTCTTAGAACATGATATTAATTTAAATATAAAGAAATTATGATCGAAATGATATTCGATGACTGCATTCTTGAGGATTCATGCATTGCATTTAGGACAATATAAAGCTACTTCTGCACTTGTACAATTAAGTTACTGATCCCTTGTTTATTAAAATCAATTTTAACTCTTTTCAAATTTGAGCATAAATTTGGAAAAATATTTTGGATCCGTTCAGAATACCTTTGTTAGCTTTAAATTGACATGTGTATTTTGAAATTATGAAAACTTAAGTAATATTAAGTGCTTAATTCTATATTGTAAATTTGTTTTACCAATTATATGGTTTTCTCAAACCATCTTAAAATGTGTTCATCAAATTAAGACCATGATTTAATTGATTACTCTTATTGGTCTTAATCTTTTATAAAATGACTTTGAATATCTTCATCAAGTAATTTTCTCAAAAATATATTGAATATAATTTTAGAAAATTACTTAATAAGTTTTTGGATTAAGTCTTTAGTTGAGAAAGTCAAGAAATACTTCCACAAAATTCAAAAATATTTTGGGATGATTTAAAACCAAAGTCTACATCATTTCTAACCCATTTTAGCCCAGAAAAGTGCAGGTTTAGCTTGAGGGATCGATCCCCTATGTTAAGGGATCCATCCCTTAATGGTAGAACGCTCTCAGGGGCAAAATTGAAGCATAGGATCGATCCCCTATGGGAAGGGATCGATCCTTTCATGGCAGAATGCCTAGGAGGCGTGGAATGAAGCATAGGATCGATCCCCTACCTCGAGAAAGCACTCCAACGGCTAGTTTTTGTGAGATACAATGGTAGCTTTTGATTTTAGCTCTACCCAACGTCAAGAATATGTCTAAGGGACTGTAAATAGAGGCTTGGAAGCTCAAGAAAGCAGATAGAGTAGCTGAGACATTCTATTCTTCAATTTCTTCATCTTCTTAAAGCATCTCAAAGATTACAAGAGCTAGAATTCAATATCTTTTTATTACTCTCAACATCTTTGTATTTTATATCACAAATGCCTTAGAGTTTCTTTTCTAGAGCTTAACCTTTGTAATCATTTGCCTACATAGAGGCCTTCTTTGATTACACTCTTTATAAACCCAATCACATATCGTAAAGGGGAGTGAACCCTTGAGTGCGAAATTGGGTAGATAAGGTTTACTCCTTGAGCCCAGAAAAAGGAGGGGATAGGTTTCTCTTGAGCCTAGAAAAAGAGGGAGGTTACTCTTGAGCCTACTAAAAAGAGATTGTAAAGACAAATTCAAGTTAGTGCATTTGGGAAAATCCTTGGGAGCGTCTTAAGGTAGAGGACGTAGGCAAGGTTGCTGAACCTCTATAAATCACTTGTGTACATTTCTCTTTCCCTTCTCTCTTTATTTACTTGCAATTATATTGTGTTTGTTGTATTGAATTTGGATTGCATGCTTGCATAGCCTAGAGAACTTAGAAAACATTAATATAGGCTAGTGAATTTAGAAAAACCAAAAAACGAACTTAAGGTTAGCTAAAAACCGATTCACCCCCCTTTCGGTATAGTTATAAAGCCAACAATTTGTATCAGAGCTTAGGCTCGAGATTGATCGGATTAACATCCATCGAGTAAAATGATCCTAAAGGGCTCATTTGAACATAGGTATACCCTTAGGAGAATAGGGACAGTCATTAGTTAGATATCCATTTTTCAATGGAGAGAATTACTCATATTGGAAAACTAGGATGATGTTGTTTGTGCAATCAAATGACTATGAAGTGTGGAGAGTGATAGTTAATGGTCCCAAAATTCCAATGAAGAAAGTAGATGGAGAGGATGTCCCTAAGAGTGAGGATAAGTGAGATTGGCACAATTGAATGCCAAGGCTCTGCACACTCTCTTTTATGCATTAGGTCCCAACGAATATAATAGAGTCTCTCTATGTGAGAATCTCAAGCAAATATGGGACAAATTAGCCATTACACATGAAGGGACAAATCAAGTTAGAGAAACCAAAATAGGTATGCTCACACATGATTATGAACTTTTTAGGATGAAAGAAGATGAGTCCATGAGTGATATGTTTACTAGGTTTAATGACATAATCAATAGACTTAAGGCTTTAGGCAAGACCTATTCTAATGTAGAAATGGTTAAGAAAATTTTGAATAGCTTGCCAAAATCTTGGAAGGCAAAGGTAACCTCAATAGAAGAGTTTAAGGATCCTAATACCTTGTCTCTAATGAGCTTATGGGCTCCCTACTTACATATGAAATGAAATTGAAAAGAAATGAAGTACTTTAAAAGAAAGTAGGGGTAGCACTTAAGTCTTCCACTCATGAGAACATTAGAGATGATAGTGATGAGAGTGGAGATGAGGAAGAAAAGGAAATGGCAATGTTTGCCAAAAGATTTAATAGATTTATGAGCATGAAAGAGAGAGAATGTTAGGAGACATCAAAGAAGAGAAGTGATGAGAGGAGAGTCAAGTAGGAAAGAAAAAGAATCCAAAGTGTGCTATGAGTGTAATGAACCGGGGCACACTAAATTAGACTGCCCCTTACATAGGAAGGAAAAGGATAGGAAGCCTAAGAAGAAAGCATTTGTGGTAGCATAAAGCGATAGTGATAGCTCCGATGAGGAAAACGTAGATGATGAGGTAGCCTACTCACACTACAAAAAAAGAGACCTTCAGCGACGAAATTAGCAATGGAATTTTTCGTCGCTAAAAGTCTGATTCCGTCGCTGAAGCGTTTTAGCAACGGATTAGAGACGAAAAATTTTCGGTGGAAAAATCAATGTCACTGATGCTCATTCCGTTGCTGAAAGTACACTCCGTCACTAATTCCGTCGCTAATTAGCAACAGAATTTGTCCTTATCAGTGATGAATTTTTTGTTATCAGCGATGGAAATTTTTTGTTGCTAACATGAAAATCTGTCATTAGTAATCCGTATGTAAAATTATCAGTGACGGAATTTTCCATCACTAATTTTATTTTTATTTTTAAATTTTATTAAAATAATCCGTCGCTAAAAACTTTTACCGACGGAATATTCCATCGCTAACAATAAATTTTTTTCGTCACTGAATGTTATCAGTGACGGAATATTCCATTACTAATAATCGAAATCGCTAATGATATTAGCAACAGAAAATTCTGTCGCTAATGCTATTTTTCTGTCACTAATTTCCTTGAATTCCGTCGCTAATAATATATTTTTTCATCATCATCTATTATTTGTGCATTTCGCTACCAAAATATTAAATTCCAAAATTCTTTCCAAAAGTTTTCCGAAATATATTTAAATTTAAGCTTAAAACCCTAAATTCATGACTATAGCAACATTTAAAAGACCTTAATATATAAACATAAAATATCGATAAAATTCATACATAATCATAAAACATGGTTAAAATTCATAAAATCCATAACATCTCTCAACAACCATGAAATTCTTAAAACATAAAAAGAACAAAGTACTTAATATTTCTTACATTAAAATAGAGATTTATGAAGAAGGCCCATCTCCGAGGTTCGGTGAGTGTCTATCATCGGGATTTGAAGGGCCTCCTTTGCTACTCTTCCATGCATGGGTCATCTCAGCCATCCATTGGTGCATTTACGATAAATATTTGAGAACTTCATCAAGTTTCTCTTCTATAATATTGATTCGCTCATCTTGCTTACTATTGATTGAGAAACCGAGAATATTGGACCTGCTGAGGAGGTGGATGACTCAAGTATATCTCTGTTTTGTAAACTGCTTCCAAGGCCGTACACATGTGTGCGGGTTGTTTCCATTCCTCCAATACAGTCACACCAAGCAACATGATCAAAGTGTGGTTGATTGCTAATATCCGCACCATACTTCTTAACCAATGAAGCATTTTTGATATGAACCTCACCGAAAGAAGATGAGGTTCAATGAAGAAGACGAAGAACACTTGAAGAAAAACAATAACAAGTTAAAAACGCAGCAAAGGAAAACAAAAATTAGAAGTAAAACCAAGACCCATTGTGTAGAAACACAAGAACCTATGGTATTGGACCAAGACCCGTTGCTTAGAAAAGCAAGAACCTATGGTATATATTGGAGGAAGGTAGAAGAACGCCACAAGGAAGACCTTGATAAGCTCAAGAGTTCTCAAGAGAACCAAAGAGAAGTAGTCTCTCAATTTTATTAAAAATCAATTGTGTTCTCCCCAAAGGGTTACATAACTATTTATAGGCAACTAGCTAACTTGCAGCACAAGTAATAAGAATCTTACTTTCCTAACTTGCAGAATAGGAAATAGCAAACTTGCAGAACAAGTAATAGGAATCCTACTCTCCTAACTTGTAGAACAAGTAATAGAAGTCCTACAAAATATATTATTTAAAAAGGAATTGGGCTTAAATTAAATTAAGACAACGTCCAGCCCAATAATACTTAACTAAATAAAATATGCATCCAGCCTAATTGCATTTCGGCCCAATACTTGTGTGTGTGTCTTCAAGAAGGTTGAACTTGGGCTTGGATCATGTTGTAGAAGACTTTATCATCCTCCATGCTCAAGCTTTGTTGGGCTTTCTCTCTAGCAATATTAATGAAACCAGCCAAGGCTTGTTGCATTATCTTTGATTTAGCTCTTGTAATTGGACCTCCATGGATGCTCAAAGGATCACGAACATTATGAACATGACTTGAGCTGTGTGAGCTTGATGGGTTTCCATCAATTATATTTTTCCTATAATAAAAAAAGTTTATTATTATTATTATTATATATATACTTAAAAAGTAATTAAATAATAATTGACATACATAAAAAGAAATAATTTTAAATATACGTACACTGACAACTTTCGACTTATTGTCCACATATTCACCTTGGCCATCATTTTTTTTGTGAGTTTGATCAAAAACCTCCTTATATGTAGGTGTTCGATTATATTGATTCCTCTTCAAGTAAAACATTTAAAAAATTGAAGTTAGCTGTAAACAATATATATTTTAACTAGAATATCATACATATGATTTAAAAAATAAATATAAACATTTAAATACAAATTTTCTAATAATATTCTTATATATACAAATAAATATATACTATTAAATGTGTGTGTGTGTGTATATATATATATCAACAATATTAAAATCATTAGTAACTAATTAAACAAATAAATAATAATAAATTATATATATACACAAATAAATAAATAAAAATATATACAAATAAATAAATAAATATATACACACAAAAAATTAAAAATATATACATATAACTAAATAATATATACAAAGAAATAATAATATATAAACAAATAAATAACAAACTAACAATATATAAAAAGAGAATAAACACAAAAATAAAACAAACTAACAATATAAACAAATAAATATATATTTTTAAATGTAAAAATAAGAAAAAAAATATAATACCACTGTATAAGCTGACCGGCGACTGGTGGGCGGCTGGCTGGTGACAGCGGCTGGTGGGCGGTTGGCTGGTGACGGCTGCTGGTGGAGTCCGTTGGGGGCAGCGGTGGTGGCTGTGCTTTTGGGTAGAAAAAATTGCTTTGTTTCTTTTTTTTTTACACAGTAGGAGGAGGGACCGGCAGCAAGGAGAGGAGGGAGGGTGACCGGTGGCAGGTGGAGAGGGCGACAACTGGAAAAAAAGGAGGAGAAAAATGATATTCACAGGCGAGAAGGAGATAAAAAAGGGAGGGAATTTACGAATTTCGAGGAATTAACGACGAAATTTTCGTCGGATTAGCGACGGAAAAATTTCGTCAGATTAGCGATGGAAAAATTTCGTCGCTAACTAGATCTAACACACTTTACGAGGTTTTAGCGACGAAATTTTTTTCGTCTCTAATCCCATGGAAATTCCGTCGCTAAAGCTCATTAGCGACGGAAAAAATTCCGTCGTGCCGATAAAAGCTTTTAAATTTAAAATAAATTCAAATTTCAAATAAGACTTTTGCCGACACTTTAAAGTTCTGGTAAAAGCCTTTTATTTTTAAAAGCATTTAAAAGTGCCAGAAAAGTCATGTTGCAATTTGCTAGACCTTTACCGGCATTAGAGTACATCACCATCGGCAAACCTTCAATGGCATTCACTTAGCCAGCAATTAGGCGGCGTCAACAAACCACCGATAAGGTTTTTACTTGGGGTTTGTTGGTCTTTTAAGTGCCAGTAAAAGTCAGTTTTTTTGTAGTGACATTTGAGCCACAACCAAAGATTTACGATATTATGAAATGATAACTGATGGTTTTGAATATATCTTATATACAAAATTTAGCAGATAAATATACATGCAATGTATTTTAACATAAAATAACAGAACTAATCAGTATATCTTGAATCATAAAAGAAACATCAGAAATCACGAGCATGATCTTCATACATAGAAATTATAGTTCTAGTAGTTTTCAGATGGACACAAAAAGATTAGAAAATTCATTATTAGTTACTGTTAGTTTCACGTACATGGCTTTAGAAGGTTGCAGGTGTATGACAAACTTATTTCTCCCTTGCATTTTACCTAATAATGAAGAAAGAAGTTTAAGCAACAAGCTTATTAAAAAGTTAGAACACTTCAAAAGAATTAATAAATAAAAAGGTTTTGGCATGAATGAATGTACTTTATCTATGCCACCTGTTATTATGTTTTGCAAGTAGAACTGACTTGCCTATAAATGTGTTTTCCCTCTAACCCCCTAATCATAAGTACAAACAAACCTTCAAAAGGAACTGTTCCAACTTATTATCTTTCTTTCATTTATGCACAATCACCATCAATTTCTATATCAACAAAATGACATGTATTTAATCTATCATAAAGAAAAAATCATTAAAGACACCTCTACATATAAAAAGACCAATATCTTCGTTTTCAAAGTATGCTTTATGAAGTACATTCCATTATTTGTAAATGTGATAACTACTCAAGTAATTACCCGAACTTAAGTTGGAGGTTATCACATTTCCACATTCAAGTTTATTGAAAAGACCATAGAAGCAGCTCAGTGAAAACAAGAAATCATACAAGTGAAGCCATAAAGAATTTTAAAGGTCTATTATCATACATTTGAATATATCATAAGGAACATCCTTAAATTGAACACGTATCTTTACCTTTCTTGAATTCAATGCTTTCCCTACCTTTAGTATAAATGGAACACTTGAAAACAAACCAATAACTGAAATTAGAAAATCTAATGAGAAATTTAAATTAAATTTATAATTTGGTAGAACCTATAAGGATGCATATAAACAATCAACAAAAATGATTGACAAAGTCAGACATGGAAGGATAAAATAACATCAAATACCAAATGAGTTATTCAGATTTTCTAGGGCTGAGCCCCCAAAAAGATTTTTATAGGAGAAAAAAAATAGAATAATGCAATTATGCTACCTTCCCATCTTTTTAGTATGCATGAGAAGAATAATGGTTGCAAATGTTGGAGTGTTTGAGTCATCGAGAACTATCTGATCATCTTTGTAACCTTCATATTGTCTATGTACTTCTTCATCTTTAATTGGAAGTTTTAGGCTGAAGAACTTGGGTTTCATATAGAAATTAGCATATGGTAAAGACAATGTTGACTTAGAGCACCTAAACTAGAAGGAAAATAAGAAATTATAGGAATTATTTGTTGCGCCTCAAAGGACGTGACATACATTTAACACTTACACTTATTCCAATTAACAAATTTATGAACTGAATTTGTCCTTTTAAATTATATGTATTCAGTGCCATTGTTGTCGCTAAACGATTTTTTGAAATCCTCAATTTCATGTAAATTCATCATTTTTGTAAAGTGTTCCAGCTGAAAGGAATTAAATAAATATGAAGTTTGATGTGTAAATGATGTATGGAACATGAGAAGAAAAAGGAATTGAAAGTTAATTAGCCAATGAATAAATTCTGATGCTATGAGAATATGAGAAAAGAATCAAAATCAGAATTTTAATTGGTAATTAAAATACATGTGGCTTATGTATGAAAGAAGAGGCATTAAGATGAGTCAAAGGGGTCAATTAGATAATTAATGGCTGAGATGATGGAAGATAAAGCATGCAATTAATGCAAGTGCATGAGTCATCTTCATCTCCATCACCCAACGTCAGCCCCTCTTCCCCAGCCCCTCTCGTTCCCTCTCCAAGCTTCCAAGTTTCCATTCCAAGCACCTTGACAAACATCCTTGCCCAGCCATCGATTCGTTAAGTTTGTTAAATGAAAATCGATCCTTGTCGCTAGACTAGGTTATATCTGAAGTTTGATAGATTGAATCCAAGTATTGGAGGAGATCTTAATTTTTGAAATTTGGAGTCATTGGTAAAGGTAAGAGTAGAGATTGATTCTTACAATTTCGTGCATGGTTTAGAGTTGTATAGAGTTGGGGTAGCATATTTGTATAAGTTTCTTAAGAGGTGTGAATGGTTATGATGTTTTAGATTTGAAGAAGTGAAGGCTAGGGTTGATACAACCAAGCTAGTGGATCATCAGTGATTGAGGTAAGGAATCTATGTAACGGATGTAAGGCGGCTATGTTCACATGTTTTAATATGTTTTTATGTGGTTTGGAGAGAAGTACAAGTTGGAATTTTATGCAGGAAATGTCATTTTCGGGTCTTACTCCTAGTACCAGTTAGGCTAGTAGCAGCCGACAGCCTTAAGTAGTAACCGACTGCCTAGAGACAACCAAAACATAGTTTTTCGAAAACCGAGACAAACCAGTCGACTGCTATTTTCCCAGTAAGCATTCTATTTCAAACCAGTCGACTGCTATGTGGGATAGTCGACTGCTATTTGCTAAAATGCATTCTGTTTCAAAAACAGTCGACTGCTATATGACCAGTCGACTGCCATTTCTTAAGAAGCATTCTATTTGAAAACCAGTCGACTGCTATATAGACTACTCGACTGCCCCATGTGTTTTCAGAAACGAAAAATATAGAAATTTTAAATGGAATTAATTTCGATAAATGAAGTTATGAAGTAGCAGCCGACTGCCCTGTATGAAAAGAGATTTCAAAGCCTATTTAGTTTAAACACAAAAGTGTTTTCTAAAGAAGTATATGATAAATGTTTTGAGATTATGGACTACGTTATGATCATGCATCCCTGTACTTGGCTGAGAGACTCTGATCAAGTCCTCAGTATTATTTATGTTTGAGCGAGGAACCCTAGTCCGGTCCTCAATACCACAGATGACACTTGACTAGTGTTCACTGTGGATTACTAAAGGCAGGAGAGAACCCCTGACCATTACATGGTGCACCCTGTTCTAATGCATGATTAGAATCATATAAATGGATATAAATGATTTATATGATGATGCCATTTCTTGAATAATTGTCATAGTCTCCATCTAATTTAAAGAATATATGATTTCAATTTACTTAAGGCATATGCAAGTATGTCCATATTTGATTTACTGATATAAGTATGATGTATGTTTCGAAAGAAGAATATGATGCATGTTTTGCAGAAGTATATGAAGTATGATATTTTAAAGAAGCATGTAAAGTATGTTTGCCTATACCATTTGAAAGAAATATGCATGGTTGCAAATGATATATGAAAGAAGTATATGATGCATGCTTTATGATGCTTTTATATGACATTATAGAGCCAAGCAGGAAAACAGCATATAGAGGCATAGTACGCTCTTTTACATAATTTTCTTACTGAGCGTAAACTCACCCTTTACGAATATTTTTCCTACAGACTACCTGAAGTGATCACTTGCTCTCGATAGAAGAGCCTACTAATGGATCTTAAGAGTTTACCTTCGAGAGACGCTTTCCAGTTATTATAGAAGGTATACTTATGTACTTATGTAAAGTAAATTGTAATTCATCTATGGTACAGTACAAGTAACATTTACGTATATAAGATGTCGGGGATTTAAGTTAGGAATGATGTGTAAGATCCTGTGGTATGGAATGATATATATACATATCATTATTCTGTTTATGGAAAGTAAATTATTGATATTGAGCTATTAGATAATTAGCTTAAGAAAAAGAAAAGAATGACATTGATGAATAAATCAAATCTAGTCACACAAGATAAGGAAAAAGTTAGGTGGTAAGATGTAGTGACGGGGACGTCACAATTTCACTTATCCTTTTAATTTCAATTAAACTTTATTAAGTTATTCTTTGATTCAGTCGGCGGGGTTGTGCTCAGTGTCATCACTCTAGTATTAAGCTAAAACTTACGTAGCTAAATCAATATTCAACTATTCAGATTGGTTCCAGTACAATAATTTACAACACGCATTTACTTTTCTTTACATTTCCATCTCAATTACATAAAGTCAAGTAAAAGTACTTCTTAACTATACTTGAATAAACCACATTAAATTATATAAATATCCAATATCAAAGACTATCATTAACACTCGGATTTCTTTAGTTTACATCCTTTACACACACTAAAGTAATGTACAATAAAGTCCAAATACAATAAAATAATTGATTAATTATGCCTTCAAGGCACAATTTTGAAGCCTTGCACGAATTCAATCAGAATTCTTTCTTAACAATGATAGCTACTACTATAAATAATCTGATAGCTACTACTATTAACAATGATTACTGAATTGTGTTTTACTGAATACTGTTTCCTGTACTATACTGAAAGTACTATTTACTGAACTAAAATTTACTGATTACTATTCACTGAACTCTACTAAAATACACTGTTTATTGAAAGGAAAATATTTATGAAATTATTTCTAAATTTGAAATAATTACTGAAAACTGTTTAATTACTGATTATTGAAAAGTTTTATCATATTGTACTGAAATGACTGTACACTGTTTCTACTGTTTAAACTCTACTATTTTACTATATTGTTTCATTACTGTACTGTCATGTGTTTTAAAGTGCTACTGAAGTGATGAAAGTAAATGGTTTATTCCATTTATTTTTATTGAAAATATTCATTAAATTGTTTTATTATAACAATTTATAAATTACTCCCTATAGTCGCTCTGGGTTTTTAAGACAAAACAGGTATTTCAAAATACCTTCCATGCTCCATATGGATTTCTCGGCCGATTATAGTATCCTTCCCTTTTACTGTGCTTAGTAAACTGTTAGAAAAATAAATATTTCCAGCATATAGGTTTCATTATATCAAGCTTGCATACGACTCTTTTACTGAGCATGTTGTCGCTCACCCCTTTATTTTCACTACACAGGTTATGGTATTTGGATAAGAGACTACTATCCTGAGTTATTAGCTGTGATTTCGGTTACCCGAGTCAGCAGAATTTCGATATTGGAGGAATTTTATTTTCTTTTATATATTCAGAAATTTTGTACAATACTACTTAAATTATAAGTAGATTACAGGGGATGTAAATATGATATGGAATAATGTAACATTCATATTCCGCATTTATAAAGTAAATGAAATTTACTGTTTATCACTGTTATTGTGTAAGTGATTAAGGCATCGCAGATGGCCCAACCGTCAATTTTGTGTAAAAATAAGTGTTTTACTGTATATTCAGACTGTTACATCTATTATAGTGCATGTGTGTGACGTCCCAGTTACCATACATTTACAATTCACCTTTTTCTCTTTTCCACTTAACTTGATTAGATTTGCTTGTCAATGTCAATCATACTTTTCTTTATTAAGCTTAATATCTAACAGCTCAATATGAATAATTCAATTTCATAAAACAGACTAATGATACATGTATATATGTATCATCCGTTTCCACAGGATCTCATGCATCATCTTTAACTTAAATCCTCGACATCTTATATTCAATAATGTTAGTTGTACTGTACCATAGCTGAATTACAATTTACTTTGCATAATTACATAAGTATACCTTCTCTACTACTTGGCAAGCGTCTCTCGAAGGTAAACTTTCAAAATCCACTCGGAGGCTCTTCTATGGAGAGCGAGGGATTACTTCAGATAGTCTGTATGAAAAATGTTCGTAAAAGGGTGAGTTTACGTTCAGTAAGAAAAATATATAAAAGAGCGTGCTATGCCTCTATATGCAGTTTTTCCTACTTGGCTCTATAATGTCATGTAAAGCATTATAAAGCATGCATACATTATATACTCCTTTCATGCATTCTTTGCAACCATGCATATTTCTTTCAATGGTTTAAGCAAACATACTTTCTTTAAAACATGCCTCATCTTCTATCTTTAAAAATAACACTTTATATGCTTTTATAACATAGCATGTTTCGTATACTTCTTCAAAACATATTTCAAGTACTTCTTTGAAATATCATTGTCATATATACTTACTTTTCCTAAAACATCTTATACTTTCTTGAAATCGTACATCATATACTTCTTTTAAAACTTCTTATACAAGTAAACCAAGTACTTTCGATTTCTTTATTCTTAGAAATCGCATATACATATAGTTTTTGATAACATAAAAACTATTTGTACTTTTATGGAGTTATGCACTGCATCATCATCATCATCATTATCATCATGTGGCATACCCCGTAGGGCCAGGAATCCTCCCTTAGCCGAACATGTAATATAGACAGATTGGCCAACTGTTGTGGCTATAGTTAACACTAGTTAGGTGTCCTTCGGTAGCGACTGAGGCCTGACTTTTGGTTCCTCAGCCCATAACATACATCATTTCAGGACTTGATCAGAGCCCCTACTAGAAACATGAAAGTGCATAATCTCAAAACATATGCCGTATAGCTTCTTGCCATGACATTTCATACTTTTTGAAAATAGGTTTGAAAACCTCTTTTCAAAACAGGGCAGCCGACTGGCTTAACAGGGCAGTCGGCTGCTGCTTCATACTTTCATTTATCGAAATTATTTTCATTTAAAATTTCGATATTTTTCATTTTGAAAACGCATGAGGGCAATCGACTGGTCCATATAGCAGTCGACCGGTTTTCAAACAGAATGCTTCTTTGCAAATAGCAGTTGACTGGTACATATAGCAGTCGACTATTTTTGAAACAGAATGCATTTTTGGCAAATAGCAGTCGACTGTCCCATATAGCAGTCGACTGGTTTGAAACAGAATGCTTCTGGGTAAATAGCAGTCGATTGGCTTACATAGCAGTCGACTGGTTTGAGTTGGTTTTCAAAAAACGGCGTTTTGGTTGTCTCTAGGCAGTCGACTTCCCTTTGAGGCAGTCGGCTGCTCCTAACCTAATTGGTACTAGGAGATAAGTCCGAAAATGTCATTTTTCCAGCATGAAATCAGTTGGTGTTTCTTTCCAAACCACATACAAACATCATAAAATATGCGGACATAGCCGCCTTACGTCTGTTACATAAATTTCTTACCTCGATTTCTTCGAGAACACAAAATCACTTGATGCGTTAACCCTAGCTTTCACTCCTTCAAAGCTGTAACATCAATTCAATTTAAACCTTTAAATAATCATCATACATACATCATATAAACTTAGTACAACTTCAGACCATGAACCAAATTGACTAAATCATCTTCTTCTCTTACCTTCACTAGAGACCAAAATCTCAAACCTTGAGATCTCTTCCAATACTTGAAATCAATCCACCAAACTTTGGATATCTCTTAGTCTAACGACAAGGATCGTTTTTCATTAAATGAACTTAATGGATCGATGGAAGAGTGAGGGGGTTTGTCAAGGTGACTATGGAAGAAACTTGGAAGCTTGGAGAAATGGAGAGGACGAGAGGGAGAGAGCTGGAAAGAGTGGCTGCCGTAGGGGTGATGGCTGGGGGATGACTCATGCAACCTCATTTAATGCTCCCCTATCCAATATCATCTCATCTCAGCCATGCTTTCCCTTGACCATTGACATTTAACTCTTTGACGCTTTTTAAGTCTCTTCTTCCATTCTCACATCAGCCACATCTCATTACACCAATTAAAATCTGATATAAATTTTATCATCATCCAATTAAATCCTTTCATCTTAACCTTTAACCATTATTATTTGACCATTCATTTAATTGGTCTTCTTTCTCCCATATAACAGTTTTCTTTAGTTACACTTAATTTTCTGATATTAATTCTTTGCTCATGCCTCAATTATTCTTATAACATCAATTTAATTTTCTTGACTAATAAATCTTCCATCTCATTACTTCTCCCATGTTCCATGCATCATTTTCCTTTCATAATTCTCATATCTATTTACTTCATTTAAGCCGAGTTACTTTACAATCATAGAGAATTCACATGAAATTGGGGGATTTCACATTCTCCCCACCTTAGAGAATTTGGTCCTCCAAATTCAAATCGGGTTACGTCTTAGACAGTTCCGGATACTTCTCTTTCATCAGGCTATTTAGCTTCATGTATCTTTTTCCATGATGTGGTATTGTCAATAATCTTTAACTAATGGGATTATCATAAACTTCTATACCTTATCTTTTCTGTCCAAAATCCCAAATGGCTTTTTCACATGACTTATGTCTTTCTGAACTTCTAAGGTTTCATCTTTTATAACATAAGATGAATTCTGGATTATACCTTCGAAGCATTGACACATACAAATATTACGTATTCTCAATAGCTCTGGAGGTAATATCAATTTATTGGTGATATCTCCAATTTGATCTAAGACTTCAATTGAATCGATATAACGAGGGTTCAACTTACCTCGTCAACCAAATCTTTATAATTCCTTTGGATGGAGAATTTTCAATTTACCGAGTCTCCAACCAAAACATCAATTAGTCTTTGTCAAGCATTTGTATAACCTTTTTGTCTATTCTGAGCTATCTTATGTCTTTGACCACTCACTTAACCTCTTTAGATGCTTGCTCGACTAAATCAAAAGCTAATAACTTTCACTCGCCTATTTCTTCCCACCACTTCGGAGCTTGACACTTTCTATTCTTATAACATTTCATACAGTGTCATCTAGATACTTGTATAATAGTTATTATTATAAATAAACTCAGTCAATGGCAGATGGTCGTCCCATGAGCCTTTAAAATACATAGCACCAGCTTTTTACATATCCTCGAGCATCTAAATAATGTTCTCGGACTGCTCATCAGTCTGCGGATGAAAAGCTGTGCAAAATTTTCAACTGAGATCCCATGGTTCCTTGCTAATCTCCTTAAAGTGAGAATTGAACCTGAAATCTCTACCATATGAAATGCTCATTGGAACTCCATGTAGTCTAACACTTCTTTCACATACATTTTTGCCAACTCACTAAGTGTATCTGTAAACTTCATGGGTAGGAAGTGGGCTGACTTAGCAGATCCGTTCATCAATTTTGGCTCAATCATTATTCTAGCCATTATTCCAAATTTACCTTAAAGGCACAACATTTAGCTTAAGGCTTGGAAATTTCTTAAGTACTTCATACTTTCTTATCATCGTACAAACCATTTTTACTTCATGCTTCTGACTCATAGCATTTGCCACCGTAATGGCTTTCCTTAGGTGATATAACTTCACCTTCACAATCCTTTGGAAACTCGAGTCATCTCTTCTATCTTAATCAGAATTATAGCTATGATTTATTCACAATGGCTATCCATAATTTCTTCCTTTTTGCTCTCTTAATACCCATATACTGATCACATTTTAAACTATTAGCATAGTTCTTTTAACTCGTATCCAAAATATTTTCTTCCCATAGCATCAAACATGCCAAATGAATGAATGTCCTCATTTCCCTATGGTACTCTAGGGATCAACCAGGAAGGATACTGTAGTCGGCTAGGGATTCGGATGGAGTAAGGAAGGTACTTTAAAATACCTGTCTTATTCCGAAACCTAGAAGCGACTATAGGGAATAATTACTGTCGTTGAGACAATCCATCTCTCATATTAATTCATATTCTTTTCAGAGTAATGCTTTTATAAAATAAAACATTTAAGTAAAATCGACTAATAAAAGTCAATCACCATTCTCATTTAGACTCCTTTCACATATCACTATATATCATAAAACTTTATACCAAAGAGTACTTCAGAATTCCAACTATCGTTTCTTGTCAATTATTACATTCATTAAGTTCAGGACTTTTCTTTGCTATTCTACAATGTAAGCTAGAAATCCTTTACCTAATCATATATACTTTCTACTAACTTCATTTACAATGAGTCAGATAATACCACATACTTTTACATTAGACATCTTTAACATTTACATCATAATTAATAGGTGTCTTTCCCTTCTCTTCAGCAGTGGCCTTGAGCTGTGGTTGAGGGGTCTTCTTTGATTCCTCGGGTGTCCTCAAGTCCCTCTTGGGACAATCCCTGATCATATGTCCCTGTTCACCACATCTAAAACATGTGCTACTTGCCAACCGACATGGCTGTGCTCTGTGGAACTTTCTGCAATGTTCACACCTTTGTCTTGTACTCTTAGGTGAGCTAACGGTACTACTAGCTGAATGTCGGGATCTTTCATCATTAATCTTGATCTTGGTAGCTCTCGGAGTCCCTATACCATAATCATCATAATACTCCCAATTTAATATATTTCCATATAACCATTTAATTAAAACAATCATCATTTTCTTATACTTTACTTGCTTACCTATTGAGGCTCTTTCATATGGCCTACTTCTTCCAGATGGATATCTGTCACAGGAGGTTTTCCCTTTTGACTTCTGCTTCATCGGTCCTTTGCCTTTACTTTAGGCTCGGAAATTGTCATGATGAAACTCATAGTCCTGCTCAGACAACTGAGCCTTACGGACTGTCTCATTATAAGTAGTGATACCCATAGTATACAACTTGGATTTGATAGGAGAGTTCAGTCCTTCTATAAATTTGTATATCTTATATCCTTCACTCCTGATGGTCTCTCGGTCGAATCCGCTTAGAGAAATAAACCTTGACTCATATTGATTAACTGACATTGTCCCTTGAGTCAATTTCAAAAATTCAATCTTCAATCTAGTCTGATCGGTGCATGGGATGTACTGCTCAGTACAGGCCTCTAAAAATCTATCCCACGTAACCTCAACATGTTGGGCTTCCAAAAAGGCCCGAGTGGACTGCCACCAATACTCTGCATCATCCACTAACAGATACGTAGCCAAACCCACCTTTTTCTTTTCGGAACATAGCATATACTCGAAAGATCTAGTGACCGCCTTCACCCAATTCACTACGGCCAACGTGTCCTTATCCCCCTTAAACTTAGGCGGATCCAGCTTCTTATATTCCTTAATTAAGGTCATACTGCAATAAGCTGTGAGATCCCTTCTTTCAATAACTGGGAATGGTGGGGGCAACTCTGTCTATACTGGTGGTGGCTGTACTATAGGAATAGCGAATGGTACACTTGTGACCATGTTTGGAAAGTTCGCCATAAACTACGTAAACATAGTGGTCATATTCTCCACATGCTTCTCCATCTTCGCTAACCTAGTGTTCGGGCTATGCGGTGGAGATGGGAAAGGAGACTGTGTTGGTAACTGTTCTACATAATCCCTTCCTCTTCCTTCACCAACATCCCTTTTATCTGAGCTCATTCTGTCGATAAAATCACAAAATTGAGCTATGTAGTATAACTTTAAACAGTTATACATCGTATATGTATTCAGACAAGTACAGTACAATTGGGGATATACTCTACTTCTAACTCATCGACACTGACAAACCTAAATCTAATTGCTCTGATACCACTCTGTGACGTCCCAGTCACCATACATTTACAATTCACCTTTTTCTCTTTTCCACTTAACTTGATTAGATTTGCTTGTCAATGTCAATCATACTTTTCTTTATTAAGCTTAATATCTAACAGCTCAATATGAATAATTCAATTTCAATAAAACAGACTAATGATACATGTATATATGTATCATCCGTTTCCACAGGATCTCATGCATCATCTTTAACTTAAATCCTCGACATCTTATATTCAATAATGTTAGTTGTACTGTACCATAGCTGAATTACAATTTACTTTTCATAATTACATAAGTATACCTTCTATACTACTTGGGAAGCGTCTCTCGAAGGTAAACTTTCAAAATCCACTCGGAGGCTCTTCTATGGAGAGCGAGGGATTACTTCAGATAGTCTGTATGAAAAATGTTCGTAAAAGGGTGAGTTTACGCTCAGTAAGAAAAATATATAAAAGAGCGTGCTATGCCTCTATATGCAGTTTTTCCTACTTGGCTCTATAATATCATATAAAGCATTATAAAGCATGCATACATTGTATACTCCTTTCATGCATTGTTTGCAACCATGCATATTTCTTTCAATGGTTTAAGCAAACATACTTTCTTTAAAAACATGCCTCATCTTCTATCTTTAAAACATACTTTATATGCTTTTATAACATAGCATGTTTCGTATACTTCTTCAAAACATATTTCAAGTACTTCTTTGAAATATCATTGTCATATATACTTACTTTTCTTAAAACATTTTATACTTTCTTGAAATCGTACATCATATACTTCTTTTAAAACTTCTTATACAAGTAAACCAAGTACTTTCGATTTCTTTATTCTTAGAAATCGCATATACATATAGTTTTGATAACATAAAAACTATTTGTACTTTTATGGAGTTATGCACTGCATCATCATCATCATCATCATCATCATGTGGCATACCCCGTAGGGCCAGGAATCCTCCCTTAGCCGAACATGTAATATAGACAGATTGGCCAACTGTTGGTGGCTACAGTTAACACTAGTCAGGTGTCCTTCTGTAGCGACTGAGGCCTGACTTTTGGTTCCTCAGCCCATAACATACATCATTTCAGGACTTGATCAGAGCCCCTACTAGAAACATGAAAGTGCATAATCTCAAAACATATGCCATATAGCTTCTTGCCATGACATTTCATACTTTCTGAAAATAGGTTTGAAAACCTCTTTTCAAAACAGGGCAGTCGACTGGCTTAACAGGGCAGTCGGCTGCTGCTTCATACTTTCATTTATCGAAATTATTTTCATTTAAAATTTCGATATTTTTCATTTTGAAAACGCATGAGGGCAGTCGACTGGTCCATATAGCAGTCGACTGGTTTTCAAACAGAATGCTTCTTAGCAAATAGCAGTTGACTGGTACATATAACAGTCGACTATTTTTGAAACAGAATGCATTTTTGGCAAATAGCAGTTGACTGTCCCATATAACAGTCGACTGGTTTGAAACAGAATGCTTCTGGGTAAATAGCAGTCGACTGGTTTGAGTCGGTTTTTGAAAAAAGGCGTTTTGGTTGTCTCTAGGCAGTCGACTTCCCTTTGAGGCAGTTGACTGCTCCTAACCTAATTGGTACTAGGAGACAAGTCCGAAGATGTCATTTTTCCAGCATGAAATCAGCTGGTGTTTCTTTCCAAACCACTTACAAATATCATAAAACATGCAGACATAGCCGCCTTACGTCCGTTACATAAATTTCTTACCTCGATTTCTTCGAGAACACGAAATCACTTGATGCGTTAACCCTAGCTTTCACTCCTTCAAAGCTGTAACATCAATTCAATTTAAACCTTTAAATAATCATCATACATACATCATATCAACTTAGTACAACTTCAGACCATAAACCAAATTGACTAAATCATCTTCTTCTCTTACCTTCACTAGAGACCAAAATCTCAAACCTTGAGATCTCTTCCAATACTTGAAATCAATCCACCAAACTTTGGATATCTCTTAGTCTAATGACAAGGATCGTTTTTCATTAAATGAACTTAATGGATCGATGGAAGAGTGAGGGGGTTTGTCAAGGTGACTATGGAAGAAACTTGGAAGCTTGGAGAAATGGAGAGGACGAGAGGGAGAGAGCTGGAAAGAGTGGCTGCCGTAGGGGTGATGGCTGGGGGATGACTCATGCAGCCTCATTTAATGCTTCCCTATCCAATATCATCTCATCTCAGCCATGCTTTCCCTTGACCATTGACATTTAACTCTTTGACCCTTTTTAAGTCTCTTCTTCCATTCTCACATCAGCCACATCTCATTACACCAATTAAAATCTGATATAAATTTTATCATCATCCAATTAAATCCTTTCATCTTAACCTTTAACCATTATTATTTGACCATTCATTTAATTGGTCTTCTTTCTCCCATATAACACTTGTCTTTAGTTACACTTAATTTTCTGATATTAATTCTTTGCTCATGCCTCAATTATTCTTTTAACATCAATTTAATTTCCTTGACTAATAAATCTTCCATCTCATTACTTCTCCCATGTTCCATGCATCATTTTCCTTTCATAATTCTCATATCTATTTACTTCATTTAAGCCGAGTTACTTTACAATCATAGAGAATTCACATGAAATTGGGGGATTTCACAATGTGTATATTGGGTATAGCCTAGTCTCCACTAAACTTAAAATAGGGTGGTAAATCCATGGTTAACATAGATCCAGGCACTTCCAAATTTGATTTGTTTCCAATTTTGATTCATATGCTTTCTACATTTTGTGATTTGAATAATATGTTTTGTGAATTATATTTATTGGAAATATCTGCTAGAAAAATGATATAAATATGTTTTATAATGTTTAAGAGTAACTTCTGTTTTCTGACTTTTTTTTTAGTGATGTTAGACATATGCTAATGGATATTTACTGAATTTGTGATTTAAATTAAACACTAGTGAATTGTCTATAGTGGACTTGGATACTGGGACACGTGAGGTACTTCAAAGTATCCTTCTGTACTCACCTGGTTATCTAATCCACTATAGTATCCTTCCGATAGATCGTGCCCAAGTAATTTTAAATTATAAATTCATGGTTTTTGTATAAAATTCTGTTTACTTCAAACTGCATATATAATATGTTGTATCAGCTTTAATATATATATCTTTTACTGAACAATTAGCTTACCTCTTTATATTTCCCACTCATAGATTATCTACAGTAGTTTGGCTTTACCGAGAGGGTGGGTGAATCGGTTTTTCTACTAATATTGAGTTTTTAAGAGCTTAATACACAAATGAAACAAATTATGCAATAATAAAGTAAATGCAGTAAATAAAGATAGAGGGAAGAGAAGCAAACACAGAATTTATAGAGGTTCGGCTAATCTCTTGCCTACGTCCTCTCTCCTTGATCCTCTTGTCAAAGGATTGATTCCTTTCTTCTTTGTGAATGAATACAAACCACTTCAAGGTGTGGTGAGACCTATTACAATTCCTTTTGAAGGCTTAGGAATAACCTTCTCAACCTATCCCCTTGCAAAGCTACCCTCACTCTTACAAGATAACCGTACAAGGCTAGCACACCCCTTTGAATATCATAAATCAATGTGAGTGGGTGGTGTACAAGGTGAGATATCACAAATCAATTACAAAAGATGAATTTTCATATTTGAATACTTTCTAAAAGCTTAGAGAAGTTGCTGAGTGCTTGTTCTTTCTTTAATCTTCATAAATGCTTCTATTTATAGTCCACCAACTACTTGGGACGGTTGTTGAAGCATTTAATGCAAATCTTCCCATTGAAACCCTCAAAAACTAGCCGTTGGGCACTATTCTCGTGAAAAAGGATCGATCCTTAGCCATGGGGGATCGATCCCTAAGTTCCAGAAAGCCTTTCTGCCCCTTTTGCCAACTAGAGATCGATCCCTAGGTTCTAGAATGCCTGTTTTCTGGTCTTGGACCTTTTCTGCCATATGGGGATTGATCCCTCAATAGGGGGGATCGATCCCTCAAGCCTTTCTACACTTTTTGTTTGCTGTTTTGGGATAAATTGATGGGTTTTTGTGTTTGGACTTTAGTTTAAAAACATTCTTTCAACTTTCTAGACTTTCTTAAATGAAAATTTAGTCCAAAATTTTGTCAAATGATTTTCTATTATTGAATCCATTTTAAGCAAATTTACAATATAGAAAAAGCATTTAGCATTACTTAAGTTTTTGTTATTTCAAAATGCTTGTCAATTTAAAGCTAACAATCTCCCTCTTTTTGATATGACAAAACTTAAGGTAAATTTGCTTATATTTTTTGAAAAACAAATTTGCTTATAAAAATGCCACTCCCCCTCAAATTTGCTCCCCCTTAATTTAAGCATGAAAATTTATAGATATTTATTACACTAATTCTCCCTTTTTTTGTAATAGCAAAAATTATAGAAAAGTGCAAAGAGAGACTCCCCCTTAACAAATCATATATATAGAAAGAAAGTGTACATCATGGAGAAATGGTCATAGACATAAGTCAAAGTCATAGTCAATTTAAAGAAACATAGGTCAATGTCATAGACATAACATAAACATAAACATAAACCATTCCATAGAAAAGGAGAAGCCTAAGAAGCCACAAACATAACAAGCTAGTTCATACGACTAAGAAAAGACACAACAATCTAACAAAGCATTAAGTCCTAAGTGCTGAGATACTCTAGTCAATGCCTCCTAGGAAAAGTCATGTGGTATCGCTCAACGAAGTCGTCCTGTTGCATGCGAACATCTTAGATTTCTTCGAACAATGCAGCCTGTGTCTCCTCCATACTATCAAGACGAGCATCAATTTGATCGAAGCGCTGAGTGACATTCTGCTGGAAAGTTTGCTAAAAGGTGTTCATTTGTTGAAGCATGAGCATGATCTGGTCGAAAGAAGCAGATGTGGATCCCGATGGTGCTGAAGAAGAAGGTTCTTCATGGGCTTCCTCTTCGGGAGCATGTTCGGGAGAGGCTAGCTGGCCATGATGCTTCTCCCATAGAAATAATCACCTCTCTTACATAAGTAACACGCAAGGTTATGCATCGTAGCGAGATTGATGGTGGTACTCGGATCCGGAAGAACACCAGCTTCGCAGGAGCAGTCAACGCCTTGGTCAAGCAGGAAATAGGTGAGTGGCTGAGGGAAAACAATTGTCCTGACTCCACCTTGGACAATTTTGCACCCAGTCATGAAGAATGAAATGAAAAAGGTCGGGCCTAAAGCCATCGGGTGAGTGAATGTGGTGAAGCCAAAATCTATCGAGCTTACGGACTTGAGAGTATTTCGTGCCAAAAGGGCGAAGGTTCCAGGAAATGATAATATGGAGAAGGCGTGCAAAGACTGGAAGATCACCGGCACGCTCATCGGCTACGGCAAACTCTAATGGAACCTCAGCATCCTTAAAAGTAAGTCCGCCTTCGGGAATGCAGAAGGCATATGAGAGTAATTGCGTGGAGACTTGAACATGCTTTCCCATGACAAACGATCTAATCCCCATAACCTTGCAGGGATCATTGGGACTCATGATAAGCTCTACGTTGAAGAAGAACACCTGAACAATGTTGCATGGGACCGGAGTGTTGATCTTCAGAGAACGAGTCCAGCGGAAGGTGTCAAGCTTGGCCAAATATGGGAATCTGATTTCTTCTAGGAATTCGAAGTCAATTGGTCGCCAATGTTTGATCTGCATATTGGCGAATTTTTCATGAAATCTATTCTTTTCTTCCGCATTTCTAAAACAATGATTGAAGGCTGTGGGTAGGAAGAAGTGGAAGAGAGGAAGTTCTTTGCTTTTGAGCAGTGTGTTTAACACGATAAGCCATGAGAGACTAGGTAGGGGAATAGGAAGGGAACAAAAGTTCGTTGAGTAATTTCGTTGAACAGGTGATGGGCACTACTTTGGTGGTGTTTGGATGAGGGTAATGAGGAACTACCCGACAGCATACAATCACAGATTAGCATACAAACAACAACTTAGATAAAAGAATAGTGATGAAAAGTGAAAGGAATTGAAAGTTATGGGATAGAGAAGTTGGACAAAATAATGGGTTTTGGATATGTGAAAATGAAATGGAAAGAAAATTTATGCAAGAAATTGAAAATGGGTTTGTAAGATATGATGAAATAAGTGAAAAATGCAAGATATATGATGAAAATTAATGAAGAAACACTTACAATTGAGATGTTTGGCGTGAATAGTGGGAATGGCATTGGAGGAGACACAAAAGAAAAAAAATTTTAAAAGATAAATAATGATGGGAAGTGAAAGGGATGACAAAATGATGAAGAACGGTGAAGAAACGGTGTGATTCGGTGGAGAAATGAGTGAGATTTGAAGTTTTGGTGTAAAGGAAATGGGGGAATGGCTGTTTCGATGAAGAGGAAGATGGATAGTGAAAAGAGGGGTGAAGGCTAACAGTTTAAAGGGCACGATTTGTGCAATTTGTCTCGAGGGGATCGATCCCTTCAAGGAAGGGATCGATCCCTTCTAGGCAGAATGCGTGCCCAGCCAATTTGTGCCATGGGATCGATCCCATGATGAAGGGGATCGATCCCTCATAGCTACAACCCAGTCATTTTGGCCAAAAAAACCCAGGGAATCGATCCTATTTCTTGAGGAATCGACCCCTTAGTCAATTGCCTGAGTTTTTATGCAAAAAAATGATTTGAAAATAAGCAAAATTGTACATTTTCAGTATTTTAAAGTCAAAACTAGATTTGAGCAAATTGAAAAACATGTTATGTGACTTGAGGAAGTTTTAAACATGAGAAGTGAGTTTCAACTGGTGGCATGGTGAGTTAGCCAGATCAATATTCTTTCTCAAAGGAGCTGAATGATAAGGAATTAACATGGAATTTTTAACATGATCAAACACATATTTCAGCAAATTATCTTAACAACTTGGATCATTCATTCAAAATCACAATGAAGTCAATTTAGTTCATAGAGCATTCATAAGACCTAGTTCACCTCTAAGTGTGCAAAATTGCTCTTTATCTAAAGGTTTTGTGAAGATATCAGCCAATTAGTGCAAGTTATCTATGTACTCTAGAACAATATCACCTTTTTATACATGATCTCTTATAAAATGGTGTCCTATTTCAATGTGCTTAGTTCTAGAGTGTTGATTTGGATTTTTGGTAAGGTTGATAGCACTAGTATTATCACATTTGATAGGAATTTGATTCATCTCTATTCCATAGTCACTCATTTGTTGCTTAATCCACAATACTTGTGCATAACAACTTCCGGAAGTAATATATTCTGCTTCGGTTGTGGATTGAGATACACTATTTTGTTTCTTGGAGAACCATGAAATGAGTCTATTTCCTAAGAATTGACAAGTCTCGGATGTACTTTTCCTATCAACTTTGCAACCACCAAAATTCGCATTGGAATAAGCATGGAGAGCAAAGGTAGAATCTTTAGGATACCATAGTCCTAAGGAAGAAGTGTCTTTAAGGTATCTAAGTATTCTTTTTACAGCTTGTAAGTGTGATTCTCTAGGAGATGATTGAAATCTAGCAAACAAGCATACACTAAACATTATATCGAGTCTACTAGCAGTGAGATATAATAATGAACCAATCATAGACCTATATAGTTTAGTGTCTACACATTTTCCTCCTTCATCCTTGTCAAGCTTGATATTTGTGCTCATTAGAGTGGATTGAGGTTTAGACTCATCCTTTCCAAATCTTTTGAGCAGGTCTTTTATGTACTTAGCTTGATTTATAAAAATACCCTCTTTACATTGTTTAACTTGAAGTCCTAAGAAGAAGGTTAGCTCTCCCATCATGCTCATTTCAAATTCACCTTGCATTAATTTGGAGAAATCTTTATATAATGACTCATTTGTAGATCCAAAAATGATATCATCTACATAAATTTGAACCACTAATAAGTCAGTACCCTTAGATTGGATAAACAAGATTGTATCTACTTTGTCTCTTGCAAAACCTTTTTCAATGAAAAACTTTGAAAGTCTTACATACCAAGCTCTAGGAGCTTGTTTTAATCCATACAAAGCTTTTGAGAGTTTGAAAAAATGATTAGGAAACTTTGGATTTTCAAAACCAGGAGGTTGCTCAACATAAACCTCTTCATTTATGTAACCATTTAAGAAAGCATTTTTAACATCCATTTGATATAGTTTAAAATCTTTGTAATATGCAAATGCAAGTAGCATCCTAATGGCTTCTAATCTAGCTACCGGAGCATAAGTTTCATCATAGTCTATTCCTTCTTTTTGCCTATATCCTTCGGCTACTAACCTAGCTTTGTTTCTAACTATTATACTATTCTCATCCATTTTGTTTTTGAATACCCTTTTAGTTCTAATAATTAGATGATCCTTAGGACTTTCCACTAGTGTTTATACTTTACTTTTTCAAATTGATTTAATTCCTCTTGCATAGCTATAATCCAATTTTCATCTTTTAAGGCCTCATGCACATTCTTTGGTTCAAATTGTGATACAAAAGTTACATGCTGACATATATTTCTATATGTTGACCTAGTTCTAACACCGATATTTGGATCTTTAACAATGTCATTATCTTTCACATAACCAAGTTTTCTAGGACATCTTGATTCTTTCTCAATTATTTCTTGTTCCAATGGCTCCTCATTCTTATTTATATCAAGATCTTCTAATTGTTTCCTAACATCTTTGTCTTGAGATGGATCAATTAATATGTTCATCAAGTATTTCTACTTCATCATCAACATTGGTTCTACTAGAGGAACTTGACTCATAAAAATCACATGAATTGATTCTTCTACAATAGGTCTTCTTTTATTGAAAACTCTATGCGCCTTAGAATTTAAAGAATAACTAAGAAAAATACTTTCATCACTTTTTGCATCAAATTTTCCTAAGTTGTCTTTTCCATTGTTCAAAACTAAAGCATTTGCAACCAAATGGGTGAAAGTAGCTTATGTTTGGCCTTTTTCCTCTATAAAGCTCATAAGGGGTTTTCTTTAAAATAAGCCTAACCATTGCTCTATTTATAACATAACATGTTGATGGAGATCCACTTGCTCGTGATGTTCGTGATGCTAAGGATCCATTGGTCATCCAAGGAGGTCCAATTACCCGAGCTCGAGCTAAGAAGACGCAACAAGCCCTGGCCTCATTAATACAACAAGCTCTAGCATCATTGAAGTGTCAAGGAAGCTTCCATGAAGAGTCCCAAGACATTTATACTTGCTTGGAAGCCCAAACGACATGAGCATGGTTTACTGTCTTATTTTAGCTTAACAATAAGATGGGCTAAGTGTTTGGATTGCCCACGTTTGAGTCGATTCAAACGTGGGCTATCCAAACACTTAGCCCATCTTATTGTTAAGCTAAAATAAGACAGTAAACCATGCTCATGTCGTTTGGGCTTCCAAGCAAGTATAAATGTCTTGGGACTCTTCATGGAAGCTTCCTTGACTCTTCAATGATGCTAGAGCTTGTTGTATTAATGAGGCCAGGGCTTGTTGCGTCTTCTTAGCTCGAGCTCGGGTAATTGGACCTCCTTGGATGACCAATGGATCCTTAGCATCACGAACATCACGAGCAAGTGGATCTCCATCATTCCCCCTCTCCTCAAAAGGATTTGTCCTCAAATCGCATATACCTTCATCAAAAGAAAAGGGAGAAAGATCAGAAACATTAAAAGTAGCAAATACACCATACTCACCAGGAAGATCCATTTTAGGCATTATCGTTGATCTTCTCTATGACTTGGAATGGTCCATCTCCTCGGGGATGCAGTTTGGTTCGTCGCTGAACAGGAAACCTCTCCTTTCTCATATGCACCCAAACCCAATCACCAGGCTCAAAGACTACTTTCTTTCGATGCTTATTTGCTTGGGTGGTATACTGCTCAGTCTTCTTTTCAATAGCTTGACGTACTCTCTCATGGAGTTGCTTCACAAACTTAGCTTTCTATTCTCCATCCAAGTTATTCTGCTTAGCACTAGGTAATGGCAACAAATCCAAGGGAGTAAGAGTGATAAGCCTAGTAGAGAGGGAACCCAAGAGAAAGGCACACTCAAATTCTGAAAATTCAATTTTACTCCTCCCTTCATCAATAGCGTTTACAAGGTATTTATAATAATACCTAGCACTTAAGCCCATAAACAAGTGGGCTGGAATTAATACCAATAGAAAATAAAGACTAAACCCAAAAGCATGCCTAAACCTAGTTACATAAAATAAATAGTCCAAGACACAACAGGACTCAAACGTGGGCTATCCAAACACTTAGCCCATCTTATTGAGACTAAACCCAAATTCATGCCTAAACCTAATTACATAAAATAAATAATCCAAGACACAACAAGACTCAAACGTGGGCTATCCAAACACTTAGCCCATCTTATTGTTAAGCTAAAATAAGACAGTAAACCATGCTCATGTCGTTTGGGCTTCCAAGCAAGTATAAATGTCTTGGGCTTCGGGTTTAGGTTTCAGAAGTTGTCATTCATCAACCTTGCTTCTGTCCTGTTGTGTTTTCAGCTCCTTCAAATTCCAAGCTACGTTTTCTCTTGTCCGTGCGCATCACATGTAGTGTTAATAGCTTTAGCCCAAAAATATTTTGGTAAATTGTTCTCACAAAGCATGGTTCTAACCATTTCTTCTAAGGTTTTATTCCTCCTTTCAACTACCTCATTTTATTGAGGAGTTCTAGGAGCTGAAAAATTATTGCTAATTCCATTTTCATTATAATAAGTATCAAAACCAAGATTTTCAAATTCTTTTCCAAGATCACTTCTAATGCTAGTTATAGAATAACCTTTTTCATTTTGAACAAGTTTTGAAAAGATGATGAATTTATCTAAGGCTTCATTTTTCACACCTAAAAAGAACACCCAAGTGAACCTAGCATAGTCATCAACAATGACAAAACCATACTGTTTTCCTCTTAAACTAGTGGTTCTAGTTGGTCCAAAAAAATCTAAGTGGAGGAGTTAGAGTGACCTAGAGGTTGTAACACATTTTTTAGATTTAAATGATACTTTCTTGTGTTTTCCTCTTACATAAGCCTTACATACCTTATCATTTTCATATTGAAGTTTAGGCAATCCTACGACTAAGTCCCTTTTAGCTAATTTAGATAGAACATGCATGCTAGCATGACCTCGTCTTCTATGCCATAACAAAAGTTCATCTTCTTTTGTGGCCATAAAGCATACATTTTTGCTATTAGTTCATCTAAGTGAACAATGTAAATATTTCCTTGTCTATGTCCTATGAAAATAATTTGATTAGTTTTAGCATCAACAACATTCCAACACAAAGCATCAAACACAACTTTAAAACCTTTATCACATAATTGACTAATACTAAGTAAGTTATGTTTTAAACCTCTAACATATAAAACATTTTCAATAGTTAAGGAGGAGTTACCAATGGAGCCAATTCCTTCAATTTGTCCTTTGGAGTTGTCTCCAAATGTGACCTCTCCACCACTCCTGGGCTTTAAGATCTTGAATTGGCTCTTGTCACCGATTATATGTCTTGAGCATCCACTATCAAGGTACTAATGCTCTTGAAATTAGCCTTATAGTGTCATGACTCGAAAGCCGTGACATTCACTTGATACTTATACTTTTTCCCTTTTTCAAATTTTCGAACTAAATTTTTCCTTTTCGTTTTACAGTTTGTATTTGGTGTCAGTGCAATCACTAAATCATTTTCATTCATTCTTAAATTCAATAAAGCATAGTGAAAACCACCTAATTGGAGATTACTCATTAGGCAGAGATGCTTGTCCGACAAAAGTTGTGGACAGGGCTCAGTCACACTGATCAATGGGGCTGAGAGACATGAGGTTTATGGCCATAGATAGCGCCCTAGTTGGTTTCCAGGGGACGATGATATGATTTTTCACTGCTAGCTACAGTGAAGTAAGTTTTTATTGATAGAGTATTAGGGATTCAGCCTAGTCTCAAGCATGATACGACATGCTGTCTAGAGTATAGTTTTATTATGATATGAACTCTAGACTTGACATGGTTTTATAGTATGTGAGAAATATTTTGAGACTGTACCTGTTTTAGACATGCTCTAAAAGTGAATATAAAATGTTTTGAGGCACTGTTAATATTTTTTAAAATATGCCTTTAAAGTGCAAATGATATGATTTGTGAATTGTACATACTCTAGCGTGTCTTAAATGTAAACATGAAAAGAATTGAGATTTTACATGTTTTGAATATGCTCCAAAAGTATATGTGATATAATTTGAAATGATAGCCATTTTATAAGAAAAGCTTGCATAAGTTTTGCACGCTGAGTTATGACATAACGACATGCTATCTACATGATGTCATGACATTACATCATACATGAATATAAGATTTATATGAAGAGTATTATGACTTTACACTACTTGTGATCGTGATTTTCTATATGAGAAGTGATATGATTCGATATAATATATTAGCATAATTGTTAAATGTAAAGTGACTTGATATGATATTGCATTTGAACATGGTGTTCAATTGAGACATGATATAATACGAGATTGATGTGAGTATGAATTAATAGTATATGATATTCGAATTATACATGATGCGTTGTTGCATGATGTATTAAAGTATAAGGACAACAGATTGAAAGTGATTAAATTGATTTAATTTGAGGTCTGAATGATAGAAATATGTCGGGAATGGAAATAATGAGGCATTTCAAATTACCCTTCCATCGATACTCTAAAACCCTCACTCACCTAAAGTCTTTAGGACATGATCTTGTTATAAATATGAGATGTTATCGATTGAAATGGTAAATTGTGATTGCAAACTTGCAGGCTCATACATTGCATTTAGAACAGTATAAATTCTACTTCTGCACTTATATAAATGACTTACTGAGCCCTCACTCAGTAAACGAGAACTATTTTTCAGATTGATTCAAGGGACACGTTGGACGGTTCTGGTGAATTGACAATGTCCCAATTCTTGAAGTCCTTGTTATTGAATATCTTGGGTATAGTAATATTTCTCCTCTATATGCTTTTATTTTCAAGCAATGCTTGTACAGTACTATAGGATGGGATGTAAACTAGGATAATGAGTATTTGATGCAATATTCTGATATTAGGCGATATGCATGTGGTGATTGGTTATGAATACTAGGATTGATGAGATGATACATATTTGGTGAATATTGTGGACTGTGGGAAATGTTGTCCTATTGCGTTGTGATGAATTGCAGGTAATTAACTGGAGAAATCTCAAAATACAAGGGGGGATATTTTCAATCTGTTTCTAAGAAATAATAAGTTATGGACTATAAATGATCTTTCCCTACTTTAGAGAGTAATTTAAATCATAATTGAATTAATGAATGAATGAAAATGATTTAGTGACTATACTGACACTGAATACAAACTGTAAAACGAGAAGGAAAAATTTAGTTCGAAAATTTGAAAAAGGGAAAAAGTATTAGTATCAAGTGAACGTCACAGCTTTTGGATCGTGACAGATTTAATGGTATCAGAGCCATATTTGTCTAGTACGTGTCAGTGTAGATTAGTCAAAATAGTTTACATCACATAGTACTGTAAATGCCTGAATGTTAAAGTGCTCAATAAGTGCAGAAAACTGTTTTAAATGCATGTGTATTTTGCATGGAATTAAATGATATTAATCTAAAGATGACCACTAAGGTATGGATGGTTTGAAGCTTCGATAAGTGACATAATGGCCTATAAGGTATTGTGAATTGCAACGAGATTAGAAAAGACACAGTGACCTATATGGAATTTGGAAGTATGGAGATTGATATGATGTACCTGTTTAGGGCTCATGAACGAGACTTAAAATTTTGTTTGATGGACATGAAAGTGGAGTGACCTAGCATGGTTGGCCTAAAAAAAAAAAGAAGTTATGCTATGGCCTGGAATTCAAGCGATACATCTAGTCTTAGACAAGTGTTACTTTATAAAGCCTTAAATGTGAAACGAAAAAAGATGATTGAACGACTTTATGTCAATGAACTTATAGTTCCTAAATGGTATAATATTTGATAAAATGTAGGATCTAGGCTTGTTTTGAAAACTATTGGAATTGGAAATTGATGTCAAAGTACGAATGTTTTGGATTTTAAGAGATTAGACGTCCATAATGGGCTTTAATAAAGTATAGTTCTATTAGGCCTATTGAGTGGATCAGTAGGATTTTAGGCTTGACTACGACAATGGCAAGAAATTTATTAGAACTTGTACAACCTATGTGGCAAGAAGTGGGCCTTGTTAAGATGAGGAAAAATTGCCTAACCTCCTTATAGACTTGGAAGATGTAATGGATCCTATATATTTTAAACGTGTATGGACTTTGAAAAACCATATGATTTAGAAAGTATATGATGTGGAAAGTACATAGACTTCAAAAAAAATATTTGATTTTTGAAATATATCGTTTGAACTAAATCAATTTTGGAAGTTCAACGATTTGAACCCTATGGTTTTGAACTATATGGATTCGAAACTTGCAAGACTCTTTAGATTTCTCACTGGTAGAGTCGAAATGAATACTAATGTTATAAAAAAAATGGTCTTTGAGTGGGAATTGGGATTTTTAGAACATGTCGTGCAAGATAGCAAATTGATATAGAAGTTAAGATTACGTGAAATAAGAAACTCAAGATCTTAATGTCTTGCCATTGATCTTGGCCTAGTTTGATAGATTCATAATTATAAAGGATTAATGATTCACCTCAATAGCGTGATAGAGGTAATAAGAGGGAACAATTATGCTTGTGATGTTTTATGATCAAGAGAATAGTTGCTTATGTAATTGAATATATATACATATGTGTAGTACATGGGTAAGAATTGAAATTATGCTATGATGTGGATTGTTAAAAGAAAGAATTATGTAGGGATGGACTAGAATTAAGACGTGATTTCATAACGCTATGAAATGGTTGTGCAAATAAAAATTCTAAGAGCTACTGAGGGACAGTAGGTAAGAAGGGATACAGAAAAGCAAAAGCCAAAAGACAAGGGTAAAGGATCGGTAGCTCATGTGACATCCCGATCACTACACATTTACCTATAAACCTTTTTATTTTCTTTTCACATAAACTTGATTAGACTCACTCGTCAATGTCATTCCTTCATCTTCTTGAACTTAGTATTTAATAGTTCATCATAAAAAATTTTGACATCAATTAGAACATAAAAATGATATATATACATATCATTCCTTACCACAGGATCTTACACATCTTACTTAACCTAAATCCCCGAAATCTTATATACATTATTGTTAGCTTGTACTGTACAATAGTTGAATTACAATACACTTTACACGATTGCATAAGTATACCTTCAATACTAACTGGGAAGCGTATCTCGAAGGTGACTTTCAAGATCCACTAGTAGGCTCTTCTATCTAGAGTGAGGGATCACTTCAAGTGGTCTGTATGAAAAATGTTCGTAAAAGGGTGAGTTTATGCTCAGTGAGAAAATATGTAAAAGAGCGTACTATGCTTCTATATGCAGTTTTCCTGCTTGGCTCTATAATATCATGTAAAATCATTATAAAGCATATTCGTATATTTTCATCAATCATATAAAACTCTTCATAATAGCATATGCTTATAAATCAAGTAAATCATATACTTTTTTAAAATAGCATATGCAAACATACTTCACATACTTTCTTGAAATCATATATCATATACTTCTTTTAAATCATCGTATGAAAACATACATACCTCTTTCAAAACATCTTATACAAGTAAATCAAATACTTTCGATTTCTTTATTCGTTGAAATCGCATATACATATAGCTTTTAAATAGCATAAAAACTGTTTGCATTTTAACGGAAGTATGCACTAAGTCATCAAGTGGCGTACCCCGTAGGGCTAGGAATACTCCCACAGCCGAACAAGTAATATAGACAAATTTGGCCAACTGTCGGTGGCTACAGCGAACACTAGTCAGTGTCCTTCTGTAGTGACTAGGGCCTGACTTATGTTTCCTCAGCCAAACATAAATCATACCGGGACTTGATCAGAGCCCCTACTACAAGTACAGAAGTGCATAACCTCAAAACCTTTATCATATAGCTTTTTGCTATGACAATTCATACTTTCTTGAAATAGGTTTAAAACCTCTTTTCAAACAGAGCAGTCGACTGGCATCATAGGGCAGTCGGCTGCTGCCTCATAATTTCATTTATCGAAATTATTTTCTTTTAAAATTTCGATATTTTTATTTTCTGAAAACACATGGGGGCAGTCAACTGGTCCATATAGCAGTTAGCTGGTTTTCAAACAGAATGCTTTTTCTATAAATGGCAGTCGACTGTTTTTGAAACAGAATGCTTTTGAAAATAGGGCAGTCGACTGGTTTTGAAACAGAATGCTTTTTTTAAGTAAAAGCAGTCGATTGTCCCATATAGCAGTCGACTGGTTTGAAACAAAAGGCTTTCTGGGAGAATAGCAGTCGACTGGCTTACATAGCAGTTGACTGGTTTGAGTCGATTTTCGAAAAACTACGCTTTGGTTGTCTCTAGGCAGTCGGCTGCTACTTAAGGCAGTCGGCTGCTCCTAGCCTAATTGGTACTAGGAGTAAAACCCAAAAATCACATTTCCTGCATTAAAATCAACTGGTACTTCATCCCAAAACACTTAAAAACATGCGGACATAGCCACCCTACGTCTGTTACATAAATTCCTTACCTCAATAGCCAATAATCC